>CM035846.1:58843076-60246410 GCA_020510985.1 Pholidichthys leucotaenia | reverse complement strand
CCGACTCGCCAGGGTGGCGCGGCTCCTGCTGTTCCAGCGGCCGTCCAGCCGGCTCCAGTGGCACCGGTTCGGCTCACACCGATTCCGACTCCCGCCCGCTATAGCGGTAAGCTCGGCGGAGCGCGGGGGTTCATTATGCAGTGTGAGTCCATGTTCCACCGTGTGCCCGGAGATTTTCCCTCGGATCACAGCCGAATTGGTTACATAGGGAATCTTCTGGAGGGGCGTGCGTTAACTTGGACCTACGCCGTAATGGCGAGGCCCAGTTATGCCACCCTCACCTATGATCAATTCGTGAGGCGCTTTCTGGAGGTCTTTGACCATTCTCAAACCGAAACGGTCCCAGGTCGATCGGCTTCTCGCTCTCCAGCAGGGAAGCCGGTTGCAGCGGACCAATCGGTCGACTTCCGGGTAGCGGCGGAGGAATTGGGCTGGGAGGAACGCTCCCTCTGTGGCCTGTTCCTCCGCAGCCTCAATAGTGATCTGAGGGATGAACTGACTGGTCGGGATATCCCTGGGACGCTAGCGGAGCTGACGTCCTTAGCGTAAGTTTGGATAACAGGCTGCGCGAGCGCTCCTCGGGCGGAGGTCTTCTTCTTCTCGCTCGTGGAGCCTCGCCGCACCTGTTCCAAGCTCGCCCCCTGGCGGCGCCGCCAGCATCGTGCCCCGAGGAGTCGGAGCCGATGGTGACGGGCTGGACTAAACTTTCCCCTGTGGAGAAACAACGCCGCGTGAGTTGGGCCTCTGCATGTATTGCGGAGGCGACCAACACACCGTGGAGCGTTGTCCACGGAAAGCCAGTCGGTGGGGTCCGCGAGTCACTGTTGGAAGCCTCGCGGACGTCAATCGGTTAGGATCACTCACCCAATTGAAGCTGCCCATCCGTTTCTGCCATAACCCCACTGGGCACCTCACCCACGCACTGGTGGATTCGGGCGCAGAAGGCAGCTTCATTTCACAAAGCCTGGCAACCCGATTGGGCATCCGCTGCCAGGCACTCAACACTCCCATCTCCCTAGTCCACCTCTCCCGTGCCACCCTTGGGAGAGTGACACATCAAACCGTCCCCCTACCGGTCATCATCTCGGGAAACCACCGGGAGGAGATGACCTTTTACGTCCTTTCCAACTCTGTGTCGCCCGTCATCCTGGGGTATCCCTGGCTCCGCCTTCACAATCCGGTCCTGGATTGGAAATCAGCTGGGATATCGGCATGGAGTACGTTCTGTATGGGCACCTGCCTTCAGTCCGCTGCCTGCTCTCCGTCCGCTCCTCCCCCTGCGATGGACGCTGCACCCCCGGACCTGTCTCTGGTGCCCCCAGAATTTCACGACCTGGGTATGGTGTTCAGCAAAGCGAAAGCTATGTCTCTCCCCCCTCATCGGCCCTATGACTGCGCCATCAACCTCCGCCAGGGGGCTCCCTTACCTTCTGGTCGCCTTTACAGCCTGTCTGCGCCGGAGAAGGAGACGATGAACGCCTACCTGAAGGAGTCATTAAGTGCTGGGATAATCCGCCCATCATCGTCACCCATGGGGGCAGGGTTTTTCTTCGTGGGAAAGAAGGATGGGTCCCTCCGCCCTTGTATCGACTACCGGGCCCTCAATAATATCACGGAGAAGGACCGTTACACCCTGCCTCTCATGGACACTGCTTTCCACTCCCTCCAGGGGGCGACCTGGTTCACCAAGCTGGACCTACGCAGCGCTTACCACCTCGTCCGGATCCGGGAGGGAGATGAGTGGAAAAACGGCCTTCCGTACCCCGAACGGCCACTTTGAATACCTGGTGATGCCGTTCGGTTGACCAACGCTCCTGCAGTCTTCCAGCGCCTCATTAATGACGTCCTCCGGGACTTCATTGGCCTTTTCGTGTTCGTCTACCTGGACGATATTCTCATCTTCTCCAAGTCCAGGGATGAGCACCAGGTCCACGTGAGGCGGGTCCTCCAGAGGCTGCTGGAGAATCGTCTGTACGTTAAGGCAGAAAAGTGTGAATTTTACGCCAGGAGTACGTCCTTCCTGGGGTTCATCATCGCCCACGATAAGGTGCTCCCCGACCCAGAGAAGGTAAAGGCGGTGGTGGAATGGCCCACACCTGCATCCCGGAAACAGGTGCAGCAATTTTGTTGGCTTCGCCAATTTCTACCGCCGCTTTGGTCCCCAACTTCAGTGCCATCGTTGACCACTGACCCGCCTCAACGTCCCCGAAGGTCCCGTTCCGGTGGACCGAAGAGGTCGCTGCCGCCTTTGAGGCGCTGAAGGCGGAATTCTCCTCCTCCCGGGTCCTTCGCCAGGTCGACCCCGCGCTGCAGTGCATCGTAGAGGTAGACGCTTCGGACACGGGAGTGGGAGCAGTGCTGTCCCAGCGGTCACCGGACGATGGCGCCAAACGACCGTGCGCCTTCTTCTCCGGCGCTTGTCCCCGGCGGAGAGAAAACTACGATGTGGGGGACAGAGAGCTCTTGGCCATCAAGCTCGCCCTGCAGGAGTGGCGCCACTGGTTAGAGGGGGCGAACCTGCCGTTTTTGGTCCTCACGGACCACAAGAACTTGGAATACTTACGGTCTGCCAAGCGCCTGAACGCCCGCCAGGCGCGCTGGTCCCTGTTCTTTGCCAGGTTCCAATTTTCCATCACCTTCAGGCCGGGCTCTAGGAACGTCCTGCCTGACGCCCTCTCCAGGCAGTTCGCCCCCGTGGAGTCGGAGGAGGCGCCCCACTCCATCCTGCCCAGGTCGTGCGTCGTGGGAGCCATCTCGTGGGACATCGAGAGCAATATCAGGAAGGCACAGGAGGTGGAACCTGACCCTGGCGGCGGACCGGAGGGGAGGCTGTTCGTGCCATCCGCGGTCCGAGGAGAGGTCATCCACTGGCTCCACACCTCCAAGCTCACCTGTCACCCTGGCACCTCCCGGATGATAGATCTCCTCCAACGGTCCTTTTGGTGGCCAGGCCTGCGGAGGGATGCAGCCCGCTACGCCCGGGCTTGCCCAATCTGTGCCACCTGCAAGTCGGGAAATGCCCCTCCAGCGGGTCTGCTCCAGCCCCTGCCCGTCCTGGGCAGGCCCTGGTCGCACATCGCGCTGGATTTCGTCACCGGACTCCCTGTCTCCAACTCCTATGACACCATCCTGACCATCGTGGACCGCTTCTCCAAGGCCGTGCACTTCGTCCCCCTGCGAGGCCTCCCTACTGCCCTGGAGACGGCGGACCTCCTCGTCCAACACGTGGTCAGGCTGCATGGGATTCCGGTGGACGTGGTCTCGGACCGGGGCCCCCAGTTTTCATCCGAGGTTTGGAGATCTTTCTGCTACGCCATCGGAGCCAAGGTGAGCCTCTCCTCCGGCCATCACCCCCAATCCAACGGGCAGTGTGAGAGGACCAACCAGGAGCTGGAGGCTGCGCTCCGCTGTGTGTCCAGATCCAAACCCACGTCCTGGAGCAACCATCTTGCCTGGGTTGAAATATGCCCACACACCAGCTCGCTCTTCTGCTACAGGGATGTCCCCCTTCAAAGCGTCCCTGGGTTACGACCCCCCGCTGTTTCCGGAGCAGGAGAGTGAAGTAACTGTCCCATCAGTTAGGGCCTATCTCAGGCAGTTCCACTCCACCTGGACTGCCGCGCGCCATGCGCTATTACGCACAGCGGAGCGCAACAGGACTGTGGCGGACCGGCGTAGAAGACCTGCCCCGGCGTACAGAGTTGGGCAGCTTGTTTATGTTTCCACCCAGGACGTCACTCTTAAAGGCGAGAGGAGAAAGCTGGCACAGCGCTTCATGGGTCCCTATCCCATCACCCGGATCATCAACCCGGTGGCTGTGCGCGTGGCTATTCCCCCCTCCCTCCGCATTCATCCTACTTTCCACGTGTCGAAGGTGAAACTGGCAGTCTCTGACCCCCTTTGCCCTCCTCCTGCAGCGCAACCCGCGCCCCGGATGATTGGTGGCCATCCGGCCTGGTCCGCCTCCTCCATCCTGGACTCCCGGCGCCGGGGTCGTGGGTTGCAATACTTGGTGGACTGGGAGGGCTATGGGCCCGAGCATCGACAGTGGGTGCCCCCGTCGTTTGTGTTGGACCCATCGCTCATCGCGGACTTCCACCGAGCGCA
This sequence comes from Pholidichthys leucotaenia, assembly GCA_020510985.1. NCBI lineage: Eukaryota > Metazoa > Chordata > Actinopteri > Cichliformes > Pholidichthyidae > Pholidichthys > Pholidichthys leucotaenia. The sequence goes on along the minus strand of CM035846.1, from coordinate 60,242,303 downwards.
CCCGGATAAGCCATCGCCAGGAGGCGCTGCTAGAGGGGGGAGTACTGTCACGCCGCGCCATTCATCAGCGGCGCCACCTGCTCACGCACCTGCTACTCATCAGCGGCGAGGGATAAAAGCCGCCTCGCCCTGAGCTTCGGACCTGAAGCCGTAGACTTCATTTCCCTTCCATGGGCTTCTACCACATTCTCTTCAGCATCCTCGTCACCGTAAGAAAATCCCTTACCTCATCTCTCCAGTCTGCTCCCCTGTGCACAGGTGGATTCCTCGGCGGCGGACAATCCCGTCCCTCGTCTCTCCTCGCTGCTGCACCGAGCCCTGCAGGTGGCTTGTCTCCCGGGCTTCCATCCTTGAAAGCGCCAGTCATCTGTCCCAACAAGTAAGCTTCTCTCCCTCGCCTATTCTCCTCCTGTGTTGGTGTGTGCTCATCACCCTGTGTCTGATTTCTCCCATAGGGTTGCCGGCTGACGGTCTCCTGCCTCTGGTCCGAGCAGACGCCACCACCAACACATTAACATTCCGCATGACACGCACCCAAACATCCCTGTTGTTAATAAACAGTTTGAACTACTCTGAGCCTGTGTGTGTGCGTCTCCTGAGCCGAACGTTATGTCACCGAGTGCTTTTCTAGTTTCAATATGCTGCTTCCAAGTTAGTTTTTCATCAAATAACATACCTAAATACTGAACTACCTTTACTTGCTCTAACTTTTGGCCATAAGATTTAAAGAAATTTCTTTGTGACTTTTAGAGAAGCAAATTATTTGTGTCTTTGAGACAGATAATTTAAAAGCCCACCGGTTTGCCCATTGTTTAAACCTTGTCTATTGCTGCCTGCATTTTCCTCTGAATGTACACAAGATTACGTCCCCTTTATCCATAAGGCCCCATCATCTGCATACAAGGCCTTCCCTATTCCACTATCGATTCCTTCAAAATAAGGGCTTCTTCTTCATCTTTTAAATTTGGTTGGTGGTTGGCAACCAGCTTACAGGTGCATTATCGCCACGCACTTCACTCTACATCATCACAGCCATCCGGCTCAGGAGCTGTAGTCCTTACCTGCCACGTACTTCACTCAGTAAACATCACTATGTATCAAAAGTCAAGAATTCTTCCTCGGTTGGCACCCTCTTCTTCGTCTTCACTCTATCTCTTTGTATAAAGGAGTTCCTGTAAGGAGTTCTGAACAATCTTCTACTTCTTCAAACAGTGAGATTTCCATGTCTACATGATGTCTATCAAAATAAGGTCACCCAGAGGATATGAGGTAAAAATATATACTGTAATTCAAGAAATCTCTGTGACGATGTGACGCTGTCACGACCATAGGGACTCGCTAAAAGTCATAGATCGCCTATGATGTGCCTATGATGTCTACAACGATGTCTATATGACATCATATAGACACCATAGTATAGTGTGATTTCAAGAAAAATCTGTGTGTGTCTGTGTGTGATCAAAGCAGGCATCACTCACGATCATACAAACGTCAAAAGATCAAAGGCAAGCATCACTCACGATCATGGGACTCACTATGACATCATCTAAGATCAAAGGCAAGGCATTCACTCGCGCTCACTCATGATCATAGGAACATCAAAGATCAAATGCAGGCATCAATATCATCACTCTATAATCACTCTATAAATTCAGAAATCTGTGTGTGTCTGTCTGTGTGTCACAGTCATAGGACATCATAGGACGGCCTATGATGTCTGCAAGATGTCCTATGATGCTCCTATGATGTCAGGCAACATAGGACTCGCGATCCCGTCATATAAACAATTGGACTGGCTACCTAGGATGTAGGCATGATGTCCTGTGATGCCTGCCTTGATGTCTTTATGATGTCATATAGACCATCACTCGCCAAAGAAGAGATACTCATCACCAGATTACGAATAGGACACAGCACTTTAAACCACACCCATTCGAAGCAGTAAATCTGGAAATCTTACTCATCACCTGATTAACAATAGCACACATTACTTTAAACCACCCACTCGATGCAGGTGCTTTTGACCAACAAAACGGGACATTGGCAAAGCAATAAGAGGAAAAACGTCACAAAGCTATAGAGATCACAAAGCTATAGAAGTCACAAAGCTATGAGGAAAATTTCATAAAGCTATGAGGAAAACGTCACAAAGCTATGAGGAAAACATAATCAAGTCATGTGTTAGTGCACCTTTGAGCTGGTTGCCAACCCCCAATCAAATCTAACAGAAGAAGAAGAACAAATACAGCTTTACCTGTTGGTTGCAACATCTGTGATTGGTGTCAATGCTGGACGCACTCTTCTGATTCCACGAATCACACTCACACCATCTGACAACATGTTTCCATTCACCTTGCGATGTAAACAGTTTCCAGTAACACCCTGCTTTGCCATGACTGTGAATGAGTCATAGGGCAAGTCTTTACAGCGCGTTGCTGTTTTCTGCACAAGACATTTCTTCAGCCATGGCCAATTCTATGTTGCCATGAGCAGAGTCAGCAGATCAAGCAGTCTTTGTATTCTTGCTCAAAATGAAGAAACTAAGCAAAAGCCTCGCTTTCTGAGCAATGTTGTTTTTAAAGAGGTCCTGACACAGTAAAAATGTGTAACCTTGAAGAATGGCAGTCTACACTACAAATGTGTAAAATGCCAAGCAAATCGCTGATTTTCTCCGGGTGCTCCGGTTTCTTGGTTTCTACAGGCATGCACGGGTTTTCCTGAACAGGGTCAAAAGCCACTTTTTGCTCAGAGCAAATTTTCAGATGATCCTGTCCATGAACTGGAATTACGACGCACCTATCCCTCAACCAGTGGTCTGAATGAAGAAGAAGAAGAAGAAGAAGACCCACCAGATGGAGAGCAATAGAGTGATGAGAACTGCTGCACGTCAGAAAAGATGCCGTGAACATGAAAACACCTCAAGGGGTCGAGCAGTACACCGCACGGCTTGACTGTGAATACACAGCCACTGAGACAAGGAGGAGACCCTTCAGCAACGGGCATGCAGAAAATACTTGCTTATACTTGGTTTCTATGGGCATGGACGGGCATGCCTGGGTATGTACTAGTATAGAGTGATTACCAATAAGTAATCATCTAGAGGTAGTGTATGTGGTGGTAATGGACCTGTAAGCTGGTTGCCAACCGCCAATCAAATCTTAAAAGAAGAAGAAAACGCAGGCAGTCACTCATGATCATATGACTCATTTTGACATCATCAAAGACAGGCATCCTCACGATTATAGGACTTGCTATGACATCATCTATAGATCAAAGGCAGGGCATCACTCACACTCACTCACGATCATAGGACAATCAAAGATCAAACGCAGGCAGCTCACATCAAACACAGGACTCGCTATGACATCATCAAAGATCATAGGACTTGCAATGACATCAAAGATCAAATTCATTCAACTTTATTTATATAGCGTCATTTCACAACAGCAGTCATCCTCATTGCACTTTCAAATGCTGGGGAAACTCCCACAATTGCAGAAAGACACCTGCAATCAGGCGATCCCTGTGAGCAAGCACTTGGCGACGTGGAGAGGAAAAAACTTCCTTTTAACAGGAAGAAACCTCTAACAGTAACCAGGCTCAGGGAGGGGCAGTCATCTCTGTGACTGGCTAGAGAAGATGAGAAGAACAGAACAAGAAGAGAGCAAACATTAAAGTGGGAGAAGCCCGGTATATTATTGGAGGTCCCCTGGCTGTCTAAATCATATTGGCAGCATAACTAAGGGGAGGGTTCAGAGACACATGATCCCTCCTAATTGTAAGCTATATCAAAAAGAAAGGGTTTTTTACCCTATTCTTAAAAAACAGAGATCGAGTCTGACTCCTGAATCCAGATTGGTAACTGGTTCCACAGGAAAGGAGCTTGATAACTGAAGGCTCTGCCTCCATTGTACTTGTGGAGAGTCTAGGTATTACAAGTAATCCAGCATTTTGGGAGTGTAATGCTCTATTAGGATGATAGGGTATAATCAGATCTTTTAATAAAAAGGGGCCTGATTGTTAAGAGCTTTGTAAGTGAGAAGACGGATTTTAAACTTAATTCTGAACTCTATTGGAAGCCAATTAGGGAGGGCCAGAACCGGAGAGATATGATCTCTCTTTTCTAGTACCTGTTAAAACTCTTGCTGCAGCATTTTGGATCAACTGAAGACTTTTTAAAGATATTTTAGGACAACCTGATAATAAAGAGTTACAATAATCTAATCGAGAGCTAACAAAAGCGTGGATCAGTTTCTCAGCATCACTCTGAGACAAGATGCTCCTAATCTTGACAATATTACGCAAATGACAGAAGTCAGCCATAGAAAACGAATTTAATATGTGAATTGAAAAATAGATCTTGATCAAAAATAACTCCAAGGTTCCTCACTAGAACTATTAAGAGAAAGAGTAACCACATCCAAACTAAGAGTTTGATTTGGAAAGGTACTTCTAAGGTTTTCTGGACCAACAAGAATGACTTCAGTCTTATTTGAATTTAATAGCAGGAAATTACAAGTCATCCAAGCTTTGATTTCCTTAAGACAGGCTTCTAACTTGGCTAATTGATTACTATCATCTGACTTCACTGACAGGTATAATTGTGTGTCATTTGCATAGCAATGAAAATGTATACAGTGCTTTCTAATGATGTTGACTAACAGAAGCATAGTATATAAACTAAAAAGAATAGGGCCTAACACAGATCCCTGTGGAACTCCATGACTGAGCTTTGAGTTGGAAGAAAACTCATTATTGACATGAACAAACTGGGGCCTATCAGACAAATGAGATCTAAACCACTGCAGTGAAGTTCCATTAAGTCCAACACAGTGTTCTAATCTATCGAGTAGAATATTATGGTTGATAGTATCAAAAGCTGCACTAAGGTCTAAAAGGATAAGTACAGAAACAAGTCCATTATCAGATGCGATAAGGAGGTCATTAGTGACCTTCACTAACGCTGTTTCAGTACTATGATGGATTCTAAACCTAGATTGAAACTCTTCAAATAAACCATTTCCCTGCAAGTGATCAAATAATTGTGTAGCAACAACTCTTTCTAAGATTTTTGAAATGAAAGGCAGATTAGAGATTGGTCTATAGTTAGCTAAAACTCCTGGCTCCAGCATTGGCTTTTTGAGTAAGGGTTTAATTACAGCAGTTTTAAAAGCCTGTGGTACATGGCCTAATGTTAAAGAAGAATTGATTATTTGAAGAATATGGCTGCCAATAAATGAGAGACTTTTTTAAATAACCTGGTAGGAATAGGGTCCTAAAAGACAAGTTTAAGGCTTGGATGAGTGAAACTTATTTTGTCTAACTCTAAAGGTCGAATTGGAGTAAAACTTATCCAACAGATAATCAGTTGAAGGAGTTGTAGTACGTTACTGTATTTAAGTTAACGGTGGGGAAGAATCTGGACTGATTTTATCTCTAATAGAAGAAATTTTATGATTGAAAAAGTTCAAAAAGTCCTGACTAGTAAGTTCTAAGGGAAATGCAAGGATTGACAGAGTCCTGACTCTTTGTCAGCCTGGCTACAGTGCTGAAAAGAAACCTGGGATTATTCTTGTTCTCTTCTATTAATGCAGAGTAATAACCTTGTTCTAAGCTTTTCTAAGAGATTTTTTATAAATTAAAAGATGATTTTTCCAAGCTGAATAGTTTTCATACTAAATTAGTGGAACGCCATTTTTCTTTCTAATTTGACGAGTCTTCTGTTTTAAGCTACCAGTTTCTGTTTAAAACCAAGGGTTAGAATTCTCTGATTGGGATTTTTCTTTTTTAAAGGGGCCACCATGTCTAGAGTCTGATGCAGAGAAGCTGTAATATTATCTACCATGCTATCAATTACAAAAGGGAGCAAGCTCTCCATAGCTTATTTCCGTTGTGTTGACACATGGCATAGAGGAGACTATCTGCATAAATTTGGTTCCATCATCATCTGAAAGACATCTGCTGCAGCAATATTTTTCTTTAGGAACCAAATAGCCAGGAATAGTGAAGTCAAAAGTTAACAGACAGTGGTCTGACAGTACAGGATTATGAGGAGACACTACCAGCTTTCCTATTTCTCTGCCATATGTCAGAACAAGGTCCAATGTGTGGTGGACATAATGGGTAGAATTTTCTACTTTCTGAGAAAACCCCATCAAGTCTAATATTGAATTAAATGCCTTATTAAGACAGTCACTATCTACATCTACATGCATATTAAAATCCCCTACTATAATTATTCTGATTTCAGCACTAAATCAGCGAAGAATTTGGCAAATTTGGATTAAAAACTTTGAGTAGGCTGAGGGGGGACGATAAACTATAGCAAAGAAAATTGGGTTTAACCTAAGATTGCTAACATGCCCAATACTGAAGACCAGGCCCTCAAAGGAATTAAAACCATGTTTTTTGCTTTACAATAACCAGCAATTTAGAATGGTAAATTGTCCGCTACTCCTCCTCCATGACCAGAACTTCTGGGATTTTGATAGTTTAACCCCTTGCACCTCTGGTCAATTTCCCTAAAAACGCCAAAAAATAACGTACCCAAAGTAAATCAAAAGCTGTTCTTCAACCAGCTCTTCATGGGGTTGGTCTCATTTAAAAGAAAACACTTTGAATTTTTTGGCAAAACAGTCATAATCTCTCTAAGTGCTCCTGCCACTGAGTAACAGTCATCTAAACATACTGAACTTGAGAAAATAAAGTTTGCCTGGGTGTTTTTTGGATACAAATGCTTGCAATAACACACAGCTTCAGATACTGTCTGGAAAATGCAACAGAAATGTAGAACCAAGTGTTATCCAGCTGAGGTCAAAATTTTGTAACAATACCACAAAAAATGAATATATTACACAGCTTTTTTCTTAGGTTGTTCCCAGGCGTTTTTGAACTGTGCCAAATGGCACAGTTTGGAAAAACGTCTAACTTTTGAATGATTCAGTATAGAAGCTTCATCTTGGGCTCTAATGAAAGGTGAAGGGCTGTGTGTGTGTGTGGGGGCTTGTTTATTCATTCATTCATGAATGAATGAACAAACAAGCCCCCACACACAAAGAAGCATGCCACGTAAAAAATGTGTGGCTTTTTTTACAAGAAAAAATAACCTACAGATGCACTAAAAATTATACTAAAATATTTGGTAATGTAGAAGATAACAACTCTCACCCCCCCCCCCCACTGCTACAGAGACGGACATCGGCCATCGCTACATGACGGAAAGGCGGTGACGGTGCGCCGCGGTCTACTATGCACAGTTGGACTAAAATATTTGCACCTATATCTGCAATGCCGCCTACAGAGAGTAGCGGGGGGGGGGGCGTTCGCAACAGGACGGAAGGTCCGGTCCGTCATGTGGCGATAACGCACAGTTGAAATTTACCGATCGGTCAAAAGTCATTGTGTGATTACAATTTTCAGGATAAAGAATAATTTAGCTTAGAACACGGGGCTGCACGGTGGCGCAGTGGTTAGCAATTTGGCAGCACAGTTTACCCTCGGCCGGGGGATCGCGGGGATCATAGATCGCGGGTTCGAATCCCAGCCCCCAACCAACAGTGAGCTGTGTGGAGTTTGCATGTTCTCCCGGTGTTTGCGTGGGTTACTCCGGGATTTCTCCGGTTTCCCTCCCGCATACCAAAAAACATGTAGGTTTAGGGTGCTCGCGGCACGCAGCGACCGGGCAGCCGGTGCTGTCACCAGACTGCAAACCAAATCTACCTACGGGTGGTGATACAAATAAGTAACAAAAAAAAAACCAAACACTTACCTGTCCACAACAGCAGTGTAGCTGGCGAACTTCTCTTCCTCATTGTCAGACGAACATGATGCTGGTCCGCTTGTTACGGACTCGTGGTTCTGGTCACACGACCCGGTCAAACCATAATTCCATTATTGCGGTTTTTGCGCTTCCATGATTGCGGTTTTGACAAACAATTTTTCAAAACAAATAAAAACAGTAGTGTCATGGCGGCCTCTGGGCCGTCATTGGCATCATTATCTCCAGCTGCGCACAGATCTACAGGTGTTAATCAGCAGCTGTTAAAAGCCAGCGTCGCTGACAGCTCAGTACGGAGTCGTCTGTCCTCCTCGTCAGAGAAAGAACCAGAACTCCGCTCTCTGGCCTCGTCAAGGTATTCTCTTGTCTCGTCAGAAACTGTCTCGTCAAGAACTGTCTTGTCTAACACTGACTCGTCAGAGTCTGCCTTGTCAAGAACTGTCTTGTCAAAAACTGTCTCGTCAGAGTCTGTCTCGTCAGAAGCTGCCTCGTCGGGATCTGTCTCGTCAGGAACCTCTCTGGCCTCGTCAGAACCTCTCTTGTCTCGCCTAGGACTTCCGTTCAAAGTCAAGCACGTAAGAGAGCTGTTTGTTACTCTACACCCAAACTCTAGCCCCTGTGCACAGTGGACCCCCTTGGCGGTGGACCTGCGTCCCCCAGCTGACGGGGTAACGCCAAACACGCACACAGTAGCGGTTCGCTAAGCCACCATGACTACCGGTACGTCATGCTTCCACAAAGTCCTGAATGGTTACGTGTATCAGTTACAGGAGTACTGGCCACCGTTACGGTGGAGTTTGTGTCATCGTCATCTGTCGTGTCATCGTCACCCACGTCTGTGGAATCACTCACCTCGTCATCATCTGATTGTCATGGTCACCACGCTCAGTGGAGTCACCTCGTCTTGTCATCAGCTGGATTATCATCGTCACCACATTCTGTGGAATCATTGGGTCTTGTCATCAGCTTGGCTGTCATCGTCCCCGGTCTGTGGTGTCACAGTCCAGGAGGTCTCTGATATGACCTATCCTCGCCACAGTCACAGGTGGAAGGCCTCAAGCACGTTCACGGACGCCTTCACCTCCACGTTGCACGGCCGCTGGTTCTCAGCAGGACGTAAACCTGTGCTTCTCCCAAGTAAGCCTCACTACTGATAGCTTGTCATTAGCGTGGGACAAAAGTAATTGTCTGTGCTTATATGTTCCCAGGGTTGCCGGGGTCTCCGTCCAGAGTGCTCAGCTCCAGTGACCAGGATACATCCACGCTCTCACATTTGCACTACACAACCCTTTCACTATAATAAAGATTATTGTTCACTAATTTACCCGTGTCAGTGTCTGTCTCCTGGGTCCCGAAACATGTCAAGTAGTAAGAAAAAAAGACTGGGCGAACGCCTGTGGTCACCCAGCCTACACAAAACAGCTTTTCGAACTTCTGTGCTCAATTGGCTGGCTGTATTCGCAGCCGTGGTAGGCGGGTCTTTCTTGCTAGGTTTTCAGTCATTGGTTCTTCAAGGTTTCAGAAACCCAATTCAAGGCTCTTATTTGTCCACGCCGCGCCATCATCACGGCGCCACCTGCTCACGCACCTGACAATCATCAGCGGCGAGGGATAAAGCCGTCTCGCCCGGAGAGCTCGCCTGAAGCCGTCAGACTTCGTCCCTCACCGTTGTGAGCATACTTCCCTTCAGCGTCACCATTTTGGTAGAAGATCGCTTACCCTCTTTTCTTCAGTCTTCTCCCCTGTGCACACGGTGGGATTCCCCAGCGGCGGACATCTCCACTTCCATCGCCCAATCCTCGCTGCTGTACGGAGCTCTCCAGGTGCTGTCTTCCGGGCTTCGCCCCTTGTTGTGCCAGCTGTCCTGACCCACCAAGTAAGTCCTTCTCTCGACCATAAATCCCTCCTGTGTTGGTGTATGCCCGTCACCCTCTCCCTGTGCTCTCTCCATAGGGTTGCTCGGCTGTACGGTCACCTGCCTCTGTGCCTGGAGCAGACACCATCACCAACACATGTACATCCCGCAGACACGCACTCATTCACTCCTGCTGTTAATAAACTCTTTGAACTACTCTAAGCCTGTGTGGGTGCGTCTCCTGAGCCGTGCGTTATGTCAGTACGGCTTCAGCAGAGCGGCTCGGCGGACGGCGGGCTCGCACACCGGTTTCCCACTCTCGAGGCTAGAGTGGATCAAATAGCTTATCAACTACAGGTGATCTTTAATCAATTATTGAATTTAACTAACCGGTTGGGCCGCTTGGATCCTCAACAGCCGTTCCCCCCGGCTCGTCAGGGTGGCGCGGCTCCTGCTGTTCCAGCGGCCGTCCAGCCGGCTCCAGTGGCACCGGGTTCGGCTCACACCGATTCCGACCCCGCCCGCTTTAGCGGTAAGCTCGGCGGAGCGCGGGGGTTCATTATGCAGTGTGAGTCCGTGTTCCACCGTGTGCCCGGAGATTTTCCCTCGGATCACAGTCGGATTGGTTACATAGGGAATCTTCTGGAGGGGCGTGCGTTAACTTGGACCTACGCCGTAATGGCGAGGCCCAGTTATGCCACCCTCACCTATGACCAGTTCGTGAGGCGCTTTCTGGAGGTCTTTGACCATTCTCAAACCGAGACGGTCCAGGTCGATCGGCTCCTCGCTCTCCAGCAGGGGGCCGGTCGGCAGCGGACTACTCGGTCGACTTCCGGGTAGCGGCGGAGGAATTGGGCTGGGAGGAACGCTCCCTCTGTGGCCTGTTCCTCCGCAGCCTCAATAGTGATCTGAGGGATGAACTGGCTGGACGGGATATCCCTGGGACGCTAGCGGAGCTGACATCCTTAGCGATAAGTTTGGATAACAGGCTGCGCGAGCGCTCCTCGGGGCGGAAGTCTTCTTCTTCTCGCCCTCGTGGAGTCTCGCCGCACCTGTTCCAAGCTCGCCCCCTGGCGGCGCCGCCAGCATTGTGCCCCGAGGAGTCGGAGCCGATGGTGACGGGCTGGACCAAGCTTTCCCCTGCGGAGAAACAACGCCGCCGTGAGTTGGGCCCTCTGCATGTATTGCGGAGGGTGACCAACACACTGTGGAGCGTTGCCCGCGGAAAGCCAGTCGGCGGGGTCCCGTGAATCGCGTAGGGAGCCTCGCGGGTCCCAACCGGTTATGACTCTCTCACTCAATTAAAGCTGCCAATCCGTTTTTGCCACAATCCCACTGGCACCTCACCCACGCACTGGTGGATTCGGGCGCAGAGGGCAGCTTCATTTCACAAGGCCTGGCAACCCGATTGGGCATCCGCTGTCAGGCATTAAAACACCCCATCTCCCTGGTCCATCTCTCCCGTGAGCCTCCCTTGGGAGGAGTTTCTCACCAAACCATGCCTGTCCCAGTCATCATCTCAGGGAACCACCGGAGGAGATGGTATTTTACGTCCTGCCAACTCTGTGTCGCCCGTCATCCTGGGGTATCCCTGGCTACGCCTCCACAACCCTGTCCTGGACTGGAGGTCGCCTGGGGTATCGGCATGGAGTACCTTCTGTATGGGCACCTGCCTTCAGTCCGCCGCCTGCTCCCCGTCCGCGGCTCCCCTGTGGCGGATTACAGCACCTCCGGCCTGTCACTGGTGCCTCCAGAATTTCAGACCTGGGTATGGTATTAGCAAATCGAAAGTATGTCTCTTCCCCCGCATCGACCATATGACTGTGCATCATCACCCTCGCCAGGGGGCTCCCTGCCATCTGGTCGGCTCTACAGCCTGTCGGCGCCGCGAGAAGGAGACCATGAATACATTACCTGAAGGAATCTCTGAGCGCTGGGATTATTTCGCCCATCGTCGTCACCCGTGGGGGCAGGGTTTTTCTTGTCGGGAAGAAGACGGATCCCTCCGCCCCTGCATAGACTACCGAGCGCTGAATGAATCACTGAGAGGGACCGGTACAACCCTGCCCCTCATGGACACTGCCTTTCACTCCCGTCCAGGGGGCGACCTGGTTTACCAAGCTGGAATTTACGCAGCGCTTACCACCTCGTCCGGGATCCGGGAGGGAGATGAATGGAAAACAGCCTTCCGTACCCCGAACGGCCACTTTGAGTATCTCGTCTGCCGGGCGGCTGACCAACGCTCCTGCCGTCTTTCTGCGCATCATAATGACCGTCCTCCGGATTTCATCTGCCCTTTTGTGTTTGTCTACCTGGATGACATCCTATCTTCTCCAGGTCCAGGGACGAGCTACCAGGTCCATGTGAGGCGAGGTCCTCCAAAGACTGCTGGAGGAATCCGTCTGTACGTGAAGGCTGATGAATGCGAATCTCGCTAGGACCACATCCTTCCTGGGATTCATCATCGCTCAAGATCAGGTGCTCCCAGACCCAGAGAAGGTGAAGGCGGTGGTGGAGTGGCTACTCCCGCATCCCGGAAGCAGGTGCAACAGTTTGTTGGCTTCGCCAATTTTTAACCCGCCGCTTTTGTCCCAAATTTCAGCTCGATCGTCGGACCGCTGACTCCGCCTCACGTCCCGAAGGTCCCGTTCCGGTGGACTGAAGAGGTCGCTGCTGCCTTTGGGCGCTGAAGGCGGAGTTCTCCTCCTCCCGGGTCCTTCGCCAGGTCGACCCCGCGCTGCAGTGCATTGTGGAGGTGGACGCATCGGACACGGGAGTGGGAGCAGTGTTATCCCAGCGGTCACCTGACGATGGCGCCAAACCGCCGTGCGCCTTCTTCTCCCAGCGCCTGTCCCCGGCGGAGAGGAACTACGATGTGGGGGACAGAGAGCTCCTGGCCATTAAACTCGCCTTACAGGAGTGGCGCCACTGGCTAGAGGGGGCGGACCTGCCGTTTGTGGTCCTGACGGACCACAAGAACTTAGAGTATTTACGATCTGCCAAGCGCCTGAATGCCCGCCAGGCGCGCTGGTCTTTGTATTCGCCAGGTTCCGCTTCTCGATCACCTTCAGGCCGGGCTCAAAACGGCCTGCATGACGCCCTCTCTAGGCAGTTCACCCCCGTGGAGGCTGAGGAGACGCCCCACACTATCCTGCCCAGGTCGTGCGTCCTCGGTGCCATCTCTTGGGACATTGAAGACAAGATCCGGAAGGCGCAGGAGGTGGAACCTGATCCTGGCGGCGGACCGGAGGGAAGACTGTTCGTCCCATCTGCGGTCCGAGGACGCAGTCATCCACTGGCTCCACACCTCCCGGCTCACCTGTCATCCCGGCACCTCTCGGATGATCAGCCTCCTCCAGCGGTCCTTTTGGTGGCCAGGCCTGCGGAGGGATGCAGCCCGCTACGCCCGGGCTTGCCCAACTGTGCCACCAGAAGTCGGGAATGCCCCCCCAGCGGGTCTGCTCCAGCCTCTGCCCGTCCCCGGCAGGCCCTGGTCGCACATCGCACTGGACTTCGTCACCGGACTCCCCGTTTCCAACTCCTTTGACACCGTCCGACCATTGTGGACCGTTTCTCCAAGGCGGCGCACTTCGTTCCCCTGCGAGGTCTCCCTACTGCCCTGGAGACGGCGGGCCTCCTCGTCCAACACGTGGTCCGGCTGCACGGGATTCCGGTGGACGTGGTCTCGGACCGGGGCCCCCAATTTTCATCCGAGGTTTGGAGATCCTTTTGTAACGCCATCGGAGCCAAGGTGAGCCTCTCCTCCGGCCATCACCCCCAGTCTAACGGGCAGTGTGAGAGGACCAATCAGGAGCTGGAGGCTGCGCTCCGCTGTGTTACTAGATCCAAGCCGACGTCCTGGAGCAACCATCTCGCCTGGGTGGAGTATGCCCACAACACCGCCCGCTCTTCTGCAACGGGGATGTCCCCCTTCAAGGCGTCCCTGGGTTACGACCCCCCGCTGTTTCCAGCGCAGGAGAACGAGGTGACTGTCCCCTCCGTTAGGGCGCACCTTAGGCAGTTCCGCTCCACCTGGGCTGCCGCGCGTCATGCGCTTTTACGCACAGCGGAGCGCAACAGGACCGTGGCGGACCGGCACAGAAGACCTGCCCCGGCGTACAGAGTTGGGCAACTCGTGTATGTGTCTACCCAGGACGTCACATTAAAAGGCGAGAGGAGGAAGCTGGCACAGCGTTTCATGGGTCCCTTTCCCTTCACCCGGATCATCAACCCGGTGGCTGTGCGCGTGGCATTCCCCCCTCCCTCCGCATCCATTCCACTTTTCATGTGTCGAAGGTGAAAACTGGCAGTCACTGACCCCTTTGCCCTCCTCCTGCAGCGCAACCCGCGCCCCGGATGTTTGGTGGCCATCCGGCCTGGTCCGTCTCCTCCATCCTGGACTCCCGGCGCCGAGGTCGTGGGTTGCAATACTTGGTGGACTGGGAGGGCTATGGGCCCGAGCATCGACAATGGGTGCCCCCGTCGTTTGTGTTGGACCCATCGCTCATCGCGGACTTCCACCGAGCGCACCCGGATAAGCCATCGCCAGGAGGCGCTGCTAGAGGGGGGAGTACTGTCACGCCGCGCCATTTCATCAACGGCGCCACCTGCTCACGCACCTGACAATCATCAGCGGGAGGGATAAAGGCCGTCTCGCACCGGAGGCTCGGCCTGAAGCCGTCAGACTTCGTCCCTCACCGTTGTGAGCATACTTCCTTCAGCGTCACCATTTGGTAAGAAGATCGCTTACCTCTTTTCTTCAGTCTTCTCCCCTGTGCACAGGTGGATTCCCCAGCGGCGGACATCTCCACTCCATCGCCAATCCTCGCTGCTGTACGGAGCTCTCCAGGTGGCTGTCGTCCGGGCTTCGCCCCTTGTTGTGCCAGCTGTCCTGACCCACCAAGTAAAGTCCTTCTCTCGCCATAATCCCTCCTGTGTTGGTGTATGCCCGTCACCCTCTCCCTGTGCTCTCTCCATAGGGTTGCTCGCTGTACGGTCACCTGCCTCTGTGCCTGGAGCAGACACCATCACCAACACATTTACATCCCGCAGACACGCACTCATTCACTCCTGCTGTTAATAAACTCTTTGAACTACTCTAAGCCTGTGTGTGTGCGTCTCCTGAGCCGTGCGTTATGTCACTTATTAGTCGAATGAGAGGTCAGTCACATCTAAACCAATCAAGCACTCCTTTGGCTTTCTGTTCACGGCTGTGTCTGTAGTGGAAGAACGGAAATGCAGCTTTTTTTTCTTCAGTGCGCCCTAGGACGCACAGTGTGCGTACTAGGGCGCCCTCGTGTGCTCTAGGATGCAGAGACGTGTACGCCCGTGGTACACCGGAGTGCAAAAGGTTAAAGAACCAGAGGGAGCTGATCATTTTCAACCAACATAATCCTCTTGCCCTAACCAAGTCTCTGTAAGGGATATTAAATCAATCTGATGATCAATTAACAGATCATGGGACTAGTAGAGACTTGGGAGTTAGAGACCTAATATTTATACAAACCACATTTAATTTTTAAATTATGAGGAGGAAGAGATGCCAAATCATTAAATTTAGATACTTGCTGTTTAATTTGAGTTTTACCAATTTTTTGTTTAATCATTTTGGGATGCTTATACATTACATTTTTATTAACTTTGGAGGGGGCAGACAATGATTCTCTGATGGGGAAGACGGGCTAAGTTGAAGGATGGCGGATGAAGAGGAGCTGTAGAGAGGTGTGTATTTATCAAGTTATGTTGTATTTGTCTTGGGTTATAATGTTTTGGGTCACGGGAGACAGACACAATCTCTATGAGGTTATGAACTGAAGACTGGTCTAAACAGTGAGAATTATTTGGATTAATAAGATTAATATGAGAAGTGGATATGAGAAGTGGAAGCAAAAAAGGGCTGGTTGGCAGCCATCTTAGGACTCACTATGCCATCAGCCTATGGTATCTATATGATGCCATCATCAAAGATCATAGGACTCACTATGACATCTTCAAAGATCAAAAGCAGGCATCACTCATGATGACAGGACTCGCTATGACATCATCAATCAAAGGCAGGCATTACTGAATGAGTGGTGGCGTGCTTGCTTACACCTGCTTTCTACAGGCATCTGTGTGTGTGTCTGTGTGTGATCAAAGGCAGGCATCACTCACGATCATAGGACATCAAAGATCAAAGGCAGGCATCACTCACGATCATTGGACTTGCTATGACATCATCAAAGATTAAAGGCAGGCATCACTCACGATCATGGGACTCATCACTATGACATCATCAAAGATCATAGGACTCGCTATGACATCATCAAAGATCAAAGGCAGGCATCACTGAACGAGTGGTGACGTCAAAGATCAAAGTCAGGCATCACCATGATTACTGTTGCCATGGTAACCATGTCAAAAATCAAAGGCAGAAATGCTTGCTTACACTTGCTTTCTACAGGCATGCAGAAATACTTGCTTATACTTGGTTTATACGGGCATGCACAGGTATGCACTAGTCTTGGTAAATGGAAGTATAGACTCTAAGGAGGTGACATTACTTTATGTCTAGAGGCCCCTCTATAGGAACTCCACCCCTCTGTAAAAGCATATTCATTCTTCTCCCACCCCCATGCTTATTATTCAAGAATGGATTATTTCTTTATGTTTAATCAGAAAGCATAGGATAATAGATGGCAAAATTGCAATTAGAGACGTCTCTGATCACTCAGGGGTGTATTTAAGGATACACTTGGATATTGAGCCTAAAAACACTGTATGGAGGCTTAATACAAGCCTACTAAATGACAGTGAAAGCAAACAATTGATTAAAAAAGAAATCAAGGAGTTTCTGGAATTTTAATGATAAAGAAGAACTATTTCCAAGTGTCCGTGGGATACTGCAAAGGCAGTACTCAGAGGAAAACCTATAATGTAGTCATCAAGAAGGAAAAAGTGAGATGGAGAAACAGCAGACTGACTTGACAAAACAAATTAAAATCATTGGAGCAAAATTCACATGAACTCAAATGACCTTAAAATCTGGAAACAAATGAAATTACAAAGTCAGAGCTGAATAAGATTTTGGAAAAAAAAACAAATTTGAAATGAACTTAAATATATAAACAGAATTATTATGAAAATGGGCCAAGAGCCAAAAAAGTATTAGCATGGAACTGTGTAAGCAACAAGCTGGGAGAAAAATCACTAAAACAGCCCCGATCACATAAAAAATCCGTTATAAACCAGAATATGTACAGTAATCCTTTGAAACATATTATAAAGATCTGTATGCCCAACACAAAACAACTGAACCTTCCAAAGTGAAACAATACTTGGACTCCTTAGATCTACCATGAATAGGTGAAAAACAGAGTAAATTAATGCAAGAAATTACCAAAGTAGAGGTTGAAAAAGTCATATAAAAGTTGAAAACTAATAAAGTACCAGGAGAGGATGGTTTTCCTGCAGAATGGTTTAAGTTATATCAAGATTTCCTAACACCAATGCTATTAAAATGGTTTGATTATATATTAAAAGGAGGAGAAACGCCACCATCTTGGAAACAAGCCATAATATCTGTGATCCCAAAGGAAGGCAAGTGTAACGGATCTCGTCACAAGTGTAATGGTTCTTCTTTAGGGACACCCTTAAGCGTCCATGATCGGGAACATCAATGCAAGCGTATGTGCGGCATAGGGACCACAATGACACCAGACTGCTGTTTCCACAATTTATTCTCCCTGTTAATGAAATAAAACAAACTGTATCACGTTCCCTTCTGTACCTCGATCCACACAGGCTCCCACAGCAAAGCAATGCGATACTGTGTGGAAAGGAGCTCTAAAATAATTCCACAATACAAACAAAAAATAAAAATAAATCACATTTCAAAATAATAAGATTTTTCAAAAACAAACATACCTGTTAATGAAATAAAACAAACTGTATCACGCTCTGTCTGTACCTCGATCCCACACAGGCTCCTACATTAACAAAAATATGGGTTACACATGACATAAGCTGCTGGAGTCACCATAGAGCCTATATTGGCGCGAAACCCTAAAATGGCGCCCACCGGACCCCCAATGTGCGCCGAAACACCTATAAAACTCTTATTTATAACACAAATAACAAAAAAAAATACAGTACAGTGACATATCAAATTAATAAAGAACAATTACAAACTAAGGTTACAGTCCAAATGATAAAACTAACGAACGATACGATCATTTAGTGCCAGCAGCGTTTTGAACACAACTTACCCACAGCAAAGCAACGCGATACTGTGGGGAAAGACTAAACTACCGGAGCCTCAGAGGTACAGGAAGAGCGGATGCGAGAAGCGTACTGCCAAAATAAAAGTACTCAAGTAAAATAAAATTTCACACAATATAAATAAAAACATAACTGAGAAAAAGAAATACTTAAAGTACATTTTTGACTCCGTTACACCCACCCCACTGAATTTTACTAAACTTGAGCCACAGCTACACAGGACTCATAACAATATATAAACACCCGGGGTTAGTTAAAGAATACCAACTGAAAGAGAGTCCCACACAAGGACGAAGTGGCATGAGAGCAGCGCTTATCTCTCAACCCAACAACTGGTAATGGAGTGCCTTGTACACCCCACCAAAAACCCCAACTATTAGTGTAGCAAATGCTCTTGAATATTAAAATAAAATAAAATAACCGAACATTAGAAAACAAAGCTAAGTCCACAAAAATATAGTCCACACATATAACATTTAATAAGTCAGGGTCTGAAACACAGACCTACAAACAGCTTAACATTAAACTTGTCACGAATCACATCTTGCCCGGACATTGTCTGCACTAGTCTGTTACAGGTTTAATCAGCGACCAAATCTTGACCTGATTGAGGTTGTGCACTTGGACGGTCACAATGTGTACGTGACATTCTGGTCAACAGTACAGCGAACAAGGGGAGTGTCTGTCTTTCTCTCGGAGTCAGGGACCGAAACTATTTGACTGTCAAGTGATTGTCCACCATGAATATCAGTAGCAGCTGTAGTCACAGGTCTAGGGTCAGAGGACATGGGATGATCTACACCTTGAGCAACAGGTGCAACTGAAGAGTTCTGGGGGTCAGAGGACACACTTGTCACATCAGAAACGTCTACCTGTGACACAGATGGTTCAGTGAGCTGCGTGATCCACTCAGCAGTTCTCCTTTCAGAGTCAACAGGTTCTGGATCAATTAATGGTTCACGTGTATCTCCACATGAAGACGGATCACCTGTACCAGCCTCACTCTCTCTCTCGAAGAGGTCCACCGATGTGTCTCCCTCATCACCAATGTCTGTAGCTAAGGTTCTGGAAGTAGGTGGATGAACCATGGTTGGACACATCGCACACATCCACCACAGGAAGAAAATTTACCAGCATCAACAGATTCCTGTGGACCACTTTTGTCCGTCCAGTAAGAGTGTCACAAATTCTGTATGTATGGGTCTGTGGGTTCACATCCATTACAGTGTAAACAGTTGATTCCCACTTATCAGCAGTTTTCTTTTTGCCTCTCTCCTTTCTGTTGGCCAAAAGCACCCTGTCACCACTCTCAATCTTGGATCCTGTCACTTTCCTGTTGTAAAGATTAGCATGTCTGTGTTGCTTAACTGGTTACATCAGCATCGCAAAGAACAGAACGAAACATGACATCTACTGGCAAACGGGGCACACGGCCATACATGAGGTAAAACGGAGGAAAGCCAGTCGTCTCATGGGCTGTACAGTTGTACATAAATGTCAAAGTCTGCAACCGTCGTGGCCAGTTAGCTTTCACCTCAGGGGACAGTG
The DNA here is from genome assembly GCA_020510985.1 of Pholidichthys leucotaenia. Lineage (NCBI taxonomy): Eukaryota > Metazoa > Chordata > Actinopteri > Cichliformes > Pholidichthyidae > Pholidichthys > Pholidichthys leucotaenia. The sequence goes on along the minus strand of CM035846.1, from coordinate 60,222,864 downwards.
CACGAATCATCCCACCCAGAGTCCTGTTAAACCGTTCAACACTCCCATTTCCCATTGGGTGGTAAGGGGTAGTGTGAGATTTCCTGACACCGGACACTTTGAGGAGTTCACTGATTAATTGACTTTCAAAATTAGGACCTTGGTCACTGTGGATTCTTTCTGGGAATCCAAAGACACAAAAGTACTTGTTCCACAGAACATTTGCCACTTGCTTAGCTGTTTGATCCTTACAAGGAAAGGCCTGAGCCATCCTGGTAAAGTGATCTGTTATCACTAGGACATCAATAGACTTGTTCCTAGAGTCTTCAGCTGACCAGAAGTCAATGCAGACCACCTCCAGCGGTCTAGATGACAAGATGCTCTCTAAGGGAGCTCGTCCCTCAGGTTCAGCTGACTTGCTGAGGACACAACGCTGGCAGTGTGTGACATGGTCTCTAACATCCCTCTCAAGGGTCAGCCAGAAAAATCTCTGTCTGGATAAACTGAGGGTTCGCGACTGGGCTTGATGACCAACACCATCATGCACGCCTTTCAACACCTCCTCCTTAAGTGAGTCTGGGACAACATACTGAAGCCGTTTGGACTTGGTTCTCTGGTCCCTTGAAACTCTGTACAGAACACCATTGCTCACAGATAGCTTATCCCAGTGTTTCAGATATTTAATCACTGAAAATGATTCTTTCACCCTTTCTCTCCTTGAGGGTCTCCAATGTCTTTCAACATAAAACAGGACGCAAGAAAGAATTCCATCCTCCAACTGTTTGTCACACAAAGCCTTTTCAGAATAGGCAGGCAACGGGTCTTGACCTGGTGGAACTAACTGGGGCAAAAACTGCAAGGCTTCAATTGCCCGGGCCCTCGGACCAGCATCCCACTCAATGTGTGACTGCATCACAGCAGACACTTCTTCTGAATTCACAATCTGAGTTTGTACCCAGGAGGTATGAGCACTGTCACACATCGCATCCACGTGATCACTGGATGAACGAAAAGCATCCTGAACAGAGGCAGTAGACACATTTTTGACTTCACTGAGGAGTTTCACATATGGCTCATTGAACAGTCTGTGACCAATATTTTCCTTGACAAAAGGCACACGACTTAATGCATCAGCCACAATGTTCTGCCGCCCTGGAACATACTTTATGTCAAAGTCATACGCAGCCAACTTGGCTACCCAGCGTTGCTCACAACAGTCTAACTTGGGCTTTGTCAAAATGTGAGTCAAAGGATTGTTGTCAGTCCCAACAGTGAATTAATGACTCTTTAGCCAATGACTAAACTTGTCAGTGATGGACCATTTCAAAGCCAGAAAATTCCAGTCGTGTGCGCTGGATAGTTTTTCTGAGACTGTGTCAGTGACTTACTGGCAAAAGCAATAGGTCTGGCATGACTTTCACCTTCCTGGACTTGGGACAGAACAGCACCTATCCCATCCAGAGATGCATCAGTTGAAAGCATGAAGGGACGGTCAAAGTTAGGATGAGCCAAGACCACAGTGTTAACAAGTGCAGATTTGAGACTTTCAAAGGCATGTATGTGCTCTTGGGTCCAATCAGAAGCACAAAGCTTTCTGCAAGCCATCTTGGTTTTCTTACATCTGTCTTTAAATTTTCCACCTTTCAACAGGCTGAACAATGGCTTGGCAATGGCAGAATATCCTGGCACAAAATGCTGATAGTAATTAACCATCCCCAAGAAGGATCTAAGTCTTTTTCGGGACGGTGTCACACCATCAGTGTCCATAAGGTCAGCACAAGTCATTTTTGCGATGTTTTCAACCTTACTAGGTTCGGTTGAAACACCATTCTCATCAATTACGTGACCAAGAAACCTCACAGATCTCCTGAGGAAAAAACACTTTTTGGGTGCCAACTTCAAGTTGTGCCTACGCAGCCTGCTGAACACCATCTCAAGGCGCTGCAATGCACTCTCTTCATCAGATGCAAAAATCAGCAGATCATCCAAATACCACAACAAAGTCAAGTAATTCTGGTCACCAAAAATGGCAGTCATCATGCGCATAAAACTAGCAGGACTATTGCATAATCCCTGGGGCAGGCGATTGTACTCATACAAGCCCATCGGAGTGGTAAAAGCAGAATACTTCCTGTCATCCTCATGAAGCGGCATGTTGTAGAAGCTGGACGTTAAATCCACTGTGCTGAAGAGGCAGTTACCTCCCAGTGCTGCCAGACAATCCGCCTGGTGAGGGAGAGGGTGAGCGTCTTTCAGAGTCCTCTTATTCAGCCAGCGAAAATCCGTGCAGATGCGGAGGTCGCCATTCTTTTTCCACACAAGAACCAAGGGAGATGCATACTCGCTAGTTGATTTCCTGATAATGTCTTTTTCCTCCATTTCATTTAGCACCTGTCTTAATTTCTGATACTGACTAGGGGGTACACGCCTGTATGGGAGTCTGAATGGTTTATCATCAGATAAATGTATACGGTGTACAAAGCCCTTAGCTTCTCCACAGTCTAGGTGGTGGCATGAAAAGACATCCTCGTACTGAAGTACCAAGTCAGCCATTCTCTTTTTGTAGTCCTCTGACACTTGGCATGAATTGATGTCTATGTCACAAAGCCCCACTGAGGCTTTCTTGTACAGACTCCATACCAGCATCACATGCCGTTGTAGACTGTGTGTAGCAGGTCACTGGTACACTAGACTGCTCAGCTGCATCCATGTCTTCAAGGGCTACACATGTGTAGACGTTGGCTAGCTTTGCATTGCGCCGTAACAACACAGGCTTGTTGGACGTGTTGATGAGTTTGAGCGGGACCCACCTGTCACCCCACATAGGAGTTACAATCTTAGCTACTAGGACACCCCTAGGAGCTGAACGAGAAGATGTGGGCTCTGTCATGACTGTACTGCCTGGAGATACAACTGTGTCTTTAGGCAATTTACCTCAAACAAGGTACTCACGCCCAGGTTCAAGGTAGGTGGCTGAGTTACATCTGACAGTACCAACTTTGTCAGGAATGTCATTTCCTTTCCAGGGGTTCAAACCAGTGAGCATAGACAAGAACTGCTCAGCTTCCGGTTCTGCAGTTGGGCAGGGGCCAGACACTGTTTTCCAATAGGACTTGCATTGTTTTGAATGGTGTAGGATGTGCTTTATGACATTGGTACCAATAATCAACTCATCATGCTGACCACAGACAACCAGAGTGGGGACCAGCATTTTACAACCATACACCTCCATCACAATGTCAAAAGCACTCTTTGGCCTGACACGCTGTCCACCACACCCAACCAGCATCACATTCACATCAATCTGGTTCCCATTTGTTATCACTCCAGCAGTTCTCAGTTTCTTCTCTGCATCCTCGTTGATACTGCAGGCCATGGAGCCACTGTCCAGCATGCCATCAATTATCACTGCACCACCAAAAGCCACTGGTGTGTAGAAAAGGCTGGAACTATTGCCAATTATGTGAATGTTCTGATACACAACAACTACATCATCGCATGAGCTTCTCACCGATGCAAAAATCGACTCAGCATCAGATGTGTCACTGCAGTGGGAGCTGGAGTTGAGATCTGCACTGCCTCCCTCCAAGTACAGGCCAGTTAGTTTCCCTGAGACTGAGAAGGAGGCTGGCAGTTGTTTTTGGGACAGGCCAGTCTGGTATGACCAGGGGAAAGACAGGTAAAACACAGTTTCTCAGACATGCAATGTGAAATGGTGGAGTGACGTGTGTCATTACAAACCATACAAGTTGCTTCTCTGGGGCGTCTCTGACGAGGGGCATGTCTAAATCTGTTGCTCTCAGTCGGGTGAGGAATTGTACACTGCTGCAACTTCTCCATCATTTCCTGAAACATATTTACCATGCGACCAAGGAGCCTCTCCTCTGACTGTTGGAGATTTTGAGCAACAACCGGCACACTAGCGCAATCTGAGCTGAATGTGTTTGGGGTAGGGTCAGACATGGGGAATGGAGAGAGACCCTGACATGTAAACTGTCGGGTTTGAGGAAGTGGAGAGGGAATGACTGGGGTGTGGCACTGTTCTGGCATGGTCATGGCTGAAGATGGCAACCTGGGTTTGTCAGATGTTACAGTAGCTGTGTGACTCATTAGCTGTGGACCATCAGGCGCTCTGGCACTAGCTCTAACCTCTCTCTGATAATCGTCAATTCTCAACTGAACATCACGTGAGGTCCATTCATGAGGTGGTTTCCACTTCAGGGTGCAAGACAGATCAGGATCAGGACAATTTTTGACAAACATGATAGCAACCTCTTTACTCATGTCCTCAGTCCGCTTGCCTTGTCTACGCAGGCCCTTGAGAGCCAGGTCTGCTGCTTTGTTCAGCCTTATCCAGTAGTCCACTGGTTTTTCTCTGTGCCTGGGCAGGGTTGCATAAAAATCTGCGAAAAAATCTGCGAGCGGAAGACATGAGGAGGCATCACAGAAGTAACGGAGAAGAACATCGTAAATTATTTCAGGTTCCTTTTTAGCATCTAGCTCCAGGTCACTACGCAGGGCAACTTTCACAACGTCTTTAGCTTTGCCCAATAAATGACCCATTATCTCTCCTGCTTGCTCACACACAGGAATCTCTCTCTTCTTGAGTTCAGTCTTAGTCAAGTCAATCCAGTCCCGAACTGAATATTTGTCAGTACCGTCACCTCTAAATATACGTAGTTCTCTGTCTGACTTAACATGAACAGTCACATGTGGGGGGTCACATTTGGTAGCATCACAATACGCTGTTCGATCAGTAGGAGAAGTCTGGTTGTCATTGGTCATATTCACAACACCAGCAGACATTAATTTAGTGACTATAGACTCACCAATTTGAGCACCAAGCTGCCCCACCATGTCTGTAAAATTTTCAATGGCACCGACATAAAGGTCAGGATGACAAAGCCCTTTGTCAAAGACTGTCCCAACACTATGCCCGTTTTGACACCTCGTCAGCTGTGTCCAACTCACCCACTCCACCCAGCTCCTCTGCCTCCTCAGCCCTTAATTCATCAAGAGCGGTCCCCCCCTCCTCCTCCTCCTCCTCCCCCCCTCCCCTTGTCATCAGTGAGCAGGACGTGCACAGACAGTTCTCCAGACTGAACCCGCGCAAGGCCCCCGGGCCGGACGGTGTGTCTCCCTCCACCCTGAGACACTGTGCGAAAGAGCTGGCTCCTGTCTTCACAGACATTTTTAACACCTCTCTTAAGCAATGTCACGTGCCGACCTGCCTCAAATCCTCCACCATCATCCCTGTCCCCAAGAAGCCACGGATTACTGGACTTAACAACTACAGACCTGTAGCGCTCACCTCTGTAGTCATGAAGTCCTTTGAGCGCCTGGTCCTGTCTCACCTCAAGTCCATCACCACACCCCTCCTAGACCCGCTGCAGTTTGCCTACCGTGCTAACAGGTCTGTGGACGACGCAGTCAACCTGGCCCTCCACTCCATCCTGCAGCACCTGGACTCCCCGGGAACCTACGCCAGGATTCTGTTTGTGGACTTCAGCTCCGCATTCAACACCATCCGCCCTGATCTGCTCCAGGACAAGCTGTCCCTGCTCAACGTGCCTGACTCCCTCTGCAGGTGGATCACCGACTTCCTGACGGACCGGAGACAGCATGTGCGGCTGGGGAAGTCTGTCTCAGACTCTGTTAGCATCAGCATTGGATCACCCCAGGGCTGTGTACTTTCCCCCCTACTCTTCTCCCTTTATACCAACTCCTGCACCTCCTCCCACCAGTCTGTTAAGCTGATTAAGTTTGCGGACGACACCACCCTCATCGGGCTCATCTCCAACGGTGACGAGTCCGCCTACAGGGAAGAGGTGGCCCAGCTGGTGTCCTGGTGCAGCCACAACAACCTGCAGCTGAATGCTCTGAAGACAGCGGAGATGATTGTGGACTTCAGGAAAGTCACATCCCCCCTGCCCCCCCTCACCATCACAGGCTCTCCCATCACCTTTGCAGATTCCTTCCGCTTCTTGGGCACCACCATCACCCGAGACCTCAAATGGGAGCCAACCATCAGCTCCCTCATCAAAAAGGCCCAGCAGAGGATGTTCTTTCTGCGGCAGCTGAGGAAGCTCAAGCTACCCACCAAGATGTTAGTGCAGTTCTACACGGCCATCATCGAGTCCATCCTCACCTCCTCCATAACTGTGTGGTACGCAGGAGCCACTGCCAGGGACAGACTAAGGCTGCAGCGCGTCGTGCGCACTGCTGAGAAGGTGATAGGCTGCAAGCTCCCATCTCTCCAGGACCTGTACATCTCCAGGACCCGGAGGCGTGCTGGCCGGATCATAGCCGATCCTTCACATCCTGGTCACGTGCTGTTTGCCCCCCTCCCCTCAGGTAGAAGGCTTCGGTCCATTCGGACTAAAACCTCTCGGCACATGAACAGCTTTTTCCCCTCTGCCATCAGACTGCTGAACACTAAGTGACTTTTGACTCTCGTGCACTATGTACAGCAGCTCAACCAGACTCATGTCATTCATCACTGTTTTTCTGTTGCATTATTGACTGCACTATGTGGTACTTCACATTATCTGCTACATGCTAATTTTTTAAACTGCCTTGACTAGTACTACTTATTATTACTAGTATTATTATTATTATTACTTATTATTACTTATTTTTCTACACTTATTGCACGTTTCTAGTCCTTTAGTTTTTTAGTTTATCCCTTTTTCTCATTATGTTTTTAATGTTGCAGCATGGCACCGAGACAAATTCCTAGTTTGTGTATCACATGAACAATGGCAATAAACCTGATTCTGATTCTGATTCTGATTCTGACATTACTGCAGGGTGTGGAAACATGAAGACCCTCACTCATGAACTCACCAACAGGAATACAATCTGGGCTCTGACCTAACCCTGTATCCCCACCACTGTTCATAAATTTTGAATGTCCCACATCTCCACTAATAGCAATATCACTGCGCCAGATACCTCTCCCTTTTGGCAAAACAGGTGTTTTATAATTATCCATGTCTTTTTTGTCCTTTTTTTTTCTTGAACTACTTTACACAGTGAAAATTTTGTTGTTGTTTTTTTTCGTTGTGACTAACTCCAAAATAAGGTGGCATATATCAGTTAAAACGTATTACAATAGTCCTGTATATGCCTGACCACATATACGTCCCAGCGTAGACCCAGTATGGTGATGCAGCATCCACGGTGACCGGCGTCCAGCTGATCTGAAGTTCCAAGGGTCACAGGCACCAGTGTAACGGATCTCGTCACAAGTGTAATGGTTCTTCTTTTGGGACACCCTTAAGCGGCCGTGATCGGGAACATCAATGCAAGCGTATGTGCGGCATAGGGACCACGATGACACCAGACTGCTGTTTCCACAATTTACTTCTCCTGTTAATGAAATAAAACAAACTGTACCATGCTCCGTCTGTACCTCAATCCCACACAGGCTCCTACAGCAAAGCAACGCGATACTGTGTGGAAAGGAGCTCTAAACTAATTCCACAATACAAACAAAAAATAAAAATAAATCTCATTTCAAATAATAACATTTTTCAAAAACAAACATACCTGTTAATGAAATAAAACAAATTGTATCACGCTCCGTCTGTACCTCGATCCCACACAGGCTCCTACATTAACAAAAATATGGGTTACACATGACATAAGCTGGTGGAGTCACCATAGAGCCTATATTGGCGCGAAACCCTAAAATGGCGCCCACCGGACCCCCAATGTGCGCCGAAACACCTATAAAACTCTTATTTATAACACAAATAACAAAAAAAATACAGTACAGTGACATATCAAATTAATAAAGAACAATTACAAACTAAGGTTACAGTCCAAATGATAAAACTAACGAACGATACGATCATTTAGTGCCAGCAGCGTTTTGAACACAACTTACCCACAGCAAAGCAACGCGATACTGTGGGGAAAGACTAAACTACCGGAGCCTCGGAGGTACAGGAAGAGCGGATGCGAGAAGCGTACTGCCAAAATAAAAGTACTCAAGTAAAATAAAATTCACAACAATATAAATAAAAACATAACTAAGAAAAAGAAATACTTAAAGTACATTTCTGACTCCGTTACACAAGGACAGATCAGAATGTGGATCATACAGACCTAGCTCAGTCTTAAATATAGATTACTGAATATTTGCTTCAATCATAACAAAAAGACTAGAAAATATTATTCCCGATTTGATCAATCTTGACTAGAGGGGATTTATTAAAAACCGACAAACACAAGATAACGTAAGAAGAACACTACATTTAATAAATATTATGAGCCAAAACAATTCTGAAACAATTAGTTTGGATGCAGAAAAAGTTTTTTGATTCAGTACACTGGGAGCTTTTTTTTTTTGGTGTTAAAACAATTTGGATTCAATGATGAGATTATAAAATGCTTGAATCACTATATAACTTACCAACTGCCTGGATTAAAATTAATGGCAATCTTTCCCAGACCATTACTTTGGAACCAGGATGCTGCCAGGGGTGTCCCCAAAGTCCTAATTTATTTGCCCTCTTAAAAGAACCTATGGCTCAAATGATCAGAGAAGATGAAGAAATCAGAGGTATTTTAGTAAAAGAACAGGAATACAAAATGGGCTAAGATGCAGATGACGGTCAGGTGGCGGCCAAAGGCAGAGACTGTGGCGGTCTGATCCCAGACTTCCTAAACTGGCTTTTGGAACGTGGAATGTCACCTCTCTGGTGGGGAAGAAGCCTGAGCTGGTGCATGAGGTTGAGAGGAACTGGCTAGGTATAGTCAGCTTCACCTCAACACACACCTCTACAGCTCTGGTTCTCGAACCAGCCTCCTGGAGAGGGGCTGGAGCTTGGCCTACTCTGGAGTTGCCACAGGCGAGAGGCGACGAGCAGGGGTGAGTATTCTTGTATCCCCCCACCTTCCTGCCTCTACATTGGAGTTTTCCCCAGTGGATGAAAGGGTTATTTTCCTGTGCCTTTGGGTTGGGAAACAGGTCCTGACCATCATTTGTGCCTATGCATCAAATGATGGTTCAGAGTACCCACCCTTTTTGGAATCTCTGACTGGGGTGCTGGAGGGTGCTCCTCTTGGAGACTCCATTGTCCTACTGGGGGCCTTTAATGTGCACATGGGTAACGACAGTGAAACCTGGAGGGGGGTGATTGGGAGGAACGGCCTGCCCGATCTGAACCCAAGTAGTGTTCAGTTATTGGACTTCTGTCCTAACCACAGTTTGTCCACAACGAACACCATGTTCAAGCATAAGGGTGTCCACATGTGCATCTGGCACAAGGACACCCTAGGTCGTAGGTTGATGATCAATTTTGTTATCGTGTCATCAGACCTGTGACTGTATATCTTGGACACTTGGGTAAAGAGAGGTGCAGAGCTGTCAACTGTTCCGCTCTCCCCAGATATCCTGCCGTTGTGTCCCTGAGCAAGACACTTTACCCACCTTGCCTCCAGTGTCCATAACACTGGATATGAATGTGTATAAATGTTCGGTGGTGGCCGGAGAGGCTGTTGGCGCAGATTGGCAGCCATGTCTCTGTTAGTCTGCACCAGGGCACCTGTGGCTACAGTAGTAGCTTGCTACTACCATTATCTGTCTGGAATGAATGAATAATGTATCTATTTGTAAAGTGTCTTTGAATGTCTATGATAAAGCCCTATATAAATCTGATGCAGTATCATTACATTATTATTAGTGACTGATCACCACCTGGTGGTGAGTTGGATCCAATGGCAGAAGAGGATGCCATTCAGACCTGGTAGACCTAAATGTATAGTGAGGGTGTGCTGGGAACGTCTGGCTGAGGCCTCTGTCCGGGAGGTCTTCAACTCCCACCTCCGGAAGAATTTCAACCACATTCCGAGGGAGTATGGAGACTTGGGGTCTGAATGGGCCATGTTCTCCACCTCCATTGTTGAAGCAACTGCCCAGAGCTGTGGCTGCAAGGTTGTCGATGCATCTTGTGGTGGCAACCCCCAAACCAAGTGGTGGACACCAGTGGTGAGGGGGGCCATCAAGCTGAAGGAGGAGTCCTATAGAGCTTGGTTGACTTGTGGGACTCCCAAAGCAGCTGAGGTGTACTGGCAGGCCAAGCAGAGTGCAGCTCAGGTGGTTGCTGAAGCAAAAACTCGGGTGTGGAAGGAGTTCAGTGAGGCCATGGAACAAGACTTTTGGTCGGCCTCCAAGAGATTCTGGCAAACTGTCCGGCGGCTCGGGAGGGGGAAGCAGCTCCCTGTCCACACTGTGTATGGTGCGGATGGGGCGCTGCTGACTTCAACTGGGGATATCATTGGACAGTGGAAGGAATACTTTGAGGATCATCTTTGAATATGTCAATCTCACTGACATGCCTTCCACAGAGGAAGCAGGTCTTGTGGACGAGGGGGATGACTCACCCATCACAGGGGCTGAGGTTGCCAAGGTGGTTAAAAAGCTCCTTGGTGGCCGGACCCCGGGGGTGGACCAGGTTCCTCCTGAGTAGCTCAAGGTCCTGGATGTTGTAGGGCTGTCATGGTTGACACACCTCTGCAACATTGTGTGGAGGTCGGGGACAGTGCCTTTGACATGGCAAACCAGGGTGATGGTTCCTCTCTTCAAGAAAGGGGATCGGAGGGTGTGCTCCAACTTTAGAGGGATCACACTCTTCAGCCTCCCTGGGAAGGTCTATGCCTAGGTACTGGAGAGGAGAGTCCAGCTGTTGGTCAAACCTCAGATTCAGGAGGAGCAATGTGGTTTTTGTCCTGGGTGTTGCACATCGGACCAACTCTTTACCCTCTCGAGAATCCTTGAGGGTTTGTTGGAGTTTGCCCAACCAGTTTACATGTGTTTTGTGGACTTGGAGAAGGTATTCGACCACGTCCCTTGTGGTTTTTTGTGGGGGGTGCTTCGGGAGTATGGGGTATCGGGCTTGTTGTTACAAGCTATCTGGTCTCTGGTCTGGTACGAGCTATTCGGTCTCTATACGGCTGTTGTGAGAGTTTGGTTCGTATTGCCAACACTCGGTCAGACTCATTCCCAGTGAGAGTTGGACTCCGCCAGAGCTGCCCTTTGTCACCGATCCTGTTCACAATTTTTATGGACAGGATTTCTGGGCATAGCCAAGAAACGGAGGGGGTCATGCTTGGTGACCACACAATCTCATCTCTGTTGTTTGCAGATGATGTTGTCCTGTTGGCTTCATTCAGCAATGACCTACAGGTCTTACTGGGACGGTTTGACACTGAGTGTGAAGCGGCTGGGATGAGAATCATCCCTCCAAGTCCGAGTCCATGGTCCTCAGCTGGAAAAAGGTGGATTGACCTCTCCAGGTTGGGGACAGGCTCCTGCCTCTTTTGGAGGAGTTTAAGTATCTTGGGGTCTTATTCACGAGTAATGTAATGTAATGTAATGTACTTTATTTATATAGCCCTTTAAAACAACCTGTAGGGGACCAAAGTGCTTTACAGAAAATTAAACAACATTAAAAACAAATAACATGAACAAAGAAATAAAAATAAATACCTGAAAATAAAAATAAGACTAAAATAAAAACAAATGCCAAGACAAATATCACCACTACTGGGTATTAAAAGCCATCCTAAACAAATGTGTTTTAAGTTCTGATTTAAAAAGGGCCAGGTCAGAGATAACACATAGGTCAGGGGGGAGATTATTCCAGAGCCTGGAGGCGACAACAGAAAAGGCTTGGTTACCCCAGTGTTTATACCTTGACCTGGGCACATCCAGCAAAAGCTGATTAGATGACCTCAAAGCCCTACCTTGGTCACGGATAGTCAAAATCTCAAACAGATAAACCGGAGCAAGGCCATTGAGAGCTTTAAAAACAAAAAGCAAAAGTTTAAAATTAATTCTAAAATAGACTGGAAGCTAATGAAGTGAAAAAAGGATCAGAGTAATGTGCTCTCGCCTAGTTGTGTTGGTCAAAAGACGGGCCGCTGCATTTTGCACAAGTTGAAGGCAGCCGAGAGAAGACTGAGAGATGCCAACATAAAGTGCATTGCAGTAATCAAGTCGAGAAGTGATTAAAGCATGGATGGCTATCTGAAGACAAGATAAGATAAGATAAGATAAGCCTTTATTAGTCCCACAATGGGGTAATTCCAGGATTGCAACAGCACAGGGATAGCAACACTCAGAGCAGCAATCAGAAGGCAAGAAAAAACAAGAGCAGCTAGTATACATATGTACATATTAATATATATATATATATATTATACTGTATATATATAGACACAGTGCGGAGCATTGTAGCTGGATGTAATAAATATATGAGTATATAAACAGTGCTTAGCATTGTAGCTAGATGGAATAAATATGTAAATATATAAACACACAGTGCGGAGCATTGTAGCTAGATGGAATAATATGTAGATATATAAACACACAGTGCGGAGCATTGTAGCTAGATGGAATAAATATGTAGATATATAAACACACCCAGTGCGGAGCATTGTAGCTACATGGAATAATATGTAGATATATAAACACACAGTGCGGAGCATTGTAGCTAGATGGAATAAATATGTAGATATATAAACACACCCAGTGCGGAGCATTGTAGCTAGATGGAATAAATATGTAAATATATAAACACACACAGTGCAGAGCATTGTTGCTAGATGGGATGAAACAGCACAACCGTCTGCTTAGTTATCCTACATGGTATGATTATGTACCCATACATATTCTCACCCTCCATAGCGACCGGTATTTTCCTAATTGTATGCCGGAGGGTACCATTGTATAAGTCTATTGTGCTTCTTTTGCATTCGAAACTATTAGGTTGTTCCGTCTTTTTGCTATCTCTGCGAGCAGCCCTGCTTAGGTTGTATAGTCTGACAGCCGTTGGTAGGAAGGACCTGCGAAACCTCTCAGTTGTGCACCTAGGATGATGTAGTCTGCTGCTAAATGAGCTCCTCAGTGCATTCAGTATGTCCTGCATAGGGTGGAACTCAGCCTCCAGCAGAGATGACAGTTTAGCCACCGTCCTTCTCTCTCCTATCTCCTCCACTGGGTCAAGGCGCTGCCCCAGAACAGAGCTAGCTTTCTTGATCAGTTTGTTCAGTCTCTTCCTATCGGCTGCCGTAATGCCACTGCCCCAGCAGACCACTCCAAAACTGATGGCTGATGCCACCACCGTGTCATAGAATGTCTTCAGCAGCGCCCCTTGTACACCAAAAGACCTGAGTCTCCTCAGTAGGAACAGCCTGCGCTGTCCCTTCTTGTAGAGTGCGTCAGTATTGTGTGACCAGTCCAGTTTATTGTTCAGATGAACACCCAGGTACTTATAGGATGTCACCATCTCGATGTCTGTTCCCTGTATATTTACTGGTGCTGTGAGGGGTTGTCCTTGCCTGCGGCAGTCCACCACCAGCTCCTTTGTTTTCCTCGCATTGATCTGGAGGCAGTTCCGATGGCACTAGTCCACGAAGTCCTGGATAAGCCCTCTGTACTCAGCTTCATCTCCATTGGAGATGAGGCCAATGATCGCAGCGTTGTCAGAGAACTTCTGTAGATGGCAGTATGTTGTGTTGTGTGAGAAGTCCGCAGTATAAAGGGTGAACAGGAAGGGAGCCAAAACCGTTTCCTGGGTGGCCCCCGTGCTACCGATGATCGTGTCGGACACACAGTCCCGGGTTCTCACAAACTGAGGCCGGTTAGTGAGGTAGTCCAGGATCCATGATGACAGGTGCTGGTCCACCCCTGCGCACAGCAGCTTGTCCTTCAGGATCATCGGTTGGATGGTGTTGAAAGCACTGGAGAAGCCAAAGAACATGATCCTCACCGCATTCCCGGGCTTCTCCAGGTGGGACAGAGAACGGTGAAAGAGGAAGATCACTGCATCCTCCACCCCAATGCCATGCTGGTAGGCGAACTGGAGTGGATCCATCGCTGGTCCCACCAGGGGGCGGAGGTGAGCAAGGAGCAGTCTCTCCAGGGTCTTCATCATGTGGGACGTCAAGGCCACTGGTCTGTAGCTGTTCAGGTCTTTGGGGTGGGAAGTCTTTGGTACAGGTACCACACAAGATGTTTTCCACAGCTGTGGTACCCTCCCCAGCTTCAGGCTCAGGTTGAAGATGTACTCCACAATCCCACACATCTGGTCTGCACAGGACTTGAGGAGCTTTGCGCTGATGCCATCCAGTCCCGACGCCTTCCTCGCCTTGATCTTCCTCAGCTCCGTCCTCACCTGAGTCTTAGTCAGGGTCAGGTTGGGGGGCTGTGTGTTGGGAGTGGGGGGGAGTTGGTGGAGTGGGGAGTGGGCAGCAGGACTTGATGTCTTTAGAGGCAGCAGTGGTTGTTGTGCAGTCAGGGGGGAGTGCGGTTGGTCAAACCTAATGAAAAACAGATTCAGATTGTTCGCCCACTCCCTGCCCCCCGTGGCCTGGGGGGAGGTATTCTGGAGCCCAGAGATGGTTTTAAGGTTTCTCCAGACCCCGCCGATGTCGCTCTGCTGCAGCTTGTCCTCCATCTTCTTCCTGAAGCTGTCCTTGCCTTCTCTGATCTTTCTCCTCAGCTCCCTCTGTACGGACTTCAGCATCTCCCTGTTCCCCGACCTGAAGATCCTCTTCTTCTCTCTCAGAAGTGTTTTTATCTGAATGAATGAATGAATGAATGAATGAATAAGGTTTATTGCCAATACTACCATACGTAATACATACAGGAGAATTGAAATTTGACTTGACATTGGGCGCGCTCAGTAAGCGCATCCCATAGCCGGGGCAGCCCGAAGGCGCTAGTCGAACAGTGAGGGTAAAGAGGGGAAGGGGGGGGGGGAGAGGAAAACACAATAGGCAGAGAGAAAAAACATAGTTATCAGAATAACGCTTGTATAAGCTCATATAAAGCTCAAATGAGCCAAATTTTGATCACACAGAAAAAACCCTCTATGCACAATTAGCAGACGTTGACAAATGACAAAGCGAGAGAGACCAGTGTATGTAGTCAGCATATGATCAGTGTGTGATGCAGTGTGGAGGTGTCAATTGCTGGTGAACAGCAGAGGGCACCCCCTGGCAACGGATAGTCATGTGTTCTACTCAGCATGTCCATTCTCATGCAGGTGGCAAGTTCTGTAAACACATGATAGCGCTGTCCTTGAGAAGCTCGATCTGCAGAACAACAGCCATTGTTTGTCGATGTTTGGGTTAAGCCACTTCTCCAGCGTTATCTTCATCGAGGAGGAATGTAAACAAGGGCACCAAAACACAAGGTCAAATCTGCACAGTGCACTCAGAGAATAAAAAAATTTCCCTCTCTTCGATTCTGTGCTTCAAATTTCATACAGGCTTGAATCATGCTTTAGATCATTCTCTGGAGAGCACTCAGTGATCCACAGATGTTATCCACCTACCGAAACATAGGTAAACATGTCCAAGAGAGTCCGTTCTCTCTTCAATGCATGCCAGGTGGTAAATTCCATGTTAATCCTGCCGCTGACAGTCAGTGCTCCCCCCAGCTGGACGAATTGTTGAATTTGTTGAGGGAGCTACGCCGGGGTCCGCATTTGATTAGCTCACCCAGATAATTTCGATACACTAGGAAAACTCCAGGGGCCAAACAGAAGATCCTGTGATCAGTTCAATCTCAGTCGAATCACACAGACACATGAATTCCAATGCCATGAGTCTTCCTTGGGTTCCCCCTGACCCGATCTTCTTCTTTTAAAGTGGTGACAATCGCATATAAGCCGCTTTCCAGATCCATAATTTCCATTTGGATTAAGATTCAGCCAGGAGAAGAGCGACATTGCAAGCTGGGATCAGAAGGGAGAGGATTAGGAGGGAGAGGGAAGAAAAGCGTCTACTCTCTCTCAGAAGCGGTCTCAGGGTTGATCCAGGGTTTGTTGTTTGAGCAACACCGTATGGTCTTGGTGGGAATGGTGTTGTCCACACAGAAGCTGAGGTAGTCCGTGATGGTGTGAGTGAGGCCATCGATGTCCTCACCATGTGGATCACAGAGCTGCTCCCAGGCAGTGGTTTCAAAACAGCCCTTTAGAGTGTCCATTGCCTCCTCAGACCATAACTTCACTGTGCGCATGGCCGGAGGTTGTCTGTGCACTAGGGGTTTGTACACCGGCCGGAGATGAACCAAGTTGTGAGCCGATCTCCCGAGTGGGGGGAGTTGTAATGAGGTGTACGCCTCCTTAGTGTTTGCGTAGAATAAGTCCAGTGTTTTATTGTCTCTAGTGTGGCATGTGACATACTGGGTAAACGTGGGTAGAATGGGAGACAGTGAAACATGGTTGAAATCACCTGAGATGAGGAGAAGAGCATGTGGGTGTTCTGTCTGCAGCCTGCCGGTTACTGAATGGATGACGTCATGTGCTGTCCCAGCATTCGCCGTCGGATTTGCATAAACAACAATGCAGATCACGTGTGAGTATTCCCTCGGGAGATATGTAGGCTGCATGCTAACAGCTAGCAACTCAATGTCTTTGCTGCAGTGTCGTTGTTTAACAGTGATATGTCCCGTTCTGCATCAGTTGTTGTTAACATACATTATCACTCCACCGCCCCTTGCTTTGCCACTGTCTGGTGTTCAGTCTGCCCGTATCGCGTGGAAACCCTCCAGCTCAATGTTAGCATCTGCTGCTAGTTCAGATAGCCACGTCTCGGTAAACAAAAGGAGAGAGCATTCCCGGTATATGCTGTCGTAGCGGGAGATAGCCGCTAGCTCATCTACCTTTCCCAGTAACGACCGTACATTCCCCATGACAATGGATGGAAGGGAGGGTCTGTACCTTATATTTTTTGTCTTCCGCCTTACTCCAGCCCGGCAACCACGGCGTTTTCGCCTTAGTTCTCCCGGTATGTCGAGTTTTTCCGTTAGCACCGGGTGGCAGTTGAGTGCTAGCAGCTCTTCCCTGCTGTACCGTCTCCTGCTATAAACAGTGGCTCCGTCCACCAGCTCAGGAGACATTTGGGATCATGGGATCAAGATCATGACAGCTCAGGAAAGGTTTGACTTTGGATAACAAGACATAATTGATAAAAGCTCATCTTGACTACACTGTCAATCTGTTTATCAAATTTTAAATGGCTGTCAAAAATCACCCCAAATTTCTGACAGCTGAACTGAGCGTTAAAGAGAGGGTACCAAAGCCACCTGTTACAGTATCCCCAAACATAATACATTCTGTTTTTTCTTCATTTATGTGGAGAAAATTTTGGCTTAACCACAACTTAATGTCAGTGATGCAGTCCAATAGAACACTTTGTGAGTTTGTTACCTCCGCCAAGGAGGTTATGTTTTCATCGGCATTGGTTTATCTGTCTGTCTGTCTGTCTGTCTGTTTGTTTGTTAGCAACATAACTCAAAAAGTTATGGACGGATTTTCATGAAATTTTCACAGATTGTCAGAAATGGGGTATCCTACAGATGATTAGATTTTGGTGGTGATCCGGATCACCGTCCAGAAGAAAACCGCCATTACGCAAAATGCCATTTTTGTCAATAACTACTGAACCACTAATCCTATCGTTGTGAATCCAATTGCTAGTCATATGTTTTCATGGTCAAGGAATCTGAAAACGTACACACAAACACTGTATGGGGGGATCTGTGGCGCTTGGCGGAGGTCTGCGCACTCCGAGTGCTTTTCTAGTTTGTTCTGGGTTCAAAGGTAAATAAAGCGGCAAATCATCCACATAACAGTGGAAAGACATGTTGTGCCTGGCTATTATTGACCAGAGTGGCAGCATATATAATGAAAACAGAATAGGGCCAAGGATAGAGCCCTGTGGGACCCCACAGGAGAGAGAGGCACTACAAGAAGACATGTCACCAATCAATACAGAAGGATTCAAACCACTTAAGTGCAGTGCCATGGATGTCAACATGGTGATTCAAGCATGACAAAAGGATAGTATGGTCCACAATGTCAACGGCTGCTGTAAGATCTAGCAGTACTAAGACCACGGGGTATTTGGCATCAGCTGACATCATAACATCTTAACTTCGCTAAGGGGGTCACCATCATGCCCAACGACTTCCAGCTGGCCCGCCGCATCCGCGGAGAGAGAGCTTAGACTTTCTGCTGCACATTCACCAACCAACCATAATGCTCTGCACTGTGTGTCTATATATATACATTTATAGTAATATGGACATATGTTTACTAGATGTTTTTTCTTGCCTTCTGATTGTTGCTCTGAGTGTTGCTATCCCTGTGCTGTTGCAATCCTGGAATTTCCCCATTGTGGGACTAATAAAGGCTTATCTTATCTTATCTTATCTTAACATCATTGTGCACGTTTAGCAGGGCAGACTCAGCGCTGTGACGAGATCTAAACCCAGATTGAAACTTCTCAAAAATAGAGCTGTCTTCTAAAAAAGATTTCAACTGTATAAAAACAGCTTTTTCCTCAAACCTTAGATCAGACATGCCCAAAGTCCGGCCCCCGGGCCAAATCCGGTCCGTGTCCAAATTTCCACCGGCCCGAAGCGTCCTGTCATAAAATCAATAATATGTGGCCCGCCAGCACAGTTTCTCACAATACATACATACCAAAAACAGCAATTTTATATTTCACCAGAGGGTGGCAGTAGACCTGTGGCCGCATTCTCGTTGCGTGACCCCTGTGTGAACTTTTACTCCTGTGGTATGTTTTTAGCTCATTTCTAAAATGGCAACTGGAAATAAAAAGAGGAAAGTTGATAGCGAGGGCCGCCGTTTCCAGGACAAGTGGAAATCGGAGTATTTTTTCACTGACATATGAAACAACTGTGTCTGCCTAATTTGCCAAGAGACTGTGGCTGTTTTCAAAGAGTTCAATATTAAGAGGCAGTACCAGACGAAACATGTTAACGGCGAACGAACGCGCCGAAAAACTGAAGCAACTGGAAGCTGTTTTGACAGCACAGCAGCGTTTGTTCACAAGAGCCCGTGACACAAATGAAAATTCTACAAAGGCAAGCTACGAAGTGGCAATGCTGATTGCCAAGCACTGTAAACCTTTTACTGAGGGTGAATTCATTAAAGACTGCGCGATGAAAATGGTGGAGAAAATTTGTCCTGAGAAAAAGCAAGAGTTTGCCAATGTCTGCCTGGGTCGTAGCACTGTGGCAAGGAGGATTGAAGAAATTTCATCTAACATCAAGGGACAGTTAGAGGCAAAAGGAGTGGAGTTTTATCTTTTTTTCGGTAGCCTGCGACGAAAGCGTGGATGCATCTGACACCACTCAGTTACTGATTTTTTTGAGAGGAGTGGACAATGAAATGAACGTGAGTGAAGAGCTACGTGACCTTCAGAGCCTTAAGGACCAAACCAGAGGAACAGATTTGTTTGCTGCTGTTTGTTCCACCGTGAATGACATGAAACTGCAATGGAATAAAATCACTGGGATTATTACGGACGGCGCACCTGCCATGGTTGGTGAGCAAAGTGGGCTATCAACGCTAGTCTGTAAAACAGTCAGTGAAGAAGGCGGCAAAGCTATAAAACTCCACTGTATTATTCACCAACAAGTTCTATGTGCTAAACATCTGAAATATGATAACGTTATGAAACCGGTGATAAAGGCTATTAATTATATTCGCTCCAGAGCCCTGTGCCACCGCCAGTTTCAACAGTTTCTACTCGACATCCACGCTGAATATGGAGATGTTGTGTATCACAATGACATAAGATGGCTCAGTCGGGGGTCTGCACTGCAGCGATTCTTCTCTCTCAGAAAGGAAATCGGACTATTCTTGGCACAAAAGGGACAACCGATGCCGGAACTCTGCGATCCTGTTTGGCTGGCTGATTTTGGATTTTTAGTTGACATAACACGACATCTGAACGCGCTGAACACGAGCCTTCAGGGGCAAAATGCAGTGGTGAGCCAACTATATTCATACATAAAAGCTTTTCGGACAAAGCTGCTACTTTTCCAAAGGCACCTGTCACAAACGCAGCCCAATACCACACATTTCCCATCACTGCAGGAAATGACGACCAGTTTTCCAGAAAACAATATCAGTGCGCAAATGAGGAGGTATGCAGAAAACATCTCATCTCTGACTGAGGAGTTTCAACAGCGTTTCAGGGATTTTGCAGCTATTGAAAAGGAGATCACACTTTTTTCCACTCCTTTTTCCGTGGATCCTAATGACGCTCCAGACCACCTGCGGCTGGAGCTTATTGAGCTGCAGTGTGACGCGGAGTGTCACGGTCGCCACCAACAACTGCCTCTCGTCGACTTTTACCGCCAGCTGGACAAAGACAGGTTCCAAGAGATTCGAACATTTGCTAAGAAAATGCTGAGCTTGTTTGGCTCGACATACTTGTGTGAGAAGACGTTCTCGGTTATGAACATTAACAAGAACCGTGTGAGGACAAGACTAAGTGACTCTCACCTGCGTGACGTCTTGCGCATCAAAACCACTGCTTTTGAGCCAGACCTGGCAACCTTACTGCAGTCGAAACACCAGTGTCACCCTTCACATTAATGCAGGTACATTTCTTTTATTCTTCTGAGGAGAATAAATTCCAAAGTCTCAGTGAATTGATTTTTTTTTGATGATCAAACCACAGTTTTGTCAAATTTCTGTCATTTAATTTGACTATACTATTCTTTGTCAAAATGCACTGGGATGTGATTTGTTGAAACAAAATCAATAAATACACGTTTCTAAAAATATTCAGTCAAATTTATTTGTATGTAATTTATTATTATTTTAACCTTTAACTATCCTGGTGGTAATGCAGTTGACAACAGATTCTCATTTGCAATGTCAACCTAGCTGCAGACAGCAAAGTAATATATACTATATATATATATATATCACGGTATACTGTATATATCACTGCTGCACGGTGGCGCAGTGGTTAGCACCGCGGTAGCACAGTTTACTCTCAGCTGGGGGATCGCGGGGATCATGAGATCGTGGGTTCGATCCTTGCCCCCGGCCAACAGTGATCTGTGTGGAGTTTGCATGTTCTCCCCGTGTTTGCGTGGGTTTACTCCGGGATTTCTCCGGTTTCCTCCCACATGCCAAAACATGCAGGTTAGGGAGTTAAGGGGCGCTTGCACACGCAGCGACTGGCAGCTGGTGGCCTGTCACCGGACTGGAGAACAACTCTACCTACGGGTACAAAATAAGTCCAAAAATAAATAAATAAATAAATAAAAAAAAATATATATATATGGTAATTTACAATGGTAATGGTTCGAGGAATGTCAGGCTGAATGGTCGGCCCCCATACATTTTCACCTGACCAAATCTGGCCCTCTTTGCAAAAAGTTTGGACACCCCTGCCTTAGATAAAAAGGGCAAATGAGAAATGGGTCTAAAATTAGATAAAACTGAAGGGTCAATGTGAGGTTTTTTAAGAAGTGGCTAACCACAGCATGTTTAAAATCAGGTGGGACAAATTTTGAACTAAGGCAGGAATTAATAAAAACTAAAAGACCAGGCCCTACAGCAGGGGTAGTAGTAGTAGATTAGTTTATTTGACAGGGTCCAATCATGTGCCATGGAGGGCCAAGACCCTGCAGGTTTTCTCTTCTACCCAGTTTCTTTAGCAGGTGTTTTCACTGATCAGCAATCAGTGGGAAGAAGTTCAGTGAAATCTGGTGCTGAACACACTGGTTGGAGGTAAAGCCTGCAGGGTCTTGGCCCTCCATGGCACATGATTGGACACCCCTTCCCTACAGTATTAAAAACCCTTTTCAGTGTTCCAGCGGGAAAAACATCCAGTGAGCAATCTGTCGGCTTCAGAGATTTCACTATATCAGTAAGTGATGATAAAGAGACCAACTCAAACTGTTCAAACACAGCAGAGTAACCCGGGACAACAGACAAGCTCCCATTAAAACTGTTATTAATAACTCATCTGACAGAGTCCACGTTATCAACAAAAAAATGAAGAAAAGTCTCACATGTTGTAAACAAATCATCTGTTACAGTCAGAGTGTGTGGGTTTATAAAAGAGTTAATTGTTTTAAATAGCACTCTAGGACAGTGACTGCTGCTAGAAATAATATCAGAGATACTGAAATTTTGCCTTTTGCATGGTCCTCTGGTAATCAGCAAGACAGTCCCTAAAAATTCCCAGAGACACATGAAATTTACGAGTGAGGGGAGAATGGAGCGAGAGATTGACAGATGGATTGGGGCAGCATCTGCAGTGATGTGGATGTTGTACTGGTCCGTTGTGGTGAAGAGGGGGCTAAGCTCTAAGGCAAAGTGTCATGGTCCGAGCGTCGATCTTGTCCGCGCTCGGGCCATGCATCATCTCCGCCAGGTTTTGACAGCAGTGTTTACCTTCTGGCTCCCCGAGCTCTTATTATGACAGCGCTCGGAGGGACTTCCTGCTGTCAAAGCCTGCCAGCTGTGCTGCATTTGCGGCTCATCAGTGGCCCGGCATTTAAGAGGACGCTGAGTGCAGCCCAATGTAGCAGCCTCGTCGATTATCCTTCATCAGACGTCGAGCGAGCATTCCTCGCCTCAGATGTCAATATTCCTCTACTCTTCCACAGCAATGGATCGTCTACATTCCCTATTCGTGGTCTAGATTGTAAGTATGCTTCTCGTCAGCCTTACGATCCCCTATGTCTAGTATTGTGTGTTTTAGCCCACTGAGGCTCATTACTTTCTGTTACTTTGTTTGTTCCTGTTCTCACTAAAAAACATCTTGCAAATCTCACTGGCGACTTTTGGTGTCTTATGGTGGCCCGCGAGGGCCACTGTGACAGTAGGCTGCTGCCAGGGCGCCTAAACAGAGGCACCAAACTGAGACGCCCTTCCCGGTGAGTTTGTATAAAGTGGACATTTGTTCTTCCCTGTCTGGGTAACTGCGTGCTGGAGAATGCCGTCGCGGAGGGGCCGCGCTCGGAGTTGGTCGGACGCTTGGGAATTCGTAGATGAGACGCTCATCGCCGCCTCCCTCCTCGACTATCACAGCAACGTACGCTGGTACCTGGACTGCGCTGAGGATGTCCTGAATCATCTTCCCTGCTACGCTGACCACCCTGAAGTAGGCACGAGGAGGGATGACATCGCCGCACAGCGCGAGATTCTCCGTATGGTAGAGGAGGACTACGGCAGGAAGCAGAGGAGAAGGCATCCCCGCTCCCCGCTTTGGGATCCCGTTCCTATCCTCGATCCAGCCCAGGAGTTCGCGCCATCCGGGGGTCGTCGAAGACGTCAGCGCCACGGCCAAGATAAACCTCAGCAAGAACCCCGTCTGGATCCTGTTCCGGGATGCCAGAAGGACTCTACCACCCTGTCAGCTGTCTCCTCGGCATCTAGCCAGGAGGGAATTCCCGCAGCCTCTCCCCCCGGGTCATCTGCCCCTGCTGTTCCGTCAGCCCTCCGTGCCCGGTTCGTCTCAGCTGTTGTCCCCTTCTCCTCGACGCCTCCCCCGGCTGCTGTGTGTGCCAAGAGTCCTGCTTCGGCGAGCCCCGTCAGTGAACCTTCGCGAGCAGCTCCTCCTCATCCTTCCAGGGGGCCCTCTGTCACCATTCAGCAGGGAAAGGGGGGAACAATGTCCCCTACAGCAGGCACCATCCTCCCTCCAGGAAACAGGCAAGTGCAAGTTCCTTCTTTGCATCGTAGTTGTGATTTGCCTTGTCTGACTCCTGGGGGCGGAGTTCAGGGTTCGCAGTCCCCCGAGCTCCCACCACCTGCTGTAACTCTAATTACTACACCTGCTGCCTCTGTGTCTCCCTCCGCTGAGCGGTCCACGACGCCAGGCCTACGTTGCCGGACGAGGATGGGGCCTGCGGTTCTGGAGAGCCTGGTTCCAGCCCCGCAGCCACGTCGTGGGCAGAGGAGAAGAGTTTACTGCAGCCTGGAGCCTGCGCTGACGACAAAGCGTCCTCAGGTCTCCAAGTTGGAACGGTTCGAGCCAGCGGGTTGCGGGTCCCCTGCCACCATGCCGTGCGGGTTATTGGCGTGGACGTCAGCGCCGGAGGATCCACAGACTGCAGTGACCATCATGCCGGCTGCGGAACCCGCCGTAGCTGAGTGGGAGCCTGAGGACGAACTTCTCCACCTTGAGCCCGGATTGACGAAGTCCTGGACGGCGACAGAACCCGAGATCAGGCAAGTGCTCTCCCTTGTCTTCCTTCTTTCTATTCTGGAGCATTTTTGCCTGTCTCTTGGGGAGACAAGCCGGGTGCAGCCGTCCGCTGCATCTGAGCCTGTCTCGCCAGGTTCTGTTGCTTCCGGTAATTCTGATCCCGGTTCTTTCTCATCTTCCGAGCCTTGTTGCAGAGTCACCGGTGCGGAGCCAGTCGTGGTCGCTGTGCTGGAGGTTCCAGGTTCGGGGTTGGAGGTCGTCGCCGGTGCTGCGCCGACCCAATCGGGGTCCGACATGGGTGCAGCCGAGACCCAGTGGGGGTCCGGTGCAGGTGTATCCGAGACCCAGTCGGGGTCCGACGAGACCCAATCGGAGTCCGACGCAGGTGCAGCCATGACCCAGTGGGGGTCCAACGCGGGTGCAGCCACGTCTGCAGCATTGGTATGGGTCCAGGACGGTGGAGGAGCTGCAGACCCTTCGCCGCCTGACATGGTGTGGGCTCGTCATCTCCATCATTCCCCTCATCCGAGTCACCGCCCCTGCTCTTCATTGCCGGGGGCCGTTGGGAGTCCTCTACGCTCGGCCCGGCTCTCCCATATTTTTCCTCCACCAGGGAGGCCGCTGCGGGCCGTCTCCTCACGGTTCTGGTGGCTGAGGGACGCGGGTCGGCCACCCGAGGAACTGTTTTGCTGGTTCGGCGCCTTGGGCCGGCCACCTGACACTCTGTGTTTTCTGCTGGGCGACCTGGTTCAGCCGCCGGAGGATTGGACTTTCCGGGCCTGGGACTGGGGTAGGCCGGCCGATCATTTACTGTTTTCCGTATCCACCTGCTGGCCTTGGGACGCAGGGAGACCACCGGAACTGTCCCCATGGGTTTTCATCTCCACCTGTCGCCATTTGTCTGAACTGTCTGGATTAAAGGTCATGCGGGGTGATAATCTTGCTCTGTGCTTTGCCTGTGTTATTGTGGGTTTTCTTTTTCTGTCTTGGCCGTTCTGTGTGTTTTTGTGCTTTTGGGAATATTGTATTTCCTGTTATCGTGCCCTGTAATTGTTTCATTCGTAGTCTGCCTTAATCATGGTTTTCACATTCGGGAATATTGTATTTTCTGTTATCATGCCCTGTAATTGTTTCATTTGTATTCTGCCTTGATCATGGCTTTTGCATTTGGGAATATTGTATTTTCTGTTATCGTACCCTGTGTTCAGTGTATTTCATGTATTTGGGAGTTTTCCTTTTTCTTTCTGGTTGTCTCTGTGGTCATCATGGCTGTTAGCCTTTGGCTGATCCTCTCCCTCCAGGCCTGTTCCCCCATCCGCCCAACCTGGGGGGTGGGGTGGGGTGGGGGGCTTGGGTGTTATTGGGCGTTCGGAGCCCGCCCTCGGGAGGGAGATACTGTCATGGTCCGAGTGCCGATCTCGTCCGCGCTTGGGCCATGCATCATCTCCGCCAGGTTTTGACAGCAGTGTTTACCTTCTGGCTCCCCGAGCTCTTATTGTGACAGCGCTCGGGGGGGGGGGGGCTTCCTGCTGTCAAAGCCTGCCAGCTGTGCTGCATTTGTGGCTCATCAGTGGTCCGGCATTTAAGCAGACGCTGAGTGCAGCCCAATGCAGCAGCCTCGTCGATTATCCTTCATCAGACGTCAAGCGAGCATTCCTCGCCTCAGACGTCAATATTCCTCTACTCTTCCACAGCAACGGATCGTCTACATTCCCTATTTGTGGTCTAGATTGTAAGTGTGCTTCTCGTCAGCCTTACGATCCCCTATGTCTAGTATTGTGTGTTTTAGCCCACCGAGGCTCATTACTTTCTGTTACTTTGTTTGTTCCTGTTCTCACTAATAAAACATCTTGCAAATCTCACTGGCGACTTTTGGCGTCTTATGGTGGCCTGCGAGGGCCACCGTGACACAAAGCTGCTGATTTACTGGTCAATCTATGTTCCTACCCTCACCTATGGTCACAAGCTTTGGGTAATGACTGAAAGAACGAGATCATGGATACAAGCGGCTGAAATGAGCTTTCTTCGTAGGATTGCTGGACTCATCCTTAGAGATAGGGTGAGGAGCTCAGTCATCCAGGAGAGGTTTGGAGTAGAACTGCTGCTCCTCCACACTGCAAGGAGCCAGTTGAGGTGGTTTGGGCATCTGATCAGGATGCCTCCTGGATGCCTCCCACTCAAGGTGTTTTGGGCACATCCCACTGGGAGGAGACCCCGGGGCAGACCCAGGACTTGCTGGAGAGACTATGTCTCCCAGTTGGTCTGGGAATGCCTTGGTATCCTCTCTGAAGAGCTGGAGCAGGTGGCTGGGAAGAGGGAAGTCTTGGCTTCTCTGCTTGAGCTGCTGCCTTTGTGACCCAGACCTCTGGAAAAGTGGTAAAAGATGGATGGATGGATGGATGTGGATGACGTGCTTCTAACATTATCAAATCCAGACTCAAGCCTCCCCAAACTTATGTCCTGTTTTAAACAATTTGGTTTATATTCAGGATACAAAATTAATATAGATAAAACTGAAACCCCAGCTTGTGCCAAGAGAAAATTAGCAAAAAAAAATAATAAAAAAATTTAAATAGGATACTGATACCAAAAGACCATAAAAACATTCACAACCTATATTATGATTCAACCACGCAAAATATTAGAGAGGACTTTAGAAGATGGGCATCCCTGACATTGGGCCTGCACGGTAGAACTGAGATTGTTAAAATGAATATTCTGGCCTGCCTGTTATTTTTCTTTCATTCCTTATCTATTGAAATTTCACTTCACTTCACTTCACTTCACTTTCCAATGACTGGAAAAGAATGATTACTCATTTCATATGGCAGTGTAAAAAACCCATTGTGTGGCTTAAAACTTTACAGCTATCTAAAGATAAATGCGGGATGTCTTTGCCATTCCTGGAAGACTATTATACTGCTGCACAACTCCAGTACTTAGTCCAATTATGTTATCACAATTATGAAGCAAAATGGAAAGATCAGAGAAGGCAAGGACAGCTTCAGGAAGAAGATGGAGGACAAGCTGCAGCAGAGCGACATCGGCGGGGTCTGGAGAAACCTTAAAACCATCTCTGGGCTCCAGAATACCTCCCCCCAGGCCACGGGGGGCAGGGAGTGGGCGAACAATCTGAACCTGTTTTTTAATAGGTTTGACCAGGCGCCCTCCCCCCCGACTGCACAACAACCACTGCTGCCTCTAAAGTCATCGAGACCTGCTGTCCACACCCCACTCCACCAACACCCCCCCACTCCCAGCACACAGCCCCCCAACCTGACTCTCACTAAGACCCAGGTGAGGACAGAGCTGAGGAAGATCAAGGAGAGGAAGGCCGCGGGACCGGACGGCATCAGCGCAAAGCTCCTCAAGTCCTGTGCAGACCAGCTGTGTGGGATTGTGGAGTATATCTTCAACCTGAGCCTGAAGCTGGGGAGGGTACCACAGTTGTGGAAAACATCTTGTGTGGTACCTGTAACAAAGACTTCCCACCCCAAAGATCTGAACAGCTACAGACCAGTGGCCCTGACGTCTCACATGATGAAGACCCTGGAGAGACTGCTCCTTGCTCACCTCTGCCCCCTGGTGGGACCAGCGATGGATCCACTCCAGTTCGCCTACCAGCATGGCATTGGGTTGGAGGATGCAGTGATCTTCCTCCTTCACCGTTCTCTGTCCCACCTGGAGAAGCCCGGGAATGCGGTGAGGATCATGTTCTTTGACTTCTCCAGTGCTTTCAACCCCATTCAACCAATGATCCTGAAGGACAAGCTGCTGTGCACAGGTGTAACCCAGCTGAGAAAATAACTCTTTTTTTC
Organism: Pholidichthys leucotaenia; assembly: GCA_020510985.1. NCBI lineage: Eukaryota > Metazoa > Chordata > Actinopteri > Cichliformes > Pholidichthyidae > Pholidichthys > Pholidichthys leucotaenia. The sequence continues at coordinate 60,195,058 of CM035846.1, read as the reverse complement.
TCAGATGTCAATTGTATTAATACAATTGTGTGATTTTATTTTGAAAGCCGACTATCTTGGGGAAGAGGAAGTGCAATCCTCATCATCCAACTTTTAAATTTCCGTTTCATGGTCACGTTGGGTGATCTGGGTCTTTCCATTCGTTGAGAGCGATATTAGCCCCGCCTTCCGAGTAGAGGCAGCAAGCACACACTCGGAATTCAGTCTTTCATGATACGAGCGCGGACGAGGGAGGTTGTGAAGCGGTCTGATTCACACAGATACCTCTTGTTGGTGAGTTTCATTCAGAAAGATGCTATAAATGGATCTAAACAATCTCCAAACACTAATTTGCAACCTTTATTATCCTAAGTTGACGGGAGCACGAGCGTGAGGGGCATTGTGGCTGTGTCCTTTGCTGTATTCACACTGAAACCTCATCTTGGTGAGTCAGATACATGCTAATGTTATGCTAATGTTAGCGCTATGCTAATGCTAGTCGCGAGTGGATTTTTTTCTGTTTAAAAGCAATGGAAAAGGCTATTTTTGTGTCTGCATGGTTTTCCTAAATGTGATTTCAGTTCCCAACAGTATGCTGAAGTACTTTTAGTTCATATGCACTATTTCTGTCGAATGCAATGTGTAGTTTGATGCTAAAAGCACATGGTGTTGGTCTACTATGTAAATCCATAGGTTATGCTAAACCCAGTAGCTCAGACAGGGTTTTACTGATTTTAAAAGGGAATATTGGAAGTAATAGGACGGTATATTCCCTGGTTATGTGATAGATTAATTGTATTTCATTTCATGATTTACAAAGACAAGGTTGAAAGGGATTAATCATAATTTCATGGTTAAGTGATGTAGAGATAAACAGAGGAATTCATTTAAAATTGGTTACATGAAAAAAGGGTATTTCATGTGCTACCAGAGAGATTGTGAGAAAAAGAACACATGCATGTAAAATGTAAGATATTACTATATTGCTGGATTGTGATAACAGTAATATGAGAGAAGAATTTAAACACTAAGCTATGGTGTTATATAAGAAGGGATTGGAAGACGAATTACTCTAGCTGTAAACAATAATACCATTATTGTCGTGCAGGCTAGGTTTTTTTGGTTGCCGATCAAGAACCTTCTGGATCCTGGATTCTCTCTGAATGGAGATGGCGAGCTTGACCCGAGACTGAACCAAGATTGATCTGAGATCTAACCAAGATCTCGACTGAAGAGCACCCTTCCTCTCTCCAGTGCCCAGGATTTAAAGTGGTAACAACCCAAGTCGCCGCTTTAAAAGAGGAAAAGCAACCTGAGTCTGGAGATATAAGATATCTTGACTGGTCAAACGACTAACCCGAAAGGACAAACAAACACTGAGCTCAGTAGGACATCTTTGGGGTTTTATTTCATACCGGCCGTTGTATATTTGTATAGTGGTAAATTGTCTGTATATATTGCTCACTTTTTTCCCTATAAATAACAACCATTATTGTTCATTTCTTGCCTCCAGCTATTTCATTCCACACTCACTTTAATTCCCTATTGTAACCCTTACGAACCTAGCAACTGGTCTACACTTAATTATTCCCCTTACCTAATTAACATAAGGCAAGGGTTACACAGGGGTGGACCAGCACCTGTCATCATGGACCCTGGACTACCTCACTAACCGGCCACAATTTGTGAGAACCCGAGATTGTGTGTCTGACATGATCATCGGTAGCACGATAGTAGCAGGACTTCGTGGACCGGTGCCATCGGAACTGCCTCCACATCAACGCGAGGAAAACTAAGGAGCTGGTGGTAGACTGCAGCAGGCAAGGACAACCCCTCACAGCACCAGTAAATATACAGGGAACAGACATTGAAATGGTGACATCCTACAAGTACCTTGGTGTTCATCTGAACAATAAACTAGACTGGTCTCACAACACCGACGCACTCTACAAGAAGGGACAGTGCAGGCTGTTCCTACTGAGGAGGCTCAGGTCTTTTGGTGTACAAGGGGCGCTGCTGAAGACATTCTACGACACAGTGGTGGCATCAGCCATCACTTTTGGAGTGGTCTGCTGGGGCAATGGCATTACAGCAGCCGATAGGAAGAGACTAAACAAACTGATCAAGAAAGCTAGCTCTGTCCTGGGGCAATGCCTTGACCCAGTGGAGGAGATAGGAGAGAGAAGGATGGTGGCTAAACTGTCATCTCTGCTGGAGTCCGAGTCCCACCCTATGCAGGACATATTGAACGCACTGAGGAGCTCATTTAGCAGTAGACTACATCATCCTAGGTGCGCAGCCGAGAGGTTTCGCAGGTCCTTCCTACCTACGGCTGTCAGACTGTATAACCTAAGCAGGGCTGCTCGCAGAGATAGCAAAAAAACGTGACGACCTAGTAGTATTGAATGCAAAACACGCAACAGACTTACACAAATGGTCCCCTCCAGTATACAACTAGGACAATATCAGTCGCTACGGAGGGTGACAATATGTGTGGGTACATATTCATACTATGTAGGATAACTAGGTAGACGGTTATGCTGTTTATTCCATCTTGCTACAATGCTCCGCACTTTTTATATATATATATACACTACCGTTCAAAAGTTTGGGATCACTTAGAAATTTCCTTATTTTTGAAAGAAAAGCACTTTTTTCAATGAAGATAACTTTAAACTAATCAGAAATACACTCTATACATTGCTAATGTGGTAAATGACTATTCTAGCTGCAAATGTCTGGTTTTTGGTGCAATATCTACATAGGTGTATAGAGGCCCATTTCCAGCAACTATCACTCCAGTGTTCTAAAGGTACAATGTGTTTGCTCATTGCGTCAGAAGGCTAATGGATGATTAGAAAACCCTTGTGCAATCATGTTAGGTCTGCAATGCTGTAATTGCTGCAAATGGAGGATTCTTTGACGAAAGCAAAATTTGAAGGAAAAAATTATTATTTCAAATGCAAATCCTTATTTCTAACCTTGTCAATGTCTTGACTATATTTTCTATTCATTTTACAACTCATGGTGGTAAATAAGTGTGACTTTTCATGGAAAACACAAAATAATTGTCTGGGTGACCCCAAACTTTTGAACGGTAGTGTATATATATATATATATATATATATATATATATACTGTATATATATATACAAAATATGGACCTCCAATAATGCACTGGGCTTCACTCCTTTCTTCACTCTCAATGAAATATTTTTTTTTTTTTGCTGGTCATTAACATCTGTTTGTTCTCTCCCATAGATTGAGTCCCCATCGTGCTGTTTGCTCTCTACATGTCTGTTCTTTTCATCTTCTCTATCCCCTCACCCCCCTGCCAGTCGCAGCAGATGACTGCCCCTCCCTGAGCCTGGTTCTGCTGGAGGTTTCTTCCTGTTAAAAGGGAGTTTTTCCTCTCCACCGTTGCCAAGTGCTTGCTCACAGGGGATCGCCTGATTGCTGGGGTCTTTCTGCAACTGTGGGGGTTCCCCCTACAGTTGATAGTGCTATGAGATGACTGTTGTTGTAAAATGCATCCATCCATCCATCCATCTTCTACCGCTTAATCCTTTCGGGTCGCGGGGGGGGCTGGAGCCTATCCCAGCATCTTTTGGGCGAGAGGCAGGGTCCACCCTGGACAGATCGCCAGTCCATCGCAGGGCCAACACAGAGAGACAAACAACCATTCACCCTCACATCCATACCTAAGGACAATTTAGAATCCCCAGTTTTGATGCCAATTAACCTAACTTGCATGTTTTTGGCATGTGGGAGGAAACCGGAGTGCCCGGAGTAAACCCACGCAGACACGGGGAGAACATGCAAACTCCACACAGAAGGGTCACCGATGGTCTGGGGGTGGGATCGAACCCACGATGGTCAAGGGTGGAATCAATCCCATGACCTTCTTGCTGTGCTGCCACTGTGCTAACCACTGCGCCATGTTGTGAAATGGCGCTATATAAATAAAGTTGAATTGAATTGAATATATTTATATATTTATGTGTACGTATGTATATCCACTGCTCTTATTTATATTTTTCGTATCTTCTTAATTATTGCTCTGAGTGTTGCTATATATTTATTATATATCTATGTGTACATATGTATATTTGCTGCTCTTGTTTTTTCTTGTCTTCTTGACTGTTGCTTTGGGTGTTGCTATCCCTGTGCTGTTGCAATCCTGGAATTTCCCCCATTGTGGGACTAATAAAGGCTTATCTTATCTTAAGATCTTGAACTCGGCCAATTAAATACTCCCTTACAATCTTTATTGGGTGATAGTAACCTACAGAAAAAAAACACATGCAAATTGGATGATTTTACAAAGGTTATTCTAAACACCTGGATTAAGACAATGTAAAAAAAAATTAATTTAGAGAAAAAATGTGAATACTGAGATGGGTGGGGAATGATACAGATTTTAAAGTGCTGATGACACGTTTTTGACTTCCTCTAATTTTTCAACACCTAATACAATATGACGAAATAGGTTGGTCTGTGCAGTTCTAAGTCAAACAGGCTTTTTTCACATGAATATCCATTTTCATGAGCGCCACGTCACCAATTGCATCAGTGGCTGGAAAACCCCGCGCCCATGTTGTTACGTCATCGGGAGAACACAGTGCTTGGCTGCCCATTGTACACACAGGATGGAAGCGGTTGAAAACATCGACGATGGTTCCAGCACATGTAGTCTGGAATTGGTTTGTGTTGTCCAATCTTCAGATGATTATAGTTCCAAAGAATGGGATGATAATGAAGAATCTGGGGGCATCAGACCGTATAGGTTTGAGCTGTGCCAAGCGGGCATCGTGCCTAGCGAGTCAGACTCAGAGAGTGACGGTGGAGAGGCACACATGCCCGCCGCAGCAGCAGTGACAAACACACGATAGGGGAACACCAAGTGTTATTCTTTTGTTACAGATATTGCAACAAATTATTTGTTCATAAATATAATTTATTTAAACCCGATTTTTCAATAAAATCATAGCAGTGTATTCTCTGTGGCTCAGGCATTGGGTTTATTATGGATTATATTTTGAGTTCTTGTTGTTTTTGTTTTGTACATGTGTTTTATGTGCATTTTGAGCCACTTTCAGGTGGGCACTGTCCAAGATTTGCCGGTCCGAACACACATGCCCTCTCTCTTTGACAGTCAGCTGTTCATGGTTTGTGTGCATCATCTGCCTTGTTGTCAGCCAGCCAATATTGCCAACACTATCACGACGTGTTAGCCACTCCACACAGCCGTGGTTCTGTTGTGCCACTTGAAGCAATGTCAGCCCTAGGGCACAACCGTAGTTAACACGTCTCCTTTCCATGTTCGCTGGGCGATGTCAGCCCCGAACGCCAACTGTAAGTGTTTCTGTTTTCTGTTTATTTTTGTAAGTCTTCGCTATTTTGGGAACTGTTGTCATCATTCTTATGTTCAGTACTTGTGCTGTGGTGAATTCTGTGCGTAAATCCATTCATCATGACCCTCCGTGCGCTCTTACACAGGGCATGGAGAGGGAGGATGAAATAACGAGGATTTATGTGCAGGGTCCACCACAGCACATTTAATACAGAAAGACAGACAATTCCCTAAAAGGTGAAGACGTACAAAAAACACAAACACACTTACTGATGGCGTTCGGGGGCCGGCATCGCCCAGAGAACGAATTAGAGGAGATGTGTTAGCCACAGGTACGCCCCAGAGCCGACATCACTTCAAGGACGCACGAGAACCACGGCGAACATGGAGTGACTAACACATTGTGGGAGTGCTGAAAATACTGGCAGACTAACAGCACAGATGACAATACTATGGACCAGCAGTGCGTAACTGGCAAACGGCCATCACCTGGTGATGGTGTGATGAGAAGCACCTGGGCGAGGACAAAGAAAGATGATCAGCGGGAGTTTGAATCAGCTGGTGATAATGATAGTGGGGACGTGGCCAGACCGGCGAGCATCAGCATGCGATCACAGAAAGTAGGTCAAAGCTGCGCGTAAATCCATTAATCCTTCCCCTCCTCGTGCGCTCCGCCTGTGTAAAAGCACACGAGGAGCGCACAAAGAGGCTTATGACAGTTGGAGTTGAAGCATGTGATGTGGTCTTTCACGGCCTGCTGTTTATCTAAGCCTGCGACACAACGCGAAGGCACAGCCATAAAATTAAAACAAGAAACCTGTCATGGCGGCCTCTGGGCCGTCATTAGCATCATTAACTCCAGCTGCGCACAGATCCACAGGGGTTAATCAGCAGCTGTTAAAAGCCAGCGTTGCTGACAGCCCGGCATGGAGTCGTCTGTCCTCCTCGTCTGGGAAAGAACCAGAACTCCGTTCTCTGGCCTCGTCAAGGTATTCTCTTGTCTCGTCAGAGTCTGTCTCATCAAGAATTGTTTTGTCAAAAACTGCCTCGTCAGAAATTGTCTCGTCAGAAGCTGTCTCGTCAGGAATTGTCTTGTCAAGAACTGCCTCGTCAGAGACTGTCTCATCAGAAGCTGTCTCGTCAGAAGCTGTCTCGTCAGGAACTGCCTCGTCAGAATCTTCTCTGGCCTCGTCTAGAACGTCTCTCGCCTCGTCAAGGACATCAGTTCAAAGTCAAGCACGTAAGAGAGCTGTTTGCTACTCTACTCCTAACCTCTACCCCTGTGCACAGGTGGACTCCCTTGGCGGCGGACCTGCGTCCCCAGCTGATGGGGTTACGCCAACTCGCTCACGTAGCGGCTCACTACCACCACGACTACCGGTACATCTGGCTTCACAAATTCCTGAATTATTACTGTATCAGTTACAGGAGTACTGGCCACCGTTACCGGTGGAGTTTGTGTCATCGTCATCTGTTGTGTCCTCGTCACCACGCTCTGTGGAATCACTCACCTCGTCGTCGTCTGTATTGTCATGGTCACCACGCTCTGTGGAATCACTCACCTCGTCGTCGTCTGTATTGTCATGGTCACCACGCTCTGTGGAATCACCCGCCTTGTCATCGTCTGGATTATCATCGTCACCACGTTCTGTGGAATCACTCGTCTTGTCATCAGCTGGTTTGTCATCGCCCCGGTCTGTGGTGTCACAGCCGGAGTCACTGGAAGACCTGTCCTCGTCTCAGTCACAGGTGGAAGCCCCAGCTCGTTACCGGACGCCTTCACCTCCACGTTGCATGGCCGCTGGTTCTCAGCAGGACGTAACCTGCACTTCTCCCAAGTAAGCCTCACTACTGATAGCTTGTCATTAGCGTGGGACAAAAGTAATGGTCTGTGCTTATATGTTCCAGGGTTGCCGGGTCTCCGTCCAGAGTGCTCAGTTCCAGTGACCAGGATACTATCCACACACTCATGCTTGCACTACACACCCTTTCACTCTAATAAAGATTATTGTTCACTAATTTGCCCGTGTCAGTGTCTGTCTCCTGGGTCCCGAAACATGTCAGTACGACTCCGTCACGTTGACCCAGCGGACAGCTCACTGTCGCGCTTAATTAACACTCTTAGCGCCCGGGTAGATTTGCTTGCCCATTAGCAGACAGTAATCTTGAACCAATTAACTCAAATTAATGGTCGGCTGGATCGTTTGGAGGGACACCAAACGTTTCCCCCGACCGCAAATATCTCAACCCCTGCATGCTTAGCGTCAGGACTAGCTAACACCTCCTTGTCCTCTCGCCTCACTCCTATTCCAACACCTGCCCGGTTCAGCGGAAAACTCGGTGAAGCTCGAGGATTCATTTTACAGTGTGAATCAGTTTTTCTGCGTGTGCCGGGGGATTTTTCTCTCGACTCTAGCCGGATAGGCTATGTCATAAATTTGCTGGCAGGTAGAGCCTTGGACTGGGCATATTCGATCATGGCTAGACCTAGCTATTCTCAGCTTACCTACCAGGAGTTTGTGTCAGAATTTCTGTCTGTATTTGATCATACGGATAGGGGAGAGGTGTTGACAGAACGTTTTTTAAGCCTACAGCAGGGAAAGAGATCAGCTGCAGATTACGCCATCGACTTCCGGGTTTTGGCCGCAGAGATTGGGTGGGGGGAGCCATCTCTTTGTGGCATTTTTCTATGCAGCCTTAGCGAAGAGCTAAAGGATGAGTTAGCGGCACGGGATAAACCAGATACCTTGCAAGATTTAATTGCTTTAGCAGTTAGTATCGATAGTAGGTTAAGGGAACGGGCGGCTGGTCGGCGAGTTACTTCCCGTCCAGTTAAACCCCGCCCTCGTGTCCCTGTCTCACTTCCTCTCGCTTTACCCGCGTCAGAGAAGGCCCCGGATCAGGAAGCCATGATTGTTGGTCATTCTAAGGTGTCTGCAGCTGAGAAACAGCGCCGTAGGGATCAAGGCCTGTGTTTCTATTGTGGGAAGGAGTCACATGGGGTTTCTGAATGTCCTAGTAAGTTAAAAGGGAAGGCCCGTGGATCGCAGTAGGGGGATTCACGGGCAAGAACACAGAGGAACCCCTTACTTGTTGTCATTTACCCCTCAGACTCATTCATACTCACACTGAACACTCAACACTAGCGTTAATTGATTCTGGAGCTGAGCAAAATTTCATTTCTAGAGACCTGGCAACCCGGATGGGCCTTAGTTGTCAGTCTTTAGAACCCCCTGTTAGATTGATTACCCTGTCGAAGGCGTCGTTGACTACCATTAACCTTCAGACAGCACCTGTGTCTATAATTGTCTCAGGAAATCACAGGGAGGAGATTCAGTTCCTAGTGCTGCCCGTTTCCTCTTCGCCCGTTATTCTGGGATATCCCTGGCTGCGCCTACATAACCCCACTATTGACTGGCAAGCTGGGAGAATAACGGCATGGAGTACGTTTTGCCTTAGTGCCTGTCTCCAATCAGCGGTGTGCGCCCCATCTGTGAAGATGCCTCTGCCCGATTCATCTCCACCGGATTTATCTAAGGTACCAGAGGTTTATCACGATTTGGGGCAAGTGTTCAGCAAATCTCGGGCGTTGTCCTTATCCCCCCATCGTCCGTATGACTGCGCCATTAATCTGAAGGCTGGGGCCCCTCTACCTGCTAGCCGCCTTTACAGCCTGTCAGCCCCGGAGCGCGAGGCCATGGACACTTACATTAAGGAATCTTTGGCCTCTGGTATTATTCGCCCGTCGTCGTCGGCCGTGGGGGACGGATTTTTTTTTGTTGGAAAGAAGAACGGTTCACTACGCCCCTGTATTGACTTCCGGGGGCTGAATGAAATAACGGTCAAGGATAAATATACACTGCCCTTGATGAACACTGCGTTTGACTCCCTCCAGGGGGCATCATGGTTTACTAAATTGGACCTCAGGAATGCTTATCATCTTGTGCGCATTAGAGAAGGTGATGAGTGGAAAACGGCTTTCCGGACCCCCAGCGGTCATTTTGAGTACCTGGTAATGCTGTTTGGGTTAACTAATGCCCCAGCCGTTTTCCAGCGTTTAATCAACGATGTACTACGGGATTTCTTGAACTCATTTGTTTTCGTTTATCTCGATGATATCCTCATCTTCTCCCGCACACTAGAGGAGCATCGGGTGCATGTCTGCAGAGTATTACAGCGCCTCCTGGAGAACCAGCTGTTCGTCAAGGCCGAGAAATGCGAATTTCATACTGATCAGACTTCTTTCCTTGGATTTATTATTGCTCGGAACCAGGTGCTTCCTGACCCTGCCAAAGTCAAGGCAGTGGTGGAATGGCCTGCACCCACCTCCAGAAAGCAGCTTCAAGGGTTCCTGGGGTTTGCAAATTTTTATAGGAGGTTCGTGCCTAACTTTGGTAATATTGCCCGTCCTTTGACTGCTCTCACCTCCCCTAAGATTTCATTTTGCTGGAGTAAGGAAGCAGCCGATGCATTTGAGAAGCTCAAGAGGGAGTTCGCCTCGGCCCGAGTCCTTACCCAGGTGGACCCGAAGCTTCAATGTTTGGTGGAGGTGGATGCGTCTGATGTGGGAGTCGGAGCAGTACTCTCCCAACGATCTCCCATGGATGGTAAGATTCGCCCTTGTGCTTTTTTCTCTCATTGTCTCTCCCCTGCAGAGAGAAACTACAGCATCGGGGACAGGGAGTTACTGGCTGTGAAATTGGCCTTGGAGGAATGGAGACATTGGCTGGAGGGGGCTGCTCAGCCGTTCGTGGTTTGGACTGATCACCGTAACCTGGAGTACCTCAGGACGGCTAAGCGCCTGAATGCACGCCAGGCTCGCTGGTCCCTCTTCTTCGGCCGGTTTAATTTTACTATCACGTACCGACCGGGAAGCAAGAACGGTAAGCCGGACGCTCTCTCCCGGCAGTTTGACCCCCCATCCTCCGAGGATCAGGAGACCCCTATCCTGCCGCCTTCCTGCGTCGTGGGCGCCCTGTCCTGGGGAATCTGCAAGACGGTTCGCCAGGCCCAGAAGACTGAGCCGGACCCTGGGGGGGAGCCCCCGGGCCGCTTGTTTGTTCCACGCGCTGTCCGAGGCAAGGTGATTGAGTGGGGTCACGCTTCCAAGTTGGCTTGTCATCCTGGAGTGGGTCGGACTGTGGATCTTCTTCAAAGGACCTTCTGGTGGCCAGGGTTGCGGAAGGACGTTGTTGGCTACATCCGGGCCTGCGCTCAGTGCGCCACCGGGAAGACGTCATCTCCCCCGGCAGGCTTACTACAGCCGTTACCTGTTCCTTCACACCCCTGGTCTCATGTAGCAATGGACTTTGTGACTGGGTTACCCACTTCAGATGACTACACCACAGTATTAACCATTGTGGACCGGTTTTCGAAGGCGGCCCATTTTGTGCCACTTCGGGGTCTGCCTTCGGCCCAGGAGACTGCGGACCTCCTGGTGCAACACGTGGTACGTCTTCATGGCATCCCTGCGGATATTGTGTCTGATCGAGGACCCCAGTTTGTATCTCAAGTTTGGAAGGCCTTCTGCATGGCACTAGGAGCCACTGCCAGCCTCTCTTCTGGCTATCACCCCCAAAGTAATGGTCAGTGTGAGAGGGCTAATCAGGAGCTGGAAGCCGCCCTCCGTTGTGTCATCTCCTCCTGCTCATCTTCCTGGAGCAAGTTCCTGCCTTGGATTGAGTACGCTCACAACGCTACAATCTCCACGGCCACGGGCGTCTCCCCGTTTAAAGCCTCTTGTGGGTTTGATCCTCCGTTGTTTCCTGAGGAGGAGAAGGAGGTAGCGGTTCCTTCTGTCCAGGCACATATTAAACGCTGCCGGCGAGTGTGGCTCCTCGCTCGCAAAGCTTTGTTGAAAACTACTGAACGTAATATCCAGGTGGCCAACCGGCATAGGAGACCCGCCCCGGAGTATAAGGTGGGTCAGAAGGTTTGGTTATCTACCCGGAATATTGGTGTGCCGGCTGAAAAGCGTAAGCTGACTAAACGCTTTATTGGTCCCTACACCATTAATCGTATTGTTAACCCTGTGTCTGTGCGCTTGTCTCTCCCCTCTTCGATGCGTATCTGCCCCACCTTTCATGTCTCCCAGGTCAAGCCGTACGTCTCTGACCCCCTGTGCCCTGCTCCCACGGCACCCCCACCCCCAAGGATGATCGATGGCCATCCGGCCTGGGGAGTGACTGCCATCTTGGATGTTCGTAGGCGGGGTCGTGGCCTTCAGTATCTGGTGGACTGGGAGGGCTTTGGACCGGAGGATCGGTCTTGGATTCGCCCAGCGTTGATCTTGGATAAGCAGCTGATTCGCGACTTTCACCGGGCGAATCCAGGTAGGATTGGGCAGGTGCCTGGAGGCACTGCTAGAGGGGGGAGTACTGTCATGGCGGCCTCTGGGCCGTCATTAGCATCATTAACTCCAGCTGCGCACAGATCCACAGGGGTTAATCAGCAGCTGTTAAAAGCCAGCGTTGCTGACAGCCCGGCACGGTGTCGTCTGTCCTCCTCGTCTGGGAAAGAACCAGAACTCCGTTCTCTGGCCTCGTCAAGGTATTCTCTTGTCTCGTCAGAGTCTGTCTCGTCAAGAATTGTTTTGTCAAAAACTGCCTCGTCAGAAATTGTCTCGTCAGAAGCTGTCTCGTCAGGAATTGTCTTGTCAAGAACTGCCTCGTCAGAGACTGTCTCATCAGAAGCTGTCTTGTCAGAAGCTGTCTCGTCAGAAGCTGTCTCGTCAGAAGCTGTCTTGTCGGAAGCTGTCTCGTCTGAAGCTGTCTCGTCAGGAACTGCCTCGTCAGAATCTTCTCTAGCCTCATCTAGAACGTCTCTCGCCTCGTCAAGGACATCAGTTCAAAGTCAAGCACGTAAGAGAGCTGTTTGCTACTCTACTCCTAACCTCTACCCCTGTGCACAGGTGGACTCCCTTGGCAGCGGACCTGCGTCCCCAGCTGATGGGGTTACGCCAACTCGCTCACGTAGCGGCTCGCTACCACCACGACTACCGGTACATCTGGCTTCACAAATTCCTGAATTATTACTGTATCAGTTACAGGAGTACTGGCCACCGTTACCGGTGGAGTTTGTGTCATCGTCATCTGTTGTGTCCTCGTCACCACGCTCTGTGGAATCACTCACCTCGTCGTCGTCTGTATTGTCATGGTCACCACGCTCTGTGGAATCACTCACCTCGTCGTCGTCTGTATTGTCATGGTCACCACGCTCTGTGGAATCACCCGCCTTGTCATCGTCTGGATTATCATCGTCACCACGTTCTGTGGAATCACTCGTCTTGTCATCAGCTGGTTTGTCATCGCCCCGGTCTGTGGTGTCACAGCCGGAGTCACTGGAAGACCTGTCCTCGTCTCAGTCACAGGTGGAAGCCCCAGCTCATTACCGGACGCCTTCACCTCCACGTTGCACGGCCGCTGGTTCTCAGCAGGACGTAACCTGCACTTCTCCCAAGTAAGCCTCACTACTGATAGCTTGTCATTAGCGTGGGACAAAAGTAATGGTCTGTGCTTATATGTTCCAGGGTTGCCGGGTCTCCGTCCAGAGTGCTCAGTTCCAGTGACCAGGATACTATCCACACGCTCACGCTTGCACTACACACCCTTTCACTCTAATAAAGATTATTGTTCACTAATTTGCCCGTGTCAGTGTCTGTCTCCTGGGTCCCGAAACATGTCAAAACCAGAGAAGCTGTGAGCTACAAAACTGCTGTTATTCCAGTCAACGACACCGGTGTCCATTCTCCCGCTTACGTCATGGGCGTGCCGCCCTTTATTCGGTGGGTGGCACCACAGTCCAGTAGCGGCTGCAGTTTTTTGATGATAACTAGTTTATGCAGGCTCGGTTGTAAATATTGTATTGATCATCGACAATGACTTTTGGGTTTACACAACATGCTAAAAAATGTCAAAATCGTGTCACAGCCCTTTAAACCAGCGCAACTGGATGGAAGGTTCAGAGAATGGACATGGAAAGGTATCACATCATACATCAGAATTTCAACCAAAACTAACCTAGACAACTTCCAACATCTCAGCGAAAAGTACTCATTAAACAAAAGTGACTCTTATAGGTATTTACAAATGAGATCAGTCAGGTCAGGTCAGGCACTGATTTGCTTGCTACTGGATAACCATGAAAAGCGGTGCTACCTGTCTCATGGGTCTGGCCGTCGGCGACTCAACCGGCAACCCCGCCCTTCCGAGGGCGTGGAGGGTGAAACTGGGCATCCTGGCAGAACTAAAAACAATATCTGTCACTGGTCTGTGGTGGACCACTCCCAGTTACACGGGGTGAGACTGGACATCCTGGCAGATAAGCACATCTGTCGCAAGGTCTGTGGTGGACTTTTGCCAGTCGGTGCATCATAACATGCACTACACAAAGAGCAGAGATAAACAAACCTATCATCTGGTCAGTCACTGCAACAGATACTGGAGTCAGTTTGTCTTGGCCTGTCCTTGCCACTGATAATACCTCTATCTGCTAAGAATGTGCCGCTCGTCCAGCAAAAGCTTGCGGTACTCAAATACTTTGCAAGCAGTTTCATGAAATGGTCAGTCAGAAAGCAACTCATACAGACTCGGATGTCACCCGGGTTAACAAGGCCAGGAGTTCCTGGCAGCAGAAGGCAAAGGACATAGCTGTGTGGAGGAATCTGATCGACCTAAATGAAACAGTCATTGTTGCCCCCAACAGACTGCTATTTTTTTTTTTTTGTTACTTATTTGTACCCGTAGGTAGACATGGTTTGCAGTCTGGTGACAAGCCACCGGCTGCTGGTCGCTGCGTGCGCGAGCGCCCTAAACCTACATGTTTTGGTATGCGGGAGGAAACCGGAGAAATCCCGGAGTAAACCCGCGCAACACGGGGAGAACATGCAAACTCCACACAGCTCACTGTTGGTCGGGGGCTGGGATCGAACCCACGATCTCATGATCCCCGTGGTCCCCCGGCCGAGGGTAAAACTGTGCTGCCACAGTGCTAAACCACTGCGCCACCGTGCAGCCCACATGCTATGTTATGTTATGCTATGCTATGATGACAAATGAGATCTCATTTTAATAAGAACATAAAAATCACTGAAGAATCTGATATGGATATATGTCTCATTGACATTTTTGATGAGACATATGTATAAAGGGAAAACACATAAAAAGTTGAACTCTAGATTATACTCCTGTTTACAGTCTCACAAGAAACATTCAACTATGCACATTAAGGCAAAGCGGGAAAAGGAAGCAAATGTCACACTGACAGAGGAAGACTGGTTAAATATTTGTAAAACCAGCGCGAGCACTTCATGTTCCTCTCAGTGGAGGGAGTTCTCATGGAAGAATTATATTTGGTTTTTCATCACTCCTAAAAGAAAGTTTCTTCAAGACAACAACCCTGCATCTAGTAATTGCTGGAGACAATGTGGTAACACTATGGTCGATCACTTCCATATATTTTCGGAATGGCCAGCTATCAAGCCCTACTGGACTGTAATAACAACAAAAATCAAACTTGTATTGGGCTGTGACATTGATATGGGGTTCACCACTGCATATTTAGGTAACATACCACCTGAGATGAGTAAGAAAGATAAATACCTCTTGAAAAATATTACTTGTTGCTAGCAAAAAAGCAATTACGAAAGATGGCTTGTCACAGATCATCCAACAATGGGGGAGTGGTGTCATGCGGTGACCCTTGCGGATCACCATAAGACGCCAAGAGTCCACCGGTGAGTTTTGCAATGTTGGTGATTTATTAATAACACAAGACAAGACAAGACTATGAGCCGCTCAGGGCAAAAACACACATTAAGCAATACAAGGGCTCGGAGGGCTAACCTCAGCCATTACGAGCTAAACTATGACAAGATCAAAAGGACACGAACCTGACATGAAGGTCTAATGAGGTTTAGACGATATCTGACGATGTCTGACGTTTTGACGTTTTGACGATACTCCTGTGATTTAACTGCTGCTAGTGCCCGCCTTATAAAGGCGAACACTAACGAGCAGTAATGACAAACAGCTGACCAACCTTGACTGGCGGAAGCCCCACCGAGCGCCTTCACAATAAGAGCCCGGAGAGGCCAGAATACAACCCACAGCTGTCAAGGCCAGCAGCGAGCTGTGCGTAGCCCGAGCGCGGCCAGAACCCAGCGCTCGGGTCGTAACAGTACCCTCCCTCCAAGGGCGGGCTCAGAACGCCCACGGACCCCCCCATCCTCAGGGTGGGTGGCTGGGGGGTAGGTGCGGAGGGAGAGAGACCAAACCCAGAAACAATCAAAACCCAGCAAGAACAACTAAATACAGGGCAATGACAAGCATACCAACTACTCAGATTAAATCAAATGGTCAACTAACGATCACAAAAAATTGCACAGGATAACATGGACAAAACAAAAAAAACCAGAATCACTGTATCAGAAAAACTAAATACAGGAAAGCATGAGAAAATTAAATCTTGGCCCACATGTTACACAAGAAAATGACTTCCCACCTGTGTGAATTCTCATGAGAGTTTTCAAAAAAACAAATACAGAAAAACAGAGCAATTGCTGGTTCATACCTAACTACACATAAAACAAACTAAGGCAACTGCAAGACATAAATACCCGCAGACACCCACATGACCATAACACAAAGCACACAGGATAGCAAGGGAAAGGAAAAAAAAACAACAGAACAATCACTGGGACAGATCATCACCAGAAAAATGACCACTACCCCCCCGACAGTTTATGCCAACCGGCGGAGACCAGGCGCCATAGGAACAGTTCAGGTGGTCTCCCCGCCTCCAACGGCAGGCGGGTGGTCATGGGAGGCGGAACATGACCAAGCGGCTCACTACAGTCCAACGCCCAGCACGTCCGCTCCTCTGGTGGTCGAACCAGGTCGCCCAATGAAACACACAACACGTCGGGTGGCCAACCCGGGGCGCCGAACCGACGAAGCAGCTCCTCAGGCCACCGACCTGTGTCCCTCAGCCACCAGTCCCGGAGAAAAACAGCCCGCGGCGGCCTCCCTGATGAGGACAAAACTCGGGAGAGCTGGGGCAAGCAAACAGGAACCCCCACGGCCCCTGGCAAGGATGCGCAGGGGCGGTGACTCAGTGGAGAGGAAAGAAGGCAAGGATGAGCCCGTAATCCGTCCGACAGCGAAAGGTCTGCAGCTTCTCCCCCGTCCGCGGCCCACACCGGCGCTGCACCTCCGCTGGACCCCGATTGGGTCCCAGCTGCACCCACATTGGGCCCTGATTGGGCCAGAACCGCCCCTGCGGTGGACCTCGATTGGGCCAGAACCGCCCCAGCGGTGGACCCAATTGGGCCTCTGGCGCACCTACGTCGGACCCCGACTGGGCCAGAACCACATCTGCGGTGGACCCCGATTGGGCCTCTGGTGCACCCATGTCGGACCCCAATTGGGCCACAGCAGCCTCCACGACAGACCCCGACTGGGTCGGTGCAGCTCCGCTGACGATCTCCACCCCCGAACCTGGGACCTCCAACCCAGTGACTCTGACTGGTTCCATGCCGGTGACACTGCAACGAGGCTCACAAACAAGAAGGAAACCAGGATCAGAATCACCGGTAGCAACAGAACCCAGCGAGACGAGCTCGGGCGCAGCAGGCGGCTGCTCCTCACACGCCTCCCCGAGAGGCAGGCAAAAATGCTCCAAAACAGGGGACAGAGACACAAGAGGGAGCACTTGCCTGCACTCGGGTTCTGTTGCCACCCAGGACTTCGACGATCCAGGCTCAGGGCGGCGACTCTCGTCAGCAGGCTCCAACTTAGCTGCGTCGGGCTCCGCAGCTGGCAAGATGTCGTCTGCAGCCTGAGGTTCCTCCCGCGCTGCTGTCCACGCCGATGACCCGTGTGGCGTGGGGGCAGGGGACACTCGACCCATTGGTTCGGACCGCTCTGCCGAGGAGACCCGGGGACGCTTCATCGTCGGCTCAGGCTCCGGGCCGCAGTCCGCTCTTCTCCTCCGTCCACGACGTGGCTGCAGGGCCGGATCCAGGCTTTCCAGCACTGCAGGCCCCCTCTTCATCCGACGACGTTGGCCTGGCGTCGCGGACCGCTCAACAGGGGGGGACACAGAGGCAGCAGGTTTAATCGTTATCTCTACAGCAGGTGGAGGGAGCTCGGGGGGCTGCGAACCCCGAACTCCGCCCCCAGGAGTCAGACAAGGCAGGTTACAATTATGATGTAATAAATTAACACGCACTTGCCTTTCTCCCAGAGAAGAGATAGTTCCTGCTGTAGGGGACGTTGTTCCTCCCTCTCCCCGCTGGATGGCGACAGAGGGCCCCCTGGAAGGACGAGGTGGAGCCGCTCTCAGAGGTTCGCTGATGGGCTTCGCCGGCAGCGGGTCCAGCCAGGGATTCTGCTGAGGTTCTCCTTGGCCGTGGTGCCGACGTCGTCGACGACCTCCAGATGGCGTGACCTTCTGGACCGGGTCAGGGACAGGAACCCAACACGGGGAGCGAGGATGCCTCCTCCTCTGCTTCCTGCTTTCCTCCTCCTCCAGCCCGCGGAGTATCTCGCGCTGTGTGGCGAGTTCATCTTTCCTCGTCATCACCTCCGGGTGATCGTAGTAGTGGAGAGGAAAGTTGTCCAGGAGAACCTCTGCATAGTCCAGGTGCCAGCGCATATAGCTGGAGTTGACGTCAAAGGTAGCAGCGAGGAGCGTCCCGTCGACGTACTCCAGCGCGCTCGGTAACTCTTTGCCCAGGCGCCGACCGTGGCCCCTGGATGACGGCATTCTCCCAGCAAATGACACTCAGACAGGGAAGAACAATAGTCCAATTAAAGCAAAAACTCACGGTGAAAAAGGCGTCTCGGTGTGGCGTCTCCATTTAGACATCTGGCAGGAGTATACTGTCATGCGGTGACCCTTGCGGATCACCATAAGACGCCAAGAGTCCACCGGTGAGTTTTGCAATGATGGTGATTTATTAATAACACAAGACAAGACAAGACTATGAGCCGCTCAGGGCAAAAACACACATTAAGCAATACAAGGGCTTGGAGGGCTAACCCCAGCCATTACGAGCTAAACTATGACAAGATCAAAAGGACACGAACCTGACATGAAGGTCTAATGAGGTTTAGATGATATCTGACGATGTCTGACGTTTTGACGATACTCCTGCGATTTAACTGCCGCTAGTGCCCGCCTTATAAAGGCGAACACTAACGAGCAGTAATGACAAACAGCTGACCAACCTTGACAGGCGGAAGCCCCACCGAGCGCCTTCACAATAAGAGCCCGGAGAGGCCAGAATACAACCCACAGCTGTCAAGGCCGGCAGCGAACTGTGCGTAGCCCGAGCGCGGCCAGAACCCAGCGCTGGGGTCATAACAAGTGGTTGGCCATAGCGAGAGAAATTTATGACATGGAAAAACTCACTTTTTCTTTGAGATGCTGTTTGGACAAATTTCAGTGTTACTGGTCAAAATGGCTGTCATTTTTGAAAAATAATTAGAGTATATATTGCCCTAAGGTCTCCCCTTAACTACTGATACTGGACTAAAGGACAAAAGGATGCAGCTTCAGCAAAGGAAGACTTTGCTTGGTTTGGAATGAGCCTTTCTATTGAATTAACGGACATTAATCTTCTTCTTCTTGGATAAGGCAGACTAGACGCATCAATGGCATATTGCTGCCTTCCACAGTTCATACATCAGGTTGGCAGCTGTATCTCAAATTCTCCCATACAATCCAGGTCTGTGCAGAAACTCCAATAGTTTTTTAACTTTACTCCAGCTGTCCAGGTTCATCAGAGTGTGCATGTTGAAGACAGTTTCTCCGGCAGATCCCAGGTCTCTCAAAAGTTTCCTCCGTTGTCTAGGATATTTCTTGCAGTGGATTATGACATGAGACACTGTTTCCATGTTTCCACAGTCACATTTGCCATCAGGGAGTTTCCCTATCAGAGCCAGCCCACTTCAAAGCCCACAGTGCCCAAGCCTCAACCTGGTTAAAACAACTGAATCTTTCCTTTTACAAGTAAAAGGGTGTTTATGTTTATCAGCTTGTTTCTGTATTGTCGTGTTTGTCCCTTTCAGGGCATAAATGAGGCACCAGATGCCAACAGAGAGTTTGCTTGTTTATTCACAAAAGAACAAAGTAAAGAGCCATGTGGGGCAAAACACATCCACTAACCTAGAACACATCTGACCTGACACATTTGTGTCAGGTCAGGCATTGGCTTGCTTGCTACCAGATAACCATGAAAACCAGTACACCTGTCTCATGGGTCGGGCCGTTGGTGACTCAACCAGCATCCCTGCCCTTCCGAGGGCGTGGAGGGTGAAACAGGGCATCCTGGCAGAACTAAAAACAATATCTGCCACAGGCCTGTGGTGGACCACTCCCAGTTACACAGGGTGAGACTGGACATCCTGGCAGATAAACACATCTGTGGCAAGGTCTGTGGTGGACTGTGCCAGTCGGTGCATTGTGACATGCACTACACAAAGAGCAGAGATAAACAGACCTATCATCTGGTCAGTCACTGCAACAGATACTGGAATCAGTTTGTCTTGGCTTGTCCTTGCCACTGATAATACCTTTATCTGCCAAGAATGTGTCGCTAGTCCAGCAAAAGCTAGCGGTACTCAAATACTTTGCAAGCAGTTTCATGAAATGATCAATCAGAAAGCAACTCATACCGGCT
This sequence comes from Pholidichthys leucotaenia, assembly GCA_020510985.1. Lineage (NCBI taxonomy): Eukaryota > Metazoa > Chordata > Actinopteri > Cichliformes > Pholidichthyidae > Pholidichthys > Pholidichthys leucotaenia. Next base: position 60,175,043 of record CM035846.1, on the reverse strand, counting down.
CGGACATCGCCCGGGCTGACAAGGTCCACACTGATCTGTTCACACTCCGACAGGCAGCTAAAAGTAAGCTAGGAACAGGAAGACAAAAGAAGAAGAAAACAGCAGCCTTATGTGTAGCAGAATGGAATGTACGCACTCTGTTGGACAGAACAACATCACAGCGCCCAGAAAGACAGACCACGCTTGTGGCCCTGGAAATGAACAGGTACAATGTAGACATAGCTGCACTTAGTGAAACAAGATTGCCTGGATATGACAGCTTGGAAGACCATGGGCACATCTTCTTTTTGAGTGGGAGATCAACTCAAGAAAGGAGAGAAGCAGGAGTGGGCTTTGCATTTAGAAAAGAGATAGCAGCAATGCTTGATGAGGAACCGGTGCCGATCAACGACAGGATAATGACTCAAGTAGGTTCATTATGTCTTCTTTTAATTATTTACCTTTTGTTCTTATTAAAGACAAAAATAGAAAGGAGATGTCTTTACCTTCTTAGCATGTTTGGACTATTCACTGCAGCCTTCGTCAGAAGAGGCAGTGAACAGTCGAAACATGTTAAGAAGGTAAAGACATCTCTTTTCTATTTTTGTCTTTAATAAGAACAAAAGGTAGACAGGATAATGACTATGAGAGTCCCACTACAGCGGAAGATGTATGCCACACTCATCAGTGTATATGCCCCAACAATGACCAACACAGAGGAAGTGAAGGAAGAGTTCTACAGTGATTTACGTGAGACTATCAGGTGTGTACCGACTGATGACAGGCTGATACTCGTTGGAGATTTTAATGCCAGAGTTGGTTCGGACACTGAGAAATGGAAATGAGTGCTAGGCAGTCATGGAGTAGGCAAGTACAATGCTAATGGAGAACTTGTACTTGCACTATGTTCAGAGTACAACCTTGTGAAAACCAACACTCTATTTAAGCACAAGGACACACACAAGAAGACATGGATGCACCCAAGATCCAAGCACTGGCACTTATTAGACTACATCATAGTCAGGCAGAGAGACATAAGGGATGTATTGGACACCAGGGCAATGAGAGGCGCGGACTGTGGTACTGATCATGTTATGCTGAGATCTAGATTAAGGATTTGGCGATGAAACAGCACTGCAGGACGGGTGCAAAGCCACCACAGAAGCTAAACACTAGTGCACTGAAAGGCCAAAAGAAGCAGGAAGAACTTACACGGGAAATGGATGAAAACTTGAAAGACTGGGACAGCAACAACTCAGCAGAATGACATAGAAGAGAAATGGGCAACACTGAAGGATACGGTGTATCAGACTGCGAGTGATGTATTAGGCTACCCTGAGAAGAAACATCAAGATTGGTTTGATGAGCATGATGAACACCTGAAGAAACTACTAGAAGCGAGGAATACAGCTAGGCAGGAAAACCTACAGTGTAACACAAGGTCGAAGAAGAAGAAATACTCAGAGGCTCAGAGTGAGCTACAGAAGTACACCAGAGAGATGAAGTCCAACTTGTGGGATGAAAAAGCGGAGAAACTTCAAACTGCAGCAGACAGGAAGGACATGAAAACATTCTTCACAGGTTTGAGAGAAATCTACGGCCCTAAACCAAGAGGACTGATCCAACTAAAGGCTACGGATGGTGAACCGGTTTTGCAGGAGAAAGAGAAGATCCTGGACAGATTTGCAGACCACTTTGACCAACTACTAAACAACCCTGGAGATCTCACTGAAGAGGGTAAAGAAGCTCTAGTGCAGCGACCAGCTGTATCACGTCTGGATGAACCACCAAATTTTGAGGAACTAATGGCAGCTATCAGGACAACACAGGATGGTAAAGCACCAGGAAGGGATGGAATTCCAGCAGAAGTGTGGAAATTTGAATGAATGAATGAATGAATGAATGAATGAATGAATTTTTATTCGGCAATAATAATAATAAACACATACAATACAATAAGAACACACAAAGAACAACCAAAGGGGTGTAGGCTGAAGCTAGTGCTTATATAGTGCCTACCCCGTTATGATTTTAAAATCAATAACATAAAAATTTAAGTCTTACCCAAAATCAACAAAGAAAATCAAATAGAACAAGTAGACAAAAAACCCTTTAAGTTATTACAAATTTATATCCCAGCATTTACAGTGAGATACTGGGAGATTTTCTCATCTTTGTACAATTTTTTGAATTGCTTCAGAGTTGAACATGTTTTAATATTTTCAGAGCAACAGTTCCACAGTTTAACTCCAGTGACAGACATGCAATGATACTTTGTATTTGTTCTAACCTTTGGCTTATTAAAAACAGTTACCTCTTAGCTCATATTTGCTTTCCCTTTTTTTAAACTGTCTCTGAGTATTTACAGGTAATTGGTTATTATTTGCTTTGTACATGATTTGAATGACATTATAATCTACCAGATCTCTAAATTTAAGAGTATGTAATTGAATGAATATTGGATTTGTTGGTTCACGGAAAGGTTTCTTTGATACAATGTGTACGGCTTTTTTCTGTAGTAAAAAGATTAAGTTTGTGTTTGTTTTATGTGTTTCCCCAGATCTCCACACAGTATGTCATAAAAGGAACTATCAGTGAATTATATAAAATGCAAAGAGATTTCTGACACAGGAGATCCTTAACTTTATACAGCACGGCAATGGATTTAGACATTTTAGTTTTGACATAATTTATGTGTGATTTCCAGTTTAGTTTGTTATCAACAATGACCCCTAGGAACTTGGTTTCGAAAACTGTGTCAATTTCAACATTATTTACTTAAATTTTTCTGTGACTATATAATTTGTGGTTTCCAAATATTATACATTTTGTTTTTCCAAGGTGAATAGATAATTTATTGGCAGTGAACCATTGATTGATTTGTTAAAGTTAATTTTCTACTGAACCCAGAAGCTGCTTAAGATTTTTTCCACTACAAAAAAAAGTTGTGTCATCTGCAAATAAAATACACTTGAGCAATTTAGACACAGAACATAAAGCATTAATATACAAAATAAACAGCAATGGCACCACCAAACAGCAATTTGGTGGTGTTCAGCTGACCAACTGCCTGCACAAGCTCATTCAAGAGGTATGGGATGCCCAGAAAGTACCTCAGGACTGGAAGGATGCAAGTATTGTGCCTTTGTTCAAGAAAGGTGACAGGAAAGATTGTGGAAATTACCAAGATATATCACTGCTAGCCACTGTTGGTAAGATTCTCTCACGTGTACTACTTGACAGACTCAGTGAACATATCTCGCAGAATGTACTACCGGAAACCCAGTGCGGCTTTAGAAGTGTTGAAGCACAATGGACATGATTTTCTGCTTGAAACAGGTTCAAGAAAAGTGTATCCAACAGAACATGCCGCTTTATATAGTCTTCATAGACTTCAGTAAAGCCTTTGATACTGTTTCACGACAAGGACTTTGGCAGGTACTCAAGAAATATGGTTATACAGAGAAGTTTGTCAGCCTGATCGAGGCACTCCATACAGGTATGCAAGCAAACGTGGAAATGAGTGGTTCAGTATCTAAAGACTTTTCAGTAAGCAACGGGGTGAAACAAGGGTGTGTGCTGGCGCCTACACTCTTCTCGCTATATCTGGCAGACATGCTTGAGGTGGCCTTCAAAGACACTTCAGAAGGAGTATACATTCAAGCAAGGAAAGAAGCAGACTTGTTCAATGTAGCACAGTTTAAAGCCAAGAGTAAGACATCGATAAAGGTAGTAAGAGAAATGCTCTTTGCCGACGACAGTGCCCTAGTTGCACACAGCGTGGAAGATATGCAATCTTTAGTGGAGAAATTTGCAAGAGCAGCTAGCCAATTCATCCTCCAAATCAACATCAAGAAGACAGAGTGCCTTTATCAACCACCAAAGTTCCAGTTATCAACATCACTACCAGAAGAGATCAGCATTGGTACAGAGCCACTAGTCAAGTGCAAGACTTTCAAGTATCTAGGGAGTACTGTTTCAGAGAATGCTAGGCTGGAGGATGAACTATCTCTCAGAATGGGAAGAGCGAGCGCTGTGTTTGGAAACTTGAGGGAGAGACTGTGGAACAATCGACATGTGTCTATCCGTGTGAAATGCAAAGTGTACAGAGCGTCAGTAGTGGCTACTCTATTGTACGGCGCTGAAACTTGGGACTGTCTACAGAGTGCAGGTGAAGAAACTCCACGTGTATATGATGAGACACCTTTGAGCCATAATGAACATCTCATTGAAAGACAAGATAACCAACACAGAAGTGTTGAAACGAGCTGGTCTACCATCAAAGGAGGACATGCTAATACAGATTAACCTGAGATGGCTCGGACATGTTGAGAGGATGGACCACCAGAGTCTCCCTTGGCAGTTACTCTACTCACAGTTATGCAAGGGCAAATGCAATCAGGGTAGACCAAGGCTCAGATTTAAAGACACTGTAAAAAGAAACTTGAAGAAGTTGGACGTAGACAGGACTTCCTGGCAACGGAAGGCTAAGGACAGAGCTGTGTGGAGGAATCTGATCAGACCTAAATGAAACAGCCATTGTCGCCCACAACAGACTGCTATGATGATGATGAACCTAGAACACAAAATAAAGAACACTAACATCAACTGTAAGAGCGTAGCGAGGGCGGAACCTGACACTATAAAATAACCACTTACAAATGCTGAAGCGAAGACGGATCAAATACAGAAAGAAGACAGGAGCCGGGGATAGGGACTCCAGTCCTGGTTGATGCAGGTCGCAGCAAGGAGTGAGCCTCAGTTGCCCCCTTAAATACTAATAACAAAAACCAAAGAACCAAACAGGAGAGGAGGAAACGTAATGACCAAAATCATGCTCAGCTGTGACAGTGCCGGCTCGACTTTGACAGCCGGACGTTCGGCCACGGTTCTGTCACAGTAAAAGCCCTGGAAACAGAAATATGGGAGAAAAAAGGGAAAATACTGAGTAACCCGAGAGCGGATGAGCTCAGTGCTCGGATCACCACAGTACCCCATGTTCAAAGGGCACATTCCAGGTGCCCATAGTGACACCCAGGAAGCACCCCCCCCCCCACCAGAAAGCTAACAAGACCGATCTCGGGTGGGCGGAAGGGGAAACAGGCTAGGAGGGCGAGAAACCTGAAAGGAAACAAACACAAAATGTCAAACAGCAAAATACAGAACCCCCCTCCCCCACAAAGAACAAATGATAACGAAGACTCAAGCACAACAGCGCGGCCAAAACTTGCCTTATAACACGAATAATGAAACAAAAAGTCCAAAACCAGATAAACAAGGGAAAACAAAAATACATGTACACTTCAACTTAGAAAATGCACAAGAGCAGCCGAATAGGTGAACACAAATATTTAAAAGTATACTGCAACTCGATCACAAGGCAGGAGAAAAAAAGCTAACTTTTTTAGCAATATACAAGAGGGAGAGAGAAAAAAAAACACCATGAAAACACAAGTATGGGGAATACTGGCAGGTAGAGAGGGGAAAAAAAGGCAGTTCAGGTGGCCTGCCGAAGTCCCAGAACCGGGGAAACAGTACCTCAGGCGGCCTACCCAGGATGCAGAACTGGCGGAACAGTCCGTCAGGCGGCTGACCCGCGTCCTTAGACCACCAGGACCGGAGGGGGCAGCTCGGGGGCGGCTTCCCTACTGAGAGGCACAACTAGGGGAAGCCGGACTGAATGAGAGGGACCCAAGCGGCGTCCGGTGGCGGAGAATAGGGGGGTGGGGGGGGGGGGTGAACCTGTCCAGCGTCAGGCAGAAGGGGATCTGCAGCTCCCTCACTGACCTCAAACCGGGCCAGCGCAGCACCCTCGGTGGACCCAGACCGGGCCAGTGCAGCGCCCTTGGTGAACCCAGACTGGGCCAGCGCAGCACCCATGGTGGATCCCGATTGGGCCGATTCAGCACCTGGGATGACTTCCCGAAGCGAACCCGGAGCCTTGACAATATCGATCGGAGCCGACTCATCTCCGGTGACCCTGGAAGAAGGCTTGGAAAGAGGGGGAGAACAGGGGTCAGGATCACTGGCAGCGACAGAGCCCGGTGAGACGAGCTTAGATGCAGCGGCCGGCTGCACCTGGCTCTCCTCCTCAAGAGACAGACAAGAATGCTCCAGAACAGAGAATAAGAAGACAAAATAGAGCACTTGCCTGATCTCGAGCTCTACCGCCGTCCAGGACTCCGACGATCCAGGCTCGATGGTCAGGAGGTCCATCTTCGGTTCACACTCAACTGCAGTGGCCTCTGCAGCTGGCATGATGGTCTCCACAGTCCTAGAGCCCCCTGACGCTGAAACCCACGCCAATGGCCCACTCGGCGTGGTGGCAGGGGGTCCATAGCCTGCTGGAGCTGACTGCTGCTCCATGGAGACCCGGGGACACTTTATCATCGGTGCAGGCTCCCAATGACAGTCAGCCCTCCTCCTCTGCCCATGATGCAGCTGCGGGACTAGATCCAGGCTCTCCAGCGCCACAGGCTCCTCCTCCGTCCGATGGTCTACTCCTGGCACCAGGGGACGCTCAGAGAGAAGGGGAAGAAACACAGAGGTAGCAGGTTCAATCTTAATGGCTGCAGCAGGTGGACTCTGGAGCTCAGAGGACTGTGAAAATTCAATTCAATTCAATTCAACTTTATTTATATAGCACCATTTCACAACAACAGTCATCTCATAGCACTTTCAACTGTAGGGGAAACCCCCACAATTGTAGAAAGACCCCAGCAATCAGGCGATCCTCTATGAGCAAGCGCTTGGCAACGGTGGAGAGGAAAAACTCCCTTTTAACAGGAAGAAACCTCCAGCAGAACCAGGCTCAGGGAGGGGCAGTCATCTGCTGCGACTGGCTGGGGGCGGGGGTGAGGGGATAGAGAAGATGAAAAGAACAGACATGTAGAGAGCAAACAGCACAATGGGGACTCAATCTATGGGAGAGAAGAAACAGATGTTAATGACCAGCAAAAAAAATATTTAATTGAGAGTGAAGAAAGGAGTAAAGCCCAATGCAATTATTGGAGGTCCCCCGGCTATCTAAACCTAGTAGCAGCATAACTAAGGGAGGGTTCAGAAACACATGATCCCTTCCTAATTGTAGGCTATATCAAAAAGGAAAGTTTTAACCCTATTCTTAAAAACAGAGATCGAGTCTGATTCCTGAATCCAGATTGGCAGCTGGTTCCACAAGAGAGGAGCTTGATAACTGAAGGGTCTGCCTCCCGTTGTACTTTTGGAGATTCTAGGTATTACAAGTAATCCAGCATTTTGGGAGTGTAGTGCTCTGTTAGGATAATAGGGTAGTATCAGATCTTTTAAATAAAAAGGGGCCTGATTGTTTAGAGCTTTAAAAGTGAGAAGAAGGATTTTAAACTTAATTCTAAACTCTATGGGAAGCCATTGAAGGGAGGCCAGAACCGGAGAGATATGATCGCTCTTTCTAGTACTTATTAAAACTCTTGCAGCAGCATTTTGGATCAACTGAAGACTTTTTAGAGATGTTTTAGGACAACCTGATAATTTTATTTATTTAGCGAATGCAAAGTCCTTAAGCCAAGCAGTTGCCTCCTGGTTTGCTGTATGGAGGGTGTGTAATCCTCCTTCCAGTCTTTGGAGCGGGCAAGCCTCTATGATGTGTTCCATAGTTTGCTCCTCTCCACATGCGCACAGTGGGCTAGGGCTACTGCCCCATCTGTGAAGGCTGGCCAAGCAGGGGCCATGTCCAGTCCTGAAGCGATTGAGTGTAGACCACTGTCTCCTTGGGAGGTTGGTGCACCTTAAACATTCCTTTTCTCAGTCATGTTTTCCTTTATATTGTTGTGAATTTTATTTACTTGAGTGCTTTTATTTTGGCGGTACACTGCCCACATCTGCTCTTCCCGTACCTCTATTATTATCCTCTATTATCAGGTTGTAGTACAACCTGATAATAGAGAGTTACAATAATCTAATCTAGAGCTAACAAAAGCGTGGATCAGTTTCTCAGCATCACTCTGAGACAAGATGCTCCTAATATTGGCAATATTATGCAAATGATAGAAGGCAGTTGTAACGGGTCCCCTTTTTGGGCACCCTTAAACGACTGTGATCGGGGACACTAGTGTATGCGTGTAGGCGGCATATGGATCACGATGACACCAGACTGATGTTTCCTCAATTTATTTGCTCCTGTTGGAGAAATAAAACAATACACATCACTCTTCGTCTGTACCTCGATCCCACACAGGCTCCCCCAGCAAAGCAACGCGGTACTGTCAGGGAAAGGAGGAACTACCGGAGCCTCGGAGGTATGGGAAGAGCAGATGTGGGCAGTGTACCGCCAAAATAAAAGCACTCAAGTAAATAAAATTCACAACAATATAAAGGAAAACGTGACTTAGAAAAGGAATGTTTAAGGTGCATTTTCGACTCTGTTACACCCACCCCACTGAATTTTATCAAACTTGAGCCACAGCTACACAGAACTCATGACTATATACAAAACACCCAGGGTTAGTGAAAGAACACCATCTAAAAGAGTGTCCCACACAAGGACAAAGTGGCATGAGAGCAGCGCTTATCTCTCAACCCAACTACTGGTAATGGAGTGCCTTGTACACCTCACCAAAAACCCCAACTATTAGTGTAGTAAAAGCTCATGTATAATAAAATAAAATAAAATAAAATAGCTGATCACTAGAATTCAAGGTCAAGTCCACAAAAGGATAGTCCACTCATGTAGCATTTAGTCAGTCAGGGTCTGAAACACAGACCTACAAACAGCCTTAACATTGAACTTGTCCTGAATTACATCTTGCCTGGACATTGTCTGCACTAGTCTATTTACAGGTCTAATCAGGCGACCAAATCTTGACCTGATTTGAGATTGTGCATTGGGACGGTCACAATGTGTACGTGACGTCTGGTCAACAGTACAGCGAACAAGGGGAGTGTCTGTCTGTCTCTCGGAGTCAGGAACAGAAACTAGTTGACTGTCAAGTGTTTGTCCACCATGAGTATCAGTAGCAGCTGTAGTCACAGGTCTAGAGTCAGAGGACATGGGATGATCTATACCTTGAGCAACAGGTGCAACTGAAGAGTTCTGGGGGTCAGAGGACACACTTGTCACATCAGAAACGTCTACCTGTGACACAGATGGTTCAGTGAGCTGCGTGATCCACTCAACAGTTCTCCTTTCAGAGTCAACAGGTTCTGGATCAACTAATGGTTCACGTGTGACATAACGTTCGGCTCAGGAGACGCACACACACAGGCTCAGAGTAGTTCAAACTGTTTATTAACAACAGGGATGTTTGGGTGCGTGTCTGCGGAATGTTAATGTGTTGGTGGTGGCGTCTGCTTCGGACCCAGAGGCAGGAGACCGTTCAGCCGGCAACCCTATGGGAGAAATCAGACACAGGGTGATGAGCACACACCAACACAGGAGGAGAATAGGCGAGGGAGAGAAGCTTACTTGTTGGGACAGATGACTGGCGCTTCAAGGATGGAAGCCCGGGAGACAGCCACCTGCAGGGCTCGGTGCAGCAGCGAGGAGAGACGAGGGACGGGATAGTCCGCCGCCGAGGAATCCACCTGTGCACAGGGGAGCAGACTGGAGAGATGAGGTAAGCGATTTTCTTACCGGAGATGAGGATGCTGAAGAGAATGTGGTAGAAGCCCATGAAAGAGGAATGAAGTCTACGGCTTCAGGCCGACGCTCAGGGCGAGGCGGCTTTTATCCTTCGCCGCTGACGAGTAGCAGGTGCATGAGCAGGTGGCGCCGCTGATGAATGGCGCGGCGTGACAGTACTCCCCCCTCTAGCAGCGCCTCCTGGCGATGGCTTATCCGGGTGCGCTCGGTGGAAGTCCGCGATGAGCGATGGGTCCAACACAAACGACGGGGGCACCCACTGTCGATGCTCGGGCCCATAGCCCTCCCAGTCCACCAAGTATTGCAACCCACGACCCCGGCGCCGGGAGTCCAGGATGGAGGAGGCGGACCAGGCCGGATGGCCACCAATCATCCGGGGCGCAGGTTGCGCTGCAGGAGGAGGGCAAAGGGGGTCAGTAACCGCCAGTTTCACCTTTGATACGTGGAAAGTAGGATGAATGCGGAGGGAGGGGGGAATAGCCACACGCACAGCCACCGGGTTGATGATCCGGGTGATGGGGTAGGGACCCATGAAGCGCTGTGCCAGCTTTCTCCTCTCGCCTTTTAGAGTGACGTCCTGGGTGGAAATGTAAACAAGCTGCCCAACTCTGTACGCCGGGGCAGGTCTCCTACGCCGGTCCGCCACAGTCCTGTTGCGCTCCGCTGTGCGTAATAGCGCATGGCGCGCGGCAGCCCAGGTGGAGCGGAACTGCCTGAGATGGGCCCTAACTGACGGGACAGTTACTTCACTCTCCTGCTCCGGAAACAGCGGGGGGTCGTAACCCAGGGACGCTTTGAAGGGGGACATCCCTGTAGCAGAAGAGCGAGCGGTGTTGTGGGCATATTCAACCCAGGCAAGATGGTTGCTCCAGGACGTGGGTTTGGATCTGGACACACAGCGGAGCGCAGCCTCCAGCTCCTGGTTGGTCCTCTCACACTGCCCGTTGGATTGGGGGTGATGGCCGGAGGAGAGGCTCACCTTGGCTCCGATGGCGTTGCAGAAAGACCTCCAAACCTCAGATGAAAACTGGGGGCCCCGGTCCGAGACCACGTCCACCGGAATCCCATGCAGCCTGACCACGTGTTGGACGAGGAGGTCCGCCGTCTCCAGGGCAGTAGGGAGGCCTCGCAGGGGGACAAAGTGCACGGCCTTGGAGAAGCGGTCCACGATGGTCAGGATGGTGTCATAGGAGTTGGAGACGGGGAGTCCGGTGACGAAATCCAGTGCGATGTGCGACCAGGGCCTGCCAGGGACGGGCAGGGGCTGGAGCAGACCCGCTGGAGGGGCATTTCCCGACTTGCAGGTGGCACAGATGGGGCAAGCCCGGGCGTAGCGGGCTGCATCCCTCCGCAGGCCTGGCCACCAAAAGGACCGTTGGAGGAGATCTATCATCCGGGAGGTGCCAGGGTGACAGGTGAGCTTGGAGGTGTGGAGCCAGTGGATGACCTCTCCTCGGACCGCGGATGGCACGAACAGCCTCCCCTCCGGTCCGCCGCCAGGGTCAGGTTCCACCTCCTGTGCCTTCCGGATCTTGCTCTCGATGTCCCACGAGATGGCTCCCACGACGCACGACCTGGGCAGGATGGAGTGGGGCGCCTCCTCCGACTCCACGGGGGCGAACTGCCTGGAGAGGGCGTCAGGCAGGACGTTCTTAGAGCCAGGCCTGAAGGTGATGGAAAATTGGAACCTGGCGAAGAACAGGGACCAGCGCGCCTGGCGGGCGTTCAGGCGCTTGGCAGATCGTAAGTATTCCAAGTTCTTGTGGTCCGTGAGGACCACAAACGGCAGGTTCGCCCCCTCTAACCAGTGGCGCCACTCCTGCAGGGCGAGCTTGATGGCCAAGAGCTCTCTGCCCCCCACATCGTAGTTTCTCTCCGCCGGGGACAAGCGCCGGGAGAAGAAGGCGCACGGTCGCTTGGCGCCATCGTCCGGCGACCGCTGGGACAGCACTGCTCCCACTCCCGTGTCTGAAGCGTCTACCTCTACAATGCACTGCAGCGCGGGGTCGACCTGGCGAAGGACCCGGGAGGAGGAGAATTCCGCCTTCAGCGCCTCAAAGGCGGCAGCGACCTCTTCGGTCCACCGGAACGGGACCTTCGGGGACGTGAGGCGGGTCAGTGGTCCAACGATGGCACTGAAGTTGGGGACAAAGCGGCGGTAGAAATTGGCGAAGCCAACAAATTGCTGCACCTGTTTCCGGGATGCAGGTGTGGGCCATTCCACCACCGCCTTTACCTTCTCTGGGTCGGGGAGCACCTTATCGTGGGCGATGATGAACCCCAGGAAGGACGTACTCCTGGCGTAAAATTCACACTTTTCTGCCTTAACGTACAGACGATTCTCCAGCAGCCTTTGGAGGACCCGCCTCACGTGGACCTGGTGCTCATCCCTGGACTTGGAGAAGATGAGAATATCGTCCAGGTAGACGAACACGAAAAGGCCAATGAAGTCCCGGAGGACGTCATTAATGAGGCGCTGGAAGACTGCAGGAGCGTTGGTCAACCCGAACGGCATCACCAGGTATTCAAAGTGGCCGTTCGGGGTACGGAAGGCCGTTTTCCACTCATCTCCCTCCCGGATCCGGACGAGGTGGTAAGCGCTGCGTAGGTCCAGCTTGGTGAACCAGGTCGCCCCCTGGAGGGAGTGGAAAGCAGTGTCCATGAGAGGCAGGGTGTAACGGTCCTTCTCCGTGATATTATTGAGGGCCCGGTAGTCGATACAAGGGCGGAGGGACCCATCCTTCTTTCCCACGAAGAAGAACCCTGCCCCCACGGGTGACGATGATGGGCGGATAATCCCAGCACTTAATGACTCCTTCAGGTAGGCGTTCATCGTCTCCTTCTCCGGCGCAGACAGGCTGTAAAGGCGACCAGAAGGTAAGGGAGCCCCCTGGCGGAGGTTGACGGCGCAGTCATAGGGCCGATGAGGGGGGAGAGACATAGCTTTCGCTTTGCTGAACACCATACCCAGGTCGTGAAATTCTGGGGGCACCAGAGACAGGTCCAGGGGTGCAGCGTCCATCGCAGGGGGAGGAGCGGACGGAGAGCAGGCAGCGGACTGAAGGCAGGTGCCCATACAGAACGTACTCCATGCCGATATCTCAGCTGATTTCCAATCCAGGACCGGATTGTGAAGGCGGAGCCAGGGATACCCCAGGATGACGGGCGACACAGAGTTGGGAAGGACGTAAAAGGTCATCTCCTCCCGGTGGTTTCCCGAGATGATGACCGGTAGGGGGACAGTTTGATGTGTCACTCTCCCGAGGGTGGCACGGGAGAGGTGGATTAGGGAGATGGGAGTGTTGAGTGCCTGGCAGCGGATGCCCAATCGGGTTGCCAGGCTTTGTGAAATGAAGCTGCCTTCTGCGCCCGAATCCACCAGTGCGTGGGTGAGGTGCCCAGTGGGGTTATGGCAGAAACGGATGGGCAGCTTCAATTGAGTGAGTGATCCTAACCGATTGACATCTGCGAGGCTTCCAACAGTGACTCGCGGACCCCACCGACTGGCTTTCCGTGGACAACGCTCCACGGTGTGTTGGTCGCCTCCGCAATACATGCAGAGGCCCAACTCACGGCGGCGTTGTTTCTCCACAGGGGAAAGTTTAGTCCAGCCCGTCACCATCGGCTCCGACTCCTCGGGGCGCGATGCTGGCGGCGCCGCCAGGGGGCGAGCTTGGAACAGGTGCGGCGAGACTCCACGAAGGCGAGAAGAAGATGACCTCCGCCCCGAGGAGCGCTCGCGCAGCCTGTTATCCAAACTTATCGCTAAGGACGTCAGCTCCGCTAGCGTCCCAGGGATATCCCGACCAGCCAGTTCATCCCTCAGATCACTATTGAGGCTGCGGAGGAACAGGCCACAGAGGGAGCGTTCCTCCCAGCCCAATTCCTCCGCCGCTACCCGGAAGTCGACCGAGTGGTCCGCTGCCGACCGGCTTCCCTGCTGGAGAGCGAGAAGCCGATCGACCTGGACCGTTTCGGTTTGAGAATGGTCAAAGACCTCCAGAAAGCGCCTCACGAATTGGTCATAGGTGAGGGTGGCATAACTGGGCCTCGCCATTACGGCGTAGGTCCAAGTTAACGCACGCCCCTCCAGAAGATTCCCTATGTAACCAATTCGGCTGTGACCCGAGGGAAAATCTCCGGGCACACGGTGGAACACGGACTCACACTGCATAATGAACCCCTGCGCTCCGCCGAGCTTACCGCTAAAGCGGGCGGGGGTCGGAATCGGCGTGAGCCGAACCGGTGCCACTGGAGCCGGCTGGACGGCCGCTGGAACAGCAGGAGCCGCGCCACCCTGGCGAGTCGGGAGGAACGGCTGTTGGGGGTCCAAGCGGTTCAATCGGTTAGTTAGTTCTAATAATTGATTAAGAACCACCTGTTGCTGATAAACAATCTGATCCACCCGAGCCTCGAGGATGGTAAACCGGTGTGCGAGCCCGCCGTCTGCCGAGCCGCTCTGCTGAAGCCGTACTGACATAACGTTCGGCTCAGGAGACGCACACACACAGGCTCAGAGTAGTTCAAACTGTTTATTAACAACAGGGATGTTTGGGTGCGTGTCTGCAGAATGTTAATGTGTTGGTGGTGGCGTCTGCTTCGGACCCAGAGGCAGGAGACCGTTCAGCCGGCAACCCTATGGGAGAAATCAGACACAGGGTGATGAGCACACACCAACACAGGAGGAGAATAGGCGAGGGAGAGAAGCTTACTTGTTGGGACAGATGACTGGCGCTTCAAGGATGGAAGCCCGGGAGACAGCCACCTGCAGGGCTCGGTGCAGCAGCGAGGAGAGACGAGGGACGGGATAGTCCGCCGCCGAGGAATCCACCTGTGCACAGGGGAGCAGACTGGAGAGATGAGGGAAGCGATTTTCTTACCGGAGATGAGGATGCTGAAGAGAATGTGGTAGAAGCCCATGAAAGAGGAATGAAGTCTACGGCTTCAGGCCGACGCTCAGGGCGAGGCGGCTTTTATCCTTCGCCGCTGACGAGTAGCAGGTGCATGAGCAGGTGGCGCCGCTGATGAATGGCGCGGCGTGACAACGTGTTTCTCCACATGAAGACGGATCACCTGTACCAGCCTTACTCTCTCCCTCGAAGAGGTCCACAGATGTATCTCCCTCATCACCAATGTCTGTAGCTAAGGTTTCTGGGAGTAAGGCGGATGAACCATGGTTGGACACATCGCACACAACCACCACAGGAAGAAAATTTACCAGCATCAACAGATTCCTGTGGACCACTTTTGTCCGTCTAGTAAGAGTGCCACAAATTCTGTATGTATGGGTCTGTGGGTTCACATCCATTACAGTGTAAACAGTTGATTCCCACTTATCAGCAGTTTTCTTTTTGCCTCTCTCCTTTCTGTTGGCCAAAAGCACCCTGTCACCACTCTCAATCTTGGATCCTGTCACTTTCTTGTTGTAAAGATTAGCATGTCTGTGTTGCTCCTTAGCAGCACGGTCCTGAGCAACCATCATTGCTTCTTTTAGCTCACAGGTGAGAGTTGCCACATACTTGTCATAACTGGTTACATCAGCATCGCGAAGAACAGAACGAAACATGACATCTACTGGCAAACGGGGCACACGGCCATACATGAGGTAAAAAGGAGGAAAGCCAGTCGTCTCATGGGCTGTACAGTTGTACATAAATGTCAAAATCTGCAACCGTCATGGCCAGTTAACTTTCACCTCAGGGGACAGTGCACGAATCATCCCACCCAGTGTCCTGTTAAACCGTTCGACACTCCCATTTCCCATTGGGTGGTAAGGGGTAGTGTGAGATTTCCTGACACCGGACACTTTGAGGAGTTCACTGATTAATTGACTTTCAAAATTAGGACCTTGGTCACTGTGGATTCTTTCTGGGAATCCAAAGACACAAAAGTACTTGTTCCACAGAACATTTGCCACTTGCTTAGCTGTTTGATCCTTACAAGGAAAGGCCTGAGCCATCCTGGTAAAGTGATCTGTTATCACTAGGACATCAATAGACTTGTTCCTAGAGTCTTCAGCTGACCAAATGTCAATGCAGACCAGCTCCAGCGGTCTAGATGACAAGATGCTCTCTAAGGGAGCTCGTCCCTCAGGTTCAGCTGACTTGCTGAAGACACAACGCTGGCAGTGTCTGACATGGTCTCTAACATCTCTCTCAAGGGTCAGCCAGAAAAATCTCTGTCTGGATAAACTGAAGGTTCGCAACTGGGCTTGATGACCAGCATCATCATGCACGCCTTTCAACACCTCATCCTTAAGTGAGTCTGGGACAACATACTGAAGCCGTTTGGACTTGGTTCTCTGGTCTCTTGAAACTCTGTACAGAACACCATTGCTCACAGATAGCTTATCCCAGTGTTTCAGATATTTAATCACTGAAAATGATTCTTTCACCCTTTCTGTCCTTGAGGGTCTCCGATGTCTTTCAACATAAAACAGGACGCGAGAAAGAATTCCATCCTCCAACTGTTTGTCATGCAAAGCCTTTTCAGAATAGGCAGGCAACGGGTCTTGACCTGGTGGGACTAACTGGGGCAAAAACTGCAAGGCTTCAATTGCCCGGGCCCTCGGACCAGCATCCCACTCAATGTGTGACTGCATCACAGCAGACACTTCTTCTGAATTCACAGTCTGAGTGTGTGCCCGGGAGGTA
Organism: Pholidichthys leucotaenia; assembly: GCA_020510985.1. Taxonomy (NCBI): domain Eukaryota; kingdom Metazoa; phylum Chordata; class Actinopteri; order Cichliformes; family Pholidichthyidae; genus Pholidichthys; species Pholidichthys leucotaenia. The sequence continues at coordinate 60,158,792 of CM035846.1, read as the reverse complement.
TGAGCATTGTCACACATCACATCCACGTGACCACTGGATGAACGAAAAGCATCCTGAACAGAGGCAGTAGACACATTTTTGACTTCACTGAGGAGTTTCACATATGGCTCATTGAACAGTCTGTGACCAATATTTTCCTTGACAAAAGGCACACGACTTAATGCATCAGCCACAATGTTCTGCCGCCCTGGAACATACTTTATGTCAAAGTCATACGCAGCCAACTTGGCTACCCAGCGTTGCTCACAACAGTCTAACTTGGGCTTTGTCAATATGTGAGTCAAAGGATTGTTGTCAGTCCAAACAGTGAATTTGTGACCCTTTAGCCAATGACTAAACTTGTCAGTGATGGACCATTTCAAAGTCAGAAATTCCAGTCGGTGCGCTGGATAGTTTTTCTGAGACTGTGTCAGTGACTTACTGGCAAAAGCAATGGGTCTGGCATGACTCTCATCTTCCTGGACTTGGGACAGAACGGCACCTATCCCATCCAGAGATGCATCAGTTGAAAGCATGAAGGGACGGTCAAAGTTAGGATGAGCCAAGACCACAGTGTTAACAAGTGCAAATTTGAGACTTTCAAAGGCATGTATGTGCTCTTGGGTCCAATCAGAAGCACAAAGCTTTCTGCAAGCCATCTTGGTTTTCTTACATCTGCCTTTAAATTTTCCACCTTTCAACAGGCTGAACAATGGCTTGGCAATGGCAGAATATCCTGGCACAAAATGCTGATAGTAATTAACCATCCCTAAGAAGGATCTAAGTCTTTTTTGGGACGGTGTCACACCATCAGTGTCCATAAGGTCAGCACAAGTCATTTTTGCGATGTTTTCAACCTTACTAGGGTCGGTTAAAACACCATTCTCATCAATTACGTGACCAAGAAACCTCACAGATCTCCTGAGGAAAAAACACTTTTTGGGTGCCAACTTCAAGTTGTGCCTACGCAGCCTGCTGAACACCATCTCAAGACACTGCAATGCACTCTCCTTATCAGATGCAAAAATCAGCAGATCATCCAAATAGCACAACAAAGTCAAGTAATTCTGGTCATCAAAAATGGCAGTCATCATGTGCATAAAACTAGCAGGACTGTTGCATAATCCCTGGGGCAGGCGATTGTACTCATATAAGCCCATCGAAGTGGTAAAAGCAGAATACTTCCTGTCATCCTCATGAAGCGACATGTTGTAGAAGCCGGACGTTAAATCCACTGTGCTGAAGAGGCAGTTACCTCCCAGTGCTGCCAGACAATCTGCCCGGTGAGGGAGAGGGTGAGCGTCTTTCAGAGTCCTCTTATTCAGCCAGCGAAAATCCGTGCAGATGCGGAGGTCGCCATTCTTTTTCCACACCAGAACCAAAGGAGATGCATACTCGCTAGTTGATTTCCTGATAATGTCTCTTTCCTCCATTTCATTCAGCACCTGGCTTAATTTCTGATACTGACTAGGGGGGTACATGCCTGTATGGGAGTCTGAATGGTTTATTATCAGATAAATGTATGCGGTGTACAAAGCCCTTAGCTTCTCCGCAGTCTAGGTGGTGGCGTGAAAAGACATCCTCGTACTAAAGTACCAAGTCAGCCATTCTCTTTTTGCAGTCCTCTGACACTTGACATGAATTAATGTCTATGTCACAAAGCCCCACTGACTTGAGTTTTTCTTGTACAGACTCCATACCGGCATCACATGCCGTTGTAGACTGTGTGTAGCAGGTCACTGGTACACTAGACTCCTCAGCTGCGTCCATGTCTTCAAGGGCTACACATGTGTAGACGTCGGCTAGCTTTGCATTGCACCGTAACAACACAGGCTTGTTGGACGTGTTGATGAGTTTGAGCGGGACTCACCTGTCACCCCACATAGGAGTTACAATCTTAGCTACAAGGACACCCCTAGGAGCTGAACGAGAAGATGTGGGCTCTGTCATGACTGTACTGCCTGGAGATACAACAGTGTCTTTAGGCAATTTACCCCAAACAAGGTACTCACGCCCAGGTTCAAGGTAGGTGGCTGAGTTACATCTGACAGTACCAACTTTGTCAGGAATGTCATTTCCTTTCCAGGGGTTCAAACCAGTGAGCATAGACAAGAACTGCTCAGCTTCTGGTTCTGCAGTTGGACAGGGGCCAAACACTGTTTTCTAACAGGACTTGCATTGTTTTGAATGGTGTAGGATGTGCTTTATGACATTGGTACCAATAATCAACTCATCATGCTGACCACAGACAACCAGAGTGGGGACCAGCATTTTACAACCATACACCTCCATCACAATGTCAAAAGCACTCTTTGGCCTGACACGCTGTCCACCACACCCAACCAGCATCACATTCACATCAATCTGGTTCTGATTTGTTATCACTCCAGCAGTTCTCAGTTTCTTCTCTGCATCCTCGTTGATACTGCAGGCCATGGAGCCACTGTCCAGCATGCCACCAATTATCACTGCACCACCAAAAGCCACTGGTGTGTAGAAAAGGCTGGAACTATTGCCAATTATGTGAATGTTCTGATACACAACAACTACATCATCGCATGAGCTTCTCACCGATGCAAGAATCGACTCAGCATCAGATGTGTCACTGCAGTGGGAGCTTGAGGTGAGACCTGCACTGCCTCCCTCCAAGTACAGGTCAGTTAGTTTCCCTGAGACTGAGAAGGAGGCTGACAGTTGTTGTTGGGACAGGCCAGTCTGGTATGACCAGGGGAAAGACAGGTAAAACAGTTTCTCAGACATGCAATGTGAAATGGTGGAGTGACGTGTGTCATTACAGACGTTACAAGTTGCTTCTCTGGGGCGTCTCTGACGAGGGGCACGTTTAAATCTGTTGCTCTCAGTCGGGTGAGGAATTGTACACTGCTGCAACTTCTCCATCATTTCCTGAAACATGTTAACCATGCGACCAAGGAGCCTCTCCTCTGACTGTTGGAGATTTTGAGCAACAACCGGCACACTAGCACAATCTGAGTTGAGTGTATTTGGGGTAGGGGCAGAGATGGGGAATGGAGAGGGACCCTGACATGTAAACTGTCGGGTTTGAGGAAGTGAAGAGGGAATGACTGGGGTGTGGCACTGTTCTGGCATGGTCATGGCTGAAGATGGCAACCTGGGTTTGTCAGATGTTACAGTGGCTGTGTGACTCATTAGCTGTGGACCATCAGGTGCTCTGGCACTAGCTCTAACCTCTCTCTGATAATCGTCAATTCTCAACTGAACATCACGTGAGGTCCATTCATGAGGTGGTTTCCACTTCAAGGTGCAAGACAGATCAGGATCAGGACAATTTTTGACGTACATGATAGCAACCTCTTTGCTCATGTCCTCAGTCTGCTTGCCTTGTCTACGCAGGCCCTCGAGAGCCAGGTCTGCTGCTTTGTTCAGCCTTATCCAGTAGTCCACTGGGTTTTCTCTGTGCCTGGGCAGGGTTGCATAAAAATCTGCAAGCGGAAGACATGAGGAGGCATCACAGAAGTAATGGAGGAGAACATCATAGATTATCTCAGGTTTCTTTTTAGCATCTAGCTCCAGGTCACTACGCAGGGCAACTTTCACAACATCTCTGGCTTTGCCCAGTAAATGACTCATTATTTCTCCTGCTTGCTCACACACAGGAATCTCTCTCTTCTTAAGGTCAGTCTTAGACAAGTCAATCCAGTCCTGAACTGAATATTTGTCAGTACTGTCACCTCTAAATGTGGGTAGTTCTCTGTCTGACTTAACATGGACAGTCACGTGTGGAGGGTCATATTTGGTAGCATCACAATGTGCAGTTCGATCAGTAGGAGAAGTCTGGTTGTCATTGGTCATATTCACAACACCAGCAGACATTAACTTAGCAACTATAGACTCACCAATTTGAGCACCAAGCTGCCCTACCATATCTGTAAGTTGATCAATGGCATCAACATTACTGCAGGGTGTGGAAACATGAGGACCTTCACCCATGAACTCACCAACAGGAATACAACCTGGGCTCTGACCTAATCCTGTATCCCCACCACTGTTCATGAATTTGGAATGTCCCACATCTCTACTATTAGCAATATCACCGCGCCAAACACCTCTTCCTTTTGGCAAAACAGGTGTTGTGTAATTATCCATGTCTTTTTTTGGTTGATAGTACTACTTTACACAGTGAAATGTACTTGCGTTGTGAATAACTCCAAAGTAAAGTGACATAAATTACAGTACAGGATCACAATTATTACTACGACTTCAAATACCATAAATGTACTGTGGGTAATCAGTTAAAATGCATCTCAACAGTCCTTTATATATCTGACCACATATACGTCCCAGCGTAGACCTAAGTTGGTAATGCAGCATCCACGGTGACCGGCGTCGAGCTGATCTGAAGATCCAAGGGTCACGTCACCAGTGTAACGGGTCCCCTTTTTGGGCACCCTTAAACGGCTGTGATCGGGGACACTAGTGTATGCGTGTAGGCGGCATATGGATCACGATGACACCAGACTGATGTTTCCACAATTTATTTGCTCCTGTTGGAGAAATAAAACAAGACACATCAATCTTCGTCTGTATCTCGATGCCACACAGGCTCCCCCAGCAAAGCAACGTGGTACTGTCGGGGAAAGGAGGAACTACCGGAGCCTCGGAGGTACGGGAAGAGCGGATGTGGGCAGTGTACCGCCAAAATAAAAGCACTCAAGTAAATAAAATTCACAACAATATAAAAGAAAACATGACTGAGAAAAGGAATGTTTAAGGTGCATTTTCGACTCCGTTACACAGTCTTAGAAACGAATTTAATATATGTGAATTGAAAAAAGAGATCTTGGTCAAAAATAACTCCAAGGTTCCTCACAGAGCTATTAAGAGAAAGAGTAACTGCATCCAAACTAAAGGTTTGATTTGGAAAGGTATTTCTAAGGTTTTTTGGACCAACAAGAATGACTTCAGTCTTATCTGAATTTAATAGCAGGAAATTACAAGTCATCCAAGCTTTGATTTCCTTAAGACAGGCATCTAACTTGGCTAATTGATGACTATCATCTGGCTTCATTGACAGGTATAATTGTGTATCATCTGCATAACAATGAAAATGTATACAGTGCTTCCTAATAATGTTGCCTAGCGAAAGGATATATAAACTAAAAAGAATAGGCCCTAACACAGATCCCTGTGGAACTCCATGACTGAGCTTTGCGTTGAAAGAAAACTCATTATTGACATGAACAAACTGGAACCTATCAGATAAATAAGATCTAAACCACTGCAACAAAGTTCCATTAAGTCCAACATAGTGTTCTCATCTATCAAGTAGAATATTGTGATCAATAGTATCAAAAGCTGCACTAAGGTCTAAAAGGACAAGTACAGAAACAAGTCCATTATCAGATGCGATCAAGAGGTCATTAGTGACCTTCACTAAGGCTGTTTCAGTACTGTGATGGATTCTAAACCCAGATTGAAACTCTTCAAATAAACCATTTCCCTGCAAGTGGTCAAATAATTGTGTAGCAACAACTCTTTCTAAGATTTTTGAAATGAAAGGGAGATTAGAGATTGGTCTATAGTTAGCTAAAACTCCTGGATCCAGTGTTGGCTTTTTGAGTAAGGGTTTAATTACAGCAGTTTTAAAAGTCTGCGGTACATGGCCTAAAGTTAATGAAGAATTGATTATTTGAAGAATAAAGCTACCAATAAATGGTAAGACTTCTTTAAATAACCTGGAAGGAATAGGTTCTAAAAGACAAGTTGAAGGCTTGGATGAGGAAACTATTTTGTCTAACTCTAAAAGGTCAATTGGAGTAAACTGATCCAAACAGATATCAGTTGAAAGAGTTGTAGTAGTTAGTGTATTTAAGTTAACGGTGGGAAGAATCTGACTGATTTTATCTCTGATAGATGAAATTTTATTATTGAAAAGGTTCATAAAGTCCTGACTAGTAAGCACTAAGGGAATGCTAGGATTGACAGAGTCCTGACTCTTTGTCAACCTGGCTACAGTGCTGAAAAGAAACCTGGGATTATTCTTGTTCTCTTCTATTAATGCAGAATAATAACTCGTTCTAGCTTTTCTCAGAGATTTTTTATAAATTAAAAGATGATTTCTCCAGGCTAAATAGATTTCATCTAAATTAGTGCAGCACCATTTTCTTTCTAATTGTCGAGTTTTCTGTTTTAAGCTACGAGAAATCTCTGATTAGACTTTTTACTTTTTTAAAGGGGCTACCATGTCTAGAGTCTGATGCAGAGAAGCTGTAACACTATCTACCATGCTATCAATTACAGAAGGAGCTAGCTGTCTATAGCTTATTTCCGTTGTGTAGACACATGGCATAGAGGAAACAATCTGCATAAATTTGGTAACAACATCTGAGAGGCATCTACTGTAGTAATATTTTTCCTTAGGAGCCAAATAGTCAGAAATAGGAAAATCAAAGGTTAACAGACAATGGTCTGACAGTACAGGGTTATGAGGAGACACTACCAGCTTTTCTATTTCTATGCCATATGTCAGAACAAGGTCCAATGTATGGTGGAGATAATGGGTAGAATTTCTTACTTTCTGAGAAAACTCCATTGTGTCTAATATTGAATTAAATGCCATATTAAGGCAATCACTATCTACAGCTACATGTATATTAAAGTCCCCTACTATAATTATAAACTGAGCTCCACCCCCAGGAATCAGACAAGCTAATTCATTATACTGAGATTTAGAATGAAAAAACACTTGCCTGTTTTCCCGGGAAACGATGGTGACTGCTGCAGCGGGCTTGGTTCTTCCCTTTCTCCTAGGGATGGTGACGGAGGGCCCCTCGGGAAGATGAGGAGGAGCTGCCCCAACAGGATCGGTGATGGGCGGAGCCAGAGCAGGACTCCCTGGGCTCTCAGCAGCTGAAGGGAGCGCTGAGGAGGAGGGAGGAGCAGCTGAGGCAGTCCGGGGACGAGGAGCTGATGGAACAGCGGGGGAAGATGACCCGGAGGCTGAGGCTGCTGTCTTTACCTTCCGTCGTGGCGCAGGGAGAACAGCTGGCTGGGAGGCGGAGTTCTTATGGTGACCCGGAACAGGATCCAGACGGGGATCTTGCAGAGGACTGGCCCGGACAGGAGAGAGATCACGGGCAGGGAGGCGATGTCCTCTGGCTGGGGGCGAGGCTAAATTCAAGTCAGGGAAGCGCCGCTGCTGTGCAGAAACTGAGGCCAGCAGCTCAGCGTACTCAGCATAATTACTTAGTTCGGGATTAAGTACTTATGTAACCCAGTGTTAAAAACACGAATAACATTATGAATGTCGATACTGCTTTAAGAAGAAGGGGGGACATTCATTTCACAATGGGAGTAGATAGTTTTACGTGAATTAAATTATAAATATCGATACCGCTTTTAGAAAAGAAAAACACCCATTTCACAATGGGAATACATAATTTGAATATGAATATTTAAATAAATATATATTCATAAATAGTAGGAACATTTTCTAGAAGGTTCTGATAAAGTTCCTAGTATTGTGTGTTGATATTTCGAGTAACCAATGGCTGCGCCATTGCTGGGTCACACCACCCAATGGGTTAAGCGCTCTCTCCCTGGGTCTGGGATGACTTGCATTTTTGGCTCAGTCACGCCAGACGCCGAAAGACACAGACCAGAGAGAGAGACTGTCCTTGGTGATATGGCGACGCTAGCGTGCTGGTAGCAGCCTTTGCCTGGATAAAACCCTTGAAATTGGTAAGCCTAAACCAAAATGAGAAATGAGACATTGCGGTATTGCCAAATTCTAATGCCCCGTCTTTTAAATTTTAAGATTGGGATCCGGGGCCTGTCGGCGCCGTTGAGTGCAGGGACCCCATTGACGCACGAGCCACTTGGCATGGTGAGTGCTATTTATTCGTTGTGTATGTGGATGCTAATCGCTAGCTTAAAAACGCTAGCCGCCGATGCTAAATTCGGCTAGTTTTTTCATCAGAAAAAGCTATTTTTCAAGGCTGTAATGGTTAGCAAAGGTCCCAGTTCCCTTGCCATTAATTGCTACTTGATGATGAAAGTTATATCTGTGGTCTATGTGTGTTTAAAGTGCAAAATTGTGATAAATTGTTGTGCTAGATGTGATGTTAGCTTGGTGCAGCACACTGCACAAATGTCCTGTGATGTCAAGTGTTCCAAATGCACTTTACTCATCGTTATAGTACCATGTTGATGGGTTTGAATGGTAGATGTGTTTGTTTTATGCACATTTGTTGATTTGGGGAAATTGACTTGTTGTATATTTTAGAATATTTGACACATGTGATAAGCTTAGAGCAGTAGCTCATTTGTTGTGTTCTGACCTGTTTTATAGGTCAGGTTCTTTTTTTTTTTTTTTTTTTTTTTTCTTCTTTCTTTGGACTGGTTTGACCAGACCGTGGATCTCCAGATCTGGATGGCGAGCCGAAGCCTGAACCCTAGAGACTGCTAGAGGTGACCCAACTGGTCACCTGGAACTGATACCGGTACAACACGAACTGTGAATATTGTAAATATAATTTGGGGTATTTTATTTTTATTTTTTTTTCCTTTGTGACAAGCGCTGTGTTTTTGTTCATATGTACATATCTGTGAAATAATATATATAGTTCCAAGTTCCATATACGGCTGTGTATGTGTTGTCTGTTGCTGCACCTCCCAGGCTCCTACGAACCCAGAGTCGGTCTGACCTGGCCCAATTATCCCTTTTCCCTCAGGTAGAAAAGTTAAGGTAAATACATTGCCATAACACAACACTACCAAAAGGGTACTACACCTAAAGTGAGTAGGGTGAGTGGGTGTTAGTAAGGGTTACACACAAAAATCTGGTGAGCGCAGGTGATAGTGGGTGTTACCCCCAATTACCCCGCAAGTATTGTACCACCCTGTGTATACTATTGCTACAGTGGTATATTGTTACAAAATTTGGCAAGACAAGTAAGTGTCACAGGAACACAGGTATACAACAAATTTGGCGAGCGCAGCCAGGAGCCTGGAGCGTTGCACAACAGATGTGAATTCTGTTTTGACCCCTGACTAAACAGTTGATATACGGTCAAAATGGATTTTGTGGAAAAACATGGTGTTAAAATCCCAAATGCAGTCATTGTCAGTGGTGTTGTTGATAAAGAAAAAGACACAGACGTTTTTGAGTTTCTAGAGCAACATGGCACTATCCGTAGGGTGCTCAGTATTAATGATAACTCATCTGACTTTGACAAATGTCATATTGTAGAGTTCGAGTCTGGATTAAGCATTGAAGCATTAGCACCTACGTTGTCGTGCTCCTTTCCATCCACTGACAATCCTGAGGTTAAGTACTGCATTCAAGCTTCAACCGATGTCTACACTAAAGCTGTAGGGGGCAGTGTTACTGAGGCTTATCTTAGCAACCTGAGGGGTTTAGCTAAGTTAAGTGGAAAAGGTTTTGAAGAGGTGTTGCGGGAGGTCATGTCCACAATAGGGAAGTCTATTGAAGCTGCTGAGACAGCTGAAACGGTCTCTGCTGACGTCGATCCTGCTTTCCCTACTGTAGAACCCACACAAAGTGGAGTCTCTCCTCCACTCCAAGTTGAAGTGCCACGCACCCCTAAAACCACTCAAGCACTCTTCCAAAGCCCTCTTAGACCAAACTTGACACCTCAAATGTTGAGCCCAGCTGATTTTAACCCACCCGAGGTTCAGAAAATCGTAGTCGAGCATGTCATTAAGAATGCAGAGAAGCCGTCAAACGCCCATTCCTTCTGGAGAATCAGAGCTTTCTCTGGCAAAACGCCAAGACCGTATACTGAAGCTGACTGTGAAACATGGCGTTCACATGTCGACCTGATGATGGAAGATACTTCTTTGTCTGACTTGGAAAAATCTCGCAAGATCTTTGAAAGTCTTCTTGCTCCTGCGTCTGATATTATTCGTTCTCTTGGGTCTGAAGCCACCTCTGCCGACTATCTTAAGCTGTTGGATTCAGCTTTCAGGACTGTTGAAGACGGTGAGGAACTGCTTGTGCGATTCATGAACACTTTTCAAGATTATGGAGAAAAACCCTCTGCATATCTGCATCGTTTGCAGGTGGTGCTCAATCTCACAGTGCGTAGAGGCGGTCTAGAGCCACAGGAAGTAGACAAACAGCTTCTCAAGCAGTTTAACAGAGGCTGCTGGGATGATAATCTGCTAAAGGAGCTACAGCTGGAACTTAAAGATAAACATCCACCTGAGTATGCAGAATTATTGCTTCACTTTCGCACTGTTGAAAAACAGACAAGAAGTTAAAAACACCCGCATGAAAAAACACTTGGGCGCCACAAAACCAAAAGCAGCCTCCTACGAACAGACAGTCACCGAAACAGGTACAAATAGTGAAGTGGAGTCGGACAGTCTGAAAGAACTGAAAAAGCAAGTCGCTGATCTAAAAAGCCAATTAGCTGCTGTCGTGAAACAAAAGAAACAAGCACCACCGAAGAAAGACCCAACTAAGAAATCTGAAAATAAAAACCTGACCATGCCAAACCTGAAAACTTACCTTCGTCCAGCCGTCCCAATACTAGGCCCAGACCATGGTATTACTTCCGCTGTGGCGAAGATGGACATATTGTAGCCATTTGTGAGTTTGAGCCAAACCCTGCACTTGTAGCTGCAAAACGCAAAGAACTAAGAGTAAAAAGACAGATTTGGGACAGTCAGAACCCCCAATCTTCTTTACAACTGAAGTCTACCCCTGTTGCGGGACAAACAGAGGTTAGTTCAGAGATGACCCGTCCCAAACCAAAAGCTCCATTCAAGACACGTGCTAAACTGAAGTCACACTACAAAACAGACCCCTTTAATTTTCCTAATGGTCTAATTGGTACAAAAAGTACAGCACAAGTGAAAGTGAATGGCTGTACTGTGAACTGTTTGTTAGATACAGGTTCCCAGGTGACTACTGTCCCTGAGTCCTATTACAGACAGTACTTATCCAACCATGAGATTAAGCCACTTTTTGAGCTGTTAGAAGTGGAGCGAGCTAACGGTCAGAGTGTACCTTATTTAGGCTACATTGAAATGCATGTCACTTTCCCAAAAGACTTTCTCGGTATTGAAGCCGAAGTGCCAACACTTGCCTTAGTGGTTCCCGATGTACGTGCAGCTGCGCAGTCCTTAGTGTTAATAGGGACAAACACATTAGATGTACTTTACGAGCTGTACTCTGATGCATGTTCTGAACTGCAGCCAACCATGCCACTTGGTTTTAAGGCAGTGTTAAAAGTCCTTGAGCTACGGCACAGACAGTCCAAAGACACTAGCCTTGGTTTAGTGACCATGCGCAACAAAGAGCCACAGTTAGTTCCTGCAGGCCAAACAGTTGTTCTAGATGGCGCTGTAGCTGTGTCAGCCGGCAACAGTGAAAAATCTGTCTTGTTAGAACACCCGTTAATGTCAGCCTTACCTGGTGGTATCCTGGTAAAACCATGTCTCATAGACTTACCTGAAAGAGCACCTTACCTTGTTCCAGTTATACTCACCAATGAATCAGAACATGACGTGACAATCCCTCAGAAGTGTGTCATTGGAGAAATCTGTGCATATCAACGAGTCCTATTGCAAGAACACTCCGTGAAAGTTACAAAGTCCAAGACTGAACCAAAGTCCACTCTGAAGTTCAACTTTGACTCTTCCCCCATTAGCGCTGAATGGAAAGAGCGCCTAACAGAAAGACTCAGTCAAATGCCTGAAGTATTTGCACAAAATGATCTTGACTTTGGCAAAACGGATCAAGTGAAACACACAATCAGATTATCAGATGAAACACCGTTCAAACACAGAGCATGTCCCATACATCCAAATGACCTGGAAGCGGTCCGTAAGCATCTCAAAGAACTCCAACAAGCAGGCGTGATAAGAGAGTCTACTTCCCCATTTTCTTCGCCTATTGTAGTGGTCCGAAAGAAGAATGGCGATGCCCGCCTTTGTATTGATTACAGGAAGCTCAACATGCAGACTGTAAAAGATGCTTACGTTCTCCCCAACTTGGAGGAAACGTTTTCCACCTTGACCGGTTCGCAGTGGTTCTCCGTCCTCGATTTAAAGTCGGGGTACTACCAAATGGAGGTAGAGGAGCTGGACAAACCAAAGTCGGCGTTCGTATGTCCCATGGGCTTTTGGGAATTCAATAGAATGCCCCAAGGCATTACAAATGCCCCCAGCACGTTCCAGTGCCTCATGGAGAAATGCATGGACGACATGAATCTGCATGAGGTGATTGTGTTCCTCGATGACATCATTGTATTCTCCAAGGCGCCCGAAGAACATGAGGCTTGCTTAATTAAAGTTCTTAATCGCCTAAAAGAGTACGGGCTTAAACTCTTCCCTGAGAAATGCAGATTTTTTCAAACTTCTGTCAGATACCTCGGTCACATTGTGTCCAGTAAAGGAGTTGAGACCGATCCCGAAAAAGTGAAAGCCCTAAGTACCTGGCCTGTGCCCCGTGATCTCAAACAGCTCTGCTCGTTCTTAGACTTTTCAGGGTACTATAGGCGGTTCATTAAGAACTATTCCAGCATTGTTAAGCCCCTCACTGACTTAACAGCAGGCTACCCTCCTTTGCGAAAGAGCACAAAGCCCAAAGCTAAGCCTGCCCAGTACCACGACCCAAAGACACCGTTTGGCGAGCAATGGACTTCTTCCTGTGATCTTGCATTCAAAACCATCATTGAAAAGCTCAGTACTGCGCCTGTCCTGGGTTTCGCTGACCCTCAGTTGCCATATACACTCCATACTGACGCCAGCACTACAGAGCTTGGCGCTGCCTTCTATGAAGAGCAGGAGGGCCAGACTAGGGTCATAGCTTATGCAAGCCGGGGGTTGTCTAGAAGTGAGTCCCGTTACCCTGCCCATAAATTGGAATTTTTGGCTCTAAAGTGGGCAGTAACGGAGAAGTTCGCAGACTATTTATATGGCAATTACTTTTCTGTCGTGACAGACAGTAACCCCCTGACATACATCTTAACTACTGCTAAGATGGATGCCATGAGTTATAGGTGGCTAGCTGCTCTGTCGACGTTTAACTTTAAGCTCCAATACAGAGCAGGCAAGCTTAACTCAGATGCAGGTGGCCTCTCTAGACATCCACATGGCGAGTTACTTAATGACTGGGTGTCCCAAAAGGAGTTGGACTGCATACAGCAGTTCACTCCAACTCACTTGTCTCTTCCTGAAAGCAGTTTAAGTTCCGAGGTAGTATCTGCTATATGTGAAAAACACCTTGTCTGTAGCTCTCCAGACAACACCTTCCCTTTGGTTCACTCATTAGCCCTCTCTGTAGCCGCCATTCCAGATGATTACGCCGATGAAGATGGCTGTGGTGGTCTTCCAGTTGTACCCCACATGACTCCTGAACAGATCAAAAACGAACAAAGAACTGACCCCGTTTAAGAGAAGTGATTGCACAAATTGAAACTGGACTAAAAGTTCCACCAGCGGTACGAACTGAACTTCCTGACATCAACTTGTTACTCCGAGAGCTCGGTTGACTTGAAATGTGCAATAACATCCTCTACCGCACTCGTCAAAATGGAGGAAATGTTACTTACCAGCTCGTCTTACCTGAACAGCTCCGCGATTCAGTCTTTCAAAGCCTCCACTGTGACATGGGCCATTTAGACACAGAGCGTACTTTGGATCTCGCCAGAACAAGGTTCTATTGGCCTTGCATGGCGGCAGATATTGAAAAGAAGATCAAGACATGTAATCGCTGCGTAAGACGTAAAACTGCTCCAGAACGAGCTGCTCCGCTTGTCAACATCAAGTCCACCCGACCGCTCGAACTTGTCTGTATGGATTTCCTGTCCATTGAGCCCGATCAAAGCAACACAAAGGATGTGCTTGTGCTAACTGATCATTTCACCAAATACGCTATAGCCATCCCTACCAGCAATCAGAAAGCTCAGACCGTTGCAAAGGCACTTTGGGACAACTTTATAGTCCACTACGGGATACCCGAACGGTTACATGGTGATCAGGGTCCCGATTTTCAGTCCCATATCATAAAAGAACTTTGCAAAATCATGGGCATTCGCAAAATCCGGACGACACCCTATCACCCCAGAGGTAACCCGGTAGAACGTTTCAATAGAACGTTATTGGGCATGCTGGGTACTCTGGAGGAAAAGAACAAAACTCATTGGCACAACTATGTGAAACCACTTGTACATGCGTACAGTTGTACGAAGAATGACACTACTGGTTTTGCCCCGTATGAGTTAATGTTCTGTCGTCAGCCGAGATTGCCCATTGACCTTGCATTTGGGCTGCCGTTTCACAACAAAAGTTTCAAGTCACATTCCCAGTACATTGAAAAACTGAAGACAACTCTACAAGAAAGCTACAAACTAGCAACAGAAAATGCTAACAAGATGGCTGAAAGAAACAAAACAAGATTTGATATGCGAGTGAAACCCTCAAAACTCGAACCAGGCGACAAGAGTTTTGGTACGTGCAGTCCACCTCAGAGGCAAACACAAACTAGCAGACAGGTTCAGGTTCAGGTTACTTTATTTGTACCCGTAGGTAGATTTGTTTTGCAGTCTAGTGACATCCATATTTACAAGCCACAAATTACATTCAACATAGACACAAACACAGACACATATGAAGCTGACTATAAACATGATAAGAATACTCAAGGCTCCATCAATCAGGGTATAAAAAGACAAAGAGATGGGAGAAAAACCAGAGGTAAGAGAGAAGGGTCATATTAAAAGTTAAAAACTAGTCAAAGAGGTTAAAAACTCAAAGGTCTAAAACCCAATAAAATATTTAGAACCCAAGTGACATCCTACAAAAATAAGTAAATATAAAATGGAGTTAATAAATAGGTACCTAAATTATGTGCAATATATTTTACAGCTTGTTCAACTCTTTGACAGCAGCAGGGACAAAGCTGTTTTTGTAGCGCTGGGTTCTACTTTTTGGGACAACAAACCTCCGTCTTGAGGGAAGAAGCTGAAAGTGGCAGTGCAAAGGGTGGGAGTCATCATTTAAAATGGAGGTAGCCATCCTCTGTACTTGTCTGGTGTACAGGGATGTCAGGCTCAGCTGTGGCTCACCAAGCAAACGACTGGACCATCTAACTACCTGATCCAAGGATTTCCTCTGATCCAGTTTTATCTGACCAAACCATGACAATAAAGAAAAGGATAAAACAGATTCAATAAAAGCCAGATAAAACATTGCCATTATGGTTCGGTCAACTTGGAAGCGTGCAAGTTTTCTCAAGCAATGCAAATGTTGCTGACCCTTTTTGCACACCCTTTCACAGTTCTCTTCAAAGTTTAAATTACTATCAATAATCGTCCCAAGATATTTGTAGGATTGTACACATTCGGTGGTTTGGCCTTTTAGTACGGTGACTTTGTGCCTGGGATTTTTCCTCCTAAAGTCAATAATCATGTCTTTAGTTTTTGTCGTATTCAGCTGCAGGTAGGAATCCTCACACCAGTGAACAAAATCATCAACTACTGGGCCGTGGCCACTCTCACCATCCTGGAGGAGACTGACAGTAACGGAGTCATCAGCATGTTTTATAATGTGTCTGTTGTCATGTCTGCTCCGACACATGTTTGTGTACAGGATGAAGAGTAGTGGTGACAACACACACCCCTGAGGAGAGCCAGTAGAAGAGCACTTTAGGTCAGACAATGTACCATTGACCCTTACTCTCTGCGTCCTGTTGGTTAGGAAATCCAGAATCCAACCCACCAGATTATTGCTCAAATCAAATTGCTGCAGGAGCCTTTCAACTAAGATATGAGGTTGGATTGTATTAAAGGCAGAGGAAAAGTCCACAAATAAAAGTCTGGCGTGTGTCCCATTAAAATCCAGATGTTTAAAAAGCATGTTAAACAGAGTGACAGTGGCATCCTCCACTCCTCTGTGAGGCCTATAGGCAAACTGCAGAGGATCCAATGCCTGCTCAGTCTGCTTTAGGACCTCACATCTGACCAGTTTTTCAAAAATTTTCATTAAAATTGAAGTCAAAGCAACTGGTCTAAAGTCGTTTACCATTTTAGGACAGCTGGATTTTGGAACGGGAACAATCACGGCTTCTTTCCAGATCTTAGGCACATGTTGTGTATGTAAGGACTTACTGAAAATGTAATGAAATATGGGACTCAGTTCATGTGCACAGGACTTTACCAAGCGCCCACATATATTATCAGGGCCCTGACTTTTGTTCACTTTTACAGCGCAAAACTCCCTTTTAACATTCTGCACCTCAATATTAAAGTGCTGATTGTCTTTGAGTTTCTGTTTCAAATCGTGGGTTTCTGACAGGTGGGAAGCTGAAATCCACATTGTGGTGAGCCAAGCAGGTGACTTACCTGTTTACACTATAAAACCTGAGACAAAAGATGGTCCTGTTCGCACTGTTCACCGCGACCTCTTGCTTCCCTGTGGTTTTCTTGCCCCTGTTGAAGAAGAACCTGTCCAACCAAAACATGTCCGCAAACCTAAGACAAGACAATCACCTGAACAAAGTGAGGAATGTGAGAATTCAGAACCAGAAAATGAAGATGTCTATTGGTACAGAGAAGAGCCAATCCAAACGCCCATAAAGCTCACTCGAGTTTATGAAATTCCCCATCCAAAGACATTCTTTAAAGGAGACATTCCTGCTGAAACTCACTCACCTGAGAATGACAACCAAATAGAAAATGTCACTTCACCTGGATGTGACAACTTGCCTGGAAATGACAATGGAACTGAAAGTGAAACCAACTCACCTGATAAAAGTACCTGTGATGAACCTGCGGAAGAAAAAGAACCTGAAAAAGAAGTCCCATAGACTGTGAGACGCTCCGAGAGGACAACCTCCCAGCCAGAAAGACTACAGTATAGTCAGTTGGGAAACCCTCTCCTAACTGTTGCCCAGTCCCTGTTTCAAGGATTAAACCTGGCTTTTACCAGAGCCTTAACAGAGACAGATCCTAAGGTTATTCAAACCTGGCTTTTACCAGAGCCTTAATAGAGTCAGATCTTAACCACTTGCACTCCGGGCAATTTTCCTAAAAATGCCCAAAAATAACGTGCCCAAAGTAAATCGAAAGGTGTTATTCAACCCTTTGCACCATCTTCATGGGGTTGGTCTCATTTAAAAGAAAACACTTTGAATTTTTTGGCAAAAAAAACATAATCTCTCTACGTGCTCCGACCACTGAGTTACAGTCATCTAAACATACTGAACTTGAGGAAAAAAAAATTGGACACAGTGTTTTTTTGGATACAAATGCTTGTAAATAACACACAGCTGTCCGATCCGGCTGGAAAATGCAACAGAAATGTAGAACCAAGTGTTATCCAGCTGAGATCCAAATTTGGTAACAATACCACAAAATATGAATATTTTACACAGCTTTGTTCTCAGGCTGTTCCCAGGCATTTTGGAACTGTGCCAAATTGTGCCAAATGGCACAGTTTGGAAAAACGTCTGTAACTTTTGAATAATTCAATGTAGAATCTTCATTTTAGGCTCTAATGAAAGGTCACACTCAGGGCTGTGTCTGTGTGTGTGTGTGTGGGCAGGGGGTCGTCCCCCCCCCCCGCTACCAAGGACCAAATTCGGCCTTCTACATGACGGATTACACTCCTTGCATGCTTTCACAGCGGTTCCCCCCCCCCTCGCTACTGTGTGTGTGTGTGTGGGGGGGGGACCGTGAACGGACCGTGAACGCCCCCCCCCCCTCGCTACAGAAGAGGGCCATCGCTACATGATGGAATAGACTGATATGCTTCCTCCCGCGGACCGGGGGGCGTTCGGACCGTGGCCCCCCCCCCGCTCCTCTTCTGCAGCGGGGGGGGGGGGGGGCGTTCACGGTCCGAACCACGCAAATGAACCGTTTATCGCGGCGCACGTACTTCGTGCGCAGTACAGTTGTAATTTACCGATCGGTCAAAAGTCATTTTTGGATTACAGTTTTCAGGGATAAATAATAATTTAGCTTATAACACCTTACCTCTTCAAAGCAGCAGAGTCGCGGCGAACAGCTCTTCCCCCATTGTCAGACGAACGCGACGCTACTCTGCTCGTGGATCCCGATCAACATAATTCCATTATTGCCGTTTTGGCGAATGATTTACGACTTTTGTCGTCGGCCTCCGTCTATTCTGCTGGAATGAGTGCAGGTCCCACTTGTGGGTGTTCTCCATGCTGCTGGGTGAGCCTGGGTCTGTAGTAGATTCGTACAGCGTCCTTTGTTTTCATCTGTTGCAACAGTAAATCTCTCTTCACCCAGCCAGAATTTCTGTGCTTCAATTGGCTCCTGCGTTCACAGTAGGCGGGTCCTCCTTCCTAGATTTTCATTCATTGGTTCTTCAGGGTTTCAGAAACCCAATTCAAGGCTCTTATTAGTCGAATGAGAGGTCAATCAGATGAACTAATCTGTTCGCGGCTGTCTCTGCAGTTTTTTTTTGAGTGGCGCTTGGACGCTACTACATCACCATCACCACCATCATGCGTCATGCGCACGAGGGCGCACGAGCGCGCTCTCGTGCGCCCTCGTGCGTCATAGGACGCAGAGACTTGCCCGCCCGCGGAACAACGGAGCGCAAGTGGTTAAGAATATTCCCATGAACACTAGTTCTCCCATCATTACTATTTAGCTAATCCCATGCAAAGGGACTTGCATGATTCTAAGGGGGGATAGTGTAACCCAGTGTTAAAAACGCGAATAAAATTATGAATGTCGATACCGCTTTAAGAAGAAGGGGGGGCATTCATTTCACAATGGGAGTAGATAGTTTAACGTGAATTAAATTATAAATATCGATACCGCTTTTAGAAAAGAAAAACACCCATTTCACAATGGGAATACATAATTTGAATATGAATATTTAAATAAATATATATTCATAAATAGTAGGAACATTTTCTAGAAGGTTCTGATAAAGTTCCTAGTATTGTGTGTTGATATTTCGAGTAACCAATGGCTGCGCCGTTGCTGGGTCACGCCACCCAATGGGTTAAGCGCTCTCTCCCTGGGTCTGGGATGACTTGCATTTTTGGCTCAGTCACGCCAGACGCCGAAAGACACAGACCAGAGAGAGAGACTGTCCTTGGTGATATGGCGACGCTAGCATGCTGGTAGCAGCCTTTGCCTGGATAAAACCCTTGAAATTGGTAAGCCTAAACCAAAATGAGAAATGAGACATTGCGGTATTGCCAAATTCTAATGCCCCGTCTATTAAATTTTAAGATTGGGATCCGCGGGCTGTCGGTGCCGTTGAGCGCAGGAACCCCATTGACGCACGAGCCACTTGGCATGGTGAGTGCTATTTATTCATTGTGTATGTGGATGCTAATTGCTAGCTTAAAAACGCTAGCCGCCGATGCTAAATTCGGCTAGTTTTTTCATCAGAAAAAGCTATTTTTCAAGGCTGTAATGGTTAGCAAAGGTCCCAGTTCCCTTGCCATTAATTGCTACTTGATGATGAAAGTTATATCTGTGGTCTATGTGTGTTTAAAGTGCAAAATTGTGATAAATTGTTGTGCTAGATGTGATGTTAGCTTGGTGCAGCACACTGCACAAATGTCCTGTGATGTCAAGTGTTCCAAATGCACTTTACTCATCGTTATAGTACCATGTTGATGGGTTTGAATGGTAGATGTGTTTGTTTTATGCACATTTGTTGATTTGGGGAAATTGACTTGTTGTATATTTTAGAATATTTGACACATGTGATAAGCTTAGAGCAGTAGCTCATTTGTTGTGTTCTGACCTGTTTTATAGGTCAGGTTCTTTTTTTTTTTTTTTTCTTCTTCTTTTGGACTGGTTTGACCAGACCGTGGATCTCCAGATCTGGATGGCGAGCCGAAGCCTGAACCCTAGAGACTGCTAGAGGTGACCCAACTGGTCACCTGGAACTGATACAACACGAACTGTGAATATTGTAAATATAATTTGGGGTATTTTATCATGAAATTTTCAGAGATTGTCAGAAATGGGGTATCCTACAGATGATTAGATTTTGGTGGTGATCCGGATCACCGTCCAGAAGAAAACCGCCATTACGGAAAATGCAATTTTCGTGAATAACTACTGAACCACTAATCCTATCACTGTGAATCCAATTGCTAGTCATATGTTTTCATGGTCAAGGAATCTGAAAACGTACACACAAACACTGTATGGGGGGAACTGTGGCGCTTGGCGGAAGTCTGGCATTGGTTTGTCTGTCTGTTTGTCTGTTTGTTTGTTTGTTAGCAAGATAACTCAAAAACTTATGGACGGATTTTCATGAAATTTTCACAGATTGTCAGAAATGGAGTATCCTACAGATGATTATCCGTAATGGCGGCCACAGTTCCCCCCATACAGTGTTTGTGTGTACGTTTTCAGATTCCTTGACCATGAAAACATATGACTAGCAATTGGATTCACAATGATAGGATTAGTGGTTCAGTAGTTATTCACGGAAATGGCATTTTCCGTAATGGCGGCCACAGTTCCCCCATGGTCAAGGAATCTGAAAACGTACACACAAACACTGTATGGGGGGAACTGTGGCACTTGGCGGAGGTCTGGCGTTGGTTTGTCTGTTTGTCTGTTTGTTTGTTAGCAAGATAACTCAAAAACTTATGGATGGATTTTCATGAAATTTTCACAGATTGTCAGAAATGGGGTATCCTACAGAGGATTATCCGTAATGACGGAATTACGTAATGGCGGAATTTTCGTGAAAAATGGCATTTTCCGTAATGGCGGTTTTCTTCTGGACGGTGATCCGGATCACCACCAAAATGTAATCATCTGTAGGATACCCCATTTCTGACAATCTGTGAAAATTTCATGAAAATCCGTCCATAAGTTTTTGAGTTATCTTGCTAACAAACAAACAGACAGACAAACCAACGCCAGACCTCCGCCAAGCGCCACAGTTCCCCCCATACAGTGTTTGTGTGTACATTTTCAGATTCCTTGACCATGAAAACATATGACTAGCAATTGGATTCACAATGATAGGATTAGTGGTTCAGTAGTTATTGACGAAAATGGCATTTTCCGTAATGGCGGTTTTCTTCTCGACAGTGATCCGGATCACCACCAAAATCTAATCATCTGTAGGATACCCCATTTCTGACAATCTGTGAAAATTTCATGATAATCCGTCCATAACTTTTTGAGTTATCTTGCTAACAAACAAACAGACAGACAGACCAACCAACGCCGATGAAAACATAACCTCCTTGGCGGAGGTAAAAATGGCATTTTTCAGTTTTTCAATCTGACAATTCAGATTGTCAGAAATGGGGTATCCTACAGATGATTACATTTTGGTGGTGATCCGGATCACCATACAGAAGAAAACCGCCATTACGGAAAATGCCATTTTCGTGAATAACTACTGAACCACTAAGCCTATCATTGTCAATCCAATTGCTAGTCATATGTTTTCATGGTCAAGGAATCTGAAAACGTACACACAAACACTGTATGGGGGGAACTGTGGTCGCCATTACAGAAAATGTCATTTTTGTGAATAACTACTGAACCACTAATCCTATCATTGTCAATCCAATTGCTAGTCATGTGTTTTCATGGACCGGAGGGGGCAGCTCGGGGGCGGCTTCCCTACTGAGAGGCACAACTAGGGGAAGCCAGACTGAATGAGAGGGACCCAAGCGGTGTCCGGTGGCGGAGAATAGGGGGGTGGGTGGGGAAGGTGAACCAGTCCAGCGTCAGGCAGAAGGGGATCTGCAGCTCCCTCACTGACCTCAAACCGGGCCAGCACAGCACCCTCGGTGGACCCAGACCGGGCCAGTGCAGCGCCCTCGGTGGACCCAGACTGGGCCAGCGCAGCACCCATGGTGGATCCCGATTGGGCCGATTCAGCACCTGGGATGACTTCCCGAAGTGAACCCGGAGCCTTGACAATATCGACCGGAGCCGACTCATCTCCGGTGACCCTGGAAGAAGGCTTGGAAAGAGGGGGAGAACAGGGGTCAGGATCACTGGCAGCGACAGAGCCCGGTGAGACGAGCTTAGATGCAGCGGCCGGCTGCATCTGGCTCTCCTCCCCAAGAGACAGACAAGAATGCTCCAGAACAGAGAATAAGAAGACAAAATAGAGCACTTGCCTGATCTCGAGCTCTACCGCCGTCCAGGACTCCGACGATCCAGGCTCGATGGTCAGGAGGTCCATCTTCGGTTCACACTCAACTGCAGTGGGCTCTGCAGCTGGCATGATGGTCTCCACAGTCCTAGAGCCCCCTGACGCTGAAACCCCACGCCAATGGTCCACTCGGCGTGGTGGCAGGGGGTCCATAGCCTGCTGGAGCTGACTGCTGCTCCACAGAGACCCGGGGACACTTCATCATCGGCGCAGGCTCCCAATGACAGTCAGCCCTCCTCCTCTGCCCATGATGCAGCTGCGGGACTAGATCCAGGCTCTCCAGCACCACAGGCTCCTCCTCCGTCCGATGGTCTACTCCTGGCACCAGGGGACGCTCAGAGAGAAGGGGAGGAAACACAGAGGTAGCAGGTTCAATCCTAATGGCTGCAGCAGGTGGACTCTGGAGCTCAGAGGACTGTGAAAATTCAATTTAATTCAACTTTATTTATATAGCACCATTTCACAACAACAGTCATCTCATAGCACTTTCAACTGTAGGGGAAACCCCCACAATTGTAGAAAGACCCCAGCAATCAGGCGATCCCCTATGAGCAAGCACTTGGCGACGGTGGAGAGGAAAAACTCCCTTTTAACAGGAAGAAACCTCCAGCAGAACCAGGGTCAGGGAGGGGCAGTCATCTGCTGCGACTGGCTGGGGGGGGGGGTGAGGGGATAGACAAGATGAAAAGAACAGACATGTAGAGAGCAAACAGCACGGTGGGGACTCAATCTATGGGAGAGAACAGATGTTAATGACCAGCAAAAAAAAATATTTAATTGAGAGTGAAGAAAGGAGTAAAGCCCAGTGCAATTATTGGAGGTCCCCTGGCTGTCTACACCTAGTAGCAGCATAACTAAGGGAGGGTTCAGAAACACATGATCCCTCCCTAATTGTAGGCTATATCAAAAAGGAAAGTTTTAACCCTATTCTTAAAAACAGAGATCGAGTCTGATTCCCGAATCCAGATTGGCAGCTGGTTCCACAAGAGAGGAGCTTGATAACTGAAGGGTCTGCCTCCCATTGTACTTTTGGAGATTCTAGGTATTACAAGTAATCCAGCATTTTGGGAGCGTAGTGCTCTGTTAGGATAATAGGGTAGTATCAGATCTTTTAAATAAAAAGGGGCCTGATTGTTTTGAGCTTTAAAAGTGAGAAGAAGGATTTTAAACTTAATTTTAAACTCTATGGGAAGCCATTGAAGGGAGGCCAGAACCGGAGAGATATGATTGCTCTTTCTAGTACTTATTAAAACTCTTGCAGCAGCATTTTGGATCAACTGAAGACTTTTTAGAGATGTTTTAGGACAACCTGATAATAGAGAGTTACAATAATCTAATCTAGAGCTAACAAAAGCGTGGATCAGTTTCTCAGCATCACTCTGAGACAAGATGCTCCTAATATTGGCAATATTATGCAAATGATAGAAGGCAGTCTTAGAAACGAATTTAATATATGTGAATTGAAAAAAGAGATCTTGGTCAAAAATAACTCCAAGGTTCCTCACAGAGCTATTAAGAGAAAGAGTAACTGCATCCAAACTAAAGGTTTGATTTGGAAAGGTATTTCTAAGGTTTTTTGGACCAACAAGAATGACTTCAGTCTTATCTGAATTTAATAGCAGGAAATTACAAGTCATCCAAGCTTTGATTTCCTTAAGACAGGCATCTAACTTGGCTAATTGATGACTATCATCTGGCTTCATTGACAGGTATAATTGTGTATCATCTGCATAACAATGAAAATGTATACAGTGCTTCCTAATAATGTTGCCTAGCGAAAGGATATATAAACTAAAAAGAATAGGGCCTAACACAGATCCCTGTGGAACTCCGTGACTGAGCTTTGCGTTGAAAGAAAACTCATTATTGACATGAACAAACTGGAACCTATCAGATAAATAAGATCTAAACCACTGCAACAAAGTTCCATTAAGTCCAACATAGTGTTCTCATCTATCAAGTAGAATATTGTGATCAATAGTATCAAAAGCTGCACTAAGGTCTAAAAGGACAAGTACAGAAACAAGTCCATTATCAGATGCGATCAAGAGGTCATTAGTGACCTTCACTAAGGCTGTTTCAGTACTATGATGGATTCTAAACCCAGATTGAAACTCTTCAAATAAACCATTTCCCTGCAAGTGGTCAAATAATTGTGTAGCAACAACTCTTTCTAAGATTTTTGAAATGAAAGGGAGATTAGAGATTGGTCTATAGTTAGCTAAAACTCCTGGATCCAGTGTTGGCTTTTTGAGTAAGGGTTTAATTACAGCAGTTTTAAAAGTCTGCGGTACATGGCCTAAAGTTAATGAAGAATTGATTATTTGAAGAATAAAGCTACCAATAAATGGTAAGACTTCTTTAAATAACCTGGAAGGAATAGGTTCTAAAAGACAAGTTGAAGGCTTGGATGAGGAAACTATTTTGTCTAACTCTAAAAGGTCAATTGGAGTAAACTGATCCAAACAGATATCAGTTGAAGGAGTTGTAGTAGTTAGTGTATTTAAGTTAACGGTGGGAAGAATCTGACTGATTTTTTCTCTGATAGATGAAATTTTATTATTGAAAAAGTTCATAAAGTCCTGACTAGTAAGCACTAAGGGAATGCTAGGATTGACAGAGTCCTGACTCTTTGTCAACCTGGCTACAGTGCTGAAAAGAAACCTGGGATTATTCTTGTTCTCTTCTATTAATGCAGAATAATAACTCGTTCTAGCTTTTCTCAGAGATTTTTTATAAATTAAAAGATGATTTCTCCAGGCTAAATAGATTTCATCTAAATTAGTGCAGCACCATTTTCTTTCTAATTGTCGAGTCTTCTGTTTTAAGCTACGAGAAATCTCTGATTAGACTTTTTACTTTTTTAAAGGAGCTACCATGTCTAGAGTCTGATGCAGAGAAGCTGTAACACTATCTACCATGCTATCAGTTACAGAAGGAGCTAGCTGTCTATAGCTTATTTCCGTTGTGTAGACACATGGCATAGAGGAAACAATCTGCATAAATTTGGTAACAACATCATCTGAGAGGCATCTACTGTAGTAATATTTTTCCTTAGGAGCCAATTATTCAGAAATAGGAAAATCAAAGGTTAACAGACAATGGTCTGACAGTACAGGGTTATGAGGAGACACTACCAGCTTTTCTATTTCTATGCCATATGTCAGAACAAGGTCCAACGTATGGTGGAGATAATGGGTAGAATTTCTTACTTTCTGAGAAAACTCCATTGTGTCTAATATTGAATTAAATGCCATATTAAGGCAATCACTATCTACAGCTACATGTATATTAAAGTCCCCTACTATAATTATAAACTGAGCTCCACCCCCAGGAATCAGACAAGCTAATTCATTATACTGAGATTTAGAATGAAAAAACACTTGCCTGTTTTCCCGGGAAACGATGGTGACTGCTGCAGCGGGCTTGGTTCTTCCCTTTCCCCTAGGGATGGTGACGGAGGGCCCCTCGGGAAGACGAAGAGGAGCCGCCCCAACAGGATCGGTGATGGGCGGAGCCAGAGCAGGGCTCCCTGGGCTCCCAGCAGCTGAAGGGAGCGCTGAGGAGGAGGGAGGAGCAGCTGAGGCAGTCCGGGGACGAGGAGCTGATGGAACAGCAGGGGAAGATGACCCGGAGGCTGAGGCTGCTGTCTTTACCTTCCGTCGTGGCGCGGGGAGAACAGCTGGCTGGGAGGCGGAGTTCTTATGGTGACCCG
Source organism: Pholidichthys leucotaenia (assembly GCA_020510985.1). NCBI lineage: Eukaryota > Metazoa > Chordata > Actinopteri > Cichliformes > Pholidichthyidae > Pholidichthys > Pholidichthys leucotaenia. The sequence goes on along the minus strand of CM035846.1, from coordinate 60,132,958 downwards.
GAACAGGATCCAGACGGGGATCTTGCAGAGGATTGGCCCGGACAGGAGAGAGATCACGGGCAGGGAGGCGATGTCCTCTGGCTGGGGGTGAGGCTAAATTCAAGTCAGGGAAGCGCCGCTGCTGTGCAGAAACTGAGGCCAGCAGCTCAGCGTACTCAGGATAATTACTTAGTTCGGGATTAAGTACTTATGTAACCCAGTGTTAAAAACGCGAATAAAATTATGAATGTCGATACCGCTTTAAGAAGAAGGGGGGACATTCATTTCACAATGGGAGTAGATAGTTTAACGTGAATTAAATTATAAATATCAATACCGCTTTTAGAAAAGAAAAACACCCATTTCACAATGGGAATACATAATTTGAATATGAATATTTAAATAAGTATATATTCATAAATAGTAGGAACATTTTCTAGAAGGTTCTGATAAAGTTCCTAGTATTGTGTGTTGATATTTCGAGTAACCAATGGCTGCGCCGTTGCTGGGTCACGCCACCTAATGGGTTAAGCGCTCTCTCCCTGGGTCTGGGATGACTTGCATTTTTGGCTCAGTCACGCCAGACGCCGAAAGACACAGACCAGAGAGAGAGACTGTCCTTGGTGATATGGCGACGCTAGCGTACTGGTAGCAGCCTTTGCCTGGATAAAACCCTTGAAATTGGTAAGCCTAAAACAAAATGAGAAATGAGACATTGCGGTATTGCCAAATTCTAATGCCCCGTCTATTAAATTTTAAGATTGGGATCCGGGGGCTGTCGGCGCCGTTGAGCGCAGGAACCCCATTGACACACGAGCCACTTGGCATGGTGAGTGCTATTTATTCGTTGTGAATGTGGATGCTAATCGCTAGCTTAAAAACACTAGCCGCCGATGCTAAATTCGGCAAGTTTTTTCATCAGAAAAAGCTATTTTTCAAGGCTGTAACGGTTAGCAAAGGTCCCAGTTCCCTTGCCATTAATTGCTACTTGATGATGAAGGTTATATCTGTGGTCTATGTGTGTTTAAAGTGCAAAATTGTGATAAATTGTTGTGCTAGATGTGATGTTAGCTTGGTGCAGCACACTGCACAAATGTCCTGTGATGTCAAGTGTTCCAAATGCACTTTACTCATCGTTTTAGAACCATGTTGATGGGTTTGAATGGTAGATGTGTTTGTTTTATGCACATTTGTTGATTTGGGGAAATTGACTTGTTGTATATTTTAGAATATTTGACACATGTGATAAGCTTAGAGCAGTAGCTCATTTGTTGTGTTCTGACCTGTTTTATAAGTCAGGTTCTTTTTTTTTTTTTTTTTTTCTTCCTTTGAACTGGTTTGACCAGACCGTGGATCTCCAGATCTGGATGGCGAGCCGAAGCCTGAACCCTAGAGACTGCTAGAGGTGACCCAACTGGTCACCTGGAACTGATACAACACGAACTGTGAATATTGTAAATATAATTTGGGGTATTTTATTTTTATTTTTTTTCCTTTGTGACAAGCGCTGTGTTTTTGTTCATATGTACATATCTGTGAAATAATATATATAGTTCCAAGTTCCATATACGGCTGTGTATGTGTTGTCTGTTGCTGCACCTCCCAGGCTCCTACGAACCCAGAGTCGGTCTGACCTGGCCCAATTATCCCTTTTCCCTCAGGTAGAAAAGTTAAGGTAAATACATTGCCATAACACAACACTACCAAAAGGGTACTACACCTAAAGTGAGTAGGGTGAGTGGGTGTTAGTAAGGGTTACACACAAAAATCTGGTGAGCGCAGGTGTTAGTGGGTGTTACCCTCAATTACCCCGCAAGTATTGTACCACCCTGTGTATACTATTGTTACTGTGGTATATTGTTACAAAATTTGGCGAGACAAGTAAGTGTCACAGGAACACAGGTATACTTTGTTCACACACACACGCACCGGGGGTGAGGGTGTGTGTGAGTGTGTCTTAAATTATGTTCTTTTTACTTATATGGATGCCGAGAGAAACGCAATTTCATCTTGCCTGCACTACAGTTGTATGTACAGCAATATGACAATAAAGGTTGATTTGATTTTGATTTGATTAGCCTCCACCAGTCTAACTGCCACCACAACGTTCTATAAGATTCTGCTGGGATAGAAGCAAGAGCGTGCTTCAGCCACACGGCCCCTGATGAGCTCAGCTGCCCACTCTATCTCTTCACTGGGGACCCCAGCTGCCCTCTTCCTCTGCTGCGTTGAGAGACTGCTCTTTGGTGACGCCGGACCTGGGGCTGGACACGTAGCAGGAACCCGATCCTGGGGCGAGGAGCGGGGATGCCTCACCGTCTGCTCCGACTTCGGCTTCCTGCAGGGACTCTTCACCAGCCCATGATTCCTCTGCTGAAGTGCTGCAAGTTCAGCCATCCTTTCCCTGCCCTCAGCGTGCTCGGCCAGGTGAGGATGGCGCTTAACTGCCGCCTCTGCGAGGTCCAGGTACCAGTGGGCATTTATAGAGGTGGCGAACGTACGGGCATTGGCCAGGAGACCATCTATCTCCATCAGAGCCTGGACAAGCTTGAAGTCCAGGCTCATAGGTGTAGTGAAATTAAACGGTTTTATAGGTAATTTAATCTTGGTACACGTATTAGTGTAAATATGAATGAGAGTAGGAATGAAGATTTACTTTCATCACACTCAATTCCTCGTTAGGGCACCATCCACATTTTATAGAGGTGGAAACTCTTATGCACTAAGACTTAAGCTTAAGAATTTAGCAATTGGTAAGTTAAGCCTTAGTTAATAATCCTGTTGAAAATATTTGATCAGTCTCATAATAAACCCTTGTGTGAGTTCTTGTCTCTGATGATCAAGAAGATGGACATGAAATCAAGCAATAACTCCCATATGTCTTTCAATGATTTAATAAGAAATGTCAGAATAGGTTAACATATTGGCATAACTTTAAAACAGAGAATTTACATGTATCATGGGCCTCATAGCCTGTTACTGAGTTACTTATGAATCAAGCATTTGTGGAACCACATGAAGCATAGTTTAATTTGTCAGTATACTGGAAATTGGAAAACCATAAAATAGCATTGGTTGAGAAAAGTGGATGCGATTTTTATGAAGAGAATGATAATTAACTATAAAAAAAATTAGAAAATTTGTTTTACTCTAAAAAAAAGAACGTAGATTAATGAAAGACAACATGCAATTTGAGATTCTGATGGGTGTTTGCATAAAATTAGGTTCAAAGAACTTATATCAGGAATATTCTTTTTTTTAATTTAAGTTTTTGTAAAGGGTATACATGTCATTACAGCATTGCATTCTTTACATTTTCATCACATATTCCCTTTTTTTGTTTTTTGACAAGATTGAAAAAAAAAATATTACAACACCCTTTTTTAAGTGAAAGAAAAGAAAAATAAAACAAAAAAAAAAACAAAAGAGAAGAAAAATAAAAGAACATCTGAGCAGCATTGGAACAAAGAGAGGTGCCATTATTGAAATGGTGTTTGTCAAAGATTGGATCTGATGGAAGACACATATGCGTTCCAGGGTTGCCAAAAGTTCAAGAACCCATCCATGTCCTGTCTCAATGCAAATGTCAACTTTTCCATCAAATAAATGTCCTGAATCACGTTAATCCAATCTTCAGGTGCAGGACAGTCTCTCGACGTCCATTTTTTTGTTAGTGCTTTTTTACTTGTCAATATTAAAACATTGAATAAGTATTTTTCTCCTCGTCTTTCCAGTGATTCTGGTAGTAAACCCAAATACAAAGTTACAAAAGAAAAGGGAACTGTTACTTTGAATATTTTCCCCAATATTGTCTGTACATTAGTTCAATATTGGTGGATAACTGGGCATGACCAAAACGCATGAAAATGATTTGCAGTCTTTTCACCACACAAGCGCCAGCAATCGAACCCTTTACGAGTAAATTTGTTTTGTGCAGGTGTTCTGAAAAATCTTACCAATTTTTTCCATCCAAATTCTCTCCACAGCAGGGATGAGGTACTTTTTCCACTGTTGTTTATTTAATTTTTCCCATAATTCCAGTTGTAAAGTGAAATTCCCCTCTTTTCCCCATTTCTCTTTTATATATGATGTGTTGTCTCCTTTTAAATCTTGAAGACCATGGTACATTTTAGAGATGTATCTGATCCCTGGGATCCCTTTATATGCCATTAAGAAAACCTTCAGAACACCTGACTGGGCCCTTTCCAAATCTTCCTTTTTAAGTATTTTGCTTATGAGGTGTCTTAAGCTGAAAGAACCTGTAAAGGTCTTGATTTATTAGACCTTGTTTTTTCAAATCTTCAAAACTTTTTAAAGTTTGCCCTTTAAAAAAAATCATAATATTTTATCAGTCCATTCTCTTTCCACTTTTTAAATCTAGTGTCTGTTTTATTAGGAGTAAAATCCTGATCATAGGAAATCCATTGCAATAATCGATAGGGTTCTTTAGTTTGATTCTCTCTGACTATCTTAAACCAAATTTTTAGCGGGGTCTCTATCCACGGGTTAGTGTTATTCAAATGTTTAGGTAAGGCATTATTCCCTATTATCGCCTGTAGGGGAATGTCACTTGTTATTTGGCATTCTATATCCTTCCATTGTGCAGTGTAGACTGGGTTACATACTGCATCTCTACTAAAGTTTTTATTTGCACGGCTTTAAAATAGTCCCTAATATTTGGCAGCACAAGCCCACCTTTGTCTTTGTTTAGCTGTAGGGTTCTATACCTGATTCTTGGTCTCTTGCCCTGCCATATGAATCTTGAGATCCTTCTGTCCAGTTCTTGCCATGTTTTTTTGGGAGGTTCTACCGGTATTGTTTGGAAAAGGTATAGAAGACGTGGAAGTACACTACCGTTCAAAAGTTTGGGGTTACCCAGACAATTATTTTGTGTTTTCCATGAAAAGTCACACTTATTTACCACCATGAGTTGTAAAATGAATAGAAAATATAGTCAAGACATTGACAAGGTTAGAAATAATGATTTGTATTTGAAATAATATTTTTTTCCAGATACTCAACCTGCTCAAAGGAAGGTCAGTTTTATAGCTTCTCTAACCAGCTAAACTGTTTTCAGCTGTGCTAACATGATTGCACAAGGGTTTTCTAATCATCCATTAGCCTTCTGACACAATGAGCAAACACATTGTACCATTAGAACACTGGAGTGATAGTTGCTGGAAATGGGCCTCTATACATCTATGTTGATATTGCTCCAAAAACCAGACATTTGCAGCTAGAATAGTCATTTACCACATTAGCAATGTATATTAGATATTAGAGTGTATTTATGATTAGTTTAAAATTATCTTCATTGAAAAAAACAGTGCTTTTCTTTAAAAATACGGAAATTTCTAAGTGACCCCAAACTTTTGAACGGTAGTGTATATTCATTTTGACTGCTTCAATTCTTTGTGCAGTACCCATGAATGGTATCATATTCCATCTTGCTAGATCAGATTTTATTTTTGCTATCAGTGGATCATAGTTTAGTGTTATAATTTTGTTGAGTTGTTTCGGGATATTGACCCCCAGATATTTCATAGATTCCATCTCCCACTTAGTTTTGAACTTGCTTAGTAAATATTGATTTGGGTTATAGTTGAATGTTAAAATTTGGGTTTTATGCATGTTTAATTCGTACCCCGATAACTCTCCATACTCTGAAAAAACTGAGATTAGTTCTGGAAAAGAGGTGTCCGGCTGCCCCAGGTATATTAAGATGTCATCAGCAAACAGTCCTATTTTATGTTCCTTCTGACCAAGTGTAATACCTAGAATTTTTTGATTCTGTCTTATCCATTGGCTCAGAGGTTCTATGAAGATTGCAAAGAGCAGTGGAGACAAGGGGCAGCCCCGATGACATCCTCTCTCCAGTTCAAAAGATGGTGATAATTTACCGTTAATCCTTATTTTAGCTGTTAGTTTTTTATATAATGCCTGGATAGTTCTAATGAAGTTGTTATGAAAATTGAAACTGGACAAGATTCTATATAGGAAAGACCTGTCAACCGAATCAAATGCTTTTTCAGCGTCTAATCCCGGTATGACTGCATTTAAATTATATTTTTTTATATGATGAATTATGTGTAAAGTGCGTCTAATGTTATCTTGTGTCTGTCTTTGTCTTATAAAACCCGTTTGGTCTAAATGAATTAAGTCTGTCAGTATATTTTCTAACCTTTTGGCAAGGATAGCGGTAAAAAGTTTATAGTCCTGATTTAACACAATGATTGGTCTGTAGTTGGAGCAGTCTAATTTATCCTTTTCAGGTTTAGGTATGACTGCAATGATCCCTTCTCTCCAGGAGGGGGGGGGATTTCCCCTGTGTGGAGGACATAGTTAAATGTTTTCAGGAGGAGAGGAGATAGTTGCTGTTTAAAAATTTTGTACCACTCTGCTCTATAACCATCTGCTCCTGGGGATTTGTTAGCTTTAAGTTTCATAATTGCTTTTTCTAATTCTTTAGGTTGTATTTCTGCCAATAGTTTTTTTATTTTGTGACTCAGTAAGTTGGGGAAGATTTAATGTGTTTAGGAAGGCTTCGGATGTGTCTTTTTTGTGTTTTTTGAGGGAGTACAAGTTCTTGTAGTAATTCTCAAAGCTTTTATGAATTTCCTGAATTCTAATTTTTATTTCCTTTGATACTGGGTCTCTGATTTTGTAGACTGCTCTCTCTGTTTGTTGTTTCCTCAATTTATAGGCGAGTAATTTTGCCGATTTGCTACCTGTTTCATAATATTTTTTTTCAGAAATGTAAGTTTCTTCTGGATTTCTGTTGTGTAGATCTTGTTTATTTGTTTCTTTATTTCCTTAATTTTGAGCGAGTTATTAGAATGAGTGTTGTTTTTGTGTTCTTTTTCTATTTTCTTAAGTTCTGACTCTAGTGTGGTTAGTTTTTCTTGTCTCAATTTCTTTTGGAGTGTAGAAGCTGGGTTAATCATCTCAGATTGGATGCAGTATTGAGATGAGAGAGATTATGGTGAGGTAGCAGGAAGAAGTAGTTGGGGGAGAAGGGGTGAATGTATTGTGGTGCAAGATGTCATGCAGATGTGAGATGGGCAGTTGATATAAAAGGAGAGACCCTGGTGTACTGGGGGGATTCTTTTTCTGTGTATGATTGATGTGAGAGTGAATAAAGTCGTCTGCTGCATAAGTCTGCCTCCGTTATTTCCACTCTCCACACTGGTGACCCCTTGATGAATTATGGAATACGAGGCAAGAACCCCAGAGTAGGCCCGGACAGGAAGCCCCAGCAGCGTGTGCGCTGTTTCGGTCAAACTACCGGACTTTTGGCTGCACGACCCGCAGTCTTGGTTCCACCACACCGAGGCTCAGTTCGTCCTCCGGGGAATAATGGCAGATGACACCAGATATTACTATGTGGTCGCAGCGCTGGACGCTCGCACGTCTCAGCAAGTAGCGAGCCTGCTCCAACAGCCTCCAGCCCACAACAAATACGGAGCTCTCAAGGCCACGCTGACCCGGCACTAGACGCTCTCGGACTGTGAGAGAGCAGAGAGGCTCCTGAAGCGCTCTGAGTTAAGAGATGGGTCGGCGGTCGAACTGATGGAGAAGATGTTGGCGTTGATGGGCACGGACAATGGGCATTTTCTGTTTGCCCACCTGTTCCTCCAGAACCTCCCAACAGAGGCCAGAGCGGTCCTTGCCAATTCGCCATTGCTGGCCGTGTGTGACTAGCGGGCGCTAGCCCAGGAGGCAGATCGGATCATCCTCACCACCAGAGCCCTCACAGTGAACGCAGCGGCGTCGGAACCCAGCGAGATGACCAGCGGAGGCAAGGAGCTGGCGACAGTAGCGACAGCGGGGGCCAGGAAGCGCCAGAGAGACACGCTCTGCTTCGACCACCGCCGCTTTGGAGAGAACGCACGCAGATTCGTGCCACCGTGCCAATTCAAGCGTTCGGGAAACGCCAAGGCCGGCAGTTGGTAGCAGCTGCTACCGACCACCAGTGAAGAGAACAAGCTGCTCTATGTGACGGACTCGCGCTCGGGGAGACTGTTCCTCGTAGGCACCGGCTCCCAGAAGAGCCTCATCCTGCCGTCCTACGCCGACCGGCTCGCGGGAGCTAGCGGCACCCAGCTGGTAGCCGTAAATGGCTCGGACATTAAGACTTTTGGTGAGAGAACACTGACTTTGTTCCTACACGGCCATATGTATGAGTTGACTTTTGTCATAGCGGCATTGAGTTTCCCAATCCTGGGAGCTGATTTTCTGTGTGCACACGGGTTGCTAGTCGATGTTGCTAACAGGCGCTTGGTTAATGCAATGTCTTTTGATTCTCTCCCCTGTACAGCTCGAGGGGCCGGGTCAATAACACAAGCCAACGTCACAGCTCCAGGCGGCAAGTTCCACACACTGCTCACTCAGTTCCCGTCACTCACGGTCCCAACGTTTTCGGTGGCCAGCACTAAACACGGGGTGGAACACTTTATCACCACCACTGGGCCGCCCGTTTTCGCACGACCTCGGCACCTGGACACAGCTAAACTGGCCATAGCGCGCGAGGAGTTTGCCAACTTGGAAAGGTTGGGCATCATCAGGCGCTCAAACAGCCCATGGGCATCCCCGCTACATATGGTTCCTAAGGCCGAGGGATTGTGGCAAACGTGTGGAGATTTCCGCAGGTTGAATAACGCCACAGCTCACGACCGCTACCCGATTTCCCATATTCAGGATTTTTCCATTCACCTTGCCGTGGCACGCATTTTTTCTAAAATAGACCTGGTCCGTGGTTATCACCAGGTCCCAGTGCGCGCGGAGGACATACCCAAAACAGCGGTAATAACTCCATTTGGCTTGTTTGAGTTTTTACGCATGCCCTTCGGATTAAAAGGCGTGGCACAGACATTCCAACGCATGATGGATGCGGTGTTGCGCGATCTGCCGTTTGTGTTTGTGTACCTGGATGATAACTTGGTGGCCAGCGTGCCCGAGGACGAACACGTAACCCACCTCAGGACGGTTTTCCAGAGGTTGGAGGAGCACGGGTTAATAATCAACCCGGTGAAATGCCAGTTCATCGTGACGGGGATTGACTTTTTGGGGCACCGCTTCTCACCGGAGGGAGCGATACCCTTGCCCAACAAGGTGCGCGCCGTGGCGAATTTTCCCCGGCCTCAGACGGTCAGGGCGCTGCAAGAGTTTTTGGGGATGGTTAACTTTTATAACCGGTTCCTCCCCTGTGCAGCTCAGCTCATGCAGTCATTGTATGCCGCGCTCAAGAAATGGAAACCGGCGGACAGAGTCGAATGGACTCCGGAGCGGGAGCAGGCGTTCTCTGAGGTTAAAACAGCCCTGGCAAACGCCACACTGTTGGCGCACCCGGAACCCGGGATAGCGCTCACTACCGATGCCTCAGACGTGGCCATAGGGGCCGTCGTGGAGCAACACGTTGTCGGTTTTTGGCAGCCGCTCGCTTTTTTCAGCAGGGCTTTGCGCGACAGTGAGTGTAAATACAGTGCGTTCAACAGGGAGTTGCTGGCTCTCCACCTGGCCATACGCCACTTCCAGTTCTGGCTGGAAGGGCGCAGCTTCACCGCGTTTGTGGACCACAATCCGCTAACGTTCGCGATGGTCAAGGTTTCGGAACCATGGTTGGGCCGGCAGCAGAGACAGCTGGCTGTGATCTCGGAGTTTACGACCGATATTCAGCATGTGTCGGGTAAACTGAATGTGGTGGCGGACTGCCTCTCGCGCGCAGTAGTTGCCCCGGTCTGCGTGGGGATAGATTATACAGCCATGGCCGCAGAGCAGATTAGCGATGCGGACGTGTGCGCGCTCCAGTCTGGATCAACAGGGTTAAGGCTGGAGAGCAGACTACTGCAAGACGACAGCCCCCCCAATCTGTGACGTCTCCATGGGACGGCCGCGCCCGGTGGTCCCAGTTGCTTGGTGCCGCCAAGTGTTTGAGTCAGTTCACTCTCTGGCGCACCCAGGAGTGTGCGCGTCAGTCAAAATGGTGGGAGCGAAGTTCGTATGGCCAGGCCTGCTCAAACAAGTGAAAGAGTGGGCGGCAGCCTGCGTAGCGTGCCAACAAGCCAAAGTACATAGACATACGAAGACTCCTTTGGAGCCGTTTCGTATACCGGCTAAGAGGTTCGACCATGTTCAAGTGGACCTCGTGGGCCCCCTCCCGCCATTGCAGGGATGCATGCACCTTCTGACAGTGGTGGACCGCACCACACGCTGGCCAGAAGCAGCCCCGCTGGCGGCAACCACATCCGCGGACGTGGCACGCGCTTTTTTGACGACATGGGTGGCACGTTTTGGCATCCCGTCGAACATAACGTCTGATAGGAGCCCGCAGTTCGTTTCCGACCTCTGGTCCGCGATGGCCCATAGCCTGGGTGTTGCAATTCATCACACAACCGCGTACAACCCGCAGGCCAATGGGTTATGCGAGCGTTTCCATAGGTCACTGAAAGCAGCGCTCAGGGCTTCGCTGACGGATGCAAATTGGGTAGACCGGTTGCCGTGGGTTTTATTGGGGTTGCGTTCTGCACCAAAAGATGATTTGGAGGCTTCCCCAGCAGAGCTGGTTTTTTCTCAGCCACTGCGGCTCCCCAGGGAATTTTGGCCAGATAATCCCGCGCCGGACAACTGTCCGTCTCAGCGTTTGCAGCATAGCGAAGATACAGGCACGCTGCCGTGCCCGACCCACCACTGTTTTCCACGCGCTTTTGTGCCAAAAACTTTGAAGAACGCGGCGTTCGTGTTTGTTAGGCACGATGCCCACCGCCCCCCATTGCGCCCACCCTACGATGGCCCGTTCAGAGTGCTGGAAACAGGGGACAAACATTTTTTGTTAGACTTGAGGGGTCGTCGGGAGAAAATATGTATAGACAGACTTAAGCCCGCCTTTGTGGTGGCAGATGAGCAAGTGATGTTGGCTTAGGCCCCTCGGCGTGGAAGACCCCCACGGAGAACTCCCCAGGTAAACGATTCATCAGAGCAGCCACACGGGCAAGTCGAAGGTTCCCCCCCCCTCGCCATTGCCCACCCGCAGACAGACACACCCCCAGGAGCCCCCCACCGGCACAGCAGCGCTGCGGAGGCGGAAACCCCCCATTACAGCAGATACGGGAGGAGACTGAAGCCAAAAGGACGTGAGGACTGAAACTCGGTCTGAGATTCTGGGGGGGGGGGGGGGGGCGTGTAGAAGCTGGGTTAATCATCTCAGACTGGATGCAGAGGGTAAGCAAAGTAAGACAATAGGTATTGAGGTATTGAGATGAGAGAGATTATGGTGAGGTAGCAGGAAGAAGTAGTTAGGGGACAAGGGGGGAGAAGGGGTGAATGTATTGTGGTGCGAGATGTCGTGCAGATGTGAGATGGGCAGTTGATATAAAAGGAGAGACCCTGGTGTATTGGGGGGATTCTTTTTCTGTGTATGATTGATGTGAGAGTGAATAAAGTCGTCTGCTGCATAAGTCTGCCTCTGTTATTTCCACTCTCCACAGGAGTGCCATTTTTGCAATAATCTTTCCTCTTATTACAGCTTTGCATGCATCCCACAGTATTAAAGGAGATACTTCTCCATTATCATTTTCTTCCAAATATCTGAGAATATCTGACTCCAATTCATCTTTCAGTGGTCCTTTCAGCACATTTGAATTTAACCTCCAAGAAAATGTATTATTTGTGGATTTTTGGATATTTAAGTCCATATAGATTGGACTGTGGTCAGAGAGATCCATCAGTCCTATTTTACATGTTTTACTCTTCCAGTGTTTCTATTAAACATAAAAAAATAGTCAGTCCTTGAATATGATGAATGTGGTGCTGAGTAAAATGTATAATCTTTTACACTGGGGTTGAATTCCCTCCACACGTCACAGATTCCCATTTCATTTAGTAGCATCCTAGTTTTTCTACTTTGAGTGTTATTTTGATGTGGAGAATTACCTGATGCATCCCAGTATGGGTTCAGTCTTAGATTGAAGTCTCCACCACATATCACTAAACCTTGGGCTTTAGTTATCATTAGGTCAAATACATTTTCATAAAATTTCCAGTTAGCCCCTGGAGGTGCATATACATTCAGCAGGGTGATATCTTCTCCCTCTAGCCGACCAAGTACCATGCTAAATCTCCCTTCTTTATCTTTGTGTTCTGATTTTTTTTCAAATATAATTTTGGTTGAGATCAATGTCGCTACCCCCCTCCTCCTCCCTGACTCATATGAAGATGAAGAGATCAGTTTAAACCCTTGTCTATTTAGTTTAGTGTGTTCCAAGTCTGTTAGGCGGGTCTCCTGTAAAAAATATTATTCCTGCTTTGTCTTTTTTCATTTTGCCTAGAATCTTGGATCTTTTAACTGGATTCAGGATCCCTTTTACATTATGAGATTATTTTGGTTGAACCCTGTTTCTCCATTGTATTGTCTTATTTAGTATAATATAGTGACCCTCTCTTATACTGCTCAAAAACTGAAAGAACATTATGAACATAAACATTAAGAACACAGTATATACAACTTTAAAACATAAAACTGTCAAAAGATCTTCCTGAACTGAGGTCTTTTTAGCGACCTTAGAGGAGCCTTGATGGTGTGTTGGCTCTGAGGGAAATTCCTCAAACTTTGTTACGTGTTGAGGCCCTGTCTTACCCCTGTAAGTTGTCCCATGTTTTTAACGTGATTTTCAGATCCCAATCCGAACTTGTATAGATTTTTTTTTTATGCCTATACCGTATGAAATTATGCGCTACCTCCCACCGCCATCACAGCAAACAATCACGGTAATACAGTATTTGTTAGTGTGAAGAGTTCATGTGGTTCATTGTCACATTTCTATTTTAACAATTTTTTTTTTTTTAAGACATTTAAGATAAGATAAGATAAGATAAGCCTTTATTAGTCCCACAATGGGGAAATTCCAGGATTGCAACAGCACAGAGATAGCAACACTCAGAGCAACAATCAGAAGGCAAGAAAAAAAACAAGCAAGCAAGAGCAGCTAATATACATATGTACATATTACTATAAAATATATATATACACACACACACACAGACACACAGTGCAGAGCATTGTAGCTGGATGGAATAAATATATGAATATATGAACACACAGTGCAGAGCATTGTAGCTAGATGGAATAAATATGTAAATATATAAACACCCACAGTACGGAGCATTGCAGCTAGGTGGAATAAATATGCAAGTATATAAACACACACAGTGCGGAGCAATGTAGCTAGATGGAATAATATGTAGATATATAAAAACACAGTGCGGAGCATTGTAGCTAGATGGAATAAATATATAGATATATAAATATAAACACACCCAGTGCTGAGCATTGTAGCTAGATGGAATAAATATGTAAATATATAAACACACACAGTGCAGAGCATTGTTGCTAGGTGGGATGAAACAGCATAACCGTCTATTTAGTTATCCTACATGGTATGATTATGTGCCCATACATATTCTCACCCTCCATAGCGACCGGTATGTTCCTAGTTGTATGCCGGAGAGGACCATTGTGTAAGTCTATTGCATCTTTTGCATTCAAAAAAAACTATTAGTTTGTTACGTCTTTTTGCTATCTCTGCGAGCAGCCCTGCTTAGGTTGTACAGTCTGACAGCCGTTGGTAGGAAGGACCTACGAAACCTCTCGGTTGTGCACCTGGGATGATGTAGTCTGCTGCTAAATGAGCTCCTCAGTGCATCCAGTATGTCCTGCATAGGGTGGAACTCGGACTCCAGCAGAGATGACAGTTTAGCCACCGTCCTTCTCTCTCCTATCTCCTCCATCGGATCAAGGCGCTGCCCCAGGACAGAGCTAGCTTTCTTAATCAGTTTGTTCAGTCTCATCCTATCGGCTGCAGTAATGCCACTGCCCCAGCAGACCACTCCAAAAGTGATGGCTGATGCCACCACCGTGTCATAGAATGACTTCAGCAGCGCCCCTTGTACACCAAAAGACCTGAGTCTCCTCAGCAGGAACAGCCTGCGCTGTCCCTTCTTGTAGAGTGCGTCAGTATTGTGTGACCAGTCTAGTTTATTGTTCAGATGAATACCCAGGTACTTATAGGATGTCACCATCTCGATGTCTGTTCCCTGTATATTTACTGGTGCTGTGAGGGGCTGCCCATGCCTGCGGCAGTCCACCACCAGCTCCTTAGTTTTCCTCGCGTTGATCTGGAGGCAGTTCCGATGGCACCAGTCCACAAAGTCCTGGATAAGCCCTCTGTACTCAGCTTCATCTCCGCTGGAGATGAGACCAACGATCGCAGAGTCATCAGAGAACTTCTGTAGATGGCAATGTGTTGTGTTGTGTGAGAAGTCCGCAGTATAAAGAGTGAACAGGAAGGGAGCCAGCACCGTTCCCTGGGGGGCCCCCGTGCTACTGATGATCGTGTCGGAAACACAGTCCCGGGTTCTCACAAACTGAGGCCGGTTCGTGAGGTAGTCAGGATCCATGATGACAGGTGCTGGTCCACCCCTGCGCGCAGCAGCTTGTCCTTCAGGATCATCGGTTGGATGGTGTTGAAAGCACTGGAGAAGTCAAAGAACATGATCCTCACCATATTCCCGGGCTTCTCCAGGTGGGACAGAGAACGGTGAAGGAGGAAGATCACCGCATCCTCCACCCCAATGCCATGCTGGTAGGCGAACTGGAGTGGATCCATCGCTGGTTCCACCAGGGGGCGGAGATGAGCAAGGAGCAGTCTCTCCAGGGTCTTCATCAAGTGGGACGTCAAGGCCACCGGTCTGAAGCTGTTCAGGTCTTTGGGGTGGGAAGTTTTTGGTACAGGTACCACACAAGATGTTTTCCACAGCTGTGGTACCCTCCCCAGTTTCAGGCTCATGTTGAAGATATACGTCACAATCCCACACAGCTGGTCTGCACAGGACTTGAGGAGCTTTGCGCTGATGCCGTCCGGTCCCGACGCCTTCCTCGCCTTGATCTTCCTCAGCTCCGTCCTCACCTGGGTCTTGGTCAGGGTCAGGATGGGGGGCTGTGTGTTGGGAGTGGGGGGGGGGGTGTCGGTGGAGTGGGGAGTGGGCAGCAGGACTTGATTTCTTAGAGGCAGCAGTGGTTGTTGTGCAGACAGGGGGGAGGGCGGTTGGTCAAATCTATTGAAAAACAGATTCAGGTTGTTCGCCCACTCCCTGCCCCCCGTGGCCTGGGGGGAGGTATTCTGGAGCCCCGAGATGGTTTTGAGGTTTCTCCAGACCCCGCTGATGTCGCTCTGTTGCAGCTTGTCCTCCATCTTCTTCCTGAAGCTGTCCTTGCCTTCTCTGATCTTTCTCCTCAGCTCCCTCTGTACGGACTTCAGCATCTCCCTGTTCCCCGACCTGAAGATCCTCTTCTTCTCTCTCAGAAGTGTTTTTATCTCAGGGTTGATCCAGGGTTTGTTGTTTGAGTGACGCCGTATGGTCTTGGTGGGAACGGATTTGTCCACACAGAAGCTGAGG
Source organism: Pholidichthys leucotaenia (assembly GCA_020510985.1). Taxonomy (NCBI): domain Eukaryota; kingdom Metazoa; phylum Chordata; class Actinopteri; order Cichliformes; family Pholidichthyidae; genus Pholidichthys; species Pholidichthys leucotaenia. The sequence goes on along the minus strand of CM035846.1, from coordinate 60,117,529 downwards.
TAGCCCGTGAAGGTGTGAATGAGGCCATCGATGTCCTCACCATGTGGATCGCAGAGCTGCTTCCAGGCAGTGGCTTCAAAACAGTCCTTTAGAGTGTCCATTGTCTCCTCAGACCATAACTCCACAGTGTGCATGGCCGGAGGTTGTCTGTGCACTAGGGGTTTGTACACCGGTCGGAGATGAACCAAGTTGTGATCCGATCTCCCAAGTGGGGGGATTTGTTTCTAATATTATGACTGTTCCATGAAATGTTTTACCACTTCATATTTGCTGATTCTGCATCTCCTTTAATGTTTGCTACCTTGTAGGAGGAGGGTTGGATGTGCATATTGACTAAAAATATCGTTATTCCCTCCTGAAAGCGTCCAGTTTTTCCTTATAGCCCTGGCGCTGGGTTTCCCACTGCTGGCCCGTGGATTTTGAGGGTCTCTGTGTGCACCACGTTTGAGCCTTGATTCTTTCGATTGGGTCTGCTGCGGGTTTATACACCGGTACCGGGAGCCCTCTTCTCGCCATATCCCTGGTATCCCGGCTTCTTCTGCCGAATTGTAGAGACACGTCTCTTCCCCGTAAAACCCCTCAGCTTTGCCGGGAATGGAATTTGAAAGCGCAGTTTCTTCTCTCTTAGTACCTTTTTAGCATCATTGTATTCCCAACGTTTTTAAAGGACCTCCAGGGCGTAGTCATGCTCCACAAAAACTTTTCTTTCTTGGTGCATAAATCCTTTTTTCTGCCAAGCCAGTCTCAAAACCTCTTCTTTTGTTCTGAAGTTGGAAAACTTCACCACCACCGATCGCGGGGGAGCTTCCGCCGACAGCCTTGGTGCTAATGAACGGTGCGCCCTTTCTATCTTCAGGTCGGTGGATTGGGGAATTTCCAACCTTTCTCTCAGTATGGTTTCCACGCATGCAGCCATTGTGGTGAATCCGTCCTCGACTCCTTCTTTCAGACCATGAATTCTTATGTTGTCCCTTCTTAGTCTTCCTTCCAGGTCGGTTAGCTTAGCCTCCAGTCTTGTCTGTCGATTAAGTAATTCCAGCGTGGTTTCTTCCAGCCCTTTTATTCTTTCCTCTGCTTCCATGATTCGGGCCTCAGCCTGGTCCACTCTGTTGTTTGTCCTTTTTATTTCGTCTTTAAGTTGACGAAATTCGGCCCCACACTCTTGGCGAAATTCTCTTAATTCTTGAAGTATCGTTTTTAAGCTAGCCATGTTGCTAGCCTCATTTTGCTCCTCCATTTCCGAGAGGTTATTGTCTTCGAGGTCAGTTTCTCCGGCCGACGTGTGTCTTGGCCTGGTAAATGTTGGTCTCTTCTGTTTTCCTTTAGGCATAATAACTTTGTCTTTTGATTTTCACTCTTCCATAAATCCGTTAAATCTGATTTTCATGGTATTTTCACGGATGGGATCTGGGAGCTTCAGCGTTAAGCTGCTACCACCATGGTGTCCAGACCGGAAGTCCTCGAAATACGATATTTTAAATGATTAAACTGCACTATTTGCACAGTGGTACAGGGGTTAGCACTGTTACGTAAAGCCTTATTCATGCTGCATTTCTCCTATGGTCCACTTTAGTCCGCGTGCACTTTGCATATCAGGAATATTCTGAAGACAAGTGTACATTACATAACAGACCATCAGCCGCAGAAACTTTGCATCCCAATGGGTAGCAGGCGGGTCCACTGGATTCTGTTTCACTAGACCAGCGTGGGTCTGTGGGGAGACTCCTTTCAACTGTTATGGCCTTCTCCCGGGATCACAAAGGTTGGTCTCCAGCAGGCTGGGCGAGGTCCTCTCTTATTCACTGAAGAAGGAATTGGTTTACTGTGCAAAGTCTCATCAGAAAGTCAAATTACATCACAAACTCGTTTCTTCTGATGTTGGTGGTTTAAATGAGTTGGTTTAAGCTTTAAAAATATTAAACAAAATCTTCTTGCACAATAATTTAAAGAAAAAGAAGAATAAAATAAGAAAAATGAATTTTAAAGAAAAGAAACAGGATTGACACAGAGCATGACAGGCTCTGAGCCCTTCTTAAAAAGATAGGAGAAATTGGAGGAGCAGAGAAAGCTGCTCACAGCTTTGGCCAGCCACACCCGAACAGACTCTGAACAAAGAGCAATAAAACAAGTTTTCTGTAGTGTTGCAGGGTGGTCCCAAACTTCATGAGACCTGGGGTGGCCCAATTATATGTGAGCTTCTTCCAACAAGGACCATAAACTCGACCTGAAAAGGAAAATGCAATGAAGCTTTGAACTCTATTATAATAGTCAGTTAAAGTGCAGCTATGGTCTGCTGAAGAATGAGGAGGGGAAGAGACATTTGATCTGAGGAGTGAGATCCCCCTTTAAGACACATGTTGCTGAATAAAGCATAAATTCCTTAAGCTTTAGTGACTAAGATATTCTACTCATTAAAGGAGCATAAAATGCATCTACATCTACTGTAATTAACTTGTGACAATAAGCATGCAAATATTAATTTCTTCCTGAAAATAGCAGAACATATCACAATCGTATCAAATCGAATCATATCAATAAAAGCATTTGAAACCCATTGTCTGTTCCAGAGTTCAATTAGGTCTTTGTTTGGCAAATACTGTCTTAAGAGAAAGAATACGAGTTAGTTCATAGTCCATAAGGCATAAATTCCACTGCAAAGGAAAAAGTTAAATATTCCTGATTCGTCCACCAGATGGCACAGTGAAAGAGGTTGTTTACTGGAGAGTCTTGGCTTCCAAAGTTTTGATTATGTCGATCATAAAACTGTCAAGTAGAACATTCCTTTGCCAAAGAGTCTTGGAGAAAGGGATTAACTTCCACTTTATTTCCGATGGATAGGGTTACAGCTCTAGTTCTTGGGTGATGGAAGCAGTCTCAAAAGCCAGACTTCTGAGTTGAAAAAAAATTCTTCAGCAAAGAATAATTTTATAAATTGGAACTCAAGGTCACGCTACATAGGATACCCAGTCCTTGATGACGCCATCTCCCAAAATACACTGGCACCCGGAAAAGGGGAAAAAACTCAAGCCCAAAAACAAACTCACTGTGGCTGGCACACTAACATCAAATGTAAGAGCGTAGCAAGGGCGGAACCTGACGCTATAAAATAAACACTTACAAATGCTGAAGTGAAGACGGATCAAATACAGAAAGAAGACTGGAGCCGGGAATAGGGACTCCAGTCTTGGTTGACGCAGGTCGCAGCGAGGAGTAAGCCTCAGCTGCTCCCTTAAATACTAATAACAAAAACCAAGGAACCAAACAGGAGAGGAGGAAACGTAATGACCAAAATCATGCTCAGCTGTGACAGTGCTGGCTCAACTTTGACAGCCGGAAGTTCAGCCGCAGCGCTGTCACAGTAAAAGCCCTGGAAACACCAATGATAACCAAACAGAAATATGGGAGAAAAAAGGGAAAATACTGAGTAACCTGAGCGCGGATGAGCTCAGCGCTTGGATCACCACATGTACTGTATGTTATAGTAAAAGCTTCCTCTCCCTTCATTTTCCCATGTTTTTCTCCACTGCTCTTTTATTGATGCTTTCCACAATTTCAGGAGGACCATACTGCACAGTAAACTCTATTCCTTCCCTGTGTTCTCCCCTTTTTGCCAGTCTGTCAGCCCCCTCATTCCTCTCTACTCCCATATGTGCTGGAACCCACATAAAACCCTCCTCACACCCAGCTCTGTGAAGTCTGAACAATGTAAGATATATTTCTGTGAGTAAATCTGGTCTTACTTTGGATGTAAGTTATTTGATTGCTATCAAAACTGCTGAAAAATCACTGCATATGACTGAATGGAGTGGTGGCTCAGTTGGTAGAGCATCCGCCCCACACCCGGGAGGCAGGGGTTCAAATCCTGGCCGGGTCATACCGAAGACCATATAAAAGTGGAACTTCCTGCCATCCAGCTTGGTGCTCAGCAATAATGGAATAGAGGAGGGAAATTTGTGGCGGCGCCTTGCATGGCAGCGGCCCTCTGATTCTACACTTGGGGTGTGTGTGATTTACACTGTAGATAGGTAAAACACAATCTCTTTCTACTGTACATGATTGGTTGTACGGTTGAATGACAATAAGGGTGATTTTAATTAATTTTAATTTAATTTAATTTAATGCCTACTATTCTGTTTTTCCACCCACCAAAGTGCCCATAAAACCACCACCATTTCTGCTGAGAATACAGACATGTGGTCTGATAGTCGCACAACCTTTTCAAATCTGAGATCAGGAATAAAAACCTCAAATGCCACCCTCCCATTCTCTGAGCTCTTTGACCCATCTGTATATGTCAGTAAATATTCTCTCCAATAATTACTGAAATGAGTTTGCACCTCCTTCACCATTTCTCCTGGTGTTTAACTCATGTCATTTTTAAGAATGCCGAGGTCAATTCTGGGTTCTGGGAAGATCCATGGAGGTACATTTGACCAACAGAATAGTGGACACAAGTTAGGATTAAAAATACTCATTTGCTCAGCTAGTGATTTAGCCTTTTCAGTAAAATTAGTTAAACTTGGCTTACATCCAACAATTACCGGACCTAGCAGAATCACGTCACACAGTGCCACACTAATAGATAACATATTCACAAACATTATGGAAAATGATACCAGGAGTGGGCTTTTATTGAATGGTATCAGTGGCCACCTGTCGATTTTTGTTGTCTATCAACGTGATTATAGGAAGAAAAAGTATACCAAAAATATTAAATATAAAAGAATAAGAACCGAAGAATCTATGTATTTACTGACAAAGGAATTATTAATACAAGATTGGAAGATAGTTTATGATGAAAATGATATAAATAAAGCATATGATAAATTTTTGCAAATATTTCAATCATTGTACAATAAAAACTGTCCTATAAAACAATACAATGACAGACAACAAAAGAAAAATATTCCTTGGGTTACCAAGGGGTTAATAAATGCATGTAAAAAGAAGAATACATTATATAAACAATTCATTAAGTGCAGAACAGTGGAGGCTGAGATCAAATATAAGAGATATAAAAATAAGCTTACTAATATAATGAGGACCTGTAAGAAAGAATATTACAACAGAATATTAGAGGATAATAAAAATAACTTAAGAGGAATATGGCAAGTACTCAATGGGATTATTAGTAATCAACTTAAGAATGCTAATTATCCAGAATATTTTATTGAAAATGGCAATTTGATAAATAATATGGAGGATGTGGTCAGTGGTTTCAATAAATTTTTTGTAAACGTTGGTCCTGAATTAGCAAAATCAATAGTGGCAACAGAAACAAACAACAGTGGTTCTGTAAATGAAATAGAAGATAGAAATCCAAACACAATCTTTTTGGGTGCAGTTACTGAAAAGGAAATTATCGAGACTGTGAGTAAATTTAAGAACAAAAAATCAACGGACTGGAATGAAATTGACATGACAATAGTGAAAAAAGTAATTGAAGGAATTGTTAAGCCACTCACCCACATATGTAACCTGTCATTTCAAACTGGTAAATTTCCAAACAAAATGAAAATAGCAAAAGTAATACCTCTATACAAAACAGGAGACAGTCATTGTTTCACAAATTACAGGCCAGTCTCTTTACTCTCACAATTCTCCAAAATACTTGAAAAAATCTTCACTAAGAGACTGGATGATTTCATTGAAAAACACAACCTCCTTACAGACAGCCAGAATGGTTTTAGAGCAGATAAATCTACATCTTTGGCACTGATCGAACTTATAGAAGAAATTACTAGTTGCATAGATAAAAAAAGTTTGCTGTAGGAGTATTTATAGATTTAAAGAAAGCTTTTGACACCATTGACCACAGAATACTACTAAGGAAACTAGAAAGGTATGGGATAAGAGGGGTCGGACTGAGTTGGGTGGAAAGTTATTTATGTAACAGACAACAATTTGTAAAAATTGGTGATCACAAATCACCCTTCATGGACATCACTTGTGGTGTGCCCCAGGGGTCAGTTTTGGGACCCAAACTCTTTATTTTGTATATAAATGACATATGCCAAGTATCAAAAATTCTGAAATTTATTTTGTTTGAGGATGACACAAATATCCTTTGCACTGGTGAGAATTTGTAGCGGGTTTTAGAGGTGGTCACAACTGAAATGAAAAAGTTAACGCAGTGGTTCAACATAAATAAATTATCTCTAAATTACTAACTAACTAACCTGCACTTATATAGCGCTTTTCTAGTCACAAAGACCACTCAAAGCGCTTTCATTAATACTAACCCTCTATTCTAAGGGCCTATAGGAAACAGATATCTAGGGACAATTTAGAACAGCCAATTAACCTAACATGCATGTTTTTGGCATGTGGGAGGAAACCGGAGAAATCCCGGAGTAAACCCACGCAACACGGGGAGAACATGCAAACTCCAAAAAAATCTAAAAAAACAAAGATGTTGTTTGGAAATTATAAAATAAATCATGAAATGATGGTAACGATAGAATTTTTTTTTTTTTTTTTTTTTTTTTTGGTTACTTATTTGTACCCGTAGGTAGACTTGGTTTGCAGTCTGGTGACAAGCCACCGGCTGCTGGTCGCTGCGTGCGCGAGCGCCCTAAACCTACATGTTTTTGGTATGCGGGAGGAAACCGGAGAAATCCCGGAGTAAACCCGCGCAACACGGGGAGAACATGCAAACTCCACACAGCTCACTGTTGGTCGGGGGCTGGGATCGAACCCACGATCTCATAATCCCCGCGATCCCCCGGCCGAGGGTAAAACTGTGCTGCCACAGTGCTAAACCACTGCGCCACCGTGCAGCCGATGATACCAGAATAGAAACAGTACAGGAAAATAAGTTTCTGGGGGTGACGCTAGACAATAAAATCTGCTGGAAACCTCACATCAGTCACATCCGGGCCAAGTTGGCAAAATGTATAGGCATACTGGGGAAGACAAGACACATCTTGGACTATAAATCATTGATCTTACTGTACAATTCACTGTTTCTACCTTATCTTAACTACTGTGTAGAAGTCTGGGGAAACACCTACAAGACCAACCTACAGTCAGTATGCACATTACAAAAAAGAGCTATAAGGATAATAAATAATGTAGGATATAGACACCATACCAATTCGTTGTTTTTAAAGTCACAGTCACTGGTCACACAATACTGACGCACTCTACAAGAAGGGACAGCGCAGGCTGTTCCTGCTGAGGAGACTCAGGTCTTTTGGTGTACAAGGGGCGCTGCTGAAGTCATTCTATGACACGGTGGTGGCATCAGCCATCACTTTTGGAGTGGTCTGCTGGGGCAGTGGCATTACTGCAGCCGATAGGAAGAGACTGAACAAACTGATTAAGAAAGCTAGCTCTGTCCTGGGGCAACGCCTTGATCCGATGGAGGAGATAGGAGAGAGAAGGACGGTGGCTAAACTGTCATCTCTGCTGGAGTCCGAGTTCCACCCTATGCAGGACATACTGGATGCACTGAGGAGCTCATTTAGCAGCAGACTACATCATCCCAGGTGCACAACCGAGAGGTTTCGTAGGTCTTTCCTACCAACGGCTGTCAGACTGTACAACCTAAGCAGGGCTGCTCGCAGAGATAGCAAAAAGACGTAACAAACTAATAGTTTTTTGAATGCAAAAGATGCAATAGACTTACACAATGGTCCTCTCCGGCATACAACTAGGAACATACCGGTCGCTATGGAGGGTGAGAATATGTATGGGCACATAATCATACCATGTAGGATAACTAAATAGACGGTTATGCTGTTTCATCCCACCTAGCAACAATGCTCTGCACTGTGTGTGTTTATATATTTACATATTTATTCCATCTAGCTACAATGCTCTGCACTGGGTGTGTTTATATTTATATATCTATATATTTATTCCATCTAGCTACAATGCTCCGCACTGTGTTTTTATATATCTACATATTATTCCATCTAGCTACATTGCTCCGCACTGTGTGTGTTTATATACTTGCATATTTATTCCACCTAGCTGCAATGCTCCGTACTGTGGGTGTTTATATATTTACATATTTATTCCATCTAGCTACAATGCTCTGCACTGTGTGTTCATATATTCATATATTTATTCCATCCAGCTACAATGCTCTGCACTGTGTGTCTGTGTGTGTGTGTGTGTGTGTATATATATATTTTATAGTAATATGTACATATGTATATTAGCTGCTCTTGCTTGCTTGTTTTTTTTTCTTGCCTTCTGATTGTTGCTCTGAGTGTTGCTATCCCTGTGCTGTTGCAATCCTGGAATTTCCCCGTTGTGGGACTAATAAAGGCTTATCTTATCTTATCTTATCTTATCTTACATGTCATAAAGTTCATCAATTTAGTTACCTCCACCAGGAGGTTATGTTTTTGCCGGGGTTTGTCTGTCTGTTTGTTTGTCTGTCTGTTTGTCTGTCTGTTGGTTAGCAAGATAACTCAAAAAGTTTTGGACGGATTTCGATGAAACTTTCAGGCGTTGTTGGAAATGGTACAAGGAAGAACTGATTAAATTTTGGGGATGATCCGGATCACCGATCATGATCATCATCGTAACTACAATAATAGGTATCATCATCATCGTGATGATGATATGATGACTATGATGATGATGATACCTATTATTGTTACTATGATGATGATACCTATTATTGTTGTAAGGATGATGATGATACCTATTGTAACTATGATGATGATGATACCTATTATTGTTACTACGATGATGATACCTATTATTGTTGTAACTATGATGATGATGATGATACCTATTATTGTAACTATGATGATAATGATGATGATGATACCTATTATTGTAACTATGATGATAATGCTCAGATGATAATGCGCTCTCCGAGTGCTTTTCTAGTTAAATTTAAGACAGCACAAGTCATGTACAGGGCAATTAATAATCAACTCCCAACTAATATACAAAAAATATTTAAAAAAAGAGACAATGATCATAATTTGAGAGGAGACTTAAACTTTACAAAACCCAAGATACGAACAACCAAGAAAAGTATGTGCATATCTGTCTGTGGGGTGGATTTGTGGAACAGTCTGGAGCCGGAACTGAAACTATGTACAAACAGAAATCAATTCAAAAAGAGGTACAAACATTATTTGCTGAAAGGATGTATGTTAGAAGGGTAGTATTTATATGTACGATTCACTGTGCTCACTCTGGGACACTATGGGACACTATGGAATGGTGGGTGGGACAGCACTGTGTATATCTGTGTTGTTTGAGGCTGGTTTTGATGTATGGACATCAGTGTATGCTAGGATGGATGGGTGTTAATATTGATATGTACAAAATACAGTTAATTGTTTACTTGGGGTCTTAAATGTGGTAATTTGTATATAATTCACAAGGGTGTATTTATGGAAAAGAAGAGATGGAATTAAGTGTTCACTTCTTCCTTCTCCCTTTCGAACACTGTATACTGTTACTTTATTGCATTTGTCATTTGTTTTGTTTTTGTTATACTTCTTTGTTCGAAATAAAGTATCTATCTATCTATCTATCTATCTATCTATCTATCTATCTATCTATCTATCTATCTATCTATCTATCTATCTATCTATCTATCTATCTATCTATCTATCTATCTATCTATCTATCTATCTATCTATCTATCTATCTATCTATCTATCTATCTATCTATCTATCCTCCTTCTATTAGACCCCATGAACTCCCAGTGCTGGCTCAACATATTTTTAGAAGAGATTTTATCCTGTCCTTTTAATTTCAAAATATTTCAATCCAAGCTTATATTGGACATTAATCTGGATTTTTTTCCCTGCTTTTTTTGGGGGGGGGGGGGGGTCTTCTTCTTCTTTTAGATTTGATTGGCAGTTGGCAACCAGCTTACAGGTGCATTACCGCCACCCGGTAGGTGGCGGTAATGCACCAAAATGCAATTGCTAGTTAATAATGGCGTCATAGTGAGTCCTATGATCTTTGATGATGTCATAGTGAGTCCTATGATCATGAGTGATGACTGCCATTGATCTTTGATGATGTCATAGTGAGTTCTATGATCTTTGATGATGGCATAGCGAGTCCTATGATGCCTGTGTTTGATCTTTGCTGATGTCATAGTGAGTCCTATGATCATGAGTGATGACTGCCATTGATCTTTGATGATGTCATAGTGAGTCCTATGATCTTTGATGATGTCATAGTGATTCCTATGATCATGAGTGATGACTGCCTTTGATCTTTGATGATGTCATAGTGAGTCCTATGACCGTGAGAGATGTCTGCCTTTGATCACACACAGACACACACACAGATTTTCTTGAATCACTCTATACTATGGTTCTTCTTCTTTTAGATTTGATTGGCGGTTGGCAACCAGCTTTCAGGTGCATAACCGCCACTGACTTGATTATCATCTTCTTCTTCTTTTAGATTTGACTGGCGGTTGGCAACCAGATTACAGGTGCATTACCGCCACATACTTCATTCTATATCATCACTCTATCTGGTCAGGAGCTGTAGTCCTTATATCATCATTGCTGTGCCCAACTGAATCTCAACTCTATCTTCAGACTTTTTGTCTATCAATGTGATTATAGGAAGAAAAAGTATACCAAAAATATTAAATATAAAAGAATAAGAACTGAAGAATCTATGTATTTACTGGCAAAGGAATTATTAATGCAAGACTGGAAGATAGTTTGTGACGAAAATGATATAAGTGAAGCATATGATAAATTTTTACAAATATTTCAATCATTGTACAATAAAAACTGTCCTATAAAACAATACAGTGACAGACAACAAAACAAAAATATTCCATAGGTCACCAAGGGGCTATTAAATGCATGTAAAAAGAAGAATACATTATATAATATTTTTGTTCCGGTTCCGCCGGACCGGCGGCGCCACACGAGTCGGCTGCCTGTTGCAACAGCCTTTTTTTTATCTTCCTTCTTCTTTCTACACCTTTCACTCTGTATATATATCACGGACGCACGGATCGCCCCGGGGGTCTCCCGGGTCGGCGGACGGAGCCACGGTTTGCAGCGGGAGACGTTACAGCGGGGAGGAGCTAGTGCTAGCTAGCACTTGGCCGCCGCCCGGTGCTAATGGGAAACTTGACATACCGGGAGCTGTAGCGAAAAGGACGCGGGTGCCGGGCTGGAGTTTAGGCGGCGTGAAAGAAATATAAGACAGAATAATAAAGAGCGATGGCAAGAACCAAGCAGACCGCCCGTAAAATCTACTGGAGGAAGAAGCCCCCCAGGAGACAGCTAGCCACCAGGGCTGCTCGGAGAGGCGCTCTGGCCACCGGCAGAGTGAAGAGGCCTCGCCGTCACAGGCCCGTGGCTCTGAGAGAGATCTGTCGCTGCCAGAAATCCACGGAGCTGCTCATCCGTAAGCTGCCCGTCCAGCGCCTGGTGAGGGAGATCGCTCAGGACTTCAAGGCCGTCCTGCGTTTCCTGAGCTTCGCCGTCATGGCTCTGCAGGAGACCAGCGAGGCCCACCTGGTGGGTCTCTTCTTCGCTAAGGGGGTCACCATCATGCCCAAAGACTTCCAGCTGGCCCGCTGCATCCGCGGAGAGAGAGCTTAGACTTTCTGCTGCACATTCACCAGCCATAATGCTCTGCACTGTGTGTCTATATATATACATTTATAGTAATATGGACATATGTTTACTAGATGTTGTTTTTTCTTGCCTTCTGATTGTTGCTCTGAGTGTTGCTATCCCTATGCTGTTGCAATCCTGGAATTTCCCCATTGTGGGACTAATAAAGGCTTATCTTATCTTATCTTATAAACAATTCATTAAGTGTAGAATGGTAGAGGCTGAGATCAAATATAAAAGATATAAAAACAAGCTAACATATACTGAGGACTTGTAAGAAAGAATACTACAACAGAATATTAGAGGATAATAAGAATAACTTAAGAGGAATATGGCAAGTGCTAAATGGGATTATTAGTAACCGATCAAAGAATGCTAATTATCCTGAATATTTTATTGAAAATGACAATTTGATAAATAATATGGAGGATGTGGTTAGTGGTTTCAATAATTTTTTTGTAAACGTTGGTCCTGAATTAGCAAAATCAATAGTGACACCAGAAACAAATGATAGTGGTTCTGTAAATGAAATAGAACATAGAAATCCAAACACAATCTTTTTGAGTGCAGTAACTGAAAAGGAAATTATCGAGACTGTGAGTAAATTTAAGAACAAAAAATCAACTGACTGGAATGAAATTGACATGACAATAGTGAAAAAAGTAATTGAAGGATTTGTTAAACCACTCACCCACATCTGTAACCTGTCATTTTAAACTGGTAAATTTCCAAACAAAATGAAAATAGCAAAAGTAATACCACTATACATAACAGGAGACCGTCATTGTTTCACAAATTACAGGCCAGTCTCTTTACTCTCACAGTTCTCCAGAATACTTGAAAAAGTCTTCACTAAGAGAAAATGTGATTTTCGTGAATAACTACTGAACCACTAATCCTATCATTGTGAATCCAATTGCTAGTCATATGTTTTCATGGTCAAGGAATCTGAAAACGTACACACAAACACTGTATGGGGGGAACTGTGGCGCTTGGCGGAGGTCTGGCATTGGTTTGTCTGTCTGTTTGTTTGTTAGCAAGATAACTCAAAAACTTATGGATGGATTTTCATGAAATTTTCACAGATTGTCAGAAATGGGGTATCCTACAGATGATTATCCGTAATGGCGGCCACAGTTCCCCCCATACAGTGTCTGTGTGTACGTTTTCAGATTCCTTGACCATGAAAACATATGACTAGCAATTGGATTCACAATGATAGGTTTAGTGGTTCAGTAGTTATTCACGAAAATCGCATTTTCCGTAATGGCAGCCACAGTTCCCCCATAGTCAAGGAATCTGAAAACGTACACACAAACACTGTATGGGGGGAACTGTGGTGCTTGGTGGAGGTCTGGCGTTGGTTTGTCTGTTTGTTTGTTTGTTAGCAAGATAACTCAAAAACTTAAGGACGGATTTTCATGAAATTTTCACAGATTGTCAGAAATGGGGTATCCTACAGATGATTATCCGTAATGGCGGAATTACGTAATGGCGGAATTTTCGTGAAAAATGGCATTTTCCGTAATGGCGGTTTTCTTCTGGACAGTGATCCGGATCACCACCAAAATGTAATCATCTGTAGGATAGTGTGTAGGATAGTGTGCCCCAGGGGTCAGTTTTGGGTCCCAGACTCTTTATCTTATATATAAATGACATATGCCAAGTATCAAAAATTCTGAAATTTATTTTGTTTGCGGATGACACAAATATCCTTTGCACTGGTGAGAATTTGCAGCAGGTTTTAGAGGTGGTCACAACTGAAATGAAAAGGTTAACACAGTGGTTTAACAAAAATAAATTATCTCTAAATCTGAAAAAAAACAAAGATTATGCTGTTTGGAAATTATAAAATAAATCATGAAATAATGATAACGATAGATGACACCAAAATAGAGACAGTAAAGGAAAATAAGTTTCTGGGGGTGACGCTAGACAATAAAATCTGCTGGAAACCTCACATCAGTCACGTTCGGGCCAAGCTGGCAAAATGTATAGGGATACTGGGGAAGACGAGACACATTTTGGACTATAAATCATTGTTCTTACTGTACAATTCACTGTTTCTACCATATCTTAAGTACTGTGTAGAGGTCTGGGGAAACACCTACAAGACTAACCTACAGCCAATATGCACATTACAAAAAAAAGCTATAAGCATAATAAATAATGTAGGATATAGTGACCATACCAACTCGTTGTTTTTAAAGTCACATGCCATAAAGTTCATGGATTTAGTTAAATATAAGACAGCACAAGTAATATACAGGGCAATTAATAATCAACTCCCAAGTAATATACAAAAAATATTCAATAAAAGAGACAATGATCATAATTTGAGAGGAGACTTAAACTTTACAAAACCTTAGGTACGAACATCTAAGAAAAGCATGTGCATGTCTGTCTGTGGGGTGGATTTGTGGAACAGTCTGGAGCCGGAACTGAAACTATGTACAAATAGAAATCAATTCAAAAATAGGTATAAACATTATTTGCTGAAAGGAAATAGGCTAGAGGAGTAGTATTAATATGTACGATTCACTACGCTCACTCTGGGACGCTATGGTATGGTAGGTGGGACAGTACTGTGCATATCTGTGTATATCTGTGTTGTTTGGGGCTGGGTTTAGGTGTGTGGACTGTATGTATGTTGGGATGGATGGGTGTCAATGTTGATACTGTATGTACAAAATACAGTTAATTGTCTACTTGGGGTCTTAAATGAGGTAATATGTACACTACCGTTCAAAAGTTTGGAGACACCCAGACAATTATTTTGTGTTTTCCATGAAAAGTCACACTTATTTACCACCATGAGTTGTAAAATGAATAGAAAATATAGTCAAGACATTGACAAGGTTAGAAATAATGATTTGTACTTGAAATAATAATTTTTTCCTTCAAACTTTGCTTTCGTCAAAGAATCCTCCATTTGCAGCAATTACAGCATTGCAGACCTAACATGATTGCACAAGGGTTTTCTAATCATCCATTAGCCTTCTGACACAACGAGCAAACACATTGTACCATTAGAACACTGGAGTGATAGTTGCTGGAAATTGGCCTTTATACACCTATGTAGATATTGCACCAAAAACCAGACATTTGCAGCTAGAATAGTCATTTACCACATTAGCAATGTATAGAGTGTATTTCTGATTAGTTTAAAGTTATCTTCATTGGAAAAAAAGTGCTTTTCTTTCAAAAATAAGGAAATTTCTAAGTGACCCCAAACCTTTTGAACAGTAGTGTATATATTTCACTTGGGTTGTATTTAGGGAAAAGAGGAGTTGGAGTAAATAAGTGTTAACTTCTTCCTTCTCCCTTTCAAGCACTGTATACTGTCACTTTTATTGCACTTGTCATTTGTTTTGTTTTTTTACTTTTTTGTTTGAAATAAAGTATCTATCTAGCTAGCTAGCTGCTAGCTAGACTTTGATGATGTCATAGCGAGTCCTATGATCTTTGATGACGTCATAGCGAGTCCTATGATCTTTGATGATGTCATCATATAGACACCATAGGCTGATGGCATAGTGAATGCTATGATGCCTGCTTGTGATGTGTGATGATGTCATAGCAAGTCCTATGATCTTTGATGATGTCATAGCGAGTCCTATGATCATGAGTGACGCCTGCGTGTGATCTTTGATGCCCTATGATCGTGAGTGAGCGTGAGTGATGCCTGCCTATGATCTCTGATGAGTTCATAGTGAGTCCTATGATCGTGAGTGATGCCTGCTGTCAAAAACTACCCCAAGATTACGTACAGAGGATTTTCTGGAAGAACTAAGTGGCCCAAGGGATCCTTTAATCGTAGGGATCGCAATGTCAGGAGTCATTAGAGTCTGTTTTAACATTTAACTGTAAATAGTTTGCAGACAGCCAGTTCTTGACAGCAGTTATACAGTCTGTTAAAAGGAACTCCAATTATATTGGCATGTTAGCTCTATATGCTTTATTTTGATGTTAGTAACATAACTATAATTTTTTTGAAAATAATTCCCAGTTTTATATATTTTTAAAAAACTTTATTACAATGTAAATCGCCATTTTTGTTTACGTCACAATGCATTCTGGGTAGTGACGTGGAATGGTTGCAGCCATTTTTTCTGTCTTATACAAGCCAAGAAGCGAAGCTACGAACTACTGCCATTTGTCAGTGAAAATGCCACATTGCGCGGCTTTTGGATGTAATTTCCAATCAAAGGGAAATAAAGAGAGCGAGGTAAGCCTCCATAGCTTTCCTAAAGAGGGAAAGTTGAGGAAAAAGTGGGGAGGCAGCGGCTCAGGAGGTAGAGCAGGTCGTCTAATAACCCGATGGTTGGCGGTTCGAATCCCACTCTCCCCAGATATCCTGCCGTTGTGTCCCTGGGCAAGACACTTCACCCGCATTGCCTCCAGTGCCCATAACACTGGGTATGAATGTGTAAAAATGTTTAAATGTTCGGTGGTGGCCGGAGAGGCTGTTGGCGCGGATTGGCAGCCACGTTTCCGTCACTCTTTGAGTGTTTATGATAAAGCGTTATATCGCTCAAAGCGCACGCTTGAGCAATCGCTTGAGCGTGCGCTTTGAGTGTCTATGATAAAGTGCTATATCGCTCAAAGCGTGTGCTTGAGCGTGCGCTTTGAGTGTCTATGATAAAGCGCTACATCGCTCAAAGCACACGCTTGAGCGTACCTGCTTGAGCGCTTGCTTGAGCGCACGCTTGAGCGTGCGCTTTGAGTGTCTATGACAAAGCGCTATATCGCTCAAAGCGCACGCTCGAGTGTGCGCTTTGAGTGTCTATGATAAAGCGCTATATTGCTCAAAGCGCACGCTTGAGCATGCGCTTTGAGCGCTTTGAGTGTCTATGATAAAGCGCTATATAAATCTGATGCATTATTATTATTATTATTATTATTATTAAAAGTGGGAGGATGCGGTTGGAAGAGTCCAACTTCCCAAAGACCCGCAGCTGTGCTCTCATCACTTTAGCCCTGAGGATTTTGAGGATTTTCGTCACCCCCAGCTCATGAAAGAGCTCACAGGTGTGTCTGGCTACAAACGACGGCTTAATGCAAACAGCATCAAAGCTTTGATGTGCTGTGATACAGGACAGATCTGTAAAGCAGGCATGCATCCTGTTATACCACTTTAACAAGTGACTGAACAAGATACATTTATATCATCACAACCATGGACAGCGGCAGAAATGAAGTGGAGCTCTTTGCAACAGATGCTCTCCTTCTCTGTCGGCATTGGCGAACATTTGCCACAAAAACACCATCCAACATGACCGGCTCTAGCTTCCTCGCGGCTGCTGTCTTCATTCTCAAGTCCATTTTCACTTTGTGTGTCTTCGTCATTGTCTTTATTGCTTTGGCTTCGCACTGGTTCAAACTGAAAAGGCTGTTTACAGACCGCTGCTGATACTGGCCACAACCAATCTACGTCACTACCCAGAATGCATTGCGACATAAACAAAAATGGCGATTTACATCGTAATAAAGTTTTTTAAAAATATATAAAACTGGGAATTATTTTCAAAAAAATTATATTATAGTTATGTTACTAACATCAAAATAAAGCATATAGAGCTAACATGCCAATATAATCGGAGTTCCTTTTAAAACTGAAAGTTTACAAAGTTCTTGTGGTCTAAAAGAAAAATACAGCTCAATATTATCAGCATAAAAATAATAAGAAACATCACTAAAAGTATCAATTAATTCACCAAGTGGAAATAGGTATAAGGAAAATAAAACAGGACATAAGACTGAGCCCTGAGGAACCCCACATTACAAGGCTGCAGTATCGGACATAAATTGGTTCACAGAGACAGAAAAAGCCCTGTCAGTTAAGTATGAAGAAAACCGGTGCAGGAGAAATCAGCCACAAATTGATCAAAAGTAACGTGCGCGCCTTCCTGACTGTCGAGAATGGATCGGGCCCAACTGAGAGCTCGGCCCCGAAGCAGGAGGGTGAAAAAGCGAATTCTGGAGGTGTCGTCCGGATACTCCCTCCCCACCTGGCCCAGATAAAGCCAAACCTGATGACATTGTTCTAGTGACCCAAAGAGCAGACATGACTCAGAACTGACACAATTAACCTTTTATTGATAATAGTGGACGTGAGTGGGTGCGTGTATGTATGTTTATATGTGTGTATTGTGAGTCAGCAAATCAGCTGGGACGAGCAGAGCACCATACGACCTGGCAACCCTATGGAGAAGCAAAGGGAGAGTTAGCTGCTGTGCAGGTAGGGTGAGCACCAGGTAGTTCTATGTTTACTGTCAGAGATGGTAGAGAGAAGCGCAGGTAGCACGGGAGCCACAGCCAGGAGGATAGTGCCCGCAGGATAGCCGGGAAGCTGAATGCCGGTGTGTGGAATGGGTGACTCCGCCACCAGGGGAAAGGAATCCGCCACCACGGATCTCTGCCTGTGTACAGGGGACTAGGACAAGGTGAGAAGGTAAGATGGTGGCTTACTTGATAGAGGATGAGTCCAGGAGGCGCAGGCCTGGACAGGTAACAGTTGAGGCTGGGAAGCCTGATGAGAAGAAGCTCCGTGAGGCTAGGAAGCTCGACGAAGGTTTGGCGTAGCAGGTTTCTCGAGAAGGAAACAGCCGACTCTGCACAGAGCATAGGACCTGACGATATACAGTATATAGCCAGAGAATAATGACAGGCAGGTGTGTGCACAGGTGTGTAAACTGGCAGCCATGACACCTGACAGGAAATCCCTGCATTTCTCCACCTCCCCGGCATGCAAGGACGGCGGGGGAATGGAGGTTGTTCGGCGAATGATTGAAGTAACAGGGGCTACAGGAGGAGCCGGAGAATCCGGGCCCGACATATGGGCCAAAAGATCAGAAACGGTGCTCAGCTGCTGTGTGATGATCTCCAGCTGCTGAGTGAGTAGAGCCACCTGCCTCTCTGTAATGTCGAGGCAGTGGAGCACGGAGTGCTCCGTTGCTGCAGCACCCACTGAGCTGCTGCCATGGCTGGCTCGTTCTGTCATGTTGACTGAATGGTCAGCTCAAGTGCAGGGTGCAGCACTAAAGGAAAACACTTCACACAGGAGAAATAGTTTGACTTTTTATTAATGGCAAAAGGAGCTTTATTAGAGAAACTGTCACTCGCCAGGGAACACACAGCCTGTGGAGGAGAGACAAGAGCAATTAATTGGAGAAGGGAGGAGGAAGGTGGAAAGACAACTTAGCCACTTACGTGGGTTGAGCAGAGAACCTGGTACAGAGCCCATCATAAGGAGACGAACCAGCAGGGTGAAGCTGGTGAGGATGAGGAAGGGAGATGACAGGGCAGTGACTGACCGGGTGGAGAGAAAGAGCTGCAGCGGGATGAGGAGGATGAGGCAGGTGAGCGCACCGCAGTCCCCGAAGACGCCCCGCTCTGATGGCAGGAACCTGGAGGAGAGGAAGAGGAGAGTGATAAGGCAACGGAATCCTTAAATCACAGATTACTTGCTTGTTTGATCTGCTTTCGGCAGTATACCCAAACGAGCCAACATTGATTCATTGAAGAGTAGGTCCTTATAAACGCTGGCTAGGCAGAGGGAGCAGCAGGTGCGTCTAATCTCCCAGGTGTGCTGATTACCTGAAAGACTGGAGAAATGGGAAAGAGGGGGTGAGCCCTCACCAGGATATGACAAGTATACTGTAGAGTGATTCAAGAAAATCTGTGTGTGTGTCTGTGTGATCAAAGGCAGGCATCACTCACAATCATAGGACATCAAAGATCATAGGCAGGCATCACTCACGATCAAGATCAAAGGACTCACTATGACATCATCAAAGATCATAGGACTCGCTATATATATGGTGTCTGACACCGCTGTGCTGGTTGCCAGGTGGCTGTTGAGTCTAGGAGAAGAAGAAGAAGAATCAAGTCAGTGGCGGTAATGCACCTGTGAGCTGGTTGCCAACCGCCAATCAAATATAAAAGAAGAAGAGTGATGATAATCAAGTCAGTGGCGGTGATGCACCTGTAGGCTGGTTGCCGGCCGCCAATCAAATCTAACTACTAACTAACTAACTAACCTGCACTTATATAGCGCTTTTCTAGTCACAAAGACCACTCAAAGCGCTTTCATTAATACTAACCCTCTATTCTAAGGGCCTATAGGAAACAGATATCTAGGGACAATTTAGAACAGCCAATTAACCTAACATGCATGTTTTTGCATGTGGGAGGAAACCGGAGAAATCCCGGAGTAAACCCACGCAACACGGGGAGAACATGCAAACTCCACACAGATCACTGTTGGTCAGGGGCTGGGATCGAACCCACGATCCCACGATCCCCACAATCCCCCGGCCAAGGGTAAACTGTGCTGCCGCAGTGCTAACCACTGCACCACCGTGCAGTGGTTAGCACGGTGGTGGTTAGCACTTAGCACTTCTTCTTCTTCTAAAAGAAGAAGAAGAAGAGAGGACACAGTCCAAGGACGGATGGTTTTTTCACACATGGGGAGTTGTTTGGAACTCCTTGTGCAGGGATGTGGAGTGATGATAATCAAGTCAGTGGCGGTACTGCACCTGTAAACTGGTTACCAAGCGCCAATCAAATCTAAAGGAAGAAGACATATTGAGTGGGATATAGAGATAGAGTGATGATATAGAGTGAAGTACGTGGCAGTAATGCACCTGTAAGCTGGTGCCAACCGCCAATCAAATCTAAAAGAAGAAGAAGAACGTATATAGAGCGGGAGGAGAGGATTGGACACTTAGCAATGATGATATAGAGTGAAGTACGTGGTGGTAATGCACCTGTGAGCTGGTGCCAACCGCCAATCAAATCTAAAAGAAGAAGAAGAACATATATAGAGCGGGAGGAGAGGATTGGACACTTAGCAATGAAGATACAGAGTGAAGTATGTGGCGGTAATGCACCTGTAAGCTGGTTGCCAATCGCCAGTCAAATCTAAAAGAAGAAGATATATAGAGTGATGACAGAGAGACACACAGACAAACAGACGCACAGACATAGATTTCTTGAATTACATATAGAGTGATGTCTGAAGATAGAGTGATGATGATAGTGATGATTTAGAGCCGCACCTTGGACACAGTCCAAGGATGGATAATTTTTTTTACACATAAGGAGTTGTTCAGAACTCCCGGGACTGTGTGTCCGACACGATCATCAGTAGCACGGGGGCCCCCCAGGGAACGGTGCTGGCTCCCTTCCTGTTCACTCTTTATACTGCGGACTTCTCACACAACACAACACACTGCCATCTACAGAAGTTCTCTGATGACTCTGCGATCGTTGGCCTCATCTCCAATGGAGATGAAGCTGAGTACAGAGGGCTTATCCAGGACTTCGTAGACTGGTGCCATCGGAACTGCCTCCAGATCAACGCAAGGAAAACTAAGGAGCTGGTGGTGGACTGCCGCAGGCATGGGCAGCCCCTCACAGCACCAGTAAATATACAGGGAACAGACATCGAGATGGTGACATCCTATAAGTACCTGGGTGTTCATCTGAACAATAAACTAGACTGGTCACACAATACTGACGCACTCTACAAGAAGGGACAGCGCAGGCTGTTCCTGCTGAGGAGACTCAGGTCTTTTTTTTTTTTTTTTTTTTTTTTGTTACTTATTTGTACCCGTAGGTAGACTTGGTTTGCAGTCTGGTGACAAGCCACCGGCTGCTGGTCGCTGCGTGCGCGAGCGCCCTAAACCTACATGTTTTTTTTTTTTTTTTTTTTTTTTTTTTTTTGGTGTGCGGGAGGAAACCAGAGAAATCCCGGAGTAAACCCGTGCAACACGGGGAGAACATGCAAACTCCACACAGCTCACTGTTGGTCGGGGGCTGGGATCGAACCCACGATCTCATGATTCCCGCGGTCCCCCGGCCGAGGGTAAAACTGTGCTGCCACAGTGCTAAACCACTGCGCCACCGTGCAGCCCACACAAGGGGTACAAGGGGTGCTGCTGAAGACATTCTATGACACGGTGGTGGCATCAGCCATCACTTTTGGAGTGGTCTGCTGGGGCAGTGGCATTACAGCAGCCGATAGGAAGAGACTGAACAAATTGATTAAGAAAGCTAGCTCTGTCCTGGGGCAGCGCCTTGATCCGGTGGAGGAGATAGGAGAGAGAAGGACGGTGGCTAAACTGTCATCTCTGCTGGAGTCCGAGTTCCACCCTATGCAGGACGTACTGAATGCACTGAGGAGCTCATTTAGCAGCAGACTACATCATCCCAGGTGCACAACCGAGAGGTTTCGTAGGTCCTTCCTACCAACGGCTGTCAGACTGTACAACCTAAGCAGGGCTGCTCGCAGAGATAGCAAAAAGACGTAACAAACTAATAGTTTTTAAATGCAAAAGATGCAATAGACTTACACAATGGTCCCCTCCGGCATACAACTAGGAAAATACCGGTCGCTATGGAGGGTGAGAATATGTATGGGCACATAATCATACCATGTAGGATAACTAAGTAGAGGGTTATGCTGTTTCATCCCATCTAGCAACAATGCTCTGCACTGTGTGTGTTTATATATTTACATATTTATTCCATCTAGCTACAATGCTCAGCACTGGGTGTGTTCATATTTATATATCTATATATTTATTCCATCTAGCTACAATGCTCCGCACTGTGTTTTTATATATCTATATATTTATTCCATCTAGCTACAATGCTCCGCACTGTGTGTGTTTATATACTTACATATTTATTCCACCTAGCTGCAATGCTCCGTACTGTGGGTGTTTATATATTTACATATTTATTCCATCTAGCTACAATGCTCTGCACTGTGTGTTTATATATTCATATATTTATTCCATCCAGCTACAATGCTCTGCACTGTGTGTCTGTGTGTGTGTATATACTGTATATATTTTATAGTAATATGTACATATGTATATTAGCTGCTCTTGCTTGCTTGTTTTTTTTCCTTGCCTTCTGATTGTTGCTCTGAGTGTTGCTATCCCTGTGCTGTTGCAATCCTGGAATTTCCCCGTTGTGGGACTAATAAAGGCTTATCTCATCTTATCTTATGTCTGTGTGTCACAATCATAGGACTTTGTGTTGCCATGGTAACCATGCCAAAGATCAAAGGCAGGCATCACTCACGATCATAGGACTTGCTATGACATCATCAAAGATCAAAGGCAGCCATCACTCACGATCATAGGTCTCGCTATGACATCATCAAAGATCAAAGGCAGGTATCATTGAACGAGTGGAGATGTCAAAGATCAAAGGCAGGTTTCACCAGGGTTACAGTTGCCATGGTAACCATGTCAAGTATCACCATGGTTACTGTTGCCATGGTAACCATGTCACTGGGCTTCACTCCTTTCTTCACTCTCAATTAAATATTTTTTTTTGCTGGTCATTAACATCTGTTTGTTCTCTCCCATAGATTGAGTCCCCATCGTGCTGTTTGCTCTCTGCATGTCTGTTCTTTTCTTCTTCTCTATCCCCTCACCCCCCAGCCAGTCGCAGCAGATGACTGCCCCTCCCTGAGCCTGGTTCTGCTGGAGGTTTCTTCCTGTTAAAAAGGAGTTTTTCCTCTCCACCGTCATCAAGCACTTGCTCACAGGGGATCGCCTGATTGCTGGGGTCTTTCTACAATTGTGGGGGTTTCCCCTACAGTTGAAAGTGCTATGAGATGACTGTTGTTGTGAAATGGTGCTATATAAATAAAGTTGAATTGAACTGAATTGAAAGATCAAAACCAGGAGTGCAGAAATGCTTGCAAAGATCAAAGGCAGGCATCACTCACGATCATAGAACTCACTATGACATCATCAAAGCTCATAGGACTCGCTATGACATCATCAAAGATCAAAAGCAGGCATCACTGAATGAGTTATGACGTCAAAGATCCAAGGCAGGGTTCACCAGGGTTACTGTTGCCATGGTAACCATGTCAAACATCAAAGGCAGGCATCACCATGGTTACTGTTGCCATGGTAACCATGTCAAACATCAAAGGCAGGCATCACCATGGTTACTGTTGCCATGGTAACCATGTCAAACATCAAAGGCAGGAATGGAGAAATGCTTGCTTACACTTGCTTTCTAGGGGCATGCAGAAACACTTGTTCATACTTTGTTTCTACGGGCATGCACGGGTATGCACAGACATGCACAGGTATGCACTATCACTCTATAATTCAAGAAATCTCTGTGTTTCTGTCTGTGTGTCTGTCACGACCATATGACTCGCTAAAAGATCATAGTGTAGGAGTCATGAAATGAAGAGACTGAATGATTTCTCAGTATTGGTTTATTCCATCTCACGTCCTACAGCTCCTCTCTCAGTCAGGGAATAAGAGACCCGAGCTGCGGTAAACCACATACCTTTATACCTCCACATCAAACAAAGAATCACATTCACATTTAATCCCCCCATTGTCCTCTCGGCTCCTCTGTCTGACCCCAGGAGGTCAGACAGTCCTTTCAGGTTCCCTCTCCAGATCTTCTCACTTCTTCCCCAGTTCGCAGGTGGTCCAGACTCAATGTCCATTTGAGGCGTGATGTCAATACACACTGCGAGTTCAAAGTTCTTTTATGTTTGGTTCTCTGCCAAGGAATATGTGAGCTACATAATGTTACGCCACATCACTCCCCCCGAAACACCCAAGAATGGACATACACCAACATTACTCTAACAGTTATACACATTATGTCAATAATGGACAGTCATACACCTTATGTCAAGAATGGACACACACACCAACCTCACTCTAAAAGCTGTCACATTATATCACCCCCCCCTTTGCAGGATCTACAGCACAATCTACACGGGTTGATCAAAATACACATCACTCTGCCCGTTGCCTAGGCTTCAATCTCCTCCCGAATCTGCTGTACGCAGGCTTCGCAGCCCGTGTTGTGCCATCCTGCGGCGCACCTGTGGAATGAGGGGGAGAAGGGTTATTTGTCCCCTGCGGGGGAAAAAGGGGCCGTTCCCTGGGAGGTCTGCCGCGTCGAGGCGCCCCCGCCGGTCGTACAGGTTCGTCACGTAACACAAAAGCAGGCTTTAATCTGTCAACACTGATTGTTTCTTTCCTGCCCCCCAAATCTAGCACAAAATATTTCTCCCCGGTTTCCAGCACTCGAAATGGACCGTCGTAAGGTGGGCGGAGGCTGTGACGCTGGGCGTCGTGCCTGACAAAAACAAACTCTGCGTTTTGCAAAGCCTTGGGAACAAAAACCCGCGGAAAAGTGTGATGAGCGGGGCCCGGGAGCATTTCTGCTCCCGTGCCACTTAGAGGTCCCCGCACCGGGGGGCGCTCTGGTGCCGCATGGGCTGGCAGGAATTCTCCTGGCAGCCTGAGAGGTTGAGTAAAAACTAATTCAGCAGGTGAGGCATCTAAATCCTCTTTGGGTGCCGAACGCAACCCCAATAAAACCCATGGTAGTTTGTTTACCCAATCTGTATCCGTGAGCGATGCTCTGAGGGCTGCCTTCAATGACCTGTGAAAACGCTCGCATAAACCGTTGGCCTGTGGGTGATAAGCGGTGGTGCGATGGGCTGTCGCTCCTAAGCCGCTGGCCATTGCTGACCACAGCTCTGACACGAACTGCGGACCCCTATCGGACGTAATGTCTGACGGGACTCCGAACTGCGCTACCCAGGCTGTTAAAAAAGCGTGAGCCACGCTGCTGTGGTCGATTGCAATGGGACTACTTCCGGCCAACGCGTGGTCCGGTCCACCATTGTTAGGAGGTGTGTGAACCCTTGCGACGGCGGCAGGGGTCCCACTAGATCTACGTGCACATGATCAAACCTCTTAGCCGGAATGTGGAAAGGTTCTAAAGGAGCTTTCGTGTGCCTGTGAACTTTGGCCCGCTGGCAAGACATGCAGGCTTTCGCCCACTCCTTCACGTGCTTGCGCAGGCTCGGCCAAACAAACTTCTCCGCTACCATTTTCACCGAAGTGCGTACTCCCGGGTGCGCTAGGGAGTGCACCGCGTCAAAAATGCGACGGCGCCACGTGGCCGGTACCACTGGGCGTGGTCGCCCGGTGGATACATCGCAGATTAGCGGGGGTGAACCGGTTTGTAAACTTATGCTCTCCAGCCTTAACCCTGTTGGTCCAGACAGGAGCGCGCGCACGTCTGCGTCTTCGCTCTGCT
Source organism: Pholidichthys leucotaenia (assembly GCA_020510985.1). Classification (NCBI taxonomy): domain Eukaryota; kingdom Metazoa; phylum Chordata; class Actinopteri; order Cichliformes; family Pholidichthyidae; genus Pholidichthys; species Pholidichthys leucotaenia. Next base: position 60,091,834 of record CM035846.1, on the reverse strand, counting down.
CCGCTGCCATGGCCGCGTAATCTATCCCCACGTGCACCGGAGCCGCGTGCGCGTCCGCGCTGTTACCTTGCTCCGCATCTGCGGCATTACAGTCCCCATCCGCGCGGACAGGCACTGTTACAGCTCGCGAGAGGCAGTCTGCTACCACATTAAATTTACCGGCTACGTGCTGTATATCGGTGGTGAATTCTGAAATTGCGGCCAGCTGCCTCTGCTGTCGGCCTGACCACGGTTCTGAGATTTTGGACATTGCAAAAGTGAGCGGTTTGTGGTCGACAAACGCGGTGAAACGCCGCCCTTCCAACCAGAACTGAAAATGGCAAATGGCCAGGTGGAGCGCTAACAGTTCCCTGTCAAACGCGCTATATTTTCGCTCCGCATCGCGTAGGGATCTACTGAAAAAAGCGAGTGGCTGCCAAACCCCGGCGACTTGCTGTTCTACAACGGCTCCTATGGCCACATCTGACGCGTCTGTGGTTAGCGCTATTCGGGCTGCTGGGTCTGGGTGAGCCAGCAGTGCTGCGTCTGCCAGTGCTTTTTTAACCTCAGTGAATGCGCGCTCCCGCTCTGGGGACCACTCAATCACATTGGAGGGCTTCTGTTTTTTTAGCGCGGCGTACAACGGTTGCATGAGCTGCGCCGCGTGGGGTATGAAACGGTTGTAAAAATTTACCATACCTAAAAATTCTTGCAACGCTTTTACCGTTTGTGGCTGGGGAAACTCAGCCACTGCGCGTACTTTGGACGGCAGCGGGACTGCACCCTCTGGGGAGACGCGGTGCCCTAAAAAATCGATCTGCACTGCGCCAAAATGGCACTTGGCCGGGTTGATTATCAACCCATGCGCTCCCAACCTCTGAAAAACTGTCATGAGGTGACTTTCGTGTTCCTCCTCAGAGGCGCTGGCGACCAAAATATCGTCTAAGTAGACAAAAACAAAAGGGAGGTCGCGCAACACGGCATCCATCATGCGTTGGAAGGTTTGCGCGGCGCCTTTAAGGCCAAAAGGCATACGTAAAAACTCAAAAAGCCCGAAAGGGGTTATTACCGCTGTCTTGGGAATGTCCTCTGGTCGGACCGGGACCTGATGGTAACCGCGGACCAGGTCTATTTTAGAAAAAATGCGCGCCTTGGCCAAATGCACCGAAAAATCTTGAATATGCGGGATTGGGTAGCGGTCCTGCGCTGTGGCACTGTTTAACCTGCGATAATCACCGCAAGGTCTCCACGAGCCGTCAGCCTTAGGCACCATATGGAGGGGGGAAGCCCAGGCGCTCTTCGAGCGGCGAATTATGCCCAACCTTTCCAGGTTGGCGAACTCCTCCCACGCAATGGAGAGCTTAGTTGCATCCAAGCGCCGAGCCTTAGCAAAAACAGGTGGGCCACTTGTGGTTATAAAGTGCTCCACCCCGTGCTTCGCCACCTTAGCTGAAAACGTGGGAACTGTGAGTGCTGGAAACTGGTTTAGGAGAGTGTGAAACTTACCTCCTGCTGTGGCGACGTTGGTCTGTACTGGCGGCGAGGACACTCGAGTTGCACAAGGGATGGAACAAAAAGAGAGTGCATTAACCAAGCGTTTATTAACCAGATCTACCAACAAGCCATGTGAGCACAAAAAGTCAGCGCCTAACATGTTGAAACTCACCGCCGCTACTATGAAGGTCCATTCATAGATGCGGCCGTGCAAGGACAGGCGCAGAGTCCTTTCGCCAAAAGTCTTGATCGACGAGCCGTTTGCGGCCGTTGCCCCGTCTCCGCGGGGGCCGGCCACCCGGTCCGCGTAGGTTGCGGTGATGAAACTCCTCTGTGCTCCGGTGTCAACGAGGAATTGCCGTCCGGAGCTCGCGTCTGTCAGGTACAGCAGCTTGTTCTGTTCACCGAGGGTCAAAGCTGCTAACGACCCCCGGCTCGTGCGTTTCCCTGCTTCTTGAAATTGCATGGTGAGATGCATCTGTGTGCTTTGTGCGCGAAGCGTCGATGGTAGAAACAGAGCTCGTCCCCTCCTCTGCTTCGGGATCGTGCCGCTGCTGTTGTCGCTGGGGTCGCTTCTGCTGCCACTGGTTCTCCATCGCCCTCGGCTGCCGCACCGAGGTCTGCTTCTGCCACTGAAGTCTCCTGCTCGCCGCAGGCGTCGAGGAGCCGTTCCGCTTCCACGGCCAGCGCGCGGAAATCCTGCTGGTTCACACACCTCATGCTGGACAGGGAACCCCTCATGTGTGCTGGAAGGGTCCTTAAGAAGATGTGTTTAAATAGAAACGCATCGTTGTCTGCCCCGATCATCTGCAGCATGTCCTCCATGAGGACGGTCGGCCTGCGTCCTCCTCTGTCGCGCAGGTCCAGAAGTGTTCTGGCCCTCACCTCAGCTGATGGCACAAAACTCCGAATGAGGGCGGCTTTCAGGGCGTCGTATTTGCCAGCAGCGGGCGGCTGCTGCACCAGGCTCCGCACACACCGGGCTGTGCGGCTGTCGAGTCTTGCAATGGCATTATGGAACTTAATGTCATTTGCTGATACCCCGTTGAGCACGAACCACGACTCCACGTGTTGGAACCATGAGTGCGGGTCATCTTGCCAGAACTCAGGGAGTTTAATTGAGTTTACGCCCGTGCAGGCGGTCTCCGGTGAATCCGGGTCGGAGAGACGATCTCCAAGCCTTTCCATATCCATCACATCAGGGTCACCAATGTAGGAGTCATGAAATGAAGAGACTGAATGATTTCCCAGTATTGGTTTATTCCATCTCACGTCCTACAGCTCCTCTCTCAGTCAGGGAATAAGAGACCCGAGCTGCGGTAAACCACATACCTTTATACCTCCACATCAAACAAAGAATCACATTCACATTTAATCCCCCCATTGTCCTCTCGCCTCCTCTGTCTGACCCCAGGAGGTCAGACAGTCCTTTCAGGTTCCCTCTCCAGATCTTCTCACTTCTTCCCCAGTTCGCAGGTGGTCCAGACTCAATGTCCATTTGAGGCGTGATGTCAATACACACTGCGAGTTCAAAGTTCTTTTATGTTTGGTTCTCTGCCAAGGAATATGTGAGCTACATAATGTTACGCCACATCAGGATAGCCTATGATGTTCCTATGATCTCTACATTATGTCCTATGATGTTCTATAGGACTCGCTAAAAGATCATAGGATAGCCTAGGATGTTCCCACAATGCCTACATGATGTCCTATGGTGTTCCGATGATATCTACGATCATGGGACTCGCTATGACATTATCAAAGATCATAGGACTCGCCATGACGTTATCAAAGATCATAGGACTCGCCATGACATCATCAAAGATCAAATGCAGGCATCATAGGACTGGCTATGCCATCCTCAAAGATCATAGGACTCACTATGACATCATCAAAGATCATAGGACTCGCTATGACACTATCAAAGATCAAAGGCAGGCATCACTGAATGAGTGCTGATGTGCTTACTTACACCCTTGCTTACACTTGCTTTCTCTGGGCATGCACAGGTAGGCACTAGTATGCAGAAGCTGCGAAAAAGGTGCCAGCTAAAAAAGTGGGAGAAGACTAACAGAGAAAGTGTGCAGGTTTGCAGTGCATGCAGTAGAATTAAGGAAGATACTCTGGTTATGAAGGAAAATAATTTTGTCTTATTTGTGGTGGATGTGATAAACTGCGCTGTGCAGACTTCCATGAAAACAGAAAAAATCAAAATCATTGTGAAAGCAGCAGAAAAATATCTTGGCATTAAGGGGCTACATTGGGAAGCAGTTGAGGACTTGTGAAGTGGGGGATCTTCTTCTTCATTTAGATTTGATTGGCGGTTGGCAACCAGCTTACAGGTGCATTACCACCACTGACTTGATTATCATCACTCTATATCTGTGTGTAATGTCACAAACTGAGCCGGTGTTGTCCTTGAGGCTCGGTTCTGACCATTCTCTGTGGCTCAGGTTATCGAGTTATTTGTGTATTATGCTATCTTTTGAGTTCTTGTTGTTTCTTTGTCTCTTGTTCTTTTTCCCATACCTGTAGCCACTGTTCTGGCCGGCAGCTGTTAGACAGCTTCCCTTGACCTACATTTGTGTGGGCATTGTCTGACTCCTGCCGGTCCGACCACACTCCCTTTCACTTGATAGCCAGCTGGTTCCACTCCGGTAATTGATTTTCCCACGCGTGACTTCATTACCAAGCTGTTTCTCTTTTTGTATATTTGTGAAATCTTTCACCTATATTTTTTCTTTCCTACATTATTAATCATTTTTACTGCCATTAATTATTTCACTGCTACTTGTACATTATCTGTGTTTTCTAATTTTTTTTTCTCTCTAGTACTACCCCCCTTTGATACATGGGAATCCCCATGTAGCAGAGTGGAGGTCTGCTGTAACTGTGTCATGTGATAGGTATTTTTTCCCTTTTTGTAGTGTTAGGAGAAAGAGGTGCTGCATGAGTTCCTATGTGACCTTGTGCACCTGCTTTTGGTAGGCAAGTGTTTTCCTTAGAGATTCAGTCTGTGCCATTAATGTGTGTGGCACATTTGCATATGGCTAATTTAGATGAAACTTTTATACAGTGTAACACTTTTAAAATGAGGTCTTTGTAATAATGCCTCTTTTCTGTCACTGTTGTAAAAAGTGTTCATGTGGGTGAGTTGCTAAATATGTTGGAATGTGGATGTTACTCTGCACAAGGAATGTTTTATTTATTGCTTTACTTCTTTCTCCTTTTGGAGACATTACATTTTGGAAGAGAGGGAATGTCTTTCTCCTTGTCAAAGTGGGTTCCGAAAACAGAGAAATACCATGGATTCCAGGTACAGGTACATCTCAAAAAATTATAATATCATGAAAAAGTTCAATATTTTTTGTCACTCATTTCAGAAAGTGAAACCCATATATTATATAGATTCATTACACAGAGTGATATATTTCAAGTGTTTATTTATTTTAATTTTGATGAGTATGGCTTACAGCCCATGAAAATCCCAAATTCAGTTTCTCAAAAATATAGAATATTCCATAAAATTAATTAAAAAAATAGTTTAAATAGAAATGTTGGCCAACTGAAAAGTATGTCCATGTACACACTCAATACTTGGTCAGGGCTCCTTTTGGATTAATTAGAATCAGAATCAGAATCAGAATCAGGTTTATTGCCATTGTTCATGTAGTACACAAACTAGGAATTTGTCTCGGTACAATGCTGCAACATTAAACATGATAAGATAAGAGAAATAAACTATACATGTAATAAAGTGTAGGATAAGATTAAGTGATACTGGTCAACAGTTAAAATATATATTAGCCAGCAGCAGATACTGTGGAGAACTATATAGTGCAGTCGGTAATGCAGGAAGAAAACAGTGATGATTGACATGAGTCTGGTTGAGCTGCTGTACATGGTGCACGAGAGTCACATAGTGTTCAGCAGTCTAATGGCAGAGGGGAAGAAGCTGTTCATGTGACGGGAGGTTTTAGTCTGGATGGACCGAAGTCTTCTACCAGAGGGGAGGGGGGCAAACAGTACGTGACCAGGGTGTGAGGGATCGGCTATGATCCGGCCAGCACGCCTCCGGGTCCTGGAGATGTACAGATCCTGGAGAGATGGGAGCTTGCAGCCGATCACCTTCTCAGCAGTGCGCACGACGCGCTGCAGCCTTAGTCTGTCCCTGGCAGTGGCTCCTGCGTACCACACGGTTATGGAGGTGGTGAGGATGGACTCGATGATGGCTGTGTAGAACTGCACTAACATCTTGGTGGGTAGCTTGAGCTTCCTCAGCTGCCGCAGGAAGAACATCCTCTGCTGGGCTTTTTTGATGAGTGAGCTGATGGTCAGCTCCCATTTGAGGTCCCTGGTGATGGTAGTGCCTAGGAAGCGGAAGGAATCAGCAGTGGTGATGGGAGAGCCTGAGAGGGTGAGGGGGGGCAGAGGAGTAGTGACTTTCCTGAAGTCTACAATCATCTCCACTGTCTTCAGAGCGTTCAGCTGCAGGTTGTTATTGCTGCACCAGGACGCCAGCTGGGCCACCTCTCTCCTGTAGGCGGACTCGTCGCCGTTGGAGATGAGCCCGATGAGGGTGGTGTCGTCCGCAAACTTGATCAACTTGACAGACTGGTGGCTGGAGGTGCAGGAGTTGGTGTAAAGGGAGAAGAGTAGGGGGGAAAGTACACAGCCCTGGGGTGATCCGGTGCTGATGCTAGTATAGTCTGAGACAGTCTTTCCCAGCCGCACATGCTGCCTCCGGTCCGTCAGGAAGTCGATGATCCACCTGCAGAGGGAGTCAGGCACGTTGAGCAGGGACAGCTTGTCCCGGAGCAGAGCGGGGCGGATGGTGTTGAATGCGGAGCTGAAGTCCACAAACAGGATCCTGGCGTAGGTTCCCGGGGAGTCCAGGTGCTGCAGGATGGAGTGGAGGGCCAGGTTGACTGCATCGTCTACAGACCTGTTGGCTCGGTAGGCAAACTGCAGCGGGTCCAGGAGAGGGGTGGTGATGGACTTGAGGTGGGACAGGACCAGGCGCTCAAAGGACTTCATGACTACAGAGGTGAGCGCTACAGGTCTGTAGTCATTAAGTCCAGTGATCCGTGGCTTCTTGGGGACAGGGATGATGGTGGAGGATTTGAGGCAGGATGGCACGTGGCATAACTTAAGGGAGGTGTTAAAAATGTCTGTGAATACAGGAGCCAGCTGTTTCGCACAGAGTCTCAGGGTGGAGGGAGACACGCTGTCTGGGCCGGGGGCCTTGCGCGGGTTCAGTCTGGAGAACTGTTTGAGCACATCCTGCTCACTGATGATAAGGGGAGGGGGGGAGGAGGGGGGGTGCCTTAAATGAAGTAGGGAATGTGGAGGCTGTGGAGCTGGAGGGAGGGGGGGAGTTGGACACAGATGGCGAGGTGTCAAAACGGGCATAGTGTTGGGACAGTCTCTGACAAAGGGCTTTGTCATCCTGACCTTTAGGAGCCTTAGGTCGATAGTTGGTGATTTGCCTCAGTCCTCTCCACACGGAAGCCGAATCATTAGCAGTGAACTGCTGCTGGAGTCTCTCTGAGTACACAGATTTAGCCCTCTTCAGCTCTCTGTTAAACCGGTATTTAACCTCCCTGTAGCAGTCCCTGTCTCCACTTTTCAGCGCTGCTTCCTTCTCCTTCCTGTTCTGTCTGAGCTTAGCTGTGAACCAGGGTTTGTCATTAGAGTAACTCACCCTGGTGCGTGATGGAAGAATGTTCTCTTCACAAAAGTGGATATATGAGTTCACAGTGTCCGTGTACTCATCCAGATCATGCGTGGCTCCTTTAAGCATGCCCCAGTCAGATATTTCCATGCACGTTTCCAGCTTCTCCTCAGCATCACTGGTCCGTATCTTCGTAGTGCTCACAACAGGTTTAGTGAGCTTCAATCTCTGTCTGTATGTGGGAATGAGGTGAACCATCACGTGATCAGATAATCCCAGCGCAGCTCGAGGGACAGCGCGATATGCGTCTTTCACTGTGGTGTAACAGTGATCCAGTGTGTTTAATCCTCTGGTGGGGCATTTAATAAACTGTTTGTAGCGGGGGAGATCGTGGCTCAGATTGCACTGATTAAAGTCGCCAGCCACAATAATCAGCGAGTCTGGAAAACTCCGCTCTGTGTGTTGAATGTGATCCGCGAGCACGCGCTGAGCTTCGCGCGTGTCCGCGTCGGGAGGGGCGTACACAGCGATCATTATGAAAGAAGCAAACTCCCGCGGGGAATGAATTACTGTATCAATGTGACGTGGCATGGAGGTGATCAGCCTGTGGCACTGCTGAGGTGTTATGAAGGTCCAGGTTGGTTTGATAGTGACCTTCAGCTCGTCTACATTGTTGGGTCTGGTGTCTCTCATCTTCCTCTTGACAATACTCCATAGATTCTCAATGGGGTTTAGGTCAGGAGAGTTTGTTGGCCAATCAAGCACAGTGATGCCATGGCATTTAAACCAGGTTTTGATACTTTTGGCAGTGTGTGTGTGTGTGTGGGGGGGGGCAGTCCTGCTGGAAAAAGAAATCAGCTTCTCCACAAAGCTTGTCAGCAGAGGGAAGCTTGAAGTGCTCTAAAATTTCCTGGTAGACAACTGCACTGACTTTGATCTTGATAAAAGACAGTGGACCAACACCAGCAGATGACCGCTGTTCAGATAAAAGTAAATTTTGCATTTCATTTGTCAATCAAAGTCCCAGAGTCTTGAGAACAAGTGGAAAGGCACAGGATCTACGTTGCTTGAGGTTTAGTGTGAAGTTGCCACAGTCAGTGATGATTTGAGGAGCCATGTCATCAGCTGGTGTTGGTCCACTGTGTTTTATCGAGACCAAAGTCAGCGCAGTCATCTACCAGGAAATTTTAGAGCACTTCATGCTTCCCTCTGCTGACAAGCTTTGTGGAGAAGCTGATTTCTTTTTTCCAGCAGGACTTTGCACCCCCCACACTGCCAAAAGTATCAAAACATGGGCTGCAAGCCATACTCATCAAAATTAAAAAAATAAACACTTGAAATATATCACTCTCTGTGTAATGAATTTATATAATATATGGGTTTCACTTCCTGAAATGAGTGACAAAAAATATTGAACTTTTTCGTAATATTCTAATTTTTTGAGATGTACCTGTAAATAGGGAAAAAGTGATAGCTGTCTTCTTTGATGTAGAAAACGAGTATGACATGCTGTGGAAGGAAGGGTTGTTGATTAAATTAAATCAATTTGGCACTGAAGGTAAATTATTAGCTTTCCTGTATGATAGAGCGATTGAGGTAAGAGTTGGTACAGAGTACTCCAAAATATATCAAGTTGAAAATGGCACCCCCCAAGTCAGCATATGTAGCCCTGTTTTGTTTAATATTATGATTAATGATATTTTTGAAGGAATTGATAGTGGAATAGGGAAGGCCTTGTATGCAGATGATGGGGCCTTACAGATAAGGGGACGCAATCTTGTGTACATTCAGAGGAAAATGCAGGCAGCAATAGACCAGGTTGAACAATTGGCAAACCGATGGGCTTTTAAATTATTGGACTCAAAGACAAATAATTTGCTTCTCTAAAAGTCACAAAGAAATTTCTTTAAATCTTTATGGCCAAAGGTTAGAGCAAGTAAAGGTAGTTTGGTATTTAGGTGTGTTGTTTGGTGAAAAACTAACTTGGAAGCAGCACACTGAAAAAAACTAAAGGAAAATGTAAGAAAATAAATAATATTTTGAGATGTCTGGCAGGACGGGACTGGGAATCCTCTAGGGCCTCTCTGTTGAGGGTGTATCAAGGTCTAATGAGAGCTACACTAGACTATGGATGTGTTGCATTCATGTCAGCTGCTGATTGTCACCTGAACCAACTGGACATAGAGAAGAAAAGGGCTCTTAGGATATGTTGTGATGCATTTAAAACTTCTCCAGTATCAGCGATCCAAGTAGAGATGGGCGAAATGCCCTTAAGATTAAGAAGAGCCAAATTAATGCTGGCATACTGGATCAACTTGAAGGGGCATAAGAGGTCACATCCTGGTAAAGCTATTCCTAATGATTGCTGAGAACACAATGAGTCCAACATTGGTAGCTTTGGATGGATAAGTGATCAGGTAGATAAGTCAGGCAGGATTAAAATACATAGATTTTAGCCCAACGGTCCTGTGGTCTGTTATTCCTCCATGGCTGTTTGAGATGCCACTGGTAGATTTTGAAATACAACAACTGAGGAGGCAACATAAGCAATCAGCAACAGATTATATAGTGCATAAAAATATTGAACAGAACTTCAGAAACAGGCTGATAGCATTTACCAATGGTTCCAAGGATCCTACAACTGGTCATAGTGGAGCTGTGGTATACATTCCTCAGTATAAAATATCTATCAATAAAAGAACCAGTAATCACTTATCAGTATACACAGTTGAGCTAGTTGCCGTTATATTAGCTTTACAGTGGTTGGAGATAAATTATAGGAATAATGCAGTCATTGCTTCAGATAGTTGGGCAGCTCTCAAGAGTATTTAGTCACTGCAGTCGTGTAGGCAGGACCTAATTGGAGAAATCCACTCCTTAATTTACAACCTCTACAGTAAAGGTCAGTCAATAAACTTTCTTTGGGTTCCAGCCCACACTGGAACAGAGGGCAATGAGGATGTGGATTTATTAGCAAAACAATCATTAAAATTTGAAGAAATAAATCTGGAAATCTCACTCAGTAAGGCAGAAGGCAAATCAATAATTAAAAATTATATAGTGGAAAAGTGGCAAGAATATTGGGACTCAATAGATACAGGAAGACATCTTTATGACATTCAAAGGCAGGTAAACTCTGGAATGGGATTTGGCAGAAACAGGAAAGAAGATACTCATCATCCGATTAAGAATAGGACACACTACTTTAAACCAGACGCTGCATAGAATAGGTAAACATCTAACTGGCAGCTGTGCACATTGTGGTTCTCCGGAAACAGTTCAACACATTTTGTTGGAGTGTCAGGGATACCAGGAACAAAGGAAACATCTGATTGTAGTTATGGAAAGGGATAATTTAAGTTTTGTTTTGGAAAACATGTTAGGAACGACAGTCAAAGAAATGTATGTAGGTCTACTTAGATATTTAAGTGCAACTGGATTAATTAAAAGAATTTAGTTGGGTTTTTTTCCCCCTGCCATTCTCTTGTCCACACTCCAACCCGGTAGGTGGCGGTAATGCACCTGTAAGCTGGTTGCCAACTGCCAATCAAATCTAAAAGAAGAAGAAGACCCCCCCAAAAAAAAAAGCAGGGAAAAAAATCCAGATTAATGTCCAATATAAGCTTGGATTGAAATATTTAATGAAATTAAAAGGACAGGATAAAATCTCTTCTAAAAATATGTTGAGCCAGCACTGGGAGTTCATGGGGTCTAATAGAAGGAGTTTAGATAGATAGATAGATAGATAGATAGATAGATAGATACTTTATTTCGAACAAAGAAGTATAACAAAAACAAAACAAATGACAAATGCAATAAAGTAACAGTATACAGTGTTCGAAAGGGAGAAGGAAGAAGTGAACACTTAATTCCATCTCCTCTTTTCCATAAATACACCCTTGTGAATTATATACAAATTACCACATTTAAGACCCCAAGTAAACAATTAACTGTATTTTGTACATATCAATATTAACACCCATCCATCCTAGCATACATTGATGTCCATACATCAAAACCAGCCTCAAACAACACAGATATACAGTACACAGTGCTGTCCCACCCACCATTCCATAGTGTCCCATAGTGTCCCAGAGTGAGCACAGTGAATCGTACATATAAATACTACCCTTCTAACATACATCCTTTCAGCAAATAATGTTTGTACCTCTTTTTGAATTGATTTCTGTTTGTACATAGTTTCAGTTCCGGCTCCAGACTGTTCCACAAATCCACCCCACAGACAGATATGCACATACTTTTCTTGGTAGTTCGTATCTTGGGTTTTGTAAGTTTAAGTCTCCTCTCAAATTATGATCATTGTCTCTTTTTTTAAATATTTTTTGTATATTAGTTGGGAGTTGATTATTAATTGCCCTGTACATGACTTGTGCTGTCTTAAATTTAACTAGAAAAGCACTCGGAGAGCGCATTATCATCTGAGCATTATCATCATAGTTACAATAATAGGTATCATCATCATCATTATCATCATAGTTACAATAATAGGTATCATCATCATCATCATAGTTACAACAATAATAGGTATCATCATCGTAGTAACAATAATAGGTATCATCATCATCATAGTTACAACAATAGGTATCATCATCATCGTTACAACAATAATAGGTATCATCATCATCGTAGTAACAATAATAGGTATCATCATCATCATAGTCATCATATCATCACGATGATGATGATACCTATTATTGTAATTACGATGATGATCATGATCGGTGATCCGGATCATCCCCAAAATTTAATTAGTTCTTCCTTGTACCATTTCCAACAACGCCTGAAAGTTTCATCGAAATCCGTCCAAAACTTTTTGAGTTATCTTGCTAACCAACAGACAGACAAACAGACAGACAAACAAACAGACAGACAAACCCCGGCAAAAACATAACCTCCTGGCGGAGGTAACTAGCAATTGGATTGACAATGATAGGATTAGTGGTTCAGTAGTTATTCACGAAAATGGCATTTTCCGTAATGGCGGCCACAGTTCCCCCCATACAGTGTTTGTGTGTACGTTTTCAGATTCCTTGACCATGAAAACATATGACTAGCAATTGGATTCACAATGATAGGATTAGTGGTTCAGTAGTTATTCACGAAAATGGCATTTTCCGTAATGGCGGTTTTCTTCTGGACGGTGATCCGGCTCACCACCAAAATGTAATCATCTGTAGGATACCCCATTTCTGACAATCTGAATTGTCAGATTGAAAAATTGAAAAATGCCATTTTTACCTCCGCCAAGGAGGTTATGTTTTCATCGGCGTTGGTTTGTCTGTCTGTCTGTTTGTTTGTTTGTTAGCAAGATAACTCAAAAAGTTATGGACGGATTTTCATGAAATTTTCACAGATTGTCAGAAATGGGGTATCCTACAGATGATTACATTTTGGTGGTGATCCGGATCACCGTCGAGAAGAAAACCGCCATTACGGAAAATGCCATTTTCGTCAATAACTACTGAACCACTAATCCTATCATTGTGAATCCAATTGCTAGTCATATGTTTTCATTGTCAAGGAATCTGAAAACGTACACACAAACACTGTATGGGGGGAACTGTGGCGCTTGGCGGAGGTCTGGCGTTGGTTTGTCTGTTTGTCTGTTTGTTTGTTTGTTAGCAAGATAACTCAAAAACTTATAGATGGATTTTCATGAAATTTTCACAGATTGTCAGAAATGGGGTATCCTATAGATGATTACATTTTGGTGGTGATCCGGATCACCGTCCAGAAGAAAACCGCCATTACGGAAAATGCCATTTTTCACGAAAATTCCACCATTATGTAATTCCGCCATTATGGATAATCATCTGTAGGATACCCCATTTCTGACAATCTGTGAAAATTTCATGAAAATCCATCCATAAGTTTAGGAGTTATCTTGCTAACAAACAAACAATCAGACAAACAGACTGTCACCACTCGCCGCTCACGGGCATCCACCTCAGCTGCGCACACACCTGCACCTCGTTAGTGCGCAACTATTTATTCCACCTCGCCCTGAGCATCGGCCTGGAGCCGTCTGTCTTCCTTCGTGCTCTAACCCTCAGCGAATTCCTTCCTCCAGGCCTGCTGATCATCACAACGACACGTAAGCTGTCTATTTGTCTCACCTGTCCTCTCAGCCTTCCCCTGTGCACAGGTGGATTCCCCGGTGGCGGACATCCTCTCCTTCATCTTCATCGTTCCTCTGCAACACTGCTCCTCCTAGGGGACACAGCAGGACACTGTCTCCCAGGCTTGAGATCTTGCCAACGCCAGCCACCTCTGTTACTGCAAGTAAGCACATTGCTTTATTACTCTCCTGTGTGGTTTGCCCAGCTAACCCCCTGCTCTCGTCTCATCCATCGGGTTGCCTGGCTGCACAGTGTGCTGCTCTGTCCCTGCCTTCATCCTCCACCCACAACATATTCACATATCACACACACACATCCAAACACATTATATTGGTTGAAGTAAAGCTTTCAAATCTACCTGAGCCTGTGTGCGTGTTTCCTGGGCCGAATATTATGTCAGTACGGCTCCAGCAGAGCGGCCCAGCGGACAGCGGGCTCGCACGCCGTTTTTCCACCCTCGAGGCTCGGGTGGATATGATTGCGCACCAACAGCAAGTTATTTTCAATCAATTAACCATAATTACTCACCGGTTAGACCGCCTGGATCTCCAGCAGGCATTCCCCCCGGTTCCTCAAGGCGCCTCGGCTCCGGTCGCTTCCACGGCTGGCCAGCCTAGCTCGGGAACGCCGACCCAGCTCACACCTATTCCGACCCCCGCTCGCTTCAACGGGAAACTCGGTGGAGCGAGGGGGTTTATCTTGCAGTGTGAGTCAGTGTTCCTGCGCGTTCCCGGGGATTTCCCCTCAGACCATAGCCGAATCGGGTACATGGCTAATCTCTTAGAGGGGCGAGCACTAGCTTGGGCTTATGCCGTTATGACGAAGCCCAGCTACGCAACCCTCTCTTATGACCGGTTTGTGCAAGACTTTTTAGAGGTGTTCGACCACTCGCGTCATGACAGTGTCCTCGCCGATCGGCTCCTTAGTCTCCAACAGGGAAGCCGGTCGGCCGCGGAGCACGCTGTTGACTTCCGGGTGGCAGCGGAGGAGGTGGGCTGGGGAGAGGCATCTCTCTGCAGTATCTTCCTCCGTAGCATCAGTTCTGGTCTGAGGGACGAGCTAGCCAGTCGGGATCTCCCAGGGCGGCTGTCCGAGATGATCTCTCTCACAATTAGCCTGGACAATAGGCTGCGAGAGCGGGCCGCGGAGTGGAAGCCAGTCAGCCGCTCGCGCGGAGCTTCTGTCCGCTCTCCTCAGTCTCGCCCCCTGGCGTTACCCGCTCTGGAGTCCGCCGATGAGCCAGAGGCCATGGCGATCGGGCGCACTAGGCTCCCTCTTGCGGAGAGACAATGCCGGCGGGAACGGGGTCTCTGCATGTATTGCGGAGAGAACCAGCATCCCGTGGAGCTGTGCCCGGTTAAGCCAAACGGGGAGGTCTGCGAGTCACTGTAGGAGGCCTCGCGGACTCTAACCGGTCAAATCCCCTATCCTGTCGCACACTGCCCATTCGATTCTGCCACAACTCCATCGGGCATTTCACGCACACACTGGTGGATTCAGGGGCAGAGCAAAGTTTTATTTCCAAGAGCCTGGCAACCCGTTTGGGCATACCCTGTCTGCCACTGTCAACTCCCCTCAACTTGGTCACTCTCTCTCGCTCTCCCCTGGGGGTAGTGACGCATCGCACCAAGCCGGTTCCCATCATCATCTCTGGCAACCACCGTGAGGATCTGACCCTGTTTGTCCTGCCCTCCTCTTCAGACCGTGTCATCCTGGGCTACCCATGGCTGCGCTTGCACAACCCCGTCCTTGATTGGAGATCCGGCAGTGTCCTTTCATGGAGCTCCTTTTGCCTGGGCACCTGCCTCCAGTCTGCGGCTTGTGCTCCGTCCTCTCCTCCGCCGGCGCCGGTCTCCGAGCCTCCGGACCTCACCCTGGTGCCGCAGGAGTTCCATGACTTGGGAGTAGCTTTCAGTAAGTCCAGGGCTATGTCTCTTCCCCCTCACCGGCCATATGATTGCGCGATCAACCTCCGTCCAGGGGCCCCCTTGCCATCTGGCCGCCTGTACAGCCTCTCCGCTCCTGAACATGAGGCGATGGATACTTACATCAAGGAGTCACTCAGCGCTGGGATTATCCACCCCTCCTCGTCTCTGCTCGGCACGGGCTTCTTCTTCGTGTCCAAGAAGGATGGGTCCCTGCATCCCTGCATTGACTTCAGAGCGCAGAATGATATTACTATCAAGGATCGCTACACCTTGCTGCTAATGGACACCGCCTTCCACTCCCTCCAGGGGGCGACCTGGTTCACGAAGCTAGATCTCCGCAGCGCTTACCATCTCGTTCGGATCCGGGAGGGAGACGAGTGGAAGACGGCCTTCAGGATGCCCAGCGGTCACTTCGAGTACCTTGTGATGCCGTTTGGGCTCACCAACGCACCTGCCGTCTTCCAGCGGCTCATAAATGACGTCCAACGAGATTTCCTGGGGTTCTTTGTCTTCGTGTATTTGGACGATATACTTATCTTCTCCAAGTCACGGGAGGAGCACCAGGCTCATGTGATCAAGGCGGAGAAGTGCAAGTTCTACGCCTGGACCACCTCCTTCCTGGGGTTTGTCATCTCGCACAATCAGATTCTCCCCGACCCCGCTACGGTCAAAGCGGTGGTTGAGTGGCCCACGCCTACCTCCAGGAAGCAGGTGCAGCAGTTTATTGGCTTCGCTAATTTCTACCGGCGCTTTGTCCTCAACTTTGGCGCCATTGTCACCCCCCTGACTCACTTCACTTCATCGAAGGTGCCCTTCCAGTGGTCTGAGGAGGCAGCCGCCGCCTTCAAGACTCTCCAGGCGGAGTTCTCGTCCTCCCGGGTCCTGACCCAGGTCGACCCCGCGCTGCAGTGCTTGGTGGAGGTCGACGCTTCCGACACGGGGGTGGGAGCGGTGCTCTCTCAGCGCTCGCCAGTGGACGGAGTCAAGCGGCCCTGCGCCTTCTTCTCTCGACGATTATCTGCGGCGGAGCGTAACTATGACGTCGGCAACAGGGAGCTCCTCGCTGTCAAGCTCGCGCTGCAGGAGTGGCGTCACTGGTTGGAGGGGGCAGCTCAGCCTTTTGTGGTCTGGATGGACCACAAGAACCTTGAGTATTTGAGGTCAGCGCGGCGCCTGAATGCCCGCCAGGCGCGCTGGTCTCTATTCTTTGCTCGGTTTCAGTTTACCATCACGTACTGTCCAGGCTCGAAGAATGGGTTGCCCGACGCTTTATCCAGGCAGTTCGCCCCTGAGGATCCGGAGGAGTCAGACCACACCATCCTTCCCAGCTCGTGCGTTGTGGGGACGGTTTCCTGGTCCAACAGGGACAAGATCCAAAGGGCACAGGAGACGGAACCGGACCCTGGCGGTGGTCCAGAGGG
Source organism: Pholidichthys leucotaenia (assembly GCA_020510985.1). Taxonomy (NCBI): domain Eukaryota; kingdom Metazoa; phylum Chordata; class Actinopteri; order Cichliformes; family Pholidichthyidae; genus Pholidichthys; species Pholidichthys leucotaenia. Next base: position 60,075,198 of record CM035846.1, on the reverse strand, counting down.
GAGGCTCTTCGTTCCTTCAGCGGTTCGAGGAGAGGTTATTCACTGGGTCCACACCTCCAAGCTCGCCTGTCACCCTGGCATCTCCCGTCTGGTGGATCTTCTGCAACGCTCGTTCTGGTGGCCGGGTCTCCAGAAGGACGTCACCAACTACGTCTGGACTTGCCCCCAGTGCACTACCGGCAAGTCTCAAAACTCTCCACCTGCGGGTCTGCTCCAGCCCCTGCCGGTCCCGGGCAGGCCCTGGTCACACATCGCCCTTGACTTCGTCACCGGTCTCCCGGTCTCTAACACCTATGACACAGTCCTGACTATTGTGGATCGGTTTTCTAAAGCCGCCCATTTTGTGCCTCTTCGGGGTCTCCCTTCGGCACGTGAGACGGCTGACCTCCTTGTCCAGCATGTTGTCAGACTGCACGGGATCCCGTTGGACCTGGTATCGGATCGGGGCCCTCAGTTTGTCTCCCAGGTATGGAGGTGCTTCTGCAACGCCTTGGGGGCCACAGTTAGTCTCTCCTCTGGTCACCACCCCCAGTCCAATGGACAATGTGAGCGCACTAACCAGGAGTTGGAGGCTGCCCTGCGCTGCGTGACCTCCTCTACTCCATCTTCCTGGAGCTCCTACTTGGCCTGGGTGGAGTATGCCCACAACACGGCACGGTCTTCGGCTACTGGTGTGTCTCCCTTCAAGGCGTCCTTGGGGTACGATCCCCCCTTGTTCCCCGAGCAGGAGGGTGAGTTGGCTGTTCCATCTGTCCAGGCGCACATGAGACGCTGCCGGAGTGTGTGGACCAAGACGAGGGGTGCGCTTTTACGCACGGCGGCGCGCAACAGTTCCACCGCCAATCGCCACAGGAGGCCAGCTCCTGATTACCAGGTGGGTCAATGGGTTTGGCTCTCGTCCCAAGACATCAACCTCAAAGTGGAGAAGAGGAAGCTGGCTCCGCGGTTTCTCGGTCCTTTTGTGATCACCAAAATTGTCAACCCGGTGGCTGTGCGTTTGGCCCTCCCTCCCTCCCTATGTGTGTGTCCCACCTTCCACGTGTCTAAGGTTAAACCTGTTCTCTCCAATCCACTCTGCCCTCCTCCTAGGTCGCTGCCCGCTCCTAGGATGATCGACGGTGACCCGGCGTGGGGTGTTACCTCCATCTTGGACTCCCGGAGCCGAGGTCGTGGGCTACAATACCTGGTGGATTGGGAAGGTTATGGGCCGGAGTGGAGGTCCTGGGTGCGCTCTTCGTGGGTGTTGGATCAAGATCTCATCGCGGAGTTTCACCGGGCGCACCCAGGTAAGCCAGCGCCAGGAGGCGCTGTTGGGGGGGGAGTACTGTCACCACTCGCCGCTCACGGGCATCCACCTCAGCTGCACGCACACCTGCACCTCGTTAGTGCACAACTATTTATTCCACCTCGCCCTGAGCATCGGCCTGGAGCCGTCTGTCTTCCTTCGTGCTCTAACCCTTCCTCCAGGCCTGCTGATCATCACAACGGCACGTAAGCTGTCTATTTGTCTCACCTGTCCTCTCAGCCTTCCCCTGTGCACAGGTGGATTCCCCGGCGGCGGACATCCTCTCCTTCGTCTTCATCGTTCCTCTGCAACACTGCTCCTCCTAGGACGCACAGTAGGACGCTGTCTCCCAGGCTTGAGATCTTGCCAACGCCAGCCACCTCTGTTACTGCAAGTAAGCACATTGCTTTATTACTCTCCTGTGTGGTTTGCCCAGCTAACCCCCTGCTCTCGTCTCATCCATAGGGTTGCCTGGCTGCACGGTGTGCTGCTCTGTCCCTGCCTTCATCCTCCACCCACAACACATTCATATATCACACACACGCATCCAAACACGTTATGTTGGTTGAAATAAAGCTTTCAAATCTACCTGAGCCTGCGTGCGTGTTTCCTGGGCCGAATATTATGTCACAGACAAACAGACAAACCAACGCCAGACGTCCGCCAAGCGCCACAGTTACCCCCATACAGTGTTTGTGTGTACGTTTTCAGATTCCTTGACTATGGGGGAACTGTGGCCGCCATTACGGAAAATGCCATTTTCGTGAATAACTACTGAACCACTAATCCTATCATTGTGAATCCAATTGCTAGTCATATGTTTTCATGGTCTAGGAATCTGAAAACGTACACACAAACACTGTATGGGGGGAACTGTGGCCGCCATTACGGATAATCATCTGTAGGATACCCCATTTCTGACAATCTGTGAAAATTTCATGAAAATCCGTCCATAAGTTTTTGAGTTATCTTACTAACAAACAAACAAACAGACAGACAGACAGACAGACAAACCAACGCCAGACCTCCGCCAAGCACCACAGTTCCCCCCATACAGTGTTTGTGTGTACGTTTTCAGATTCCTTGACCATGAAAACATATGACTAGCGATTGGATTCACAATGATAGGATTAGTGGTTCAGTAGTTTTTCACGAAAATGGCATTTTCCGTAATGGCGGTTTTCTTCTGGACGGTGATTCGGATCACCACCAAAATGTAATCATCTGTAGGATACCCCATTTCTGACAATCTGTGAAAATTTCATGAAAATCCGTCCATAACTTTTTGAGTTATCTTGCTAACAAACAAACAAACAGACAGACAGACAAACCAACGCCGATGAAAACATAACCTCCGCCAAGGAGGTTTTCACCAACGCCGATGAAAACATAACCTCCTTGGCAGAGGTAAAGATCAAAGGCAGGCATCACTGAACGAGTGCTGACGTGCTTGCTTACACCCATGCTTACACCTGCTTTCTATGGGCATGCAGAAATACTTGCTTAGCATGCACAGGTTTGCACTAGTCATAGCTCACGATCATAGGACATCAAAGATCAAAGGCAGGCATCGCTCACGATCATATGACTTGCTATTACATCATCATAGATCAAAGGCAAGCATCACGCTCACTCACAATCATAGGACATCAAAGATCTAAGGTAGGCATCACTCACGATCATAGGACTCACTATGACATCATCAAAGATCAAACGCAGACATCACTCATTACCACAGGACTTGCTCTGACATCCTCCAAGATCATAGGACTCGTTATAACATCATCAAAGGTCAAATGCAGGCATCATAGGAGTCACTATGCTATCATCAAAGATCATAGGATTCACTATGACATCATCAAAGATCAAAGGCAATCATAACTCATGATCATAGGACTCGCTATGACATCATCACAGATCATAGGACTTGCTATGACACCATCATAGATCAAAGGCAGGCATCACTGAACGAGTGCTGACGTGCTTGCTTACACCCTTGCTTACACCTGCTTTCAATGGGCATGCAGAAATACTTGCTGATACTTGGTTTCTACAGGCATGCACAGGTATGCATGAGTCATCACTCTATATATAATATAGAGTGATGACTCGTGCATACCTCGTGCATACACTACAGATTTCTTGAATTATTCAAGAAATCTGTGTGTCTGTCATGACCATAGGACTCGCTGAAAGATCATAGGATTGTCTATGATGTTCCTATCTATGATCTCGACCTGATGTCTATATGACGTCATATAAACACCAAAAGATCAAAAGCAACCTTCACTCACGATCATAGGACTCGCTATGACATCAAAGATCAATGGACTTGCTAAAAGGTCATAGGACTCGCTAAAAGATCATAGGACTCACTAAAAGATCATAGGACTCACTATGACATCATCAAAGATCAAAGGCAGGCTTCACTCACGATCATAGGACTGTCATATAGACATCATAGGCATATCATCGGCTCAGTGATGTCTGATGTCATAGCTGACATCATCAAACCCTGTCTGTCACGATGTCACGGTCATAGGACTCGCTAAAAGATCATAGGACTCACTATGACATCATCAATTGTGATTGTGATGGTATTGATACGGCACTAGTAAAAAGAACTGTTGATGGTATATTAAAACCATTCACATATATTTGTAATTTATCATTTCAAACTGGCTCATTCCAGCAGAAAATGAAAATAGCAAAAGTAATACCATTATTCAAGCAAGGAAATGAACACCAATACACAAACTACAGACCAGTATCACTTCTCCCACAATTTTCAAAGATTCTGGAAAAACTTTTCAACAACAGATTAGAAAACTTTTTAAATAAACAAGATGTGCTGAATCAGAACCAATATGGGTTTAGAGCCAAGAGTACAACTTCATTGGCGATAATGGAAGCAACAGAGGAAATAATAAATGCATTATAAATGCATTATGCTGCACGGTGGCGCAGTGGTTAGCACCGCGGCAGCACAGTTTACCCTCGGCCGGGGGATCGCGGGGATTGTGGGTTCGATCCCTGCCCCCGGCCAACAGTGATCTGTGTGGAGTTTGCATGTTCTCCCCGTGTTTGCGTGGGTTTACTCCGGGATTTCTCCGGTTTCCTCCCACATGCCAAAAACATGCAGGTTAGGGAGTTAAGGGGCGCTCGCGCACGCAGCGACCGGCAGCTGGTGGCTTGTCACCGGACTGCAGAACAAATCTACCTACGGGTACAAAATAAGTAAAAAAAAAAAAAAAAATTAGATCAAGGAAAATATGCAATTGGTGTGTTTATGGATTTTAGAAAAGCATTTGATACAATAAATCATTCAATACTTCTTAATAAATTGCAAATGTATAGTATTAGGGGAATGGCTCTGAAATGGGTTACAAGTTATCTATCTGAGAGACAACAATTTGTGAAGATGGGAGAGTATCTGTCTGGGTGTATGGGAATTGCCTATGGGGTCCCCCAGGGGTCAGTATTGGGCCCCAAATTATTTAACATATATATAAATGATATATTCCAAGTTTCTAAATTATTAAAAATAATATTATTTGCTGATGATACTAATATATTTTATTCTGGAAATAATTATAATCAACTAATCCATACTCTAAATAATGAATTAAATAAGCTTAAAAAATGGATAGATTGTAATAAATTATCACTAAATATAGATAAAACTAAGGTAATGATATTTGGTAATTGTAAAAATAAAGAAGATATACATATTCATATACTGTAGATAATGTAGTTATTGAAAAAGTTAAGGAGATCAAGTTTTTGGGTGTAATACTGGATGATAAAATTAGTTGGAAACCACGTGAGATACATACAAAACAAAGTTGCAAAAAATATTGCAATTATAAATAAAATTAAGCAGGTCCTAGAATCTAGGACCTAGATTATAATTAGTGATTATTATTAGTGATTTATAATCTAGGACCTAGATTATAAATCACTTCATATCTTGTATTGCTCATTAGTACTTCCATACTTGACTTATTGTATAGTGGTTTGGGGTAAGTTATAAAAGTAAACTTAATTCATTGTTAATATTACAAAAAAGGGCAGTCCGTGTTATACACAAAGTCGAGTACCTCGAACATACTAATTTATTGTTTTTACATTCAAAGTTATTGAAATTATGGGATCTGGTTCATTATTACACAGCACAATTAATGTTTAAAGTCAGAAAAAACCTCTTGCCACACAATATACAAAATCTTTTCAGGGAGAGAGAAGGGAAATATAATTTACGGGGGAATACAAAATTTAAAATGCACTTAGTAAGATCTACTCGGAAGAGTTTTTGTGTGTCTGTGTGTGGAGTAAAATTGTGGAATGGGTTGGGGGAGAAACACAGGCAATGTCCAAACATCCACATATTTAAATCAACATATAAAGAAATGATTTTTGAGCAGTATGAGAATGAAGGGCAGTGATGTTGCATTGTGTCTTCAGTGAGGGAAGGTTGTTGTTGTGTTATGGTGATTGTGAAGGTGATGGTGTTGTCTGTGTTTGTATTGAACATGCCAGAAGTGTATGTTTATTGTTGTTGTAATATTGTTGGATGTTGGTATTGTTGTCAATATGGACTGTCATTGTTGTGTCATTTTTGTTGTATAATTTGACTATGGGTGTATTATGGTGAATGTGGTTGTGGGATAATGATGATTATGAGTGATACTGTATTTTGTTGGGTATGGAAAAGGGGCAGCCAGTTTAGAAAGCTTGGGATCAGTCCGCCAAGGTCTCCGCCTTTGACCGCCACCTAATCCACATAGCACCGGACCTCCATGATCCTTCCTGCAGGTGGTGAACCCACTGGAGGGCGGACCCATGTAACTCCTTCGGGCTGAGCCCAGCCGGGTCCCATGGGTGGAAACCCGGCCACCAGACGCTAGCCTTCGAGCCCCTCCCCCAGGCCTGGCTCCAGGCTGGGGCCCCGGTAACCCCATACCGGGCAGGGTACACTGAATCCTTGATATACAATTTATCATGAGAGTCTGTTGGATCGTTCTTAGTCTGGCCCTTCACCCAGGACCAGTTTGTCTTGGGAGACCCTATCAGAGGCAAATTGCCCCGGACAACATAGCTCCTGGGATCACTGGGGCACGCAACCCCCCCCACCACGATAAGGTGACGATCCATGAGGGGGTCTGTTGGATGGTTCTTAGTCTGGCCCTTCACTCAGGACCAGTTTGTCTTGGGAGACCCTATCAGAGGCAAATTGCCCCAGACAGGGCTGCCCTTTGTCACCGATCCTGATCATAATTTTTATGGACAGGATTTCTAGGCGCAGCCAGGGAATGGAGGGTGTCATGCTTGGTGACCACAGGATCTCATCTCTGTTGTTTGCAGATGATGTTGTCCTGTTGGCTTCATCCAGTAATGACCTACAGCTCTTGCTGGGACGGTTTGCCGCTGAGTGTGAAGCGGCTGGGATGAGAATCAGCACCTCCAAGTCCGAGTCCATGGTCCTCAGCCGGAAAAAGGTGGATTGTCCTCTCCGGGTTGGGGACAGGCTCCTGCCCCAAGTGGAGGAGTTTAAGTATCTTGGGGTCTTGTTCACGAGTGAGGGGAAAATGGAGCGAGAGATCGACAGACGGATTGGAGCAGCATCTGCAGTGATGCGGACGTTGTACCGGTCTGTTGTGGTGAAGAGGGAGCTTAGTTCTAAGGCAAAGCTGTCGATTTACCAGTCAATCTACGTTCCTACTCTCACCTATGGTCATGAGCTTTGGGTAATGACCGAAAGAACGAGATTGCGGATACAAGCGGCTGAAATGAGCTTTCTCCGTAGGATTGCTGGACTCACCCTCAGAGATGGGGTGAGGAGCTCAGTCGTCCGGGAGAGGCTCAGAGTAGAACCGCTGCTCCTCCACATTGAAAGAGGAGTCAGTTGAGGTGGTATGGGCATCTGATTAGGATGCCTCCTGGACGCCTCCCACTTGAGGTGTTTCAGGCACGTCCCACTGGGAGGAGACCCCGGGGCAGACCCAGGACTCGGTGGAGAGACTATGTCTCCCAGCTGGTCTGGGAACGCCTTGGTATCCCCTCTGAAGAGCTGGAGCAGGTGGCTGGGGAGAGGGAAGTCTGGGCTTTTCTGCTTGAACTGCTGCCTCCGCGACCCGGACCTCCGGAAAAGCAGTAGAAGATGGATGGATGGATGGAAAAGGGGTGGGACTATACAGTATAAGCGTTGGCTTCTTCCCACTCCTTTTGAACATTTTATTTTTGGCTTGTCTTTTTGTTTTGTTTTGAATTCTCTTTTTTTTTTTAGAATATTCAAATAAAAATCAATGTCAATCAAAGATCAAAGGCAGCCATCACAGATCAAAGGCTGTCATCACTGAATGAGTGGTGACGTCAAAAATCAAAGGCAGGTTTGGTAACAGCAACTTTCTACGGGCCTGTAGAAATGCTTGCTTACACTTGCTTTCTATGGGCATGCATGAGTATGCACTAGTATATCACTCTATATATCACTCTATATAATTCAAGAAATCTCTGTGCATGTGAGTGTGTGTGTCTGTCATGACCATAGGACTCACTAAAAGATCAAAGGATCACCTATGATGTTCCTATGATCTCTACATGATGTCTATATGATGTCATATAGACACAATAGTATAGAGTGATTCAAGAAAATCTGTGTGTGTGTCTGTGTGTGATCAAAGGCAGGTATCACTCACGATCATAGGACATCAAAGATCAAAGGCAGGCATCACTCCCGATCATAGGACTCACTATGACATCATCAAAGATCAAAGGCAGGCATCACACGCTCACTCACGATCATAGGACATCAAAGATCAAACGCAGGCATCACTCACGATCATAGGACTCATTATGACATCATCAATGATCATAGAACACTGTCACGACCATAGGACTCGCTAAAAGATCATAGGATCACCTATGACGTCCCCATGATCTCTACATGATGTCTATATGACGTCATATAGACACCATAGCAATTTAGAATCCCCAGTTTGATGCCAGTTAACCTAACTTGCATGTTTTTGGCATGTGGGAGGAAACCGGACACTCATGATCATACGACATCAAAGATCAAAGACAGGCATCACTCACGATCATAGGACTCAGTATGACATCATCTAAGATCAAAGGCAGGCATCACTCACACTCACTCACTATCATAGGACATCCAAAGATCAAACACAGGCATCACTTACGATCATAGGACTTGCTATGGCATCATCAAAGATCATAGGACACGCTATGACATCATCAAAGATCAAATGCAGGCATCATAGGACTCACTATGCCATCAGCCTATGGTGTCTATATGATGACATCATCAAAGATCAATAGACTCACTGACATCTTCAAAGATCAAAGGCAAGCATCACTCACGATCATCGGGCTCGCAGTGACATCATCAATTAAAAGCAGGCATTACTGAATGAGTGTTGACGTGCTTGCTTACACCTGCTTTCTACGGGCATCTGTGTGTGTCTGTGTGATCAAAGGCAGGCATCACTCACGATCATAGGATATCAAAGATCAAAGGCAGGCATCACTCAGGATCCTAAGATTTGCTATGACATCATCAAAGATCATAGGACTCAATATGACATCATCAAAGATCAAATGCAAGCATCATAGAACTCGCTATGCCGTCATTAAAGATCATAGGACTCACTATGACTTCATCAAAGATCAAAGGCATCGTTACTCATGATCATAGGTCTATGACATCATCAAAGATCATAGGACTCACTATGACACTATCAAAGATCAAAGGCAGGCATCACTGAACGAGTGGTGACGTGCTTGCTTACACCCTTCCACCTGCTGTCTACGGGCATGCATAAATACTTGTTTATACTTGGTTTCTACGGGCATGCACGGACATGCACAGGTATGCACTAGTGATCACATTACAATTCAAGAAATCTTTGTGTGTGTGTCACCCACACACACTGTGTTCCTAAGATGTCACATGACCATATCAGGAGTTCTGAACAACTCCTTTGAACAACTCCTATCATAGGCACATTGCGAGGTCAGAACACTCTTTCAATGGGCATGCAGAAATGCTTGCTTGCACTTGGTTTCTACGGGCATGCAGAAATACTTGCTTAGCCATGTCAGAGATCAAAGACCAGCATCACTGCACAAGTGGTGACGTCAAAGATCAAAGGCAGGTTTCACCATGGTTACTGTTGCCATGGAAACCATGTCAAAGCTCAAAGGCAGGCATCACCATGGTTACTGTTGCCATGGTAATAGTAACTTTCTACGGGCATATAGAAATGCTTGCTTACACTTGGTTTCTATGGGCAAGCACGGGTATGCACTAGTTTTTAAGAAAAAGAGAAAAATGTCACAGTTCTTTTGTTTTTTAAGAAGAAACTGGAGCACCACCGAGAAAAACCCCAAAAACTGTGGTGGTAGAAAGTAGATGGAAGGATGGATGGATCTTATTTTTTTTGGTCTGTCCTATCAGAGATTGTGCTTGGGGTCCCACAAGGTAGCTCTGGAAGTCAGCCACTGTTTTCCAATAAATTAAATGCATTTCTCTCAGGTATTTTTAAGGAAAAGAGAAAAATGTCACAGTTCTTTTGTTTTTTTAAGGGGAAACCGGAGCACCACGGAGAAAACCCCCAAAAACTGGTGGTAGAAAATGGATGGATGGATGGATCTTATTTTTTTGGCAGCCCTATCAAAGATTGTGTTTGGGGTCCCACAAGCTAGCTCTGGAAGTCAGCCACTGTTTTCCAATAAATTAAATGCATTTCTCTCAGTTTTTTTTTTTAAGGAAAAGAAGAAAAATGTCACAGCTCTGTTTTTTAAGGGGAAACCGGAGCACCGTGGAGAAAATCCCCCAAAACTGTGGTGGTAGAAAATGGATGGATTAAACTAACTTTTCATATGAAAAGAAAACTTGGCAAATCAAACATGTGAACCCATGATCTGCTGTGGTGACCCCAAATAGGGAGAAATGTGTAATATCAAAAGAAAACTTAAAAAAAGACAGCACCAAAGCGAGAGAAAACCTATGCAATTCCTCTGTTAGAATCTGAAGAAACCTCTCCTAAAAAAAAGTTTTTTGATCTGATATCAAAGTTACACAATGTGTCGCTTCTCCAGGTCTCACAGGGATTTTAGCTTCCAGTGTTGATATTGTTTTAACCAGGTTACGGTTTTCAGAAACTAAGTTATTCATTTCTGTCAAAAGATTGGACTTATCAGTGGCCATCTGCTTACATTGTGTTTCCAGTCTCAATTTATCTTCCCGGAGCGCTTTAACACGAAGTTTTAAGGAATTAATTTCGTTGTCTGCCTTCTTATTGGTTGCTTCCATTACATCAAGCCTCTCTTTGGCTGTTACTATGTCTATTTTAGACTTTAGTTCACAATTTTGAGTACAAACTAACGCTTTGTTTAGGTTCCTCTTCAACCGCTTTATTTCCACCATCTGCTGTTCGGTAACTTTACTTTGCTCCATGTTCACATCTTCAAGTCGTTTGATCTTACACATCTGAGATTTAACTCTCAGAGATAATTCCACATTTTCAGCTTTCAGGGTCTGTTCCTTGTTCTTAAAACCTTCTTTCTGTTTCTGAACTGTTGACTGCAATTCTAGCACGTCAGCGCGTAATATTGAGATTTCCCAATCCCTTTTAGCAACAGCCTTTGTCAATGTCTCCACACTCATATCTTTGTTGCTTATTTTTGTATTAATTTTTTCCCTTATTTGTTGTGGCAATGACGTTGGATCTCCCAGTTTTTCATAATCCCTGATTTGTGATTTCAGACGCTGGATGGTATCTCCATAGAAGTCAGAGGGCACCCCTTTGACGACACGTGCAGGATAATCCTCAAAGTGATATTTCGCCAATAGTTCAACCGAGGCTTTAATCTCACAAAATTTCTGCTCTTTTATTTGGTTGGCTTCGATGAACGAGTGCAGTTTTATCTCAGTTGCAAAAAGTTTGTCCTTCAGTTTGCTCTGCCTGTCTTCCATGTTTGTGCTTGGCTATAATTGTCTTTCAGGAAAAACTGCTGAAAAGTTATTCTCAGTAATGCTTCAAGCTGCAGTGTAGTTAAAATCAACCCTGGGAATGTGTGAGAGATGAGATTCTGATGGCAGGCCACTCTCTGTGTGTCTGATTTCTTCTTCTTCGCTCTATAAATTCAAGAAATCTCTGTGTGTCTGTCTGTCTTCTTCTTCTTCTTTTAGATTTGATTGGCATTTGGCAACCAGCTTACAGGTGCATTACCGCCACGTACTTAACTCTACATCATCACTCTATCTGGTCAGAAGCTCTTCTCTAAGAACTGTGTCTGTCTGTCTGTGTGTCTGTGTGTCACGATCATAGGACTTGCTAAAAGATCATAGGACCGCCTATGATGTTCCTATGATGTCTACATGATGTCCTATGATGTTCCTATGCTTTCTACATGATGTCTATATAGGCATCACTCACGATCATAGGACTCGCTATGACCTCATCAATTCAATTCAATTCAACTTTATTTATATAGCGCCATTTCACAACAACAGTCATCTCATAGCACTTTCAACTGTAGGGGAAACCCCACAATTGTAAAAAGACCCCAGCAATCAGGCAATCCCCCGTGAGCAAGCACTTAGCACTGGTGGAGAGAAAAAAACTCCCTTTTAACAGGAAGAAACCTCCAGCAGAACCAGGTTCAGGGAGAGGCAGTCATCTGCTGCGACTGGCTGGGGGGTGAGGGGATAGAGAAGACGAAAAGAACAGACATGTAGAGAGCAAACAGTATGACAGGGACTCAATCTATGGGAGAGAACAAACAGATGTTAATGACCAGCAAAAATATTTCATTGAGAGTGAAGAAAGGAGTGAAGCCCAGTGCATTGTTGGAGGTCCCCCGGCTGTATAAACCTATTAGCAGCATAACTAAGGGAGGGTTCAGGGGCACATGATCCCTCCCTAATTATAGGCTATATTGAAAAGGAAGGTTTTAACCCTAGTCTTAAAAACAGAGATTGAGTCTGACTTCCAAATCCAGATTGGCAGCTGGTTCCACAGGAGAGGAGCTTGATAACTGAAAGTTCTGCCTCCTATTGTACTTTTGGAGATTCTAGGTATTACAAGTAACCCAGCATTTTGGGAGCGCAGTGCTCTGTTAGGATAATAGGGTAGTATCAGATCTTTTAAGTGAGAAGAGGGCTGATTATTTAGAGCTTTGTAAGTGAGAAGAAGGATTTTAAACTTAATTCTGAACTCTATGGGAAGCCTATGAAGGGAGGCCAGAACTGCAGAGATATGATCTCTCTTTCTAGTACCTGTTAAAACTCTTGCTGCAGCATTTTGGATCAGCTGAAGACTTTTTAAAGGTGTTTTAGGACAACCTGCTAGAGCTAACAAGAGCATGGATCAGTTTCTCAACATCACTCTGAGATAAGATGCCCCTAATCTTGGCAATATTGCATAAATGACAGAAAGCAGTCTTAGAAACAAGTTTAATATGTGAATTGAAAAACAGATCTTGATCAAAAATAACTCCAAGGTTCCTCACAGAACTATTCAAAGAGTAACCACATTCAAACTAAGAGTTTGATTTGGAAAGGTATTTCTAAGGTTTTTTGGACCAACTGCAATGACTTCAGTCTTATCTGAATTTAATAGCAGGAAGTTACAAGTCATCCAAGCTTTGATTTCCTTAACCCCTTGCACTCTGGTCAGTTTCCCTAAAAACGCCAAAAAATAACGTACCCAAAGTAAATCAAAAGGGTTCTTCAACCCTTTGCAGCATCTTCATGGGATTGGTCTCATTTAAAAGAAAACACTTTGAATTTTTTGGCAAAACAGTCATAATCTCTCTAAGTGCTCCTGCCACTGAGTAACAGTCATCTAAACATACTGAACTTGAAGAAAATAAATTTCGTCTGGGTGTTTTTTTGGATACAAATGCTTGCAAATAACACACAGCTGTCAGATCCGGCTGGAAAATGCAACAGAAATGTAGAACCAAGTGTTATCAAGCTGAGGTCCAAATTTGGTAACAATACCACAAAAACTGAATATATTACACAGCTTTTTTCTCAGGTTGTTCCCAGACGTTTTTGAACTGTGCCAAACTGTGCCGTTTGGAAAAACGTCTATAACTTTTGAACGCTTCAACATAGAAGCTTCATCTTGGGCTCTAATGAAAGGTGACACTTAGATAGCCCAAACTGTGGAAAAACGTCTAGAATTTTTGAATGCTTCAACATAGAAGCTTCATTTTGGGCTCTAATGAAAGGTGACACTCAGGGCTATCTTGTTAGCTATCCAGAAACACTGTCAGTAGTAATGACACAGAGAAAATGAAGTTTCAATTCTAAACACGCTTTACTGAACAAAAATGTCAATATACAAAACATACTATTTACAAACAACAAATTCAATTCAATTCAACTTTACATAGCGCCATTTCACAACAACAGTCATCTCATAGCACTATCAACTGTAGGGGGAACCCCCACAGTTGCAGAAAGACCCCAGTAATCAGGCGATCCCCTGTGAGCAAGCACTTGGCGACGGGATATTTTACAAGTTGACAGCAATACCCTCTCAATCAAATATAATTTTCTAATCCTACTCATCATCATACTGATTCCTAGAAAATGTGTAAAGATTTTGCTGAGGCGGTCATGCATATCCGTGCCTCTCTTCTGCTCATTGGCCTCTTCTGCTGCTGGGCTGCTGAGGTGAAGGGCCCAGCTGATCAGGAGAAACTTTGTCCTGGTCATTACACTCTTGGGGAAAGGAAGGTTGTACAGGTGTCCCCCTCGCCAGTAATCACTGAAGGATTTGCACTTGACTATATCCATGTAAATAATCAGGCCAAAAAATGAGAGCAGGTCGGAGCGTGTGAGGTCAGTCCAGGGACTGGTGGGTGTGTTGTAGTGTGCAGAGCCATGTAGGTTGGTGTTCTCAACAATGTGGTCTAGCACAGATGGAGTGAAAAATAACTCAAACAACTGAATGGGGGTGTATGAAGCTGTTGTAATTGGCTGAGGTCCAGGTGGATTTTTGGGAAGAAAAATGGGCTGTGGTGGAATGATGTCAGGGGTGTCGGAATCATGCCGCCTCTCCTCAGCTGATGAAGGGCCGGCCGATGTCCCAGGCTGAGGGCTGCCATCACCACTCTCGCCTCCTCTTCCTCTCCTGCTACCTCCTCTTCCTCTTCCTCTTCCTCTCCCTCTTCCTCTCCTTCCTCTTCCTCTCCCCAGTGGTGTCCCTTTTTTTGGGGTAGGGGTGTCCTCTTCTGACGAGCTCGCCTGCAGCTCCCTTCTTCTGCGCTTGCTGGCAGAGTGCTCATCTGGCACCCACTCCTCACCAGAGTCTTCATCTGAAGTTTGTCTATTATGTGAAAATAAAGTCATTTACAAAGTTCAATTTTTATTTTTCACTATTCTCCTATTTTCCCAGAGTTCACATACACAGCACAGTTCCTGTTTTTTTTTTTACAAGAAAAAATAGCCTAAAGTGCAATAAAAATTACACTAAAAGATTATTACATTTCTAGAGGGTAACAAACAACCCACTGGGAGGAGACCCCGGGGCAGACCCAGGACTCGGTGGAGAGACTATGTCTCCCAGCTGGTCTGGGAATGCCTTGGTATAAGTCTGGGCTTCTCTGCTTGAACTGCTGCCTCCGCGACCCGGACCTCCGGAAAAGCGGTAGAAGATGGATGGATAACAAACAACCCCCCCCACACACACACACAAAAACATGCCACGTAAAAAATGTGTGGCCTTTTTTACAAGAAAAAATAGCCTACAGTGCAATAAAAATTATACTAAAATATCTATCTGCAATGCAGAGGATTACATCCCCCCCACACACACCCCGCTACAGAGGAACTCTGCACACCAAAAAACTTGTGGCCATGACGCACTGTTGGAATTACCGATCGGTCAAAAGTGATTTTTATTACTATTTTCATCGATAAAGAATAATTTAGCTTATAACACTTACCTGTCCACAAGAGCAGTAAGTTCCTCATTGTCAGACGAACATGAAGCTGGTCCGGTTGTAACGGACTCGTGCTTCTGGTCACCCGACCCGGTCCAAACATCTCCGCTTCCACGCTTGCGGTTTTGGCGAACCATTTTTCCAAACAAATAATCAAAAAAAGACTGGCTGATGCTACCGTTCCGCACAGGTCTCAATGTCAGTCACCCAGCGGCTTAGGCAAAAGAGATTTTATGCAGGGAGACGCACGTCAACTGTCAAACTTCTCTGCTTCAATTGGCTCGTATTCGCAGCTGTTGGTAGGCAGGTCCTTCTTGCTAGGTTTTCAGTCATTGGTTCTTCAAGGTTTCAGAAACCCAATTCAAGGCTCTTATTAGAGGTCAATCAAATCTAAACCAATCATACACTCCTTTGGCTTTCTGTTCACGGCTGTGTGAAAAGAAAGCTGAACAATGCAGCTTTTTTTTTTTCCGTGCGCACTCAGACGCACAGGGCGCACTGTGCGTCTGAGTGCGCACTGAGACGCACAGTGCATTCTAGGACGCACGAGGGCGCACTGGGATGCACGAGGGCGTACTGGGACGCAGAGACGTGCCCGCCCGCGGTACATCGGAGTGCAAGAGGTTAAGACAGGCTTCTAACGTGGCTAATTGATTACTATTATCTGGCTTCATTGACAGGTATAATTGTGTGTCATCTGCATAACAATGAAAATGTATACAGTGCTTTCTAATAATGTTGCCCAATGGAAACATATATAAACTAAAAAGAATAGGGCCTAGCACAGATCCCTGTGGAACTCCATGACTGAGCTTTGAGTTGGACAAAAAACATTATTGACATGAACAAACTGGAACCTATCAGATAAATAAGATCTAAACCACTGCAATGAAGTTCCATTGAGTCCAACATGGTGTTCTAATCTATCAAGTAGAATATTATGATCAATAGTATCAAAAGCTGCACTAAGGTCTAAAAGGACAAGTACAGAAACAAGTCCACTATCAGATGCGATAAGGAGATCATTAGTGACCTTCACTAAGGCTGTTTCAGTATTATGATGGATTTTAAACCCAGATTGAAACTCTTCAAATAAACCATTTCCCTGCAAGTGGTCAAATAATTGAGTAGCAACAACTCTTTCTAAGATTTTTGAAATGAAAAGCAGATTAGAGATTGGTCTATAGTTAGCTAAAACTCCTGGATCGAGTGTTGTCTTTTTGAGTAAGGGTTTAATTACAGCAGTTTTAAAAGCCTGCGGTACATGGCCTAATGTTAAAGAAGAATTGATTATTTGAAGAATAGAGGTACCAATAAGTGGGAAGACTTCTTTAAATAACCTGGAAGGAATAGGGTCTAAAAGACAAGTTGAAGGCTTGGATGAGGAAATTATTTTATCTAATTCTAAAAGGTCAATTGGAGTAAACTCATCCAAACAGATATCAATTGAAGGAGTTGTAGTAGTTACTGTATTTAAGTTAACAGTGGGAAGAATCTGACTGATTTTATCTCTGGTAGATGAAATTTTATTATTAAAAAACTTCATAAAGCCCTGACTAGTAAGCTCCAAGGTAATGCTAGGATTGACAGTCCTGACTCATTGTCAGCCTGGCTACAGTGCTGAAAAGAAACCTGGAATTATTCTTGTTCTCTTCTATTAATGCAGAATAATAACTTGTTCTAGCTTTTCTAAGAGATTTTTTATAAATTAAAAGATGATTTCTCCAAACCAAATAGATTTCATCTAATTTAGTGGAGTGCCATTTTCTTTCTAATTAACGAGTCTCCTGTTTTAAGCTACGAGTTTCTGTGTTGAACCACAGTTAGAAATCTCTGACTAGATTTTTTTCTTTTTTAAAGGAACCAACATGTCTAGAGTCTGATGCAGAGAAGCTGTAACACTATCTACCATGCTATCAATTACAGAAGGAGCAAGCTCTCCATAGCTTATTTCCGTTGTGTTGACACACAGCATAGAGGAAATGATCTGCATAAATTTGGTAACATCATCATCTGAGAGGGCGGCACGGTGGAGGAGTGGTTAGCACTGTGGCAGCACAGCAATTCACCCTTGGCCAGGGGATCCTGGGTTTGATCCCAACCCCCGACCAACAGTGATCTGTGTGGAGTTTGCATGTTCTCCCCGTGTCTGCGTGGGTTTACTCCGGGATTTCTCCGGTTTCCTCCCACATGCCAAAAACATGCAAGTTAGGTTAATTGGCATCAAAATTGGGGATTCTAAATTGTCCTTAGGTATGAATGTGAGAGTGAATGGTTGTCTGGCTCTCTGTGTTAGCCCTGCGATGGACTGGCGATCTGTCCAGGGTGTACCCTGCCTCTCGCCCAAAGATGCTGGGATAGGCTCCAGCCCCCCCCCCCCCACGACCCTAAAAGGATTAAGAGGAAGAAGATGAATGAATGAATGAATGAATGAATCATCTGAGAGGCATCTACTGTAGAAATATTTTTCTTTAGGAGCCAAATAGTTAAAAATAGTAAAATCAAAGGTTAACAGACAATGGTCTGACAGTACAGGGTTATGAGGAGACACTATCAGATTTTCTATTTCTACGCCATATGTCAGAACAAGATCCAACATGTGGTGGAGATAATGGGTAGAATTTCCTACTTTCTGAGAAAACCCCATCGAGTCTAATATTGAATTAAATGCCATATTAAGGCAATCACCATCTACATCTACATGTACTGTATGTTAAAGTCCCCTACTATAATTATTCTATCTGATTTCAGCACTAAACCAGCTAAGAATTCGGCAAATTCAGATAAAAACTCTGAGTAGGCTGAGGGAGGACGATAAACTATGGCAAATAAAATTGGGTTTAACCTATAACCGGAAGTTCTGCCCATAATCGTTCATACAGCGGCACCCCCAGGAGTAAGGTGGATACAAAAGCCGTTGTTTGGAACTATTTGGAGTGCCATGAACCACGTGACTGGGCAGCGGTGAGATCAAAGAGTGTCGCAACTCTCATATTATATGGCTCTGGGTGTAACTATTCCTGCTGCTGGCACATGGATAGTGTTAAGCCAATCAGGACTATCTGATCTAACCTTATCCTCCAGGCTAGTTAGCATTTTTTTTTTTTAACAAACTGCTTTGAAAACTTGACCCAAATTAAGATGGATTTTTACCATTAAACTGCTTTTAAGGACTGATGCAGTTTCAGTCATTATCCTGGGGCACCATGCGTACAACTGGGCATATCCTTCAACTGGTGAGTGCTATAACCTGGAGGAGAAGTGCCTGCCTGGAGTCAACCCGCTGCTGTTCTGAGTGTGGCTAGCTTAGCCTGCCTGGAGTCAACCTGCTACTGCTCTGAGTGTGGCTAGCTTAGCCTCCCTGGAGTCAACCTGCTGCTTCTCTGAGTGTGTTCTGGCTTAGTCTGCCTGGAGTCAACTTTCTGCTGCTCTGAGTATGGCTAGCATAGCCTCCCTGGAGTCAACCTTCTGCTGCTCTGACTGTGTCTAACTGGGCCTACAAAGAGTTAACCTGCTACTTCTCAACCTAGCCTACCTGGAGTCCAAATGCTACTGTTGCTCTGAGTGTGTCAAGGTAAAGTCTGGAGAAGGGTGAGCACTGGATTGCAGATAATTGTCCACAGCAAGACTGCTTAATTCCACAAAGGAACTGTGTAGATATGATGGGCATTTGGTTCAAATGATGGCAACAGCAGGCAAGCTAATGAGTTAGAGTGATCCATATTAACCAGAATCTATTTGAATCAACTAGCACAAATTACAACACAATGCCACCCAAAAGGAATGTAACATATGATAAGGTTGAGGAATTTAAAAAATCACTTGACTTTCTCTCAGAAGAGGAAACTGTGGTGAGAAAACAACAAAAACAGATAATTGATTTGGTGGAAGAGGTCAAAGCCTTGAGACTGGAAAATGAGGAGAAAGTCAAAAAGATTGCTTTTCTAGAAAATAGGGTTTACAACCTGGAACAGTACACTTGAATGAATGACATTATTGTTTCAGGATTAGAAACAAAGCCCAGATCCTATGCCCAGGCTGTGGCAAGAATGGATGATACAGACCTTCGTGAGCTGGACGCCAGATTGGTGGAAGAACAGGTGACAACCTTCCTCCATTCTAAAGGCGTAGAGATAGACAGTAACAACATAGAGGCTTGTCATCCTCTTCCTAAAAGAAGGAAGGGTGAAAAATCCGCAATAATCATCCATCTTACAAACAGAAAGTATAAAATGGATCTGCTGAAACAGGGAAGGAAGCTGAAGGGGACAGAAGTTTATTTGAATGAGCACCTGACCAAGAGAAATGGAGATATCGCCAAAAAGGCCTGATTCTTGTGAAAACAGAAGAAAATCCATTCAACATGGACTTTCAACTACAAAGTCTTTATAAAACTGAATGGAACACCAGAGGAGTCCAAAGTGCCGGTAATCAGAAATGTGGAGTTGCTGGATAAATATATGTAAGGAAGTCAATCACAGTGAGGACAAATGTGATTCCCCTGTGTCATCTGTAATTCCATAATTTCATCAATGTTTGGACCAGAACAAGATATTGAGCCTGATAATAATCTCTACAATATTCTAAGCAACAATTGCTCTTACTACACAGATGAACAGTTCAATCTAAATGTCAAGTCTGATCATTGTATATCAATTATCCATTACAATAGCAGAAGTTTATCTGCAAATTTTCAAAAAATCAATGAATATTTAAGTCAGTTCACTAAACCATTTAATGTGATTGCTATCTCAGAAACTTGGCTTAGTTCAGAGAAGGATATGGACTTTGATTTGAAAGGCTATGAGATGAATTTCAATAATAGAAAGAATAAAAGAGGAGGGGGTGTAGCTTTATATATTAATAAAAGTATCAACTATAAAGTAGTGGAAAATAGGACATCAACCATTGATGATGTAATGGAATGCATTACAATAGAAATCTACATGAAAAATAAGAAAAATATAATTGTTAGTTGTGTATACAGAACACCTAACTCCAGTATTGAAATATTTAAGAATAACATGGAAGGCCTGTTTGCAAAGTATAACCAGAAGGTTGCGTTCATTTGTGGAGACATGAATATAGACATGTTGAATCCCCATAAGCATGTGATGACAGATGAGTTTGTTGCAACCATGTATAGTATGAGTCTATATCCACTTATTACTAAGCCAAGACAAATCTATTAACAAATCTACCTACGGGTACAAATAAAGTAACCTGAACCTGAAGTAGAATAACATTGCATAGTGCAACATTAATAGATAATATTTTTACAAATAATATGGAAAATAATATAGTGAGTTGGTTATTACTGAATGATATCAGTGACCATTTGCCAGTTTTTGTGATGTACAATTGTGGTTATAACAGGAAAAGTAATGAATGTGAAACTGGATATAGGAGCGTAAGAACAGAAGAATCCTTGAATGCATTTAGAAGTGAATTATTATCACAAGACTGGAAAAAAGCTTATGAAGTTGCTCATATTGATATAGCCTATGATTCCTTTTTGAAAATATTTGAATCATTATATTGTGGTGACCCACCACAATCTGCAGGGACATTCATCCTCACACTCAAAAGGTCAGGAAGAAGCAGAGGACCATTCACATACGGACAGAGAACCCCTGAGGGCACAACCAGAGCAATGGACTATTGTTTATACATCCCCGGATTAAGGAGGAGACGTCCGGGCACCACTGGTCATGCTAATCATATGTATTGACTGATATGTATATCAATATGTGCTAATGTGCCATGCATTCTCTCTGTTTGTATAACATGTATAAAAGAGCTTGCTATACATGCCTCAAGAGCGCAACACGATACAGCAACACACAGCACACAGCACAGCACTGTAGCACACAGCGCTACAAGTGCGTCTCATTTTGATGGAGGAAATGAAACTCTGCAACCTTCCAGCTTGTCGCAACTCGCTTGATAATTCCTCCACAATATGATAAAAATTATCCAATCCAGCAATACAAGAAAAAAAATGAATTATCTGGATAGGCCATGGATGACAAAGGGATTGAAAAATGCTTGCAGAAAAAAAGAATACCCTATATAGGAAGTTTCTGAAATATAGAACAATAGAGGCAGAGAATAGATTTAAAAGATATAAAAATAAATTGACTAATATCATAAGGATATGTAAAAAGCATAATTATAATAAATTATTGGAAAATAATAAAAAATAATATTTTGGGAACATGGAAGATATTAAATAGAATTATTAGAAATGGACTAACCAATACTAGTTGTCCTGATTATTTCATTGATGGTGGTAAGATAATTAATAATATGAATGAAGTAGTAGATAGGTTTAATACATTTTTTGTAAGTGTTGGACCTAAACTGGCTGATCAAATAGATGATCCACAGCTTAGAGAGGGAGGTGTTATTAAGGATCACGGAGAAAGAAATCCTAGCTCAATTATTTTAAGAGCTGTGGATAAAAATGAAATTATAGATATTGTTAGCAAATGTAAAACTAAAACATCTAAGGATTGGGATGATATTGATATGACTCTCGTGAAAAAAAGTAATTGATTGTATTGTTCCACCATTAGAGTATCTCTTCAATTTATCATTCAATGTGGGTATATTTACATGCAAAATGAAAACTGCAAAAGTTATCCCATTGTATAAAGCAGGAGACAAACATCAGTTTACAAATTACAGGCCTGTATCCTTACTTTCCCAGTTCTCTAAAATACTGGAAAAACTCTTTGTTGCAAGATTGGACAGTTTCATTGAAAAACATAATTTGTTAATGGACAGTCGGTATGGGTTCAGGGCAGATAGATCAACATCAATGGCATTGATAGAGATGATCGAGGAAATTACCAGTTCTATTGCCAACAAGAAGCATGCTGTGGGCGTGTTTATAGACTTGAAAAAAGCATTTGACACAATAGATCATGACATTTTACTTAAAAAATTGGAGGAGTTTGGTGTAAGAGGGATAGTCATAGATAGATAGATAGATAGATACTTTATTTCGAACAAAAAAGTATAACAAAAACAAAACAAACTAGAAAAGCACTCGGAGAGCGCAGACCTCCGCCAAGCGCCACAATTCCCCCCATACAGTGTTTGTGTGTACGTTTTCAGATTCCTTGAGCATGTAAACATATGACTAGCAATTGGATTCACAATGATTATTTGTTTATTTGACAGGGACAGTGCAATAAACACAATTAATCAATGACAATCAATCTGATAGTGATAGGATTAGTGGTTCAGTAGTAAAAGCATTGCCTCCTTGGCGGAGGTAATAAACTGAAGTGTTGGTGTTGTGTCCATCTCCTCCACTGACGGATGCAAATTGGGTAGACAGGTTGCCGTGGGTTTTATATTATATTATTTTGGGGTTTCGCTCCGCGGCAAACGAGAATTTAGAAGCTTCGCCGGCAGAGAGCTCGTTATTGCGCAGCGCGTATGGCTGGCCGGGGAATTTCTGCCAAATGCGCAGCGCCTATGGCTGGCCGGGGAATTTCTGCCAAATGCGCAGCGCCTATGGCTGGCCGGTGAATTTCTGCCAAATGCGCAGCGCCTATGGCTGGCCGGTGAATTTCTGCCAAATGCGCAGCTCCTATGGCTGGCCGGGGAATTTCTGCCAAAGAATCCGTCGGCGGACAGCTGCCCGTGTGAGGTTTTGCAGTTGCGCGCAAACACAAGCACGCTGGCGGGCCCAGGCCAGCAGTGTTTTCCGCGTGCTTTTGTGCCTAAAACGTTGAAGAACGCAGAGTTTGTGTTGCAGACACGACGACCAGCCGCCCTCCATTGCACCTGTGCACATGTTGAAAATGGCCCTATGTCACAGTGTTGAAAAATGCTTTAAAAAAATTCCTGTATCCAGACAGTGAACCGGATCACCCCCAAAATTTAATCAGTTCTTCCTTGTACCATTTCCAACAACACCTGAAAGTTTCATGCAAATCCGTCCAAGACTTTTTGAGTTATCTTGCTAACCAACAGACAAACAGACAGACAGACAGACAGACAAACAGACAAACACACAAACCCTGGCAAAAACATAACCTCCTCCTGGCCTTTTCGGCCTGGCGGAGGTAATGACAAATGCAATAGAGTAACAGTATACAGTGTTCGAAAGGGAGAAGGAAGAAGTGAACACTTACTAATTCCATCTCCTCTTTTCCATAAATACATTCATGTGAATTATATACAAATTACCACATTTAAGACCCCAAGTAAACAATTAACTGTATTTTGTACGTATCAACATTAACACCCATCCATCCTAGCATACATTGATGTCCATACAACAAAACCAGCCTCAAACAACATAGATATACACAGTGCTGTCCCACCCACCATTCCATAGTGTCCCATAGTGTCCCAGAGTGAGCATAGTGAATTGTACATATAAATACTACCCTTCTAACATATATCCTTTCAGCAAATAATGTTTGTACCTCTTTTTGAATTGATTTCTGTTTGTACATAGTTTCAGTTCCGGCTCCAGACTGTTCCACAAATCCACCCCACAGACAGATATGCACATACTTTTCTTGGTTGTTCATATCTTGGGTTTTGTAAAGTTTAAGTCTCCTCTCAAATTATGATCATTGTCTCTTTTTTTAAATATTTTTTGTATATTAGTTGGGAGTTGATTATTAATTGCCCTGTATATTACTTGTGCTGTCTTAACTTTAACTAAATCGATGAACTTTATGACATGTGACTTTAAAAACAACGAATTGGTATGGTCTCTATATCCTACATTATTTATTATCCTTATAGCTCTTTTTTGTAATGTGCATATTGACTGTAGGTTGGTCTTGTAGGTGTTTCCCCAGACTTCTACACAGTAGTTAAGATAAGGTAGAAACAGTGAATTGTACAGTAAGACCAATGATTTATAGTCCAAGATGTGTCTTGTCTTCCCCAGTATGCCTATACATTTTGCCAACTTGGCCCGGATGTGACTGATGTGAGGTTTCCAGCAGATTTTATTGTCTAGCGTCACCCCCAGAAACTTATTTTCCTGTACTGTTTCTATTCTGGTATCATCTATCGTTACCATTATTTCATGATTTATTTTATAATTTATAAAATAAATCATAATAATTTATAATAATATTTATAATTATAAATAATATATATATATACTATATATACACAGTATATATATATATATATATATATATATATATATATATATATATATATATATATAGTATATATATATATATATATATATATATATACTGTATATATACAGTATGTATGTATACTAGGAACACTAGGAACACTAGGAACACCAAGCAGATGTGGCAGGGAGTTCGGACACTGACGGGCTTTAAGCCTAGGCAGGGGGTCGAAGATGACGACGCTTCGCTTCCAGACAGGCTTAACGACTTCTTTGCACGTTTTGAAGCATCAAACTCGACAATCAGAGGGAGGGCTGGCCCTCCCCCACCATCGGTCGGACCAGCTTTTACCATCAACACAGCGGACACACGGAGGACCCTAACCAGAGTCAACCCATGCAAAGCTGCAGGTCCAGACAACATTCCGGGACGTGTGCTCCGAGACTGCGCGAGCGAGTTGGCGGATGTCCTGACTGACATTTATAACATTTCCCTGAGTCAGGCCATCGTTCCCAGATGCTTCAAGACCTCTATCATTGTACCGGTGGCAAAGAAACCAGTGGTGTCCTGTTTGAATGACTATCGTCATGTTGCACTGACACCAATTGTGATGAAGTGTTTTGAGCGGCTTGTCAAACCACACATTACAGCCTGCCTCCCTGCATCACACGACCCGCTCCAGTTTGCATATCGTTCAAACCGCTCCACGGAGGATGCTATAGTCACCACCCTACACTCTGTCATCACCCACCTGGACCAGAAAGACACCTACGCCAGACTCCTGTACATTGATTTCAGTTCAGCATTCAATACTATTATTCCCCAGAGACTGATGGAGAAATTACTCCTTCTCGGTCTGAACACCGCCACATGTCTCTGGATCCTGGATTTCCTGACTGAGAGACCTCAGTCTGTCCGGGTTGGAAACAACATCTCCAAGTCTGTCACGCTGAGTACCGGATCCCCTCAAGGCTGTGTACTCAGTCCACTGTTGTTTACACTTCTAACACATGACTGTGTATCCAGACACGAGGGGAACCAGATTATTAAGTTTGCAGATGACACCACGGTGGTGGGACTTATCCAGAGGGATGAGGAATCAATGTACAGGGAAGAAGTGAGAGACCTGGAGGGCTGGTGCAGGGAGAACAATCTGGTGCTCAACGTGGACAAAACGAAGGAGATGATTATCAACTTCCGGCGGTCGCAGCCTGAGCACGCCCCCCTCAGCATCGGCGGCTGTTTAGTGGAGAGAGTAGAGAACATCAAGTTCCTCGGAGTGCAGATCTCGCAGGACCTGACCTGGAGCAAGAATTCCTTGGAGATCAGGAAGCGGGCTCAGCAGAGACTGCACTTCTTGAGGAAACTCAAACAGGCCTCTCTCCCCATCTGCATCCTCAGGACCTTCTACAGAGGTGTGATGGAGAGTGTTCTGACGTACTGCATTGCTACATAGTACTCCAGCTGCAGTATGTCAGACAAAAAAGCCCTGCAGAGGATAGTCAAGGGGGCGGAGAGGGTAATTGGAGTCTCCCTCCCCTCTGTCCAAGAACTTTTTCAGAACCGTTGTAGGAGCAGGGCACTAAACATTGTCAAGGACCGTTCTCACCCTCTGCATAAACACTTTGAACTTCTTCCATCTGGTAAACGATTCCGGAGCATCAGAGGCAGAACCACCAGACTGATCAACAGCTTCCTTCCACAAGCTGTCAGGATGCTGAACAGTTGACCCGGAATCTCTCATACACACTACTGCACCTATGGACATTTTGTATATTATAGTTAGTTATTCTTTTTTTTTTTCCCAAGTATGTCTCAGGGATGTGTGAATGGATGGGGGGGGTGGGGGTGGGGGTGGAGCTATGTGGGAATGTGTCTTAAATCATGCTGCTTCTTATATGGATGCCGAGAGAAACGCAATTTCATCTTGCCTGCACTACAGTTGTACGTATGTACAGCAATATGACAATAAAGTTTGATTTGATTTGATTTTGATTTGATATAATATATATTAATTATAATATATAATATTAATTAATATTAATATTATTACATATTAATATATAATATTAATAATACATAATATTTATAATTTATAAATTATAATTAATTTTATATAATGTCTAGCGTCACCCCCAGAAACTTATTTTCCTGTACTGTTTCTATTCTGGTATCATCTATCGTTACCATTATTTCATGATTTATTTTATAATTTCCAAACAACATAATCTTTGTTTTTTTTAGATTTAGAGATAATTTATTTATGTTGAACCACTGCGTTAACTTTTTCATTTCAGTTGTGACCACCTCTAAAACCTGCTGCAAATTCTCACCAGTGCAAAGGATATTTGTGTCATCCGCAAACAAAATAAATTTCAGAATTTTTGATACTTGGCATATGTCATTTATATACAAAATAAAGAGTTTGGGTCCCAAAACTGACCCCTGGGGCACACCACAAGTGATGTCCATGAAGGGTGATTTGTGATCACCAATTTGTACAAATTGTTGTCTGTTACTTAAATAACTTTCCACCCAACTCAGTCCAACCCCTCTTATCCCATATCTTTCCAGTTTCCTTAGTAGTATTCTGTGGTCAATGGTGTCAAAAGCTTTCTTTAAATCTATAAATACTCCTACAGCAAACTTTTTTTTTTATCTATACAACTAGTAATTTCTTCTATAAGTTCGATCAGTGCCAAAGATAAGATAAGATAAGCCTTTATTAGTCCCACAACAGGGAAATTCCAGGATTGCAACAGCACAGGGATAGCAACACTCAGAGCAACAATCAGAAGGCAAGAGAAAAAAAAAATATGTAGATTTATCTGCTCTAAAACCATACTGGCTGTCTGTAAGGAGGTTGTGTTTTTCAATGAAATCATCCAGTCTCTTAGTGAAGATTTTTTCAAGTATTTTGGAGAATTGTGAGAGTAAAGAGACTGGCCTGTAATTTGTGAAACAATGACTGTCTCCTGTTTTGTATGGAGGTATTACTTTTGCTATTTTCATTTTGTTTGGAAATTTACCAGTTTGAAATGACAGGTTACAGGTGTGGGTGAGTGGCTTAACAATTCCTTCAATTACTTTTTTCACTATTGTCATGTCAATTTCATTCCAGTCTGTTGATTTTTTGTTCTTAAATTTACTCACAGTCTCGATAATTTCCTTTTCAGTAACTGCACCCAAAAAGATTGTGTTTGGATTTCTATCTTCTATTTCATTTACAGAACCACTGTTGTTTGTTTCTGTTGTCACTATTGATTTTGCTAATTCAGGATCAACGTTTACAAAAAATTTATTGAAACCACTGACCACATCCTCCATATTATTTATCAAATTGCCGTTTTCAATAAAATATTCTGGATAATTAGCATTCTTAGGTTGATTACTAATAATCCCATTGAGTACTTGCCATATTCCTCTTAAGTTATTTTTATTATCCTCTAATATTCTGTTGTAATATTCTTTCTTACAGGTCCTCATTATATTAGTAAGCTTATTTTTATATCTTTTATATTTGATCTCAGCCTCCACCATTCTGCACTTAATGAATTGTTTATATAATGTATTCTTCTTTTTACATGCATTTATTAACCCCTTGGTGACCCAAGGAATATTTTTCTTTTGTTGTCTGTCATTGTATTGTTTTATAGGACAGTTTTTATTGTACAATGATTGAAATATTTGTAAAAATTTATCATATGCTTTATTTATATCATTTTCATCATAAACTATCTTCCAATCTTGTATTAATAATTCCTTTGTCGCCTGATTGCTGGGGTCTTTCTGCAACTGTGGGGGTCCTCCCTACAGTTGATAGTGCTATGAGATGACTGTTGTTGTGAAATGGCGCTATATAAATAAAGTTGAATTGAATTGAATTGAATTGAATTAAATACATAGATTCTTCGGTTCTTATTCTTTTATATTTAATATTTTTGGCATACTTTTTCTTCCTATAATCACATTGATAGACAACAAAAATCGACAGGTGGTCACTGATATCATTCAATAAAAGCCCACTCCTGATATTATTTTCCATAATGATTGTGAATATTTTATCTATTAGTGTGGCACTGTGTGACGTGATTCTGCTAGGTCCGGTAATTGTTGGATGTAAGCCCATACTGTACATTGTGTTGATAAATTCTTCTGTCAAACTATGTTGTTTTGAATTCATCAGATCTATATTGAAATCCCCACAGATGAACATAACTTTATGAGTTAGGTTTGCATACATTTTTTCCATCCAGTCCTTAAATAAGTCAATGTTTGATCCAGGTGTTCTATATACACAGCTCACTACTATATTCTTCACATTGTCCAGACAGATTTCTATTGTAATACATTCAAATAAATCATCCACAGTTACTGACAGATTTTCAACAACCTTGTATTTCAAGCTCTCTCTTCAACTCCTCCTCCTTTTTTCACTTTTCTATTTATATAATTTAATTCATAGCCATCCATGGTAAAATCCTCTCCTTTCTCTTCACTGAGCCACGTCTCTGATATTGCCACAATATTGAATGGCTCTTTAAACTGATGTAAATAATCTTTAATGTTTTTAAAGTTGGCATAGAGACTTCTGCTGTTGAAGTGGATCATAGAAATATTGAAATCAGATGTGACCATTGTGTTAAACTGTTCATCCGTGTAGTAACTACAGTCATTATTGATGGAGCTAAATAAATTATTATCAGGGTCTATGTTATATTCTCCGTCCTGTGGGTTGTGATCTGTATATTCAAAAACTTTCAGTTCCTGTTGTTCCTGTTTGTTGATCTTTTGTTTCATGTTGTTAAATGTCTTGTAGCAGATGAGTATAATCCTTCACTGTCCTACAATTGTCTGCTGTTGCTGTTGACTCCAGTTCATAACATTCATTGATATTTGTCCAGTTCCATAATATTACGGATGTTAATGACCTTGGCTTCTTCAGGTGATCCATTTAATTTGATGTATATTTTACAGTTTGATGTCCAGGTGTTTTGAATCTTTTTCTGCTTTCTCAGGTATCTTGCTTTTCTGGCTATTTCTGCATTTTCTTTTGTGAGGTGCTCGTTTATGTAAATGTTCGTTCCTTTCAGTTTCCTACCTTGTTTTAACAGCGCAGTCTTGTGTTTTCTGTTGACAAACCTCATGATCACAGCCGGTTTGTCGCCGTTTTCCTGGGCAGAGGGTGGCAGGTCTCTATGGTGTTACAGTCCAGCTGGATTCCTTTGGACTGCATGAAGGCCACCACTTGTTGCTCCGTGGATTCATCTTCCAGCGCGTCGAGCCTCCTTTCACTGTCGGCGGCCACCGCTCGCGCGTACGATCGTGGTTTAATGTGGAGCCCCGTGATGATCACGTCGTTCACCCGGGTGTTCTGCTCCAGTTCCGACACTCTGCTCTCCAAATAAATAAATTAAAAAATTGGCTTAGAAGTTATTTGCCTTTTACCTTTTGTTCTTATTAAAGACGAAAATAGAGAGGAGATGTTTTTACCTTCTTTACATGTTTTGACTGTCCACAGCAGTCTTCGTCAGAAGTGCCAGCTGTTTGCTGTGAGGTGTCATTTTATCAGCTGACCAAAAAAGAACACCAGAAGGAATATGAGAAGGACTGGGACAACACAAAAATTATTGGATTGGAGAGCAACAGACACAAACGCTGGATCAAGGAGGCTATAGAAATCAGGAAGCAGGGAAAAGATAGCATGAACCAGGATGAGGGGGCCTTTATGCTTTCCCACACCTGGGACCACATTCTCCAGAGACCATCTGACGGTGGAAAGTGGGGCCAGCTCAGTGGATCTGACAGGTCTGCTGGGCTGGCCCTGCCTACGAAAGTCAGCTAATAAAATGACACCTCACAGCAATCAGCTGACACTTCTGACAAAGGCTGCAGTGAACAGTCGAAACATGTAAAGAAGGTAAAAACAGCTCCTTTCTATTTTTGTCTTTAATAAGAACAAAAGGTAAATAATTAAAAGAAGACAAAATGAACCTACTTTGGCTTAGAAGTTATATTAAAAACAGACAACAGTTTGTGCAGTTGGGTGAATTTAGATCAAGTCAGTTAGAAATTACTTGTGGAGTTCCCCAAGGGTCACTATTAGGCCCCAGATTGTTTATTTTGTATATTAATGACATTTGCAAGGTATCAGATATTTTGAAACTAGTAGTTTTTGCGGATGACACTAATGTCTTTTGTGCTGGTGAGAATTTGCAGCAGTTGTTGAATGTGGTCACAAATGAATTGGGTAAATTAAAATTATGGTTTGACAAAAATAAATTATCTTTAAATTTGGATAAAACAAAAT
This sequence comes from Pholidichthys leucotaenia, assembly GCA_020510985.1. Taxonomy (NCBI): domain Eukaryota; kingdom Metazoa; phylum Chordata; class Actinopteri; order Cichliformes; family Pholidichthyidae; genus Pholidichthys; species Pholidichthys leucotaenia. Next base: position 60,044,495 of record CM035846.1, on the reverse strand, counting down.
TTATATTGTTTGGAAACCGTATTATACATGAACAAGTGAAAGTGTTGATTAATAGTGTGCTGATAGAACGAGTATATGAAAATAAGATCTCGGGGGTAATACTAGACCACAAACTCTGCTGGAAAGCTCCCATAAAACACCTGAGCTCAAAGCTGGCTAAGAATATTGGACTTTGGGGTAAAGTTAGGCAGATTCTAAACCACAATGCACTGTATCCACTGTACTGTTCACTTGTTTTACCGTATCTGCTTTACTGTGTTGAAGTCTGGGGTAACACCTACGAAAGCACCCTACAGAAATTATATACATTTCAAAAGTGAACAATAAGAATAGTAAACAATGTAGGCTACTATGATCACACTTATGTTTTGTGCTTGAAGTTAAAATTATTGAAATTTGTGGATATGGTGAAATTAAAAACTTTACAAATAGTTTGTAAAGCAAGAAATAATTTACTCCCTGGAAATATACAGAAATTGCTTCTGGAGAGAGAGGGAGAGCATGATTTGAGAGGAAGATTTAATTTAAAAGTTCCTTGTTTTCGCACTACGCAGAAAAATTTGTGCATTTCAGTTCGTGGGGTGATTTTGTGGAATGATTTGGATGAGGACATTAAATAGAGTAATAATGCCATACAGTTAAAGAAAAAGTACAAAAATATTATTCTTGAAAGGTATAAACGAGGAAGAGAATTGTTTTGTTCCCTAATGGGAAAAAAATAATTATATACATTGTTCTTCATGTGTTTTTATTGTTTTGTTTTGTTTTTTCCTCTTTCTGGACTGGTCTGTATAGGTGGCAGCTTGTTTTCATCCAAGTATTAAGTATTTACAGTATTGAAGGGTAGGACTTGAAAAGCTTTTACTTCTTCCTACTCTTTTTCAGGCACCCAAGGAAAGGGTTTTGTTACTTTGCATTGTGTTTTTGTATCTTTTGGTGTATTTGTTGGATGTTCTTTTTTTGTTTCCTTTTGTCCGAAATAAATAAATAAATAAATAAATAAAAATTGCTAAAATGCCCAATACTGAGGACCAGGTCCTCAAAGGAATTATAACATGTTTTTTACTTTACATTAACTAGTAATTTGGAATGGTAAATTGTTGCTACTCCTCCTCCATGACCAGAACTTCTGGGATTTTGACACTTTAAATAACCAGAGGGAGTTGATTCATTTAAACCAACATAATCCTCTTGTCTTAACCAAGTCTCTGTAAGGGATATTAAATCAATCTGATGACCAATTAACAGATTATGGACTAGCAGAGACTTGGGAGTTAGGGATCTAATATTTAACAAACTGCATTTAATTTTTAAATTATGAGGAGGAACAGAGGCCAAGTCATTAAATTTAGAGGCTTCATGTTTAATTTGAGATTTACCAACTTTTTGTTAAATCACTTTGGGATGCTTATACATTCATTCATTCATTCATTCATCTTCTTCCGCTTAATCCTTTTTGGGTCGCGAGGGGGCTGGAGCCTATCCTAGCATCTTTGGGCGAGAGGCAGGGTGCACCCTGGACAGATCGCCAGTCCATCGCAGGGCCAACACAGAGAGACGGGCAACCATTCACCCTCACAGTCATACCTAAGAACAATTTTAGAATCCCCAAGATGCTTATACATGATATTTTTATTTACTTTGGAGGGAGCAGACAATGATTCTGTGATGGGGAAGACAGGGGCTAAGTTGAAGGGTGGTGGATGAAGAGGAGCTGCAGAGAGGCACGTAAGACTGCGACTCTGCTTCCTGGTCCCAACTCTGAGTAGTCAAGGTTTTGGAAATTTGGATAAAAATGATGCCAGATTGTGAGATAAAACAGACGCACCATCCAAAGTGGGATGGATGCTGTCTCATCTAATAAGACCAGGTTTTCCCCAAAATGAGTTCCAGTTGTCTATGTAGCCCACATTGTTTGCAGGACACCACACAGACAGACAGCCATTGAAGGATGACACGTGGCTAACATGTCATCACTGGTCAGATTGGGGAGTGGTCCAGAGAATACTACAGAGGCAGACATTGTTCTTGCAAAGTCACACACTGATTCCACATTAAGTTTTGTGACTTCTGACTGCCGGAGTCAGATGTCGTTAATGCTGGCGTGGATAACAATTGTGGAATATTTAGTTACTTTTAGCCAGCATTTTCAAATTTGACTCGATGTTGCCTGCTCTGGCCCCGGGAATGCATTTGACTATGGCCGCTGGAGTCTCTAGGTTCATGTTTCTGACTACAGAGTTGCCAATGATCAGAGTTTTTTCCTCAGTGGGTGTGTCGCTGAGCGGGGAAAAGCGATTAAAAACATGAACAGGTCAAAGATCATAGACTTGCGAGAACATCCAAGACTCATCACTCTTGTGTATAATTCAAGAAATCTCTGTCTGTCACAATGTCATGATCATAGGACTTGCTAAAAGATCATTGGACTTGCTATGACATCATCAAAGATCAAAGGCAGGCATCACTCACGATCATAGGACTCACTATAACATCATCAAAGATGAAAGGTAGGCATCACTCAGGATCATAGGACTCACTATGACATCAGCAAAAATCATAGGACTCGCTGTGACATCATCAAAGATCAAATACAGGCACCATAGGACTTGCTATGCCATCATCAAAGATCATAGGACTCACTATGACATCTTCAAAGATCAAAGGCAGTCATGACTCACAATCATAGGACTCGCTATGACATCATCAAAGATCACAAGACTGACTATGACACCATCAAAGATCAAAGGCAGGCATCACTGAATGAGTGCTGACATGCTTGCTTACACCTGCTTTCTACGGGCGTGCAGAAATACTTGCTTATACTTGGCTTCTACGGGCATGCACAGGTAGAATCTTCCTTAATTCTACTGCATGCACTGCAAGCCTGCACACTTTCCTTGTTAGAGTCCACTCCCACTTTTTTAGCTGGCACCTTGCTTTGCTACTGGCTTGCACGGGAATGCACAGACATGCACAGGTATGCTCTAGTTTAGATTTAATTGGTGGTTGGCATCGCCTCTGTTAGCCTATATCCCAATTCTATGGTCTTATGACACCTTTGACATCAGTGACTATGACCTATGATGCATATGACGTCAGTGTGACTATGCTAATGGGATATATACAGAGTGATTCTTGAGTGTTGCCATGGAGGAGGAGAGTTGAGGTTAGATTGGATACAGCAATGGTGATAGAGGGACTACAGCTCCTGACCAGATAGAGTGATAATGTAGAGTGAAGTACGAGGAGACGAAGAAGAGTGATGTCTGAAGATAGAGTTGAGGTTCGATTGGACACAGCAATGATAATAGAAGGACTACAGCTCCTGACCAGATAGAGTGTTGATTTTGAGTGAGGTACGTGCCGGTAATGCACCTGAAGTATGGATGCCAACAGCCAATCAAATCTAAAAGAAGAAGAAGAAGAAGAAGAAGACACACAGACAGACATATATAGAGTGTGTGGTGGTAATGCAACTGTAAGCTGGTTGCCAACCGCCAATTAAATCTAAAAGAAGAAGAAGAAGTTGCCACGGAGGAGTTATCAGGCCAAGATGTGTAGAGTAGAGTGATGATAGATGTGTAGAGTAGAGTGATGATTTAGAGTGAAGTGATGATATAAGAAGAGTGATGTATGAGAGGGAGACTTGCTGAATATCAACTGCACCTCGGACACAGTCCAAGGACGGATAATTTTTTCCCACATAAGGAGTTGTTCAGAACTCCTTAGAGTGATGATAATCAAGTCAGTGGCGATAATGCACCTGTAAGCTGGTTGCCAACCGGAAATCAAATCTAAAAGAAGAAGAAGATAGAGTTGAGGTTCGATTGGACACAGCAATGATGATAGGATTACAGCTCCTGACCAGATAGAGTGATGATATAGAGTGAAGTACGAGGAGACGAAGAAGAGTGATGTCTGAAGACAGAGTTGGGGTTCGATTGGACACAGCAACGATGATAGAAGGACTACAGCTCCTGACCAGATAGAGTATTGATATAGAGTGAAGTACATGGCAGTAATACACCTGTAAGCTGGCTGCCAACCGCCAATCAAATCTAAAAGAAGAAGAAGAAGAAGAGGTTGATTGGAGATAGACATCATGTAGACATGGAAATCTCACTGTTTGGAGAAAAAGATTGTTCAGAACTCCTTATAAGAACTCCTTATACAAAGATATAGAGTGAAGAAGACGAAGAAGAGGTTGCTGAGAAGAATTCTGACTTTTGATACACTAGTGCATACCTGTGCATGCCCGTGCATACCCGTTCATGCCCATAGAAACCAAGTGTCAGCAAGTATTTCTGCATGCCCGTAGAAAGCAGGTGTAAGCAAGGATGTAAGCAAGCACATCAGCACTTGTTCAGTGATGCCTAACTTTGATCTTTGATTGTGTCTGTAACACTCTATCTGGTCCCACTCCATATTCTTCAGGTCATCACTCTATCGTCCCAACTACAGCTCCTGACCAGATAGAGTGATGATATAAAGTGAAGTACGTGGCGGTAATACACCTGTAAACTGGTTGCCAACCGCCAATCAAATCTAAAAGAAGAAGAAGAGGTTGATTGTTCAGAACTTCTTATAAGAACTCCTTATACAAAGATATAGAGTGAAGAAGACGAAGAAGAGGTTGCCAACTGAGAAGAATTCTGACTTTTGATACATAGAGTGATGTTTACTGAGTGAAGTACGTGGCGGTAAGGACTACAGCTCCTGACCAGATAGAGTGATGATATAGAGTGAAGTACTTGGCGGTAATGCACCTGTAAGCTGGTTGCCAACCACCAATCAAATCTAAAAGAAGAACAGGAAGAGGTTTGATTGATATATTGGGTGACATTCTTTAGAAAGCTCGGAGGGTGGAGGTTGCCACAGCCAAGATGTATAGAGTGATGATATAGAGCGGTAGAGAATAGATGGAGTGTTATAGACATCATGCAGACATGAAAATCTCACTGTTTGAAGAAGAAGAAGAAGAAGAAGAAGAAGATTGTTCAGAACTCCCTATAAGAACTCCTTATAGAGTAATGACCAGATAAAGTGTTATAGACATCATGTAGACATGGAAATCTCATTGAAGAAGAAGATTGTTCAGAACTCCTTATGGGAACTCCTTGTACAAAGATATAGAGTGAAGAAGACGAAGAAGAGGTTGCCAATCGAGAAGAATTTTGACTTTTGATACACTAGTACATACCCGTCCACGCCCGTAGAAACCAAGTATAAGCAAGTATTTCTGCATGCCCATTGCTGAAGGGTCTCCTCCTGTCTCAGATGGCTGTGTTGTTCACAGTCATGCCTGCAGTGTACTACTCAAACCTGAGGTGTTTCATCTTCACAGCATCTTTTCTGACGTGCAGCAGTTCTCCTCACTCTATTGCTCTCCATCTGGTGGGTCTTCTTCTTCTTCGTTCAGACCACTGGTTGAGGGATAGGTGCATGGTAATTCCAGTTCATGGACAGGATCATGAAAATAGATCTGAGCAAAAAGTGGCTTTCGACCCTGTTCAGGAAGGCCCATGCATGCCCGTAGAAACCAAGAAACCGGAGCACTCAGAGAAAATCATCGCTTTGCTTGGCATTTTACACATTTGTAGTGTAGACTGGCATTCTTCAATGTTACACATTTTTACCATGTCAGCACTTCTTTAAAAACCACATTGCTCAGAAAGTGACGCTTTTGCTTAGTTTCTTCATCTTGATCAAGAATACGAAGACTGCTTGATCTGCCAACTGTGCTCGCGGCAACGTCGAATTGGCCATGGCTACAGAAATCTGATGTGCAGAAAACACCAACACGCTGTAAAGACTGGCCCTGTGACTTATTCACCTTGCCAATTTTGAGCCATATGACATCATAAAGACACACTAGTCTAGGCATCATGAGTGATGGTCTATATGACATAATAAAGACACATTTGTCTAGGAGCCATATGACATCATAAAGACACATTAGTCTGGGCATCGTGAATGATGGTCTATATGACATCATAAAGACACATTTGTCTATGTGCCGTCATATAGATATCATATCTTTATGATGGCATTGCGAGTCCTATGGTGCCTGAGCTCATAGGACGTCCTATCATGATCAGGCATGTCATGGCTCCCGCAGGGCCATCGTTTAACTTCAGCTGCACACACACCTGCTGCCAATCTCCAGCAGGATTTAAAAGCCAGACCTGCCTGTGACTCAGCACGGAGCCATCTGTCAACCTCCCAAGACACGTCTCGCGTCAACAGCCACGTCCTGGCTCATCGTCAGAGTTCCTGACGAACTCCTCGCTTCATGTAAGCTAAACTATTGACTCACCTTTGTCAGTCGTTTTCCCCTGTGCACAGGTGGATTTCCCCGGCGGCGGACTCCTCTCCTCCCGGCGGCGGTCCAGCATCCATCTCTGCTACAGGGCGTCACACTTACCTTTCCCCTCAGATTCAGACGCTGTCTCCCTGGCTGCAGCCCTCAAGGCCAACCTGAGCTTTACCACGACCACCTGCAAAGTAAGCTGTCATTACTATCATGCTCTTTGCCCGTGGACAAAACTGACAGCTCTGTTTTGTCATTATAGGGTTGCCAGGCTGAACGGCGTCCTGCTCTTTCCCCAGCACAAGTCCTGCACTGCACACTACACGCACATTGTACATACACGCACACACACACGTTCACAGTTAGTAATAAAAGGATAATTGTATTCACTCGAGTCTGTCTTTTGTCCCCTGGGTCTATAGTTATGTCAAGGCAGAGATCATAGGCCGTCCTATGATGTCCTATAAACGTGACAGACACACACACACACGTCTTGCTTTAACCCTTTGAGTGTGTATGGTGCAGAACTGCGACATACCCCCTAGTGGTTAAGAGTGGTAAATATTTTTTGTCAATAAAATAATTCAGATTTCCAAGGCTATAGCCTTGGAAATCTGACCACTTTCAAGTGGTAAGAGATAATGACTTACTGTCAATTAGAAAGATGTAAAATATGATCCAAAGTTTCACATAGGAATAAATTTACGCATCTAATTTACATAATTTCGCAGCACCTCTTTAAATTCCATAACTCAGTCAAAACTGGACTTTGGACGTATTTACACAAAAAATGGTTCAGTCTTTTTACACCGTTTTTTGTACAGAGGTACCTCATCATCTTATCTTCAAAATATTTGAACAAGAACATTTAAAAAAAACCCAGAAATTTCTCACTTATTTTTGACAAAATCAAGAGTGAGAAGGCAGGCGCAGTGCCACGCTCTGCCACTAGGGGCACGCAAATTCTCACACTCAAAGAGTTAATAGAGTGATAGAGTGAAGAGTGATGATGATGACAGAGTGATGTTTACTGAGTGAAGTATGTAAGGACTACAGCTCTTGACCAGATAGAGTGATGATATAGAGTGAAGTACATGGCGGCAATGCACCTGTAGGCTCATTGCCAACCGCCAATCAAATCTAAGAGAAGAAGAAGAAGAGATTTGATTGAGAAGAAGAAGATGTCCAACACCATTTAGAGTTGAGGTTTGATTGGACACAGCAATGATGATAGAAGAACTACAGCTCCTGACCAGATAGAGTGATGATAGAGTGAAGTACGTGGCAGTAATGCACCTGTCAGCTGGTTGCCAACCACCAATCAAATCAGACAGAGATACAAGTATGGGTTGACACTGCTGCCAAGGACACAGTCCAAGGATGGATAATTTTTTCCACACTTAAGGAGTTGTTCAGAACTCCTTATACAAAGATATATGTAACACCTGTAGCACTTACTGTGTGTGTAACACTACTTTAGGTGTTGTCTTGTACCCTTTTGGTAGTACTGGGTATGGCAGTGTAGTTACCTTTAACCTTACCACCTGGACAGAAGGGACAATTGGGCCAGGTCAGATAGACTCTGGGTTCATAGGAGCCTGGGAGGTGCAACAACAGATGACACATACACCATAGTATGGGAACTTTCACATATGTGTATATTTTTTAACAGTTGTGTACACTTAAACAAACACAGCGCTTGCAACAATAATAATAAAAAAAAAATAAAAATAAAATACCCCAAAATGTATGTACAATACTTTCAGTCCTTTTGTATCAGTTCCAGGTGACCGGTTGAATCACCTCTAGCAGTTAATAGGGTTCGGGCTTCAGCTCGCCATCCAGATATGGAGATCCACGCTCTTCTGAATCCAGGTTACAAAAAACCCTGACCTACAGAATAGGTCAGAACACAACAAATAAGCTATGCTCTATAGCTTATCACGTGGGTTTCACATAGTTCTAAATTATACAACAATAATATTTTTTAAACACCTTTAAACCATAGATGTAACATTCACTCTTAAGTAGCAGTCAGTAGTAGTGAAATAAAACCTTTTGCTAACCATTACAGCTCTGAAAAGCGCCCTTTTCTGATGGAAAACCTAGCCGGAATTAGCATCGGCGGTTAGCATGTTAAGCTAGCGATTAGCATTCCACATATACACTGAATGGCACTCACCATGCTAAGCAACACGTGCTTTACAAGATTCCCACGCTCACGTGAGTACACAGCCTTTGGGTTCAAATCTTAAAATTTAACGAAAGAGGTATTAGAATTTGGCAATACAGCAATACCTTGTTTCTCATGTTGGTTTTGGCTTACCAATCTCAAGAGTTTATCCGGGCAAAGGCTGCTACTAGCACGTTAGCTCATCGTCTCAGTAAGGGATCGCGTTCTCTCGGTCGTGTCTCTGCTGCGACTGAAAACGTTCTGCAGGCAGGCCACACTAAGACCGAGCGAGGGAGCGCGTGACCCCATTGGCTGATGCTGCCAAACAAACGACGCAGCCATTGGTTGCTCGATATACCAGATAAAAACATTAGGAACTTCATCAGAGCCCTTTAAAAATGTTTTTAACTATCTATGAATACACTCTATGGATATATTTTTTGAACTTATATCCATCTTATATCCATAGGGGCTGCACGGTGGCGCAGTGGTTTAGCACTGTGACAGCACAGTTTTACCCTCGGCCGGGGGATCGCGGGGATCATGAGGTCGTGGGTTCGATCCCAGCCCCGGACCAACAGTGAGCTGTGTGGAGTTTGTATGTTCTCCCCGTGTTGCGTGGGTTTACTCCGGGATTTCTCCGGTTTCCTCCCACATACCAAAAACATGTAGGTTTAGGGCGCTCGCGCACGCAGCGACCAGCAGCCGGTGGCTTGTCACCAGACTGCAAACCAAGTCTACCTACAGGTACAAATAAGTAACAAAAAAAAAAAAAAAAAAATCTATACACCCATCTTCAAAATATTTATTCCCATTGTGAAATGAGTATTTGTTAAAGCGGTATTGATATTTATAATTTTATTCACGTTTTTAACACTGGGTTATACTATCCCCCCTTAGAATCATGCAAGTCCCTTTGCATGGGATTAACTAGATAGTAATGATGGAAGGACCAGTGTTCATGGGAATAATCTTATATCTGTTCTGTTAAAGCTCTGGTAAAAGCCAGGCTTAGTCCTTGAAACAGGGACTGGGCAACAGTTATGAGAGGATTTCCCAACTGACTATACTGTAGTCTTTCTAGCTGGGAGGTTGTCCTCTCGGAGCGTCTCACAGTCTTTGGGATTTCCTTTTCAGATTCTTTTTCTTCCACAGGTTCATCACAGGTACTTTTATCAGGTAAGTTGGTTTCACTTTCAGTTCCATTCTCAGTGTTTGATTGTTCCACATTTGTTTCAGTTTCCTCCAGGTTTCCACCATTCAGTAAGTTGTCACATCCAGGTGAATTGTCATTTCCAGGTAAGTTGTCACATCCAGGTGATTTGTCATTTTCTATTTGGTTGTCATTCTCAGGTAAGTGAGTTTTAGCAGGAATGTCTTCTTTAAACAATGTCTTTGGATTGGGAATTTCATTAACTTGAGTGAGCTTTATGGGCGTTTGGATTGGTTCTTCTCTGTACCAATAGACATCCTCATTTTCCGGTTCTGAATTCTCACATTCCTCACTTTGTTCAGGTGATTGTCTTGTCTTAGGTTTGCGGACACGTTTTGGTTGGACAGGTTCTTCTTCAACAGGGGCAAGAAAACCACAGGGAAGCAAGAGGTCGCGGTGAACGGTGCAAACAGGACCATCTTTTGTCTCAGGTTTTATAGTATAAACAGGCAAGTCACCTGCTTGGTTCACCACAATGTGGATTTCAGCTTCCCACATGTCTGCTAGTTTGTGCTTTCCTCTGTGGCGGAATGCACGTACCAAAACTCTGTCGCCTGGTTCTAGTTTTGAGGGTTTCACTCGCATATCAAATCTTGTTTTGTTTCTTTCAGCCATCTTGTTAGCATTTTCTGTGGCTAGTTTGTAGCTTTCTTGTAGAGTTGTCTTCAGTTTTTCAATGTACTGGGAATGTGACTTGAAACTTTTGTTGTGAAACGGGAGCCCAAATGCAAGATCGATTGGCAATCTCAGGTGACGACCAAACATTAACTCATACGAGGCAAAACCAGTAGTGTCATTTTTTTGTACAATTGTGCGCATGTACAAGTGGTTTTACATAGTTGTGCCAATGAGATTTGCTCTTTTCCTACAGAGTGCCCAGCATGCTCAATAACGTTCTATTGAAACGTTCTACTGGGTTACCTCTGGGGTGATAGGGTGTCGTCTGGATTTTGCGAATGCCCATGATTTTGCAAAGTTCTTTTATAATATGGGACTCAAAATCGGGACCCTGATCACTATGTAACCGTTCGGGTATCCCGTAGTGGACTATAAAGTTGTCCCAAAGTGCCTTTGCAACGGTCTGAGCTTTCTGATTGCTGGTAGGGATGGCTATAGTGTATTTCGTGAAATGATCAGTTAACACGAGCACATCCTTTGTGTTACTTTGATCGGGCTCAATGGACAGGAAATCCATACAGACGAGTTCGAGCGGTTGGGTGGACTTGATATTAACAAGCGGAGCAGCTTGCTCTGGAGCGGTTTTACGTCTTATGCAGCGATTACGTGTCTTGATCTTCTTTTCAATATCTGCCACCATGCAAGGCCAATAGAACCTTGTTCCTGCGAGATCCACAACACGCTCTGTGCCTAAATGACCCATGTCACAGTGGAGGCTTTGAAAGACTGAATCGCGGAGCTGTTCAGGTAAGACGAGCTGGTAAGTAACATTTCCTCCGTCTTGGCGAGTGCGGTAGAGGATATTATTGCACATTTCAAGTCGACTGAGCTCTCGGAGTAACAAGTTGATGTCAGGAAGTTCAGTTTGTACAGTTGGTGGAACTTTTAGCCCAGTTTCAATTTGTGCAATCACTTCTCTTAAACAGGGGTCAGTTCTTTGTTCATTTTTGATCTGTTCAGGAGTCATGTGGGGTACAACTGGAAGACCACCACAGTCATCTTCATCGGCATAGCCATCTGGAATGGCAGCTACAGAGAGGGCTAATGAGTGAACCAAAGGGAAGGTGTTATCTGGAGAGCTACAGACAAGGTGTTTTTCACATATAGCAGACACTACCTCTGAACTTAAACTGCTTTCAGGAAGAGACAAGTGAGCTGGAGTGAACTGCTGTATGCGGTCAAGCTCCTTTTGGGACACTGCGTCATTAAGTAACTCGCCATGTGGCCATCTAGAGAGGCCGTCTGCATCTGAGTTAAGCTTGCCTGCTCTGTATTGGAGCTTAAAGTTAAACGTCGACAGAGCAGCTAGCCACCTATAACTCATGGCATCCATCTTAGCAGTAGTTAAAATATATGTCAGGGGGTTACTATCTGTCACGACAGTAAAATGATTGCCATATAAAATAGTCTGCAAACTTCTCCGTTACTGCCCACTTTAGAGCTAAAAATTCTAATTTATGGGCGGGGTAACGGGACTCACTTCTAGACAACCCCCGGCTTGCATAAGCTATGACCCTAGTCTGGCCCTCCTGCTCTTGATAGAGGGCGGCGTCAAGCCCTGTAGTGCTGGCATCAGTATGGAGTGTATATGGCAACTGAGGGTCCACGAAACCCAGGACAGGCACAGTACTGAGCTTTTCAATGATGGTTTTGAATGCAAGATCACAGGAAGAAGTCCATCGCTCGCCAAACGGTGTCTTTGGGTCGTGGTACTGGGCAGGCTTAGCTTTGGGCTTTGGGCTTTTTCGCAAAGGAGGGTAGCCTGCTGTTAAGTCAGTGAGGGGCTTAACGATGCTGGAATAGTTCTTAATGAACCGCCTATAGTACCCTGAAAAGCCTAAGAATGAGCGGAGCTGTTTGAGATCACGGGACACAGGCCAGGTACTTAGGGTTTTCACCTTTTCAGGGTCGGTCTCAACTCCTTTACTGAACACAATGTGACTGAGGTATCTGACAGAAGTTTGAAAAAATCTGCATTTCTCAGGGGAGAGTTTAAGCCTGTACTCTTTTAGGCGATTAAGAACTTTCATTAAGCGAGCCTCATGTTCTTCGGGCATCTTGGCGAATACAATGATGTCATCGAGGAACACAATCACCTCATGCAGATTCATGTCGCCCATACATTTCTCCATGAGGCGCTGGAACGTGCTGGGGGCGTTTGTAATGCCTTGGGGCATTCTGTTGAATTCCCAAAAGCCCATGGGACATACAAACGCCATCTTTGGTTTGTCCAGCTCCTCTACCTCAATTTAGTAGTACCCCGACTTTAAATTGAGGACGGAGAACCACTGCGAACCGGTCAAGGTGGAAAATGTTTCCTCCAAGTTGGGGAGGGCATAAGCATCTTTTACAGTCTACATGTTAAGCTTCCTATAATCAATACAAAGGCGGACATCGCCATTTTTCTTTCGCACCACTACAATAGGCGAAGAAAATGGGGAAGTAGACTCTCTTATCACGCCTGCTTGTTGGAGTTCTTTGAGATGCTTACGGACCGCTTCCAGGTCATTTGGATGTATGGGACGTGCTCTGTGCTTTGAACGGTGTTTCATGTGATAATTTGATTGTGTGTTTCACTTGATCCGTTTTGCCAAAGTCAAGATCGTTTTGTGCAAATACTTTGGGCATTTGACTGAGTTTTTCTGTTAGGCGCTCTTTCCATTCAGCGCAAATGGGGGAAGAGTCAAAGTTGAACTTCAGAGTGGACTTCTGTTCAGTTTTGGACTTTGTAACTTTCACGGAGTGTTCTTGCGATAGGACTCGTTGATATGCACAGATTTCTCCAATGACACACTTCTGAGGGATTGTCACGTCATGTTCCGATTCATTGGTAAGTACAACTGGAACAAGGTAAGGTGTTCTTTTAGGTAAGTCTATGAGACATGGTTTTACCAGGATACCACCAGGTAAGGCTGACATTAATGGTTGTTCTAACAAGACAGATTTTTCACTGTTGCCGGCTGACACAGCTACAGCGCCATCTTAGAACAACTGTTTGGCCTGCAGGAACTAACTGTGGCTCTTTGTTGTGCATGGTCACTAAACCAAGGCTAGTGTCTTGGGACTGTCTGTGCCGTAGCTCAAGGACTTTTAACACTGCCTTATAACCAAGTGACAGATAGATGGTGGCTCGTCAACCTGGGAAGGTAGCCCATCTAGGGGAAGGTAAACCCTGATTTCAAACCTCCGCTGCCTTGCGGCACACCCCGTCATGGGAAAGGCTTCGGGAGTCAACCCTGAGGAAAAATCCGGAGTCAGCGTCCCTAAGGCAGTTCTCTGTTGTGCTCAACATCGTTCTGGCAGCTCCTGCGATGGCGCTGGTGCCAAACTGTAGCAGCCCTGCTGTTCCTTTGGATTCATCAGTGACGTGGAGAGGGGGGACATGCTGCATGGGCAACATCTTGTCCTCCATATCTTCCTGCCCAGGCTTGAATCCTACCAACGCCCAACGCTGGAAGGTAGAATACCGGATCACTGGAGAGGACACTCCAGCTTCGCCTTTGGTGTAGACAAAACACAGGGAATGACAGTTACCGGTTATAAGCCACCATTCAATTGGGGTAGAGCGTGGCGCCAGGGGTTGTTCCCGACGGTGGGAGGGATCATCAGATCTCACTGGACAGCTACCGCCCACCTCAAGCTGGGCAGCCCCCAGCCAATAAGGTGTTGTCCCGCCACAGCCTGCTTTCCTCATTGGGTGCATGGGGATGAGGAGAAGTCCGAACGGCAGGCTGAGAACCTTCGCACCAGGCAAGACAAAAAAACAAAAGAGACCAACTCTACAACTGGGAACTTGGAACGTCCGCACTATGATGACAGGACTCGCTGCTAACCTCAAGGACATCAGCAACACCAGGAAGACTGCCGTCATCAATAATGAGCTGAAGAGACTGGAAGTGGATATCGCCACTCTCCAGGAAACACGGTTGCTGACGCAGGCACACTGAGAGAGAAGGACTACACATTCTACTGGCAGGGAAAGGGCAGTGACGAACACAGGGAACACGGAGTGGGCTTCGCAGTGAAGAACACCTTGCTGAAGATGGTGGAACCGGGCAGCAATGGCTCTGCACGACTTCTCACCCTCCGCCTGAACACCACTCAAGGCCCAGTCACCCTCGTCAGTGTGTATGCCCCAACACTGACAGCCACACCAGAGGCAAAAGACGAGTTCTACGAGAATCTTGCAACAACTGTCAGGATCATCCTCAACTCTGAACAACTCATTCTCCTTGGAGACTTCAATGCCAGAGTGGGTGCTGACCATGACTTCTGGCCCTCCTGTCTTGGACCATTTGGCATGGGCAGAATGAACGACAACGGACAGTGGCTGCTCGAGTTCTGCACATATCACGATCTGTGCATCACAAACTCGTTCTTCAAGACCAAGCCCCAACACAAGGTTGCCTGGTGACATCCGTGCTCAAAGCACTGGCACCAGCTGGACTTGATCCTGACCAGGTGCACCTCACTGAAGAACGTGCTAATCACCCGTTCGTTCCAGAGTGCAGATTGCGACACAGACCATTCATTGGTGTGTTGCAAGGTCAAGCTGCAGCTGATGAAATTCCATCGTGCTAGACAGCCTGGAAAGGCACGAATTGACACCAGCAAGATGGCCCAACAAGAACTTGTTGAGCAGTTTGCCTCCACCTTTGAGAAGGAACTTGGTGTACCACAAGAAGGAGAATCTGCAAAGCAGAAGTGGAAAGAGCTGCGAAACACCATCCACCGCACAGCCTTGGCTACCTTTGGGAGGAAGACCTCGAAGTCACAGGACTGGTTTGATGCCAAGTTGACCGAGATGACACCCGTCATTAAAGCCAAGTGCTCAGCAGTTGCTGAGTACAAGAAGTACCCAAACGAGAAGAATCTCCAGATTCTCAGGGCTGCGAGAAGCAAAGTTCAGCAGACTGCTCGGCGCTGTGCCAATGAGTACTGAACTCAGCTCAGCCAAGACATTCAAACCGCTGCCATAACAGGGAACATCCGTGGTATGTACGATGGCATCAAGAAAGCACTTGGTCCGGCTCAGAGCAAGACGGCCCCCCTCAAATCCTCCACTGGGGAGATGATCACAGAAAAGAACAAGCAGATGGAGAGATGGGTGGAACACTACTCCGACCTCTACTCCAGACAGAACACCGTGACACCGTCAGCCCTTGATGCCATCGACTGCCTGCCATCCATGGAGGAATTTGACACCAAGCCAACCATCGACGAACTCAGCAAGGCCATTGATAGCTTGGCCGCTGGCAAGGCACCCGGCAATGACGGCATACCCCCCGACCTGATCAAGCACTGCAAGACCGCCCTACTGCTGCCACTGCATGACATCCTCTGCCAGTGCTGGAAGGAAGGTGCCGTACCACAGGACATGAGGGACGCCAAGATCATCACCCTCTACAAAAACAAAGGGGAGACAAGCGACTGCAACAACTACAGGGGCATCTCCCTCCTCAGCGTTGTTGACAAAGTCTACGCACGAGTTGTTCTCGTTCGTCTACAGAAGCTTGCCGAACGTGTCTACCCCGAGTCTCAGTGTGGCTTCCGCGCTGAGCGATCGACGGTAGACATGATATTCTCCATCCGCCAACTCCAGGAGAAATGCAGAGAACAGAACATGCCCCTGTACGTCGCCTTCATCGACCTCACCAAAGCGTTCGATCTGGTCAGCAGAGAGGGCCTTTTCAAGATCCTGCCAAAGATGGGATGCCCACCAAAGTTGCAAAGCCTCATCGAATCATTTCACATCAACATGCAGGGGATAGTGCAGCACGACGGCAACGTCTCAGAGCCATTCAACATACGCAGCAGAGTGAAACAGGGCTGTGTACTTGCGCCAACCCTCTTTGGGATTTTCTTTGCTATGCTCCTGAGGCATGCCTTCAGCACAGCAACAGAGGGAATCTACCTGCACACAAGATCTGACGGCAGGCTTTTCAACCTCGCCCGCCTGAAAGCCAGAACCAAAGTACGCAAGGCTCTAATCAGAGACATGCTGTTCGCAGACGACACTGCAGTCGCGACCCACACACAGCAGGAGCTTCAGACCCTGATGGACCACTTCTCCCAGGCATGCAAGGACTTTGGGCTTACCATCAGCCTGAAGAAGACTAACGTCTTGGCGCAAGGCACGGAAGCACCACCAACCATCACCATCGACGACTACGAGCTGGAGGTCGTGAATCAGTTCACGTACCTGGGGTCCACGATCAGCAGCAACCTCTGCCTTGATACAGAGATCGACAAGAGGATTGGAAAATCAGCCTCCACACTCGCTCGCCTCACCACACGAGTGTGGGAGAATCCCAAACTCTCTGTCAAGACGAAGATGGCAGTGTACAATGCCTGCGTCATCAGCACACTGCTCTATGGGAGTGAGACGTGGACAACATACGCCCGGCAGGAAAAGAGACTGAACTCCTTCTACTTGCGCTGCATTCGCCGCATCCTGAACATATCCCGGCAGGACAAAGTGCCCAACACAGAAGTTCTGTCCCGCGCCGGCCTTCCCTCCATGCTCACTCTACTAAGGCAGCGCAGGCTCCGCTGGCTAGGCCACGTTCACCGTATGGAGGATGGCAGAATCCCCAAAGACGTCCTCTACGGAGAACTGGCGACTGGCAGGAGAGACGTTGGCTGCCCACAGCTGCTCTTTAGAGACGTCTGCAAGAGAGACATGAAGGCCCTGGAGATCAACACAGAGCGCTGGGAGGACCTTGCAACAGACCGCTCCAAATGGAGAGGCACCCTGACCAGACAGCTCAAGGCGAGTGACGAGAGACTGACTGCTGCAGCAGGTGAAAAAAGGACCTGCAGGAAGAACCGCCACAGCTCCAGCAGCACAGAGACCGCCCACAAGTGTGACCTGTGTGACAGGGTCTGCCATTCGCGCATCGGCCTGTTCAGCCACAGGCGGTGCTGTTCCAGCAGAGTAGACGTTTAGGATTCTCTTCCATGGTCATCATAGACCGACGGAGGCCGACGATGGTTGGCTGCAGTTCAGAACAAGCATCAGAGTACAGCTCGTAAAGTACATCTAATGTGTTTGTCCCTATTAACACTAAGGACTGATAAGCTGCACGTACACCAGGAACCACTAAGGCAAGTGTTGGCACTTCGGCTTCAATACCGAGAAAGTCTTTTGGGAAAGTGACATGCATTTCAATGTAGCCTAAGTAAGGGTACACTCTGACCGTTAGCTCCCTCCACTTCTAACAGCTCAAAAAGTGGCTTAATCTCATGGTTGGATAAGTACTGTCTGTAATAGGACTCAGGGACAGTAGTCACCTGGGAGCCTGTATCTAACAAACAGCTCACAGTACAGCCATTCACTTTCACTTGTGCTGTACTTTTTGTACCAATTAGACCATTAGGAAAGTTAAAGGGGTCTGTTTTGGAGAGTGACTTCAGTTTAGCACGTGTCTTGAATGGAGCTTTTGGTTTGGGACAGGTCATCTCTAAACTAGCCTCTGGTTATCCCACAACAGGGGTAGACTTCAGTTTTAAAGAGGATTTGGGGTTCTGACTGTCCCAAATCTGTCTTTTTACTCTTAATTCTTTGCGTTTTGCAGCTACAAGTGCAGGGTTTGGCTCTGACTCACAAGTGGCTACAATATGCCCATCTTCGCCACAGCGGAAGCAATACCATGATTTGGGCCTGGTACTGGGACGGCTGGATGAAGGTAAGTTTTCAGGTTTGTCATGGTCAGGTTTTTTATTTCCAGATTTCTTAGTTGGGTCTATCTTCGGTGGAGCTTGTTTCTTTTGTTTCACGACAGCAGCTAATTGGCTTTTTAGATCAGCGACTTGCTTTTTCAGTTCTTCCAGACTGTCAGACTCTACTTCACTATTTGTACTTTTTTCGGTGACTGTTTGTTCGTAGGAGGCTGCTTTTGGTTTTGTGGTGCCCAAGTGTTTTTTCATGCGTGTGTTTTTAACTTCTTGTCTGTTTTCAGCAGTGCGAAGGTGAAGCAATAACTCTGCATACGCAGGTGGGTGTTTATCTTTTAGTTCCAGCTGTAGCTCTTTTAGCAGATGGTCATCCCAACAGCCTCTGTTAAACTGCTTGAGAAGCTGTTTGTCCACTTCCTGTGGCTCTAGACCGCCTCTACGCACTGTGAGATTGAGCGCCATCTGCAAACGATGCAGATATGCAGAGGGTTTTTCTCCATAATCTTGGAAAGTGTTCATGAATCGCACAAGCAGTTCCTCACCGTCTTCAACAGTCCCAAAAGCTGAGTCCAAAAGCTTAAGATAGTCGGCAGAGGTGACTTCAGGCCCAAGAGGGCGAATAATATCAGACGTAGGAGCAAGAAGACTTTCCAGGATCTTGCGAGATTTTTCCAAGTCAGACAAAGAAGTATCTTCCATCATCAAGTCAACATGTGAACGCCATGTCTCATAATCAGCTTCAGTATACGGTCTTGGCGTTTTGCCAGAGAAAGCTCTGATTCTCAAGGAGGAATGGGCGTTTGACGGCTTCTCTGCATTTTTAATGACGTGCTTGACTATGATTTTCTGAACCTCGGGTGGGTTAAAATCAGCTGGGTTCAACATTTGAGGTGTCAAGTTTGGTCTAAGAGGGCTTTGGAAGAGTGCTTGAGTGGTTTTAGGGGTGTGAGGCATTTCAATTTGGAGTGGAGGAGAGACTCCACTTTGTGTGGGTTCTACAGTAGGGGAAGCAGGATCAGCATCGACAGAGACCATTTTAGCTGTCTCAGCAGCTTCAATAGACTTCCCTATTGTGGACATAACCTCCCGCAACACCTCTTCAAAACCTTTTCCACTTAACTTAGCTAAACCCCTCAGGTTGCCAAGATAAGCCTCAGTAACACTGCCCCCTACAGTTTTAGTGTACACATCAGTTAAGGCTTGAATGCATTACTTAACATCAGGATTGTCAGTGGATGGAAAGAAGTACAGCAACGCAGGTGCTAACGTTTCAACAGCTAACCCTGACTCGAACTCTACAATGTGACTTTTGTCAAATTCAGATGGGTTATATCATCAATACTAAGTACCCAACGAATAGTGCCATGTTGCTCTAGGAACTTAAAAACATCTTTGTCTTTTTCTTTGTCAACAACACCACTGACAATGACTGCATTTGGAACTTTTACACCATATTTTGCAGCAAAATCCATTTTGACAGTATATGAACTGTTTGGTCAGGGGTCAAAACAGAATCCACATCCGTTGTCGCAACGCTCCAGGCTCCTGGCTGGGCTCGCCAGATTTTTGTACACCTGTAGCACTTACTGTGTGTGTAACACTGCTTTAGGTGTTGTCTTGTACCCTTTTGGTAGTACTGGGTATGGCAGTGTAGTTACCTTTAACCTCTTGCGCTCCGTTGTACCGCGGACGGGCAATTCTCTGCGTCCTAGAGTGCACTAGGGCGCACGAGAGCGCCCTCATGCACTCTCGGACGCATGATGGAGATCCTGATGGAGATTGTGATGTAGGTGGTGTATGGCGTCCAAGCGGGCACTGAAAATAAAAGCTGCAGACACAGCCGCGAACAGATTAGTTCATCTGATTGACCTCTCATTCGACTAATAAGAGCCTTGAATTGGGTTTCTGAAACCTTGAAGAACCAATGAATGAAAACCTAGCCAGAAAGACCCGCCTCCCAACGCTGTGAATGCAGTGAGCCAATTGAAGCAGAGAAGTTCGCGAGCTGTTTTTTTTAAGGCTGGGTGAAGACTGGCTGCTGCAGCGGATCAAAAAAGGACTCGCAGGAAGAACCCCACAGACCCAGCAGCACGGAGACCATCCACAAATGCAACCTGTGTGACAGGGACTGCCATTCGCGGATCGGCATATTCAGCCACAGGCGGTGCTTATTTTGTTTTGGTTCCAGCAGAGTAGACGTTATGATTTCTTCCATGGTCATAGACCGACGGAGGCTGAGTGACACACACGCCTTCGCCAGTCTTTTTTTAATTACTACTGTTATTTGTTTTGAAAAATCGTTCGCCAAAAACCGCAATCATGGAAGCACAAAACCGCAATAATGGAATTATGTTTTGATCGGGTCGCGAGACCAGAACCACGAGCGGACCAGCATCGCGTTCGTCTGACAGTGAGGAAGAGAAGTTCGCCAGGACTCTGCTGCTGTGAAGAGGTAAGGTGTTATAAGCTAAGTTATTATTTATCCCTGAAAATTGTAATCCAAAATGACTTTTGACCGATCGGTAAATTACAGCTGTGCGGCGCACGAAGTACGAAGTGCGTGCACCGCGATAAATGGTTAATTCGCCGTGTCCGGACCGTGAAGGCCATCCCCCCCCCCGCTCCTCTTCTGTAGCGGGGGGGGGGGGGGGGCCGCGGTGACTGCGCAGCGGTCGCCACATAGTCATATGAGTCTATTCCGTCATGTAGCGATGGCCGATGGCCGTCCTCTGTAGCGAGGGGGGGGGACAACCCCCCCCCCCCCCCCCACACACACACAGACAGCCCTGAGTGTGACCTTTCATTAGAGCCCAAAATGAAGCTTCTACATTGAATCATTCAAAAGTTACAGACGTTTTTCCAAACTGTGCCATTTGGCACAATTTGGCACAGTTCCAAAACGCCTGGGAAGTACCTGAGTATAAAGCTGTGTAATATATTCATTTTTTGTGGTATTGTTACAAAATTTGGACCTCAGCTGGATAACACTTGGTTCTACATTTCTGTTGCATTTTCCAGCCCGGATCTGAAGCTGTGTGTTATTTGCAAGCATTTGTATCCAAAAAAACACCCAGGCCAAATTTATTTTCTTCAAGTTCACTATGTTTAGATGACTGTAACTCAGTGGCCGGAGCACTTAGAGGGATTATGACTGTTTTGCCAAAAAATTCAAAGTGTTTTCTTTTAAATGAGACCAACCCTGTGAAGATGCTGCAAAGGGTTGAAGAACAGCTTTCAATTTACTTTGGGCACATTATTTTTTGGCGTTTTTAGGAAAATTGACCGGAGTGCAAGGGGTTAACCTTACCACCTGGACAGAAGGGACAATTGGGCCAGGACAGATAGACTCTGGGTTCGTAGGAGCCTGGGAGGTGCAACAACAGATGACACATACACCATAGTATGGGAACTTTCACGTATGTGTATGTTTTTTAACAGTTGTGTACACTTAAACAAACACAGCGCTTGCAACAACAATAATAATAAAAAAAAATACCCCAAAATGTATGTACAATACTTTCAGTCCTTTTGTATCAGTTCCAGGTGACCGGTTGAATCACCTCTAGCAGTTAATAGGGTTCGGGCTTCGGCTCGCCATCTAGATCTGGAGATCTACGCTCTTCTGAATCCAGGTTACAAAAAAACCTGACCTACAGAATAGGTCAGAACACAACAAATAAGCTATGCTCTATAGCTTATCACACGGGTTTCACATAGTTCTAAATTATACAACAATAATATTTTTTAAACACCTTTAAACCATAGATGTAACATTTACTCTTAAGTAGCAGTCAGTAGTAGTGAAATAAAACCTTTTGCTAACCATTACAGCTCTGAAAAGCACCCTTTTCTGATGGAAAACCTAGCCGGAATTAGCATCGGCGGTTAGCATGTTAAGCTAGCGATTAGCATTCCACATACACACTGAATGGCACTCAGCATGCTAAGCAACACGTGCTTTACAGGATTCTCGCGCTCACGTGAGTTCACAGCCTTTGGGTTCAAATCTTAAAATTTAATGAAAGAGGTATTAGAATTTGGCAATACAGCAATACCTTGTTTCTCATGTTGGTTTTGGCTTACCAATCTCAAGAGTTTATCCGGGCAAAGGCTGCTACTAGCACGTTAGCTCATTGTCTCAGTAAGGGATCGCGTTCTCTCGGTCATGTCTCTGCCGCGACTGAAAACGTTCTGCAGGCAGGCCACACTAAGACCGAGCGAGGGAGCGCGTGACCCCATTGGCTGGCGTGACCCCATTGGCTGATGCTGCCAAACAAACGACGCAGCCATTGGATGCTCGATGTACCAGATAAAAACATTAGGAACTTCATCAGAGCCCTTTAAAAATGTTTTTAACTATCTATGAATATACTCTATGGATATATTTTTTGAACTTATATCCATCTATACACCCATCTTCAAAATATTTATTCCCATTGTGAAATGAGTATTTGTTAAAGCGGTATCGATATTTATAATTTTATTCACGTTTTTAACACTGGGTTACATATAGAGTGATGATAATCAAGTCAGTGGCTGTAATGCAAACGTAAGCTGGTTGCCAACCGCCAATCAAATCTAAAAGAAGAAGAAGAATCAGACAGAGATGATTTTGTACATTTATGGTTGATAGAGTGATGTCTGAATAGAGTAGAGTGACGTTTGAAGCTAGAGTAGCTGGTAGTAATGCACCTGTAAGCTGGTTGCCAACCGCCAATCAAATCTCAAAGAAGAAGAAGAAGAAGAATCAGACAGAGATGATAAAAAGAGTGATGTGATGATATAGAGCAGTTGATGACACAGTCCAAGGACGGATAATTTTTTCACAAATGAGGAGTTGTTCAGAACTCCTTATAAGAACTCCTTATACAAAGATATAGAGTGATAATAATCAAGTCAGTGGCGGTAATGCACCTGTAAGCTGGTTGCCAACCGCCATTCAAATCTAAAAGAAGAAGAAGAAGAATCAGACAGATTTCTTGAATTATATACAGAGTGCGCCAAGTCAAAGTTCACGAGTTGTTTGGAACTCCTTGTGGGAGCTCCTTGTACAAAAATAAGGTGAGCATGATCATAGAGTGATGATATAGAGTGAAGTATGTGGCGGTAATGCACCTGTAAGCTGGTTGCCAACCGCCAGTCAAATCTAAAAGAAGAAGATGAAGAATCAGACGGTGTTCCTACCAAGGACGGATAATTTTTTCACACGTAAGATGTTCAGAACTTCTTTTAGATTTGACTGGCGGTTAGCATTCAGCTTATAGGTGCATTACCGCCCCGTATTTCATTCTATATCATCACTCTATCCTTCCTTATAAGAACTCCTTATACAAAGATATAGAGTGATGATAATCAAGTCAGTGGCGGTAATGCACCTGTAGGCTGGTTGCCAACCGCCATTCAACTCTAAAACAGGAAGAAGAAGAAGAAGAAGGCCGTTCTTAGAGGATGGAGGCAGCCATTCCTCGCATGAGGACGGATAATTTTTTCACACATAAGGAGTTGTTCAGAACTCCTTATAAGAACTCCTTATACAAAGACAGTAGTACATACCTGTGCATGCCGGTACATACCTGTGCATGCCCGTACAAATGAAGTATAAGCAAGTTTTTCTACATGCCCGTAGAAAGCAGGTGTAAGCAAGGGTATAAGCAAGTACGTCAGCACTTGTTCAGTGATGCCTGCCTTTGATCTTTGATGGTGCCATAGTCAGTCCTATGATCTTTGATGATGTCATCGCGAGTCCTATGATCGTGAGTCATGCCTGCGTTTGATCTTTGAAGATGTCATAGTGAGTCCTATGATCTTTGATGATGGCATAGCAAGTCCTATGATGCCTGTATTTGATCTTTGATGATGTCACAGCGAGTCCTATGATTTTTGCTGATGTCATAGTGAGTCCTATGATCCTGAGTGATGCCTACCTTTCATCTTTGATGATGTTATAGCGAGTTCTATGATTGTGAGTGATGCCTGCCTTTGATCTTTGATGATGTCATAGCGAGTCCAATGATCTTTTAGCAAGTCCTATGATCAAGACATCGTGACAGACAGAGATTTCTTGAATTATATACAAAACAAGAGTGATGAGTCTTGGATGTCCTCGCAAGTCTATGATCTTTGACCTGTTCATGTTTCTAATCGCTTTTCCCCGCTCAGTGACACACCCGCTGAGGAAAAAACTCTGATCATTGGCGACTCTGTAGTCGCCAATGATCTCAATGACCTCAATGACCTCAATGATCTCAATGATCTCAATGACTCTGTAGTCAGAAACATGGAACTAGACTCTCTAGTTACTAGAGAGTCCAGCGGCCATAGTCAAATGCATTCCCGGGGCCAGAGCAGGCAACATCGAGTCAAATTTGAAAATGCTGGCTAAAAGTAAATATTCCACAATTGTTATCCACGCCGGCATTAACGACATCTGACTCTGGCAGTCGGAAGTCACAAAACTTAATGTGGAATCAGTGTGTGACTTTGCAAAAACAATGTCTGCCTCTGTAGTATTCTCTGGACCACTCCCCAATCTGACCAGTGATGACATGTTTAGCCGCGTGTCATCCTTCAATGGCTGTCTGTCTGTGTGGTGTCCTGCAAACAATGTGGGCTACATAGACAATTGGAACTCATTTTGGGGAAAACCTGGTCTTATTAGACGAGACAGCGTCCATCCCACTTTGGATGGTGCGTCTCTTTTATCTGACAATCAGGCGTCATTTTTATCCAAATTTCCAAAACCTTGACTACTCAGAGTGATGCCTGCCAATGTTCTTTGATGGTGTCATAGTGAGTCCTATGATCTTTGATGATGTCATAGTGAGTCCTATGATCGTGAGTGATGACGGCCTTTAATCTTTGATATCACAGTGAGTCCTATGATCTTTGATGATGTCACTGCAAGTCCTATGATTGTGAGTGATGCCTGCATTTGATCTTTGATGATGTCATAGCGAGTCCTATGATCGTGAGCAATGCCTGCCTTTGATCTTTGGTGTTCTATGATCGTGAGTGAACGTGAGTGATGCCTGCCTTTGATCTTTGATGATGTCATAGCAAGTCCTATGATCGTGACTGATGCCTGCCTTTGATCTTTTGGTGTCTATATGATGTCATATAGACATCATGTAAGACATCATAGGCACATCATAGGTTATAAATAAGGCAAAACACAAATTATAACAAGTGGCAACCGATGTGGACAATCCGGGCAGGAGAAAGCAAAAGATACAATTTGGGCCAGCTGGGAATGATTAGAGAGAAAGGGGCAGCGGAGCTGACAGCTGACAGGGCCACGCCCATGCAGAGCAAAACCCCGGAAGCCGCTGACAGCTGTCAACCCTGGAAAAGAGAGAATGCAACAAAATTCAAATACAAAAATATGGCAAAAACTAGATGTAAGTAAACTCAGAAATACAATAAGCAAACTATAATAAATGTACACGGTGTAGAGGAGCTGGGCAATGAAGAGGCGATTTGGTTTATAAACAAAGTTTTAATGTTCAGCTCTTCTATCAAGTCTCATCTGGTGCAGAGAGCGGCAGAAGGGGAAAGAGACAGAATCTCGCCGACTCGCTGGTTATATACAAGCACACAACAAAAGACATGCATAACAAAGGCTGACATCCCTCATTATCTTAATCCCCCCATTGTCTTGGTATTTCCTCTCCTCATCTTGGGAGGTGACGGTAATCCTTCTCCTCGCCTTGGGGGGTGAGGGTGGCTCGTCCGGTTTCCCCCGCCACGTCCGGGAACGTCTTTGTTCTTCACTCGGCGGGTGAGATTCCTTTGTCCTTTCAGAGGTGTGAAGTTCCTTACATATGTAATCCCAAACATTTCCACTTGCTCTAACATATGTAGTTATGGAATATATGGTTAATATAGACCACAGGCCCCCCAAACAACTAAGAAAGGACAACAGAAAGGTTCACAGTCTAGGATAGTTATTATGACATACTACGTGTTACAGCTGTTGCCACGGAAGAAACTTTCTAGCAGCCATGCTCCTAAGAGAGTTCAGTGGTAAACATAGTAGCATGAGGACTGAGGATCGAGGATCGTCACTTCCTTGTGGTAACGTAACGTATCGTCACTTCCTGTTTTGCTGTCTGCCTGTGTGGTTGCTCTCCAGCTATTAGCTATGGCTACTAGCTCTCTTTCCTCTCCTCTGGTGTGCTCTCTCTGTCAGATGTTTAGCTACACCTCTGCCTCTTTTAGTGATAACGGTAAATGTAATAAATGTTGTCTTTTTGAGGCGCTCGAGGCGAGGTTGTCTGATTTGGAATCCCGGCTCCGCTGCATTGAAACACCGTCTGCGCCAGTTAATCTCGACGGACGCCCATTAGCTGCAGCGGAGCTAGCTAGTTTAGGCCCCCCTGTCAGCGGTTCCCCGGCTCTCCTCAGCAGCGAGGAGACTGGGTGGGTGACGGTGAGGAGGAAGCCTAGTCGCAAAGCCCCGGTTCACCACCAACCTGTTCATGTTTCTAATCGTTTTTCCCCGCTCAGCGACACACCCGCTGAGGAAAAAACTCTGATCATTGGCGACTCTGTAGTCAGAAACGTGAACCTAGAGACTCCAGCGGTCATAGTCAAATGCATTCCTGGGGCCAGAGCAGGCGACATCGAGTCAAATCTGAAAATGCTGGCTAAAAGTAACTGTAAATACTCCACAATTGTTATTCACGCCGGCATTAATGACATCCGTCTCCGGCAGTCGGAAGTCACCAAACTTGATGTAGAATCAGTGTGTGACTTTGCAAAAACGATGTCAGCCACTGTAGTATTCTCTGGGCCCCTCCCCAATCTGACCAGTGATGACATGTTTAGTCGCTCGTCATCCTTGAACCGCTGGCTGTCTGTGTGGTGTCCTAAAAATGACGTGGGCTACATTGACAATTGGAGCTCTTTTTGGGGAAAACCTGGTCTTATGAGACGAGACAGCATTCATCCCACTTTGGATGGTGCTTCTCATTTATCTAACAATCTGGCATCTTTTTTATCCAAATTTCCAAAACCGTGACTACTCAGAGTTGGGACCAGGAAGCAGAGTCGCAGTCTTACACGCCTCTCTGCAGCTCCTCTTCATCCGCCACCCCTCAGCTTAGCCCCTGTCTTCCCCATCAGAGAATCGTTGTCTGCTCCCTCCAAAGTAAATAAAAATATCATGCATAAGCATCCCAAAGTGATAAAGCAAAACATTGGTAAAACTCAAATTAAACATAAAGCCTCTAAATTGAATGATTTGGCCTCTGTTCCTCCTCATAATTTAAAAATTAAATGTGGTTTACTAAATATTAGGTCTCTAACTCCCAAGTCTCTGTTAGTCCATGATCTGTTAATTGATCATCAGATTGATTTAATTTCCCTTACAGAGACTTGGTTAGGGCAAGAGGATTATGTTGGTTTAAATGAATCAACTCCCTCTGGTTATTTAAACTGTCAAAATCCCAGAAGTTCTGGTCGTGGAGGAGGAGTAGCAACAATTTACCATTCCAAATTACTAGTTAATGTAAAGCAAAAAACATGTTATAATTCCTTTGAGGGCCTGGTCCTCAGTATTGGGCACTTTAGCAATTTTAGGTTAAACCCAATTTTATTTGCCATAGTTTATCGTCCCCCATCAACCTACTCAGAATTTTTATCCGAATTTGCTGATTTCTTAGCTGATTTAGTGCTGAAATCTGATAGAATAATTATAGTAGGGGACTTTAATATACATGTGGATGTAGATAGTGACTGCCTTAATGTGGCATTTAATTCAATATTAGACTCGATTGGGTTTTCTCAGAAAGTAGGAAATTCTACTCATTACCTCCACCATACATTGGACCTTGTTCTGACATATGGCATAGAAATAGAAAATCTTGTAGTGTCTCCTCATAACCCTGTACTGTCAGACCATTGTCTGTTAACCTTTGATTTTACCATTTCTGACTATTTGGCTCCTAAAGAAAAATATTATTACAGTAGATGCCTCTCAGATGATGCTGTTTCCAAATTTATGCAGATTGTTTCCTCTATGCCATGTGTCAACACAACAGAAATAAGCTATAGACAGCTTGCTCCTTCTGTAATTGATAACATGGTGGATAGTGTTTCAGCTTCTCTGCATCAGGCTCTAGACTTGGTGGCCCCCTTAAAAAAGAAAAAGTCTAATCAGAGATTTCTAACTCCTTGGTTCAACACAGAAACTCGTAGCTTAAAACAGAAGACTCGTCAATTAGAAAGAAAATGGCGCTCTACTAATTTAGATGAAATCTATTTAGCTTGGAGAAATCATCTTTTAATTTATAAAAAATCTCTTAGAAAAGCTAGAACAAGTTATTACTCTGCATTAATAGAAGAGAACAAGAATAATCCCAGGTTTCTTTTCAGTACTGTAGCCAGGTTGACAGAGTCAGGACTCTGTCAATCCTAGCATTCCCTTAGAGCTTACTAGTCAGGACTTTATGAACTTTTTCAATAATAAAATTTCATCCATCAGAGATAAAATCAATCAGATTCTTCCCACAGTTAACTTAAATACTGTAACTACTACAACTCCTTCTTTTGATCTCTGTCTTGATGAGTTTACTCCAATCGACCTTTGTGAGTTAGACAAAATAGTTTCCTCATCCAAACCTTCAACTTGTCTTTTAGACCCTATTCCTACTAGGTTATATAAAGAAGTCTTCCCACTTATTGGTAGCTTTATTCTTCATATAATCAATTCTTCATTAACTTTAGGCCATGTACCGCAGGCTTTTAAAACAGCTGTAATTAAACCCTTACTCAAAAAGCCAACGCTAGATCCAGGAGCTTTAGCTAACTATAGACCAATCTCTAATCTCCCTTTCATTTCAAAAATCTTAGAAAGAGTTGTTGCTATGCAATTATTCGACCACCTGCAGGGAAATGGTTTACTTGAAGAGTTTCAATCAGGGTTTAGAATCCATCATAGTACTGAAACAGCCTTAGCGAAGGTCACTAATGACCTCCTCATTGCATCTGATAATGGACTAGTTTCTGTACTTGTCCTTTTAGACCTTAGTGCAGCTTTTGATACTATCGATCATAATATTCTACTTGATAGATTAGAACACTATGTTGGACTTAATGGAACTTCGTTGCAGTGGTTTAGATCTTATTTATCTGATAGGTTCCAGTTTGTTCATGTAAATAATGAGTTTTCTTTCAACTCAAAGCTTAGTCATGGAGTTCCACAGGGATCTGTGCTAGGCCCTACTCTTTTTAGTTTATATATGCTTCCGTTAGGCAACATTATTAGAAAGCACTGTATACATTTTCATTGTTATGCAGATGACACACA
Source organism: Pholidichthys leucotaenia (assembly GCA_020510985.1). Lineage (NCBI taxonomy): Eukaryota > Metazoa > Chordata > Actinopteri > Cichliformes > Pholidichthyidae > Pholidichthys > Pholidichthys leucotaenia. The sequence goes on along the minus strand of CM035846.1, from coordinate 60,015,133 downwards.
ATTATACCTGTCAATGAAGCCAGATGATAGTAATCAATTAGCCAAGTTAGAAGCCTGTCTTAAGGAAATCAAAGCTTGGATGACTTGTAATTTCCTGCTATTAAATTCAGATAAGACTGAAGTCATTCTTGTTGGTCCAAAAAACCTTAGAAATTCCTTTCCAAATCAAACTTTCAGTTTGGATGCAGTTACTCTTTCTCTTAATAGCTCTGTGAGGAACCTTGGAGTTATTTTTGATCAGGATTTGTCCTTCAATTCACATATTAAATTTGTTTCTAAGACTGTCTTCTATCATTTGCGTAATATTGCCAAGATTAGGAGCATCTTGTCTCAGAGTGATGCTGAGAAACTGATCCACGCTTTTGTTAGCTCGAGATTAGATTATTGTAATTCTTTATTATCAGGTTGTCCTAAAACATCTTTAAAAAGTCTTCAGCTAATCCAAAATGCTGCAGCAAGAGTTTTAACAGGTACTAGAAAGAGAGATCATATCTCTCCGGTTCTGGCCTCCCTTCATTGGCTTCCCATAGAGTTTAGAATTAAGTTTAAAATCCTTCTTCTTACTTACAAAGCTCTAAACAATCAGGCTCCTTTTTATTTAAAAGATCTGATACTACCGTATTATCCTAACAGAGCACTACGCTCCCAAAATGCAGGACTACTTGTAATACCTAGAATCTCCAAAAGTACAATGGGAGGCAGAGCCTTCAGTTATCAAGCTCCTCTCCTGTGGAATCAGCTGCCAATCTGGATTCGGGAGTCAGACTTGATCTCTGTTTTTAAGATTAGGGTTAAAACCTACCTTTTTGATATAGCCTACAATTAGGGAGGGATCATGTGTTTCTGAACCCTCCCTTAGTTATGCTGCTAATAGGTTTAGTCAGCCGGGGGACCTCCAGTAATGCACTGGGCCTCACTCCTTTCCTCACTCTCTATGAAATATTTTTTTTTTTGCTGGTCATTAACATTTGTTTGTTCTCTCCCATAGATTGAGTCCCCATCGTGCTGTTTGCTCTCTACATGTCTGTTCTTTTCATCTTCTCTGTCCCCTCACCCCCCAGCCAGTCGCAGCAGATGACTGCCCCTCCCTGAGCCTGGTTCTGCTGGAGGTTTCTTCCTGTTAAAAGGGAGTTTTTCCTCTCCACCGTCGCCAAGTGCTTGCTCACAGGGGATCACCTGATTGCTGGGGTCTTTCTGCAACTGTGGGGGTTCCCCCCTACAGTTGATAGTGCTATGAGATGACTGTTGTTGTGAAATGGCGCTATATAAATAAAGTTGAATTGAATTGAATTGAATTAAAATCATAAGTCAGTCCTAAACTGTTGCAGCACAATTAGTAAATAATTGTGGAGTGGTTGGTGTCAGTCCCTGTGCTGTCTGGGTTTAATTCTTCTCCCAAAACTGCTGTAGGTTGGTTTAGGCGTCCTGCTGGGACCTTCTTGTGAGGAATCTGCAGTGTGGGAAGGAGAGAGGTTATTTGTTCCCTGTCTGGGGGCTGGGTCTTTTCTCTTGGGGGGTCTACCTCGTCGAGGTGCTCTCGCCAGCTGTGCAGGTTCGTCTTTCAACAAGAAGGCAGGTTTAAGTCTGTCAATGCTGACTGTTTCTTTTCTATCCCCATAATCAAGCACAAAGTGTTTGTCACCATGTTCCAGCACTCTGAATGGCCCATCGAATGCTGGGCGTAAAGTTGGTTTTAGAGCTTCATGCTTAACAAAAACAAACTCAGCGTTTTTTAAAGTTTGAGGGACAAAAACCCGTGGGAAGGAGTGATGAGCTGGACCGGGGAGAGAGTTCGGTCCGTTGCTGCCTAAAAACCTTGGGACTGGAAGGCGCCCTGGTTCTGGGTTTTCTGGCAGAAATTCACCTGGGAGCCTGAGAGGTTGAGCAAAAACTAATTCTGCGGGAGAGGCGTCTAGATCCTCTTTAGGTGCAGCACGCAACCTCAATAAAACCCAGGGAAGTTTATTTACCCAATTTGTGTCCGTTAGTGAGGCTCTGAGGGCAGCCTTTAGAGACCTGTGAAAACGCTCGCATAACCCATTAGCCTGAGGGTGATAAGCGGTGGTGCGATGAATTGTTGCCCCTAAGCTGTTGGACATGGCTGACCAGAGCTCTGAGACAAATTGAGGCCCCCTGTCGGACGTGATGTCCGATGGGACGCCGAAACGCGCCACCCAGTTTGTCAAAAAAAACGCGAGCCACTTCCTCCGCTGTGGTTGCCGCTAGAGGGACTGCCTCTGGCCAGCGTGTGGTGCGGTCTATCATTGTTAACAGGTGTGTGAAACCTTGGGAGGAAGGTAGTGGCCCCACAAGATCGACATGAACGTGGTCGAACCTTCTAGCAGGGATTGGAAAAGGCTCCAGAGGGGCTTTTGTGTGTCTGTGTATTTTGGCGCGTTGACAAGAAATGCAAGTTTTTGCCCATTCTTTTACGTTTTTGCGCAGGCCTGGCCACACAAACTTTTCGGCGACCATTTTAACCGAGGCGCGCACACCTGGGTGCGCGAGGGAGTGAATTGCGTCAAAAATGCGGCGGCGCCATGTAGCTGGCACTAACGGGCGAGGTCGGCCGGTTGAAACATCGCATATAAGGGGGGGCACGCCGTCGCGTAAACTCTTTTTCTCCAGCCTTAACCCTGTTGGTCCAGACAGGAGTGCGCGCACGTCCGCGTCACTGTTTTGCTCCTCTGCCATGGCTGCATAATCTATCCCTTCATGGATAGGTGCTGCGTATGTGTCTGAGTTAGTGAAGAGTTCTGCTGCTGAGGCAGTGTAATCTGTCTCCCCGCGCTCTGGTGGTGCCACAGCGCGATAGAGACAGTCCGCTACTACGTTAAGTTTGCCTGCCACGTGTCGAATGTCTGTGGTGAACTCTGAAATCGCAGCTAGCTGTCTTTGTTGCCTGCCTGACCATGGTTCTGAAATTTTAGCCATAGCAAAGGTGAGTGGTTTATGGTCTACAAAAGCCGTGAAACTCCGCCCTTCTAACCAGAACTGGAAGTGGCGGATGGATAAATGAAGCGCCAGCAGCTCTCTGTCAAAAGTGCTGTATTTGCGTTCAGTTTGGTTTAGCGATTTGCTAAAGAATGCTAAAGGTTGCCAGACCCCGCTGACAAGTTGTTCTACAACTGCCCCTATAGCTAGGTCTGAAGCATCTGTGGTTAGTGCAATGCGGGCCAAGGGATCTGGATGAACTAACAATGTGGCGTTAGCTAGGGCGTTTTTTACTTCCGCGTTCGCGCGTTCGCGCTCCGGGGTCCATTCGACTGCGTTGGAAGCTTTCTTTTTTTGAGCGCGTCATATAGGGGCTGCATGAGCTGAGCTGCGTGGGGGAGGAAGCGGTTGTAAAAATTAACCATCCCTAAAAATTCCTGTAGCGATTTGACCGTTTGCGGCCGTGGAAAACTTTCTATCGCATGAACTTTGTCTGGAAGTGGCACTGCCCCCTTCGGAGAGACTTTGTGTCCTAAAAAATCAATTTGCGACACGCCGAATTTGCATTTGGCTGGATTGATTATTAGCCCATACTCTTCTAGCCTCTGAAAAACCGTAGTGAGGTGCTGCTCGTGTTCTACCTCAGACGAGCTGGCTACCAGCATGGCGTCGAGGTAGACGAAAACAAAAGGGAGGTCGCGTAGGACCGCGTCCATCATTCGTTAGAAAGTTTGAGCAGCGCCTTTGAGGCCGAAAGGCATTCGCAAGAATTCAAAAAGGCCGAAAGGGGTTATTACCGCTGTTTTAGGAACGTCTTCTGCTCGGACTGGGACTTGGTGATAACCGCGGACCAAGTCTATTTTTGAAAAAATGCGCGCACCCGCTAGATGTAGTGAAAAATCTTGAATGTGAGGGATTGGGTAACGGTCATGCGCTGTAGCGTTGTTTAGTCTGCGGTAATCTCCGCACGGTCTCCAAGAACCGTCGGATTTAGGAACCATGTGAAGTGGTGAGGCCCAGGGGCTCTTCGAGCGTCTAACAATGCCCAATTTTTCAAGAGTTGTAAACTCGTCCCGTTCTATGTTGAGCTTGGCCGCGTCTAAGCGGCGAGCTTTGGCAAAAACGGGAGGTCCCGTTGTGGGAATGAAGTGTTCAACCCCGTGTTTAGCCACAGTGGCTGAGAATTTGGGGGTTGTGAGTGCTGGAAATTGGGTGAGGAGTTGCTCAAACTTACCTCCTGCCGTGGTGACGTTGGCCTGCACAGGTGGTGGAGAAACTCGAGCTGAGCATGGAATAGAAGCAAAAGACAGTGCATTAACCAGGTGCCTATTTGCTAGATCCACTAATAACCCATGTGCACACAAAAAATCTGCGCCTAATAAGTTAAAATTCACCGCCGCAACAACAAATGTCCATTTGTAACTGCGGCCGTGAATGAGGAGGTGCAGGCTCTTTTCGCCGAACGTGTCGATGTTAGAGCCGTTGGCTGCCACTGCTCCGTTGCCCCGGGTGCCCATGGCTCGATCTGCGTGGGAGGGCATGACGAAACTCAGCTGAGCTCCCGTGTCGATGAGGAACTGCTTGCCTGTGTGTCCATCCGTCACGTACAACAGCTTGTTTTTCTCGCCGAGAACCGCTGCTGTTAACGGCTCTCGGCTTTGGCGTTTCCCGACATCGTACTTGCAGGGGGGAACGCATTTGCGGGCCTTTTCAGCGAAGCGGTGGTGATAATAACAGACGTCGCCCTGTCTGTTACGTTTTGGCCACGTCGCTGTCACCGTGGCCTGGGTCTGCTCCGTGGGTCGTGGCTCCTCGTGGCTCGGGGCGTCAGCCTTGAGGTCTGCGGATGCTGCTGTGGGTGTCACCTCCTTGCAGGCGTTGACGAGCCGATGAGCTTCGCTGGCCAGTGTGCGGAAGTCCTGGTGGGTGTCGCACTTCATGCTGGCGAGTGTCCCCCTCATGTGTGGCGGCAGCGTGCTGAGGAAAATGAACTGGAAGAGGAAGTTGTCATTGTCCCCTTCCTTGAGCTGCAGTAAATCCTCTATGAGGGCCTTCGGATTGCCCCCTTTGTGGCCGTAGACCGCCAGGATCTTCTCGGCTCTTTCTTCCGCTGATGGGACGTAGTTCACCACGATGGTCGCTTTGAGCGTCTCGTATTTGTCCCTGGCCGGTGGTCGCCGGATCATGCTCCGCACACACTTCGAAGTGGCGGAGTTGAGTTTGGAGACGATATGATAAAACTTAGTATCGTCAGCCGTGATGCCCGCCAGTATAAATTGGGCTTCAGCCTGCTGAAACCAAGAGGCGGGGTCCTCTTGCCAGAAGTCTGGCAGCTTGACAGCGACGGCGTTCGTGCACACCATCACTGCTGTGCCCGCCGGGTGAGAGTGCCTTGCCTCGGCTCTCACGGCGGTGCTGGTGCTCGGTTGAGCCCTCTCAACCTCTTCTGCCGGGGGGAACAGCTGTCCGTCTGCTCCCTCGTCTGCGTGGCTGCTGGCGTCTGCTTGAGCCGCCACAGATGAGTCGCTTGTGGAAGAACGCCTCCGGTCCATACTCGCGTCAAGGTCACCAGTGTAGAGGAGCTGGGCAATGAAGAGGCGATTTGGTTTATAAACAAAGTTTTAATGTTCAGCTCTTCTATCAAGTCTCATCTGGTGCAGAGAGCGGCAGAAGGGGAAAGAGACAGAATCTCGCCAACTCGCTGGTTATATACAAGCACACAACAAAAGACATGCATAACAAAGGCTGACATCCCTCATTATCTTAATCCCCCCATTGTCTTGGTATTTCCTCTCCTCATCTTGGGAGGTGATGGTAATCCTTCTCCTCGCCTTGGCGGGTGAGGGTGGCTCGTCCGGTTTCCCCCGCCACGTCCGGGAACGTCTTTGTTCTTCACTCGGCGGGTGAGATTCCTTTGTCCTTTCAGAGGTGTGAAGTTCCTTACATATGTAATCCCAAACATTTCCACTTGCTCTAACATATGTAGTTATGGAATATATGGTTAATATAGACCACACACGGGAAAATAAATATACTAAGATAGACAGACACGCAGACAGACACTTCTTGAATTATATATAGAGTGATTAAGCTCTTAGAATAACACTGCGAAGACAGGGTTTAGACAGAATATAGAGTGATGATATGGAGTGAAGTATGCAGCGGTAATGCACCTGTAAGCTGGTTGCCAACCGCCAATCAAATCTAAAAGAAGAAGAAGAAGAAGAAGAGTGTAATGGAAACTTTAAGAAAAAATAATCGAGGTGTGCTGGCAATGGAGTAGGTGTGTGCATTGCTGGCTCCTGCTATATTTTTTTTCAGTCTTACTTTTTAAACCCTACTTTGCTGTAAGCTGTCAACGTTTTGGACATTTAATACGTGCGGAATCTGTTTAGAGTTGAGAAATATGTCCAAAACAAGAAAGCAGACTGAAAAGGAGGCAGCAGTGAACAATGCTAACACCAGCTTAGCTGAGGATGCTAATATCAGCCTTAACCCTGCACTTGTTGCCTTGCTTGAGCAACACAGAATGTCCATAGCTGCTGACTTTAAAGCTTCATTTGAACTTATTAATGGTAAGCTGGACAAGATTCAAGCAGATGTGGCGAACCAGGAGCAACGCATTGGCGACCTTGAAAGCAACACGGAGGACATCAGCCAGCGCCTAGTGGCGCTTGAAGTTACGTGTGAGTCAATGCAGGAGGAGAATAAGCTTTTGAAAAACAAACTTTCTGACCTGGAGGGAAGAAGCAGGAGGCTGAATATTCGTCTGGTGGGTCTGCCGGAGTCCTTTGATGTGGGTCCATGGCCATCTGAATTTTTTTCTCGGCTGTTGGTGGACGTCTTTGGCACACAAACTTTGCCATCTCCCCCAGAGCTGGATAGAGCCCACCGCAGCCTCACGCTCAAGCCGGGTCCGAACGGGAAGCCGCACGCTGTCATTATTTGTTTCCACCGGTTTCGGACCAAAGACTTGGTGATGAGAGAAGCGCGGAGACGCCGTGGGACTTTGGAATATCGTGGACATAAACTCCAGTTCTACGAGGATTATAACGCCAACGTTCAGAAGCAACGAGCTGAATATAAGGAGGTTATGTCCGAATTGTACAAGAGAGGTTTTCGTCCTTCTCTCCTCTTCCCCGCCAGGCTCCGGATAACTCTTCCAGACGGCAAAAACCAGTGGCTGGCATCCGTCTCGGAGGCCACTCGCTTCATGCAAACCATGGAGAGAAACCAACGATTTTCGCCCTGAACTGGTCATTCCTGGGTTGACCAATTACCATACTGGACTACTTGATTACTACTTCATTAAAGCTGCACTGACTGGACATTGATGCATTTTTAGATGTTCAAAAACAAGGTAAAATTGGCTCCCTATACGTTGTTGTTTACTTAATTTTTTTTTTTTTTTAGGGTAAAATGTTCATACTATGCAGGATTGAAGCCAGTTGTATGGGAGTATTTTGTTAGGATGAGAATAGAGCAGGAAATGGAGCGGTTGCTGTTCCTTGCAACCGGCTGGAGTGTTGTTATAGGTTTGGTTGTTGATTTTTTTTTTTTTTTTTTGTTACGGATTTATTTACACCCCCCTTACCCCCTCCCCCCCTTTTTTTTTTTTTTTACCCGTACCTCACCCTATTCTTTTTTGGGCTACACAATACAATATATATAAATTTTACTCTTTGAATGAATAGTAATCTTACTTTGGTAAGCTGGAATGTGAAGGGGTTGAACCATCCAATTAAACGAAAGAGAGTCATGTCACGTCTAAAGCAACTTAAGCCTGGGGTACTGTTTTTGCAGGAAACCCATTTGCAGGATTCCGACCACTTGCGCTTGTCAAAATGTTGGTCAGAACAATTTTTTCATTCAAATTTTAAAGCTAAGGCCAGGGGCGCTGCTATTCTTATTTATCGAAATATCCCATTTATTCCTTCTAATGTATTAGATAAAAATGGACAATTTGTAATAGTATCAGGTAAACTTGGCAATAAACATGTCACCTTGGCTAATCTGTATGCGCCGAATTTTGATGATGTACACTTTTTTCGCAACCTTTTTTCACAACTTCTAGATTTAAATACTCATTCTCCAATTCTTGGGGGTGACTTTAATTTGTATATGGATCCCATCTTAGACCGCTCATCCTCAAAACCTGTTAGTCTTATTAAATCTGCAACTTATGTTAAGTCTTTTCTTGAGGAATATAGCCTTACAGACCCTTGGCGTTTTTTACATCCCAACGGCAGGGACTATTCTTTTTTTTTTCTCACGTACACCATACTTATACCAGAATAGATTATTTTTTTGTTGACAATTTATTAATTAATAACCTTTGCTCTTGCAGTTATGATAGCATCTCGGTTTCTGATCATGCCCCTCTTGTACTTAAAATGATCCTCCATGGATGTGACTCCATGAGAAAGCATTGGAGATTGGATCCATTATTACTTACAGATGAAAAATTGGTTGCGAATATTTCTTCCAAAATTAATTTTTTTTTTGAAAGAAAATAAAACTGGTATGCCAAACAAAACGATATGGGAGGCCATGAAGGCATTTCTTAGGGGGGAATTTATCTCATTGGCAGCATTTAAAAGACGAACCATAATACAGGAACAGAAGGCTATTTTAGATCAAATCTTGGACATTGACAGACAATATGCTCAATCTCCATCACCCGCTCTGTACAAGGAACGTATGACATTACAAACTAAACTTAATTTACTTTCTACTCGACAAATTGAAGGTTGTTTAGTAAGGAACAAGAGTGAATTTTATGAATATGGCGAAAAAACCAGTAAACTTCTAGCTAATCAACTGCGTGGTATTAGAGCTAAGCAAATTATTACTGGAGTTAGGAGAGATAAAGGAGAGGTGACATCTGACCAACAAGTGATTAATGATATTTTCAGGTCATTTTATTCCAAATTATATACCTCAGAATATACAACAAACTTAAAGGATTTGAAATTTTTTTTTGATTCTATTGATATCCCTTCGATTTCCTCAGAATCTCGGCAAATTCTAGAAGCTCCCATCACAAAAGAAGAAACTCAGCTGGCAATATCATCCATGCAATCAGGAAAATCTCCAGGACCTGATGGGTTTTCCGCTGATTTTTTCAAAAAATTCTCTGACGACCTTGCCCCTTTCCTTTGTCAAGTTTTTACAGAGTCGCTTGACTCCGGTACACTTCCTCCTTCATGTTATCAGGCCTGTATCACTGTGTTGCTTAAAAAAGATAAGGATCCTGTTGATTGTGCTTCTTACAGGCCTATTTCCTTGTTAAATACCGATGTTAAAATTTTGTCAAAGTTGTTAGCTTCAAGGTTGGAAAAGATTCTTCCTTTTATAATTTCACAGGACCAAACCGGTTTCATTAAAAATCGCCATTCTTTTTTTTTTAACTTGCGGCGGTTGTTTAATATTATTTATACCCCTCACCACAACATACCTGAATGTCTTATTAGTTTGGACGCTGAAACGGCATTCGATAGGGTTGAGTGGGAGTATTTGTTTTTTACTTTGGAGAGGTTCGGTTTTGGTCCTTCCTTCTGTTCCTGGATTAAACTTCTCTATGCTAGTCCTTTAGCTTCAGTGTTAACTAATTGTCGCTATTCTGACTATTTTAGACTTTACCGTGGTACGAGGCAAGGCTGTCCTTTGAGCCCGTTGCTCTTTGCCTTGGCAATTGAGCCGTTAGCTATTGCAATCCGTGGGAGCCGGGACTTTCTAGGCATTCGTAGGGGTGGCATCGAGCATAGGGTTTCACTCTATGCCGACGATCTTTTACTATTTTTCTCCAACCCACTTACTTCATTACCCGCTATACTCAACATTTTGGATAGTTGTAATAGGTTTTCTGGTTATAAAATTAATCTTAATAAGAGTGAATTGTTTCCGATTAATGAAAAGATTCGAGTTCAGGATCTTGAAAATTTTTCTTTCAAGGTTGTTATTGATCATTTTAATTATCTTGGGATATGTGTCACTAAACAACTTAATTACTTGTTTAAAAATAATTTTCTCCCCTTATTTGACCAGTGCAAGCTAATACTTTCTAAATGGTCCCCATTATCCTTGTCCTTAATTGGCAGAATCAATTCTGTAAAAATGATGTTACTTCCAAAGTTTTTATATTTGTTTCAATGTCTCCCCATTTTTATTCCTAAATCCTTTTTTAAGTCTTTGGACTCTCTGATTACCTCATTTATTTGGAATGGTAAACATCCGAGATTGAGGAAAGTTTTTCTTGAAAGACCCAAATCAGTGGGTGGCATGGCTCTGCCTAACTTTCAATATTACTACTGGGCAGCAAATATCAGGTGCATGTTATATTGGAAACATTTCTATCTGGAACCCAAATCACCCATTTGGATCCTTATGGAGTCACATGTGGGCAATCAAACCTCCCTACCGGCAATTTTAGGTTCACCACTTCCCCTTGCTTTGTCTACACTGGGTAATAATAAAGTAGTTCGTCGGTCTCTTAGAATTTGGTCTCAATTCAGGAAAAATTTCGGTCTTCAGTTTTTCTCCATTAGAAGTCCAGTTGCCGCAAATCATTTATTTACCCTATCAACTATTGATAGTGCATTTCATATATGGCACAGAAAAGGTTTAAAATCTTTTGCGGATTTATATTTTGATGGTCAATTTGCAAGTTTTTCTCAACTTTCCACTAAATTCGACATCACTTCTACACATTTTTTCCGCTTCCTCCAGGTCAGACATTATGTGCAAACCATGACAAAACAATTCCCTCAAAAACCTTCGGATAATCCTCTAGATGATTTTTTATTAGTTAAACCAACTTCTAAGGGGGTAATATCCGTTTTATATAATTTAATTTCAAATTTACAATCTTCTTCTCTGGCCGCTATTAAATTGAATTGGGAACGAGATCTTAATTTTACTTTTACTGATGAACTGTGGGACTCTATTCTTGGCCAGGTTCATACTGCATCAATGTGTGCTCGTCACACTCTTATTCAATTTAAGATTGTACGCCGGGTGCACCTGTCCAAGGTTAAGTTAGCACGTATTTACTCGGATATAGACCCAACTTGTGAAAAGTGTGGTAGCGCTCCTGGCACTTTGCTTCACATGTATTGGTCCTGCCCTTCATTGATGAATTTTTGGCATTCTGTTTTTATTACTATGTCTGAAGTCCTGCAATATCAAATTAAACCTGATCCATTATGCGCCATTTTTGGGGTGGCTCCAGAACTTGTCTTGCCAAATTCCAAATTAAAAGTATTCAAATTTTCATTATTATTGGCCAGACGTGCTGTATTACTGAAGTGGAAAGACTCTTCGCCCCCTTCACATTTACAGTGGATAAAAGATATAATGTCCTGTTTGGATTTAGAAAAAATCAGATATACAGTTCGTGGCTCTGAAAACAAATTCTATAAATTATGGCGCCCGTTTCTTGATTTCTTTGAAAGACCCACGATTATAGTTTCTGAGTAGCTCATATCCCCTTTACCCCACCTCCACCTCACACACACAATTTTTCTTTTGTATTTTTTTATTATTGTTTATTTAAAGGTTTTTGTGTTTTGAAGCATCCACATTTGTTAGTTTTAAATTCTAGTTTTGCACTGTTTGGTTAAAACAAAAATGAAAATTTCTAATACTTTGTATTGTATTGATACTTCAATTAATAATAATAAAAAGACCTTTGAAAGAAAAAATAATCAAGATGGACAGTGACCAAGTGGAAACTACTGTGTATGTACATTTGGATCTTGGGTTGGTCTTGACTCCTTAAATTCTTGGTGTTGTTATGGTCTTGGTTAGGATGCAAATTATTGATTAATTCATTAATTGATAGCTGATTCACCTTATCGATCGACTAATGATTAATTGATAAGTGGTGTTTTTCCTGAGAATCTGAATCTCCCTCGGTACAATACTGTCATGTTCTGAGTGTGGGGGGGATTCCACCGGGCTGAGCCTGTTTGCCCCTTTCCCATATTTGTACGCTGTTGTCATTTTGAGTTGCCATTTATTCTATATGGTCTTGGTGTGGTCTTGACTACAACACTAATACATTTCTTGGAATTACTGTCTGTATTGCACACCAAAGCTTGGACAACTTACCAGTAGTGTCCCTGAAGTTAACTGCTGCATTGTAGAGATCCCACAGTTTCCCTGCTGTGATACAGAAAGATGGAAATGTAGCTTGTGACTGAGGACATGAACAGTTTGCAAAATTTGGGCTTGGTTTCTGGAATTTAGTTTTTTTCCACTGCCATTCTCTTGTCCACATTCCAACCCGGTAGGTGGCGGTAATGCACCTGTAAGCTGGTTGCCAACTGCCAGTCAACTCTAAAAGAAGAAGAAGAGCACGTTTTGGTATAAACATGTGTGTATGGTCGTGACAGACAGACAGACAGACAGATTTCTTGAATTATATATAGAGTGAGAGAGTGATGATAATCAAGTCAGTGGCGGTAATGCACCTGTGAGCTGGTTGCCAACCGCCAATCAAATCTAAAAGAGGAAGAAGAAGAAGACCAGATAGAGGACAAGATAGAGTGATGATATAGAATGAAGGCTGTGGCGGTAATGCACCTGTAAGCTGGTTGCCAACCACCAATCAAATCTAAAAGAAGAAGAAGAAGTCCAAGGACGGATAATTTTTCCACACATGGGGAGTTGTGCAGAACTCCTTATACAAAGGTATAGAGTGATGATAATCAAGTCAGTGGCAGTAATGCACCTGTAAGCTGGTTGCCAACCGCCAATCAAATCTAAAACAAGAAGAAGAAGTAGAAGACGAAGAGATGAGAAGAGTAATGATATAGAGTGAAGTATGTGGCGGTAATGCACCTGTAAGCTGGTTACCAACTGCCAATCAAATCTAAAGATAAGATAAGATAAGATAAACTTTATTGTCCCTCAAGGGGAAATTTGTTTTGGGCTTGTCACCAGTACTGCAACCACACAATCCACACATACACAGTGGATGTAGTACATAGTAAATGAAATAAAACCCAATAAATAATACAAGTACATACATAAATAAATATATAACAGCAGTCATTAAGAACAGGAGTTATAAGTGTCCCTGACCTATTTATCTGAGTTTAAAAGTTTTACTGACGTCGGGATAAATGAGTTCTTATATCTATTGAACCTGCACTTGGGGACTCTGTATCTCCTCCCTGAGGGCAGCCGCACATATTCATTGTTTAGTGCATGGCTCGTGTCACTGATTATTTTTTGAGCTTGTCTACAGGCTGCCTGGTCGTGTAAGATCTGCATGGGTAAATACTCTTTAACTCCAATAATTTTCCATGCTGTATGAATTAAACACAACACTCTGTTCTTTAGTTTCACAGAGAGGTTGCCAAACCAAGCTGTAATGCTGTATCTAATACAGCTCTCCAACACAGCCTGGTAAAATATTAACATAATCCTTTTATCAACGCCATGTATTCTTAATCTACGCAAGAAATGCAGCCACTGTTGTAGTCTACTACAGAGGTAATCAATATGTGTGCTCCAGGTTAATGAATTGTCAATAAATACTCTCAAATATTTATAGGAACTAACCTGTGTTATAGTGTGGTTGTGGATGACCACAGGCCTGTGGTCACCAACTCCCCGAGGGTCAAACACCATCTCCTTTGTTTTATCAGTATTCAAAATGAGATGACTGTCATCACACCAATTGACAAACCTCTGAATTTCTATAAAATAGCTTGACAGATCATAAGTCTTTTGAAGTAGTGATAAAATATCAGTGTCATCAGAAAATTTAATAATTCGATTGCCTGGATAGACACTTCTGCACTCATCAGTGTACAAGGTGAACAAAAATGGTGAACTAACACAGCCTTGGGGAGCTCCTGTGCTGAGGATTCTAAATTTAGATAAAGTTCCATTTACACTAACTTGCTGTTTACGATAAGTTAAAAATGAGTGGTACCATTTAATAATGACAGGATGCACTTTAAAATCATTTAACCTCTTAATTAAAAGGTGTGGCTGCAGTATGTTAAAAGCTGAACTAAAATCAACCAATAAAAGACATGCATATGAGGTTGTCTCCTCCAAATGTTTAAACACAGAATGAGTTAAGGTTAAAATAGCATCCTCTGTACTTCTATTATTTTTATAAGCAAACTGCAGAGGATCCAAAAGTCCTCCAAAATCAGTTTTCAGAATGTCAGTGACAATCTTCTCGAGGTACTTCATTACCAGTGAGGTCAGTGCAACAGGACAATAGTCATTATTCTCTTTACAGCTTGCTTTTTTGGTACAGGAATTATAATAGAGCTTTTCCAAATTACTGGGACAGAACACGTATCTAAAGACTTCTGGTAGATAAGACTCCAGGCTTCTGCTAGCTCCTCACGACATGACTTCAGTAAGCACCCAGAGATCCCGTCTGGTCCAGATGCCTTCTTGGGGCACATGCGTGAGAAAAATCTTTCCACAGCATGCTGGTCAACTATAATTTTTGCAGAGCCTAATACTGATATAGCATCCAGAGCAGCTTTTTGTTCATGAGAAAAATCTCTAGGCTCAAATCTGCAAAAGAAATTATTCAACTCGTTTGCCTTTTCTTCCTCATTCATTGCATTAATGCAGCTTTTGGATGGAGTCATCTTTGTCATTATTTTAACTGAGTCCCACAATTTCCTAGAACTCTTTCCTAGGCATTCAGATTCAAATTTTTTCCTCGTCTCATCTCTAGCTGTTCTTAGTTTATAATTAATTTCTTTCTGTATATTTTTCATACTTAACACGGCCCCATTCTTAAAAGCAATCTTTTTCTGTACTATGCACCGTTTTAATTCCTTGGAAATATAAGCCTTATTATTGGGGTACATAGTGATTACTTTCTGAGGTAAAACATTTTCTTTACAGAATTTTATGTACTCAGTTATTGTATCTGTGGCCTCCTCCAACTCCAAGTTACGGAAGAGTTCCCCAGTCGATACAAGAAAAACAACCTCTCAAAGTTTCTATGCCTTCATTGTCCCATATGAAGATTGTCTTTGTCTGTGGTTTGCTGCTTTTAAGCAAAGACTTGTAAGTAGGAATCAGATGAACAGCATTATGGTCTGAGGACCCCAAGGGGGGCTTAACTCTTGCTATATAGGCATTTTTGACATTCCCATAGCATTTGTCCAAAATATTTTTCCCCCTTGTTCTGTAGTTCACATATTGGCTGAAGCCAGGCAGTGCTGCATCCAGTTTGCAATGATTAAAATCCCCTAAAATCAAACAAGGTGCTTCAGGAGTGCGTTCCAGTTGTCTGTGTACACAGTCCACGATAGCGTTCACCGCACTGAAAGCGTTCCCGCTGGGCGGGATATAAACGGTGCATAATAAAATGTTTCCAAATTCACGGGGGAGATAAAAGGGTCTCAGGCTTAAGCACAGCAGTTCTATGTCCGGGGTACAAAGCGACTCTCTCGTAGTGAACTGTGAGCACCATTTGTTCTTAACGTACACACAAATACCTCCTCCTTTGATCTTACCGGAGAGCACGTCCCTGTCCTGCCGCACCAGGGAGAAACCGTCCAAGGATAGGAGCGAGTCAGGTACGTCCTCCTGAATCCACGATTCCGTGAAAACGAGCAGGCATGACTCCCGGTACTCGTATAGGAACCTGGTGTTGATTTTGAGTTCCTCCATTTTGCTCTTCAGTGAGCAGACATTACAGAGCAATATGGATGGCAGTGGCGGCCTGTTCTCTCTCCTCCGCAGACTCTGTCGTACTCCGCCACGTTTCCCTCTCTTATGCGACCGGCTTCTACGTCCTCCCGTCAGATTTCGTAAGAGCTCCCTACGCAGGAGGGGTGCCGAGACGTGGCTGGAACGAAGAAGCAGGAGCTGGTCTCGAGTATAGCTCAGGAGCGTGGTCGGCCTCATGTCCCAATCCACTTGGGTACAGTGGCATATTATCCCGAGCAACCAGATCACAAGTAGTCCCTTTAGCAAAAACATCATTATGATACTTCAGACTGAGCACCAAAAACTAAGTACTACAAACTAAGTACCACAAACATACACACACAGTAGCAGCACAAGGTAGCCCGGGTCGCAGCAGAACAGTGCCACCAGCAGCGTCCGTTGAAGCCAGGTTAAGAAAGAAGAAGAAGAGATGGAGTGATATATAGAGTGATTGTAATCAAGTCAGTGGCAGTAATGCTCCTGTAAGCTGGTTGTCAACCGCCAATCAAATCTAAAAGAAGAAGAAATAAAAGAAGAAGAAGTTCACAGCTCCTGACCAGATAGAGTGATGATATAGAGTGGGGTGCATGGCGGTGGTGCAATTGTGGGCTGGTTGCCAACCGGCAATCAGGTCTAAAAGAAAAAGAAGAATCAAGTCAATGGTGGTAATGCACCTGTAAGCTGGTTGCCAACTGCCAATCAAATCTAAAAGAAGAAGAAGAAGAAGTAGGCCAGCGATGGCAGTGGAGGACACAGACCAGAGCAAGGACAGATAATTTTTTCAAACATGGGAGTTGTTCGGAGCTCCTTGTGGGAACTCCTTGTGCAGGGATGTGGAATGATGATGGACGGGTCAGTGTCGGTGGTGCTGGTTGCCAGCCACAAATCAAATCTAAAAGAAGAAGAAGAAGATGATATAGAGTGGGAGGACTAATGGGACACAAAGACACAGAGTGATGATAATCAAGTCAGTGGCGGTAATGCACCTGGAAGCTGGTTGCCAACTGCCAATCAAATCTAAAAGAAGAAGAAGAAGAAGAAGATGATATAGAGTGGGAACCGCTGCAGATATAGAGTGAAGATTCAATATAGTCAGGTGAACATGAGCATAGAGTGATGATGTAGAGTGAAATACATGGTAGTAATGCACCTTTAAGCTCGTTGCCAACCGCCAATCAAATCTAAAAGAAGAAGAAGAAGTAGTTTAGAGTAAGGAGATATACTCCTTATACAAAGATATAGAGTGATGACAATCAAGTCAGTGGCAGTAATGCACCTGTAAGCTGGTTGCCAACCGCCAATCAAATCTAAAAGAAGAAGAAGAAGAAGAAGAAGCAGGTAGAGTGATGATGTAGAGTGAAGTACGTGGCGGTAATGCACCTGTAAGCTGGTTGCCAACTGCCAATCAAATTTAAAAGTAGAAGAAGAACAAGACTATGCTAATGAGTTGCATATTCAATTCAACTTTATTTATCTAGTGCCATTTCACAACAACGGTCATCTCATAGCACTTTGAAACTGTAGGGGAAAACCCCACAATTGCAGAAAGGGACCAGCAGGTTAGTTAGATTCTAATTTAGTTAGACTAGTGCATACCTGTGCATGCCCATGCATGCCCATAGAAACCAAGTATAAGCAAGTATTTCTGCAGGCCCGTAGAAACCAGGTGTAAGCAAGCTTCTTCTTCTTCCAACCAGCTTACAGGTGCATTACCGCCACGTACTTCACTCTATATCATCATTGCTAAGTGTCCAATCCTCGTCTCTCAGTCTTTTTCAAACGAACTCCTCGTATATATACAACTGTTTCAGGTACTTACTGGTGATTTTTACGAAAATGATTTATCCAGCATCATCTGTAGTAAGTTCTTCTTCTTCTTTTAGATTTGATTGGCGGTTGGCAGACATTACTGACAATCACTTTTTTCACCATTTCTATTAGTTTTCAATCTTTGTACGTCTGTCACTTTTGCTCCAGTTAAGTTTTTCATGATGTCATCAGTTGAGACAGCTGGTGAAATGCCCGATATCACTCCTCACATTACCTTATTTCCTTCCAATACTGAACAGTGCGCATTTTTCCCCTCCATCTTATTGACTGTGATTGCTTTTCCTTGTTGAACACTATCTTCTCATGTGACTAGTAAAGAACAACTATGAAGAATTCTCTCTAAGTAAGCCATTAATTGCATTTGTGAGCTTAATTGGGTTCCACTAATGAAATGATGCTCCTTCCTGAGTAAGTTTAATGATTACTTTACACTCCTGTTTATTCCGGGGTAGTTCATCTTCTGATTCATCAGCACTTGATAATGCTCTTCATTGAATTTCTTTATGTTTATGTTTGCTTCTTTTGGACTCCACCGAACTCCAAACATCCTCTTTCCCGCTTCCTACCTCCATTCCTTCTTGTTCTTTTAGATTTGATTGCCGGTTAGCAACCAGCTCCATCAGAACTCTTCAACATGTGTCTGCATTACCGCCACGTACTCTATATATCGGTGTAAGCAAGCGCGTCACGACTCTTTCAGTGATGCCTGCCTTGATGATGTAGCGCACAGGTGTCAAACTCATTCCATGGAGGGCCAAGACCCTGCAGGTTTTACCTCCCCCCAGTGTCTTCAACAGGTGATTTCATTGAATTTCTTCCCACTGATTGCTGATCAGTGAAAACACCTGCTGAAGACACTGGGTGGAAGTAAAACATGCAGGGTCTTGGCCCTCCATGGAATGAGTTACATTCATTGAAGATCACACATTCATTGAAGATCATAGCATTGAAGATCATAGGACTCGCTACTGTAGCGAGTCCTATGATCTTCAATGCTGTCATAGTGAGTCCTATGATCTTTGATGATGTCATAGTGAGTCCTTTGATCTTTGATGATGACATAGCGAGTCCTATGATCTTTGATGTCATACCACTCGTTCAGTTATGCCTGCCTTTGATCTGTGAAGCCTGCCTTTGATCTTTGATGATGTCATAGTGAGTCCCTATGATCTTTGATGATGTCATAGCGAGTCCTATGATTGTGAGTGATGCCTGCCTTTGATCTTTGACTTGACTTTTAGAAGGTAAATAACGATGGGATATTTGTCAGAAACAGCCGCACCTAGGACACAGTCCAAGGATGGATAATTTTTTCACACATAGGGAGTTGTTCAGAACTCCTTATACAAAGATATAGAGTGATGATAATCAAGTCAGTGGCAGTAATGCACCTGTGAGCTGGTTGCCAACCGCCAATCAAATCTAAAAGAAGAAGAAGAAGAGGACCAGATAAAGGACATGATAGAGTGATGATATAGAATGAAGGTTGTGGCGGTAATGCACCTGTAAGCTGGCTGCCAACCGCCAATCAAATTTAAAAGTAGAACAAGACTATGCTAATGAGTTGCATATTCAATTCAACTTTATTTATCTAGTGCCATTTCACAACAACGGTCATCTCATAGCACTTTGAAACTGTAGGGGAAAACCCCACAATTGCAGAAAGGGACCAGCAAGTTAGTTAGATTCTAATTTAGTTAGACTAGTGCCTACCTGTGCATGCCCGTAGAAACCAAGTATAAGCAAGTATTTCTGCAGGCCTGTAGAAACCAGGTGTAAGCAAGCTTCTTCTTCTTCTTTTAGATTTGATTGGCGGTTGGCAACCAGCTTACAGGTGCATTACCGCCACGTACTTCACTCTATATCATCCTTGCTAAGTGTCCAATCCTTGTCTCTCAGTCTTTTTCAAACAAACTCTTCATATATATACAACTGTTTCAGGTACTTACTGGTGATTTTTACGAAAATGATTTATCCAGCATCATCTGTAGTAAGTTCTTCTTCTTCTTTTAGATTTGATTGGCGGTTGGCAGACATTACTGACAATCACATTTTTCACCATTTCTATCAGTTTTCAATCTTTGTACCTCTGTCACTTTTGCTCCAGTTAAGTTTTTCATGATCCGGTGAAATGCCCAATATCACTCCTCTCATTGCCTTATTTCCTTCCAATACTGAACACTGCACATTTTTCCGTTCCATCTTATTGACTCTGATTGCGTTTCCTTGTTGAACACTATCTTCTCATGTAACTAGTAAAGAACAACTACGAAGAATTCTCTCTAAGTAAGCCATTAATTGCATTTGTGAGCTTAATTGGGTTCGGCTAACGAAATGATGCTCCTTCCTGAGTACAAGTTTGATGATTACTTTACACTCCTGTTTATTCCAGGATAGTTCATCTTTTGATTCAACAGCACTTGATAATGCTCTTGATTGAATTTCTTTATGTTTATGTTTGCTTCTTTTGGACTCCACCAAACTACAAACATCCTCTTTCCCGCTTCCTACCTCCTTTCCTTTTTCTTCTTTTAGATTTGATTGCCGGTTAGCAACCAGCTCCATCAGAACTCTTCAGCACGTTTCTGCATTACCGCCACATACTCTATATATCGGTGTAAGCAAGCGCGTCACGACTCATTCAGTGATGCCTGCCTTGATGATGTAGCGAGTCCTATGACCTTCGATGCTGTCATAGTGAGTCCTATGATCTTTGATGACATCATAGTGAGTCCTTTGATCTTTGCTGATGGCATAGCGAGTCCTATGATCTTTTGATGTCATACCACTTGTTCAGTTATGCCTGCCTTTGATCTGTGAAGCCTGCCTTTGATCTTTGATGATGTCATAGTGAGTCCCTATGATCTTTGATGATGTCATAGCGAGTCCTATGATTGTGAGTGATGCCTGCCTTTGATCTTTGACTTGACTTTTAGAAGGTAAATAACGATGGGATATTTGTCAGAAACAGCCACACCTAGGACACAGTCCAAGGATGGATAATTTTTTCACACATAAGGAGTTGTTCAGAACTCATACAAAGATATAGAGTGATGATAATCAAGTCAGTGGCAGTAATGCACCTGTGAGCTGGTTGACAACCGCCAATCACATCTAAAAGAAGAAGGGGCTGTACTTCTTCTTCTATATCTTTGTATAAGGAGTTCTTATAAGGAGTTCTGAACAACTTATATGTGAAAAAATTATCCGTCCTTGAACTGTGTCCTACTGCCACCAACTAGCTACAGTGACGATATAGAGCGAAGTACGTGGCGGTAATGCACCTGTAAGCTGGTTGCCAACCGCCAATCACTCATAGGATGGCCTATGAACTCAGGCATCATAGGACTCGCGAGGCCGTCATAAAGATATTTGTGATGTCGTCATAAAGATATGATGTCTATATGACGGCACATAGACAAATGTGTCTTTACGATGTCATATCGCTCAAAATTGGCAAGGTGAATAAGTCACAGGTCCAGTCTTTACAGCGCGTTCGTGTTTTCTGCACATCAGATTTCTGCAGCCATGACCAATTCTACGTTGCCGTGAGCAGAGTTGCCAGATCAAGCAGTCTTCGTATTCTCGCTCAAGATGAAGAAACTAAGCAAACGAGTTGCTTTCTGAGCAAAGTTGTTTTTAATTAAAAAGGTGCTGAACAGTAAGAATGTGTAACCTTGAAGAATGCCAGTCTCCACTACAAATGTGTAAAATGCCAAGCAAAGCGATGATTTTCTCCAGGCTCTCCGGTTTCTTGGTTTCTCCGGGCATGCATGGGCCTTCCTGAACAGGGTCGAAAGCCACTTTTTGCTCAGATCTATTTTCATGATCCTGCCCATGAACTGGAATTACGACACACCTATCCCTCAACCAGTGGTCTGAACGAAGAAGAAGACCCACCAGATGGAGAGCAATAGAATGAGGAGAACTGCTGCACATCAGAAAAGATGCTGTGAAGATGAAAAACCTCAGGTTCCAGCAGTACGCTGCAGGCATGACTGTGAACAACACAGCCGTCTGAGACAGGAGGAGACCCTTCAGCAATGGGCATGCAGAAATACTTGCTTATACTTGGCTTCTATGGACATGGACGGGTATGCACGGGTATGTACTATCCATCCATCCATCCATCCATCTAGTCAAATCTAAAAGAAGAACAATGATGTCCTATGATCGTGAGCGAACATGAGTGATGCCTGCCTTTGAACTTTGATGATGTCATAGTGAGTCCTATGATCGTGAGTGATGCCTGCCTTTGATCACACACAGATAGACACAGATTTTCTTGAATCACTCTATACTATGGTGTCTATATGACATCATATAGACATCATGTAGAGATCATAGGAACATCATCAAGGATCCTATGATCTTTTAGTGAGTCCTATGGTCGTGACAGACAGATATAGAGAATGCACCTGTAAGCTGGTTACCAATTGCCAATCAAATCTAAAAGAAGAACAAGACAGAAAGACAGACACACAGACAGACAGACACACAGACACACAGAGATTTCTTGAATTATATATATAGTGAAGTGATAACACTAGTTTGTCCAGAGATTTCTTGAATTATGTATAGAGTGATGAGTTTAACCCGGTAGGTGGCAGTAATGCACCTGTAAGCTGGTTACCAACCACCAATCAAATCTAAAAGAACTAGTTTGTACAAACATAAAAAAGTCCCGTTAACAAATTTAAAACAGCACTATGCTTTTGGCTTCGTCGGCTGCTGCCATGAAAACAACCTTGTGACAACAAAACGACTATCAAGTCTGCAGGTAACCGGTCTCTTCACCCTTGAAGGATTTTTTTTTTTTAATTTTGTTTTTAGTGCCCAAAATGGTCGGGATGAAAGACGAAAACTGCCTATAAAAAGCAATATTTGTAAAGTTGGCTTTACCTGAGAAAGGGCGAGGTCGGGACGGCCGCAGGGCTGCTTCTAAAAGCTGCAAAATGGGATGGTCTAGTATTTGGATTACGTATGTTTGTGTGACCGTGCAACTACCCCATCACATAGCAACCATGACAATGTCAGTAGAGAGATTTGAGAATAAAGTCGAAATTTGGTGAAAAAAGTCTAAATAGTATTTTCAGAAAAAAGTCAAGAGCATTTTGAGAAAAAGGTTGAAATTTTCAGGAAAAAAGTCAAATTTTTTTGAAAAAAGCCTAAATTTTGAGGGAAAAAAAAGTTGAGTATTTTTTGACATAACGCACGGCTCAGGAGACGCACACACACAGGCTCAGAGTAGCTCAAATAGCTTTATCAACAACAGGGGTGTATGAATGTGTGTCTGCGAGATGTGAATGTGTTGGTGGCGGCGTCTGCTTCGGGCACGGAGGCAGGAGGCCGTACAGCCGGACAACCCTATGGGAAAAGCACAGGGAGAAGGGTGACGGGCACACACCAACACAGGAGATAAATAAGCGAGAGAGGAGCTTACTTGGACAGGACGGATGACTGGCACAGCAAGGGACGAGGTCCGGTAGACAGCCACCTGGAAGGCCCGGTGCAGCAGCGAGGAACAGGCGATGGAGAGGAGTAGTCCGCCGCCGGGAAATCCACCTGTGCACAGGGGAGCAGACTTGGAGGAGAAAAAAGGTAAGATCTTCTTACCGAAATGATCAGCTGAGAATGAAAGGGAACTCACAGCGATGCGTAGGGAAGTCTGACGGCTTCAGGCCGAAGCCCAGGGCGAGGCGGCTTAAATCCCTCGCCGCTGATGATGTGCAGGTGTGTGTGCAGGTGGCGCCGCTGATGAGCGGCGCGGCGTGACAGTACTCCCCCCTCTAGCAGCGCCTCCTGGCGATGGCTTCTCTGGGTGCGCTCGGTGGAAATCAGCGATGAGCGATGGGTCTAACACGAACGACGAGGGTACCCACTGCCGATGTTCAGGCCCATAGCCCTCCCAGTCCACCAAGTACTGCAACCCACGACTCCGGCGCCGGGAGTCCAGGATGGAGGAGACGGGCCAGGCCGGATGGTCATCAATCATCCGGGGCGCGGGTTGCGCAGCAGGAGGAGGGCAAAGGGGGTCGGAGACTACCAGCTTCACCTTGGACACGTGGAAGGTGGGGTGGATACGGAGGGAGGGGGGAATAGCTACACGCACAGCAACCGGGTTGATGATCCTGGTGATGGGGTATGGGCCCATAAAATGCTGTGCCAGCTTCCTCCTCTCGCCCTTTAAAATCACGTCCTGGGTTGACACGTAGACTTGCTGACCAACTCTGTACGCCGGGGCAGGTCTTCTGTGCCGGTCCGCCACGGCTCTGTTGCGCTCCGCCGTGCGTAAAAGCGCACTGCGCGCTGACGCCCAGATGGAGCGGAACTGCCTGAGATGCGCCCGTACTGAGGGGACAGTTACCTCACTCTCCTGCGCCGGGAGCAGAGGGGGGTCGTAACCCAGGGATGCTTTAAAGGGGGACATCCCAGTAGCAGAAGAGCAAGCGGTGTTATGGGCGTATTCAACCCAGGCGAGGTGGTTACTCCAGGACGTTGGTTTGGACGCCGTGACACAGCGGAGCGCAGCCTCCAGCTCCTGGTTGGTCCGCTCACACTGCCCGTTGGTTTGGGGGTGATGGCCGGAGGAGAGGCTCACCTTGGCTCCCAGGGCATTGCAGAACGACCTCCAAACCTCTGAAGCAAATTGGGGCCCCCGGTCCGAGACCACGTCCACCGGAATCCCATGCAGCCTGACCACGTGCTGGATTAGGAGGTCCGCCGTCTCCAGGGCAGTTGGGAGACCTCGTAGGGGGACGAAGTGTGCCGCCTTGGAGAAGCGGTCCACGATGGTCAGGACGGTGTCGTAGGTGTTTGAGACTGGGAGTCCGGTGACGAAATCCAGGGCGATATGCAACCAGGGCCTGCCAGGGACGGGCAGAGGCCGGAGCAAACCCGCTGGAGGGGCATTACCCGATTTGTTGGTGGCACACACTGGACAGGCCCGGGCATAGCGGGCAGCGTCCCTCCGCAGGCCCGGCCACCAGAAGGACCGCTGGAGGAGGTCAATCATCCGGGAGGAGCCAGGGTGACAGGTGAGCTTGGATGTGTGCAACCAGTGGATGACCTCCCCCCGAACCGTGGATGGCACGAACAGCCTCCCCTCCGGTCCGCCGCCAGGGTCAGGTTCCACTTCCTGCGCCTTCCGGATCTTGCTCTCAATGTCCCAGGTGACGGCTCCCACGACGCACGACCTGGGTAGGATGGTGTGGACCGTGTCCTCCGACTCCTCAGGGGCGAATTGCCTAGAGAGGGCGTCGGGCAGGCCGTTCTTGGAGCCAGGCCTGAAGGTGATGTTAAATTGGAACCTGGCAAAGAACAAGGACCAGCGCGCCTGGCGGGCGTTCAGGCGCTTGGCAGATCTAAGGTACTCCAAGTTCTTGTGGTCCGTCAGGACCACGAACGGCAGGTCCGCCCCCTCTAGCCAGTGACGCCACTCCTGTAGCGCGAGCTTGATGGCGAGGAGCTCTCTGTCCCCCACGTCGTAATTCCGCTCCGCCGGGGACAAGCGCCGGGAGAAGAAGGCGCAGGGCCATTTGACTCCGTCATCTGGCGACCGCTGGGATAGCACCGCCCCCACTCCTGTGTCCGAAGCGTCCACTTCCACGATGCACTGCAGCGCAGGGTTGACTTGGCTAAGGACCCGGGAGGAGGAGAACTCCGCCTTCAGCGCCTGAAAGGCAGCCGCGGCCTCTTCGGTCCACCGGAACGGGACCTTAGGGGACGTGAGGCGGGTCAGCGGGCCGACGATGGTGCCAAAATTTGGGACGAAGCGGCGGTAGAAGTTCGCAAACCCAACGAACTGCTGCACCTGCTTTCTTGATGCAGGTGTGGGCCATTCCACCACCGCCTTCACCTTCTCTGGGTCCGGAAGCACCTGGTCGTGGGAGATGATGAACCCGAGGAAGGATGTTGTCTTTGCGTAAAATTCGCATTTCTCGGCCTTCACGTACAACCGGTTTTCCAGCAGTCTTTGGAGGACCCTCCTCACGTGGACCTGGTGCTCGTCCCTGGACTTGGAGAAGATGAGAATGTCATCCAGGTAGACGAACACAAAAAGGCCAATGAAATCCCGGAGGATGTCATTGATGAGGCGCTGAAAGACGGCTGGAGCGTTGGTCAACCCGAACGGCATCACCAGGTATTCGAAGTGGCCGTTCGGGGTACGGAAGGCTGTCTTCCACTCATCTCCCTCCCGGATCCGGACGAGGTGGTATGCGCTGCGTAGATCCAGCTTGGTGAACCAAGTCGCCCCCTGGAGGGAGTGGAAAGCGGTGTCCATGAGGGGCAGGGTGTAGCGATCCTTCTCCGTAATGTCGTTAAGGGCACGATAGTC
Organism: Pholidichthys leucotaenia; assembly: GCA_020510985.1. Lineage (NCBI taxonomy): Eukaryota > Metazoa > Chordata > Actinopteri > Cichliformes > Pholidichthyidae > Pholidichthys > Pholidichthys leucotaenia. Next base: position 59,989,329 of record CM035846.1, on the reverse strand, counting down.
AATGCAAGGATGGAGGGATCCGTCCTTCTTACCGACGAAGAAGAATCCTGCCCCCACAGGTGATGACGATGGGCGGATTATCCCAGCACTTAGCAACTCCTTGAGGTAAGAGTTCATGGTCTCCTTCTCCGGCGCCGACAGACTGTAGAGTCGCCCAGAGGGTAAGGGTGCCCCCTGGCGGAGGTTGATTGCACAGTCATAGGGCCTATGAGGAGGGAGAGACATCGCCTTGGACTTGCTGAATACCATACCCAGGTCGTGAAATTCCAATGGCACCAGAGACAGGTCCGGGGGCGCAGCGTCCGTAGGTGAAGGAGAAGCGGACGGAGAGCAGGCAGCGGACTGTAGACAGGTGCTCATGCAGAACGTGCTCCATGCCGACACCCCGGCGGACTTCCAATCCAAAACGGGGTTGTGGAGGCGTAGCCAGGGATACCCCAGGATGACGGGCGACACAGAGTTGGGCAGGATGTAAAAGGTTATCTCCTCCCGGTGGTTTCCAGAGATAATAACCGGGATGGGGATGGTCTGGTGTGTTACTCTCCCCAGGGAGGCACGAGAGAGGTTGACCAGGGAGATAGGGTTCCTTAGTGCCTGACAGCGGATGCCCAATCGGGTTGCCAGGCTTTGTGAAATAAAACTGCCCTCCGCGCCCGAATCCACCAGTGCGTGGGTGAGATGCCCAGTGGAGTTGTGACAAAAACGGATGGGCAGTTTCAATTGTGTGAGGGGACTTAACCGATTGACGTCCGCGAGGCCCCCTACAGTGACTCGCGGACCCTGCCGTTTGGCTTCTGTGGACAAAACTCTACCGTGTGTTGACTATCTCCGCAATACATGCAGAGATTTAACTCACGGCGGCGTTGTCTCTCCGCCGGGGAGAGCTCTGTCCAGCCCGTCACCATCGGCTCCGACTCCTCGGGGCGCGATGGTGGCGGCGTCACCAGGGGGCGAGCTTGGGGCAGGCGCGACGAGGCTCCACGAGGGCGAGAAGAAGACGACTTCCGTCCCGAGGAGCGCTCACGCAGCCTGTTATCCAAACTGATCACTAGGGATGTTAGCTCCACTAGCGTCTCAGGGATATCCCGCCCAGCCAGTTCATCCCTCAGATCATCGTTGAGACTGCGGAGGAAAAGGCCACAGAGGGAGCGTTCCTCCCAGCCTAATTCCTCCGCCGCTACCCGGAAATCGACCGCGTAGTCCGCTGCCAACCGGCTTCCCTGCTGGAGGGCGAGAAGCCGATCGACCTGGACCGTCTCGGTACGAGAATGGTCAAAGACCTCCAGGAAGCGTCTCACGAATTGGTCATACGTGAGGGTAGCATAACTGGGCTTCGCCATTACGGCGTAGGTCCAGGTTAATGCTCGCCCCTCTAGGAGATTCCCGATATAACCAATTCGGCTATGATCTGAGGGAAAGTCTCCGGGCACACGGTGGAACACGGACTCACATTGCATTATGAACCCCCGCGCTCCGCCGAGCTTTCCGCTAAAGCGGGCGGGGGTTGGAATGGGCGTGAGCCGAGTCGGTGCCGCCGGAGCCTGCTGGACGGCCGCTGGAGCAGCAGGAGCCACGCCACCCTGACGAGCCGGGGGAAACGGCTGTTGGGGGTCCAAGCGGTCCAATCGGTTAGTAATATTAATCAACTGATTGAGTATCACCTGTTGCTGATAAGCTATCTGATCCACTCGAGCCTCAAGAGTGGTAAGCCGGTGGTGTGCGAGCCCGCCGTCTGCCGAGCCGCTCTGCTGAAGCCGTACTGACATAACGCACGGCTCAGGAGACGCACACACACAGGCTCAGAGTAGCTCAAATAGCTTTATCAACAACAGGGGTGTATGAATGTGTGTCTGCGAGATGTGAATGTGTTGGTGGCGGCGTCTGCTTCGGGCACGGAGGCAGGAGGCCGTACAGCCGGACAACCCTATGGGAAAAGCACAGGGAGAAGGGTGACGGGCACACACCAACACAGGAGATAAATAAGCGAGAGAGGAGCTTACTTGGACAGGACGGATGACTGGCACAGCAAGGGACGAGGTCCGGTAGACAGCCACCTGGAAGGCCCGGTGCAGCAGCGAGGAACAGGCGATGGAGAGGAGTAGTCCGCCGCCGGGAAATCCACCTGTGCACAGGGGAGCAGACTTGGAGGAGAAAAAAGGTAAGATCTTCTTACCGGAATGATCAGCTGAGAATGAAAGGGAACTCACAGCGATGCGTAGGGAAGTCTGACGGCTTCAGGCCGAAGCCCAGGGCGAGGCGGCTTAAATCCCTCGCCGCTGATGATGTGCAGGTGTGAGTGCAGGTGGCGCCGCTGATGAGCGGCGCGGCATGACATTTTTGAGAAAATGTCAAAACTTCAAGAAAAAAGTAAAAAGTATTTTGAGGACTTCCGGTTATGGCTGCCACGTAGGACGGACGTGTCTCGCTCTGCTCTGCTCCTGGAGAAAAAAAATCGGCAAATAACTCTCTCATTTGGGACAGAACGTATCCCAGCATTTGGGCGAGGATATGTCGGCGAAGCCTAAGGCTGGAAAACTAGGAAAAGGAAAAAGCGAGCCGCCGAAACAGTCCAAATTAACGGACTTTCAGGTCTGTGACGCAGCAAACAAAACTCCATATATGGCGGAGGAGGCTGGCAACGGTGCGATATCTGCGGGGAATGGCGCAGATGCGCTGATGGCTGCCATGAGTTCAATGAGAGCGGACTTTTCCTCTAGATTTGATGGGATTATGACAGCGTTGGAAGGAATAAGAAAGGAATTGGGTGACTGTGTAGAACGAACGGCGCAGATGGAGCTCCGTCTCGCTAGTGCTGAAGATGACGTCACCCGTCTTCAATTAAAGGTGCGCACTTTGGAAAAAAAAAAAAAATCTCTGGAAGATAATATTTTGGATTTGGAATCTCGGTCGAGACAGAATAATTTGAGGCTGGTGGGTCTTCCAGAGGAATCAGAAGGTCGGGACGTATGTTCCTTTCTGGAAAAGTGGATTCCGGAGGTGCTGGGCAGCAAGGAGTTGCAATCAGCAGTGGTTCTGGAAAAAGCACATCGCATTGGCCCACGGAGAGATAAGGGACCGCCGAGGACCTTAATTATGAAGTTTCTTAGCAACAGAGACAGGATGAAGATCTTCAGCGCTGCACGAGCTAAGGGGGAGATTAAACACCAGGACCAGCAGGTGCGGTTCTACCCAGATTTGGCCACAGGAATCCAGCAATTGAGGAAGCAGTTTGATCCCGTACGTGAGGAGCTGCGCAACCTTGGGATTCGTCATGGTGTGATCTATCCTGCGAGACTGCTGACCACGTATGAGGGCAGAACCCACATCTTCAAGACCCCAGAGGAGGCGCAGGAGTTCATCAAGAAGATCAAAGAAGAAGAAGAGACTGGTGGGAGCTAAGCATGAACAAAATATAAGGTAGAATAATTAAGCATTTGCACAGGCATCTGACTGACTTGAAGTAAATAGTAAGGTTACAAAATATAGATTGTATTATATATTAAAAAAAACAAAACAAAAACAAAACAAACAAACAAAAAAAAAACTATGATGTACAAAGTTGTTAAAAATTTTGGAGTTAAGTTGGAAAACTACAGAGGAGAGTTAATGTTACGTCATTAAAAGCAGTAGAGTTAGGGTGATTGGGAGGATGAAGAAGGAGTGGCTTAGGCTGTTCCCCGTGGGTGTGGAACGGTCGATGGCTATATCGGGAGACAGAATTTTTCTTTTGATTTTGGGGGGTTTGCCACAAGTGTGGGAAGGGGAAATTTGTTTGTGTGTAGTTTGTAGGATGAATGTTCAACCACTCATGTTTTTGCTTCTCTGTATGAGCATGTTTACACTGCAAGGTAATCCCAAACTCTCTATTGATCATGGACCAAAGTGTTAATCTTAATTTAACTTCATGGAATTGCAGAGGTCTACAAAATTTAAAAAAACTTAAACAAGTTATGAATAAAATAAAGGACATGGGTTCAAGAATTGTGTTTTTACAAGAAACTCATCTGATAGAGGAGGATGTTAAAAGAATTAGGAGTAGATGGCAGGGAAGTGTATTCACCTCTTCATTTTCATCCCGAGCCAGGGGAGTTATGACTCTCATACATAAATCAGTTCCTTTTCAAGTGAAAAATGTAATTGGAGACAAATTTGGAAGATATGTAATCATTCAAGGTTCTTTGCTATTAGAAAATATAAATCTTGTGAACTTATATGGTCCCAATATAGATGATCAGAAGTTCTTTGCTAATTTATTTCTCATCTTATCATCACTTACAGGGCAACATATAATAGCAGGGGATTTTAATTGTACATTGAATCCAGGTGTGGATAGATCAACAGGACTGGATTGTACGCACATTGGATGTAGGATGACTATTAATCATTTTATGAAAGAATTGAGATTGTTAGATATATGGAGAGAAATGAAACCACAAGTTAAAGCCTATTCTTGTTATTCCAGTACCTACAAGACATTCTCACGTATTGATTATTTTTTGATTTCCACAGAATTAAGGTCCAAGATTCAAAACTGCTTTTATGATAACATCGTGATCTCTGATCATGCACCCTGTTGTCTAATATATGTAGATAAAAAATTGACAAAGGAATCAGGTAGATGGCAATTTCAGCATAAATGGCTTCAGGATGAGGAATTTGTCAAGTATATAGAAAAACAGATAGACGAGTTCTTTGACATCAATACTACACAAACATCAGCATGTGTAAAGTGGGAGGCTTTCAAAGCTTTTATTAGGGGACATATTATTAGTTATACAGGATCAAAATCTAAGAAGACTCGAGAGGAGAGAGCTAAATTGGAACATAAAATAAAAAGTCTTCAGGAAAAAGTGTATGCAGGAAGTGACCCAAGGTTGGAGAATGAATTACTGATTTTGAGAGCTGAATACGACAAAAAATCAGCGAATAGAGCTGCCTCGAGTCTTCTAAGATTGAAACAATCTTTTTATGAACAAGGTGAAAAATCAGGAAAATTATTAGCATGGCAGATTAAACAATTGGAAATTAAAACACCAATTACCAGTATTATAAGTAAGGGACAGGTAGTTATAGATCCTTTAGAAATTAATAGAGCCTTTAGAGATTACTATGAAAAATTATATGATACCAAAAATGAACCTGATTTAACAAAACTAAATGGGTTTTTGAACGAACTATCTATACCATGTATTCCAAATGAAAACAGGGAGATATTGGAGTCTAAAATTAGTCAAGAAGAAGTTGGGCTAGCCATTGATAATATGAAATCAGGAAAAAGTGCAGGACCAGATGGTCTTCCAGTTGACCTTTATAAAAAATTTAAGAATAAATTAATAAAACCTTTTTTGGAAATGGTTTTAGAAGCATTTCAAAATAATAATTTACCATCATACATAAATAATGCCTTAATTATACTGCTGCCAAAACCAGGTAAGCCCTCTAATAAATGTGAAAATATGAGACCAATAAGCCTATTAAACGCCGACCTTAAGATAATCTGTAAAATTTTAGCAAGACGAATACAAGAAATTTTACCAAATATTATTAATCGAGATCAGAATGGCTTTATAAAGGGTAGACAAGGCTTCCATAATGTAAGAAGACTATTTAATATTATTTATTTTAATAAAGAAGCACCGGATACAGCTCTCCTATCATTGGACGCCGAAAAGGCCTTTGATAGAGTTGAATGGCCCTTTCTTTTTGAAGTCCTACAAAGGTTTGGACTTGGAAATAATTTCATAAAATGGGTTCAAATAATATACAATAATGCTACAGCAGAAATCCTAACAAATAACAATATTTCAAAACCAATAAAAATCAATAGAGGATGTCGACAAGGCTGTCCACTTTCACCTTTACTGTTTACTATGGCAATTGAACCTTTAGCGATAGCGATACGTTTACATTCACAAATATATGGAATTAAAGTTGGACCAACAGAACATAAAATCTCCCTGTACGCCGATGATATAATTTTGTTTATGTCGAATCTAAAAAAATCAATTCCAACCTTGTTGAATTTAATAAAGAATTTTGGGGAAATATCAGGATATAAAATAAATAAAACTAAATCTTCAATATTAATGCTAAATGAGACCCAGAGAAATTACCCAGCCCCTGAGGTAAATCAATTCAATGTTGTAAATCAGTTTAAATATTTAGGAATCCAAATTATGCCTAAGCTAGAATCAGTCGCCAGTGTCAACTATGAAGCCTTAATGTCAGATATCAATGAGTTAACTCAGAGATGGATGTCACTACCAATGTCGATGATCGGGAGAATCAATATACTTAAAAGTAATATTTTACCTAAAATACTTTATTTATTTCAATACATTCCCTTATCACCACCTTTAGATCTATTCTCAAGAATAAAAAAAAAGTTAGTGGAATTTATATGGAACAACAGGAGGGCTAGATTACGTTTGTCTTTATTATATTTACCATTTGATCGTGGAGGTCTGAAATGTCCAAATTTTATGTTGTATTATTGGTTGGCACAACTGAGGTCTATGACATATTATTTTTCATCAAATGATCTCCCTCACTGGACTGAAATGGAATCATACAATTTACCTTTACCTCTTCCCATATTCATATACTCAGATTCGGCAAAAAAATTACAAAAACAAGTTAAAAATCCATTTGTAAAGCATATGATCAAAATATGGTGTGAAGCTAAAAACTATTTAAAAGAACCACAGTTATTGTCACAATTTAGTCCAATATGGGGTAATCAATATTTTAAACCAGGGAGAGCGGACGCTGTATTTAAAGTATGGAATTTAAAAGGGATACAAAAGATTCAGGATTTATATTTGCCATGTGCAGACAACATAATGTCTTTTGAAGAGCTGAGGATCAAATTTAATCTCAATAGAACACATTTTTTTAAATATCTTCAACTTAGAAACTTTATTCGATCAAATCAAAATAAAGCTCTCACTCGACCTATTTATTCATCCTTGGAAAAAATTATGATGAAAGATAGTAAAAGAAAGGGTATTATTTCAGAGTTTTATAACTCATTGACACTATCTTCAAGTGAAAATTCACTGAAAAGATTAAACTACTGGAAAGAAGATCTGCAAATTGAAATTTCAGAGGAACAATGGGAATTGGCTTGTACAGAAGCTCAAACCAAATCAATAAATGCACGCCTTAAATTGATACATTTCAAATGGTTAATGCGGATGTATGTTACACCGGAGGAGTTAAATAGATATAACAAAAATATACCAGATACATGCACAAAATGCATGGAAAGTAAAGGAACCCTATTTCATTGTTTATGGGAATGTAGATTAATAAGAATGTTTTGGGAAGAGGTGAGGGTAACAATTGAAAAAATAATCTCAAAACAAATCATATTGAATCCTAAACTGTTTTTGTTGGGTCTGTACCCAGAAAAGCATAATTTTAATAAAAGTGAAAGAACATTCATAGACCTCAGTTTGCTTAATGCCAAAAAATGTATTGCACTATTATGGAAAAAGACTCATAGACCAGATGTGACTCAGTGGTTAAGACAGATGTTAACAAACCTTCCATTAGAAAGAATAACATATATACTGAAATCAAAGGAAATTGTGTTTGAGAATATATGGAGACCTTTTATTGATTATGTAAAAAATTTAAACATAACTCTTGAAGAAGAAGGTGAATGATGTGTGTGGACCTTGTAAATTCCAAACTGGTGAACATAATATGTATACTTATGTATTGGATTGTCTAGACTAAACAGAGGAGCATTGTTAAAGACTTGATTTTGTTGGTGGTTGTTGGTGTTTTTAGTGCATTTTTTTCTTTTTTTGTAGTACTTTAGTGTTAGTGTTTGATTGTTTGTATCATGTTTGTTAAAAAAAAAAAAAAAGGTTCAATAAAGATATTGTGGAAAAAAAAAAGTATTTTGAGGAACATTACTGACAGACTATCACATTTTTCGCCGTTTCTATTAGCTTTCAATCTCCTTACCTCTGTCACTTTTGCTCCAGTTAAGTTCCTCATTATTTCATCAGTTGAGACAGCCGTTGAAATGCCCAGTATCACTCCTCTCATTGCTTTATTTCCTTCCAGTACTGAACACTGCACATTTTTTCCCTCCATCTTAGTGAATCTGATTGCTTTTCCTTGTTGAACACTATCTTTACATGTAACCAGCAACGAACCACTACGAAGAACTCTTGCATTTAAAACTTCAAGTAACCCATTAATTGCATTTGTGAGCTTAATTGGGTTCCACTCACGAAACGATGCCCCTTCCTGAGTAAGTTTAATGATTACTTTCCACTCCTTCTGTTCATTCCGGGATCTTTCATCCTCTGATTCTGATTCTGACTCAGCACTTGATAACGGTCTTGATTGAGTTTCTTGACGTCTACGTTTGCTTCTTTTGGACTCCACTGTGCTCCAAGCTTCCTCTTCCCCGCTTCCTACCTCCATTCCTCCTAGTTGAATTATATCCACTTCTTCAGATTTTCAGGAGTTGTCCTCTTTTGCATCCTACCGCCATGTCACCACTCGTTCAGTGATGCCTGCCTTTTGCTCTTTGATGATGTCATAGTGAGTCCTATGATCTTTGATGATGTCATAGCAAGTCCTACCCGTGCATGCCCGTAGAAACCAAGTATAAGCAAGTATTTCTGGATGCCCGTAGAAAGCAGGTGTAAGCAAGCATGTCACCACTCGTTCAGTGATGCCTGCCTTTGATCTTTGATGATGACAAAATGAGTCCTATGATCTGATGATGTCATTGTGAGTCCTATGATCTTTGATGATGTCATGTCACAATCCTAGGACTCGCTATGACATCATCAAAGATCAAAGGCAGGCATCACTGAACGAGTGGTGACATGCTTGCTTACACCTGTTTTCTATGGACATGCAGAAATTCTTGCTTATACTTGGTTTCTACGGGCATGCGCTGGCATGCACAGGTATGCACTAGTCTATAATTCAAGAAATCTTTGTGTCTGTGTGTATCATGGGTGCACACTGTGTTCCTATGATGTCACATGACCATGTAAGGAGTTCTGAACAACTCCTTTGAACAACTCCTCCTATGATGTCATATAGACATCATAGGCACATCATAGGTTCAGTGATGCCTGCCTTTGCCATGGTAACCATGTCAAAGATCAAAGGCAGGCATGCAGCAGAAATACATGCTTATACTTGGTTTCTACGGGCATGCACGGGTACCATGTTAAAGATCAAAGGCAGGTATCACCATGATTACTGTTGTCGTGGTAACAGTAACTTTCTACAGGCATGCAGAAATGCTTGCTTACACCTGCATTCTACGGGCATGCAGAAATACTTGTTTAAACTTGTTTCTACGAGCATGCACGGGTATGCACTAATTTCTCTTAATTTTAATTACTAGTGCATACCCGTGCATGCCCGTAGAAACCAAGTATAAGCATTTCTGCGTGCCCGTAGAAAGCAGGTGTAAGCAAACCACCAGTTGTTCAGTGATGCCTGCCTTTGATCTTCTTCTTCTTCTTTTAGATTTGATTGGCGGTTGGCAACCAGCTTACAGGTGCATTACGACCACGTACTTCACTCTATATCATCACTCTATCTGGTCAGGAGCTGTGATCCTTCTATCACCATTGCTGTGTCCAATCAAACCTCAACTCTATCTTCAGATATCACTCTTCTTCGTCTCCTTGTACTTCACTCTATTTCATCACTCTATCTGGTAAGGAGCTGTAGTCTCTCCACCATCATTGCTGTGTCCAATCGAACCTCAACTCTATCTTCAGACATCACTCTTCTTCGTCTCCTCGTACTTCACTCTATATCATCACTTCACTCTATTTCGTCACTCTACCCATTGGCCAAGATGTACCCATTGGCATTTCTTCTTCTTTTAGATTTCACTAGTACATACCCGTGCATACCCATCCATGCCCGTAGAAACCAAGTATAAGCAAGTATTTCTGCATGCCCGTTGCTGAAGGGTCTCCTCCTGTCTCAGACGGCTGTGTTGTTCACAGTCATGCCTGCGGCATACTGCTGGAACCTGAGGTTTTTCATCTTCACAGCATCTTTTAAGATAAGGTAAGATAAGATAAGATAAGCCTTTATTAGTCCCACAATGGGGAAATTCCAGGATTGCAACAGCACAGGGATAGCAACACTCAGAGCAATAATTTAGAAGATAAGAAAATAAGAGCAGTGAATATACATATGTACACATAAATATATAAATATATATATACACACAGTGCGGAGCATTGTAGCTAGATGGAATAAACAGCATAACCGTCTATTTAGTTACCCTACATGGTATGAATATGTACCCATACATATTGTCACCCTCCATAGTGACTGATATTGTCCTAGTTGTATACTGGAGGGGACCATTTGTGTAAGTCTGTTGCATCTTTTGCATTCAATACTATTAGGTCGTCACATTTTTATTTTGCTATCTCTGCGAACAGCCCTGCTTAGGTTATACAGTCTGACAGCCGTAGGTAGGAAGGACCTGCGAAACCTCTCGGTCGCGCACCTAGGATGATGTAGTCTACTGCTAAATGAGCTCCTCAGTGCGTTCAGTATGTCCTGCATGGGGTGGGACCCGGACTCCAGCAGAGATGACAGTTTAGCCACCATCCTTCTCTTCCCTATCTCCTCCACTGGGTCAAGGCGTTGCCCCAGGACAGAGCTAGCTTTCTTGATTAGTTTGTTCAGTCTCTTCCTATCGGCTGCTGTAATGCCGTTGCCCCAGCAGACCACTCCAAAAGTGATGGCTGATGCCACCACCATGTTGTAGAATGAGCACCCCTTGTACACCAAAAGACCTGAGCCTCCTCAGTAGGAACAGCTCGAGCTGTCCCTTCTTGTAGAGTGCATCGGTATTGTGTGACCAGTCTAGTTAATTGTTCAGATGAACACCCAGGTACTTGTAGGATGTCACCATCTCAATGTCTGTTTTCTGATGTGCAACAGTCCTCCTCATTCTATTGCTCTCCATCTGGTGGGTCTTCTTCTTCTTCGTTCAGACCACTGGTTGAGGGATAGGTGTGTCGTAATTTCAGTTCATGGGCAGGATCATGAAAATAGATCTGAGCAAAAAGTGGCTTTCGACCCTGTTCAGGAAGGCCCATGCATGCCTGTAGAAACCAAGAAACCAGAGCACCCGGAGAAAATCAGCGCTTGGCATTTTACACATTTGTAGTGGAGACTGGCATTCTTCAAGGTTACACATTTTACTGTGTCAGCACCAATTTAAAAAAACGACATTGCTGAGAAAGCAACGCTTTTGCTTAGTTTCTTCATCTTGAGCAAGAATACAAAGACTGCTTGATCTGGCAACTCTGCTCACGGCAACATAGAATTGGCCATGGCTGCAGAAATCTGTTGTGCAGAAAACACGAACACGCTGTAAAGACTGGCCCTGTGACTTATTCACCTTGCCAATTTTGAGCCATATGACATCATAAAGACACATTAGTCTAGGCATCGTGAGTGATGGTCTATGTGACATCATAAAGACACATTTGTCTATGTGCCGTCATATAGACATCATATCGTTATGATGGCATCGCGAATATCTTTTTGATTTGATTTTTTTTGATTTTGTATACTTTATTGATCCCCAGAGGGGAAATTGAGGGCATCCACCTGGATGGATGAAGCAGCCACGGTACCTGCCACCATTCACACACACATTCACACCTAGGGCCACTTTAGAGTCTCCAATTAACCTAACCTGCATGTTTTTGGCTTGTGGGAGGAAACCGGAGAACTCCCGGAGTAAACCCATGCAGACACGGGGAGAACATGCAAACTCCATACAGATCACTGTTGGTCAGGGGTTGGGATCGAACCAGGGATCCCATGGTCAAGGGTGAGTTGCTGTGCTGTCGCAGTGCTAACCACTGCACCACCGCACCACCCATTTATGATGGTATCATGAGTCCTATGATGCCTGAGTTCGTAGGACGTCCTATGATGAACAAGCAGAGATCATAGGCCGTCCTATGATGTCCTATAAACGTGACAGACACACATACACACAGAGATTTCTTGCTTTAAAAGAGTGATGATTGGTGGTTGGCAACCAGCTTACAGGTGCATTACCGACACACACTCCATATACTGTATGTCTTGTCTTTCTGTGTGTCTGTTTTTTCTCATAACTTTGTGACATTTTCCTCATAGCTTTGTGACGTTTTCCTCATAGCTTTATGATGTTTTCCTCATAGCTTTGTGACGTTTTCCTCATTGCTTTGTGACGTTTTCCTCACAGCTTTGTGACGTTTTCCTCATAGCTTTGTGACGCTCTTCTTCTTTAATCTCATATCTGCATCTCATCTCATTATTCTTATTCTAGCTGTAGTCCATATCTGCGTCTCATCTCATTCTTTTTCTTCTTCTTCTTTTAGACTTGACTGGTGATTGATCCACCAGCCCATGATGTCTTTGAACTTAAAGATCCCCCACTTAACAAGTCCTCAACTGCTTCCCACTGTAGCTCCTTAATGCCAAAATAGCAGTGCAGTTTATCACATCTACCACAAATAAGACAAAATTATTTTCCCTCAAAACCAGACTATCTTCCTTAATTCTATTGCATGCACTGCAAGTCTGCACACTTTCCCTGTTCGAGTCCACTCTCACTTTTTTAGCTGGCACCTTTTTCGCAGCTTCTGTATATGCTAATCCCTAGGAGACTTATCTGCTGAATTTCTGCTGCTCTTTTGCTGGCTTCACAACCTCGATATGCAGAGCAATGTTCACCACCGCAGTTACAGCACTTTAATTTGGCTCCTGTTTCATACTTGCCATGTTCATGTTCACTGGAGCATCTGGCACATCGTTGTCTATGTTTGCATATCGCTGCTACATGACCACACTTTTGACATTTGAAACATGAGTGGAGGAGGAACGTAAAGTCTGACTTCATAGCTCATGTAGCCAATATACACCTTACTTGGCAGTCTTGTTTCATCAAATTTTAACTTTACTGACAGACTATCACATTTTTCGCCATTTCTATTAGCTTTCAATCTCCTTACCTCTGTCACTTTTGCTCCAGTTAAGTTCCTCATTATTTCATCAGTTGAGACAGCCGTTGAAATGCCCAATATCACTCCTCTCATTGCCTTATTTCCTTCCAATACTGAACACTGCACATTTTTTCCCTCCATCTTAATGACTCTGATTGCTTTTCCTTGTTGAACACTATCTTTACATGTAACCAGTAACGAACCACTACAAAGAACCCTTGCACTTAAAACTCCTCCAAGTAACCCATTAATTGCATTTGTTTCCATTCTTGTTCATCCCTGGATCGTTCATCCTCTGATTCTGATTCTGACTCAGCAGTTGATAACGGTCTTGATTGAGTTTCTTGACTTCTATGTTTGCTTCTTTTGGACTCCACCGCGCTCTGAACTTCCTCTTCCCTGCTTCCCACCTCCATTCCTCCTAGATGAATTATATCCATTTCTTCTAGATTTTTAAGAGCTGTCCTCTTCTGCATCCGCCTTGTCTCCTCGTTGCTGACCCTTTGTATCCCACATTAATGCTATTCCTTCTTCTTCTTTTAGATTTGATTGGCAGTTGGCAACCAGTTTACAGGTGCATTACCGTCACATACTTCCTGCCTTTGATCTTTGATGATGTCATAGCGAGTCCTATGAGCTTTGATGAGTATTTCTGCATGCCCATAGAAAGCAGGTGTAAGCAAGCATGTCACCACTCATTCAGTGATGCCTGACTTTGATTTTTGATGATGTCATAGTGAGTCCTATGATCTTTGATGATGTCATAGCGAGTCCTATGATCGTGACAGACATATAAAGTCCTATGATCGTGACAGACACACACAAACAGAGATTTCTTGAATTATAATAAGACTAGTGCATACCTGTGCATGCCCATAGAAAACAAGTATAAGCAAGTATTTCTGCACGCCCGTAGAAAGCAGGCGTAAGCAAGAATTTTGACATTCCTGCCTTTGATCTTTCACATTGTTACCATGGCAACAGTAACCATGGTGATGCCTGCCTTTGATCTTTGACATGGTTACCATGGCAACAGTAACCCTGCTGAAACTTCCTCTTGTGTTAGGGTCGGCACCAACCCATTTTAGTTTTTAAATGCATAAAAGAATCACTTAAAATTTGTTTATTGCATCAAGTCTTTTTGACTTTGTCAGGAACCTTGATTTCAACAAAATTAAACAAAAAAATTTTTTTTCACTACATTATAAAATGCTCTGGTTGAAATTATGTCCTTTGTCGTGTTAGGGTCGGTTTCGACCCGGTTATCAAAATAAGATTATAAAGCAATAATTAGAGCCAAAATTGAAATCATAAGTGCACTGTCAGCCAACACACTGACAGCCACTTCCTCTCCCAATCATGTGAGCTTCAGGGGATGCTCATTTGTCCAGTATAGCTGCAAAAAAACAAAACAAACAAAGACGAGCATGTCCAGACATGTGAGGTCACTTCACTCATTTGACTTGCAGAGGGCACATCTCCAATTTGCAGCATGCAAAAATGAAAAGAAGATTTACAGTGAGCCAAGTTCTAGATAACATTTTTGGAGAAAATGAGGGAGAAGACTTACAGATCAGCATAGCGATGCAGAGGAGCAAGTTTCTGAGGAAGAGGACAATGTGGAGTACCAGCCAGAAGACACAGACACATCTGAGTCTGATGAGGAGGTCACTGGTGCTGAGGCTGCTCCTGCTGAAAGATTAAAGTCAAAAAATGGTAGGATCTTTTGGAGTTTAGTACCTCAACATGCACATGGCAGGCCAGCTGCTGAAAATGTCATCAAAATGACCCCTGGTATCACAAGGTTTGCTATGACCAGAGTCATTGACATAAAAACATGTTTTGAGCTATTTATGCCATTGTCAATAAAAAGAGTCATCATTGCAATGTCAGACCTGGAGGGAAAAAAAAGTCCATGGTGACATCTGGAAAGACATTGATGAAGAATACCTTGATGCTTTCATTGGTGTTCTTCTTCTTGCTGGAGTGTATAGATCCTGCAATGAGGCCACTGATAGTCTCTGGGATGCATCGACAGGCAGAAATATTTTCCGGGCAACAATGTCCCTTCAGATTTTTCAAATGATATCAAGAGTCCTCAGATTTGACAACAGAGAGACCAGAGCAAGATCTGACAAGCTTGCTCCCATCAGGGATGTCTGGGAGAGATGGGTGCAGCTCCTCCTGCTGATGTTCAACCCAGGTCCAGAGGTGACAGTGGATGAACGTCTTGTCCCTTTCCAGGGAAAATGCCCCTTCCGGCAATACATACCCAGTAAGCCAGGGAAGTGCGGCATAAAAATCTGGGCAGCCTGCGATGCAAAAACGATCTACGCCTGGAATCTACAGATTTACACAGGCAAAGGTGCGAGTGGCATCCCTGAGAAAAACCAAGGAAAACGTGTGGTCCTCGACATGACCACTGGACTGCAGGGTCACAATATCACTTGTGACAATTTTTTTACCAGCTATGACCTTGGACAAGAACTTCTCAAGAGGAAACTTACCATGGTGGGCACAGTGAAGAAAAATAAACCTGAGTTGCCTGCTGAAATCTTGCAGGTGAAGGACAGGGCTTCACTTTCCTCAAAGTTTGCTTTTACAGACACCACCACTGTTGTCTCATATTGTCCAAAACGTTTTGGTCAAACGAACGGAAAACGGAATGTGATACTTCTGTCTGCTCTTCACAAAGATGCAGCTGTGTCATCAGGAAGTGACAAAAAGCCCACAATTATCCTTGACTATAACAAAAACAAAGGAGGAGTGGACAACCTGGACAAGCTGACAGCCACCTACACTTGCCAGCGAATGACCAGAAGATGGCCAATGGTTGTGTTCTACAACGTCCTTGATGTGTCTGCATATAATGCATTTGTGTTGTGGACCCACATCCACCAAGGGTGGAACTCAACCAAAAAAAACAAGCGGAGAATGTTTCTTGAGGAGCTGGGAAATTCCCTTGTCAAGCCACACATTGAGCGAAGGGAACGGGTGCCCCGAGACCCAGATGCTGCAGCCTTTGTCAGACAGTTGCAGAGCTCACCCAGTACTCCGTCCACACCATCAGCAACACAGAGAGAATCTGCATCAGCATCCTCCTCAGCCAGCCCTGCCTCAACACCAACCAGAAGAGCCAAAGCCACAACCCCAGTCAGGCCACCTGAATCTAAAAGAAAGAGGTGTCAGGTCTGCCCAAGCAGTAAAGACAGAAAGACAAATGTATTGTGTTTCCAATGCAAGAAATATCTCTGCAAAGAACACACAAAAAGTGTCACTTTTTCACACACACACACACACACACACACACACACACACACACACACACACACACACACACACACACACACACACACACACACAAGCATGTTGTTGCACACAGACTTTTACTCTGATTTAGCTTTCTAATAGTTTTGGAAGTAGTAATTGATTTCTATTGGTTTGATTTGTTTGATTGGTTGTTGTTTGTTTGAACTTGCAAATCAATATTTTGTGTTATGACCTGTTCTGTGTTTCATTGTGTTTGTATTAAAGTTCTATTAAATTTATATTAAAGTTTATATTAAAGTTCTATTGCTGACAAAAATATTTTTTTTTTTTTGCATTTTCTTGAAGAAAATATATATGGGTCGAAACTGACCCATAACACCATAGATGTTACTATAGTTATTAATTTTAAAATGAAAAAATAAATCAAGCAAATTCATTTCAGAGATGTGTTCTATACCCCTCAGTAATATTCAGGTAACACAACAACCTTTTATTTATTTATATGATTCTCTTGAGGCTAATTTTTCTTTTTTTTATTGAAATCGAGAGGTATACTGATAAAAAAAAAAGGCCCAGAGACCCACACCAAAAATATTAAACCCAACGTTTTCGTGGATAAGGAAGCCTAACATGGTAACCAAGAGATGACAAAAACATTGGATGATAGGTTATTGTTTTTAGTGTATTTTAAAGCTGATTTAAGACACGGGTCGAAACCAACCCGTTAACACCGGGGATGGTAACAGAAAGCTAACACAGGAGGAAGGTTTTAACGTCACCACTTGTTCAACTAGAAAAGCACTCGAAGAGCGCAGACCTCCGCCAAGCGCATTATCATCTGAGCATTATCATCATAGTTACAATAATAGGTATCATCATCATCATTATCATCATAGTTACAATAATAGGTATCTCATCATCATCATCATCATCATCATCATCATAGTTATTACAACAATAATAGGTATCATCATCATCGTAGTAACAAATAATAGTTATCATCATCATCATCATCATCATCATAGTCATCATAGTCATCATATCATCATCACGATGATGATGATACCTATTATTGTAGTTACGATGATGATCATGATACCTATTATTGTTACAATAAAGAATCCTCGGTTTTCTTGTGGACGGTGATCCGGATCACCACCAAAATCTAATCATCTGTAGGATACCCCATTTCTGACAATCTGTGAAAATTTCATGAAAATCCGTCCATAACTTTTTGAGTTATCTTGCTAACAAACAGACAAACCAACAGACAAACAGACAAACCAACGCCGATGATCACATAACCTCCCCCTTTGGTGGAGGTACGCTTGCCTTTCTTCTAAGTTTAAATTTTGAATCTGGACAAATGGTCACTACACTAAAGTAAAAAACCCAGCCCTTGGATTAAAGGAATGATCCAGCAGTATTTGATATGCTGGATTCTTATCAAAACTGAATGGACAATCAGCGTGGATTATTTGATTGACCTCCCACTGCACAGCGTCAGCGGTGAAAGGTTTGTGGCCTAAAGCAACAAAATGCTCATCCTACTCTACTGGAAACTGGTATGTGATATGACTACTAAAGCTGTAATGATAAACAGCCAAACGAGTGGAGTTTGAAAGATGGTAGCCGATATCGCAGTACAAGTTATGAAGTTTGAAATGTTGATGGATGGAGCTGTGTGGGACGAACCTTTGCCTAGTTATCTGGACAATGGCGGTCTCATGTTATTCCGACATAACATTTTGGCGACGAAAATAAACCATGGGAGCTTGCATTAAACCGCCACCTCCATTTTTACAGTCTTCAGGTATGCCAACTACACCATGGTGCCGCTGGCAGGAGACGTTCGAGGTGTATGTTGCCACAGCCCACCTGAGCGGCACTGACGAAGAGAGACGGAGGAGCCTACTCGTTCACTGCCTCGGTGAGGAGGGAAAACGGATGTTTTTTGCGCTGGGTGGCAAGGGCTCACTGAAGGAATGTTTGGACTTAATGGACTCATTGTCCAGGTTACTAGGCAAAGGTTCGTCCCGCACAGCTCCATCCATCATTCATGAAATCAGCCAGTCCCACAGACCACAGCCCGACTGCTCTTCTCCAATCCGAGACTGTGAGAAGGAACTCCACACGGTTTCCCAGTCCAACACCGATCTCACCGCTCCTATGTCAACCAGCAACGGTGCCGTCACTCTGTCCAATTCCACCATTCAGAATGAACAGCCGTTGTCACTTGAGGATACACTTCAAACAACCGTGGGGGGTGAAAAGGGGAGATCCTCTATGTGTTTTGGATCCCCTCGTTCAAAATCGTAACATGCCCTGGCGAAATGATGCAAGAACCCATGCATGCTGCAGCGTCGTCCTCTTGCCTCTTGCCTCTAGCCTTATAACGGTGCTTGGTGGACCCACAACCCAAACATCTGGGCGATCCCGGGGCAGACCTTATTTTTACAGCATTAGCGCATTTTTCATCTATTGCACCACCGTTGCTGTCCAGGTCCACTGCTTGCGCCATTGACAGTGGTTCAAAATGGTGATGTGCCACTCTCTCACTGAGCTCCCATGATAGTTTGTCTGCTGCTTCACACTGCTGAGCTATCTCGACAGCCAGCTGTGTGCTTATCACACACTCAGGTGAGCTAACGTCAGCTCACCTGAGTGTGTGATAAGCTTCGACCTTGTCACCGGGTAAACAGTATGGTCATGGACCATCTCCTCCTCCAGCACTCCAAACTGGCAGTCCCTGGCCAGCTGATGTAGGTCTGCTATATACTGCAGCGCTGACTTGCCATCCTGCTGGCAGTGCTATCGAAACTGGATCCTTCGGGTAATGACGTTTTCCGGGGCGCGAAAATGATTCATGCCATCAGCTCAACCACTTCTTCAAAACTATCACCCTTGCCTAAGGTACTAAGGATATGTTGTCCTTCCATTCCCAAATTAAGAACCAACAGTGCTCGTGCCCGCAACTTTTCCAGTCTTCCAAGGTCCAATGCCACTACATAACTCAGGAAAGCAGCGAACCATCTCTCCCAAGGGATGGACAGCTCACTGGGAAACTCCAGAAATGGACGAATTGAAACAACTCCTGCGTCCATACTTTTAAGATAAGATAAGATAAGCCTTTATTAGTCCCACAATGGGGAAATTCCAGGATTGCAACAGCACAGGGATAGCAACACTCAGAGCAACAATCAGAAGGCAAGAAAAAACAACATCTAGTAAACATATGTCCATATTACTATAAATGTATATATATAGACACACAGTGCAGAGCATTATGGTTGGTTGGTGAATGTGCAGCAGAAAGTCTAAGCTCTCTCTCCGCAGATGCGGCGGGCCAGCTGGAAGTCTTTGGGCATGATGGTGACCCCCTTAGCGAAGAAGAGACCACCAGGTGGGCCTCGCTGGTCTCCTGCAGAGCCATGACGGCGAAGCTCAGGAAACGCAGGACGGTCTTGAAGTCCTGAGCGATCTCCCTCACCAGGCGCTGGACGGGCAGCTTACGGATGAGCAGCTCCGTGGATTTCTGGTAGCGACAGATCTCTCTCAGAGCCACGGGCCTGTGACGGCGAGGCCTCTTCACTCTGCCGGTGGCCGGAGCGCCTCTCCGAGCAGCCCTGGTGGCTAGCTGTCTCCTGGGGGGCTTCTTCCTCCAGTAGATTTTACGGGCGGTCTGCCTGGTTCTTGCCATTGCTCTTTATTATTCTGTCTTATATTTCTTGCACGCCGCCTAAACTCCAGCCCGGCACCCGCGTCGTTTTCGCTACAGCTCCCGGTATGTCGAGTTTCCCATTAGCACCGGGCGGCGGCCAAGTGCTAGCTAGCACTAGCTCCTCCCCGCTGTAGCGTCTCCCGCTGCAAACCGTGGCTCCGTCCGCCGACCCGGGAGACCCCCGGGGCGATCCGTGCGTCCTTGATATATATACAGAGTGAAAGGTGTAGAAAGAAGAAGGAAGATAAAAAAAAAAAAAGGCTGTTGCAAAGGGCAGCCTACTCGTGTGGTGCCACCGGTCCGGCGGAACCGGAACCGGAACCGGAAAAAAAAATTATGTATGTAAAACGTGACCCAATGACGAGACCGAGTAGTGGACTAGATAGGACTTTATTATAGACTCACTGTATAATACAAGGTGCTGCCGTCAGGCTGAGAGGAGGTCAAGAGACCATCCTTCTTCCACACAGCCGTCTTATACTCCGGATGACGCCACCACCCATGTTACACCATTATATGTCCTACGAACAACACTACATTGACCAGGCAGATAGAGTCCACTGCCCAGCTGGGCCTGCCAGTGGTAGCTAAAAGAAACCTAGCCACCCAAGTTTTCCCTCCAAGTCTGGCCACTAGCAATGTAGGAGCGGGGGCTAGGGGTCTGTGTGACAGCTGTGTGCCACCGGACGGGCTTGTCCACCTGCCCCGCCAGAGGGAAGAAGTGCTATAACTGTGGCCATTCTAATCACTGGGCCAGGGCCTCCACCACCACTACTAAACCATAGGCGGCAGAGCCCAAAAGCATGACACAGGTGTTTGTGGCGGGCACCAAGAAGGGGCCATTAAAGTGGTATGTCCTGCAGCTAGACGGAGTTGATGTGCCACTTATGGTGGACTCAGGAGCCGGTAAGTCCATACTAAGTATGGCTACATTGAAAAGACTTTTCCCGGGCAAAACCATCAATGCAGGCGCAGTGAAAATGTTTGAGTACGGTCATGCTAAAATTGAAGTGGTTAAAGATTGTTCCCGCATTCACCTTCCAGGTTTCGCGCCAGTCGGGCCGACTTGCTGGGAATCAGCCTGCTGGGTAAACTGGGATTCTTCTTCACGGAGCCAGAGGGCTCAACGGTGCTGACGGTGTCCCACAAATGGCATGTCCACTGGCTGGCGTTGTTCATGGGCCTTGGACGCATTAAGGCGTTCTACCACAGCCCGCTCATTGACCCAAGCGTGACACTGAAAATCCAACCATCACGGTGGCTTCCCCTCGCTCTGTGGGATGATGTCACAGCGGAACTGAACAGACTGCTCAAAGCTGGCATCACCGAGAGGGTGGATGCTTCACCCTGGATATCGAACATTGTGGTGGCCAGGAACAAGATGGGCGGCATCTGGCCGTGTATTAACCTTAGGATGGTGAATTAGGCAATTGTGCCGGACAAATATCCGCTCCCCACGATGGAGGAACTTACCGCAACATTCAGTGGTTCAAGCATATTCACAAAGCTGCCTGTCCACCAGGGTTACCTACAGGTGCCTCTTCACCCAGCCAGCAGGAACCTGACAGCATTTGTGACCCACATGGGCGTTTTCAGGTACACCTGCATGCCTTTTGGTCTGAGCTCAGCGACTAGCTGCTTTTAGAAGATCATGTCCACAATTCTGGCCAGCCTCAAGGGTGTAGTGGTGTACCTGGACAACTTTGTGGTCCACAGCGCATCGCGGGAAGAGCAAGATAGTCGTTTGGGGACGGGTGATGGAGGTGCTTCAGGAGCATGGAGTTACACTGAAAGGGGAAAAGTGCATTTTCGCGGCAGACTCCGAGTTTGTGCGATTCCGACTGGCGGCCAAGGGTCTGAGGCCCCTGCACTCAAATGTAAAGGCGGTCCTGCGTCTCCCAGATCCCACGACACCCACATAAATTTCCTCATTCTTGGGCATGGTGAACTTTTATGCACGTTTTATTCCCCATTATTCAGAGACAATTGAACCATTCCAGGCTCTTCTGAAACAGGATGCACCGTGGCAGTGGACCCCGGCTTGCTTAGCGGCGGTTGCTAGGCTGAAGTCCCAACTCACCTCCCCTCCATTGTTGGCTCACTTTGATCCAAAATGACTGACTTTTGTGACCTGTGATGCGTCTGGTTCGGCGGAGGGGGCGGTTATGTCTCAGGTGCAAAACGGTACCAAGCGCCCAGTGACGTTCGAGTCGAGGTCCCTTTCAGCGGCTGAACAGAAATATGCCATGGGTGAAAAGGAGGCGCTCACCTGTGTCTGGGCGTGTGAACGGTGGCACATCTATCTCTATGGGCCCCACTTCACCTTGTAAACAGACCACCGGGCTCTGACAACACTGCTGGAGATGACAGGCTCGGGACACAGGCTCCTACGGATCCACAGATGGACGGAGCAGCTGAGAGCCTACAACTTTACTACCCAGTTCACCCCTGGAAAAGAGAACATAGTGGCGGACCTCCTGTCCCATGCCACAGCCAACACCGTACAACCAGACGACGACGGTGACGACCCCACAGAGGCGGATCTGGTCAACACGCTGCACGGACCCCTCCGGGACATGGTATCCCTCCAGGAGTTCCAGACAGAATCGGAAAGGGACCCCACGTTGTTACATCTGTGCTCGGTCATCAGGGAGGGTTGACCTGCAAAAGTACAGGGCGAGCTGGCACCTTTTTACCGGTTTAGGGACGAACTGAGCTGTTGGAACAGTGTGTGTGTGTGGTGAGGGGACACTACACGTTGACCCCGGTGTCTCTGAGATGACGAGTTCTGGTGATGCTCCGCAAGGGTCACCTGGGCATGGTCAGGATAAAGCAGCATTGCAGGGATTTAGTTTGTTGGCCTGGTATTGATAAGGGCATTGAAACCATGGTAAAGAACTGTGTCCTGTGCTTGGAGAGTGGAAAGACCAACGGACCCCCCACCCCCACCCCCACTCCTGCGATCATTGCCGTACCCAGAGGGCCCTTGGAAGCACATCCAATTAGACATCTGCGGCGAACTGCATACAGCACCCCCAAACAGCCGGTTTTTGCTTGTGGTCTATGATCTGTTCTTTAAATGGCCGGAGGTGTTGCCCACTAATTCAGTCACGACGGATGTGGTTATGGGTTTCCTCTCGTCATTGTTCGCCAGATGGGGGGTCCCGGATGCCATCACTACAGACAATGGCCCACAGTTCACCTCTGGGGGTTGAGGAGTTTTTGGGTGTTAGGGGTGGGGAACACATCAAAACCGCATTCTATCACCCCCAAGCCAATGGGGGCGTAGAGCGTTTCAACAAGACTCTGAAAAACGGGCTGAAAACTCATTTGGCGGATGGCTTCACGTTCCCTGATGCCCTCCAGAGCACACTCCTCCACTACAGGGCAATGGCCCATGCCACGACAGGGTGCTCCCCGGCAAAACTTATGCTGGGGCATGAGCTCCATCTGCCCCTGGACTGACTGAGGCCACCCACGGCCCCTTCTCCGGGGAACACAGATCCCCCATGAGACCAGGTCGTTGCCCAACAGCAGAAAATGAAATGATGGTTTGACAGGAAGCACAGGGCAAAGGCCCATGGACTCGAGGTGTCGGACCAGGTCTGGATTAAACATCCCAATCGCACTCATAAACTGCAGCTTTTCTGGATGGGGCCCCTACAGATCATGAGGTGGCGGGGCCGGGACACGTTCGAGCTATCGGATGGGTCATGGTGGCACTCCAGCTGACTCAGGAAGTCGTTGCCTGCACAGAGTCCGGGAGCTACAGCAGAGCAGACTGATGTGGGTTAGGACTCATCTGATGTGGGTGTTAGGGACTCGCAGGTGCTGCTGACAGAGGCTGGAGCACGTCCCCTTTTTGTGGCGCGCTCGGCTAGGACTCGTCAGAGGCCCAAATACCTGGATGACTACGTCCTGAAAGTAGCTTTAGCAAACACGTGTTGGGAATGGGCAGCAGAATAATCCGCCCCAACACGGGAGGGTGTCCTGGTAGTCTACCCAGGTGCCCATTTAGTTGGTTAGTTTTGCTGTTCTGCGTGTAAAAAAAAAATAAATATATATGTCTATGTTGCATGTGTTCTACGGGGTCCATCATATATATATATATGAGTGAGTTATTTATTGGGGGGGGTTCTATGTTTTGTAGGGGGGGTCCGAAATGTTGTGCGGGGATTTGGCATTTGGGGCTTGCTGTAGCCTGGTCTGGGGGGTTGGGGCTGATGACGTCAGGCTGGCTACGGCAAGTGGATATATTGTGTTGTGTTCCTTAATAAAGTCAGTTCGGTGTTCAGTTCAACATGGCTCTGGTCTCATGTTATTCCGACATAACACCATCTAATATGAAGAAGCATCATTTTAAAACTCCCTTACAAACTGAGAGAAAAGTGGAGAAATGAAGCCTGTGACCTACAAGAGCAAAGAGGTCAGAGAGCTATGTTCATTGATCTTGTTTTTTTTATTGACAAGCAAGTCAGAATCACCTCAGATCCACTTTTTGCTAACATCCAAGATCCTCAACACAGTAACTCAAGGGTTTCTAATACCAGTCACTTAAAACAAAGGAAAAAGGGGAGCAGTTATGCCACCAATGTCACCGCAGTAAAGGAAGAAGCGACAATTGAACAGACAATAAATAAGACTAAGATCGCTACTTACAACTGTCTGTTTTGTTCACAAAGAGGTCACACACTGGAAAAATGTTTGCAGTTCAAGAGAAAGGCACATTGGGATAAAATCAACTTTATCAAAGAAAAAGGTGTTTGCTTTGGTTGCTTGAAAATAGGCCACACAAGTAAAAACTGCAAGGGCCGCTTAGACTGCAATACATGTCACCAGAAGCATCCAGGAGTTCTTCATATTGAGTGCAAGATCAGGGCTCAACTTCTGAACATCCCTCTCCATCAGTAAGGACTCCAAATGTTTCATCAATCATGACTCAGACTTGTGGTCATATTGGGGCCGGTGAAAGGGTTGATTCCATCTTCTCTATTGTTGCAGTCAAGGTCAATCAAGCACAGCAGAAATAACAGAAGTGTGCATACCTATGCCTTTTTAGATCCGGGCAGCTCCGGCACGTTCTGCACAGTTTGGCAAGAAACTTTAACCTTAAAGGAAAAAGAACCAGCATTTTGTTGAAAACAATGGGTCAAAAGAAGATTGTAAATATTCACCTCCTCTCAGGTCTGGAAGTGTCAGGTATGGACAGTAATGACTTCATTGAGTTACCTGATGTTCTAACTCAAATGGACATGCCTATCTCTGCATCTGTCATGAACTGAGCCGGTTTGTCTCCCGGGCTTAGTTCCATGACCTTCCTCTGTGTTTCCTATTTATTTGTGTATTGTGTTGCCCTTTGAGTTTCATATTGTCTTCCATGGTTCCTTGTTACTGCTTAGTTTGCCTTTGTCATGCCATGTATTATTTGCAAATTATTTCTGGTCTGGCCCTGTGTTTGTTTATTTTGGTCCTCTGACTGACAGCTGTCAGGCAGCACCTTTGGGTCTGCACTTGGTGTGGGTGTTGCCTGTCAGTCTGCCAGTCAGGTCACTCCCCTCTCATTGTGCTCAGCTGATTCCTTTCCCTTCATTACTCTCCCCACTTCCTCGCTCAGGTGCATCTTGTTACTTTGTCATTAGTCTGTGTATTTAGTCTGCTCTTTGTTCTTGACTCATTGCTGGATTATTGTTTGTCTCATGGCACATCTCGTCATGTTTTCATGATTGTCTCTCCCATGTCTTGTCGTGGATTCCCTATCACGTTTCGTTCGTGTATTTCAGCTCCTCCTATGTCCACTGGGCTGTGTTGGCCCAGGGACGCCAATGTAAGTTTTTCCGTGTCTGCATTTTTGTATGTCTGCACCCTTTTTGGGACTTTAGTTCTTTACTTTAATAAATTTTGTCTTGGGTGTAATCCTGCGTGTGAATCTGTCTCTCTCTGCACCTCATTTGAGGCGCGTTCATGACAGCATCCAACGTTCCACATCAGGAAGATGTCGATAAGTGGCCTTAACTATACCAGGTTCATATCATCTTTGATATTACGATTACCATTGTACAGTCTATTGGGTATTATCAGAGGCGAGTCATACTCATTCAGTGAATTTTTACCTACCCAGGGTCATATTATAGTCATCCAGAGAACTTTCAATTTTCATTCTTCTTGTTTTCTCTAGTTTTAACTGTTTTAACTGTCCTAATTGCTTTAATGTGTATTTATTAGTACTAGTGCATACCCGTGCATGCCCGTAGAAACCAAGTATAAGCAAATATTTCTGCATGCCTGTAGAAAGCAAGTGTAAGCAAGCATTCTTCTTCTTCTTTTAGATTTGATTGCCGGTTGGCAACCAGTCCACAGGTGCATCACCACCATGTACTTCACTCTATATCATCACTCTATGCTCATCCTATCCATCCATCCATCCATCCATCCATCCATCCATCCATCTTCTTCCGCTTAATCCTTTTCGGGTCGCGTGGGGGCTGGAGCCTATCCCAGCATCTTTGGGCGAGAGGCAGGGTACACCCTGGACAGATTGCCAGTCCATCGCAGGGCCAACACAGAGAGACAGACAACCATTCAGTCTCACAGTCGTATCTAAGGACAATTTAGAATCCCCAGTTTTTGATGCCAATTAACCTAACTTGCATGTTTTTGGGATGTGGGAGGAAATCGGAGAAATCCCGGTGTAAACCCACGCAGACACGGGGAGAACATGCAAACTCCACACAGCTTACTGTTGGTCGGGGGCTGGGATCGAACCCAGGATCCCCCGGACAAGGGTGAGTTGCTGTGCTGCTGCGGTGCTAACCACTCCGCCACTGCGCTGCCCATCACTCTATATACTGTATCTGTAAGCAAACATTTCTGCATGCCTGCCTTTGATCTTTGACATGGCTACCATGGCAACAATAACCATGGTGATGCTTGCCTTTGCTCTTTGACATCACCATTTGTTCAGTGATGCCTGCCTTTGATTGATGATATCATAGTGAGTCGTACGACTGTGACACACACACACACACACACACACACACACACACACACACACACACACACACACACACACACACATATACCCGTGCATGCCTGTAGAAAGCAAGTGTGAAGGTGTGTTCACACCAAACGCAAACGGGCGGCGTGAATCCATACAAACTGAATGGGAAGAAGCGAGTACGCGCAAATTTGCGCACTCGCGCATCACCGGAGGCGTGTTAGGTGCTGTCACCAGAGTAAAAATATCACCACTGCAGAGTAAACTAGTTTGAAAATGAAACTCATTCACCGGGAGACAGGAGAACTGAGAACTCTTCAGCTGAATTAGGATTTTGGAGTTCTTTACCCACAGTTTCCAGCCACGGACGTCCTAGCAAGCTAGCAACATAAACAACCATCATCTGTGAAGTTTTGGAGGCTTGAGACAACATTTTCAGGTGAGCTTCCGGTCGGATAATGTAAACCTAAGCATGACATTATTTTGGGAATTTCCACAGCAGGTTGAACACAGCTGCAGAAGCTTTAAAGACAACTGTGTTTGTCTGCATCTCACTATTCATGTCTGTTCGCGTGTTTACATTGAGTTATACTGTAATTGTGCCACGCGAAAAATTCGCCCGTTCGCTTTTGGTGTGAACGGTGCAAGCATTTCTGCATGCCTGTCTTTGATCTTTGACATGGTTACCATGGCAACAGTAACCATGGTGATGCCTGCCTTTGATCTTTGACATGCTTACCATGGCAACAGTAACCATGGTGATGCCTGCCATTGATCTTTGACATGCTTACCATGGCAACAGTAACCATGGTGAAACCTGCCTTTGAGCATTAATGTCACCATTTGTTCAGTAATGCCTGCCTTTGATCTTTGATACCTACCTGCCTTTGATCTTTGATGATGTCATAGCGAGTCCTATGATCTTTGCTGATCTTATGATTGTGACACACACACACGACACACATGGGGAGTTGTTCAGAACTCCTTTTAAGCAGGCTTGCTAAGCTCTTGACCAGATAGAGTGATGATATAAAGTGAAGTATAATGCACCTGTAAGCTGGTCGGCAATCGCCAATCAAATCTAAAAGACACACACACACACACACACACACACACACACACACACACACACACACACACACACACACACACACAAACAGACAGGCAGAGATTTCTTGAATTATATATAGAGTGATTTATTAGTACTAGTGCATATGCGGGCATGCCCGTAGAAACCAAGTGTAAACAAGCATTTCTGCATGCCTGTAGAAAGCAAGTGTAAGCAAGCATTTCTGCATGCCTGCCTTTGATCTTTGACATGGTACCTGTGCATGCCCGTGAAAGCCACTTGGCTTTCACGGGCATGCACAGTAACCATGGTAAAACCTGCCTTTGATCTTTGACGTCACCACTTGTTCAGTGATGCCTGTATAACCATCCTGTCTCCCTGTACTACTGTAACACTTACTTGTCTCGCCAAATTTTGTAACACTACTAGTAACAATATACCACTGTAACAATAGTATACACAGGGTGGTACAATACTTGCAGGGTAATTGGGGGGTCAGGGTAACACCCACTGCGGTAATTGGGTATAACAGGGTCCACTAACACCTGCGCTCGCCAGATTTTTGTGTGTAACCCTTACTAACACCCACTCACCCTACTCACTTTAGGTGTAGTACCCTTTTGGTAGTGTTGTGTTATGGCAGTGTAGTTACCTTAACTTACTACCTGGACAAAAGGGATAATTGGGCCAGGTCAGACCGACTCTGGGTTTGTAGGAGCCTGGGAGGTGCAACAACAGACGACACACACACAGCCATAATGGACCTTGCAACTATGTATATTATTTACAATTATGTACACATAAATTCACATAAATAAATACACAGCGCGATAAAAAAAATACAATCCAAATTATATTTACAAAATTCACAGTCCTGTTTTGGTCCTTTCCAGGTGACTAGTGGAGTCACCTTTAGCAGTTCATAGGGTTCGGGCTTCGGCTCGCCATCCAGATCTGGAGATCCACGCTCTGGTCAAACCAGTCCAAAGGAAGAAAAAAGAAAAGAAAAGAACCTGACCATGCCAAGTGGCTCGCGCTTCAATGGAGTTCCCGCGCTCAACGGCGTCGACAACCTTTGGATCCCAATCAGTCTCAAGGGTTTTATCCAGGCAAAGGCTGCTATTAGTCGCAGTCTTACACGTCTCTCTGCAGCTCCTCTTCATCCGCCACCCCTCAGCTTAGCCCCTGTCTTCCCCATCAGAGAATCATTGTCTGCTCCCTCCAAAGTGAATAAAAATATAATGCATAAGCATCCCAAAGTGATAAAGCAAAATATTGGTAAAACTCAAATTAAACATAAACCCTCTAAATTGAATGATTTGGCCTCTGTTCCTCCTCATAATTTAAAAATTAAATGTGGTTTATTAAATATTAGGTCTCTAACTCCCAAGTCTCTGTTAGTCCATGATTTGTTAATTGATCATCAGATTGATTTAATTTCCCTTACAGAGACTTGGTTAGGGCAAGAGGATTATGTTGGTTTAAATGAATCAACTCCCTCTGGTTATTTAAACTGTCAAAATCCCAGAAGTTCTGGTCGTGGAGGAGGAGTGCAACAATTTACCATTCCAAATTACTAGTTAATGTAAAGCAAAAAACATGTTATAATTCCTTTGAGGGCCTGGTCCTCAGTATTGGGCACTTTAGCAATTTTAGGTTAAACCCAATTTTATTTGCCATAGTTTATCGTCCCCCATCAACCTACTCAGAATTTTTATCCGAATTTGCTGATTTCTTAGCTGATTTAGTGCTGAAATCTGATAGAATAATTATAGTAGGGGACTTTAATATACATGTGGATGTAGATAGTGACTGCCTTAATGTGGCATTCAATTCAATATTGGACTCGATTGGGTTTTCTCAGAAAGTAGGAAATTCTACTCATTACCTCCACCATACATTGGACCTTGTTTTGACATATGGCATAGAAATAGAAAATCTTGTAGTGTCTCCTCATAACCCTGTACTGTCAGACCATTGTCTGTTAACCTTTGATTTTACTATTTCTGACTATTTGGCTCCTAAAGAAAAATATTATTACAGTAGATGCCTCTCAGATGATGCTGTTTCCAAATTTATGCAGATTGTTTCCTCTATGCCATGTGTCAACACAACAGAAATAAGCTATAGACAGCTTGCTCCTTCTGTAATTGATAACATGGTGGATAGTGTTTCAGCTTCTCTGCATCAGACTCTAGACTTGGTGGCCCCCTTAAAAAAGAAAAAGTCTAATCAGAGATTTCTAACTCCTTGGTTCAATACAGAAACTCGTACCTTAAAACAGAAGACTCGTCAATTAGAAAGAAAATGGCGCTCTACTAATTTAGATGAAATCTATTTAGCTTGGAGAAATCATCTTTTAATTTATAAAAAATCTCTTAGAAAAGCTAGAACGAGTTATTACTCTGCATTAATAGAAGAGAACAAGAATAATCCCAGGTTTCTTTTCAGTACTGTAGCCAGGTTGACAAAGAGTCAGGACTCTGTCAATCCTAGCATTCCCTTAGAGCTTACTAGTCAGGACTTTATGAACTTTTTCAATAATAAAATTTCATCCATCAGAGGTAAAATCAATCAGATTCTTCCCACAGTTAACTTAAATACTGTAACTACTACAACTCCTTCTATTGATCTCTGTCTTGATGAGTTTACTCCAATCGACCTTTGTGAGTTAGACAAAATAGTTTCCTCATCCAAACCTTCAACTTGTCTTTTAGACCCTATTCCTACCAGGTTATTTAAAGAAGTCTTCCCACTTATTGGTAGCTTTATTCTTCATATAATCAATTCTTCACTAACTTTAGGCCATGTACCGCAGGCTTTTAAAACGGCTGTAATTAAACCCTTACTCAAAAAGCCAACGCTAGATCCAGGAGCTTTAGCTAACTATAGACCAATCTCTAATCTCCCTTTCATTTCAAAAATCTTAGAAAGAGTTGTTGCTACGCAATTATTTGACCACCTGCAGGGAAATGGTTTACTTGATGAGTTTCAATCTGGGTTTAGAATCCATCATAGTACTGAAACAGCCTTAGCGAAGGTCACTAACGACCTCCTCATTGCATCTGATAATGGACTAGTTTCTGTACTTGTCCTTTTAGACCTTAGTGCAGCTTTTGATACTATCGATCATAATATTCTACTTGATAGATTAGAACACTATGTTGGACTTAATGGAACTTCGTTGCAATGATTTAGATCTTATTTATCTGATAGGTTCCAGTTTGTTCATGTAAATAATGAGTTTTCTTTCAACTCAAAGCTTAGTCATGGAGTTCCACAGGGATCTGTGCTAGGCCCTACTCTTTTTAGTTTATATATGCTTCCGTTAGGCAACATTATTAGAAAGCACTGTATACATTTTCATTGTTATGCAGATGACACACAATTATACCTGTCAATGAAGCCAGATGATAGTAATCAATTAGCCAAGTTAGAAGCCTGTCTTAAGGAAATCAAAGCTTGGATGACTTGTAATTTCCTGCTATTAAATTCAGATAAGACTGAAGTCATTCTTGTTGGTCCAAAAAACCTTAGAAATTCCTTTCCAAATCAAACTTTCAGTTTGGATGCGGTTACTCTTTCTCTTAATAGCTCTGTGAGGAACCTTGGAGTTATTTTTGATCAGGATTTGTCCTTCAATTCACATATTAAATTTGTTTCTAAGACTGCCTTCTATCATTTGCGTAATATTGCCAAGATTAGGAGCATCTTGTCTCAGAGTGATGCTGAGAAACTGATCCACGCTTTTGTTAGCTCGAGATTAGATTATTGTAATTCTTTATTATCAGGCTGTCCTAAAACATCTTTAAAAAGTCTTCAGCTGATCCAAAATGCTGCAGCAAGAGTTTTAACAGGTACTAGAAAGAGAGATCATATCTCTCCGGTTCTGGCCTCCCTTCATTGGCTTCCCATAGAGTTTAGAATTAAGTTTAAAATCCTTCTTCTTACTTACAAGGCTCTAAACAATCAGGCTCCTTTTTATTTAAAAGATCTGATACTACCGTATTATCCTAACAGAGCACTACGCTCCCAAAATGCAGGATTACTTGTAATACCTAGAATCTCCAAAAGTACAATGGGAGGCAGAGCCTTCAGTTATCAAGCTCCTCTCCTGTGGAATCAGCTGCCAATCTGGATTCGGGAGTCAGACTCGATCTCTGTTTTTAAGAATAGGGCTAAAACCT
The DNA here is from genome assembly GCA_020510985.1 of Pholidichthys leucotaenia. Taxonomy (NCBI): domain Eukaryota; kingdom Metazoa; phylum Chordata; class Actinopteri; order Cichliformes; family Pholidichthyidae; genus Pholidichthys; species Pholidichthys leucotaenia. Next base: position 59,957,066 of record CM035846.1, on the reverse strand, counting down.
ACCTTTTTGATATAGCCTACAATTAGGGAGGGATCATGTGTTTCTGAACCCTCCCTTAGTTATGCTGCTAATAGGTTTAGTCAGCCGGGGGACCTCCAGTAATGCACTGGGCCTCACTCCTTTCCTCACTCTCTATGAAATATTTTTTTTTTTGCTGGTCATTAACATCTGTTTGTTCTCTCCCATAGATTGAGTCCCCATCGTGCTGTTTGCTCTCTACATGTCTGTTCTTTTCTTCTTCTCTATCCCCTCACCCCCCAGCCAGTCGCAGCAGATGACTGCCCCTCCCTGAGCCTGGTTCTGCTGGAGGTTTCTTCCTGTTAAAAGGGAGTTTTTCCTCTCCACCGTCGCCAAGTGCTTGCTCACAGGGGATCGCCTGATTGCTGGGGTCTTTCTGCAACTGTGGGGGTTCCCCCCCTACAGTTGATAGTGCTATGAGATGACTGTTGTTGTGAAATGGCGCTATATAAATAAAGTTGAATTGAATTGAATTGAATTATTAGCACGTTAGCGTCGCCATATCACCAAGGACCGTCTCTCTCTCTGGTCTGTGTCTTTCGGCGTCTGGCGTGACTGAGCCAAAAATGCAAATCATCCCAGACCCAGGGAGAGAGCGCTTAACCCACTGGGTGGCGTGACCCAGCAACGGCGCAGCCATTGGTTACAATAAATACCAACACACAATACTAGGAACTTTATCAGAATATTCTAGAAAACGTTCCTAACTATTTATGAATATATATTTATTTAAATATTCATATTCAAATTATGTATTCCCATTGTGAAATGGGTGTTTTTCTTTTCTAAAAGCGGTATCAATATTTATAATTTAATTCATGTAAAACTATCTACTCCCATTGTGAAATGAATGTCCCCCCTTCTTCTTAAAGTGGTATCGACATTCATAATTCTAGTCACGTTTTTAACACTGGGTTACACCTGTCTTTGATCTTTGATGTCACCACTCGTTCAGTGATGTCTACCTTTGATCTTTGATGATGTCCAAGCGAGTCCTATGATCTTTGACGATGTCATAGCGAGTCCTATGTTCGTGACACAGACACACACACAGACAGACAGAGATTTCTTGAATTAATACATAGATTAGTATTTACCCGGCAGGCGATGGCAGTGGGGGACACAGTCCAGTCCAAGGACTGATAATTTTTTTTATGCATAGGGAGTTGTTCAGAACTCCTTATAAGAACTCCTTATACAAAGATATAGTGACGATAATCAAGTCAGTGGTGGTAATGCACCTGTGAGCTGGTTGCCAACTGCCAATCAAATCTAAAAGAAGATTAAGGTGTGTTTATTACCCTTATTAGTATTGACATGTATTTATTTCCTCATTCATTCAGAGAGCAGAGAAAGAATTTCATTGCTCAGGAAATGTTGCATTTCTTAACTGTGCACATGATAATAAAGCTTTTGAATCCTTGAATCCTTATCTTAAGGGTATAAAGCTCCATCACATTGATGCAGACGTGGATCTACTTATCACTCTACTAGTGCATACTTGTGCATTCCCAGCACACCTGTGCATGCCCCGTAGAAACCAAGTGTAAGCAAGTATTTCTGCGGGGCCCGTAGAAAGTAGGTGTAAGCAAGCACGTCAGCACTCGTTCAGTGACGGCTGCCTTTCATCTTTGATGGTGTCATAGCGAGTCCTATGATCTTTAATGATGTCATAGCGAGTCTTATGATTGTGAGTGATGCCTGTCTTTGCTCTCTGAAGATGTCATAGCGAGTCCAATGATTGTGAGTGATGCCTGCCTTTGATCACACACAGATTTTCTTGAATCACTCTATACTATGGTGTCTATATGATGTTATAGAGACATCATGTAGACATCATAGGCATATAAAGCTAGTGTTCAACAAGGAAAAGCAATCAGAGTCAATAATATGGAGGGGAAAATGTGCAGTGTACAGTGTTCAGTATTGGAAGGAAATAAGGCAATGAGAGGAGTGATATCGGGCATTTCAACGGCTGTCTCAACTGATGAAATATTGAAAAACAACTGGAGCAAAAGTGACAGAGGTACAAAGATTGAAAACTAATAGAAATGGCGAAAAATGTGATAGTCTCTTGGTAATGTTAAAATTTGATGAAACAAGACTGCCAAGTAAGGTGTATATTGGCTGCATGAGCTATGAAGTCAGACTTTACGTTCCTCCTCCACTCAGATGTTTCAGATGTCAAAAGTTTGGTCATGTAGCAGCAATATGCAAAGGTAGACAACGATGTGCCAGATGTTCTGGTGAACATGAATATACCAAGTGTGAAAGAGGAGCCAAATTAAAGTGCTGTAACTGCAGTGGTGAACATAGCTCTGCATATTGACGTGAAGCCAGCAAAAGAGCAGCATATGCAGAAGCTGTGAAAAAGGTGCCAGCTAAAAAAGTGGGAGTGGACTCTAACAGGGAAAGTGTGCAGACTTGCAGTGCATGCAGTAGAATAAAGGAAGATACTCTGGTTTTGAAGGAAAATAATTTTGTCTTATTTGTGGTAGATGTGATAAACTGCACTACACAGACTTCCATCATCATGATCATAGCAGTCTGTCGTGGGCGACAATGACTGTTTCAATTAGGTCTGATCAGATTCCTCCACACAGCTCTGTCCTTAGCCTTCCGCTGCCAGGAACTCCTGTCTATATCCAATTTCTTCAAGTTTCTGGGCCAGCACGGTGGTGCAGTGGTTAGCACTGTTGCCTTACAGCTAGAAGGTTCCTGGTTCGAATCCCCAGGTTGGCAGGGGTTGGAACCTTTCTGTGTGGAGTTTGCATGTTCTCCCTGTGTTGCGTGGGTTTACTCCTGGGGCTCCGGTTTCCTCCCACAATCCAAAGACATGCATGTTAGGTTAATTGGCTGTTCTAAATTGTCCCTAGATATCTGTTTCCTATAGGCCCTTAGAATAGAGTATTAGTGAAAGCACTTTAAGTGGTCTTTGTGACTAGAAAAGCGCTATATAAGTGCAGGTTAGTTAGTTTCTTTTTACAGTGTCTTTAAATCTGAGCTTTGGTCTACCCTGATTGCATTTGCCCTCGCATAACTGTGAGTAGAGTAACTGCCGAGGGAGACGCTGGTGGTCCATCCTCTCAACATGTCCGAGCCATCTCAGGTTCATCTGTATTAGTATGTCCTCCACTGATGGTAGACCAGCTCGTCTCAACACTTCTATGTTGGTTATCTTGTCTTTCCATGAGATGTTCATTATGGCTCGAAGCTGTCTCATCATGTACGCGTGGAGTTTCTTCACCTGCATTCTGTAGACAGTCCAAGTTTCAGCACCGTACAATAGAGTAGCCAGTACTGTCACTCTGTACACTTTGCATTTCACATGGATAGACACATGTCAATTGTTCCACAGTCTCTCCCTCAAGTTTCCAAACACAGCACTTGCTCTTCCCATTCTGAGAGATAGTTCATCCTTCAGCCTAGCATTCTGTGAAACAGTACTCCCTAGATACTTGAAAGTCTTGCACTTGACTAGTGGCTTTGTACCAATGCTGATCTCTTCTGGTAGTGATGTTGATAATTGGAACTTTGGTGGTTGATAAAGGCACTCTGTCTTCTTGATGTTGATTTGAAGGCTGAATTGGCTAGCTGCTCTTGCAAATTTCTTCACTAAAGATTGCATATCTTCCACACTGTGCACAACTACAGCACTGTCGTCGGCAAAGAGCATTTCTCTTACTACCTTTATTGATGTCTTACTCTTGGCTTTAAACTGTGCTACAATGAACAAGTCTGCTTCTTTCCTTGTTTGAATGTATACTCCTTCTGAAGTGTCTTTGAAGGCCACCTCAAGCATGGCTGCCAGATAATGCGAGAAGAGTGTAGGTTCCAGCACACACCCTTGTTTCACCCTGTTGCTTACTGAAAAGTCTTTAGATACTGAACCACTCATTGCCACGTTTGCTTGCATACCTGTATGGAGTGCCTCGATCAGGCTGACAAACCTCTCTGTACAGCCATATTTCTTCAGTACCTGCCAAAGTTCTTGTCGTGAAACAGTATTGAAGGCTTTACTGAAGTCTATGAAGACTATATAAAGCGGCATGTTCTGTTGGATACACTTTTCTTGAACCTGTTTCAAGCAGAAAATCATGTCCATTGTGCTTCAACACTTCTAAAGCCGCACTGGGTTTCCGGTAGTACATTCTGCGAGATGTGTTCATTGAGCCTATTCAGTAGTACACGTGAGAGAATCTTACCAACAGTGGCTAGCAGTGATATACAGTACCTTGGTAATTTCCACAATCTTTCCTGTCACCTTTCTTGAACAAAGGCACAATACTTGCATCCTTCCAGTCTTGAGGTACTTTCTGGGCATCCCATATCTCTTGGATGAGCTTGTGCAGGCAGTTGGTCAGCTGAACACCACCAAATTTCCACACTTCTGCTGGAATTCCATCCCTCCCTGGAGCTTTACCATCCTGTGTTGTCCTGATAGCTGCCATTAGTTCATCAAAATTTGGTGGTTCATCCAGACTTGATACAGCTGGTTGCTGCACTAGAGCTTGTTTAGCCTCTTCAGTGAGATGTCCAGGGTTGTTTAGTAGTTGGTCAAAGTGGTCTGCAAATCTGTCCAGGATCTTGTCTTTCTCCTGCAAACCGGTTCACCATCCATATCCTTTAATTGAATCAATCCTCTTGTTTTAGGGCCGTAGATTTCTCTCAAACCTGTGAAGAATGTTTTCATGTCCTTCCTGTCTGCTGTAGTTTGAAGATCCTCCGCTTTTTCATCCCACCAGTTGGACTTCATCTCTCTGGCGTACTTCTGTAGCTCACTCTGAGCCTTTGAGTATTTCTTCTTCTTCGACCTTGTGTTACACTGTAGGTTTTCCTGCCTAGCTGTTTTCCTCGCTTCTAGTAGTTTCTTCAGGTGTTCATCATGCTCTTCAAACCAATCTTGATGTTTCCTCTCAGGGTAGCCTAATACATCGCTCGCAGTCTGATACACCATATCCTTCAGTGTTGCCCATTTCTCTTCTATGTCATTCTGTGAGTTGTTGCTGTCCCAGTCTTTCAAGTTTTCATCCATTTCCTGTGTAAGTTCTTCCTGCTTCTTTTGGCCTTTCAGTGCACTAGTGTTTAGCTTCCGTGGTGGCTTTGCACCCGTCCTGCAGTGCTGTTTTCATCGCCAAATCCTTAATCTAGATCTCAGCATAACATGATCAGTACCACAGTCTGCGCCTCTCATTGCTCTGGTGTCCAATACATCCCTTATGTCTCTCTGCCTGATTATGATGTAGTCTAAAGGCCCTTTTCCACTAGCCCCGCTTAGCCCAACACGGGACAGCTCAGCACGCTTTGTAGCTCTTTCCACTAGCCCCAACACAGTTTAACAAGTGCTATTTTCATGCCTGCTCGAGGGCAGGGTACAACCGTGCTGAGTCGTGCCGAGATGTGACGTCAGCAGCCTGGTCGCCACTGATTGGTCAGGTCGTAACGTCACGAAAGTGACTGTCTTCTGATGAATCTACATGACCGCCATTTGCAATATTTCACGGACTAACTCGGTCACGGAGTAAATACGATATTAATACAGACAGCGTTGTAGGTTTTGCGGAACTCTACACCGTGGTCCAACGAAGAGGTGCGGAATTTTCTCTGCTTGGTGGCAGATCCACAGTGAGAGGAGCGACCCGCACCGATACAGACGCAGCCCAGCATAGAACCGGACTACGGACAAGCTAAAGACGAACGTGAGAGAACCATCGATGGTGAGTGATTTGTAATAATGTGCATCTATTCGCTTATTTATCCTGTTGGTGGTAAGCTCACTTTTTTTGAGCCATACAGCGCCGTTTTGTGCTGGCTAACGAGTTTTAGCTAGTAGCTAGCTAGCTAGCTAGTAGCCAACTCTGCTTATTCGCGCTTGTTTTCTCCTAAGTATTCGCTTGTGAGAGCAAAATGATGAAACATGTTAATCCTGGTTAAAGTCCTGGTTTGTGTACGTATTGCACTTTGGTGCTGCACATTAAATTGTGTTTAATTTAATGCTAGAATGTGTTTCCACATGCCAGGGGTTAGCTTCCCTCAGTGTTTATATTGTGGATACTGGTGAAATGGACCACAGGAGCCGAAATCTCGACATATTAAAAGTGCTTTTTCAAACCAGTGATTTAATAAAGTCATTCATATAATTTTCTAAAGCATCAGAATAGACCCACACACCTATTCTGTGGATCCTGCAGTGCTTGTCAGGGAAACAAAGCATTTTTGTCACATCCCACCACTGACTTTCACAGGTGTATTTCCCTAATACAGTTACATCTCCAAAAATTAGAATGTCATGAAAAACTTCAATATTTTTTGTCACTCATTTCAGAAAGAAAAATCCGTATATTATATAGATTCATTACACAGACAGTGATATATTTCAAGCGTTTATTTATTTTAATTTTGATGATTACGGCTTACAGCCCCTGAAAACCCCAAATTCAATTTGGTAAAAAAAATTAGAATATTACATAAAATTAACTTTAAAAAATATTTTTTAAATATAAATGTTGGCCGCTGAGGTGTTGGTTAATATGGGCTGTAGCCGTAATCATCAATATTAAAATAAACACTTTCAATATATCACTGTCCCTGTCATGAATCTATATATGGGTTTCACTTTCTGAAATGAGTGACAAAAATATTGAATTTTTTCATGGTATTCTAATTTTTGAGATGTGCCTGTATATGTGTTGAACTTGCTTGAACCTAAACACCATCCATTTCTGTCGTTCGTCTAGGCAGGAGGAACGCAGCCGCCCCACAACGGACCTCGCCACTGTGGAACGTACTGAAATCCTTTGCTTTTATAGGTAAAGTGTCAAAACCAAAGTAGCACAATTTCCACTTAATATAAAAGGGACTGAACTGAGATTTATTTGATTGGGTGAATATGGCACATCAACTGAAAAATAAACCGCTTGTTAATGTATGTATTTTTTTGTCAGATCACTTGTGTGATCCTTTGTGAGTTATGTTCATAACTGTATGTTTTGGCGAATGTGAGATGTTCAGTCGTCAATATAATTTACTTTATATGTGTAGTTTATAGTCTATCATCAATAAACTCATGCAGTAACAGGACACATTACAAATATTTGAGACCCATCGTAGTGCTTCCTTTTATATTTTAGCAATGCTAGTACAAAACACCACCCACACTTGAAGCCAGGGCAAGAAGAGACACTTTTACAGACAAGACAAACTTTTATTGATAAAAACTCCATATTTTGACTGAGCGACTCCATACTCGGTGATGCACACCTTCAGTTAAAGTACTAGATTCCATTCAAGTGAATGTATTAATTCATTCTGACTGCTGAGGCCACAGTAAAAACAGATGATTTTAAATGTAACGCAGCCCTTGTAAAATCTACTGAAGCGCAGCTACATGAAAATTGTGGTTAAATACAACAACGAAGTACTTTATTGTCACATTCAAATTGTAATCACTCCTGTTTTGTTTTTCTTTTGAATTCTTGGATGTCACGCCTCGCCGCCCATCAGCGGCGCCAGCTGCACGCACACCTGCGCCTCATCAGCGGCGAGGGATTTAAGCCGTCTCGCCCTGGGCTTCGGCCTAAAGCCGTCTGTTTTCGTTGGCTTCCCTTTCTGCAAGGAATCCCCTTCGTCGAGCAAGAATACACGTAAGAATCTCTTACCTTCTCCTTCCAGTCTCCTCCCCTGTGCACAGGTGGATTTCCCGGCGGCGGACTACCTCCTTCTGCCACCGCCTCCTCGCTGCTGCATCGGGCGCTCCAGGTCGCTGTCTACCGGGCTACGCCCTTGCTGTGCCAGCCACCTGCCAAGACCAAGTAAGCCTGTGATCATTGTCATATCTCCCGTGTTGGTGTGGTGCCCGTTACCCTTCTCCCTTTGCTTCTCCCATAGGGTTGTCCGGCTGTACGGCCTCCTGCCTCCGTGCCTGACGCAGACGCCACCACCAACACATATACATCTCGCATACACACACTCATACACACTTGTTGTTAATAAAGCTATTAAATCTACCCTGAGCCTGCGTGTGTGTCTCCTGAGCCGTGCGTTATGTCATTGGATGGAATATGGGTGGCCAATATAAGCTGCAGCTTCATCCATCACCCATTTCAGATAACCTATGTTGAATTGTATAATCAGAGGAGTTATTGTTTAATTTGACCTTGTTAGAGTTTTTCCCCTTTGTTATATTATTCTATTTTCTTTTAATCTTTACTTTTAATCAATCCAAAATAAAGATTCATTCATTAATTCACATTCCACCACTGGCTTTTAGCAGCAAGTGTATTTCCCAAATATGTTTTACACTTGCTTTAATTAACCACCACCCATTTGTCTTTTGTCTAGGCAAGAGGAAAACTGTCCACCCCAACTGGACCTTGCCTCACTATTTACTGAGATGCAGGCTGAAGATCTGCTGAACCAGGACCAGTATGAGGGGCCGATCCAGTTGCTTCTCAGTGAGGCAGCGTGGCTGGCATGTGTGACCCATTCCAGTTTCTTTCTTTTTTTTCTTTTTTTTTACAGTTTGAATTTTGCACATTCTGAAAAATCTGGAATTTGCTGCTGATTGTAATAAACAATTTAGTGACTTATGTGTTTGCATCATGATTTTCTATTTTGTCTGTTAAGACACCGGTGGGAAAAGAGCCAACTGTACAAAGGATTTATCCGTGACCTTGAAAATAATGGCTCATTTTTAAGAAAAAAGTAACCAAAACAATTATTTTATTAACTGAAGACTGTATTGTTGGATGTGCCACCGCAGAAGACCCTGCATACTTTAGTGACAGTACCAGTATATGGAGGAATTCTGGGTCATATTAGCATCTGCTCTTCATCATAATGGGTTTGGGCGGGGGTGTCTAATCAAGTGCCATGGAGGGCCAAGACCCTGCAGGCTTTACCTCCAACCAGTGTCTTCAACAGCAGATTCCACTGAACTTCTTCCACTGACTGCTGATCAGTGAGAACACCTGCTGAAGAGACTGGGTAGAAGAGAGAACCTGCAGGGTCTTGGCCCCCCATGACACATGATTGGAAGCCCTCGGATTAGGTTTAATGGGATTTAACATTTTAACACAAACTGCTTTATGGTTCATAATTCTGTTGACAGACTTACACCAAACCAAAAGTGATTTCTCAAACTGCTGGAGTGTTCTTAGCTTTTCCAGTCTTTCAGTATTTAATTTGTGCCACATGGTGGTAACCTTCACATATAAAAAAGAGACATCTGTAAAAACTTCAGAGGTTTATTGTCAGTGCAATTCCCAGTGCAATACTACATGAATGCATGTATAGTACATTGTTGATGCAGAGAATATATATTTCTACAGTACATTTATCTAGTAAATCAAGTATTTTCCATGTAACCTTGTGACTGCATTATTTTAATTGCTTTTAATACTAGATCAAGTTTGTTTTGGCCTAAAATGCATCATAACTGTCAAATATATCTTATTATACGTAACTCAGTACTGTTTACTTTTTGAGTATATATTTTGTGGCTAATATAAGATAAGATAAGATAAGATAAGCCTTTATTAGTCCCACAACGGGGAAATTCCAGGATTGCAACAGCACAGGGATAGCAACACTCAGAGCAACAATCAGAAGGCAAGAAAAAAAACAAGCAAGCGAGAGCAGCTAATATACATATGTACATATTACTATAAAATATATATATACACACACACACACACACACAGACACACAGTGCAGAGCATTGTAGCTGGATGGAATAAATATATGAATATATGAACACACAGTGCAGAGCATTGTAGCTAGATGGAATAAATATGTAAATATATAAACACCCACAGTACGGAGCATTGCAGCTAGGTGGAATAAATATGCAAGTATATAAACACACACAGTGCGGAGCAATGTAGCTAGATGGAATAATATGTAGATATATAAAAACACAGTGCGGAGCATTGTAGCTAGATGGAATAAATATATAGATATATAAATATAAACACACCCAGTGCTGAGCATTGTAGCTAGATGGAATAAATATATAAATATATAAATATAAACACACCCAGTGCAGAGCATTGTAGCTAGATGGAATAAATATGTAAATATATAAACACACACAGTGCAGAGCATTGTTGCTAGGTGGGATGAAACAGCATAACCGTCTATTTAGTTATCCTACATGGTATGATTATGTGCCCATACATATTCTCACCCTCCATAGCGACCGGTATGTTCCTAGTTGTATGCCGGAGAGGACCATTGTGTAAGTCTATTGCATCTTGGTCACAACTTGGTTCATCTCCGGCCGGTGTACAAACCCCTAGTGCACAGACAACCTCCGGCCATGCACACTGTGGAGTTATGGTCTGAGGAGACAATGGATACCCTAAAGGGCTGTTTTGAAGCCACCGCCTGGAAGCAGCTCTGCGATCCACATGGTGAGGACATCGATGGCCTCATTCACACCTTCACGGGCTACCTCAGCTTCTGTGTGGACAAATCCGTTCCCACCAAGACCATACGGCGTCACTCAAACAACAAACCCTGGATCAACCCTGAGATTAAAACACTTCTGAGAGAGAAGAAGAGGATCTTCAGGTCAGGGAACAGGGAGATGCTGAAGTCCGTACAGAGGGAGCTGAGGAGAAAGATCAGAGAAGGCAAGGACAGCTTCAGGAAGAAGATGGAGGACAAGCTGCAACAGAGCGACATCAGCGGGGTCTGGAGAAACCTCAAAACCATCTCGGGGCTCCAGAATACCTCCCCCCAGGCCACAGGGGGCAGGGAGTGGGCGAACAACCTGAATCTGTTTTTCAATAGATTTGACCAACCGCCCTCCCCCCTGACTGCACAACAACCACTGCTGCCTCTAAAGAAATCAAGTCCTGCTGCCCACTCCCCACTCCACCAACACCCCCCCACTCCCAACACACAGCCCCCCATCCTGACCCTGACCAGGACCCAGGTGAGGACGGAGCTGAGGAAGATCAAGGCGAGGAAGGCGCCGGGACCGGACGGCATCAGCGCAAAGCTCCTCAAGTCCTGTGCAGACCAGCTGTGTGGGATTGTGACGTATATCTTCAACATGAGCCTGAAACTGGGGAGGGTACCACAGCTGTGGAAAACATCTTGTGTGGTACCTGTACCAAAAACTTCCCACCCCAAAGACCTGAACAGCTACAGACCGGTGGCCTTGACGTCCCACTTGATGAAGACCCTGGAGAGACTGCTCCTTGCTCACCTCCGCCCCCTGGTGGAACCAGCGATGGATCCACTCCAGTTCGCCTACCAGCATGGCATTGGGGTGGAGGATGCGGTGATCTTCCTCCTTCACCGTTCTCTGTCCCACCTGGAGAAGCCCGGGAATATGGTGAGGATCATGTTCTTTGACTTCTCCAGTGCTTTCAACACCATCCAACCGATGATCCTGAAGGACAAGCTGCTGCGCGCAGGGGTGGACCAGCACCTGTCATCATGGATCCTGGACTACCTCACGAACCGGCCTCAGTTTGTGAGAACCCGGGACTGTGTGTCCGACACGATCATCAGTAGCACGGGGGCCCCCCAGGGAACGGTGCTGGCTCCCTTCCTGTTCACTCTTTATACTGCGGACTTCTCACACAACACAACACACTGCCATCTACAGAAGTTCTCTGATGACTCTGCGATCGTTGGCCTCATCTCCAATGGAGATGAAGCTGAGTACAGAGGGCTTATCCAGGACTTCGTGGACTGGTGCCATCGGAACTGCCTCCAGATCAACGCGAGGAAAACTAAGGAGCTGGTGGTGGACTGCCGCAGGCATGGGCAGCCCCTCACAGTACCAGTAAATATACAGGGAACAGACGTCGAGATGGTGACATCCTATAAGTACCTTGGTGTTCATCTGAACAATAAACTAGACTGGTCACACAATACTGATGCACTCTACAAGAAGGGACAGCGCAGGCTGTTCCTGCTGAGGAGACTCAGGTCTTTTGGTGTACAAGGGGCGCTGCTGAAGTCATTCTATGACACGGTGGTGGCATCAGCCATCACTTTTGGAGTGGTCTGCTGGGGCAGTGGCATTACTGCAGCCGATAGGAAGAGACTGAACAAACTGATTAAGAAAGCTAGCTCTGTCCTGGGGCAGCGCCTTGATCCGATGGAGGAGATAGGAGAGAGAAGGACGGTGGCTAAACTGTCATCTCTGCTGGAGTCCGAGTTCCACCCTATGCAGGACATACTGAATGCACTGAGGAGCTCATTTAGCAGCAGACTACATCATCCCAGGTGCACAACCGAGAGGTTTCGTAGGTCCTTCCTACCAACGGCTGTCAGACTGTACAACCTAAGCAGGGCTGCTCGCAGAGATAGCAAAAAGACGTAACAAACTAATAGTTTTTTGAATGCAAAAGATGCAATAGACTTACACAATGGTCCCCTCCGGCATACAACTAGGAACATACCGGTCGCTATGGAGGGTGAGAATATGTATGGGCACATAATCATACCATGTAGGATAACTAAGTAGACGGTTATGCTGTTTCATTCCATCTAGCAACAATGCTCTGCACTGTGTGTGTTTATATATTTACATATTTATTCCATCTAGCTACAATGCTCAGCACTGGGTGTGTTTATATATTTATATATCTACATATTATTCCATCTAGCTACATTGCTCCGCACTGTGTGTGTTTATATACTTGCATATTTATTCCACCTAGCTGCAATGCTCCATATTGTGGGTGTTTATATATTTACATATTTATTCCATCTAGCTACAATGCTCTGCACTGTGTGTTCATATATTCATATATTTATTCCATCCAGCTACAATGCTCTGCACTGTGTGTCTGTGTGTGTGTGTATATATATATATTTTATAGTAATACGTACATATGTATATTAGCTGCTCTTGCTTGCTTGTTTTTTTCTTGCCTTCTGATTGTTGCTCTGAGTGTTGCTATCCCTGTGCTGTTGCAATCCTGGAATTTCCCCGTTGTGGGACTAATAAAGGCTTATCTTATCTTATCTTATCTTATCTTATCTTATCTTATCTTATCTTTTGCATTCAAAAAAAACTATTAGTTTGTTACGTCTTTTTGCTATCTCTGCGAGCAGCCCTGCTTAGGTTGTACAGTCTGACAGCCGTTGGTAGGAAGGACCTACGAAACCTCTCGGATGTGCACCTGGGATGATGTAGTCTGCTGCTAAATGAGCTCCTCAGTGCATCCAGTATGTCCTGCATAGGGTGGAACTCGGACTCCAGCAGAGATGACAGTTTAGCCACCGTCCTTCTCTCTCCTATCTCCTCCATCGGATCAAGGCGTTGCCCCAGGACAGAGCTAGCTTTCTTAATCAGTTTGTTCAGTCTCTTCCTATCGGCTGCAGTAATGCCACTGCCCCAGCAGACCACTCCAAAAGTGATGGCTGATGCCACCACCGTGTCATAGAATGACTTCAGCAGTGCCCCTTGTACACCAAAAGACCTGAGTCTCCTCAGCAGGAACAGCCTACGCTGTCCCTCCTTGTAGAGTGCGTCAGTATTGTGTGACCAGTCTAGTTTATTGTTCAGATGAATACCCAGGTACTTGTAGGATGTCACCATCTCGATGTCTGTTCCCTGTATATTTACTGGTGCTGTGAGGGGCTGCCCATGCCTGCGGCAGTCCACCACCAGCTCCTTAGTTTTCCTCGCGTTGATCTGGAGGCAGTTCCGATGGCACCAGTCCACAAAGTCCTGGATAAGCCCTCTGTACTCAGCTTCATCTCCGCTGGAGATGAGACCAACGATCGCAGAGTCATCAGAGAACTTCTGTAGATGGCAATGTGTTGTGTTGTGTGAGAAGTCCGCAGTATAAAGAGTGAACAGGAAGGGAGCCAGCACCGTTCCCTGGGGGGCCCCCGTGCTACTGATGATCGTGTCGGAAACACAGTCCCGGGTTCTCACAAACTGAGGCCGGTTCGTGAGGTAGTCCAGGATCCATGATGACAGGTGCTGGTCCACCCCTGCGCGCAGCAGCTTGTCCTTCAGGATCATCGGTTGGATGGTGTTGAAAGCACTGGAGAAGTCAAAGAACATGATCCTCACCATATTCCCGGGCTTCTCCAGGTGGGACAGAGAACGGTGAAGGAGGAAGATCACCGCATCCTCCACCCCAATGCCATGCTGGTAGGCGAACTGGAGTGGATCCATCGCTGGTTCCACCAGGGGGTGGAGATGAGCAAGGAGCAGTCTCTCCAGGGTCTTCATCAAGTGGGACGTCAAGGCCACCGGTCTGAAGCTGTTCAGGTCTTTGGGGTGGGAAGTTTTTGGTACAGGTACCACACAAGATGTTTTCCACAGCTGTGGTACCCTCCCCAGTTTCAGGCTCATGATATAGTTATTAACCTGGCGATCAAGTTGTGTCAGCTGATCATTTTTTGCTATGACACCACCTCAGACTCAGTGCTGCAGAAGCAGGTACGTCCATGATGTCTCAACAGTCTCTCCATGATTTTCACGCAGATCAGAGCAATTTGTTGCACAGGAAATAAATGTTTCTACAGACGTTCTTAAGCTCTATAACCACTGATCGTTTGTGAAGCTGTGTTGACATCAGTGACAGGCTGTGCTGAACGCCAGACCGACCGTTTGAAGTGGTAATTTCCCCGCAACAGAGCCATCTGAAACACACACACACAGCATACATATTTTAGTACCTAACAGCGATAACTTGCAGACATTAAAGTGTAGTATGACGTACTCATAGCAAACTAGCATTAGCAACATTAGCTTACCGTCATATATGACCTAGTTTGTATCCTCACGTCTTTGGCTCTCCCAGAAGCTGCAGAACTATTCCAGAGTGTTTCATCTCGCTGCCTGTACCCGTGTCTGGTGATCCTTTTTGGCATTTACGGTGAAAAAAGCCACAGACCGAGGAGTCGCCTTGTACAGCCGCCACGATGCATGTGTTATGTTTTGCTTGGGTCGCGTGTTTTACGTCACGGGAGTGTGGCGCCGCCTTGCTGTAAAAAAAATCCCACCCACCCCAGCTTAACATGGTTGTAATGGAGACACAGCCGAGCTGAACCGTGTTGAAGTGAATCGAGATGTGGCGAGGTGTGCTGGGCTAGTGGAAAAGGGCTATAATAAGTGCCAGTGCTTGGATCTTGGGTGCATCCATGTCTTCTTGTGTGTGTCCTTGTGCTTAAATAGAGTGTTGGTTATCACAAGGTTGTACTCTGAACATAGTGCAAGTAGAAGTTCTCCATTAGCATTGCACTTGCCTACTCCATGACTGCCTAGCACTCCTTTCCATTTCTCAGTGTCCGAACCAAGTCTGGCATTAAAATCTCCAATGAGTATCAGCCTGTCATCAGTCGGTACACGCCTGATAGTCTCACGTAGATCACTGTAGAACTCTTCCTTCACCTCCTCTGTGTTGGTCATTGTTGGGGCATATACACTGATGAATGTGGCATACATCTTTAGCTGTAGTGGGAGTCTCATAGTCATCCTGTTGCTGATTGGCACCAGTTCCTCATCAAGCATTGCTGCTATCTCCTTTCTAACTGCAAAGCCCACTCTTGCTTCTCTCCTTTCTTGAGTTGATCTCCCACTCCAAAAGAAGATGTACCCATGGTCTTCCAAGCTGTCATATCCAGGCAATCTTGTTTCAGAATCAGAATCAGAAAGCTTTATTGCCAAGCATGTTTACATAAAAAACATAAACATACGAGGAATTTGACTTGACACTGGGCGCGCTGAATAAGCGCATCTCAATGACGCGGCAGCCATGGAAGCGCCTGTCAGCAGTAGAGGGTAAAGAAGGGAATGAGGGGAAAGGGAAGTGACACAATGGGCAGAGAGAAAAAAGCATTGTTAATCAAAATAAAGCTCATTTTATGACCAAAATTGTGATTACATAGAAAAAAACTTTCCAATGCACAATTAGCAGACAATATATCACACAAAAACAAAAGTTGAGAGAGACAGTGTGTGTGTATGTGTGTCAGTGTATGTGTATCAGTCATGTGATGTTGTATGCAGTGTGTAGTGTGGGTGTGTCAGTTGCTAGTGAACAGCAGAGGGCGCCTCCTGGCAGTAGATGGATGTTATAATCATGTGATATATAAGCCTGTCCAGAGTCTAGCTCTCTCGTGCATGCAGATGGCAGAGTTTTGAAGACACATGGTAACACTGTCCTTGAAGAGTTCAGTCTGCTGAAACAACAGCAATTGTTTGTCGATTGTTTGGGTTAGCAGAGAGAAAAGCCAGCCGCCTCTTCTACCTTATCTTCATCGAGGAGGAATGTAAACAGGGCACCAAAAAAACAAGGTCAAATCTGCACAGTGCACTCAGAGAATAGAATTTTCCTCTCTCATGCGATTCTGTGCTTCATAATTTCCATATACAGGCTTAAAAACATTCCCTGGAGAGCACTAGCCACTCGAGATGTATTCCACCATCTGAATCAATTACCATTCAGTTCACCATGCCGCTTCGTGCACTCCCCAACTGGTCGAATTTGGTGAAGGAGCTTGCCTGGGTCCGCATTTTGAACAGCTCTCCACCTTCCTCAATTTCTGAAACATCAGGAAACTCCAAAGCCAAAGTAGAAGTCCTGTGATCATAGCCAATAGATGTCTTCTGCATCTCCAGTCGAATCATACAGACACATGAGTTCCTAATGTCCATGAGTCTTCCCCTTGGGTTCCCCCTGACCCGATCTTCTTTTAAAGTGGTGACAATCACATTTAAGCCGCTTTCCAGATCCATTATTTCCGTTTGAATTAAGATTCAGCCAGAAGAAGAGCGACTAAAACACAGACAAAAATGCAACATTGCAAGCTGGGATCAGAAGGGAGAGGATTAGGAGGGAGAGGAGGGAGAAAAGCGTCTGCTCTCTCTGAATGCCGGAAGAAGAGAGGTAAGTGCAGCTATGTCTACATTGTACCTGTTCATTTCCAGGGCCACAAGTGCGGTCTCTCTTTCTGGGCTCTGTGATGTTGTTCTGTCCAACAGAGTGCGTACATTCCATTCTGCTACACACAGGGCTGCTGTTTTCCTCTTCTTTTGTCTTCCTGCTCCCAGCTTACTTTTCACTGCCTCTCGGAGTGTGAGCAGATCAGCGCGGACCTTGTAAGCCCGGGTGACATCCGAGCCAGTATGAGTTGCTTTCTGATTGACCATTTCATGAAACTGCGTGCAAAGTATTTGAGTACTGCTAGCTTTTGCTGGACACTCAGTCGGAGTCATTCCCAGTGAGAGTTGGACTCCGCCAGGGCTGCCCTTTGTCACCGATCCTGTTCATAATTTTTATGGACAGGATTTCTAGGCGCAGCCAGGGAATGGAGGGTGTCATGCTTGGTGACCACAGGATCTCATCTCTGTTGTTTGCAGATGATGTTGTCCTGTTGGCTTCATCCAGCAATGACCTACAGCTCTTGCTGGGACGGTTTGCCGCTGAGTGTGAAGCGGCTGGGATGAGAATCAGCACCTCCAAGTCCGAGTCCATGGTCCTCAGCCGGAAAAAGGTGGATTGTCCTCTCCGGGTTGGGGACAGGCTCCTGCCCCAAGTGGAGGAGTTTAAGTATCTTGGGGTCTTGTTCACTAGTGAGGGGAAAATGGAGCGAGAGATCGACAGATGGATTGGAGCAACATCTGCAGTGATGCGGACGTTGTACCGGTCTGTTGTGGTGAAGAGGGAGCTTAGTTCTAAGGCAAAGCTGTCGATTTACCAGTCAATCTATGTTCCTACTCTCACCTATGGTCACGAGCTTTGGGTAATGACCGAAAGAACGAGATCGCAGATACAAGCGGCTGAAATGAGCTTTCTCCGTAGGATTGCTGGACTCACCCTCAGAGATAGGGTGAGGAGCTCAGTCATCCGGGAGAGGCTCAGAGTAGAACCGCTGCTCCCCCACATTGAAAGGAGTCAGTTGAGGTGGTATGGGCATCTGATTAGGATGCCTCCTGGACGCCTCCCACTTGAGGTGTTTCAGGCACGTCCCACTGGGAGGAGACCCCGGGGCAGACCCAGGACTCGGTGGAGAGACTATGTCTCCCAGCTGGTCTGGGAACGCCTTGGTATCCCCTCTGAAGAGCTGGAGCAGGTGGCTGGAGAGAGGGAAGTCTGGGCTTCTCTGCTTGAACTGCTGCCTCTGTGACCCGGACCTCCGGAAAAGCGGTAGAAGATGGATGGATGGATGGATGGATGGATAGCTTTTGCTGGACTAGCAGCACATTCTTGGCAGATAAAGGTATTATCAGTGGCAAGGACAATCCAAGACAAACTGACTCCAGTATCTGTTTCAGTGACTGACCAGATGATAGGTTTGTTTATCTCTGCTCTTTGTGTAGTGCATGTCACAATGCACCGACTGGCACAGTCCACCACAGACCTTGCGACAGATGTGTTTATCTGCCAGGATGTCCAGTCTTACCCCGTGTAACTGTGAGAGGTCCACCACAGACCTGTGGTAGATATTGTTTTTAGTTCTGCCAGGATGCCCTGTTTCACCCTCCACGCCCTCAGAAGGGCGGGGATGCCGGTTGAGTCACCAATGGCCCGACCCATGAGACAGGTCGTACCGGTTTTCATGGTTATCCAGTAGCAAGCAAGCCAATGCCTGACCTGACAAAAGGTCATTGTGAAAGCAGAAGAAAAGTATCTTGGCATTAAGGGGCTACGTTGGGAAGCAGTTGAGGACTTGTTGAGTGGGGGATCTTTAAGTTCACAGGCATCATGGGCTGGTGGATCAACCACCAATCAAGTCTAAAAGAAGAAGAAGAAGAAGAAGAATGAGATGAGACGCAGATACAGACTACAGTTCCTGACCAGATAAGAGTGATGATATAGAGTGAAATACGTGGCGGTGGTGCACCTGTGGGTGGGTTGCCAGCTGCCAGCCAAGTCTAAAAGAAGAAGAAGAAGAAGAAGAAGAAGAAGACGATTGTTCAGAACTCCTTATAAGACCTCCTTATACAAAGATATAGAGTGATGATAATCAAGTCAGTAGCAGTAATGCACCTGTGAGCTGGTTGCCAACCACCAATCAAACCTAAAAGAAGAAGAAGAAATCTCTGTGACAGCTCCTGACCAGATAGAGTGAAGATATAGAGTGAAGTACGTGGCGGTAATGCACCTGTAGGCTGGTTGGCAACCGCCAATCTTCTTCTTCTTTTATGTTTGATTGGCGGTTGGCAACCAGCTTACAGGTGCATTACCGCCACTGACTTGATTGTCATCACTCTATATCTTTGTATAATGAGTTCTTATAAGGAGTTCCGAACGACTCCTTATGTGTGAAAAAATTATCCGTCCGCCATCTCTGAAAATCTAAAAGAAGAAGAAAAAGAAATCTGTTTGTGTGTCTGTCTGTGTGTCATGATCATAGGACTTTGTGTTGCCATGGTAACCATGTCAAAGATCAAAGGCAGGCATCACCATGGTTACTGTTGCCATGGTAACCATGTCAAAGATGAAAGGCAGGCATTACTTACGATCATTTGACTTGGTGTGACATCATCAAAGATCATAGGACTCGCTATGACATCATCAAAGATCATAGGACTCGCTTTGACATTATCAAAGATCAAAGGCAGGCATCACCAAATGAGTGATGACGTCAAAGATCAAAGGCAGGCATCACTGAACGAGTGGTGACGTAAAAGATCAAAGGCATGCTTATTTCACCATGGTTACTGTTGCCATGGTAACAGTAACTTTCTATAGGCATGCAGAAATACTTGCTTACACTTGCTTTCTATGGGCATGTAGAAATACTTGCTTATATAAACTTGGTTTCTATGGGCATGCACGGGTTTCTACAGGCATGCATGGGTATGCACTAGTTGGTACTGATGCCCCTAAAGTAATAGAGCCAATGGAGCTGATAAGCAGCCAGGATGATGGACCCTATGCAGTTCAAACTAAGGTCGGGTGGGTCATCAATGGTCCACTTTGTGGCGTGGACAGTAGGAGCAAGGGTGGCTGCACTGCTGTAAAAGCCAATCGCATCTCTGTGGAGCATCTACAAGAAATGCTGGTCAAACAATATAATCCTGACTTTACTGAAAGATCAGAGGAGCAGATCAAAATGTCCAGAGAAGACATGAAGTTCATGAATATTGTTAACAGCACAGCAAAGTTAATGGAAGGCCATTATTGTATCAACTTTTTTTTTTTTTTTTTTTTACCAAATAATCGCTGTATTGCAGAACAGCACCTCCGGAGCCTGAAGAAAAAATTTGAGGAGAATAGTTGTACTGTTATCACTACGTGTTATATACAGTGGGGTATGTTAACGCAGATCAACAGCAAGCCAAACTCGTTTTTCACGAGCCAGGAAACCGAGCGTCCTGCTCACTTTATTCAGTCTCCCTAGACAGCTTACAGTACCTTACAACTGTGGCTCGAAGCTCGTTGAAAAGCCCAAGTGAAAAGCCATTGCTTTCGGAGGTGTAAAAAAGGGGTTTAACACACAGGAGGAACGTTTCAGATATTTGCGGGCAGGTTATACTCTCTGCCTTTTTTTCTCTCTACCGAAGTCCGTTTCTTCTACCCATAAATCCTAGCGGCAACTGGCTGCGCTTTCAAAATAAAATACAGACAAATTACTACTAACTATACAGAAATCACTTTTTACACAATGACTATTTTCTACCATGAATTACTACAAATGAATTATTACAAAAGGACTATGATATTTTAATATGAACTTATAAACTATTTCTAACTTTATATGAACACACACTACTGAGGGCAGAACACTCCCCGCCTGGCATTACTAATGCCACTACTTCTTTTTATCTACTACCCGACATATAAAAATGGAGGGCATGTTTTGAGTCTCTCAGGTGGAAGATCTTCCATTTTCTGAGTCTCTAGTTTTCTCCTGAGTCTCCTGCACGTTTCACAATGGTGGATAATGGACGAGACCAGTCTTTTGCAACCTACAATCCACAGTCCGGCTTGCCTAATTGCGCTTTCTGTGAACTGCCTTCCTTGATGCACAACTTTAGCATGATAGTGACGGACAAGCAGTTGAGTTACGTGATGCTTGTTTGGAAGAATGGTTGGATTCTTGGATGCTGTGTTCAGTGAAGCGTGTTTGAGGTGACCTCCAACCTTGATGAGGCTTTCATTCATATAGGGGTCAAGAGCTACGATGGGACTTGAACTGCAGATGGTTTGGTTGGCGTGGAGAGCAGCATACTCGTCGGGAAAAGCGTCCTTTTGAACAGACTGGAGGATGAGGTTACTGGCAGCATCCAGCTCCTCTGGAGTGCGTGGCTTACTACATCGATGCCAGCCCCTGCATGAATGATCTGACAGGTTGCTTGATGAGTGAGAACGAGCTTGGTGAATTAGGAATGCAATGGCACGTACTAATGAGTTCCAACTTGAAAAGCGCTGGAAGCATTCTGGTGAGAACCCGTTCTTCTGAATGTGAGTAGAAAAGGTAGCGACTTTTCTGATTTCAGAGTCTACTTCAGGCTCGATTAACTAAAAGGATTCAGATGTCCCGGATTCAGGTGGCTTGTAAAGGAAGTCTGGTCCCTTAAACCACATAGTGTCCATGAGCTGTGATGCAGGTATTGACCTGGTGGCTAGATCAGCTGGGTTTTGCTCTGATGTGACGTAGTGCCACTGTTCAGGGGATGTGGACTGACGTATCCAATGAACGCGGTTATGCACATAAACACAGAAGCGCTTCGAATCGTTGCAGATGTACCCAAGAACCACCTTGCTATCACAGTAGAATTTGATGGCATTTGGTTTGTGATCAAGTTCATCCAGAATGAGTTCCGCCATCTCAACCGCTAGAACTGCTCCACAAAGTTCAAGGCGAGGTATCGTGGGCTCTGGTTGTGGTGAAAGTTTTGCTTTCCCAAGCACAAATCCGACTTCACATTGTCCTTCTGCATTGACTGTCTTCAAGTATGCTACTGCCGCAATAGCCCAGCTTGAAGCGTCGGAGAAGATACACAGTTCGGTGTAAATTGACTTAGAGAGGGAAGCTGGTACATAGCAGCGTGGCACCTTGAGGCTGCTAAGATCTTGGAGGGACATTTTCCATGTTTCCCACGTGTCCATTTTGTCCTGAGGGAGAGGAGCATCCCAACCTTGGACACCATTCGACAGTTCACGTAACAAGAGTCTGCCTTCGATTGTCACTGGTGACGCTAGTTTCAAGGGGTCGAAGATGCTGTTAATCGTTGACAGAACCCCGCGGCGGGTGTAGGGTTTGTCATCAACGGCAACCTTGAATGTGAAAGAGTCAGTGTTTATGTCCCAGCACAGGCCTAAACTTCTCTGAGCTGGTAGAGTGTCATCGCCGAGACTCAAGTCTTTGATACCGGTGGCCAGGTCTTCTGGCTTGAAGGCTTGCATGACTGAGACACTATTCGAGGCGATTTTGTGGAGCTTGAGATTGGATTCGGCCAAGGATGCGCATGTGCGCTTGAGTAAGTCTACGGCTGCAGATTTAGTGGGGAGTGAAATCAACCCGTCATCTACATAAAAGTGTCTCTCAACAAAGTGTCTTGTGTCTGCTCCAGACTTTGGCTCGCCTTTCTGGATAGCCCTGTGTAGGCAATAGATAGCTACCGCTGGCGACGGGCTGTTTCCAAAAACGTGCACCCGCATGCAGTACTCCTGCACCTCTTTTGACAAGTCGTTTTCCTTGTGCCACAGGAACCTCAATTAGTCTCTATGGTCTGGTCTGACTAGGAACCCATAAAACATTTGCTGGATATCGGCAGTGACTGCGATGAGCTCCTTCCTAAACCGAATCAGCACGCCGAGGAGGGTATTATTAAGTTCTGGACCTGTTAACAGTACTGAGTTGAGTGACACACCAAATTGCTCGGCACTTGAATCGAAGACAGCCCGTATCTGATTGGGCTTCTGGGGATGATATACCCCAAAAATGGGCAGGTACCAGCATTCAGTGTTATCAGTGATGGGTGGAGCGATCTCTGCGTGATTGTTCTCGAACAGCTTGTCCATAAACTCTGAGAACTGTTCTTTCATTTGAGGGTTTTTTGTTAAGCTGCGTCTTAGTGAGCCGAGTCTAGACAATGCTTGGTCCCTGTTATTTGGGAGCGGCAAGCGAGGACACTTGAATGGCAGAGGAGCGATCCAGTTGTTGTCTCCATCCTGGTGGGCTTCTTCCTCCATTATCTTTAGGAAGGTCTCATCTTCAAAGGACACGGCACACTTGTTATCGTTCTCTGTGCACTCAAAAACTTTGTCCCCAAGCTTTTCTTCCACTGCATTGGGTTTTGAGCTGCGTTTGGAGAGGCCGTCCTTGTGCTCCCCACCGAAGCATGGTTTCTCTTTGATATAGATGCTGTTAGGACAAGGAGTGAAGAAGGATGGGCGTCCGTTGGAGAGCATGTACGTTTTATAAACGTTGACGGTTGGCTTATGAGCGTTAAGGCACACCTCTCCCACAATTACCCAGCCTAGGTCCAGGCGTTGAGCAAAGGGAGCATTGTGGGGTCCGTTGACATGTTGTCTTACTTTGTGGACTCGTAGGATGTCTCTGCCCAGTAAAATTGCCATCTGAGCATCTGGGTCACACTTGGGGATGAGAGGAGCGAGGTGTTTTAAGTGGGCATGAGCAAGTACGACTTCGGGCGTAGGTATTTCACCCCTACTGAACTTTATCTCGTCGCATTCAAGGAGAGGAGGGAGGTCTAAGCGTGGGCCTCCACCTACTGGCTCGATTTGGAACCTCACTGCTTCCCTGCCAAGCATTTCAGTTAAACCAGCACATGTTCTCATGTGGTATGTCAGAGGGTTACCCTTGATCCCAAACAGCTCGAAGAATTCAGGATGGGCCAGCGATTTATTACTCTGATCGTCAAGGATTGCATACATCTTAACGGAGCGTTCTGGTTGGCCTTTAGGGAAAACTCGAACTAGACATACCTTTGAGCAAGAACGTGGAGGATTACCTTCGCCGCAGATCTCAGTGCACCGTGACGTTACCTCAGGTGGTGTGTTGTCTCGGGGCTGAGGCTCTGGTTCAGGTGTGTTTCCTAGCTGGGGTTGCTGACTTGAATCGGGATGCATGGCGGAGCAATGTCTTTCACTTTGGCACTCCTCGCACTTGAGTTTCATGTCACAGTCCTTTATTGCGTGCGTGGGAGAGCAGCAGAGAAAACATCGTTTGTATTCTTTGAGTATGCTTCGCCTTTCCTGTAGTGGTTTATTCTGAAAAGCTCTACATTTGGCTAGAGGATGCATTTTCTTATGGACTGGACAGTAGCGTGTTAAATCGTCCTCTTTAGTACTAGCGGGATCAGTTGTATCGACCTCTGTTTTGTTTACAGTTAGAGGTGTTCTGTAGCTAGTTTGTTTGAATGGTGGTCTCTCACCTTTGCTGAAGGGTTGGCTGCTGCCTGTCGCAAAACTTGGGTCATTTCTTGCTTTAGCCTTGTCTTGGACAAACTTTACAAAATATGAGAAGGGAGGGAAGGTTACATCATATTTTTGTTTGTATTTTGAGCCCGCGTGCAGCCATTTATCTTGTAAATTTGGAGGCAACTTTTCAACTATGGGCTTAACCCCACGGGGTGTGTCGAGGTAGGCGAGGCCTGGGAGATAAGCTTCATCTTTAGCGACCCGCAGCTCTAAGAGTAAATCTCCAAGCTCCCTGAGTTTTACATTGTCTCTGTTTGTAAGGCGAGGGAAGTTATCCAATTTTTTGAACAAGGCGTTTTCTACTACTTCTGGCGTAGCATAACACTCTTTTAACCTGTCCCATGACAATTGGAGAGCAGCTCTGGGGTTAGTGGCATAGACAGCTCTGATTCTTTTGACGTGCTCTGAGGACTCTTTACCAAGCCACTTGACTAGGAGATCTAACTCCTGAGTATATGTGAGACCAACGTCTTCAATTGCATTTATGAATGACGACTGCCATGCTCTAAAGTTTTCGGGGGTGTCGTCAAACTTAAAGAGTCCGGTTGTGATTAGCTCTCTGCGCGCGAGGAACCTAGCAAAGTCTGCCATAGGTGGGTCACCATTGTGGGAAGCATGGTAGCTGTTTGGCCTGACATAGTCTCTCGGTATGTCGTTGGATTCATTTTTCACGTACATTTTCTTGAATGTTGGTGGAGAGAGAGTTTGTTCGGGTCCCCTCGGAGTGAATAATTGCGCCCTTTGTGCAGGTTTGATTTGAGGTGTTTCTTCTTCAGCTGGTCGCGCCTGTGACTTTATCTGGATTTGGTGGTGCACATACTCCATAGTTCTCTGTCTGACAACTTGTGGTGGAATTGCGCTCCTTACACTCTCTCCTTCGTCCGACTCGGTAGCTGCAGTAGCTTCTAGAACTTCTGCTTTTGCTGTGGCGGCCGCTGTTTCCTTCTCTATCTCCAGCATCTCTAGATCCAGTTCTAGCTTTGCTTGTTGCTCTGCTTGTTCTAGCTTTGCTTGTTGCTTAGCTTGTTCTAGCTTTGCTTGTTGCTCTGCTTGTTCTCGTTCTAGTTTTGCTTGTTGCTTTTTAATTTCTAGTTGTTTCTTACTGTACAAGGCTCTAGGATTCGCAGCTTCAGCAGAGGCTCGCACCATGATGGCTGCTTCCATTACGTTGGACTTTGAGGATAACTTGGCGCTAGAACACTTGGAGCTGGAGCGTGTGTTGTGTGATGATTTGGCTTCAGAGTTCGCCTTCTCTTCTGCCCTCTTCTCTTGAGTGTCGTCCATCGCTGTGTCGTGAACCTTATCTTCACCAACTGCTGACCTGGCTTTTCACTCTTGAGTGACGTCCCTTGCTGTGTCGTGGACCTTATCTTCACCAACTGCTGACCTGGCTTTTCACTCTTGAGTGTCGTCCCTCGCTGTGTCGTGGACCTTATCTACACCAACTGCTGTAATGGCTTTTCACTCTTAAGTGTCGTCCCTCGCTGTGTCGTGGACCTTATCTTCACCAACTGCTGACCTGGCTTTTCACTGTACTGTTATCACTACGTGTTATATACACTGGGGTATGTTAACGCAGATCAACAGCAAGCCAAACTCGTTTTTCACGAGCCAGGAAACCGAGCGTCCTGCTCACTTTATTCAGTCTCCTTAGACAGCTTACAGTACCTTACAACTGTGGCTCGAAGCTCGTTGAAAAGCCCGAGTGAAAAGCCATTGCTTTCGGAGGTGTAAAAAAGGGGTTTAACACACAGGAGGAACGTTTCAGATATTTGCGGGCAGGTTATACTCTCTGCCTTTTTTTCTCTCTACCGAAGTCTGTTTCTTCTACCCATAAATCCTAGCGGCAACTGGCTGCGCTTTCAAAATAAAATACAGACAAATTACTACTAACTATTGAGTTTTTGCATATGACGTCAGGGGGCGTGCCGCACTGGCCCGTTAGAGTGTGCTGCCATATTGGATGGCAAGAACCAACAGCAGCAGCAGGGTGAAACAAACCACATAGCTCACGTGTACCTACAAACTCGGCAAAATGGTGTACTCCTGTGCTGCCCATGGATGTACAGTGATCCCTCGCTACTTCGCGCTTCACCTTTCGCGCCCTCAGTGCATTGCGGATTTTTCAAAAATATTCATCAGAAATTCAAAATTGAGAAATAATGGGCGGGTGCTAGCAGAAGGCAGGGAGACTACGTTAGGCCATCAGGTATCAACACGGAGAGCCGCACAACTCAAAAAATCCACCTCTCTGTTCACTGTTCTCGTGTTGGCTCGGCTCGGAAATCTCGCAAGCTGATTGGCCGAGACGTTTCACCCCGCAAGCTGATTGGCCGAGACGTTTCACCCACCTCCTCTCCCTGCCGAGCGCCCATGAAGGGAAGAAAGACCGCATTCATTGCTCTTTATCACTCGTGTTACGTAGTCTCGCCACGTGGAACTTTTCGCTGTTCTCTTGTGCCATTTTGTGCGAAATAGTCTTCCCGTCGAGCCACTATGCCGCCTCCTGCAGCTTCTCCAGCTCTATCGGAAGCTGCCCTCGATGATCCTGCGCTTCTAGCACCTGACGATGAGGCATCACCTGAGGAGCAGTAAAGTTCTCATTAACCTGTGAAGTAAATCATCTTCATCTTGAGTTACGTATCTTGTTATAAGAATAAAAGAGTTCTAAAAACATATTTATGTACACTTTATTTACATCTACGTATGTATGTACACGTACACACACACACACGTATCATATGAGAGAGAGAGAGTGAGAGAATGAACGTACGTATTATTTATGGATGACGTCATTAGGGGTGACGCTACTTCGCGGTTTTTCACTTTTCGCGGTCGGTTCTGGAACCCATTAACCGCGATAAGTGAGGGATCACTGTACCAACAGATACGGCCAACCAGGACTGGAAAATGTGTCATTCTACAGGTTCTCAGCAGATGAAAATCGCAGAAATGATTGGCTTGGAAACGTGCAGAGATCCATCTTGCTGCCTTCTCAATGCTGCAAGGATGAGGGGAAAGTTGTCATTAATGATAAGGGGATTAGCGGGGAATTAAATGGCCGGTGTGAAATGCAAAAAAAAAAAAAAAGTTGGATTTTTGAATAATTACCTTCACTGACGTAATCTCTCGCTTTCTCATAACTTTCTGAGTCGGGTCTGGTTTGGGGGCGCCTCTCTGCTTGCTACAAAGGATAATGCACACATGAAAGGGGAGAAAAATATTGTAAATGTGCATAAAATCAGGTACGTTTTAACGCAGCGCGCCGTGGAGAGCCTTTAAAAAAAAAAAAAACACGCAGCGCGCTTCACTCACCTCCGAGTCCGACGAGCTGCTGTTGTTTTCCGACTCGTTCACCAGCGAAGACTTCACATCATCCACATCCCTTTCCGTTGACACGTTTTCCGATATCTTTTCCTCCTGCTCCCCTTCGTCTTTGAAAGATATCATCTCATCGTTTGCCCCCAAATCATCCCCGCTGAGCAGATTACTGGCAGTCATTGTTCTGCTAATTGCTCCAGCTGTGCGCTCTGCTTCTCCGTGGCTGTGGGGGTTACCCCACACCCGCCACCTCCGTTCAACTGAGGCATTTCGGCACACCAGAGGAGCGCACGGGAGCAAGATTAAAAACACTTGTCTGCTGTTATGACTGCTGACAATGACTCCACTGAATCTGACACAGACATCGCAGACACAGTTTCAGAGGCCATAGTGTCAGTTGTTGAAGAGGATGACAGGGATGTTATTATGTCAGACTGTGACTGTGTGTTCTCCTCACTCATTCTGATCGCTAAACAGTACAAGTTACGCCTGGGTTCTCACAGTGCAACTGCTGCTCTTGCCATCCAAGATGGCGGGACCTACGGTGTGTTTATGTTTACCCCCGCGAGTCACGTGAATTTTATGGGCCTACGCAAAAGCTCTATACAGAAATCACTTTTAACACAATGACTATTTTCTACCATGAATTACTACAAATGAATTATTACAAAAGGACTATGATATTTTAATATGAACTTATAAACTATTTCTAACTTTATATGAACACACACTACTGAGGGCAGAACAATAGTCTATTTAGAAAAGAGTACATCACATTTCTTCTTCTTTTAGATTTGACTGGCAGTTGGCAACCAGCTTAAAGGTGCATTATTGCCACGTACTTCACTCTATATTCATCACTCTATATCTTTGTATAAGGAGTTCTTATAAGGAGTTCTGAACAACTCCTGTGTGAAAAAAATTTTCCGTCCTTGGACTGTGTCCTCTTGGCGGCTCTCAGCATTCAGCAACTTCTTCTTTTAGATTTGATTGGCGGTTGGCAACCAGCTTACAGGTGCATTACCACCACTGACTTGATTATCATCACTCTATATCTTTGTATAAGGAGTTCTAATAAGGAGTCCTGAACAACTCCTAATCTACATCACATTTCTAAATGACATGATAACTCAAGGATATGGAACTGTGTCTTATTGGGGATTTCTAAAGGATCACAAGGTTCATGTTGCTCTGATCTTGGGTAAGGCCAGAGTTGCTCCAATTAAGCAAACTACAAATCCTTGACTGGAGCTAGTTGCACTTCTTGCTGTTCGAGTTGACAAACTGCTTCAGAGAGAATTGCAGCTTGAACTGTAAAGGTCTGTCTTCTGGAGTGACAGTACTACAGTCCTCAAATACATTTTTAATGAAACCAGACAATTCCACACTTTTGTTACTAATAGAATTTCTGCCATCAGAGAAGCAACAGATGTTGATCAGTGGAGGTACAGACGTGGACAAAATTGTTGGTACCCCTCTGTTAATGAAAGAAAAATCCACAATGGTCACAGAAATAACTTGAATCTGACAAAAGTGGTAATAAATAAAAATTCTATGAAAATTAACCAATGAAAATCAGACAATGCTTTTGAATTGTGGTTCAACAGAATTATTTTATAAAACAAACTCATGAAACAGTCCTGGACAAAAATGATGGTACCCTTAGCTTAATATTTTGTTGCACAACCTTTTGAGGCAATCACTGCAATCAAACGATTTCTGTAACTGTCAATGAGACCTCTCAGAAGGTATTTTGGCCCACTCCTTATGAGCAAACTGCTCCAGTTGTCTCAGGTTTGAAGGGTGCCTTCTTCAGACGGCATGTTTCAACTCCTTCCACAGATGTTCAATAGGATTTAGATCAGGGCTCATAGAAGGCCACTTTAGAATAGTCCAATGTTTTGCTCTTAGCCATTCTTGGGTGTTTTTAGCTGTGTGTTTTGGGTCATTATCCTGTTGCAAGACCCATGACCTGTGGCTGAGACCAAGCTGTCTGACACTGGGCAGCACATTTCTCTCAAGAATACCTTGATGACTTCCGGTCTGGATACCATGGTGATAGCAGCTTAACGCTGAAGCTCCCAGACCCCATCCGTGAAAATACCTTGAAAATCAGATTTAACAGATTTTTGGAAGAGTGAAAATCAAGAGACAAAGGCATTATGCCTCAAGGAAAACAGAAGAGATCGACATTTGCCAGGCCAAGACGTGCATCGGCCGGAGAATCTGACCTGGAGGACAACAACCACTCGGAAACAGAGGAGCAGAATGAGGCTAGCAACACGGTTAGCTTAAAAATGATATTTCAAGAATTAAGAGAATTTCGCCGAGTGTTGGGCCGAATTTCGTGAAATTAAAGACGAAATAAAAAGGACAAACAACAGAGTGAACCAGGCTGAGGACCGAATCATGGAAGCAGAGGAAAGTATAAAAGAGCTGGAAGAAACCGTGATGGAATTACTCAAGCGGCAGACAAGACTGGAGGCTAAGCTAACCGACCAAGAAGGAAGACTAAGAAGGGACAACATAAGAATTCATGGTCTGAAAGAAGGAGTCGAGGACGGTTTCACCACAATGGCTGCATGCGTGGAAACCATACTGAGAGAAGTTGGAAATTCCCCAATCCACTGACTTGAAGATAGAAAGGGCGCACCGTTCATTAGCCCCAAGGCCATCGGTGGAAGCTCCCCCACGATCGGTGGTGGTGAAGTTTTCCAACTTCAGAACAAAAGAAGAGGTTTTGAGACTGGCCTGGCAGAAAAAAGGATTTATGCACCAAGAAAGAAAAGTTTTTGTGGAGCACGACTACGCCCCGGAGGTCCTTAAAAAGCGTCGGGAATACAACGACGCTAAAAAGGTACTAAGAGAGAAGAAACCGCGCTTTCAAACTCCATTTCCAGTGAAGCTGTGGGTTTTTTATGGGGAAGAGACATGTCTCTACAACTCGGCGGAAGAAGCAACCAGGGATATGGCGAGAAGAGGGCTCCTGGTAATGGTGTATAAACCTGCAGCAGACCCGATCGAAAGAATCAAGGCTCAAACGTGGTGCACACAGAGACCCTCAAAATCCATCGGCCAGTAGCGGGAAACCCAGCGCCAGGGCTATAAGGAAAAACTGAATGCTTTCAGGAGGGAATAACGATATTTTTAATCAACCTGCGCATCCAACCCTCCTCCTACAAGGTAACAAATATTAAAGGAGATGCAGAATCAGCAAGTATGAAGTGGTAAAACATTTCATGGAACAGTCATAATATTAGAAACAAGTACGTCTTTAAAAAAAATAATAACAAAACTTATTAAAATAGAAATGTGACAATGAACCACATGAACTCTCCACACTAACAAATACTGTATTAACGTGATTGTTTGCTGTGATGGTGGTGGGAGGTTGCACACAATTTCATAGGGTATAAGCATAAAAAAAAAAAAAATCATTACAAGTTTGGATTGGGATCTGAAATTCATGTTAAAAACATGGGACAACTTACAGGGGTAAGAGAGGGCCCTCAACACGTAA
This sequence comes from Pholidichthys leucotaenia, assembly GCA_020510985.1. Taxonomy (NCBI): domain Eukaryota; kingdom Metazoa; phylum Chordata; class Actinopteri; order Cichliformes; family Pholidichthyidae; genus Pholidichthys; species Pholidichthys leucotaenia. Next base: position 59,925,824 of record CM035846.1, on the reverse strand, counting down.
CAAAGTTTGAGGAATTTCCCTCAGAGCCAACACACCATCAAGGGTCTTCTAAGGTCGCTAAAAAGACCTCAGCTCAGAAAGATCTTTTGACAGTTTTTTGTTTTAAAGTTTTATATACTATGTTCTTAATGTTTTTTATGTTCTTAATGTTCTTTCAGTTTCTGAGTAGCATAAAAGAGGGCCACTACACTGTTATACGAAATAAGACAACACAATGGAGAAACAGGGTGTAACCAAAATAATCTCATATAATGTAAAAGGGATCCTGAATCCAGTTAAAAGATCCAAGATTCTAGGCAAAATGAAAAAAGACAAAGCAGGAATAATATTTTTACAGGAAACCCACCTAACAGACTTGGAGCACACTAAACTTAATAGACAAGGGTTTAAACTGATCTTTTCATCTTCATATAAGTCAGGGAGGAGGAGGGGGGTAGCGACATTGATCTCAACCAAAATTATGTTTGAAAAAAATTCAGAACACAAAGATAAAGAAGGGAGATTTAGCATGGTACTTGGTCGGCTAGAGGGAGAAGATATCACCCTGCTGAATGTATATGTACCTCCAGGGGCTAACTGGAAATTTTATAAAAATGTATTTGACCTAATGATAACTAAAGCCCAAGGTTTAGTGATATGTGGTGGAGACTTCAATCTAAGAATGAATCCATACTGGGATGCATCAGGTAATTCTCCACATCAAAATAACACTCAAAGTAGAAAACTCGGATGCTGCTAAAAGAAATGGGAATCTGTGACGTGTGGAGGGAATTCAACCCCAGTGTAAAAGATTATACATTTTACTCAGCACCACATTCATCATACTCAAGGATTGACTATTTTTTATGTTTAATAGAGACATTGGAAGAGTAAAAACATGTAAAATAGGACTAATGGATCTCTCTGACCACAGTCCAATCTATATGGACTTAAATATCCAAAAATACACAAATAATACATTTTCCTGCAGGTTAAATTCAAATGTGCTGAAAGGACCACTGAAAGAGGAATTGGAATCAGATATTCTCAGATATTTGGAAGAAAATGTGACTAGAAAAGTGCTATATAAGTGCAGGTTAGTTAGTTAGTTAGTTAGAAAATGATAATGGAGAAGTATTCCCTTTAATACTGTGGGACGCATGCAAAGCTGTAATAAGGGGAAAGATTATCGCAAAACTGGCAATCCAAAAGAAACCGAGACAAGAAAAACTAATCACATTAGAGTCAGAACTTAAGAAACTAGAAAAAGAGCACAAAGACAACACTCATTCTAATGACTCGCTCAAAATTAAGGAAATTAAAAAACAAATAAATGAGATCTACACAATAGAAATCCAGAAGAAACTTACATTTCTGAAACAAAAATACTATGAAACAGGTAGCAAATCGGCAAAATTACTAGCCTATAAATTGAGGAAACAACAAACGGAGAGAGCAATCTACAAAATCAGAGACCCAGTATCAAAGGAAATAAAATTTAGAATTCAGGAAATTCTTAAAAGCTTTGAGAATTACTACAAGAACTTGTACTCCCTCAAAAAACACAAAAACGCATCCGAAGCCTTCCTAAATACATTAAATCTTCCCCAACTTACTGAGTCACAAAATAAAACACTACTGTCAGAAATACAACCTAAAGAATTAGAAAAAGCAATTATGAAACTTAAAGCTAACAAATCCCCAGGAGCAGATGGCTATACAGCAGAGTGGTACAAAACCTTTAAACAGCAACTATCTCCTCTCCTCCTGAAAACATTTAACTATGTCCTCCACACAGGGGAAATCCCCCCTCCTGGAGAGAAGGGGTCATTGCAGTCATACCTCAACCTGATAAGGATAAACTAGACTGCTCCAATTACAGACCAATCAGTGTGTTAAATCAGGACTATAAACTTTTTACCGCTATCCTTGCCAAAAGGTTAGAAAATATACTGAGAGACTTAATTCATTTAGACCAAACAGGTTTTATAAGACAAAGACAGACACAAGATAACATTAGACACACTTTACACATAATTCATCATATAAAAAAATATAATTTAAATGCAGCCATATTGGGATTAGATGCTGAAAAAGCATTTGATTCGGTTGACTGGTCTTTCCTATATAGAATCTTATCCAGTTTCAATTTTCATAACAACTTCATTAAAACTATCCAGGCATTATATAAAAAACCAACAGCTAAAATAAGGATTAATGGTAAATTATCATCATCTTTTGAACTGGAAAGAGGATGTCGTCAGGGCTGCCCCTTGTCTCCACTGCTCTTTGCAATCTTCATAGAACCTCTGAGCCAATGGATAAGACAGAATCAAAAAATTCAAGGTATTACACTTGGTCAGAAGGAACATAAAATAGCACTCTTTGCTGATGACATTTTAATATACCTGGGGCAGCCGGACACCTCTTTTCCAGAACTAATCTCAGTTTTTTCAGAGTATGGAGAGTTATCGGGGTACGAATTAAACATGCATAAAACCCAAATTTTAACATTCAACTATGACCCAAATTAATATTTACTAAGCAAACTCAAAACTAACTGGGAGATGGAATCTATGAAATATCTGGGGGTCAATATCCTGAAACAACCCAACAAAATTATAACACTAAACTATGATCCACTGATGGCAAAAATAAAATCTGATCTAGCAAGATGGAATATGATACCATTCTTGGGTACTGCACAAAGAATTGAAGCAGTCAAAATGAATATACTTCCATGTCTTCTATACTTTTTCCAAACAATACCGGTAGAACCTCCCAAAAAAACATGGCAAGAACTGGACAGAAGGATCTCAAGATTCATATGGCAGAGCAAGAGACCTAGAATCAGATATAGAACCCTACAGCTAAACAAAGACAAGGGTGGGCTCGCGCTGCCAAATATCAGGGACTATTTTAAAGACACACAAATTAAAACTTTAGTAGAGATATGTGACCCAATCTACACTGCACAATGGAAGGAGATGGAATGCCAAATAACAACTGACATTCCCCTACAGGCGATAATAGGGAACAACGCCTTACCTAAACTTTTGAATAACACTAACCTGTGGATAGAGACCCCGCTAAAAATTTGGTTTAAGATAGTCAAAGAGAATCAAACTAAAGAATCCTATCGACTATTGCACTGGATTACCTATGATCAGGACTTTACTCCTAATAAAACAGACACTAGATTTAAAAAGTGGAAAGAGAATGGACTGATAAAATATTACGATTTTTTTAAAGGGCAAACTTTAAGAAGTTGTGAAGATTTGAAAAAACAAGGTCTAGTAAATCAAGACCTTTACAGGTTCTTTCAGCTTAGACATCACATAAACAAAATACTTAAAAAGAAGGATTTGGAAAGGGCCCAGTCAGGTGTTCTGAAGGTTTTCTTAATGGCATATAAAGGGATCCCAGGGATCAGATACATTTCTAAAATATACCATGGTCTTCAAGACTTAAAAGGAGACAACACATCATATATAAAAGAGAGATGGGAAAAAGAGGGGAATTTCACTTTACAACTGGAAATATGGGAAAAGCTAAATAAACAACAATGGAAAAGTACTTCATCCCTGCTGTGGAGAGAATTTGGATGGAAAAAATTGGTAAGATTTTTCAGAACACCACATTCATCATACTCAAAAATTTGCACAAAACAAATTTACTCGTAAAGGATTGAATTGTTGGCACTTGTGTGGTGAAAAGACTGCAAATCATTTTCATGTGTTTTGGTCATGCCCAGTTATCCACCAATATTGGACCAATGTATAGACAATATTGGGGAAAATATTCAAAGTAACAGTTCCTTTTCTTTTGTAACTTTGTATTTGGGTTTACTACCGGAATCACTGGAAAGACGAGGAGAAAAATATTTATTCACTGTTTTAATATTGGCAAGTAAAAAAGCTCTAACAAAAAAATGGATGTTGAAAGACTGTCCTACACCTGAAGATTGGATTAACATGATTCATGACATTTATTTGATGGAAAAATTAACATTTGCACTGAGACAGGACATGGATGGGTTCTTGAACTTTTGGCAACCCTGGAACGCATATGTGTCTTCCATCAGGTGTAATCTTTGACAAATACCATTTCAATAATGGCACCTCTCTTTGTTCCAACACTACTCAGATGCTCTTTTATTTTTCTGCTCTTTTGTTTTTGTTTTTTTTTTTTGTTCTTTCTTAATTTCTCTTTTTCTTTCACTTAAAAAAGGGTGTTGTAATAATTTTTTTCCAATGTTGTCAAAAAACAAAAAAAGGGGGAATATGTGATGAAAATGTAAACAATGCAATGCTGTAATGACATGTATACCCTTTACAAAAACTTAAAAAAAAAAAAAAGAATACCTTGATAGTCTTGAGATTTCATTGTACCCTGCACAGATTCAAGATACCCTGTGCCAGATGCAGCAAAGCAGCCCCAGAACATAACAGAACCTCCTCCATGTTTCACAGTAGGGACAGTGTTCTTTTCTTGATATGCTTCATTTTTGCATCTGTGAACATAGAGCTGATGTGCCTTGCCAAAAAGTTCCAGTTTTGTCTCGTCTGTCCATAGGACATTCTCCAAGAAGCTTTGTGGCTTGTCAACATGCAGTTTGGAAAATTCCAGTCTGGCTTTTTTATGATTTGTTTTCAACAGTGGTGTCCTCCTTGGTCGTCTCCCATGAAGTCCACTTTGGCTCAAACAACGACGGATGGTGCGATCTGACACTGATATACCTTGACCTTGGAGTTCACCATGAATGTGTTTAGAGGTTGTTCTGGGGTCTTTTGTTACCATTTGTATTATCTGTCTCCTCCTGCGGCCACGTCCAGGGAGGGTGGCTACAGTCCCGTGGATCTTAAATTTCTGAATAATATGTGCAACTGTAGTCACAGGAACATCAAGCTGCTTGGAGATGGTCTTATAGCCTTTACCTTTAACATGCTTGTCTATAATTTTCTTTCTAATCTCCTGAGACAGCTCTCTCCTTTGCTTCCTCTGGTCCATGTTTAGTGTGGTACACACCATGTCAACAAACAGCACAGTGACTACTTGTCACCCTTTAAAAAGGCCGACTGACTGATTACAAGTTTGTAGACCTGTGATGTTAATTAGAGGACACATCTTGGTTGAACATGTCCCTATGGTCACATTATTTTCAATCTTTTCTAGAGGTACCATCATTTTTGTCCAGGCCTGTTTCATGAGTTTGTTTTTTTAAAATAATTCTGTTGAACCACAATTGAATGAATGAATGAATGAATGAATGAATGAATCTTTATTTCGGATAGTACAGGTTAAAACTACAGTACAGGTACTAGTACAGGTTAGAAACTGAATAATATAACAAAGGAGGAAAGAAAATCCAACAAGGTCAAATTAGACAATAACTCCTCTGATTATACAGTTCAACATAAGTTATCCGAAATGGGTGATGGCTGAAGCCGCAGCTTATATTGCCCACCCATGTTCCATCCAAGAATTCAAAAGAAAAAAAAAACAAAACAAGAGCGATTACAATTCAGAACGAAGCTAAGACAAAATGTGACAAAAAAAACTAAGCTACAACACAACGCAGGCTGGATATGACAATCCTTATGTGATTTTACATGTCATCTTGTATATATGTTTGGAGTATTTCTTCCTTTAGTTTTTGTTTAAATTGTCCAAGCGTTGTACATGATTTTAATTCAGGTCCAAAATCGTTCCATAATCTGACTCCTTGCACTGAAACACGGTGTTGCTTGGTGGTAGTTCTAACTGAAAGCATTGTCTGATTTTCATTGGTTAATTTTCATAGAATTTTTATTTATTACCACTTTTGTCAGATTCAAGTTATTTCTGTGACCATTGTGGGTTTTTCTTTTATTAACAGAGGAGTACCAACAATTTTGTCCACGTCTGTATGTGTGTTCAAAGGAGAATCCAGCAGATGAGACATCAGGAAGAATGAGAGCTGAGGATTTTATAAAAAATGGGAGATGGATAAATGGACCTGAGTTTCTTTACAAGCTCAAGGAGAAATGGTTGGAAATGGATGTGGGTCTTGACATGATTCCTGTTGACGACCCAGACGTCAAAAGAGATTTGACCCTGAGTGCTATTGTCAAAGATTCAGGAAATGCCACCGACCATCTAATATTGTATTTTTCATCTTGGATAAAGCTAAAAACATCTGTGGTCTGGACTTTGAAGGTCAAAGAAATCCTCATGTTGTTGAGACTGAAGAGAAGAGAGTTTTATGCTTTTAAAAGCCTCTGCAAAGACAAGCTGGAGATTAAAGAATGAGTGGAAAGAAAAAGCCATAATTTTAAAGCTACACTCAAAGGACAAAGTTTATCTCTGGAAGACCTGGCCAAAGCAGAGCTGTCAGTCATTCAGTACGTTCAGAAAAGCAAGTTCAAAGCTGAAATTCAATTGAAATTGAAAGAGAGTCAGTTGTATTAGCTGGATCCAATACTGGATGAAGAAATCCTTAGAGTTGGCGGCCGGTTGAGAAAAGCAACTCTGCCAACTGAAGCCAGACATCCAGCCATATTGTCTAAGGACCTGCATGTAGCCGCATTAATCCTGCACCATATCCATCATCAGCTGGGACATGCAGGGGGGGATCACAAGCTGTCCAAGTTACTACGGAAGTACTGGATTATAAATGCAAACTCTGCTGCCAGGAAGGTGATCTCAGACTGTGTTGTTTGCAGACACAACAGAGGAAAGTTCATGGATCAAAAGATGGCAGACTTGCCTCAGGAAAGGGTGTCGCCTGACAAAGCACCTTTTACAGATGTTGGAGTGGATTATTTCAGCCCTATAGATGTCAAAAGAGGCAGTAGTCTTTCCAAGCGATATGGAGTGCTCTTTACATGTCTAACCAATCGTCTGTGCATTTGGAGGTGGCATATATGCTGGATACAGACTTTTGCATTAATGCAATTTGGAGATTCATCTGTAGATGTGGTCCAGTTTTGTCCATCAGGTCTGATAATGGCACAAATTTTGTTGGAGCCAACTGAGAGCTGAAAGAAAGTCTGGCTGCTCTTAGTCACAGCAAAATTCAAAGGGTTTTGGCACAAGATGGCATAAAGTGGCGTTTTAACACACCAGCAGCTTCCTATCAGGGTGGCATATGGGAGTGCTTGATTCGTTCAGTGAAGAATATTCTCACCTCACTTCTTAAACAGCTAATTCTGGATGAAGGGCTCCAAACCATGTTTTGTGAAGTTGAGGCCATTTTAAATGATAGATCCATCACAAGGGTCTTGGACGACCCAGATGATCTTGCAGCCCTCACATCGAATCACATTTTGCTGTTAAAGGGAAAACCAATTATGCCACCAAGGTTATTTGACAAAGACAATCTCTACATCAGAAAAAGAAGGAAACAAGTACAGTATATGGCTGAACTCTTTTGGAAGAGATGGATTTCTGAATACCTACCTCTTATGCAAGAAAGACAAAAGTGGATAAGACCAAGAAGAAGCCTTACTCCAGGAGACATCGTTCTGGTTGCAGACGCCACAGCTCCAAGAGGAATATGGCTAATGGGGAAGGTTTTGGACGTTAAACAAGATGTGAAGGGCCTGGTGCGCTTTGTCCAGCTCCAAACCTGAACCAGCATTCTGGAGAGACCTGTAACAAAGCTTTGTCTGCTGCTGGAAGCAGCTGTGTAGCAGCATGGACTTGATCTTTTTGCTAATCTCTCTTTATTTTGCAGGTTATCAAGAAGAAGATTCATTTAGTTAGTCGATGACTACTAGGATATTTGTAGGGATAGTTCCTGTAGAAGGGAACTAATTGTGATTATTGCACAATTAGGGGCCGGAGTGTTGGAGCTATTTGTTATTGGTTGGTGTTTAGTTGAATTTGTTTGTTTTGTTTAGGATTAAATAAGTTATATTTTGGTAGTGTTTTTATTTGGTAATTTTGTTTAGTGTACTAGTGCATACCCGTGCATGCCCGTAGAAAGCAAGCATTTCTGCATGCCCGTAGAAAGTTACTGTTACTATGGCAACAGTAACTATGGTGATGCCTGCCTTTGACCTTTGACATGGTTATATGTGAGCAACTCCTTTTATGGTCACTCATACATACGCGTGCATGCCCGCAGAAACCAAGTGTAAGCAAGCATTTCTGCATGCCTGTAGAAAGTTACTGTTACCATGGCAACAGTAACCCTGGTGAAACCTGCCTTTGATCTTTGACGTCACCACTTGTTACTCGTTGACATCATAGGAGGAGTTGTTCAGAATTCCTTATATGGTCATGTGACATCATAGGAACACAGTGTGCAATCGTGACACACAGACACACACACACAGACAGAGATTCCTTGAATTAATAGATAATTGTTATTGTTTAATTGTTATCGTCTATGTCCCTCCGTCAGCTGATGCAGCGGTGGCCTGTGACGTCATCAGCTCCACATTACTGGAGAAGCATCCGGATGCATTCATGGCCATCACAGGTGATTTTAACCATCTCTCAGTGGGAAAAACACTACCAAACTTTCACCAGTTTGTTGACTGTCCCACCAGAGAGAACAAAACACTGGATCTACTCTATGCCAATGTCAGAGATACGCATAGTGCCACAACTCTACCACCCATTGGTAAATCAGATCACTGCATGGTCATGTTAACACCCAAGTATGTCCCCCTTGTGCAAAGGCAGCCTGCTTATACACGGACTGTGAGGAGGTGGACACAGGAGGCTGCTGATGCACTGTAGGACTGCTTCAAAACGACAGACTGGAGTGTACTCTGTGAACTACATGGGGTGGACATAGACAATATGACTGACTGCATCACAGAATACATCAGATTCTGTGAAGACATGACCATGCCAGCTCAGACTGTACACTGCTTCTCCAACAACAGACCATGGGTCACCAGTGACCTGAAAGCACTTCTGAACAAAAAGAAGAGAGCTTTTAGGGCTGGAGACAAGGAGAAGCTGAGGGGAGTGCAGCATGAGCTCAGAGAGATGCTGAGGAGGTGCAAGGACAATTATAGGAGGAATTTGGAAGATAAACTCAGGCAAAACAACACTAAAGATGTGTGGGAGGGAATGAAACAAAAAATTGGGTGCAAGGGGAGAGTCGAGCAGCCATCTGGGAGCCAGGAGAGAGCTGAGGAACTGAATCTGTTTTTTAATAGGTTCAACTCACAGTCTGTCACCTGAGCAACACGACCAGACCCCCACGCACCCCTCCCCACCCACGTTCCCGTGCAGAACCCCTCTCCATCTCCCCCCTCCTCCTCCTCAGGGGGCACCAGGACCCTCCCTTACTTCACGGTGACTACAGATCAGGTGGAGAAACAGCTGGAGAGACAAAGTCAGCGGAAGGCTTTGGGCCTTGATGGCATCTCCACAAGCACCCTGAGGACCTGTGCCAACCAACTAGCTCCGGTACTGAAACACCTGTACAACCTGAGCCTGAGTCTGGAGAGAGTACCGGTGCTGTGGAAGACATCCTGCCTGGTTCCTGTCCCCAAAAAGTCATCTCCATTGGATTTGAATGACTACCGACCAGTTGCCCTCACATCTCATGTGATGAAGGTCCTGGAGAGACTGGTCTTAGCCCACCTGAGGCTGCAGGTGAAGACGTGGCTGGACCCTCTGCAGTTTGCATATCAGCCCCATTTAGGAGTTGAACATGCTGTCATCTACCTGCTGCAACGAGCCCATCCACACCTGGATGGTTGAGGAGATGCTGTGAGAATCACTTTTTTTGATTTCTCCAGTGCCTTTAACACCATCCAGCCACTGCTGCTGGGTGAGAAGCTGCGGGTGATGGGGTTGACAGCTCTGTGATCTCCTGGATTACTGACTACCTGACAGGCAGACCACAGTTTGTCCGGCTGGGCAGTGTCTTGTCTGGAGTGGTGGCTAGTGATACAGGAGCTCCACAGGGGACTGTGCTCTCCTTTTCTTTTTACCTTATACACCACTGACTTTCAGTACAACACTGAGTCATGCCACCTGCAAAAATTCTCTGATGACTCAGCTGTTGTGGGGTGTATAAGAGGAGGAGAGGAGGGAGAGTACAGGGCACTGGTAGACATATTTGTGGAGTGGATGGAGCAGAATCACCTGAGGTTGAATGTCAGCAAGACCAGAGAGATGGTGATTGACTTCAGGAAGAGGAAGGCTCCTTCTCAGCCACTGCAGATTAGAGGGGAGGATGTGGGAGTGGTTGAGGACTACAAATATCTGGGTGTCAGGATCAGCAGTGGGTTGGACTGGAGATCCAACACCGATGCTGCGCACAAGAAGGGGATGAGCAGACTCTACTTCCTGAGAAAGCTGAGATCCTTCAATGTGTGCAGCAGGATGCTGGAGCTTTTCTACCAGACCAGCACCAGACCAGCACCAGACCAGCACCATCTTCTTTGCTGCTGTCTGTTGGGGTAGCAGTATCAGGGCCAGAGATACCAACAGACTTCACAAGATTATCAAGAGGGCTGGCTCTGTAATTGGTCTCAGACTGGAGACCTTTGAGACAGTGATGGAGAGGAGAACACTAAATAAACTACGATCCATCATGGATAATCCTGATCACCGCCTCCACCACACACTGGATAGACAGCGAAGCACTTTCTCCACTAGACTACTACAGCTTTGTTGTCGAAAGGCCAGGTACAGGAAATCTTTCCTGCCATATGCAATTTCACTGTACAATAACTTACTATGATGTTGTATTCTGGTCATAGCTATGCTGCCACACTGCACCTTACAGACTAACTGGTACCTCACATTTTCACTCTGCTCCTGATAGTCCTTCTTTGTGCAATGGGATGATTCATGTGTTTATACGGGTCATCATATATTAAGCTATGATGTATATAGGTTTTTATAGTGGTGTTAGTTTTTACTTTCCACTGGTAATCCCTTTGTCTATCATGTGTGTGTTTCTGTTGTTTGGTTGCCAACTGTCATGCTGCTGTTACACTGTAATTTCCCAGTTTGGGATCAATGAAGTACATCTATCTATCTATCTATCTATCTATCTATCTATGACTAGTGCATACCCGCGCAAGCCCGTAGAAACCAAGTATAAGCAAGTATTTCTGCATGCCTGTAGAAAGTTAGTTACCATGGCAACAGTAACCATGGTGATGCCTGCCTTTGATCTTTGACATAGCTTGAATTAATAGCTAGATAAGTAGTTTGTTTATTTGTTTAGTTTTGTTTGCATAATTAATTAGGCTTATGTTGGGTTGTTTGGGTAACACCATGGGCACCTAGGTTATATAGGTGAGGCAGGCAGGGATAGGACCAGCATGCACCTGGGTGCATTTCACTTTCCGTGTAATGGATAATTAGAATGCTCCTTGAATTATCTTGCAAAAAGACATTAGTGTTTTCAAAAACTACTTCATTGAAATGTTGTTTTTCTATTAACAGTAAACATGCAGTATTCTTATCTAACTTGCTTCAATTTGCAAAATCTTCTTCTTCTTTCAGCTGCTGCCTTTAGGGGTCACCACAGCGATTCATCGTTATCCATCTCATCTTATCCCTTGCATCTTCCTCTGTAACACCAACCCTCTTCATGTCCTCCTTCACAACACCCATGAATCTTCTCTGTGGTCTTTCTCTTTTCCTCCTGCCTGGCAGCTCCATCTTCAACATCCTTTGTCCAGTATATCCACTATCCCTCCTCTGCACATGTCCAAACCATGTCAGCCTTGCCTCTCTTACTTTGTCTCCAAACCGCTCAACCTGAGCTGTCCCTCTGATTTACTCATTTCTCATCTTGTCCCTCCTAGTCACTCCCAATGAAAATTTTAGCATCTTCAACTCTGCCACTTCCATCTCCTGCCTTTTTGTCAGCGCCACTGTCTCCAAACCATACTTCATCACAGGTCTCACTACTGACTTGTACATCTTCCTTTTCACTCTTGATGCTACCCTTCTGTCACAAATCACTCCTGACACTCGTCTCCACCCACTGAACTCTCTTCTTCACCTCTCTTGTGCATTTTCCATTGCTTTGGATGGTTGACCCCAGGTATTTGAACTCATTTACTTTCATTACCACTACTCCTTCCATCTTCTCCATTACACCTGCCTCTCTCTCATTCACACTCATTTATTCTGTCTTGCTTCCTTTCATTCCTCTTCTCTCCAAAGCATACCTCCACCTGCTCCCTAATCTCACTACAGATCACAATGTTGTCTGCAAACATCATGGTCCACAGAGACTCCTGCCTGACCTATCTGTCAGCCTGTCCATTACCATGGCAAACAAGAAGGGGCTCAGAGCTGATTCCTGATGTAATCCCACCCCCACCTTAAACCAATCTGTTACTCCTACAGCACACCTCACCACTGTCTTGCTGTCCTCATACATGTCCTGCACCACTCTCACATACTTCTCTGCCACTCCTGACTTTGTCATACAGTACCACACTTCCTCTCTTGGCACCCTATCATATGCTTTCTCTAGCTCCACAAAGACAGTGCAATTCCTTCTGACTTTCTCTATACTTCTTCATCAGCACTCTTAGAGCAAACATTGTATCTGTAGTACTCTTTCTTGGCAAGAAACTGTACTGCTGCTCACTGATTGTCACCTCTCCTCTTAACCTGGCTTCAGCAACTCTTTCCCATGTCTTCATAGTGTGGCTGATCAACTTTATGCCTCTCTAGTTATTACAGCTCTGAGCATCACCCTTGTTCTTGAAAACTGGTACCAAAACAGTTCTTCTCCATTCCTCAGGCATTCTCTCACTCTCCAAGATTGTGTTAAACAATCTGATTAAAAAGTCCACTGCCATCTCTCCTAAACATTTCATACCTCCACTGTCATGCGGTGGCTCTCGCGAGCCACCATAAGACGCCACACAGTCACCAGTGGGTTTCAGTGAGTTTTATTTACGGTGAAAAATGACAACACAAGCTGCTGGGGCAATGACACATATCAGTCTACACACATCAGGAGGTGTAAGGCTAAACAGCTCTCTTACAGGTCCATAGGAGGAGACGGTCATACACAGACAGGCAAGGCTGGTGGAGTAATGACTACACAGGCTGCTGAGGCAGAGACACACAGAGGTCTACTCACACCGGGAGGGGTAAGGCTAACAGCTCACTTACTGGTCCACGGGAAGCGACGGTCAACCACAGGCAGACGAGGTAGGAAATAGTCCAAAGCATCCGTAGCTCTGACGGAGAAAGACTGACACTGCTGCAGCGATGCGGCCGCTAGCGTGGGTATAAGAAGTCCCCCACTAACGACCGCAAATGCAGAACAGCTGCTCAGGACTTGACAGCTGAGCGGAAGCCTCCCCGAGCACTGTCACAATAAGAGCTCGGAGAGCCCGGAAGACAACGCCGCTGTCAAGCCCTGACAGGAATAGCCTGAGCACAATGACAAAGTGCTCGGGTCATGACATCCACAGGTATGTCATCTGGACCAACAGCCTTTCCATTCTTTATCCTCTTCAAAGCTGCCCTCACTTCCGCCTTGCTCATCCTCGGGACTTCCTTGTTCACTATCTTTCCATCTATCCTCCTTTCTCTCATTTTCTTTATTCATCAGCTCTTCAAAGTACTCCTTCTACCTTCTCAACACACGCTCATCATTTGTTAATACATTACCATTTCTGTCCTTAATCAGCCTAACCTGCTGCACATCCTTTCCAACTTGATCTCTCTGTCTAGCCAATCGATACAATTCCTTCTCTCCTTCCTTAGTGCTTAACCTCTCATACAACTCACTATATGTGTCATGACTCTGAGCATGATGGGTGCCGTGCTCAGCCTCCAGTTTAGTTTAAGTCCTTCTGTTTGTTTGCATCTCTGTTTATTATGTATTTACTATGGTTATCTTAGTTTGGGGGTTTTCTGTATGTTGTCTGGGTTGTTGTTTCTCTGTTCATTTGAGTTATCTTGTATTCTTAGCTTTGGTCATTATAGTCTTGTTTGTGTATTTGTGTATCATCTTGTATTTATTGTATTATTTGTATCTCGTGGGTTTATGTTCATTCCTTTTCCAGTTGCATTATTTATTCACTCTGGTGCTTTTATTTTGACAGCGCCTGTGTACGTCCGGCTGTCAAACTCTGTTTCACAGGCTGCACAGCTGTCACTTGTTGTTTTGATTATTTCTCTACTCTTATGATCCACACCTGTCCGTCATGGTTCATTTCCCCATTAACCTATTTAAGGACACAGCAACGAGAAACGTTGCCGTGTCCGACTGTTAGCTTCCTCAGGATTACCTGTTGTAACTCTGAGTGAAAGTGTTTTTCCGCAGAGGTGAATGGGTGCACTCCGTCCAGGTATTATTCCTTTTTCCTGTTCCCCCAGACGTGAGCCCCGTTGCTTTTTGGGTGTGATTCCGTCTGTTTTTGTCTCTTTTCCCCCTATGTGTCCGAACGCCTCAGCCTGGGTCCGTCTAGGCTGTTCTCTTCCCACCGGTCGTGAGCCCTGTTCACCTCCAGCACACTCACCATTCCCTTATTTGTAAGTATTGTGTTTTGTTCGTGTTTAAGTTAGTTAATGTTGCAAACTCACAGTTGGCATTTAGTGACCTCCGCCCTGCCCTGAAAGGGCAATTTATGACAATATGCCTTTTCCTTTGCTGCGTCTAGATTCCAAATACTCCTGTCTACTTCCTTCATTTCTCTGACTATCCCACTTTTTCTTTGCTAACCTCTTCCTTTGAATACTTTCCTGTACCTCCTCATTCCACCACCAAGTCTCCTTGTCTTCCTTTCTCTGTCCAGTGGATGCACCACATACCTTTCTACCCGTTTCCCTCAGTACTTTTGCTGTACTTTCCCAGTCATCTGGTAATTCTTCCCTACCACCCAGAGCCTGTATCAATTCCTTCCTGAACTCTGTGGGACCTTCTTCCTTCTGTAACTTCCCCCACTTAATCTTTGGCTCTGCCTTCACTGTTTTCCCCTTCTTGCTTTGCAAAGTCATCCTACAAACTACCATCCGATGCTTTCTAGCTACATTCTCCCATCTCTTTCAGATTTCTCCTTCTGCATAAGATGTAGTTCACCTGTGTGCACCTTCCTCCACCCTTGTAAGCGACCCTATGTTTCTCTCTCTTCTTCAAGTATGGGTTCACCACAGTCATTTCCATCCTTTTAGCAAAATCCACAATCATCTGTCCTTCCACATTTCTCTCCTTAAGACCCTACCTGACATGATTCGAGACCCAGTAAGCAGACACAGACTCAGAAATAAAACTCAGTTATCTTTATTGTGAAGTGAGTGTGTGGGTGTGTGCGTGTATGTGTAAATTTAGCAGCCGGGGCGAGCAGAGCACCGTACAGCCTGGCAACCCTATGGAAGAGCAGAGACAGGGGTGATTAGTGCAAACACTCTGGAGAGATGGTTCAGTTATGTTTGGTCTTACTGTTGATGAGTTGGAGAACAGCTCAGGCTTGGCCCTGAAGGCTCCGGCCAGGGAGACAGTGTCTACAGGCCCGGTTGCCGAGGGAATGAAGGGAGGAGTTGTTGAGGTGCAGAGTGTGCTCGGTCCACCGCCAAGAGGAAGAGGTCTGCCACCACGGATTCCACCTGTGCACAGGGGAGCAGAGTGTAGAGTGGTGATAATGATGACAATGGTTTACTTGATGTTGGGGAGTAGGAACTTCCAGGAGAGCGACGAGGTAGGGAAGGATTCTCTGGAGAACGACTAGGTTGAGAGGGATTCTCTGGAGAATGACGATGAAGAGCAGGAATCTCTGGAAAATGATGAAGAGGTGTAACGGTCTCATCACCCCAGGGAGTTAGACGACTCCATGCAGACCAGAGGGCAGCACGGCTTAAATGGTCAAGCTGATGAGGAGAGCAGGTGTGCGTGCAGCTGTGAAGGATAAGGCAACAGGCAGGCAGAGCGAATCACCACAGTACTCCCCCCCCCTACGTGGCGCCTCTTGGCGACCAATCTACCCTACCTGGGTGCGTCCGGTGGAAGTGCCTCATGAGCTGAGGATCCAGCACAAAGGAGGGACATACCCGGGACCTCCATTCAGGGCCGTAACCCTCCCAGTCCACCAGGTACTGGAGGCTGCGACCCTGGCGACGGACGTCCAGGATGGCGTTGATCTTCCACGCCAGGTCGCCATCGATCACAACTGGTGGAGGTGGCGTCTTGGGAGGGGGGCACAGAGGGCTGGAGCAGAACAGCTTCACCTGGGAGACGTGAAAGGTGGGACAGATGCGGAGGGAGGGGGGGAGGGCTAGGTGCACAGCCACAGGATTAACAATATGGGTGATAGCAAATGGCCCAATAAAGTGCTGAGAGAGCTTTCTAGACACAGCCTTGAGGTTGATATTTTTTGTAGACAACCATACCTGTTGCCTAACCCGGTAGGATGGAGCCGAGGTCCTGCGACGATTGGTGATGGTGGCGTTGCGATAATAATAATAATAATAATAATAATAATGTTTATTTATAGAGCACTTTTCACAGAGAGAGTCACAAAGTGCTTAACATGGTAAAAACAAAGAAAATAAAGTACAGGCACATAAAGCAGTAAAAGAACAAAGTAGACAGTAAAAGCACATATAAATACAATCAACACAGTTAATTAAAAAGCCAGGCTAAAAAGGTGGGTCTTAAGTTGCTTCTTAAAAACATCAATGGAAGGTGCAGATCTAAGTTCAGAAGGTAAGAAGTTCCAAAGTCTGGGAGCAACAGCAGCAAAGGCTCTATTGCCTTTGGTTCTGAGCCTAGTGCTAGGGACTACCAGTAGATTCTAATTAGAAGACCTGAGAGACCTGCTGGGATGGTGTAGATGGAGCAGGTCACTAATATAAAAAGGCGCCTCTTCATGAATGGCTTTATAAGTAAGAACAAGAACTTTAAAATCAACTCTATAATTTACAGGAAGCCAATGCAAGGAGGCCAAAATGGGAATGATATGACAGAATCTACTGGGCCTAGTTAGTAATCTTGCAGCAGAGTTCTGGACTAACTGTAGGCGGTGTAAAGAGGATTTACTAAGACATGTGAAAAGAGCATTACAGTAGTCCAAACGTGAAGAAACAAAGGTATGAATAATAATTTCTAACTGACTGTAGGAAACCAATGACCTAATTTTGGATATATTCCTAAGGTGGAAAAAACAACTCCAGGTCAGAGATTTGACATGCTGATCAAAACTCATCGATTGATCAAAAATGACACCAAGATTTTTTAGATTAGACCATACATTAGAGCTTAATGAACCAATGCTATTAACCATCTTAGGAATTAGATTATCAGGTGCTACAATAAGGACTTCAGTTTTGTCAGCATTAAGTTGCCAAAAGTTACTAGACATCCAGTCCTTGATTGCGGACAGACAATCATGAATAATTTTTAAATTGTCAACATGGTCAGGTTTAAAAGAGAAAAAATAACTGTAAATCGTCAGTGTAGCAGTGATAAGACACACCTTTAAATTTGCTGATGATAGAACCAAGTGGCAGCATATATAGGGCAAATAAAAGTGGACCCAGAATAGAACCCTGAGGCACCCCACAGGTTAAAGGAGCAGAGTCAGATGAATAAGAGCCAACAGCCACGGAAAAACCAATCCAGAGCTTTTTCAGAAATCCCTACCCAATCTCTAAGCCTTTGTAACAAAATACAATGATCAATAGTATCAAATGCTGCAGTAAGATCTAATAACACTAAAGCAGATCATTTACCAGAGTCTGATTACATTAAAATATCATTTGACACCCTAAGAAGAGCGGTCTCTGTCGAGTATTTCTGATGAAAACCTGACTGAAATTTATCGAAAATATTGTGTTCAATCAGAAAGTCAGTGAGCTGCTTGGCAACAACTTTTTCTAAAAGCTTAGAAATAAAAGGAAGCTTAGAAATTGGCCTGAAGTTTTTAAAAACAGATGGATCAAGGTTAGGTTTTTTTTAAAAGTGACTGCACAGCTGCATGTTTAAAATACGAGGGTACACAACCAGATTCAAGTGAACTGTTAATGATATTAACCAAAGATGTACCCACTGAGCCAGTTACCTCTTTTAACATTGAGGAAGGCAAAATATCTAAAGCGCAGGAGAAGGATTTCATGGAGCTCACCAACACTAACAAATCCTCAAAAGAAATTGGGGTAAAATCACTTAAAAAGGCCTGTCTGTTAGGACAATCAAGGATTAGGGGAGAGGAATGAGTAAAACCAGCCCTAACAGCAGTAATCTTGTCAACAAAGAAGGAAAGAAACTTGTTACAGTCATTAATTGAATAAACAGGGGGAGCAGAACTGACAAGATTAACTATACTGTCTATTGTGCTGAAGAGGATCTTTGGATTGTTACTATTGGAGGAGATGATGTTGGAAAAATAAGAAGTTCTTGCCATTTTAATCATATTGTTAAATTCAATTAACAGTTCCTTAAGGTACAATTGATGCACCTCAAGTTTAATGGACTTCCACAGTCTTTCCACCCTCCGACATTTACGTCTAAAACAACAGAGATCTTCATTTAACTAGGGGGATAAATTAACAGCACGGACAGAATCAGAATCAGAATGAGCTTTATTGCCATTGTTCATGTAGTACACAAACTAGGAATTTGTCTCGGTGCAATGCTGCAACATTAAACATGGAGTAGCACTAAAGATAAAAATAAAAAACTATGCATGCAATAAAAGGTAGAATATGAATAAGTAATACTAATCTATGCAATTTTTAAATATATTAACAAGCAGCAGATATTGTGGAGTTCCACATAGTGCAGTTGGTAGTGCAAAAAGAAAACAGTGATAATTGTCATGAGTCCGGTTGAGCTGCTGTACGTAGTGCACAAGAGTCTAATAAGTCACTTAGTGTTCAGCAGTCTGATAGCAGAGAGGAAGAAGCTGTTCATGTAGCGGGAGGTTTTAGTCTGAATGGACCGAAGTCTTCTGCCTGAGGGGAGGGGGGCAAACAGTGCGTGTCCAGGGTGTGAGGGGTCGGCTATGATCCGACCCGCACGCCTCCGGGTCCTGGAGACGTACAGGTCCTGGAGGGATGGGAGCTTGCAGCCGATCACCTTCTCAGTAGCGCGCACAACGCGCTGCAGTCTTAGTCTGTCCCTGGCGGTGGCTCCTGCATACCACACAGTGATGGAGGTGGTGAGGATGGACTCGATGATGGCCGTTGAGAACTGCACCAACATCTTGGTGGATAGCTTGAGCTTCCTCAGCTGCCGCAGGAAGAACATCCTCTGCTGAGCCTTTTTGATGAGGGAGCTGATGGTCGGCTCCCACTTGAGGTCCCGGGTGATAGTGGTGCCCAGGAAGCGGAAGGAATCCGCAATGGTGATGGGAGAGTCTGTGAGGGTAAGGGGGGGCAGAGGGGCTGTGACTTTTCTGAAGTCCACGATCATCTCCACTGTCTTCAAAGCGTTCAGCTGCAGGTTTTTGTGGCTGCACCAGGACGCCAGCTGGGCCACCTCTCTCCTGTAGACGGACTCGTCGCCGTTGGAGATGAGCCCGATGAGGGTGGTGTCGTCCGCAAACTTGATCAGCTTGACAGACTGGTGGCTGGAGGTGCAGGAGTTGGTGTACAGGGAGAAGAGCAGGGGGGAAAGTACACAGCCCTGGGGTGATCCGGTGCTGATGCTAACAGAGTCTGAGACAGTCTTTCCCAGCCGCACATGCTGCCTCCGGTCCGTCAGGAAGTCGGTGATCCAGAATCAGAATCAGAATCAGAATCAGATTTATTGCCATTGTTCATGTAGTACACAAACTAGGAATTTGTCTCGGTGCAATGCTGCAACATTAAACATGATAAAAATAAAAGATAGAAATAAAAAAATATACATGCAATAAAATGTAGAATATGAACGAGTAATACTAGACAAAGCAATTTTTAAATATATTAGCGAGCAGCAGATATTGTGGAGTACCCCATAGTGCAGTCGGTAATGCAAAAAGAAAACAGTGATGATTGACATGAGTCTGGTTGAGCTGCTGTACATAGTGCACGAGAGTCTAATAAGTCACTTAGTGTTCAGCAGTCTGATGGCAGAGGGGAAGAAGCTGTTCATGTGACGGGAGGTTTTAGTCTGAATGGACCGAAGTCTTCTACCTGAGGGGAGGGGGGCAAACAGTACGTGACCAGGGTGTGAAGGATCGGCTATGATCCGGCCTGCACGCCTCCGGGTCCTGGAGATGTACAGATCCTGGAGGGATGGGAGCTTGCAGCCGATCACCTTCTCAGCAGCGCGCACGACGCGCTGCAGCCTTAGTCTGTCCCTGGCAGTGGCTCCTGCGTACCACACGGTTATGGAGGTGGTGAGAATGGACTCGATGATGGCCGTGTAGAACTGCACCAACATCTTGGTGGGTAGCTTGAGCTTCCTCAGCTGCCGCAGGAAGAACATCCTCTGCTGGGCCTTTTTGATGAGGGAGCTGATGGTCGGCTCCCACTTGAGGTCCCGGGTGATAGTGGTGCCCAGGAAGCGGAAGGAATCTGCAGTGGTGATGGGAGAGCCTGTGAGGGTGAGGGGGGGGGGCAGAGGGGTTGTGGCTTTCCTGAAGGGGCTTCGCTATGCCTTTCTTTGATCCACCTGCAGAGGGAGTCAGGCACGTTGAGCAGGGACAGCTTGTCCTGGAGCAGAGCGGGGCGGATGGTATTGAATGCAGAGCTGAAGTCCACAAACAGGATCCTGACGTAGGTTCTCGGGGAGTCCAGGTGCTGCAGGATGGAGTGGAGGGCCAGGTTGACTGCGTCGTCCACAGACCTGTTGGCTCTGTAGGGAAACTGCAGCGGGTCCAGGAGGGGAGTGGTGATGGTCTTGAAGTGGGGCAGGACCAGGCGCTCAAAGGACTTCATGACTACAGAGGTGAGCGCTACAGGTCTGTAGTCGTTAAGTCCAGTGATCCGTGGCTTCTTGGGGACAGGGACGATGGTAGAGGTTTTGAGGCAGGCTGGCACGTGGCATGACTTCAGGGAGGTGTTGAAAATGTCTGTGAAGACAGGAGTCAGCTCCTCCGCACAGTGTCTCAGGGTGGAGGGACAGTCCTGGTTTTAAAGGGAGCAACTACATCTAAGATGCTTGAACAGTGTGAGTTAAAAGAGCAGACCAAGCTCTAAGTGTCTTCATCAGAGGATAAACCACACTGCTGTCAAAGGCAGCAGAAAATTTCACAGCTGAAAACTGGTCAATGACACGAGAGCATTTTACATGCTTGCCAATGTAACAGACTGATTTAACTGATAAATTAAAAAGAACACAAAAATGGTCTGACACATGAAGCTCCTTAGTCTGAACATTATTCATATTAAGACCAAGTGTAAAAACAAGATCAAGTGTATTTCCTTTTATATGCGTAGGGCCAGATAGACACAAAACAAAATTAAATGATTCAATAATACCCAAGAAATTAGCTGCAAAACTGTCATTGGGATTGTTAATATGCAAATTAAAATCTCCAAGTAATAAAATCTGCTCAAATTTAATAATAGAAGTAAAAAAAAAAATCACTAAACTCAGATAAAAAAGAGGCAGAAACTCCTGGAGGGCGGTAAATTAAAACGCAATAATATGGGTCTGAAGAGCCAATTTTTTAAAATCATCAGTTCAAACAATGAAAAAGTTCCATGTAATGAAGCGGCTCCGGTTCACGATGGCCAGACCACCGCTGCAGCCTGTCAATCTCGGAGCACAGGAGAAGGTACAATCCGGTGGACAAAGTTCAGTTAAGGAGGTAAATTCCTCATGTTACGTGTGGCCCTCGCGAGCCACACAATGAGAGCTGAGGGCAAGCCAGTGAGTTTGCGATGTTTTATTAAGATAGGGAACAGGGGATAAGGAACACGGCCTCGTGGGGCCAAAAGCACAAATACTCATACAGGTGTACACTCACAAGTAATGCAGAACGACGAGCAGAGGACTGGCGCCGGGCGTAGGGGTTCCAGCCTTCGATGTGCTAAGTCACAGCCCCGAATGATCAGAGCTGCTCCTTTTTATACTCATTAGCAGCGCCTCAGCTGATGAGGGTTAATTGGGCTCCAGCCGTCCCGTAACTGACAGCTGGGAACCCGCTGAGACGCTGTCACAGAAAGAACCGGGCTGAGAGGAATATGGTCTGAGCGCCGGATGACACGGCGTCTCATCCCACGTGACACAGCCCCCCCCCCCCCACGGTTGGACTACAAACGACCTGTAACATCCAAGACCCCCCCCCCCCCCACCTAGGGTGGGCGGATGGGGCGCAGGTCGGGGGAGAGAATCAGAGAAAGGGGAAAAAAAAACCCGACAATAAACCAATACAGAGTACAAAGGGAAAAACCCAAACACAATACTCCATACAACATGAGAAAAAAAAGCCCAGAGAAAGGAAAAAAAAACAATCGACAATAAACCAATGCAGAGTACAAGGGGAAAACCCAAACACCATACTCCATAAAATACAACATGAGAGAGAAAACCCATTCAGGCAGAGGATAATTGCGGAGATAACAGCCCCAACACACAGGGAAGAAAAAAAACCCACAATACCCCATAAACCATGTACAGGTCAAACAACGAAAATCAACCCCAGAGCCCCCAAAATGAAAGGAGAACTCCCAAGGGTGAAAATAAACCATACAGCCATCCCTCACACAGGAGGGGAACCCCCCCCCCCCAAAAAAAAATCACCCTAAACGCGGAACAATAATAACAGCTTAGCTGTACCCACCCAAACATAAGCACAGCAAAAGACATTCGGTTCGGGGGGTCTCCCCGCACCCAGCGTCCATACCGCTAGCAAGGGTGAAGGGAAAAGTTTCGGCGGCCTACCCGAACCCCAGGCCAGAAAACACAGTTCCTCGGGAGGCCGAACCAGATCGCCGAACAGAAAGTCTAGCGGGTCGGGCGGCCGCACAAGCGAGCCGAAAGGGCACGGCAGACCCTCTGACGGCAGACCCGCATCGCTCAACCACCAGGCCCGTAGGGGAGAGGGAGAGGTCCACAAGTGCCCTAGTGGAAGAGGCTTGGGGGAGAGCTGATGACGAGGTGGTCCAACATCAGATGGCAGGAGATCAGCAGCTCCCTCACCGGACCTGGACACCGCTGGTGCAGAACCCACGTCGGACCCCGATTGGGTCTCGGGCAAACCCACGTCGGACCCCGATTGGGTCTCCGTTGAACCCGCTTCAGACCCCGATTGGGCCGGCGCCGCACCAGAACCGACCTCCGACGTTGAACCTGGACCCTCTGGCACCACGAGTGATGGCAGCTCCTCGCCGGCGACCCTGGGAGAAGGCTCAGGAGAGAAAACAGAACCGGGATCAGGATCACCGGCAGCGCCAGAACCCGGCGAGATGAGCTCGGACGCAGCGGACGGCTGCACCCGGCTGCACCCGGCTCATCTCCCCTCGAGACAGGCTAAAGTGCTCTAAAGTAAGGAGAAGAAAGATAAGATAGAGCACTTGCCTGATCTCGGGTTCTGATGCCGTCCAGGACTGCGAAGATCCGGGATCCAGCATCAGGAGGTTGTCATCAGGCTCCCACTTAGCTGCGTCGGGCTCCGCAGCTGGCATGATGGACAACGCAGCTTGTGATTCCTCCGGCACCGGTGCCCACGCCGACAGCCCACACGGCGTGGTGGCAGGAGAACCTCGTCCCGCTGGACCGGACCGCTCCTCCGTGGAGACCCGGGGACGCTTGGTCGTTGGCGCAGACTCCACGTAGCAATCCGCTTTCCTCCTCCGTCCACGGCGTAGCTGCGGAACCGGAACCAGGCTGTCCAGAACCGCAGGCCCCCTGCTCATCCCACGACGTTGGCCTGGCGCCGGGGGCCGCTCAGCGGAGGGAGACACAGAGGGTGCAGGATTAATGACTACAGCTACAGCAGGTGGTGGGAGTTTGGGGAGCTGCGAACCCCGAACTCCACCTCCAGGAGTTTGACAGAGCAAATCACAAGGTGAATGTTAAAAAACTGGGACTTGCCTGTCTCCTGGAGGCTGGATGGTGCCTGCTGTAGTGGACGTTGCTCCTCCCTTTCCCCGCCGGACGGTAACAGAGGACCCCCTGAGAGGACGTCGGGGAGCCGCTCGTGTTGATTCCAGGAGGGAGCTCGCCAGGTCAGGATTCTGGATGCACACAGCAGCCGGGGAGCGCGTTGAGGAGGAGGGGGTGACAGCCGAGATGAGCCGGGCCCGAAGTGCTGGCGTAACAGTGGAGGGAGGTGGCACAGGAGGCGAGGCTGCGGGATCTCCTCTCAGACGAGGCGCAGGAGTGACAGCTGCGTGGGAGGATGAGACCTTGTGGCAACCCGGAACTGGATCCGGACGGGGTTCATGCTGAGACGGTTTGGCAATGTGACGACGGCTATTCCCATGGGGCAAAGCGAAGAAGAACCCAGGAATCGCCGCTCCTGAGCAGAGACCGAGATGAGGAGGACGTCGAACTCAGGGTAGTCTCGCAGCCCTGGACTCCTTTCCACCAATCTTACTGCCGCCGCCACATGCTTCATGGTGGAGGACGGGTGCACAGCGGAGCGAGCAGCAGCCACTAGGTCCCGGACCTTAATAGCTGTCAACTGCAGATCCTCCGGGGGAATCCCGAGTGAGGTCGTGCTGGATGGGGAAAGCCCTCTGGATGGCGCGAACTCCCGGGCCGGAGTGGAGGCAGGAACGGGATCCCAAAGCGTAGGGTGACATCTCCTCCTCTTCGGCCTCCTACCGGGATTTCCCTCCAACCCACGGAGCTCCTCTTGCTGCGCAGCGATGGCGTCCCTCCTGGCACAGACCTCAGGATGGTTGGAATGGCGAGGGAGACTGTCCAGGAGATTCTCAGCATAGTCTAGGTGCCAGCATTTCTTTTTGGGGGTGTCGTACAGGGTGGCGGTGAAGAGCGTCCCGTCGACATCCTCCAAGATGGCTGACAGCTTGTCACCCTGGCGCCGAACGCGACTCCTGGGAGACGGCATGCTCTAAGAGCAGGCACCCAGATGGGAAGACACAAGTCCAACGGCAAACTCACGGCCGCCGGCAACTCATCTGGCTGTGACTTACTGTTACGTGTGGCCCTCGCGAGCCACACAATGAGAGCCGAGGGCGAGCCAGTGAGTTTGCGATGTTTTATTAAGATAGGGAACAGGGGATAAGGAATACGGCCTCGTGGGGCCAAAAGCACAAATACTCATACAGGTGTACACTCACAAATAATGCAGAACAACGAGCAGAGGACTGGCGCCGGGCGTAGGGGTTCCAGCCTTCGATGTGCTAAGTCACAGCCCCGAATGATCGGAGCTGCTCCTTTTTATACTCATTAGCAGTGCCTCAGCTGATGAGGGTTAATTGGGCTCCAGCCGTCCCGTAACTGACAGCTGGGAACCCGCTGAGACGCTGTCACAGAAAGAACCGGGCTGAGAGGAATATGGTCTGAGCGCCGGATGACACGGCGTCTCATCCCACGTGACACCTCACTTCTCTGCCAAGTCTCAACAAGAAATAAATGATTCAAAAAGAATGATTTATTTGAGATGGAACGTGCGTTAAGCAATGCCAGCTGGATGGGCCCTGTAACAGCAGCAGTCTCGCCAGGAATGGGGGCCGGTGAAAGTTGATGTAGGCACCCGCTACCTGCAGGGGAGGTAGCAGGTACCTACGATCTGCCGTGCGCCGCAGCGTGGCCTGGGTAGCCTTCCACAACTGGCGGCAGCATCTCAAGTGGGCACGTACTGAAGGTACGGCAATGTCTCCCTCCTCCTCGCGAAACAGCGGGGGATTGTAGCCCAGAGAGGCCTCAAACGGAGACATGCCTATGGCAGATGACACGGTGGTGTTGTGAGCGTACTCAACCCATGGCAGGTAGGTGCTCCAGGATGCTGGGTTGGCAGTGGTGACGCACCATAGCACTGCCTCCAGCTCCTGATTGACACGCTCACATTGGCCGTTGCTCTGAGGGTGGTACCCCGACAATAGGCTCACCGTAGCCCCAATGGCATTACAAAAGGCCCCCCCATACCTATGAGACGAACTGGGGCCCATGGTTGGACATGATGTCTAGAGGGATGTTGTGCAGCCTCACCACATGGAGGACGAGGAGATCCGCTGTCTCCTTCGCAGTGGGCAGACCCTGCAGGGGGATGAAGTGGGCTGCCTTTGAGAATCTGTCCACAATGGTAAGGATGATGGCGTTGTTGGCAGAGGATGGGAGGCCGGTGACGAAATCCAAGGCCACGTGGGACCAGGGCCAGCCAGGGATAGGGAGAGGATGAAGCAGGCCAGCCGGAGGAGAGGAGGACGTCTTGTCAGTGGCACATTGGGGACAGGCGCAGATATACTCCCCGACATCCTTCCGGAGTGATGGCCACCAAAAGGTCCTCTGAAGAAGAGTCACTGTGCGTGCCATCCCCAGATGGCACAAGAGCTTGGAGGAGTGGGCCCAATTAATCACCTCGCCCTGGACGGCAGATGGCACATACAACCTCCCCGCTGGTCCCCTGCCCGGGTTCACCTCGGTCTCCTGCACTCTCAAAACCCTCTCCTTAATACCTCATGAGAGGGCGCCAATGATGCACGATGGGGGAATGATGGGGTGCGCTGGAACCTCCGCAGCATCCGAGGCGAATTGCTTAGATAAGGCGTCAGGCTTGGTGGTCTTGGACCTGGGGCAGTAGGTGATGGTAAAGTCAAATTGGCCAAAAAACAGGGACCAACGGGCCTGGCACGCGTTCAGTCGTTTAGCCATCCTGAGGTATTCCAAGTTCTTATGGTCCGTCCAGACGATAAACAGCTAAGA
This sequence comes from Pholidichthys leucotaenia, assembly GCA_020510985.1. Classification (NCBI taxonomy): domain Eukaryota; kingdom Metazoa; phylum Chordata; class Actinopteri; order Cichliformes; family Pholidichthyidae; genus Pholidichthys; species Pholidichthys leucotaenia. The sequence goes on along the minus strand of CM035846.1, from coordinate 59,899,144 downwards.
GGCCCCTTCCAGCCAATGGCGCCACTCCTCCAGTGCCAACTTGACGTCCAGGAGCTCCCTGTACCCGATGTCATAGTTCCTCTCCGCTGGGGAGAGACGGCGGGAGAAGAACGTGCAGGGGTGAATTTTGTCGTCCACCGGGGAGCGTTGAGACAGCACGGCTCCAATGCCAGAATCCGAAGCGTCTACTTCAAGTAGGCACTGCAGAGTGGGGTCCACCTGCACCAAGATCGGAGGAGAGGAGAATTGAGACTTTAAGTCCACAAAGGCCGCCTCAGTCGCCTCCATCCACCGGAAGGGCACCTTGGAGGAGGTGAGGCGAATAAGAGGAAGGGCAATAAGGCTGTAGCTCTTAATGAAGAAGTGGTAGAAGTTGGTGAATCCCAGAAACTGCTGTAGGTGCTTCCGGGAGGAGGGAGTCGGCCACTCTACCACTGCTTTTACCTTAGCTGGGTCCGCGATGATTTGGTTGTGTGAGATGATGAAACAGGAATGACGTGGCTGAATTGTGGAACTCGCATTTCTCTGCCTTCACAAACAGCTTGTTCTCCAGTAGCCACTGCAACACTCTCCTCACGTGCACCCGGTGTTCATCGAGGGACTGGAAAAAATCACGATATCATCAAGGTAAACAAAGACAAGTAAGCCCAGAAAGTCCCTCAACACATCATTAATAAGCCGTTGGAATACAGCGGGAGTGTTGGTCAGCCCAAATGGCATGACAAGGTACTCGAAATGACCGCTAGGGGTCCGGAACGCCGTCTTCCATTCGTCCTTCTCCCGGATCCGCGCCAGATGGTAGGCGTTGCAGAGGTCTAGTTTGGTGAACCAGGAGGCCCCCTGGAGGGAGTCAAATGCCGTGTTGATGGGTGGGAGTATGTATTTATCCTTGATGGTGATGTTATTAAGCTCCCGGAAATCAAGGCATGGTCTCAGCAAGCCGTCCTTTTTGCCCACAAAGAAGAAGCCCGCCCCCACTGCCGAGGACGATGGATGAATGATGCCCGAGTTCAAGGACTCCTTGATATACAGTATGTCTCCATGGCTCCCGCTCTGGAACTGACAGGCTGTACAGCCGACTAGATGGTAACGGAGCTCCGGACCGGAGGTTGATGGCACAATCGTATGGGCAGTGGGGGGGAAGAGACAGGGCTTGGGACTTACTAAAGGCGGCCCCCAGGTCGTGGTATTCCGGGGGAACCTTGGCCAGGTCAGGCTGAGGTGTGTCAGGGACACCGAGAGGCACAGATGGCAAGCAAGCAGCAGACTGAAGGCAAGCACTGAGACAAAATGAGCTCCAAGAGACTAAGTTCCCGGAGTGCCAGTCAATAGAGGGGTTGTGTAACCGGAACCAGGGATAACCTAAGATAACCGGATAGGTGGAGACCGGAAGCACAAACAACCTGAGCTGCTCACGGTGATTTCCCGACACAATAACTGATACCGGGGCAGTTTGTTTAGACACCACGGCCAGTGGGGCTTTGAGTTTAAGAGGTGTCCTCAATTGGTGGCAGGGAAGCCCCAATCGGGTTGCCAGTTCCCTAGAGATGAAGCTCTGCTCGGCCCCTGAATCAATAAGTGCATGTGTGGCAATTTCAACCTGATTATGAACAAAACGGATGGGTAACAGGAATTTAGTGAGGGGATTATTTTGGATTGAGTCCGGGAGTACCCCTACTGCGACGCACGGACTCCCTCTTTTGGCCATATGGGACAAGTAGCAAGCTCATGCTCCTCGCTGCCGCAATAAAGACATAGCCCTAACTCCCAGCAGTGCTGTTTCTCCGCTGGTGGTAACTTAGACTGTCCTACTACCATTGGCTCAGGGGAGCCTAATGAATCAGAGGGAGGTAGGGTCAGCAGGGGGAGCTGTGGGGAGTGGCAAAACTGAGTGCCTGAGAGACCGGAAGTTTTATGCTCGTTGGCCCGTTCCCTTAACCGATTGTCCAAGCTAATGGCCAGAGAAATGAGCTTGGTTAACTTACTGGGCTTTTCCAGACAGGCTAGCTTGTCCCTCAGGCTAGGGCTAAGGCTTCGGATAAAGATGCTGCAAAGGGAGGCGTCCTCCCACCCCACCTCCGTGGCTACCACCTGGAAGTCTACCACGTAGTCGGCTACTGATTTGCTCCCTTGCCTTAAGTTGAGTAGCTGGGAGGTAAGCACGCTATCATGGTCAGAGTGGTCAAACACCTCGTTAAACTCACTCACTAACTGGTCATATGTTATATTAGCGTAATCAGCCCTAGCCATAACCACGTGAGCCCAGGCTAATGCCCGCCCCTCCAGAAGATTAACTACATAGCCTATGTGGCTGTGACTTGTAGGAAAATCCCCTGGAACTCGCTGGAAGACTATCCCACATTGCAACAGGAATCCCCTAGCCTCCCCTAGCTTACCATTGAAGCATGTGGGCATGGGGATTGGTGTCAGACTGGATGCTGGAGACGTAACAGGGATGGAACTAGCTGGAGCGGCTGTGCTACCCAAAGCTGGAGGAAAAGGGCTGAGGACCTGACAGACGATCCAAGCGGGAGTTTATCTGAACCATCTGAGTGAGTATGACCTGTTGTTAGTGTGATAATTGGTCTACTCGAGCCTCTAAGGTGTTAACCTTGTGTGCTAGCGCACTGTCTGCTGGGTCGTTTTGACAGAGTCATACTGACATGATTCGAGACCCAGTAAGCAAACACAGACTCAGAAATAAACTCATTTATCTTTATTGCGAAGTGAGTGTGTGGGTATGTGCGTGTATGTGTAAATGTAGCAGCCGGGGTGAGCAGAGCACTGTACAGCCTGGCAACCCTATGGAAGAGCAGAGACAGGGGTGATTAGTGCCAACACTCTGGAGAGATGGTTCAGTTATGTTTGGTCTTACTGTTGATGAGTTGGAGAACAGCTCAGGCTTGGCCCCGAAGTGCTCCGGCCAGGGAGACAGTGTTTACAGGCCCGGTTGCAGAGGGAATGAAGGGAGGAGTGTCACAGCTCGCCGCTCTCAGGCATCCACCTCAGCTGCACGCACACCTGCGCCTTGTTAGCGAGGAGCTATTTATTCCACCTCGCCCTGAGCATCGGTCTGGAGCTGTCTGTTCTACAACGCGCTCAAACCCTCAGCAGGATCATCTCTCCAGTCCTGCCACTCATCGCTGCTTCACGTAAGCTGTCATATCTCTTACCTGTTTTCTCAGCCTTCCCCTGTGCACAGGTGGATTCCCTGGCGGCGGATACCCTCACCTTCGCCATCTTCTCCTCCCACATCTCCACGCTTTGTCGTGTGCGCAGCAGGGTGCTGTCTCCCAGGCCTGAAATCCTCGCCAATGCCAGCCACCATTCCCTCTGCAAGTAAGCATAACTCTGCATCACTTTCCCGTGTGGTTTTGCCCAGCTCACTCCCTGTCTGTGTTTCTCCCATAGGGTTGCCTGGCCGCACGGCGTGCTGCTCTGTTCCTGTTCTCATCGTCCACCCACAATCCACTATCATATCACATACACGCACCCAAACACACCTTTCTGGTTGAATAAAGCTATCAAATCTACCTGAGCCTGCGTGCGTGTTTCCTGGGCCGGAAATTATGTCAAGGAGTTGTTGAGGTGCAGAGTGTGCTTGGTCCGCCGCCAGGAGGAAGAGGTCTGCCACCACGGATTCCACCTGTGCACAGGGGAGCAGAGCGTAGAGTGGTGATAATGATGACAATGGCTTACTTGACGTTGGGGAGTAGGAATTCCCAGGAGAGCGATGAGGTAGGGAAGGATTCTCTGGAGAACGATGAGGTTGAGAGGGATTCTCTGGAGAACAACGACGAAGAGAAGGAATCTCTGGAAAATGACGAAGAGGTGTAACAGTCTCACCAGACCAGGGAGTTAGACGACTCCGTGCAGACCAGAGGGCAGCACGGCTTAAATACTCAAGCTGATGAGGAAAGCAGGTGTGCGTGCAGCTGTGGAGGATAAGGCAACAGGCAGGCAGAGCGAATCACCACAATACCTACCCAGGACCTCCTCATCACCTCTGTTCCCTTCACCTATATGTCCATTAAAGTCTGCTCCAATCACCACTCTCTCCCTCCTAGGAACACTCTCTACCACTTCATCCAAATTACTCCAGAATTCCTCTCTTTTCTACCTGACATCCAACTTGTGGGGCATATGCACTGACAACATTCAACATCACACTCCTAGCTTCAAACTCATGAATATGTCTGACTCCCTCTTTACCTCCTGAACACTCTTCACACACTCTTCCTTCAAGATTACTCCTACCCCATTTCTATTGCGATCTACACCATGGTAGAACAGTTTAAATCCACCTCCAATGCTCCTAGCCTTGCTTCCCTTCCATCTGGTTTCTTGAACACACAGTATATCTACCTTTCTTCTCTCCATTATATCAGCCAACTCTCTGCCTTTACCAGTCATAGTCCCTACATTTAATGTCGCTACTCTCTCCTCCACACTTCTACATTTCCTTTTCTCTCTCTCCTTCTTAACACGCCTTCCCCCTCTCCTCCTCCTCGATCTTTGACCAACGGTAGCCCAATTTCCACCGGCACCCTGTCAGTTTACAGCACTGGTGGCGGTCATTGTTAACCCGGGCCTCAACCAATCTGGTATGAAAGTCTCATTCGTCATGATCTGCATGTTTGATTTGGCAAATGTTTTATGTCAGATGCCCTTCCTGACACAACCCTCCCCATTCACCCAGGCTTGGGACCAGCACTAGGAGTACACTGGCTTGTGCACTCCCGGTGGCTAGGCTTGTTTCAGTTTGCAAAGTAAACTGCTAAAAAAAAAAAAAAAAAAACAATTTATCAAATCATTTTTATTGTGGTTATTTCAGTCAAATATCAGGTTTGTTTTTATAAACCTTGCTCACTGTTCTCTCCCAGCTACTCTGAGTGGTGACCCTCTTTTCCTCAAGGTTCACCACTATAGAAAAGTATCACAAAAATCTGATTGTCACTACAGATGTGATAGAACGTTTTTAAGACCAGCATAATCAAATTATTACAGGTGTCCTGTCCCCCTCAACTTAATAAACTGCTGTTTTCTCTGAAAAAATAACAACCTTAAGTGGGTTTTATTTCACAGCACCACATCAGCTTTACTTTAGTAAGCAAATAAATCACTTAAACTTACTAATGTCTATACAGGACTTCAAAAGTTATTTTATAGCAAGTTAATTAACCACGTCACACTGTGGTATTTTTATATTACTGACCTTCAGTAATAAACTGATAATAATGAATAAATCAGCTTGATTTGTTTTTTCAGACATGTGTTTAGAGTAAGAATGATTAAAAAAAAGGTTTTACATTTCAGCTTTGATTTAATCTTAAACAATGTTAAGAATTACCAGTGCTTAAATGGGGGAAGTGTGGTAACATTTATACTACACAGACCTAAATGCAGAATTCAAACACAAGATAAACAGAATTTGAAAATATCATCTGAATAATGGCTGATTTATGAAAAACCTCAAACCAAGAATATCACAGAAAATCAACTTCAATCCTGAAAAAAAGTTCACATGATCAGTATGTTTTTAATAGAAACGTTTAATTCAGAATTGAGAACAGAGTATTTACTGTATGTACATGCAACACAGTCTGAATATACAATATAAATAATCTCATGGGAATGCTACAACAGCTTGCACCTTTTTTTGGAGCGGCACTTTACAATATAACAAGCATAAAATAGTACATATAGTGGCCATAATAACCCACAATTCATTCATTCATTCAGCCTCATCTGACAGAAATGTGAAAGCTAAAGGCGTGGGTCGTGCTATTTTTTATTATTTATTAAACTTTTCTCTTCACACAGGAAGCTTCATCCTACAACGAATGATACATAAATATTTTAAAAACCCCACATGCTCCTTATACCCGTTTAGGAATATGAAAGGGGACTTGTAGTGAGCTGTGGTGCCTGTATTTTCACCATAGTGCACTCACAACCACCATGAAGCCGAACTGACGGCAGTGTGTGTGTGTGTGTGTGTGTGTGTGAGTGAGATCAGGTGCCAGTGGTGGGTGGCACTGGCTGATCACAGGACAGAAACGCTGACTGTTGGTGTTTTTGACGCAAAAATGACTCAGATTCTGTCAGCAAGTATGTGGCACAAAAGAAAAAAAAAGCTTTGGTCATGCATAGTTGTGGTTTTAGTGATTGAATAAGTGCAAAGATTTGAAGGAGAGATGCATTTAGGCAGATGTAAAAGGAGCGATTAAATGATAGGCCAGGGGTTGGCAACCTGTGGCTCCGGAGCCAACTGTGTTCTATGACTGTTCACGGAAATTTCCAGTCGCCATGTGCCGATGTCAGGGTGCTCCCAACGTTCTCCCCACCGGTGTCAGGTTTCATTTCAACATGGCATTGAGAAGAGAAGCAGCAGCAGGACATGGAAATGCCGCTGGCGTTTAAATCTGTTTTGCGGCGACATTTTGGCTTCAGTATCGACTACAGTACTGTATATAGTGGCCAGGGGTGAACTGGGACAAAAATTCAGGTGGGGAATTTGACTTCATCACAGCCTGCGCTGTTTTTTGCAAACCAGAAACCACCACAATTTTAGTAGGCCAACAATTTAAAATAACAGGTATCAAACTAGTTATAAATATAATTATAACCTTCAGCTGGGAGGGAAATTATCCAGATTGTAAGTAATGACTGCTTTGATAGTCAATGATCAACTAATCTTAACATAAATGTGGTGCTGCTTCTGGTTTCTTGACCTTTTCAGAATAAAAACACAAGAACAAGTCATATGGTCAAGTTACTGCGTTGTTTTTAAGATACAATGTGTGTGCTACTGATAGTTTAAACAGGGCACATCAATTGTTAGGCTACTTTTTTACTAAATAACAAAACATACAAATTTTTAGGTTAAAAGGTTCAATTTTAAATAAAAAAGGTCAAATTTTTCATCCAAAAAGTTCAAAATTGGTCAAAAAAATTTGTACCTTTATGAAAAGATGTAAAAATGAGAAAAGAAAACAAATTTAGGAGAGAACGGACACAAGTAGATGAGAGGAAAGTTGACGCTGCATACTACATATGACATAATGGCTGGAACCAGGGGACAGAAGACAGACTCGAGGTGTTACAATTAACCTTTTATTCACCCAAGTGAAGCGTGTGAGTGCGTGTATGTGTAGTAGTGTGGTGTGCAGGGTTCGTGCTGGAGCTGAGCAGGTCTGCGTGCTGCCTGGCAACCCTAGGGAGACAGAGCAGAGTAATTAGTACTGCACCGCAGCGGGAGATGTAACAAGAACTGCTGCTTACTTGCAGGTGGCGATGCTGAGCCTCTGCTTGCCTTGCGAGCGACTGCCAGGAGGGGAGCGTCCTGCTCGGTGTCGTGAAGCAGAGGAAAGACTCCGGTGCTGGGGAGGAGCTGAGCCGCCGCCGGGGAGAGATAATCCGCCGCCTGGAGGATCCACCTGTGCACAGGGGAGAATAGCTTGGCAAGGTAAGAGCTTGGTTTGCTTACGTGGCAAGACGTGACAAACTTGGTCAGGCAAAGAGTCAGTCCGTGACTGAGAACGAGGGGCGTGCCTCCGTGATGATGACAGATGACTCCGTGCTGAGTTGCTGGCAGGTCTGGCTCTTATATTCCACTGGGAATTAGCGACAGGTGTGCACGCAGCCGGAACTGATGATGGCCCCGCGGCCGCCATGACAGTACTACCCCCTCTAGAGGTGCCTCCTGGCACCTGTCCTGTCTTACCTGGATGTGTCCGGTGGAAGTCGCGGATTAGCTGCTTATCGAGAATCAGGGCCGGGTGTGTCCAGGATCTGTGTTCAGGGCCGAATCCTTCCCAATCCACCAGATATTGCAAGCCACGACCCCGCCGGCGGACGTCCAAGATGGCAGTAACCCCCCATGCCAGGTGGCCGTCGATCATCCTGGTGGGGGGGGGACGCTGCGGGGGGCGGGCAGAGGGGATCGGCAACGAAGGGCTTCACCTGAGAAACATGAAAGGTGGGACAGATGCGCATGGAAGGGGGGAGGGCTAGGCGAACAGCCACAGGGTTAATTATGCGGACAATGGGATAAGGCCCAATGAAACGCTTAGTCAACTTGCGTTTTTCTGCCTTTACATTAATGTTGCATGTGGAGAACCAAACCTGCTGACCCACCTTGTACTTGGGTGCCGGTCTCCTGCAGCGGTTGGCCATCCTGATATTGCGTTCCGTGGTCCGGAGGAGGACTCTGCGGGTGGTGGTCCAGAGCCGGTGGCAGCGCCTGACATGGGCGTATACAGAAGGCACTGCCACCTCCTTCTCCTCCTCCGAGAACAGCGGTGGGTCATACCCCAATGATGCCCTGAAGGGGGACATCCCAGTTGCAGAGGACACCGTGGAGTTGTGGGCGTATTTAATCCATGGCAGGTAACTGGTCCAAGAAGAGGAGCTGGATGCAATGACGCAGCGAAGGGCGGCTTCCAGCTCCTGAGTCGCCCGCTCACACTGCCTATTACTCTGGGGATGGTAACCCGATGACAGGCTCGCCGTCAACCCCAACGCCTGGCAGAACGCCCCCCAAACCTGAGACACAAACTGGGGGCCCCGATCCGAGACGACGTCCGTGGGGATTCCATGGAGGCGGACTACATGTTGCACCAGTAGGTCCGCCATCTCCTGCGCCGTCGGCAACCCCCGAAGGGGCACAAAGTGGGCCGCCTTGGAGAAGCGATCGATGATGGTCAGGATCGTGGTGAACTGGTTGGACGGGGGGAGGCCTGTCACGAAGTCCAGGGCAACGTGCGACCAAGGGCGAGTAGGAACCGGCAGAGGATGGAGCAGTCCAGCCGGGGGAGAAGAGGAAGACTTCCTGGTGGCGTATTGAGCGCAGGCTCGGATGTAGTTGTTGATGTCTCTCCGCAGCCCCGGCCACCAGAACGCCCTTTGGAGAAGCGCAACCGTGCAAGACACCCCAGGGTGACATGCCAACTTCATGGCGTGGGCCCACTGGATAACCTCACCTCGGACTGGCGTAGGAATGAACAATCGCCCCGGGGGGCCGCCTCCCGGATCGGGCTCAGCCTCCTGTGCCTTCATCACCTTTTCCCGGATGTCCCACACGAGGGCGCCCACAACGCAGGACGGAGGGAGGATGGTCTCTTCTTGATCTTCGGATGCCTCCGCCAAGAACTGCCTGGAGAGGGCGTCTGGCTTCTGATTCTTGCTTCCGGGGCGGTAGGTGATGGAAAAGTTGAACCGACCAAAAAAGAGGGACCAGCGGGCCTGACGAGAATTCAACCGCCTCGCAGTCCTCAGATACTCCAGGTTCTTATGGTCGATCCACACAACAAAAGGCTGAGCAGCACCCTCCAGCCAATGATGCCACTCCTCCAAGGCGAGCTTAACCGCCAGCAGCTTCCTGTCACCGATGCTGTAGTTCCTCTCTGCAAGCAGTAGGCGGCGAGAGAAGAAGGCGCAGAGCCGGATCACTCCGTCGACTGGAGAACACTGGGAGAGTACTGCCCCCACCCCGGAGTCCGAAGCGTCCACCTCCATCAGGCACTGGAGATTCGGATCCACCTGCGTCAGGATGCGGGACGAAGCAAACTCCCTCTTGAGCGTCTCGAATGCCACTGCAGCCTCCTCTGTCCAGCCAAAGGGGATCTTGGGGGACGTGAGATTGGTCAGCGGGCGAGCTATTATACCAAACCTAGGCACAAAGCGGCGATAAAAATTAGCAAATCCCAAAAACCACTGCAGTTGCTTCCTGGACGGGGGGGGGGGGGGCACTCCACCACCGCCTTGACCTTGGCTTGATCGGGGAGGACCTGGTTGTGCGAGATCACAAACCCCAAAAAGGACGTCCTCCTGGCGTGAAACTCGCACTTCTCGGCTTTGACAAACAACTGATTCTCCAGGAGTCACTGGAGGACCCGCCTCACGTGTACCTGATGTTCCTCCAAGGACCGGGAGAAGATGAGGATGTCATCGAGATATACGAAGACGAAGGCGCCCAGGAAGTCCCGGAGGACGTCGTTTATCAAGCGCTGGAAGATGGCCGGAGCGTTGGTCAGCCCAAACGGCATCACCAGATACTCAAAGTGGCCGCTTGGGGTCCAGAAGCCTGTCTTCCACTCATCGCCCTCCTTGATCCACACGAGATGGTACGCGTTGCGGAGATCCAACTTGGTGAACCAAGAGGCCCCCTGGAGAGAGTCAGAAGCCGAGTCCATAAGAGGCAGCGTGTACTTGTCTTTTATTGTGATGTCGTTAAGACCCCTAAAATCAATACATGGGCACAGGGAGCCATCCTTCTTGCCAACGAAGAAAAATCCTGCCCCCACTGCTGAGGAAGACGGGCGGATGATCCCGGAGCTGAGCGATTCTTTAATGTAGGTGTCCATCGCCTCCCGATCCAGAGCAGATAGGCTGTATAAACGGCTCGACGGAAGCGGGGCACCAGCCCGGAGATTAATGGAGCAGTCATAGGGGCGGTGGGGGGGAGGGACAGCGCCCGGGATTTACTGAAGACAGCTCCCAGATCGTGATATACCTCCGGTACTCTGGACAGGTCCGGGGGGGGGGGGCACACACGTGGGCCACAGACACCGATGGGGCACAGGCCACCGACTGCAGGCATGCATTGAGACAAAAAGGGCTCCATGAAACGATGCTCCCACTCTGCCAGTCAAATGAAGGGTTATGCAACCGGAGCCAGGGGTAGCCCAGGATGACTGGAGAGGTGGAGGAGGGCAGCACCAGAAAACGAAGGTCCTCCCGGTGGTTTCCGGAGACAATCACCGACACCGGGGCAGTCTGCTGAGAGACAGCTGTTAATGGGGTCTTTGACAGGGTGATCAGCTTGAGAGGAGGCCGAAGAGTTTGACACGGGAGGCCCAACCGGGTTGCCAGATCTCCTGAAATGAAACTCTGCTCATCCCCCGAATCAATCAGTGCATGAGTGGAGTGTTCAATATGTTTAGAGATAAGCCGAATGGGAACGAGGCAGCTGGTGAGGGGTTTTGACTGGGACGCGTCCGTGAGTCCCCCTACTGTGACCCACGGACCTCCTCTTTTACCCGATTCGTACATTCAGCCAACTCATGTGAAGCACTCCCACAATAATAACACAACCCCAACTCCCTCCAGCGCTGTCTTTCAGCGGCCGAAATCCCAGAGCGCCCGATTACCATATCCTCCTGCCCCGGAAGTTCCTCCGAGGGGGGCAGGGCCAACTGGGACGGCTGAGAGGAACGAAAATATTGCGTGCTCGAGTAGCTGGACGCTCTTCGCTCGGCGGCACGCTCCTTCAGCCTATTATCTAGACTGATGGTAAAAGAAATTAGCTCATTTAACCCATCTGGCTTATCCCGGGTAGCTAACTCATCCCTTAGCCCAGGGCTTAGACTACGGATAAATATGCTACATAGTGAAGCATCCTCCCACCTGACCTCCGCAGCTGCTACCCGGAAGTCGACAGCGTAGTCCGCAGTGGACCTGCTGCCCTGTCAAAGGTTTAATAACCGGGTAGCGAGCACAGAGTCCCGATCGGTGTGGTCAAACACTTCGGTAAATTGGGCCAGAAACTGCTGGTAAGTTAAATTGGCGTAGCTGGGCTTAGCCATGACTGCATAGGCCCAAGCTAACGCCCTACCCTCTAGCAGGTTAGCTATGTAGCCAATCTTACTATGGTCTGTGGGAAAGTCCCCCGGCACCCGATGGAAAACTGTCTCACATTGTAAGATAAATCCCCAAGCCTTCCCGAGCTTCCCACTGAAGCAAGCGGGTGTAGGCACCGGTGTGAGACGGGTTGGGGGAGTCTGACTAACCTGGCTAGGCAGGGAGCTAGCGGGGCCCAGTGGAACCCCGGAGGCCGGTGGAAACGCCCGCTGTCCTTCCAGGCGATCCAACCGGCTGTTAATTTGAGTTAATTGGGTGAGGATGACATTTTGTTGGTAAGTTAACTGCTCAACTCGAGCATCTATGGTGTTTAAGCAGCGTGCTAGCGCGCTGTCCGCTGGGTCACTTTGACAGAGCCGTACTGACATAATGGATGGACCCAGGGGACAGAAGACAGACTCGAGGTGTTACAATTAACCTTTTATTTACCCAAGTGAAACGTGTGAGTGCGTGTATGTATAGTAGTGTGGTGTGCAGGGTTCGTGCTGGAGCTGAGCAGGTCTGCGTGCTGCCTGGCAACCCTAGGGAGACAGAGCAGAGTAATTAGTACTGCACCGCAGCGGGAGATGTAACAAGAACTGCTGCTTACTTGCAGGTGGCGATGCTGACCCTCTGCTTGCCTTGCGAGCGACTGCCAGGAGGGGAGCGTCCTGCTCGGTGTCGTGAAGCGGAGGGAAGACTCCGGTGCCGTGGAGGAGGTGAGCTGCCGCCGGGGAGAGATAATCCGCCGCCTGGAGGATCCACCTGTGCACAGGGGAGAATAGCTTGGCAAGGTAAGAGCTTGGTTTGCTTACGTAGCAAGACGTGATGAACTTGGTCAGGCAAAGAGTCAGTCCGTGACTGAGAACGAGGGACGTGCCTCCGTGATGATGACAGACGGCTCTGTGCTGAGTCGCTGGCAGGTCTGGCTCTTATAGTCCGCTGGGAATTAGCGACAGGTGTGCACGCAGCCAGAACTGATGATGGCCCTGCGGCCGCCATGACAACATATAACCTATAGTTCTGAAAATTATGCAGCTTTTTCTTAAAACACCTGAATAGTCCTGAAAACACTGCCTTATGAATGTAAGATGGAGGTAATATAACTAATGTTAATGCAACCTATTTATTACATTAGAGAACATTAATCCTAAACGAAGCTCTACAACATTATAATATAACCACAAATGCTCACTTACCACACTACTTCATATACTAAAGATCATATAAAAATGTTACTTTACAGTGCATCAAGAAAGTATTCACAGCGCTTCACTTTTTCCACATTTTGTTATGTTCTACACACAATACCCCATAATGACACCCGTGAAAAAAGTTTTTGAGATTTTTGAAAATTTATTAAAAATAAAAAACTAAGGAATCACATTTACATACTGTAAGTATTCACAGCCTTTGCTCAATACTTTGTTGATGCACCTTTGGCAGCAATTACAGCCTCAAGTCTTTTTGAATATGATGCCATAAGCTTGGCACACCAATCTTTGGGCAGTTTGGCGCATTTGTCTTTGCAGCACCTCTCAAGTTCCATCAGGTTGGATGGGAAGTGTCGGTGCACAGCCATTTTCAGATCTCTCCAGAGATGTTCAATTGGATTCAAGTCTGGGCTCTGGCTGGGCCACCCAAGGACATTCACAGAGTTGTCCTGAAGCCACTCCTTTAATATCTTGGCTGTTTGCTTAGGATCGTTGTCCTGCTGAAAGATGAACCGTCGCCACAGTCTGAAGTCAAGAGCACTCTGGAGCAGGTTTTCATCCAGGATGTCTCTGTACATTGCTGCATTCATCTTTCCCTCTATCCTGACTAGTCTCCCAGTTCCTGCTGCTGAAAAACATCTGCACAACATGATGTTGCCACCACCGTGCTTCACTGTAGCGATGGTATTGGCACGGTGATGACCAGTACCTGGTTTCCTCTAAACATGACGCCTGGCACTCACGCCAAAGAGTTCAATCTTTGTCTCATCAGACCAGAGAATTTTATTTCTCATGGTCTGAGAGTCCTTCAGGTGCCTTTTGGCAAACTCAAGGAGGGCTGCCATGTGCCTTTTACTAAGGAGTGGCTTCCGTCTGGCCAGTCTACCATACAGGCCTGATTGGTGGATTGCTGCAGAGATAGTTGTCATTCTGGAAGGTTCTCCTCTCTCCACAGAGGAACGCTGGAGCTCTGACAGAGTGACCATCGGGTTCTTGGTCACCTCCCTGACTAAGACCCTTCTCCCTCGATCGCTCGGTTTAGATGGCTGGCCAGCTCTAGGAAGAGTCCTGGTGGCTCTGAACTTCTTCCATTTATAGACCATGGAAGCCACTGTGATCATTGGGACCTTCAAAGCAGCAGAAATTTTTCTGTACCCTTCCCCAGATTTGTGCCTCGAGACAATCCTGTCTTGGAAGTCTACAGACAATTCCCTTGACTTCATATTTGGTTTGTGCTCTGACATGCACTGTCAACTGTGGGACCTTATATAGACAGGTGTGTGCCTTTCCAAATCATGTCCAATCAACCGAATTTACCACAGGTGGACTCCATTGAAGCTGTAGAAACAGGATGCACCTGAGGTTAGTTTTGAGCTTCATGGCAAAGGCTGTGAATACTTAGGTACATGTGATTTCTTAGTTTTTTCATTTTTAATAAACTAGTGGGTTTGCATGCCCATAGAAGCCAAATATTAGCAAGTATTTCTGCATACCCGTAGAAAGAAAGTGTAAGCAAGCATTTCTGCATGCCCGTAGAAAGTTATTTACCATGGCAACAGTAACCATGGTGAAACCTGCCTTTGATCTTTGATGTCACCACTCGTTCAGTGATGCCTGCCTTTGATCTTTGATAACGTGTCTGTCTGGCAACAGTAACCATGGTCATGCCTGCCTTTGCTCTATGACATCACAGTAACCATAGTGACTATGACGCCCATAGCTCGCCTATGGATGTTCATTAAAGATTTCCCCTGCTAAACTTCCGCATATCCGGGGAGGCTGAAATTCGGGGATGCACACACTTGTAACCTTAGCAAAGCACGTATAAATTCTGAGGCCAGTCCAACAAACGGTTTGGGACATACGCGTGGAACACACACACAAACAGACAGATTTCTTAAATTATAATATGACCATTGCATGCCTGTAGAAAGTAAGTATTCCTGTCTGAAACAGGTAGCCCAATCAGGCTTTACAGGCCCAAATCTAGGTTGTGTTTGAAAGTGGAATATAAAGGAGTAGCCTATATGTAGGCAATCACACATGTTAGACTTTGACAAATATGAAAGAAACTGAACTGTGACTTATTTGATTGTGTGAATATTAATTACAGAAAAACTGAAAATGAATGGGACATCCAATATTAACGAATGTTTAAGAACCGCTTGTTTATTTGTATGTCAGACTTATTTGTGTGATCTTTTATGACTTACATTCATAATAGTGTATCTTGCACTTTGGGGAATGGGAGTTGTTCAGTCACCATTATAATTGTTTTATATGTATGTATATGTGTAGTTTATAGTCTGTTGTCAATAAACTCATTCAGTACTATAACAGGACATGTTTACAAATATTTGAGACCCATTGTAGTGCATCCTTTTATATTTTAGCAATATTATAAGTACAAAACACCCAACATTATTATAATCAGAAGAATGACCCATTTGGCTGCAACTGCTGCATCAGTGTTGCCCATTTGTCAGCAAATAAAAAAAATATTTATTTTGTTATTTGGGCGTTTTTTTTTCTCATGGTCATTGTTTAGTCAAAGCGTGCGCATATGTGTCCGCATATGATATGCAAATTGATCTGGCCATTCTTCTCCACAATCATGGTGGTGTTATTAACTTTTAATTTTAGATAGCCGTGCACCGGGAGGAGCGCCATGTTGAACCCATGATGCCACAAAGGACAGCGGTGGCACAGGTGAAGCAGCAGCCGAGACTCCGTCCCATTAATTTGTCAGGCTGGGCTTGGCTCCCTGAGAAGGACTGCGATAAGCCGGTCTGGGTGCCACCCCACCCCCACCCCCCGTGTTCTCCACATATCGATGGGTGAAACACAAAACATTCTATCTGAAAAATGCACTTTCTTGAGAAAACTAAAAAAACCTTTTTCTTTTCTTGCAGAATGCTATGCTATTTTTTTTTCATCAGAATAATTTTCAGTCACAATAAAGGGCGGGACTGTCTTGCAGACAGATATGAGCAGCCTTCCTTGTTGTCATCACCCAAAGTGAAATCTGCAAATCAAAAATCCTGCAGATGGGAGGTTTTGCCATCATATGCCGAATTATCCTTTAGAGCTACGCAGCGGCCAGGACTCATGGTGTGCTGTTTAAAGGGAAGTTCAGAGACTGAACAAACTGATCAAGAAAGCTAGCTCTGTCCTGGGGCAGCGCCTTGATCCGGTGGAGGAGATAGGAGAGAGAAGGACGGTGGCTAAACTGTCATCTCTGCTGGAGTCTGAGTTCCACCCTATGCAGGACATACTGAATGCACTGAGGAGCTCATTTAGCAGCAGACTACATCATCCCAGGTGCACAACCGAGAGGTTTCGTAGGTCCTTCCTACCAACGGCTGTCAGACTGTACAACCTAAGCAGGGCTGCTCACAGAGATAGCAAAAAGACGTAACAAACTAATAGTTTTTTGAATGCAAAAGATGCAATAGACTTACACAATGGTCCCCTCCGGCATACAACTAGGAAAATACCGGTCGCTATGGAGGGTGAGAATATGTATGGGCACATAATCATACCATGTAGGATAACTAAGTAGACGGTTATGCTGTTTCATCCCATCTAGCAACAATGCTCTGCACTGTGTGTGTTTATATTTATATATCTATATATTTATTCCATCTAGCTACAATGCTCCGCACTGTGTGTTTATATATTCATATATTTATTCCATCCAGCTACAATGCTCTGCACTGTGTGTCTGTGTGTGTGTATATATATATTTTATAGTAATATGTACATATGTATATTAGCTGTTCTTGCTTGCTTGCTTTTTTTTCTTGCCTTCTGATTGTTGCTCTGAGTGTTGCTATCCCTGTGCTGTTGCAATCCTGGAATTTCCCCGTTGTGGGACTAATAAAGGCTTATCTTATCTTATCTTATCTTAAAAAGGAATTTGCAGCATCCAGTAAATGTGCCGTTACCCCCCCCCCACACACACACACACACAAACACAAAAATTTTGAAGTTGTTGTGCAGTCGGAGCCAACAAAATTACGATCCAATGATAAAAGGAATAATTGAACAGGTTTCTAACTTGGAGCTACCCTATAATGGCATATTTGCAGCATTTGTTCACAGGAAAAACCGTACAGAGCTCTGCTCATCTGCTGCCTGCAGCAAATACACACACAGAGCTACAGCAACTTTATGGTATAAAGTTGAACAACTCCATACTCGGATGCACACCCTCGTAACCTCAGCAAAGAAGCACTTATTGCGAAGCATTGTGGTGACTGACAGGTCGTGATGCTGTGTGTTATCCAATCAGCATGGCCGTGATGCGGCGTATTATCCAATGAGCACGAAGTCAGTCCAAAACCCCACCCACACTTCTTGAAGCCATGGCATGAAGACACAGAGCGGTCACAGAGCGGTGGCTAAACTTTTATTGATAAAAATTACATATTTTGACTGAGCGACTCCATATTCGGGGATGCACACCCTCGTAACCTCAGCCAAGCACATTTAAAATCTTAGGCCAGTCTGACGAACGGTTTGAGAGATATCTGAGGAACACAGACAGACACACACATATTCCTTGAATTTATAGATAGATTTGCAAAAATCTAAGAAAAAAGCTTTTTTCACATTGTCATTATGGGGTATTGTGTGTAGAACTTTGAGGGAAAAAATGAATTTAATCCATTTTGGAATAAGGCTGCAACATAACAAAATGTGGAAAAAATGAAGCACTAAATACTTTCCGGATGAACTATACGCCTTCTAGCTTAGCGCTCAGCACACTGATCTCTATAAAAAAAGGCTATAACTTGAAAGTTACAAGAGATAATGGCTTACTGTCAATTAGAAAGATGTAGAATATGATCCAAAGTTTCAGATAGGAATAAATTTACGCATCTAATTTGCATAATGTTACGACAGCTATATAAATTACATAACTCAGCCAAAATTGGACTTTGGACACATTTACACAAAGAATGGTCTGGTTTTTTGATGCCGTTTTGTCTACAGGGGTATGTTTTTATCTAATCTTAAAAGTATATGAACCAGAAAATCAATAAAATGTAAAAAAAAAAACATATACTCATCTCTTAACTGTTGCGAGGGGGACGGGGGGGGGGGGCTCGCTCGCCCACATAACCGGTCCGTTTTCGTCCATCGTGGTCGATGTTTTGCGTTGCTCGGTCATTTACACCCTCTACCACATCTACAAACTCTTATGATTATCCCACGTGAATTTCGTTTGTATTACGTTGCTATTTTTCCAGTTTCATGCAGTTTCAGTCAGAATCGCTGCCGCCATGACTGATCATGGCGGCATCCACATTGGTGTGTGAGCTCAAAGTGGAGAAAGGAAGAGTAATAATGAGGATTTCTTCTTCTTTGCTGTATTCCATGTCAGCCATGATTCCTTTGCCGCGTGTCTGCCACCTTCTGAACTGTCAGGTCAATACAGAACAGTTCAAATTCTCAGTATAGCTGGGGGACGTCAATAAGTTGACATGTGCAGTTGCTGCACTGTGCCACCGGGGGTGCCCGACCCGTCCATGCAATGTGGACAGTTAGAGGGTTAAAAGCAAAATCTCACCGCAGTCCAAAGTCTGTGTTTTTCTGCTGTGAATTTCCAGTTTGGTAACGCCCCCCCTCCAATGGGCGAGTTTGCACAGACCGTTTTTAGCTATGTAAGTATTCCTGCTTAGCCTGATTGGTTATAACATTAACCAATCAGATGGATACTCTTGGCTACCTCGGGGAAGAGGAAGGAGCCGATTGAAGGGGCTGAAAGCATCAGTTTTGCAAAACATAGCAGTGGGGGAGGAAGGGAGGAGGGACCCAGCTTGAATGTGGCTCGGCGAGACCACTGCTCTCAGCTCACTTCGCTGGCAGGTGGGGCGCCATGCTGCAGAATGTGAGCCGCCCAGTGGACCACGTTTGGTATGCAGAATTGGCGCCGGCTCGTTGCAGTTGCTGGGGGATGGGGCACCGTGCTCGGCGAGACTGCCTTCAGAAAAATGTTTCGCTTTTTACTTTTGAAGATATAGGCAAAACTTTAAAATCCGGAAGCATCGCGAACAGACTAACAGCCCACCCACTAGGAGTCGCGGCGACCAATCACATGCAAACCCTGCAGGTTGCTAATTAGAACATTCATAGAGCCGCACATACTTAAGTAGGCGCAAGATTTAAAAGCTCTTTCCAAGCAATTCTAAGGCAATGAGAGTTTTTTTTTTTTTTTTTTTTTTTGTGGGTAAAAAGCCACAATATTCTATTTTGGGCAATACATGTGTATTTGTTTTTGAGGTGGCTTTAGAGAGCCACTGGAGTGCATCTTTAAATTAATTTAACATGCTAAATTGTTTGCTCTAAAATTCAGTTGATTTTTTTAGTTCTTAATACTAATGTCAGTCATGTAAAAATACCACGGTGTGTTGTGGTGGATTCATTTGCTTTAAAATAACTTTCACAGTCCTTTAGAGAGCTCAGTTACAGCATTACTAAAGTAAAGCTGATGTGTGAAATAATAAAACTCACTTACAAAAAAAGAAAACCAAGCATTTTGTTAAGCTGAGGAGGAACATGACATCTGTAATAATTTATTTATTATGCTGAATTTGAATTAGTTCTATCACATCTGTAACAATAATCAGATTTTTGTGATTTTTTTCTTTCCTCTCGTTTGTCTCTGAGAAAATTAACCTCTTGCACTCCGGTGTACCACGGACGGGCACGTCTCTGCGTCCCAGAGCGCACGAGGCGTGCGCTCTAGGACGCACAAGGGCGCTGCGTCCAAGCGTGCACTGAAAAAAAAAAGCTGCATTTCCGTTCTTCCACTACAGACACAGCCGCAAACAGATCAGATATGATTGACCTCTCATTCGACTAATAAGAGCCTTGAATTGGGTTTCTGAAACCTTGAAGAACCAATGACTGAAAACCTAGCAAGAAGGACCCGCCTACCAATGCTGTGAATGCAGCGAGCCAATTGAAGCACAGAAGTTCACAAGCTGTTTTGTGTAAGGCTGGGTGAAGACAGACTACTGCAGCAGATGAAGAAAAGGACCCGCAGGAAGAACCTGCCACAGACCCAGCAGCACGGAGACCACCCACAAGTGCGACCTGTGTGACAGGGACTGCCATTCGCGCATCGGCCTGTTCAGCCACAGGCGGTGCTTTTTTTTTTTTTATTCCAGCAGAATAGACGTTTAGGATTCTCTTCCATGGTCATCATAGGCCGACAGAAGCCGACGACGAAGGTCGTAAATCATTCGCCAAAACCGCAATCATGGAAGCGCAAAACCGCAATAATGGAATTATGTTTTGACCGGGTCGCGAGACCAGAACTACGAGCGGACCAGCGTTGCGTTCGTCTGACAATGAGGAAGAGAAGTTCACCAGGACACTGCTGCTGTGAAGAGGTAAGTGTTATAAGCTAAATTATTCTTTATCCCTGAAAATTGTACTCAAAAATGACTTTTGACCGATCGGTAAATTACAACTGTGCGGCGCATGAAGTCCAAAGTCCGTGCGCCGCGGTACACGGGGGAAGCCGCGGTGACTGCGCCGCAGCCACATCGCCACATGAGTCTATTCCATCATGTAGCGATGGCCGATGTCCGTCCTCTGTATCGAGGGGGGGGGGGACAACCCCCCCACACACACACACACAGCCCTGAGTGTCACCTTTCATTAGAGCCCAACATCAAGCTTCTATATTGAATCATTCAAAAGTTACAGACGTTTTTCCAAACTGTGCCATTTGGCACAATTTGGCACAGTTCAAAAACGCCTGGGAACAACCTGACAAAAAAGCTGTGTAATATATTCATTTTTTGTGGTATTGTTAAAAAATTTTGACCTCAGCTGGATAACACTTCGTTCTACATTTCTGTTGCCTTTTCCAGCCCGGATCTGAAGCTGTGTGTTATTTGCAAGCATTTGTATCCAAAAAAACACCCAGGCCAAATTTATTTTCTCAAGTTCACTATGTTTAGATGACTGTAACTCAGTGGCCGGAGCACTTAGAGAGATTATGACTGTTTTGCCCAAAAATTCAAAGTGTTTTCGTTTAAATGAGACCAACCCCATGAAGATGCTGCAAAGGGTTGAAGAACAGCTTTCGATTTACTTTGGGCATGCTATTTTTTGGCGTTTTTAGGGAAATTGACCGGAGTGCAAGGGGTTAAAAACTACTGCATGTTTACTGATTATAGAAGAAACTGCCACTGTATTTCAATAAATAATTTTTTGAAAAAGTTAATATTTTTTGCGAGATAATTAAAGAAACTCAATATTCATCACACATAAGAGTGAAACACTTCTGATTTAATATTGATAATTATAGTTAGGGTTTTTGATTTTGATAGTTTTACCTGCTATTGTACACCGTGGTATAAATATACATGTAATAAATTCATAAAAACTTTTACTCCAGCATATTTCTTTGTGATCCTAATTTTCTTCTTGTGCTTCTATATTTTTTCTTTTATGAGCTCCTTGACAAAAATGGCAGCGTACAGCCCTGGGATGATGTACATCTCGTGTGTTGTAACGGTGATTTCAGCATCATAGCTTCACAAACAAATAACAAGCATTTCAAAACCTTGCAAGTATGGACAGACACAATAATTAGCTATCCCGTGCTACCATGCCATAAGCACCGAGGCATCAGCAACTATGGTGCTTTCATTTGGGTCTGGTAAGATGGCCGCCGCACAACGTTTGGTGACCTCACTCGTCTCTGTAGTTGCTAATTAGGTGTGCAGTAGCCAGATTTTTTTATAGAGATCAGTGGCTCAGCATAATAGAAAGTTAAAAGGAATGTTAACACAGAGAGCTACCACAGGACTGACAACCCCCCCCCCCCCACACACACACACTGTTTTCACTACTTACAGCAGCTGTGTGACCTAAGCTCATAGAAATGGAGATAGACACCACATGGTGTTCCACATGCTGTGGAAGGGAATTAACAACTTCTTTGATTGGCGATGAGGGCTTTCTTCACCTCATGAAAATGCTTGGTCAATGATCCAAATCACCTCTCCTACAATATTCTCCATTGAAGTGATTCCTCACCTCTATCAAACCACACACAAATGTATTAAAAATAAGCTGGCAGCAGAGTCTTGCACTCACTAGAGATAGCTGAACCCGCTAAAGGCTAAAGCCTTATTCATGCTGAATTTCCCCTCTGGTCCGCGTGTGCATTGGACGAGCCTGGCATGCACGCGGTGTTGTACATGCTCACTTTTTTTTTTGTCTACCAGGCCAAGCAGTTGATGCATGCGCACAACTGTTATTTGTAGTTTCGCCCCAGCCCTATGGGTAGCGCAAATGCGCTAACTCGCTAGTTTGTTCACTGGCTATAAACGCGAGAGCGACGCACATTTTTTTTTTGGTAGCAACAACAATGGCGTCATTTCAAGGAAAAGGAGGAATTACCGTTTTCCAGTGCTCTTCTCCGCTCAAGCTGCTGCTGCTGCAAAAGGATTCATGTATGTTTATTCTCCTACTTCCACCTCCTCGTTTTCTTCCTCGTCTACTTTGTCTTTGTATGCTGTGTTGGTAGCGCCATCTCGTGAATGGGACGTTTAGTCTTGCACATGCTCTGTCAAGGTATTCAGGTCGTGAGACAAGCCGTGCGGTCATAAAATTTGCTGCACGCGGTCGTCTGCGGTAGAGCCCTGCGTACACTAGCGGACTGGAGACGATAACGTAAATTTCGTCACACGAGGTTTCCGGTTGCACGTACACAGACAGCAGAGGTCCAGCATGAATCCAGCTTTTGAAGAACCTTTTCTTTTGGAACTGTTATATTTTTGCATATTCATAGCCCCCAACACAACACAACCTTGGCTAGGGCCCCCAAAAATCTAGAAATGGCCCTGCTTTTTAGAAGGTGATAACCCAGGGAAACCCTGTTATATACAGAATGGAATGTTTGACACTTAAAATACATTTTATCATTCTATGCAGATTTTTTTGGGGGACCAACGTGCTTAATGTGGGCCTTTCCAGAGTAGAGGTTGCCGACCCCTGTATGGAGCAGACAATACATTATTCCCATTGTTCATTCTCGATGGACCTCGACATTTTTCAGTGCAAGAGAATACAGAGCAACACAGTAAATGAATATCAACAGAAGCGAAAGACTGATGGGTGCTGTAGTTCTCAGCTGTTAAAAAAAATACAGCTCACATCATTTGGAAAGCATCATAAGGACAAGTACTGTAGGCAACAACATCAAAGGTTCCACTGTCGTATCTCACTACACGTCGACCCAGAAACATTTACTTATTGGGTGCTTCAGTTTGCCACATGCAATGGCATTTCAGAAATAAAACTCATACTCTATATGGAAAACTTCATTTAAGGATAAATCATTCATAAGGCGCACTGTTCTCCATTATTTGCTTAAAGATAAGACATCACAGTTAAGTTTGGCATTTTGATCCATTTTTTAATATACCTTAAGTAATATTTTTTAATAATCAATAATATTCTGGTGGTTTGATGGGTGACAAAGAAAATTTTCATCAGCGTAACAGGGCAAATCAAGTCAAAAACAGAGTTCAGGTAAAAACTAACTGTGTTTAAGGGTAAATGGTTGTTCGTTCAGCTGGTAAACACATGACTAAAAGGTGTACAACATAGGTCAATGTTGTTGTTTTGCTGTTGTTAATGCAAACCTCAAATCTTACTGTCTTTGGCAAATTCAAAATTAATGGGACACAGCAGCTAAATGTTGGTCTCCGATATCCTTAAATGACATCTTTTGCACTATAAGGAATACATCCTCCCTAATGTGATTCAAATTACGTTGATGTACTTGAAGTGACAAAGCCTACAATTTATGTAAATGTGCAAGCAGTGATGCAGACAAAAAACATCCTTTTCTGCGACTTCAAGGTTGAATTCACTGCATTTGTATCCTCGGCATGTTTTAAGAGTTTTGTCTGGGTTGCATCGGTGGACAGCAGAATAAATCTTCCTTTGCTCGTCTTTGTCGTCACTAAGGTGACTCCGTGAGCAACTTTCTTATCAAAAGAAATGTCACATCTTTATCATTCTACCCCCCCCCCGCCCCGTGTCTGTGAGACTGTGGAAATGAAAACCAAAAATCCCTTGTGTCATCATGCCCTGCCTCCCCCAGCGTCTGGCTCCTCAAAGTCCCAGGGGCAAACATCAACCATCTTTGCCCCGCTGAGGACTGTGGGTTTGTAACTAGTACTCAAAGAGCCGTCTTTCTTCTTTTCTGGTGATTTTTTAGTCTGAGCCATGCTGGTGTGCGAATGCTCGGCCTCCCGGGACAAAGCCTCTGCCCTCCTGATCTCCATCAGCTCTGGGTCTCTCGTCGAGCTCCTCCGTCGCTCAGGAGCTGACCCGCCGCATTCCGACGACTGGCTCACCCGCCTCCTCTCAGAGGGCGGCTTGCTGGAGGAGCTACGCCGCTCTTTGCTTTTCTCTCTGACTTTCTCCTTCTCCTTTGCCGAGCCAGAGCCTTTTCGTTTCTTCCTGTGCATGGTGGGACTGTTGCAGGTCCTTTCCTGCTTAGGCGATGGCGGGCTGGTGAAATCCCACGGGCAGATTTCGACCATCAGAGACGGCGGCTGTAAAAGGCTCCCCGTGGACTTGGAATGATCTGAGTGGAGGCCTTTCGGTTTCCCATCAGTGGGCGTGACGCTTTTCTTCCGTCTGATTCTGTCTGGAGAAATAGAATCTGAATCCCGTTCCAGCATGGGCTGCTCGTCAAATTCCCACGGGCACACGTCTGGTTTGAGTGGGAGGGGTGACCTGGGAGGCCGAGCTTTCCTCCCTTCCTCCCTCTCACTTCCTTTATCTTTGGATCGGCGTCTGTTTGAGGGAGACTGCCCCGCCTTTGGCCTCTGCTGGGACCGAATACCTCTGGAGACGCCAGAGCTGCTGCTGCCCCTGCGGCCCGTGGTGGTTTCTCCGGGGAGGATGGAAACGTGCTTTTGGGTCTTTGCTTCGGAGGGAGTCTGGGGCTCTTCCAGGTCCCAGGTGCACACCTCAGACACATCGTAGAGGTTCCTTCCAGTCTCCGAGCAAATGGACGGTTGGCTGCCACTCACCTGTTCGAGTCAAACAGCAGAAATTACAAACAATAAATAATTGACAATAATACTTGTTTACCTTTTAATTCTGGGGTAAATGTTAAGATTGTGTAGAATAAAACTAAGAATGTAACTGAGAGACCCGGATGACATGACTGAGTGGATGAACCACTCATGGCTCATGAACCACTGTGGTGACCCTGAATAGGGAGCAGCCAAAAGTGTGTGCGTGCCCCTTTATTCAGATCTGCTCCAAAATCTAATGGGTTCACCTGTACCGCAATCTACCTTTCCACCATATTTCACTGAAAATACGAGGGGATGAGGGGTGGGGTGGAAAAGTTCATAGTGGTCAAATTTGACCAAATGTGGTTTATTTTTCAACTGCAGGGATCCAAGCGCTGCAACACTGATGGAAGCAGTGTGTGGACCGAAGGGGAGACTATGCTGGAAAAATAAACCACATTTGGTCAAATTTGACCACTATGAACTTTTCAGCTCCAGCAAAATCCTGCTAACAGAGAAATGGACACGTGGTGGGTAACAATGATTATCAAGCTACTGTGCAAGGGTGCTGCAGAGCAGTCAAACTCAGTAGATTTGTTATTTTTTAACAAGGGGGATGGGGGGTATTCACCAATTTAGTATGAGGTACAAATGTTTAAATTAGGCACAAGAATAAAGAATAAAAGTGCAAAGGCATGATAAAAGGTGACAATTTAAATTAAAAAGTCATATTATAATTTAATTGTATAGAATAAAAATTTAACCAGCATCCAGATAAGGGCTGCAAATTTATGAAAAGAAAATTTTAGTTAGATTTAGATTTTTGTGTGTTTTTTAACATATTTGGACATATGGATATTTAATATCAATGTTAAAAATACTGGGAGATTGATGTAATACAATTAAACAATTAAAAATGAATTAAATACTTTTTTCAAATTTTCTGTAAAATGTAATTCTAAACAAATAGTGAGGAATAAATTAGGACACCCCTCATCTTTTTTAGGACACCCCCACATTCATTCCCACTTACAATGGCTAAAATAAATTTAAAAAAAAAATACAAATTAAAACAAAAACAAGATTAGACATAGATATGTGAACATTTCTTAAAGAACTGAATATTTAATGGGGTGTCCTAATTTTTTCACACGACTGCATATATATGTGTGCATGCATGTGCGCACACATTAGGGGGATAAAATAAAATGAAGGGCCACCTCAGAGAAAGTTCTTCTCAATATGTAACTGATGAAAGTACGTGTCTTTTTTCTCAGAGGTTAATGGCCTTGTACGATGTGCTGGAGGTCATGGTGACGAAATGAAAAACAGAAATGGATAAATGTTTAAAGAGAAAAGATGGTGGTGCACACCAAAGGCTTCGTTAGCAGAGGGAAAGAGGCACCCAGATGTTGTTGTTGCACACTGCTTTTTTGCATCCCAGGCACTCGTTGCCATGACTTTACCAGCAGACCTGGATCCTGTGTTAGATGATGTCATGCAGATGGTAAACTCTGAAAAGACAAGACGGCTTACGTGGGGGCGGGGGGGGGGGCTGAACAGTTGATAGACTGAACAGTTCATAGTGGTCAAATTTGACCAAATGTGGTTTATTTTTCAACATAGTCTCCCCTTTGGGCCACGTGCTTCTTCCATTGGTGTTGCACCGCTTGGATCCCTGCAGTTGAAAAATAAACCACATTTGGTCAAATTTGACCACTTTGAACTTTTCAGCCTCCCCCCTCATATTTGCATCTCTGTGTGAGGAAATGGAAATGGAGCATAAAACCTTACTGGTCCATACTGAGGTCCTATGGCTGTGGTGTGGCAAAGTGTTGGCTCATGTGCATGAGCTTTTTTCATTTTGTAACATATGTGGCGTAACCCCCAACAACAGACTGGGACAGACACAGCGCTCGACTAGAGCAATTAACTTAACAGTGAAATGTGTGTATTGATGTCTACAGGCAGCCTCACTTCTTCTAGCTTTTTCCGGTTTTGTACTGTGATGTTAATGCGCCATTCATGCATTGTGTTCATGCATCCTGTTCTTACTGTGTCTCTCAGATGCAAATGTCTCATGCCTGTCTGCAGTCTCTTTGATCATACCAACTGCTGTGATTGCCCTTTCATGTACTGTCTGTAACTGGGTATAAATACGGCACAAGTTCTGTAACTCGTGCTCTCACTCCTGCAACTGCTGCTGACACGCACACGCTGTGTCTCTTCTTTGAGAGCCTCAGGATCCCGCTCCAGCCTACACACATTTGGGCCGGAGCGGGGATCCTGTGACGGCGGTGTGATTTAATAAACTCTACTTAAAACTCTCAGTTCACAGTTTATTATTTCTTTGCCGCCGCACATATGTGGTTGGTGGGGTTCCCCAAGATTTTTTTCACTGTGAACACAGTTCCTTGGCTCAAAAAATATCGAAAAACACTGCCTTCGTGACTATGCAAAATGACAAATTTCTGTCAAAATGCGGTAGAGAGGCCCCCAGATGAGTGTTGATTTTGCCAATCATCACTTGCACAGATGATACGGACAGGGCTGGTGTTACAGAGGAAGATACAAGGAATAGTATGAGATGGATGCAGTTGAGCCACTGTGGCGACACCTAGAGGGGAACAGCCAGAAGAAGAAGAAGAAGAAGCAGCTTGCACTCATGATCTGCAGAGTCCTGGGTGTGCCCTGAGAGTACAGAGTCCTGGTGTTTCCCGGGATTCTGTTGCTCCTGGTAGGGCATCACCTACAGGGAAACTGCGTCTGATCGTGTCCGGTATGTCCCAGGCCTGTGTGCCTGGAACTTGAACCCTGCAGGCCACTGAAGAAAGCAGTGATCTGTGGAGTTTTTGCTTGCTCTCCTCTTTGTTGTGATACTGAGATTTCATCATTGCAACTCATCAAAGTAAGTACTGCTGAGTTGTAATAACGCTTTTTGCGTTTCTGGGTCAGTCTCTAAACTCTCAATGACAGAAACACATAGTAAGGGACCCTAAATCCTGTTAAACCTGTTGTCAAAGACACAATCCTTCCTGTTAGGCTACGTGCAAAATGCCCATTAAGGAAACATGCACTTTTCAAGACAGAACATGCAATTTAATGCATGCTATTTGGGATTTTAGTATATCTGAGCCCCAAGTATGTGGAAGAAATACCTGTTGCTTCATTATACCCATCTTCATGGGTGTCTTGGAGTACTCCACCGACTGGCTGATGATCATCTTGGGGTAATGCTCTGGCGTTTCGTCCACCTCTGAGAGTGTCCTTCCCTCCTGCCCCTTCAGACTCTTCTTGCTGGCATCCTCAACACTTTGAGTCTTGTTGGTGAGTCCGGGCATCTTTTCCTTGGCGCTCGCAATCACGCTCAGAGACTTCTGCATGATGGATGTCCTCAGCTGCGCAGGTTTCTTCTCATGCGTTAAGTTGTGAGCGCTGGCCGATTTCCAGAACAGTGGGACAGACTCAGTGGACTCGGCAGGTTCCAGTTTCGGTAGAGTTGAAGGAGCCGGTTCCAGCTGCTTCTTCGCATGCCTCCGGCCAATGAGAGAACCAAGAAGGGACCCTTCCCCACCTCCTCCAAGGACAGGAGTTGTTTTGTCTCCAGTGATGGAGCCAGTTTGGCTACCTGTGTCTTCATCCTGGTCACAAACGTGGTCATAGCTCAATGACTTCTTCAAACCTGTGACTTTGTTCATCAGGGAGTCTTCTCGAGGTTTTCCTGTGGGGAGATTTATAAACCACTGTGATGACTGTGGACAAGATTTATTAACAAAACTTATTCTTTCAAAATGTTTAAAGGGTATCCAGTTAGGTCCATATATATTTGGACAGTGACAAGATTTATTTTAGCTGTTTACCAAAACATATTCAAGATACAGTTATATAATCAATATGGCCTCCAAGTGCAGTCTCTCAGCTTTAATTTGAGGATATTCACATCCAAATTGTAGTTACAGTTTAGGAATTGCAACCATTTTTATACAAAGTCTCCTCATTTCAGGGGCTCAAAAGTAAATGGACAAATTAAAATTACCATAAATAAAATATTCATTTTTAATACTTTCTTTAGAATCCTTTGCAGGCAATGATTGCCTGAAGTGTGGAACCCATGGACATCACCAAACCTGGATTTCCTCCTTTGTGATGCTTTGCCAGGCCTTTACTGCAGCTGTCTTCAGTTGTTGCTTGTTTGTGGGTCTTTCTGCCTTAAGTTTTGTCTTAAGCAAGTCAAATGCATGCTGGATTGGGTCGAGCTTTGGTGATTGACTCAGCCATTCCAGAATAGTCCACTTCTTTGCCTCAAAAAGCACCTGTGTTGCTTTTGCAGTATGTTTTAGGTCATTGTCCATCTGTACTGTGAAGTGCCACCCAATCACTTTGCAACATCTGGCTGAATCTGAGCAGACAGTATATCCATATACACTTCAGAATTAATCCAGCTGCTTCTGTCTAATGCCACATCATCAATAAACACTAATGATCCAGCGCCATTGGAAGCCATGCATGCACCATGTTTTACAGAAGATGTGGTGTGCTTCGGCTCATGAGCTGTTCCAAGACTTCGCCGTACTTTCTTCTTCCCATCATTCTGGTATAGGTTGAGCTTGGTTTCATCTGCCCAAACACTGCTGTTCCAGAACTGGGCTGGCTTCTTTAGATGATTTTTGGCTAAAATCTAATCTGGACTCTATTTTTGAGGCTGAATAGTGGTTTGCAACTTGTGGCTAACTGTCTGTATGGATGTCCGAGCTCAGTTGGTAGGGGAAGGAGCCCCACGCGCTCCCATAGCAACCCAGGCAGCGGACAAAAGGGCAGTAATAATGAGAAGAAGACTTACAATGGGCGTCGGAGCTCAGCGGGCTCTGGGAAACAACGCCGGAGAAGTCCAATGGGGAAAAACACGCCAACCGCTCCAGGACACCAACAATGGCTGGTGACTACAGACTGAACTGTGTAGTGTAGACTTACGCCATGACACTGAATGCCCCCACTGTCACTCAATAAATACCAAGCAGGCTAATGAGTGACAAGCGGACGCAGGTGTGTGGTGGGAGTCCGAGCAAGAGTGTGTGTGTGTGTGCGCGCATACATGTGTGTGTGTGTGTGTGTGTGTGTGTGGACAGGAACAAATGAGAAAATAACTAACAGCTGGTGAGTGTCTGGTAGAGAGAAGGGTGTGGCTGTAGACTGGCAAGGGCAAGCTCAGGGCTCAACCTGCCAGCTGGAACCAATTAACAACAAATCAGAAGCTACAGCCAAAAATCATGTGTGGAGACGAAACACCAGCTCTGCACATGACAGTCTGATTCACTTCCACTGAGAGCTCCTTTGACTGCATGTTGAGGGTTCACAGCAACAGCTTCCAAATGAAAATGCCACACCTGAAATTAACTCCAGACCTTTTACCTGATTGATTGATGATGGATTAATGCGGGAATAGCCCATGCAGCCCATGAAATAGCTTTCGAGTCAATTGTCCAATTACTTTTGAGCCCCTGAAAATGAGGAGTTTTTGTATTAAATGGTTGTAATTCCTAAACCGTAACTCCAATTTGGATGTGAAAGCTGAGAGTCAGCACTTTAAGTCCATATTGGTTATTTAACTGTATCTTGAATATGTTTTGTAAACAGCTAAAATAACAAAATCGGTGTCAGTGTCCAAATATATATGGATCTAACTCTATGATGCATTGTTCACTTTTCAGTGCTCATTCATTCATTCATTCATCTTCTTCCGCTTAATCCTTTTCGGGTCGCGGGGGGGCTGGAGCCTATCCCAGCATCTTTGGGCGAGAGGCAGGGTACACCCTGGACATATCGCCAGTCCATCGCAGGCCCAACACAGAGAGACAGACAACCTTTCGCTCTCACAGTCATACCTAAGGACAATTTAGAATCCCCAGTTTGATGCCATTTAACCTAACTTGCATGTTTTTGGCATGTGGGAGGAAACCGGAGAAATCCCGGTGTAAACCCACGCAGACACGGGGAGAACATGCAAACTCCACACTGATCACTGTTGGTCGGGGGCTGGGATCGAAGCCAGGATCCCCCGGCTAAGGGTGAGTTGCTGTGCTTCCGCAGTGCTAACCACTCCTCCACCGTGCTGGGTCAGCCTTGGTTTGATTCAATGAGCCATTCAGATTTGCCTATATTTGTGATATTAAGACATTGACTGGAATGATGCAGCCCTTCCAGCTTTAGCTTCACCCATTTTAATGACAGTGAAGGGCTGTACAGTGCAACATATATGTCGCACATGTGATGTGAAAATTGGTCTGTGTGAAGAATGAATGAACTGACGTAGCACCGGTGTGATGAGGAAAAAGACCCGTTTCTCATTGCACTGGTAAAACTACAATTGATGAGCTGCAGTCAAGAGCATTACCATTAGGCAAAGGTAGGCAACTGCCTTAGGCCTCGATCTGCTAAGGGGACCATACTAGGA
Organism: Pholidichthys leucotaenia; assembly: GCA_020510985.1. Taxonomy (NCBI): domain Eukaryota; kingdom Metazoa; phylum Chordata; class Actinopteri; order Cichliformes; family Pholidichthyidae; genus Pholidichthys; species Pholidichthys leucotaenia. Next base: position 59,867,789 of record CM035846.1, on the reverse strand, counting down.
GCCCCATATATATTTTTTTAAATGTTCAGCATATTTAACATGTCTAATAAAGTAAAGAAACACAAGTATTTACAAAATCGGCAAATCAAATCACTAATGTAATGTCCTCCCCCCTTCTCTTCAGACTGTTAGACTCTTCCATGTTGTCTCTGAACCATGCGCATGCATGCATCTTTGGTTACATTGTAAACAAACCATACAGCTGGAATAGCGGCAAAATGAAACCAAGTTATCCAAATGGTGCAGAGAAATGGAGAAAAAGGGAAGAGCACAGAATTTTTTTTAATCAAAACAACCTTTTTCACTTCAACCAGTGAGGAGACGAACTCTTCTGAGGAACAGATAGATTGCAACGCTGCTTGTACAAGCACACATGTTCATGATGAGCATGAGTCACCTGTTGTTAATGAGAAGCAGTGGTGACACCGGCTGCTGACAGTACAGGTAAACAACAAAATATTTTACAATTTTTTTCTAATTGCAAGATTCGCTGAGGCCAAGGCTCAACAAGGTTAAATTTATATATGACCATCTGTGCTCCCCAGCCATGCACAGGATATCTGCAGCCTCACAGCAGATGACATTACATGAGATTAAATATAGTAATTTTGAATATCCATGAGATACTCAAAATTGTTTATCCTGTTCATTATTGGAGCAATGACCCAATGTTGTCTTTGAATGTTCCCAATTACTCTCTATAGCTTGTTGAGAGCAAACTGGTGAGAGAATGTAAAACAAACTTGACCAACAAATAATCTTTAAATGATAATAAAAGCATTGAAAAGGAGAATAAAATGGACAGAAAAACAGAAGGGAGAAGAAGAGAAGGATGAACAGTGAGGAAAAATAAAGACAAGGGGGAGGAAGTGATGGAATAAGACTGATGAAAATGAGAGTAAAGGAAGAGAAAGTCACAAGTGAAGAAAAAGGAAATGAGTATGAGATGAGATGAGATGAGAGATGATGAGATTCAACTTTAATGTCATTACACATGTATGAATACAAGGTAACGAAACGTGACTTTGCAAATGGGTATAAATTCCAATGATGTATTATGTTTAATATTTTGTTATATTTATCCTTATATTATTTTGTGGGATATATTCTCCCATGATTCACAATAAATGCCTCTGCAAAATGGACCAGTCAGCAGACCATGAACAGGACCCTGCTGGCAAATGTGGGTAAGTGTGACCAAACAACAGATCTTCTATGTCAGGGATGGTGAGGGCCACAAAATTTCTTCCTCACTTCCCGAGGGCCAGATTCACATGTAAACCGTCCGTGGGGAAGGGGGTTATTATTTTTTTCAAAGTCAAAAGTTTCTCAATTAAAACTGTAAATGAAAATAAAAGCTACTCGGTGTTTTAACATATTAGAATACAAATTATTGATAAAATTATATCATTACCTAATTTTTAAAACTTTCTCCATGAAAATGATAAGCAAAGAGAAATTCCAAACTTTAGTTAACCCATTAGCATTCCAGCCAATGTGAAATGTGAAAAACAGAATTTTAAGGGGTTAACAAAAAAGCCAAGAAGAAAAGAAAATATGATGAGGCTTAGCTTGCTCTTTGATTCATTGTGGGTGTTGAGGGCAGAGAAATAGCTGTGTGTTGGTGGGCTTGGTAATCGTCTGGCTCCCCAGAATGGGGAATAAAAAAAGTTTAAGAGCCACTGGTATAAATGAACAAAAAAAATTAGCAGATTAAAACGACCACAGTCTCTGAACTTTTATTGCTGACATGGGCCTCTGAGCTCGATGAGGCTTCACCTGCCATCACTACTGAGGAGCTGTAGCATTTGTTCTTGTTTAAAAGCAGCCTACTTTGTACATTGTACATACTTTGTTACTGTTGTTGCTTTTAATAATACACAACAGTCTACATTCCATTTGTTAAGCTTCTTTGTTTTTCTACAGATGTAATTCCTGATGCCTGAATGATATCATCATTTGAAGACTTCTGAGGACAATAAGTTCCAGGTAGGATTTTAATAAAGCCTGAAAAGAAAGTGTAGAACAAAGAAAAAGTAGGGCCCCATTTCTGTTTTTGCCTTGTGCTCCAAATAGACTAAGTTCGTCCCTGGTTACGAGTTTCATCAGCATAAATTCACACCTCAAAATTTTCCTGCAGGTAACAGCGCATTTCTCCTGGATATCAAGTTTCATGTCCTCACTTCGTTGATCACGCCGGTCAGCCTGGAAGCTGGTGACAAAGGCCGCTATGGAGTAACCGACATTTTTATAAGTCTTTCAATTTTGTCGCCCCGTGTCAAACAGCACAGATCAGTGCTGGAATACATCGATATACAGAGGTCAGTGGTTCCTGTTGTTTGTCCTCCGTTACAACAGAGAGGATTGCAAAATCCACCCGACATTCTTTTTCATATCCGTGATGAACAGCTTTCATATTTACAAGAACAGACACCATGTGTTGAACCGGAATGCATCGCCGACAGGACAAGTTGATCTCTTCTCTGCAGCTGCTGGGGAATAGTCAGAGCTGCTGCAGGCTCTGGGAGTTGTTTTCTGTTTCTTCCGGCTTCTCCTAGTCCCACAGTGGGTTCATTTGGCACGGGTCTCTGGAGGAGGAGTGCAACGGAGAAAGAGGAAGTTCCATGGGGTGACGTAAGCTGGTTTAGGGGTGTCAAACATATGGTCCATATGAAAAAAAACTAGCCCATTTGTATGATGTGGTGAGTGTGTTTATGTGGTTAGAATTGACAACTGATGTGGAAATGTATGTAAATTTAAAATTTCTGGATCCTGACAAGTGTGAAATACTATATTTTTAATGATTAAACTGCACTACTTGCACAGTGGTACAGGGGTTAGCACTGTTGCCTAACAGCTAGAAGGTTCCAGGTTTGAATCGCCAGGCTGGCAGGAGTGGGAACCTTTCTGTGTGGAGTCTGCATGTTTTCCCTGTGCTGTGTGGGTTTACTCCAGATGTTCTGGTTTCCTCTCACAATCCAAAGACATGCATGTTAGATTAATTGGTGGGTTAGTACCAGTGAAGCACTTTGAGTGTTTTTTAAGACTAGAAAAGTGTTATATAAGTACAGGTTCTTATCCTTGCAGTCAATTTTAGAGAAGTAACAGATGCTTTTATTGTGCTAGAAGTTTTTGTCTTGTGCTACATGACTATTAACCTCTGTAGCGCCAGTGCTATGAGCAAAAAAAGTTAAAGTACAGCCCTGCAGTGGGAGTATATTTATCCCCAAAACCACAGACTTAAAGTGCTGTTGCCTGAGTTAGCTTATATGAGTGACTATGATTTTTATTGCAATTCTCTGTGCATTCTACTCACCTCACTAGACATCTGTGTTCCCAGCTGGTTTATTAATCCACAAGTGATTTTCTATAAACACGTAACAGGTGTTATTCTGGCTTATTTTATTATATCTTGGCAGTGATGGCCCTGGCAGACGTGATAGCCAAATTAGTTGTTTAGCTACCACTCATGACTCCCTCTGTCATAACCCACTCACTCCATTAACATCCCTTATTCTACCTTCCATAACAGTTAGTTCCAACCATGAAGTTTGATTGGACAATGGGGTTTCCAGGAGTCACTATATTCCCCGATAATCGCACTCCAACATTTCACTGGATATGCATCACTCCACTTCAAAGGTGTTCTAGTAACCGTTAATTACTAACTGTTATTTACTGTCAAGCAGTGTTGGGCAAGTTACCAAAAAATAGTAACTAATTACAGTTACTAGTTACTGCTTTTCAAAAGTAATTGAGTTACTCCACCAATTACTGCATGATTAAAGTAACTAGTTACTTGGAAAAGTAACTTTCACGTTACTTTTAAATGCATACTTAAATCATCTTGCACACATAGCAAGATAATTTAATTAATGCATTACATTATAGGCTTATTAAGGTCAGGCTGAAAACAGATTGTTTAAGACAGAGCTTTTTTTTTCTTTTTCCCCCTTGTCCCGTCAGGCAGCTAGGCAAACAGAACAGGGATCTGTCACCCTTATTGTACCAAAACAGATTTACTTTGCCAAGAGGAGCTTATGCAGTACCTAACTGTGTATTGTATATTGTTGTAAACTCCTCCTGTAATAACTTTTAATACTTTATTTTAATTATTTTACCCATGGAAGACCCAACAGGATGGGGAAGAGGGAAAGGAAGTGTGTGAAGAGGGAAAAGAAAAGGGAGGGGAACAGACAAAAAAACCCCAAACAAACAAGCCAACAACTAAAACAAACAAAAGGCAAACTGCTTCTTCCACCAAAGATGTCTCAACACGAGTCTGGTTTCCGCACCTGTTAAAGGAGAGAGACTTGTGCGTGTATGGCTGCGTGCATATATATGAGAACGCACGCAAAATAAGTGTGTGCATGTGAGTGGATTGTCAGGAAACATACGAAGCGGAGGGCCGGTCACAGCAGCTCTCCCCCCGGGAACCCCGAGCAGGCAAGGCAGTACCACCAACCCCCACAGGGCACAAACGTCCGAGGTCAGCAAGCCCCAGGAAGGCCAGGCATCAACCCCCGGAGGGACGATCAAGGGAGGCCAGGCTGCTCAGTGGCCGGCGCAGTGAGCCCACACCCTCGGACCCACCCGACCCCCACCCAACCCCCACCCCCCCAGCGGGGCCAACATCTGCCCCCGGGCCCCAGGCACCAGGAGGCCAGCGACCCCACCCTCTGGGGCAGAGACCGGCCCGCGCCCCAGGCACCCCCATAGTGGGCCCACCCCAGCGCCTCTGTCGCACACCCCGGGGACCCCCACGCCCAAAGAAGTCCCCCCGCCAAGGGGAGCCCACGTTGCCGAGAGGCACTACCTCCCTTAATCCAGCACCTCCCAACTCGCAGACACACCCCTCCCCACTCCTTCACACCCACATGCTCCTATGCGCACCCCTCTCACTCACCCAGACCGACCCATTCTCTCTCACTCCTGTACCCATTCAAACTCACCCCTCATTCACCTTTGTTTCATAAGGTGGCTGCAAAGCAGATGCAGCAAGCCTGAACACGCACCAGTGCCCGGCAGTGACCAGGGAGATCACCGGCGCAGGCCACAGAAGCAGACCCCCACCCCCGGTGCCCATCTGAGCAAACAATCAGCAGACCACCGCAGGCGCCCTGAGATGCCACCCAGCATGCAAAGCACCGCACAAAACTGACCCACCATTACCACCTCCATTCATCACCCCCTCACTCTCACTTAGACTCATATTCAGCCCCCCTCTCACTTCCTTGGTTGTATCTATATATTCAGTAGCACCCAGGGATTTTGACAACATGATAGGTCCCAGGCTCCCCACCAGGCCCCCACGCCCCCAGCAAGAGCAGGGCAACAGGGGTGGGGGAAGACATAGCAAGATAATTTAATTAATGCATTACATTATGGGCTTATTAAGGTCAGGCTGAACTTTTAGAACATGTTCAGTCTGCTTTATCCTGCCTTGGGAGCTCTTATTGTGGGAAAAATCTGAAGAAAATCAACATGATATTGCCAGTAATTTCCTCATTCTGGAGTGAGAGTCGGCAACACTGCATAAAGCTGTCCATGCTTATTTTACCTTTATGATATGGATTTAATCTGATGTGCAGTGATCCAAAGAAAATGTCCATTAGCCACAGTCCAAATGTCTGCTGTGACAGAGACATGATCCAGTCCCTCAAATTCCTTTTGGAGATCAAAATCCATTTTTGAATAATCTTTATCCAGGTAGCAAGTAAATGTGTTTTAACTTCATTGGATCACAGTCTCACCTGTCTGATGGAAAGTCACTGTTTACATCACGTATTCAGTCTGTAATGACGTATCTGGCAGTCAGTCAGTTTAATTCTTGCTGGGTCACAAACTGTCCAAGATGTATACCTATGCTTGAAATTCAGCAGTGGCTGTTCAGATAGCATAGATCCACTAACATGGTGTTAGTTGTTAGCATAGCTAGCTGTTACTTAGCACTAACTTTGTCAGAGCTTTATTGCTGTTTTCAAGCACTTCTCAAGACTGCAGTAGGTCTCAACCGGCACTTTAGCTTGCAACCCTCCGATATGCTTTTGTCCTTAACCGTAACAAAGGAAAAATAATCTATTTCCACAAAAACAAAGTAGCTTCATCTCTTCCTCTGCTCAGTAGTGAAGACTTGGCTCTCTGCAACAGGTCACGTCGATTGATGGCTCATCTCAGTTACGGTAGGATCAGTTTGTATATTCATTTATTTGCACTAAAAATATCTATCCATATTAACAAAACAAGCAATGAGTAATACATCTGATCAAATTTCAGTAAATGCAATACATTACTAAATTTTTAAACAGTAATTTCATTACATAGCACGTTACTGCAAAAGTAGTGGTGTTACAGTAATGCGTTACTTTGTAACAGGTTACTCCCAACACTGCTGTCAAGTCTGTCAACTCAGTCAGTGGCTTCTTATAGATGAGAAATGTAATACTGTGCCAGATACTTAATTTCCACAGTGAGACACTGTTTGAAAAGAAATGATCTTCATGACTTCAAGTCCTACCCTTGTAAACATTGCAAGAAATTTCATGTTTGTTAAAAAAAAGGCAAGCTAGAGTTGGATTTATTGTCTTGATTAGCAAACCAAAATACCTTTGTGGTGATGGACTCTTTATTTCATCTGAAAATGCCAAGAAATAGCAAGCGAAGTGTGCAGAAGCCAAATCCCCCGCATGCCAACTAGCCACCTGCACAAACTCACAGGGACCCACAAACTACTCAACAGGTGACCAGTATGTATTATAAACACAGATTTTTCCATTGGACAATATTTAATTTGTTTACACATGTGAAATGACAATAGACCTATTCCTTTCTATATTATGCTGACTGAGGTGCTTAACAACAGCTAACTGGGTACATTTAGAAGGGACTATTTTTCTCAACGGAGCAAAATAACTGGTTAAACAAATAAATCACAATATTTTGTGATGACAACCAATCCACTAGTTGTGAAACTTTAAGTCTGGAGAACAGGCGAATGATACAGATTTATAGTAATACATTTGAATAATGAGCATTATGAGGAACTGTTGAGTTTGTCAATTCCTTTATGTATCTGGGCTCCACAGTGACCAACAATAGGGACATGAAACCAGAGATCAACCGCAGACGTGGCCTCACTGTGTCAGCCCTGCAGGCACTATGGAAACCTCTCTGGCGCCATCGTTCAATCTCCCAAAAGACAAAGCTCTGCATATACAACGCATCAGTCCTCTCCATCCTACTCTATGGGTAAGAGACATGGTCACTGAATAAGACTCTCGCCTCGAGAGTGGATGGGCTTGATAGTCGGGCCCTCAGAACCATCAAGAAGAAAAGGTGGCCCCAGTGCACATCTAATGACTCACTCTAAGCCCGCACACAACAGCCTGCAGCATCCCACCTTATTACACAGCGGCGTATCTGCTGGTTTGACCATGTCCTTTGTCTCCCACCAGAACACCTGACAAAAGCCATCCTCATGTTCAACCCCAGGGCCTCAGGGTGGAAAAGACCTCGGGGCAAGCCACGCACTAGATGGTTTGATGTGGTGGAGAGAGACCTCCGACAGCTCGCAGTCATTGTTGACGATGCAGAGGAGCTGGCCCAAAACTGGCAATGTTGGCATGCACTGGTTAACTTGATTGGCTCTACGCATGGTGATGGCCACCCAGCCCTCATCCTGCAGGAGTAGTAAGTAAGTAAGCATAAGGAAACATAAAAAGGATGAAAATAGCTTCTTCTAAATAAAACTTTCATTTCTCATTTATTAAAATATCAGGAACTAAAGCTGTGTGATCATTGTTGAAAGTAGGAGATGGATGATATTTTTTCAGATTTAAACAATTTATGAATGTGCTGATAATGGAAAACTATACAAAAATATAGTCAGATATTCACATTATTATATTATTATTATTATATTATATTCACATTCCCAAGTTGCTTACCTCCTCGTTGGTGGGCTCTGGTAACTACTTTGCAGGTGAGAAGTAACAACTGACTCATCACCAAAAGTATCACTTAGCAAGATTTACCATTGTAGAGCAATCTCCATCATGTCAGCTCAGCAGACACATCGTGATCCCTACTCGGAACATGCACCCTCTTCACGGCAGGCACCATCAAGTGTCAAACGGGAAGGCATATCGGCTCTACAGCCCAATACTGAAGGTTACACAAGAGCTAAAGCATTAGTGCTTGAACGTATAATTGAAGAGCACAAACCAGCTGTTGTTCTCCTGCAGGAGACACACATCAAGGAGAGTTCCAAACTCAAGACTCCAGGATACTCCCTAGCCGCCAACACCAAAAGTGACATTCATGGCATAGCCACCTTTGTCAGGTACCCTACAAAGTGGCATGAATTCGGTATATCTAACTAACTAACTAACTAACTAACCTGCACTTATATAGCGCTTTTCTAGTCACAAAGACCACTCAAAGCGCTTTCATTAATACTAACCCTCTATTCTAAGGGCCTATAGGAAACAGATATCTAGGGACAATTTAGAACAGCCAATTAACCTAACATGCATGTTTTTGGCATGTGGGAGGAAACCGGAGAAATCCCGGAGTAAACCCACGCAACACGGGGAGAACATGCAAACTCCACACAGATCACTGTTGGTCGGGGGCTGGGATCGAACCCACGATCCCACGATCCCCCGGCCAAGGGTAAACTGTGCTGCCGCAGTGCTAACCATTGCGCCACCGTGCTGAAAACTCCAGCCTGAAATGGATAGCTACTGAAGTGGAAGGCATTGCTATTGCTAATATCTACAAGCCACCACCACTCCATCTACAGCCTAATTCCATTCCCATCTTTCCCAAACCATGTCTGTATGCTGAGTATTTCAACTGCTGCAGCACCACTTGGGGTTACAGTTCCACCAATCCAGATGGTAACTCTCTTGAAGATTGGGCATCTGCTGCTAGCATGCGTCTTCTCTACAATCCAAAGCAACCAAATAGCTTCCACTCTGGCTGCTGGAGTACCACCTCCAATCCTGACCTGGCTTTTGCCAACATGGATAGACCTGCACCCCAACGGCTTGTTCTTGACCCTTTCCTCAAGTCGCAGCACAGGCCTTTGTTGATCATCTCAAACAACCCCATCTTGCTCCTTCTGTAATTGATAGCATGGTAGATAATGTTACAGCTTCTCTGCATGAGACTCTAGACATGGTGGCACCTTTAAAAAAAAAAAGTCTAATCAGAGATTTCTAACTCCTTGGTTCAACACAGAAACTCGTAGCTTATAACAGAAGACTCGCCAATTAAAAAGAAAATGGCGCTCCATGTAGAAGAGCTTGGAAGAACGAGGCGATGTGATATATAAACCAAAGTTTATTATCAGCTCCTCTAACAAGTCTCATCCTAGTGCAGCAGCAGAAGAAGGAAAAAGAGACCGAACACCTCCGGCTCGAAGAACTTATACTTGCACATAACAAAAGACATGCAAATCCAAAGCTGACATCCCTCCTTATCTTAATCCCCCCATTGTCTTCGTACTCCTCCTCATGGCCCTGGGGGGTCAGGGCAGCTCCTCCGGTCTCCACCGCAGTGCCTGGGAAACTCTTTGATCTTCACTGGCGGTTGAGATCTCTTTGTCCTGTTCTGAGGTGTGAAGTCGCCTTACATATGTAATCACCAAACATTCTCACATGCTTCAACATATGTAGGTTATGGAATATATGATTAATATAGACCACAGCCCCCCCCAAACGACTAAGAAAAGGACAATAGAAAAATTCACAGTTTAAGATAATTATTATGACATACTAACTGCTACACCTCTTGCCACAGAAGAAACTTTCCAGCAGCTACGCTCCTAAGAGAGTTCAGTGGTAATCATAACAGCATAGTAAAATCACAAGTCAGTCCTAAACTGTTACAGCACAATTAGTGAACAACTGTTGAGTAGTTTGCATCAGTCTCTGTGCCGTCTGGGTTTTAATCTTCTCCCGAATCTGCTGTGGGTCCGCTTAGGCGTCCTGCTGGGACCTTCCTGTAAGGAATCTGCAGCTTGGGGAGGAGAGTGATTATTTGTTCCCTGCAGGGGGGCTGAGTCTTTTATCTTGGGGGGTCTACCCCGCCGAGGTGCTCTCGCCAACCATGCAGGCTCGTCTCTCAACAAGAAGGCAGGTTTAAGTCTGTCAATGCTGACTGTTTCTTTTCTATCCCCAAAATCAAGCACAAAGTGTTTATCACCAGGTTCCAGCACTCCGAATGGCCCATCGTATGGTGGGCGGAAAGTTGGTTTTAAAGCTTCATGCCTAACAAAAACGAATTCAGCGTTTTTTAAAGCTTGGGGGACAAAAACCCGTGGAAAAGAGTGATGTGCCGGTCCGGGGAGAGAGTCCGGTCCGTTGCTGCCTAAAAACCTCGGGGCTGGAAGATGCCCTGGCTCTGGGTTCTCTGGTAAAAATTCACCTGGGAGCCTGAGAGGTTGTGCAAAAACTAATTCTGCTGGGGAGGCGTCTAGATCCTCTTTAGGCGCAGCACGCAACCCCAATAAAACCCAGGGAAGTTTATTTACCCAATTTATATCCGTTAGTGAGGCTCTGAGGGCGGCCTTTAAAGATCTGTGAAAACGCTCGCATAACCCATTAGCCTGAGGGTGATAAGCGGTGGTGCGGTGAATAGTTGCCCCTAAGCTGTTGGACATGGCTGACCAAAGCTCCGAGACAAATTGAGGCCCCCTATCGGACGTGATGTCCGATGGGACGCCGAAACGTGCCACCCAGTTTGTCAAAAAAACGCGAGCGACTTCCTCCGCTGTGGTTGACGCCAGAGGGACTGCCTCTGGCCAGCGCGTGGTGCGGTCTATCATTGTTAACAGGTGTGTGAAACCTTGGGAGGAAGGTAGTGGTCCCACGAGGTCGACATGAACGTGGTCGAACCTTCTAGCAGGGATTGGAAAAGGCTCCAGAGGGGCTTTTGTGTGTTTGTGTATTTTGGCGCGCTGACAAGAAATGCAAGTTTTTGCCCATTCTTTTACGTTTTTGCGCAGGCCAGGCCACACAAACTTTTCGGCGACCATTTTAACCGAGGCGCACACACCTGGGTGCGCGAGGGAGTGAATTGAGTCGAAAATACGGCGGCGCCATGCAGCTGGGACTAATGGGCGAGGTCGGCCGGTTAAGATATCGCATATTAGGGGGGGCACGCCGTCGCGTAAACCCCTTTCCTCCAGCCTTAACCCTGTTGGTCCAGACAAGAGTGCGCGCACGTCTGCGTCACTACTTTGTTCCTCTGCCATGGCTGCATAATCTATCCCTGCATGGATTGGGGCCGCGTATGTGTCCGCATTGGTGAAGAGTTCCGCGGCTGAGGTAGTATAATCTGTCTCCTCGCGCTCTGACGATGTCACAGCGCGAGAGAGGCAGTCTGCTACCACGTTAAGTTTGCCTGCCACATATCGAATGTCTGTGGTGAACTCTGAAATCGCAGCCAGCTGTCTTTGTTGCCTGCCTGACCATGGTTCGGAAATTTTAGCCATGGCAAAGGTGAGCGGTTTGTGGTCTACAAAAGCCGTGAAACTCCGCCCTTCTAACCAGAACTGGAAGTGGCGGATGGATAAATGAAGCGCTAGCAGCTCCCTGTCAAAAGTGCTGTATTTACGCTCGGTTTGGTTTAGCGATTTGCTGAAGAATGCCAAAGGTTGCCAGATTCCGCTGACATGTTGTTCTACAACTGCCCCTATAGCTAGGTCCGAAGCGTCTGTGGTTAGCGCAATGCGGGCCGAGGGATCGGGGTGAACCAACAATGTGGCATTAGCTAGGGCGCTCTTTACTTCCGCAAAGGCGCGTTCGCGCTCCGGGGTCCATTCGACCGCGTTGGAAGCTTTTTGTTTTCTGAGCGCGTCATATAGGGGCTGCATGAGCTGAGCTGTGTGGGGGAGGAAACGGTTGTAAAAATTAACCATGCCCAAAAATTCCTGCAGTGATTTGACCGTTTGTGGCCGTGGGAAACTTTTTATCGCGTGAACTTTGTCTGGAAGTGGGACTGCCCCCTTCGGAGAAACTCTGTGTCCTAAAAAATCAATTTGTGACACGCCGAATTTGCATTTGGCTGGATTGATTATTAACCTGTGCTCTTCTAGCCTCTGAAAAACCATAGTGAGATGCCGCTCGTGTTCTTCCTCAGACGGGCTGGCTACCAGCATATCGTCGAGGTAGATGAAAACAAAAGGGAGGTCGCGTAATACCGCATCCATCATCCGCTGAAAGGTTTGAGCAGCGCCTTTGAGGCCGAAAGGCATTCGCAAAAATTCAAAAAGGCCGAAAGGGGTTATTACAGCTGTTTTAGGAATGTCCTCTGCTCGAACTGGGACTTGATGATAACCGCGGACCAGGTCTATTTTTGAAAAAATACACGCACCCGCCAGATGCAGTGAAAAATCCTGAATGTGAGGAATTGGGTAGCGGTCATGCGCTGTAGCATTGTTTAATCTGCGGTAATCGCCGCACGGTCTCCAAGAACCGTCGGATTTCGGAACCATGTGAAGTGGTGAGGCCCAGGGGCTTTTCGAGTGTCTAATAATGCCTAATTTTTCAAGGGTGGTAAACTCGTCCCGAGCTATGGCGAGCTTGGCCGCGTCTAAGCGCCGAGCTTTGGCAAATATGGGTGGGCCCGTTGTGGGAATAAAATGTTCAACCCCGTGTTTAGCCACTGTGGCTGAGAATTTGGGAATTGTGAGTGCTGGAAATTGGGTGAGGAGTTGATCAAACTTACCTCCTGCTGTGGTGACGCTAGCCTGCACGGGTGGTGGAGAAACTCGAGCTGAGCAGGGAATAGAAGCAAAGGACAGTGCATTAACCAAGCGCCTGTTCGCTAGATCAACTAATAACCCATGTGCACACAAAAAATCAGCGCCCAACAAGTTAAAACTCACCGCCGCTACAACAAATGTCCATCTGTAGTTGCGGCCGGGGATGCAGAGGTGCAGGCTCTTTTCGCCAAAAGTGTTGATGGTGGAGCCGTTGGCTGCCACCGCTCCACTGCCCCGGGGGCCCATGGCCCGGTCTGCTTGGGAGGGCATGACAAAACTTAGTTGAGCTCCCGTGTCGATAAGGAACCGCTTGCCGGTGTGCCCGTCCGTCACATATAAAAGCTTGCTTTTTTCGCCGAGAACCGCCGCTGTTAACGGCTCTCGGCTTCGGCGTTTTCCGGAAATTGTGAATTTGCAGGGGGGAACGCATTTGTAAGCCTTCTCGGCGAAGCGGTGGTGGTAATAACAAACGTCGCTCCGTCTGTTGCGTCCTGGCCGTGTCGCTGTCACCGCGGGCTGGCTCTGCTCAGTGATTTGTGGCTCCCCATGGCTCTGGACATCAGCGTTGAGGTCTGCGGATGCTGCTGTGGGTGTCTGCTCCTTGCAGGCGTTGACGAGCCGTTGAGCTTCGTGAGCTAGCGTGCGGAAGTCTTGCTGGGTGCTGCATCGCATGTTGGCCAGCGTCCCTCTCATGTGTGGCGGCAGCGTACTGAGGAATATGAAATGGAAGAGGAAGTTGTCATTGTCCTCTTCTTTAAGTTGCAGCAAGTCCTCCATGAGGGCCTTGGGTCTGCCTCCTCTGTGGCCGTAAACCGCCAGGATCCTGTCGGCTCTCTCCTCGGCTGAGGGGACGTAATTTGCCACGATGGTCGCTTTCAGTTCTTCATATTTGTCCTGGGCCGGCGGCCGTTGGATTATGCTCCGCGCACATCTCGAAGTGGCGGCGTTGAGTTTGGCGACGATGTGATAGAACTTTGTATCGTCAGCCGTGATGCCTGCAAGTGCAAACTGGGCTTCAGCTTGCAGAAACCACGAGGTGGGGTCTTCCTGCCAGAAGTCCGGCAGGTTGACGGTGACGGCGTTTGTGTAGACTGTCACTGCTGTGTCCGCAGGGTGAGAATGCCTTGCTTCGGCTCTCACAGCGGTGCTGGTGCTCGGTTGAGCCCTCTCTATCACTTCTGCCGTGGGGGAACGTCGTCCATCTGTTCCCCTGTCTGCATGGGCGCCGGCGTCTGCCTGGGTCGCCACAGATGAGTCGATCGCGGGGGAACGCCTTTGGTCCATCCTCGCGTCAGGGTCACCAGTGTAGAAGAGCTTGGAAGAACGAGGCGATGTGATATATAAACCAAAGTTTATTATCAGCTCCTCTAACAAATCTCATCCTAGTGCAGCAGCAGAAGAAGGGAAAAGAGACCGAACACCTCCGGCTCGAAGAACTTATACTTGCACATAACAAAAGACATGCATATCCAAAGCTGACATCCCTCCTTATCTTTATCCCCCCATTGTCTTCGTACTCCTCCTCATGGCCCTGGGGGGTCAGGGCAGCTCCTCCGGTCTCCACCGCAGTGCCTGGGAAACTCTTTGATCTTCACTGGCGGTTGAGATCTCTTTGTCCTGTTCTGAGGTGTGAAGTCGCCTTACATATGTAATCACCAAACATTCTCACATGCTTCAACATGTGTAGGTTATGGAATATATGATTAATATAGTCCACACTCCACTAATTTAGATGAAATCTATTTAGCTTGGAGAAATCATCTCCTAATTTATAAAAAATCTCTTAGAAAAGCTAGAACGAGTTATTATTCTGCATTAATAGAAAAGAACAAGAATAATCCTAGGTTTCTTTTCAGTACTGTAGCCAGGTTGACAAAGAGTCAGGACTCTGTCAATCCTAGCATTCCCTTAGAGCTTACTAGTCAGGACTTTATGAACTTTTTCAATAATAAAATTTTATCTATCAGAGATAAAATCAATCAGATTCTTCCCACCGTTAACTTAAATACTGTAACTACGACAACTCCTTCAACTGATATCTGTCTTGATGAGTTTACTCCAATTGACCTTTTAGAGTTAGACAAAATAGTTTCCTCATCCAAGCCTTCAACTTGTCTTTTAGACCCTATTCCTACCAGGTTATTTAAAGAAGTCTTCCCACTTATTGGTAGCTTTATTCTTCAACTAATCAATTCTTCATTAACTTTAGGCCATGTACCGCAGGCTTTTAAAACGGCTGTAATTAAACCCTTACTCAAAAAGCCAATGCTAGATCCAGGAGCTTTAGCTAACTATAGACCAATCTCTAACCTGCTTTTCATTTCAAAAATCTTAGAAAGAGTTGCTGCTATGCAATTATTTGACCACCTGCAGGGGAATGGTTTACTTGAAGAGTTTCAGTCTGGGTTTAGAATCCATCATAGTACTGAAACAGCCTTAGTGAAGGTCACTAACGACCTCCTCATCACATCTGATAATGGACTTGTTTCTGTACTTGTCCTTTTAGACCTTAATGCAGCTTTTGATACTATCGATCATAATATTCTACTTGATAGATTAGAACACTATGTTGGACTTAATGGAACTTTGTTGCAGTGGTTTAGATCTTATTTATCTGATAGGTTCCAGTTTGTTCATGTCAATAATGAGTTCTCTTTCAACTCAAAGCTCAGTCATGGAGTTCCACAGGGATCTGTGCTAGGCCCTACTCTTTTTAGTTTATATATGCTTCCGTTAGGCAACATTATTAGAAAGCACTTTATACATTTTCATTGTTATGCAGATGACACAAAATTATACCTGTCAGTGAAGCCAGATGATAGTAATCAATTAGCCAAGTTGGAAGCCTGTCTTCAGGAAATCAGAGCTTGGATGACTTGTAATTTCCTGCTATTAAATTCAGATAAGACTGAAGTCATTCTTGTTGGTCCAAAAAACTTTAGAAATATCTTTCCAAATCAAACTTTCAGTTTGGATGTGGTTACTCTTTCTCTTAATAGCTCTGTGAGGGACCTTGGAATTATTTTTGATCAAGATCTGTCTTTCAATTCACATATTAAATTTGTTTCTAAGACTGCCTTCTATCATTTGCATAATATTGCCAAGATTAGGAGCATCTTGTCTCAGAGTGATGCTGAGAAACTGATCCACGCTTTTGTTAGCTCGAGATTAGATTATTGTAATTCTTTATTATCAGGTTGTCCTAAAACATCTTTAAAAAGTCTTCAGCTGATCCAAAATGCTGCAGCAAGAGTTTTAACAGGTACTGGTAATGCACTGGGCTTCACTCCTTTCTTCACTCTCAATGAAATGTTTTTTTTTTGTTGGTCATTAACATCTGTTTGTTCTCTCCCATAGAGTCCCCATCGTGCTGTTTGCTCTCTACATGTCTGTTCTTTTCATCTTCTCTGTCCCTTCACCCCCCCAGCCAGTCGCAGCAGATGACTGCCCCTCCCTGAGCCTGGTTCTGCTGGAGGTTTCTTCCTGTTAAAAGGGAGTTTTTCCTCTCCACCATCACCAAGTGCTTGCTCACAGGGGATCGCCTGATTGCTGGGGTCTTTCTGCAACTGTGGGGGTTCCCCCTACAGTTGAAACTGCTATGAGATGACTGTTGTTGTGAAATGACGCTATATAAATAAAGTTGAATTGAATTGAATTAACAGGGATGCTAACCGCAGGCTCAGTGTCACCCTGGGACGTTCAACCTTGCCATACACCCCCTATGCCAACATACAGCGGGGAAAATACTGTAAGTATTGGTCATGTCAACATTTTTCTCATTTAACATATTGCTGATGGAGCCATTGATCTGAGATTTTCACCAGATATCAGTAACAACCCAAGTAATCCATACATACAAAGAAATTGAGGCAACTGTGTTCACAAAACAAGTTATATTTAATAAAGTGGAATGACACAGGGAATAAGTATTGAATACATGAAGAAAAAAGATGTGCAAAAAGGCATAGAAAACCAAGAAATCAGCTGAAATCCATCAGAATTTAGGAAGCCATCCCATCCCCCATCAGTGCAAATTAATTTCAGCTGGTTAAGTTTTGACTGATATCCTTTCAAAAGGTATGTGAATATCAGATTGTCACACCATAAAGAACTCATGATGGGGAGAAGCAAAGAGCTCTCTTGAGACCTTCACAGCCTTATTGTTGCAAAACATAATGATGGAATTGGTTACAGGAGCATTTCTAAACTGTTGAATGTTCCAATGAGCACTGTTGGAGGCAAAGGATTAAGTGGCTGAAGATGAATGAATGAATGAATGCACCACACATTTTCTACAGGAGACAGGTCTGGACTGCAGGCAGGCCAGTCTAGTACCCACACTCTTACTATGAAGCCACACTGTTGTAACACGTGCAGAATGTGGCTTGGCATTGTCTTGCTGAAATAAGCGGGGATATCCCTGAAAAAGACATTGCTTGGACAGCAGCATATGTTGCTCCAAAACCTGTATGCACCATTCAGCATTAATGGTGTCTTCACAGATATGCAAGTTACCCATGCCATGGGCACTAACACACCCCCATACATCACAGATACTGGCATCTGAACTTTGCTCTGATAACAATCAGGATAGTCCTTTTCCTCTTAAGCCCAGAAGACACAACATCCATGATTTAAAAAGAACAATTTGAAATGTGGACTCATCAGACCACAGCACACTTTTCCAATTTGCATCATTACATCCCAGAGGAGCTCGGGCCCAGAGCAACAGGTGGCATTTCTAGGTGCTTTCACTTTGCCTGGTTTTAACTTGCAGATACAGTGGGAAAACAAGCTCCATGGAACTATCTACTCCACTTTAACTCACTGTTACACCAGAATATTAGGGTATATGCATGCATGATTTTTTTTTTCAAAAAAGGGATATTTTAGAGGTATTTAAGCCTGATAAATTCTCAACCAAATATCCAAACACAGTCTTAAAAAGAATAAATACAGGCTTTGAAAACACAGGATGAAAATCAAACATATCACTGTTGCAAAAGCTTTAATTTCGATTTCTTAAAGAGTAAAGACAAGCTCCTGCCCACTCAGTGAGTTCCCTTAATAAAAATCATTATTTATCAACTAGGCCTGTGAGTAGACATTATTTTAAAACGGATTATTAGAAAAGTTAATGGTTTAATTTGTCATTAGTGTGACAGGGATTGTATGCAGATGGAGCCAAATATGAACTATTAGACACATATTCACATGGCTTCTATTCTATGTTTTCAGTTTTCTGTAAATGGTTATTAAGAGTTGCGTGCTAAGTTTTCATGCTAATTGTCTCAAAATGACAGATTTTCTGCCCATGTGTGTAGATATAGAGTTACCACATTAGTTTAGTATTTTAGTATGGTTGCATAGATGTGCAAACAATAAAAATATATATAAAGAGATGAACAGCCAGATATAGCAGCAGTATAAAATATGTCAATAATAGTAAAGTGCATGTGTGCTACATTTGTGCAAATTGATGCTAAGTTTGTGCAACACAATTAACATTAAAATTTATGCCAATTAATCTGTGTTTGTGCAAATCACATCAATAAAGGTAATTTTCAACCTTCTAGACCAGGGGTCTGCAACCTTTACTAACCAAAGAGCCATTTTGCCCGTCTCTGGCTAAAATAGAAGTGGCTGAGGGCCACAACACGAATTTGACCTTTAAAATAAAGATTATGCTGCTTATAAATGTTTTTTATATACATAGCTCTGAATATTATGTGGCATTAATGAATTCCTACTACAACAGTGAAAAAAAACTGTCAAGGATTGTATAGTGCTTCATTCATGAAATAAAAGTATTACAGATATATTACAAATTGTTTTGTACTGAAAAGGCTATATCTGAATATCTAACCATAATTATTTTTGTATATTCATGTATAATAGTCTTCAATTATCAGCACATTCATAAATTGTTTAAATCTGAAAAATATCACCCATCTCCTACTTTCAGCAGTGATCACACAGCTTTAATTTCTGATGTTTTAATAAATTAGAGACGAAAGTTTTATTTAGAAGAAGCTACTTTTCATCCTTTTTATGTTTCCTCATAACGCTACTTATTTAAAGCCAAATGTCACGTAATTTTTTTTTCTAAATGACAACGAATTTAGATAAAATACACATAGCTTAAACCAAATATTCATACCGGAGACCATATCACCCACCTGTATTTACATAATTGCACAAAATACACCAGGTGAAGGCCCCACCTTGCTTGCTGGCTTGTGACAGCCAGTCCAGACCACGCCCATGTTTTTGACATCACCAGTTGTACCCTGGCTGCCCTGCCTATCCACATTCACACTTATCAACATTGGACAATCATGACGGAAAGTGACAGCGATTGTGAACAAATTAGTTTAGTTTTGTCTTTTTTTTTTGTCTTTTTTTTTTGTCAGTGGTTCAGACAGTGACAGAGGCATAGAACCTTACCGGTTCGAGCCGTCCGAGACGGAATCAGATGCTTTGTCTGATGACAACAGTTCCAACGATGACCAGAGAGCAGAACCAGTGGAAAATGTCATTGAACTGGACATTAATCGCCTCCAGAATTGCGAAGCCGGAGGGGGTCAGAATCAGAATCAGAATCAGAATCAGGTTTATTGCCATTGTTCATGTAGTACACAAACTAGGAATTTATCTGTCTGTCGAGGTCTGTCGAGGGCACCCCATAAATATTGATTTTTCGGAAGCCATTATTATTACAGTGGAGGAGAGCCGCTGCTGTCAAGAAATTGACCAGATCAATATGAAAATGGAGGCGCATACCTGTCAAGGGAGACGTTTTCGCCGTATTTTGGTGCCAAGCGCGGCTGTGGGAGACGGCAGAGTGGTTTGGGACACTTTTCTGGGAAATGTTTTAAATGTAGTTCGTGTTGTTATTGTCAAATATTTTAAGGAAAATACGGGGAAAATGCAATTTTAGCAAAAACGGGCGTATTGCCATTTCTGTACGCCCAAAAGAAAAAATATACTGGAAAAAAAACTGAGTGTCTTGAGGAGCACTCCTGTGTGTGATCACTCACAGCTGGGGCGGGCTGATCGCTCAGCGGGAGCTATTCTCACTACTTCGCTCTTCTGATGAAGGCTGCAGTGCAGTTGAAACATGTAAAGAAGGTAAAGACATCTTTCTATTTTTTTTTGTCTTTCATATGAAAAAAAGATAAATATTCTCACTACTGTTCGAAGTGTGGAGTCACTCATTAGTTTAATTGTCTGGGCGGGCTGATTGCTCAGCGTGAGCTATTCTCACTACCATGAGAAGTCATTAGGACAATGGTTTAACACGTTGAGCTGTGCAGCGGTTGCGGAACAGACAGAGATCCCAGAGAGGTGTGCCTTGTTGCTCCGCCGTTCCTTATAGCCGCTTTTTTACGGTGTTGAAGTACGGCGAAAACGTCTCACTTGACAGGTATGAAAACATTTCCCAGAGAAGTGTCCCTTATTACCCAGCTGTCCCTGATAGTCCCGTTTTAAGGTATGGGTGAAATATCCAATTTTTTCTTTCTTGTTGCTCACTTCAACCTTCCAGTCTCCATATAAACAATCAATTGAAATACCCCAAGCATCAAACTAGGGTACAATCGATTTCGTCACTTCCGCCTTCTTCCCCAGGCGATTCCAGGGGCCGTGTCAGGCCAAGCGCGGCAGTTTTAAATTAACGAATATTCCGTTGTTACTGAAGCATATGCACCAAGACCCGAACGGATCGGTTCCCTTTCATATCTAGTTTCAAGATATTTAAAGTACCCTGTTACGTGACATTTGGCCTTTAAGTGTAATATGATATTATTCTGTATCCTTCACCTGTTCTCCAGACTCTCAATTTGATAACTAGATTGGTTGCCTGATATTCTTCTTTATTTTGGAATAAAACAAAAATAATTCTAAACAACTTTCTAATGTCACGAGCTGGGTTCTGGAGGTTCTGCCAGACCCAGTCTTGTGGCTCCGTCTCTGTATTGTATATTTATTTGTTGCCTTTTTGAGTTGTCACACTGCTTCCTATTTCTCTGTTTATGTTTCAGTTTGTATGGGCAATGCCTCGCTTCATTTGTGATTATTATCTAATATGTATTTGGTTATGTTTGTATTTATTTTGTGGGCTGACAGCTGTCAGACGTTATTTCCGGGTTTGTGCTCTGAGTGACAAGCTGTCAGTCCAGCCACTCCTCCCTTATCTCTCATCATACTAGCTGATCCCAATCACTATTATGGTTTCCTCTTTTCCCGCTCAGGGACACCCAACCTGTGATCATTACGTTGTTATCCACATGTATTTAAGGACTGTCTGTTCATTGTTTCATAGCTGCACTATTGAATGTCTCCATGTATGTTCCTCTGCTTTATTGCACGTTCGCAGAGTGATGTCGGCTCTGGAACGCCAATTGTAAGTCTTTCCTCATTTGTATTTTTGTATGTCATGCACAGTTTTTTGGACTTCAGTTCTTTTTGTTAATAAATGACACAAAAGTAATTCAGTGCTTGGGTCTGTTTTCCTGCCTCGGAGGGGCGTACATGACAGCATAGTGCAGCCACATTAAGACCCAGCTGTTACATTTGTTGCGTTTTTTTTCCTTTATGCTTTTTGCTCACCTGCTTGTTGGAGCTCATCATGTCCCCAGCGCGCCGGATCTCAACCACCAAAGGAGGGTCAGCGGCCCGGGGTCCCAGCCTGGAGGAACAGTGGTCGGCTCTCTTTATCCAGGACTGTGTCTCCAACGGTCTCACCTCTCGTAGCCCAAAGAGAGTTCTGCAGAACGTGGAGGCAGCGGTTGGGAAACTGAAAGCACATCCTGGATTAAGGGAATACCCCGAGTTCGCAGACGTGTTGGCTACACTCGCCGTCCTATAACAGTCCTTCCCCGGGCTGATGTGGGGGCTGCTGTTAGCAAAATCCGTTCCCACACGGAAGCACACTCAACGGAAGACCCCCTGCCTCGCCTCCAGTGCGCTAGCTTCCTCTCCTTCTTCCCCAGCTCCAGCATGCACACCATCTACTCCTCAAAGACGATGTCATCCCACTCCGGACCACCGGAGGAAGCATCCTGCCACTTCGGCAGCCATTTCCCCCACGCCGAGCCTGACAAATTCGCAGCAGTTTCTCTATTAATTCTCCTTCACTAGCAGTCTTTGCCAGCCTCCTCCTCCCTCCTTTCCTGCTGCAATCCCTGTCACCTTGACTTGTCCTCCTGCTGACGAGAAGCCCTCCATGTTTCCCCAGCTACAGTACGTCCATCTCCATGATTAAAGGGAGGCTCCTCCACAATCCTCAGAGAGGCCCAAGTGTGATAGAGGAAAGACATTTGTCATATAAGATACTGTTTACTATATTTGTATTTGTTACTCAAGATTCAAGATAAATATTTGTTACTTAGGATACTGTTATTTGTAATGGATTTAGCTGTTTATTTGGTCATTCTTGTATTTGATTGAGTGAGAGTTATTATTGATTATTCAGCAATGCTATCGGTGTTCGATTTAGAGACTGCGATCATGAAACTGTCACTCTATTAGTTATGCCTTAGAGCTCCAGCAAGGGGAGTGCGCGCGCAACTTCCTCACTTTTAATACAAGCGAGTGAGGAGACGCACACACTGTGTTCACCCTTGTCATTTTTCCCTTTTTAAGGTAATTGTTTAAGTTGTGATTGTTAAAATGTTTGACTTTTAATACAAGCGAGTGAGAAGACGCACACACTGTGTTCACCCTTGTCATTTTTCCCTTTTTAAGGGGCTTTACACAAGCTCACCATAGACACGGAGAGGGATGACTGTTCATCTCCTGCTGCAGATAACATTGCACACCGGGATGACAGGCAAGTTTCATTTCATTCTATGTCAATTTATGATGAGATGCCTTGTCTGATTCTCGGTGATGAGGCTCAGGGTCTGCAGTCCCCTGAGCTCTCACCACCTGCTGCAGTAATCCATTGCTCACCAGCCCTTTCCGTGTCCTCTACCCCAGTTCCTGAGTGTCTGCTGGCTCCGGAACAGAACCGCCGGACGATGGAGGAGCCCATGGCCCTGTAGGACCCAGTTCAAGTGCCAGCGGTGAGCCAACCCCCAGCTGCCACACTGCATGAGCCACCAGCGTAGGTCACTTCGCCTGGGGCCCTCAAGACTGCTACTACCATCATGCCTGCTATGGAGGCCGCCGCAGCAGAACCAACGACTGAGCTAGATCTCCAGATGACTGAACCCGAAGGAACATCATTGCCTGGATCGACGGAGTCCTGGACGGTGGTGGAGCTCGAGCTCAGGCAAGTGCTTTTCTCTGATCTGTCCTAGAGCAATCTTTCCCAGCTCTTGATGAGAGCTGGGTGCAGCCGCCCGCTGCACCTGAGCTCGTCTCGCTGGGCTCCGCCACTGCTGGTGACCCTGACCCCTCTTCTATGTGTTTGTCTGAGCTTCCTCCCAGGGTCACCATGAAGATTCCAGCACAGCCAGATGTCTCCGTAAATTCAGGCTCGCCGCCCGAGGTCATTGTGGGTCCAGCTCTCTCCACTGAGTCATCGTGGACCTACCCCATTCACCTTCGTCCGGTATCCCGTTGGTGGACCGCCTCCTTGGCCTGGTGCTCTCGCGGGTCGGCCTGTTCACCGTGGGTACAGCTCTGGCCCAGTCTGGGCCCACTGGGGGTGCTGCAGTGCTCCAGCCCGAAGCCACCGCAGGTGCTGCAGTGCTCCAGCCCGGAGCCACCGAGGGTGCTGCAGTGCTCCAGCCCGGAGCCACCGAGGGTGCTGCAGTGCTCCAGCCCGGAGCCACCGCGGGTGCTACCGGCAAGCCTGGGGATGTCATGGCTCCCCTTCCTCCGCTGCCAGATGCCGTCATGGTCCCCCTTCCTCCTCTGCCAGACACCGTCATAGTCCCCCATTTTCCTCCTCCACCACACGGCGTTGTGGTTCCTCCCCCCCTGGCCCTGCTTTCCATCTTTGGGCCTTCCCATGGGGGAGCCGCCTCCTGGGTCACCCCTCCGGTTCTGCTGGCTGAAGAACTCTGGCCGGCCACCTGAAAGACTGAGCTGCTGGATCAGGTGGTCCATACTCTCCGGCAGGCCACCTGACTCATACCACCTTGTCATCCGGCTGGCCTGGGACTTCGGCTGGCCACCCGAACTGTGTAATTCTGTGACCTAGTAGGCCTAGGGGCTAGTTTTGCCCAGGTGTTGGTCCTGAGCGGATTTTTTTTTTGTTTGTTTCTTGCCCTCCTAGCCTGTTTCCCCATCACCACCCACCCTGGGTGGGTTATTGTTATCTTCCTTCTGGGGAATGCAGGATTTTTCTTTTTCTTTTTGGTGTTACCCTGGGGTGTCTGGGTTCCATCCCTTGAGAGGGGGGCTCTGTCACGAGCTAGGTTCCGGAGGTTCTGCCGGACCCAGTGTCGTGGCTCCGTCTCTGTATTGTATATACAGTATATTTGTTGCCATTTTGAGTAGTCACACTGCTTCCTATTTCGCTGTTTATGTTTCAGTTTGTATGGGCAATGTCTCTCTTCATTTGTGATTATTATCTAAAATGTATTTGGTTATGTTTGTATTTATTTTGTGGGCTAACAGCTGTTAGGCATTATTTCTGGGTTTGCGCTCTGAGTGACAAGCTGTCACTCCAGCCACTCCTCCCTTACCTCTCATCATTACCAGCTGATCCCAATCACTATTATGGTTTCCTCTTTTCCCGCTCAGGGGCACCCACACCTGTGATCATTTACGTTGTCCGCATGTATTTAAGGACTGTCTGTTCATCGTTTCATTGTTGCACTATTGAATGTCTCCACGTATGTTCCTCCACTTTATTCCACATTTGCAGAGCAATGCCAGCTTTGGCATGCCAATTGTTAGTCTTTCCTCATTTGTATTTTTGTATGTTGGAGATTATTCCAGTCTCCCCCCTGACCTACGTGCTATCTCTGACCTGGCCCTTTTTAAATCAGAACTTACAACTTATTTGTTTAGGATGGCTTTTAATACCCAGTAGTGGTGATATTTGTCTTGGCATTTGTTTTTATTTTATTCTTATTTTTAAGCATTTATTCTTATTTCTTTGTTTATGTTATTTGTTTTTAATGCTGTGTGTGTTTTAAATGCTGTTTAATTTTCTGTAAAGCACTTTGATCACCTACGGGTTGTTTTAAAGGGCTATATAAATAAAGTACATTACATTACATTACATGTCTTGCACAGCTTTTTGGACTTCAGTCCTTTCTGTTAATAAATGTCACAAACGTAATTCAACACTTGGGTCTGTTTTCCTGCCCTGGAAGGGTGTACATAACATCCAAATAATACAACTTTATAAAAATCATTTGGTGCAAATTAAGCCAATTAGAAATAATTACAGCAAAGTGGGGGGGGGAAACATTTAAAAAAATACCTTCTTCTGCCGAGCTAAATGTTGGTTAGAATTTTTTAAAAAATGTGTGGCATTGATAGACAGTCTACACATACAGTACAGCAATTCACTGTCCAAAACCCCACAGGTAACAAACTAGCAGTTATCCTGCAGACAAAAAGCTGAAAATATCCCTAAAATAAAAGGCTCACCTCTACATCACTGTCAGAGAACCTTCTCTCCTCTCTTTTTTCCTTTCTTTACAAATTGTAAGGGAAAACTGTTGGCTGTAGGTCTTACTTTAGCTAAGTACTGCATATCTGGTTGACGACGTTTCATAATAAAAGCACATAACAGACAACCATTCTTAAAACTGAATTGCTATAAACGGCTTTGATTTTGACATAACTCAGGAAGTATTGAGTTGTGATGGTGAAAATAAATTCACACTAATTCAGACTTCGGTCATGTCTGTGAATCCAGCATTTATAGTGCCGGCTACTAATTTTAAGATTAAGGTAATCCCTTCCACAGCATGTGGGACAGCATGTGGTGTATGGGATGGCGTCATTTCAAATTTTAAGGTTACTGAGCATTAATTCAAGGATTGTTTCTCATTTTTAAGGGCAATTAAGGTATTGATTTTAGATAATCACATTTAAGAATTTTTATGGTCCTATACACACTAATGAGATGACTGTTTTTCTCCTTGTTTGTGTTCTTGTGGAGAGAATCTCACCACATTATAGCCATGAATGCAAATTAATCTGTCCACACAGAATTAAACTCTCTATTTTCCTCAGTGATTTTACTTTTTCTGGATCTGTTAATGTCTTACCGAGAGTGGGGGATAAGCAGGAAGCTGCTGCTCTCTGTGCTCTCCACATACGCTGCACAAAGAGGAAAGGCTCTCCATGTGTGCGAGCAGCTGCCAGATGTGATGCATGGTTGACAACATAATAAATAATAAAAAAAATACATATATTTTTACGTTCATGAAAGTATGTGTTTCCATTGAGAAATGTATCCAATAAACAATAATATGAAAAATAAAATAATTAAAATGAACTTCTTTAATTTCCATGTGTTTTGAGATATAACTGCAGGGAGCCACATCATGGGGGCTGAAGGGCCACACGCGGCTCCAGAGCTGCAGGTTGCCAACTCCTACCCTAGACAGATTGACTGTCCATCGCAGGGCTAACACAGAGAAATAGACAACTATTCACTCTCACATTCATACCTAGGGACAATTTAGAATTTCCAGTTGATGCCAATTAACCTAACCTGCATGTTTTTGACCTGTGGAAGGAAACCGAAGTACCTGGAGAAAACTCACACAGATGCGGGGAGAACATCCAGACTCCCCACAGAAGGGTCCCCAACGGTCAGGGGGTGGGATTGAACCCACGACCTTCTTGCTATGCTGCCACAGTGCTAGTCACTGCTCCACCGAGCTGCCCGTACAGTGCATTATGAAGTGCAAAATACGCCAACGGAGACCCTGGACTGTTAAGCATCTGAAGTCATACATCAGGCAAGAATGGGAAAGAATTCCACCTACAAAGCTTCAACAGTTAGTGTCCTCAGTTCATAAACGCTTATTGAGTGTTGTTAAAAGGGAAGGTGATGTAACAGAGTGGTAAACATGGCCCTGTCCCAACTTTTTTGAAACGTGCTGCAGGCATCAAATTCAAAATGAGTGAACATTTAAAAAAAACCCAAAACAATAAAGTTTATCAGTTTGAACATTAATATCCTGTTTTTGTAGTGTATTCAATTGAATACAAGTTGAAAAGGATTTGGAAATCATTGTATTCTGTTTCTATTTATGTTTTGCACAACATGCCAACTTCATTTTAATTGATGTTTGTATAATCTAAGGGTGTGACAGTAAAAAACGTGATTGAATATTTTAAATTTTTCACTTCCAGTACTCTGGCTGTGTCATACTTGTAGAATGAAGATACTGCTGAAGCTGTCGTCTGTTAAAAAAGGTTCACACCACAATACAGTAATTATGACATATTACCTTCTAAGCTGTTTTTCTTAATACTTTCAATGTGGACATTCAGAATGCATAAACATTTATACAGCTTACATTTAGTTATATGCAACTTAAAAGACAGTTTTGCTTCTGATCCTGGTTATACAATATATAAAAATGCGTACAACATCCTTCGAGGTAAGTTAACATTAACAGATTAACTTCTGCTCTGAAGTCACATGCTCTGTTAATGCTGGATCAAACGGAACGCACTGAACAAGGACATTACCGTGGTGACTCTGCTCAAATGGGTTTCTCCTCAAGGTGCTGCGGTTGCTGCCATGCTCGCTGCCATCTTCTCGGCTGCACTGGCGGTTCAGGTACATGGTCTCTGGGATCTCCGTGATCCTCTTCATCAGGGAGCGGCCCAGGCCTTTCTTGGAGTTGCGCTTCTTCTGAAGGTGAGGGTTGTTGGCGAGCATCTTCTTACATTTGTAGACCTCCAGCTGGGCGTAGAGCTTCTTCAGCTCCTCCTAAAATGGACAAGAGATGCAGAAAAAAAGTGTTTGTCAAAATTCATTGCTGGGATGGGGGAAAGTATAGGCATTGTGGCTGATTATGCTGTAATGACTGAAATGTCCCTATTACCCGTATATCCTCAGGGTCCAGGCTGTGCTCCGCTCCAGGCGGAAGGCGATGCTGATGTTGAGGAGGAGCCTTCTAAGGCGCAGCCTCCCTCAGTCCAGTTCCTCCTCGTAGGCTTCAGTAGCGAATATCCATCCCTGCCCTGTGTCCCTTTGGACAGGAACGAAATACAGATGAAGAAGGCCTAGGAATCATTGTCCCAGTAGAGCCTACACACTGCTACTGGGCAATAGTCTTGAGCCACCACTTCAAGTTCTTTACATTATGCATCCACAGAGCCAGATTGTTGTAAAGTATATGAAGTGGTCTGTGACCAGTAGTTCCCCAGGCTTTCTGAGGGTCCTTTCAAAGTTTTTATTTGGACATTGCCAGCTTTTTCACGCAGTTTTCAGCCATACTAGGCCATATGTATTTCGTAGATATAGCCACAAAATTACCAGGTTTTGTACGGTTTACTAACAGCACATTAGGTTTTCAAATCTATGTGTTAGGAGCCAAAGTCAGAAGTTTATTTAGGATGATAAATTAACTTTAATATTTGCTTTTCTGAGTTATCCCCATCTAGTAACTGTGGGTGGAATGGAAGCTGATATAAGGCCAAGGACACTACCTGGAGGGTTCCAGTCTTATCAGACCGTTCCCAGTTTGTTTATGTCCATAACAAGTCCTCTAGCCAGACCATGGTTAGCTATGGAGTTCCGCAGGGATGGGTACTTGGACGAATACTGTTTGCATTACACATGCTTCCTTTGGGAGATATTATGAGGAAGCATTCTATTAATTTTCATTGTTACGCTGATGACACTCAATTATATTTATCCATCAATCTAGATGATCCCAGCCATTTGGGTTCACTCCAGGAGTGTCTTAAGGATATTAAAACCTGGATGAACTACAACTTTCTATTGTTGAATACAGATAAAACTGAAGTCATTGTTCTTGGCCCCAAATGAGCTATAAGTACTCTTTCTAGTAAGATAACAACACTAGATGGCATTGTGCTAGCTTCTAAGTCCTCTGTTAGGAATCTTGGAGTGGTCTTTGACCAAGATATGTCTTTTAACTCTCATATATAGCAAACTTTTAAGACTGCCTTCTTCCATCTGTGTAATATTTCTAAAATTAGGTCCATCCTGTCTCATAATGATGCAGAGAAACTTGTCCACACTTCTATCACCTCTAGGCTAGACTACTGTAATTCACTTTTATCAGGGTGTCCTAATAAGTCCATGAAGTTTCTCCAACTCATTCAGAATGCAGCTGCACATATCCTGACGAGACTAGGGAGAAGAAATCACATTACCCCAGTTTTAGCTTCTTTACATTGGTTCCCAATAAAATATAGAATTGAATTCAAGATTTTACTCTAACTTACAAAGCCCTTAATGGTCTGGCTTCTTCTTATCTTGCAAGAATCATAGTTCCCTATCATCCAACCGAGCTCTGTGCTCCAAAATTCAAATTGCTGGTGGTCCCCAAGTCTCCAGAAGTAGACTGGGAGTTAGAGCTTTCAATTATCAAGCTCCCTCTCTGTGGAACCATCTTCCGCACTTCAGTTCAGGAGCCAGACACTCTCTCTTTATTCAAGAGTAAGTTGAAATAATTTTCTCTTTGTAAAGCCTATAGTTAGAAAATGTTGCCGCTGCCAGGCCTTCACCCGCAGTGCGAGCCTAACTCAGCTTAATACTGGAGGGCTGGCTGTGAATGTTAATGTTGAATTGTATTTGTTATGTTTGTTTTGAATATAGCTACTGCCAGGCCTCCTACATTTTACTTCTCTTTTGACATAATGCACGGCTCAGGGAGACACACACGCAGACTCAGAGTAGATCTAATAGCTTTATTAACAACAAGTTGTATGAATGTGTGTCTGCGAGATGTGAATGTATTGGTTGGTGGCGTCTGCGTCGGGCATGTGAGCGAGGAGGACCGTACAGCCGGACAACCCTATGGGAGAAGCAAAGGGAGAAGGGTGATGGGCACCACACCACACAGGAGATGTTGAAAATGGTGACAAGGCTTACTTGGGAATTAGCAGGCTGGCTGGCACAGCAAGGATGAGGTCCGGTAGACAGCGACCTGGAGCGCCCCGGGTGCAGCAGCGAGGGAATGGAGGCGAGAGGGAGTGGTCCCGCCGGCGGGGAAATCCACCTGTGCACAGGGGAGCAGACTGGAGAGAGAATGAGGTAAGAGCTTCTTACCAGAATTTTGCTGAGTAGGTAGAGATTCCTTACAGCAATCGTAGCGAGTGAAGACTGACGGCTTCAGGCTGAAGGCCCAGGGCGAGGCGGCTTGTACATCCGCTCGCCGCTGATGAAGTGCAGGTGTGTGTGCAGCTGGCGCTCGCAGATGGGGCGCGAGGCGTGACAGTACTCCCCCCCTCTAGCAGCGGCTCCTGGCGATGGTTTTCTCCGGGTGCGCTCGGTGGAACTCAGTAATGAGGGACGGGTCCAACACAAATGACGAGGGTACCCATTGCCGATGTTCAGGCCCATAACCCTCCAGTCCACCAAGTACTGCAACCCGCGACCCGGCGCCGGGAGTCCAGGATGGAGGAGACAGGCCAGGCCGATGCCATCAATCATCCGGGGCGCGGGTTGCGCAGCAGGAGGAGGGCAAAGTGGGTCGGAGACTGCCAGCTTCACCTTGATACGTGGAAGGTGGGGATGGATGCGGGAGGGAGGGGGGGAATAGCTACACGCACAGCCCCGGGTTGATAATCCTGGTGATGGGGTATGGGCCCATAAAACGCTGTGCCAAGCTTCCTCTTCTCGCCCTTTAAAATGACGTCCTGGGTTTACACATAGACACGCTGACCCACCTGGTACGCTGGGGCAGGTCTTCTGTGCCGGTCCGCCGTGGTTCTGTTGCGCTCCGCCGTGCGTAAAAAGGCGCCATTGTGCGCTGACGCCCAGATGAGCGAACTGCCTGAGGTGCGCCGCGAACTGAGGGAACAGTTACCTCACTCTCCTGCAATGGAAAAGAGGGGTGGTCGATAGCCCAGGGACGCCTTAAAGGGAGACATCCCTGTGGCAGAAGAGCGGGCGGTGTTGTGGGCGTACTCAACCCAGGCGAGATGGTTACTCCAGGACGCAGGCTTGGATGCAGTGACGCAGCGGAGCGCAGCCTCCAGCTCCTGGTTGGTCCGCTCACACTGCCCGTTGGTTTGGGGGTGATGGCCGGAGGAGAGGCTCACCTTGGCTCCCAGGGCGTTGCAAAATGACCTCCAAACCTCTGAGGAAAATTGGGGCCCCCGGTCCGAGACCATGTCCACCGGAATCCCGTGCAGCCTGACCACGTGCTGGACTAGGAGATCCGCCGTCTCCAGGGCAGATGGAAGACCTCGTAGCGGGATGAAGTGCGCCGCCTTGGAGAAATGGTCTACGATGGTCAGGACGGTGTCGAAGGTGTTTGAGACTGGGAGTCCGGTGACGAAATCCAGGGCGATATGCGACCAGGGCCTGCCAGGGATGGGCAGAGGCTGGAGCAAACCCGCTGGAGGGGCATTACCTGACTTACTGGTGGCACATACAGGGCAGGCCCGGGCGTAGCGGGCAGCGTCCTTCCACAGGCCCGGCCACCAGAAGGACCGTTGAAGGAGGTCGATCATCCGGGAGGAACCAGGGTGGCAGGTGACGCTTGGATGATATGTAGCCAGTGGATGACCTCCCCCCGGATAACCGTGGATGGCACGAACAGCCACCCTCCGGTCCGCCGCCAGGGTCAGGTTCCACTTCCTGCGCCTTCCGGATCTTGCTTTCTATGATCCCAAGTGACGGCTCCCACGATGCACGACCTCGGGCAGGATGGTGCTGTGACCGTGTCCTCAGACCTCCTCGAGGGGCAAATTGCCTAGAGAGGGCGTCGGGCAGGCCGTTCTTGCGAGCCAGGCCTGAAGGTGATGTTAAAACGGAACCTGGCAAAAGAACAAGACCACGCGCGCCTGGCGGTGCCGTTCAGACCGCTTGGCAGATCTCAAGTATTCCAAGTTCTTGTGGTCAGTCAGGACCACGAACGGCAGGTCCGCCCCCTCTAGCCAGTGACGCCACTCCTGCAGCGCGAGCTTGATGGCGAGGAGCTCTCAGAATCAGAATCAGAAAAAGATTTATTCGCCAAGTACATTAACAGATCACTGATAACATACGAGAGAATTTGGACTTGACACAGTAAATGAACCCTGCTTTCCGTGCCGTGGCGCATCTGAAACCGCGCCTGTCAGCAGGAGGGTACAGGTAGCATAAGAAATAATACAATAGGAAGGAGCAAAAAAATCATTGATTCAGAATACTGGTTGCATGATCAATCAATATTATGATTACAAGGGGAAAAAAAGCCCTCAATGCACATCAGCAGACCAAGATTTCACAGGACACAAAGAGAGCAGTGTGTGGATCTTTATTTATCAGTTCGTGGTATCAATATGAGTGCACTGTTGAAGCAAGTGTTGTATCAGAAGAACAACAAGGACACTTTGGCAGGAGATGTTTTGTCTGGCTACTCGCAATCGTCCCTTGCGATTATCTGAGCAGCTGCTGTCCTTCAAGGCCTTGTGCTCAATGTTTGAAAAAACAGACTGCAGACAGCCAGGAGGAATTTTATAGGGAAATTGAGCCAAATAGAACTGATCACAGAGAAGGAGCTTTATTTTCTTCTGTAGATCAGTACTTAATCCTTCATTGCGGGGCGTTGAGTCCGTCGTGGTTAGACCTAAGCGTAACCATGATGTAATCCACCTTCCGAGACAGTTCTCCATTTGGTCCGCTATCAGGTCTCTTCTCCATTTTTCAATTTGATGGATGCACCTCGCCTGGCCAGCATTTTGATAGGTGTATCTAGCTTCAGCAATTGCGGTACACCAGGACAATCCCAGTTCCAATCAGAACGATCCCGATCACCATTATTACGAAGACATACAAATCTTCAATATCTTCGATAGAGAGATTAGTTAGGCACAAGATCCTCCAATACTTGTGTCCCGTAAATAGCCCGCTGGAGCCGTCCCTTGCGGGGGCAGACAGCTTCCCCCGGAGCACTTTTCCTTGTTGAAAAAATAGTGTCAATTGTGTTCAAAGCCCAGCTTATTAATTCCATAATTTCTTTCGACGGTCAGCAGTTAGACGCAGACAGACAACAGCAAGCTGGGATCCAGTAGTTGGGGGGAAGGAAAAAAAGTCAGAGCAAGAGAGAAGGAAAAAGGCGTCTGCTCTCTTTGGAGGCGGAAGTGAGAGCTCTCTGTCCCCCACGTCGTAATTCCGTTCCGCCGGGGACAAGCGCCGAGAGAAGAAAGCGCAGGGCCGTTTGACTCCGTCATCTGGCGACCGCTGAGATAGAACCGCCCCCACTCCTGTGTCCGAAGCATCCACTTCCAGGATGCACTGCAGCGACGGGTCGACTCGGCTAAGGACCCGGGAGGAGGAGAACTCCGCCTTCAGTGCCTGAAAAGCAGCCGCGGCCCTCTTCGGTCCACCGGAACGGGACCTTAGGGGACGTGAGGTGGGTCAGAGGGCCGACGATGGTGCCAAAATTCGGGACGAAGCGGCGGTAGAAATTTGCAAACCCAATGAATTGTTGCACCTGTTTTCTTGATGCAGGTGTAGGCCATTCCACCACCGCCTTCACCTTCACTGGGTCCGGAAGCACCTCGTCGTGGGAGATGATGAACCCGAGGAAGGACGTTGTCTTAGCGTAGAATTCACATTTTTCTGTCTTCACATACAACCGGTTCTCCAGCAGCCTTTGGAGGACCCGCCTCACATGGACCCGGTGCTCGTCCCTGGATTTGGAGAAGATGAGGATGTCATCCAGGTAGATGAACACAAATAGGCCGATGAAATCCCGGAGGACGTCATTAATTAGGCGCTGAAAAACGGCTGGAGCATTGGTCAACCCGAACGGCATCACCAGGTACTCGAAGTGGCCGTTCGGGGTACGGAAGGCTGTCTTCCACTCATCTCCCTCCCGGATCCGGACGAGGTGGTATGCGCTGCGTAGATCCAGCTTGGTGAACCAAGTCGCCCCCTGGAGGGAGTGGAAGGCGGTGTCCATGAGTGGCAGGGTGTAGCGATCCCTCTCCGTGATATCATTTAGGGCACGATAGTTGATACAAGGACGGAGGGAACCGTCCTTCTTGCCCACGAAGAAGAATCCTGCCCCTAATGGTGATGACGAGGGACGGATAATTCCAGCACTCAGCGATTCCTTGAGGTAGGAATTCATGGTCTCCTTCTCCGGCGCCGACAGGCTGTGGAGTCGCCCAGAGGGTAAGGGTGCCCCCTGGCGGATGTTTATCGCACAGTCGTAGGGCCTGTGTGGAGGAAGAGACATCGCCTTGGACTTGCTGAAAACCATACCCAGGTCGTGGAATTCTGATGGCACCAGGGAGAGATCCGGGGGCGCAGCGTCCATGGGAGTTGGAGAAGAGGACGGAGAGCAGGCAGCGGATTGCAAGCAGGTGCTCATGCAGAAGGTACTCCATGCTGACACCCTGGCGGACTTCCAATCCAAGACGGGGTTATGGATGCGAAGCCAGGGGTACCCCAGAATGACGGGCGACACAGAGTTGGGGAGAGGACATAGAAGGTTATTTCCTCCCGGTGGTTCCCAGAGATGATCACAGGAACAGGGAACGGTCTGAGTGTTACTCTCCCCAGGGAGACATGGGAGAGGTTGACCAGGGTGAGAGGAGATTTGAGGACTTGGCAACGGATGCCCAATCGGGTTGCCAGGCTTTGTGAAATAAAACTGCCCTCCGCGCCCGAATCCACCAGTGCGTGAGTGAGGTGCCCAGTGGAGTTGTGACAAAATCGGACGGGCAGCTTCAATTGGGAGAGGGGATTTAACGATTGATGTCCGCGAGGCCCCCTACAGGTGACTCGCGGGACCCCCGCCGTTTGGCTTCTGTGGGCAAAGCTCCACCGTGTGTTGACTGTCTCCGCAATACATGCAGAGACCCAACTCACGGCGGCGTTGTCTCTCCGCAGGGGGGAGCTTTGTCCAGCCCGTCACCATCGGCTCCGACTCCTCGGGGCGCGATGGTGGCAGCGTCGCCAGGGGGCGAGCTTGGGACAGGCGCGACGAGACACCACGAGAGCGAGAAGAAGACGACTTCCGCTCCGAGGTGCGCTCGCGCAGCCTGTTATCCAAGCTGATGGCTAGGGACGTTAGCTCCGCTAGAGTCTCCGGGATGTCCCGCCCAGCCAGTTCGTCCCTCAGACCATCATTGAGACTGCGGAGGAAGAGGCCGCAGAATGAACGTTCATCCCAGCCTAACTCCTCCGCCGCTACCCGGAAGTCGATCGCGTAGTCCGCTGCCGACCGGCTTCCCTGCTGGAGGCTGAGAAGCGGATCGACCTGGACGCTCTCGGTACGAGAATGATCAAAGACTTCCAGGAATTGTCTCACGAATTGGCCATAGGTTGAGGGTGGCGTAACTGGGCCTCGCTATTACGGCGTAAGCCCAAGTTAGCGCTCGCCCCCTCCAGGAGATTGCCTCATGTAGCCAATTCGGCTATGGTCTGAGGGAAAATCTCCGGGCACACGGTGGAACACGGACTCACAACTGCATTATAAACCCCCATGCTCCGCCGAGCTTACCGCTAAAGCGGGCGGGGGTCGGAATGGGTGTGAGCCGAACCGGTGCTACCGGAGCAGGCTGGACCGGCCGCTGGAGCAGCAGGAGCCGCGCCGCCCTGACGAGCCGGGGGGAACGGCTGTTGGGGGGTCCAAGCGGTCCAATCGGTTAGTGATGATGGTTAATTGATTTAAAATCACCTGTTGCTGGTGAGCTATTAGGTCCACTCGAGCCTCGAGAGTGGAAAGTCGGCGTGTGAGCCCGCCGTCTGCCGAGCCGCTCTGCTGAAGCCGTACTGACATAATGCACGGCTCAGGAGACACACACACAGACTCAGAGTAGATCTAATAGCTTTATTAACACAAGTGTGTATGAATGTGTGTCTGCGAGATGTGAATGTTATTGGTGGTGGCGTCTGCGTCGGGCACGGAGGCAGGAGACTGTACAGCCGGGACAACCCTATGGGAGAAGCAAAGGGAGAAGGGTGACGGGCACCACACCAACACAGGAGATGTGAAAATGGTGACAAGCTTACTTGGAATTAGCAGGTGGCTGGCACAGCAAGGATGAGGTCCGGTCAGACACGCGACCTGGAGCGCCCGGTGCAGAAGCAAGGGAATGGAGGCAGAGAGGAGTGGTCCGCCGCCGGGAAATCCCACCTGTGCACAGGGGAGCAGACTGGGAGAAGAATGAGGTAAGAGCTTCTTACCAGAATGTTTGCTGAGTAGGTAGAGATTCCTTACAGCAATCGTAGCGAGTGAAGACTGACGCTTCAGGCCGAAGCCCAGGGCGAGGCGGCTTAAATCCCTCGCCGCTGATGAAGTGCAGGTGTGCGTGCAGCTGGCGCTGCAGATGGGCGGCGAGGCGCTGACACTTTTTTCAACCCAGCTGGTCGAAGTGGATGGCCGTCTGTCATGAACTGGGCCTTGGGATTCTCCCGAGCTCAGCTTCATGGCGTTGTTCCTGTTCCTTTAGTTATCTGTGTTCCATGTTACTTTTTGAGTTCCATATTGTATTTCATTGTCTAGTCAGTTTCTGACAGGTGATTCCAATCTGTCATTGCCTGTTCCTCTCCCAGCTCAGGTCTACACACCCACTCTCACGTACACACATACACACATCACTACACACACCTACACATTGCTGCACACACTCACTCACACCTGCTTTCACTCAGCTTATGATTTGTGGTATTATTTTAGCTCTGTCTGTGCACTTGGGAATTGTCAGTGCATTGTATTGTCAGCCCGCCGCCAGAGCCGCTCATGTTCTGGTGTTTCACCTCTGTAAGAACCTACACCTGTCAGTTGTTTGCTGTGTTCAGTTTTTTCTCTGTATTTGCCAGCGCTACCTTGGTGCAGCCTTGGGCTGCCTGGCTCTGGTCTGCACTTTTGTGAGGAGCATCCTGGGTTTACTTTTTCTCTTTTTCCCTGCTCACCATTTACATATGGGAGCATTTGGGCTCATTTGTGTATCATTGTCCGTGCCATTTTGTTTGGGGACAATTTCCTGTAACTGAACACGCTCACCAGGTTGTTTATTTTGATTTCATTGTTTGGACATTTGGACATATTAATAAACACCACATCCTCCTGCATTTGGGTTTTTCTCATTTCTGCTGCCTCAGTGAGACAGCAAATCATGACAGCCGTCTTCTTTGAGCTATGGTTCCGCTTGAGGTTTCTGCCCTTTAAAGGGAAGTTTTTCCTCGCCTGTGTCGCTGCAGTGCTTGCTCTTGGGGTTTCTGCTGGGTTCTATAAATCTGAGAGTGTGGCCTAAACCCACCTTTTTTGTAAATTGCCTTGAGATGACCTGTGTTGGGATTTGGTGCTATATAAATAAAACTGAATTGAACTGGAGGGTGTGGTGAGAGCAGGAAGACAGTCTTTTGACCTCACTTCCTGAGTCCTGGCAGCCACAAACTGTCCATTTGTACTACAGACTCCTTAGTTCATTTTTACAATTCTATTTTCTAGCCAAGCTGTAGCATTTTGAGTATTTTTGTTATTTTAAAGCTGTAAATAAGTACCTCTTCATTTTTTGGATATTTTTTGTGGACCTGGATTATTTTATATGTGCAGCGTCAAGACTTTTTTGCTCAACTACCATAGTGGTTATAAAATTGAATCATGGGACAGCATTAACCACTACAATAGGAAAGAACATGTCGAATTTCAATTGTTTTTCAGAATAATAAGACTTCCTCTCAATGTGAACCTATACAGTGCTTCCAAAATATCCAATGCCACCACAGGACTGCTCTAGTTCACACTCTTACTTCCTCAATACAAAATGTTCTATTGACAAGACACAAAGGCTGATAGACGTTTCATAAAGATGATTTGTAGCACACAGTATGATCAGAATTACAGGGAATTTGGTGTGATTCTACAGAATTTATGTGTTTGTGAGTTTGAAGTTTTATTAACTTTGAATCACTACATTAGAAGTTACAGGCCAAAGAGTAACTGTACAACTCCACTGGCCTGTGAAAACAATATGGATTGACACTTTTGATCATTTTAAAAACTTTTAATTTCAATAGCTGCAGATGATTCATGCTTAATCGCAAGCTTCTTCTTCTTCGGGCTACTCCCTTTAGGGATCGCCACAGTGCATCTCCTGCCTCCCTTTCACCTTATCCCTTGCATCTTCCTCTGTAGCATCAACCTTCTCTCTCGTGCATTTTCCATTGGATTGGATGGTTGACCCCAAGTATTTAAATTCCTCTACCTTCACTACCTCAAGTCCTTCCATCTTCACCGTTGCACCAGCCTCCCTCTCATTCACATTCATGTATTCTGTCTTGCTTCTACTGACTTTCATTCCTCTTCTCTCCAGTGTGTGCCTCTACCTCTCCAGGTTCTCTTCCACCTGCTCCCTACTCTCATTACAGATCATAATGCCATCTGCAAACTTCATGGTCCATGGAGACTCCTACCTGATCTTGACTGTCAGCCTGTCCATTACCATGGCAAACAAGAAGAAGTTCAGAGCCGATCTCTGATGTAATCCCACCTCCACCTTGAATTCATGTGTTACTCCTACAGCACACCTCACCACCTTCACACTGTCCTTATACATGTCCTGCACCACCCCTCACATACTTCTCTGCCACTCCTGACTTCCTCATACAGTACCACACTTCCTCTCTTGGCACTCTACAATCTGCTTTCGCTAGATCCACAAAGACACAGTGCAACTCCTTCTGACCTTCTCTATACTTCTCTATCAACACTCTTAGAGCAAACATTGCATTTGTAGAACTCTTTCTTGACAAGAAACCATACTGCTGCTCAATGATTGTCACCGCTCTTCCTAACCTGGCTTCAACAACTCTTTCTTATATCTTCACAGTGTAGATGATCAACTTTATGCTTAATTTCAAGCAATTTGGATGAAAATGCTCAACAAATAATTAGAAAATTGGAAATAGTACTATCAAGACATTTTTCAGATAAATTATATTGTAGTGCACATATGTGGGTTCCATATGCTTCACATGTGTATCACTGTATGCTTATTGTGTGCTTCACGTCTCAGAGGAACAAAAGGTCTGAACCTCCTAGGGGTAACAGGAGGATGTGAAGTCTGGCCTTTTGTATGCAGAGAGATGGCCTTGAGGGATTTCCTGACCACCAGGACTTTAGGTGAAGACGAGAAGACCTGGAGGGGGAGACATTGTGATTTGGGATTAAAAGACCGTGTGACTGTGGCTTTGATGTCCCGAGGTATTAAAGGGACAAATGTGGGCGGTTCCTTTCTCTTTCTGTTTTTGAATGTTGGAGAATGTGAACGTGAATAAAACTGGTCTTGAGAAATAAAACCAGCCTCGTCCTTCCACATATCTCCACACTGGTGACCCTAAGACGTATAATGAGCGGAGACAAATCTCCCGACCCAGACTCGCCGGGAGCCAGCCAAACGAATGCAGCCACAGTCCAACTACCGGACTTCTGGCCGAACAATCCGCGCTCCTGGTTTAACGCAGTCGAGGCACAGTTCCACCTCCGGAGGATTTCGGTAGACGCCACAAAATTCTACCATGTGGTTGCAAAGCTGGACAACCACACAGCCCAGTGAGTGGAGAGCCTGATAAACCACCCGCCGGACAGCGACAAGTACAGCACGTTGAAGGCTGCACTCATTCGTTACTTCACCCCCTCGGTGCAGGAGCGAGCAGAGAAGCTCCTGGCACTGACTGAATTTGAGGGCGACAGACCTGCAGACCTGATGGGGAAGACGTTGAGTTTGAGAGACTCAGAGGATGATAACTTCATCTTCACCCACCTTTTCCTCAGAACCCTACCGTCAGAGGTGAGAGTGACCCTGGCCAGTTCACCACTGCTGGCCCGACGAGACTACCATGAGCTGGGCCAGGAGGCGCAACGACTCGTCGACGCTAGTAAACAACGCGCGGCTGCGGCAGCGGGGCCAGGAGCAACGTCTGGAGACGGCAGGGGGCCAGAGGCTGCAGCACCAGACTCACCGACGACGGCGGCGGCAGGGGCCGGGAAACACGGAGCAGACGACATCCTTTGCTTCTATCATCGCCGCTTCGCAGAGAGGGCATGCAAGTGCATTCCACCGTGCCACTTTAAGCGCTCGGGAAACGCCAAGACCGGGGGTCGGTAGCAGCTGCGGCCCTCGGAGAGGAGAACAAGCTGCTCTACTTGAGGGATGCGCACTCGGGGAGGCATTTCCTCGTGGACATGGGCTCCCAGCTGAGTTTCATCACACCTTCCCACGCTGACCGGCTGGCGCCTTCCAGTGGTCCCCGGGTGTCAGCAGCGAACGGCTCGGCGATTAATACCTTCGGTGAGAGGACTCTGCTTCTGTCTTTACACGGCCGTACATTCGAGTAGACTTTCGTCATAGCGGCAGTCAATTTCAATATGTTAGGGGCTGATTTTTTGTGCTCACATAGTTTGTTGGTCGATCTTGCTAACAGACGCCTGGTTAATGCACTCTCTTTTTCTTCTATCCCCTGTACAGCTCGAGTGGCCCCGCCAACAGCACAAGCCAGCGTCACAGCTGCAGGTGGTAAGTTCCACACACTCCTCACTCAGTTCCCAGCACTCGCGGTCCCAACATTTTCGGCGACAGTGGCTAAACACAGGGTGGAACATTTTATTACTACCACCGGACCGCCCGTTTTCGCAAAAGCTCGGCGCTTGGATTCAGCTAAACTGACCATAGCGCGCAAGGAGTTCGCCAACCTGGAGAGGTTGGGCATCATCAGGCGTTCGAAGAGCCCATGGGCTTCACCGCTTCACATGGACCCGAAAGCTGATGGCTCGTGGCGGCCTTGCGGTGATTTCCGCAGGCTGAACAACGCTACAGCGCACGACCGCTACCCGATCCCGCACATCCAAGATTTTTCAGTTCATTTGGCGGGGGCGCGCGTTTTTTCTAAAATAGACTTGGTACGCGGTTACCACCAGGTCCCAGTGCGCGCTGAGGACATACCCAAAACAGCGGTAATAACTTCTTTCGGGCTTTTCGAGTTTTTGCGCATGCCGTTTGGCAGCTAAAGGCTTGCTCAACGTTCCAACGCATGATGGACGCGGTTTTGCGCGATCTCCCTTTCGTGTTCGTCTACCTGGACGACATATTGGTAGCCAGCGCGTCCGAAGACGAACACGAAAACCACCTCACGGCAGTTTTCCGGAGGTTGGCAGAGCACGGGTTAATAATTAACCCGGCGAAGTGTCAGTTTGGGGTGACGCAGATTGATTTTTTGGGGCATCGCGTCTCTCCAGAAGGAGCAGTTCCTCTGCCTGACAAAGTTGCGCGCAGTACAAATTTTCCCCAGCCACAAACGGTCAAAGTGTTACAGGAGTTTTTTGGGAATGGTAAATTTTTATAACCGTTTCCTCCCCGCACAGCGCAGCTCATGCAACCATTGTATGCTGCACTAAAAAAACAAAAACCCACAAATATAGTCGAATGGTCTCCGGAGCGAGAGCGCGCATTTTCCGAAGTCAAAACAGCCCTGGCAAACGCTGCGTTGTTAGCGCATCCAGTCCCAGCGGCCCACATGGAGCTCACTACTGACGCGTCAGATGTGGCCATAGGGGCGGTCGTGGAACAGTATGTAGCCGGAGCCTGGCAACCGCTCGCCTTTTTCAGTAAGACCCTGTGCGACAGCGAACGAAAATACAGCGCATTCGACAGGGAGTTGTTAGCTCTCCACTTGGCCATTCGCCACTTCCAGTTCTGGCTGGAAGGATGCCGTTTCACCGTGTTCGTTGACCACAAGCCGCTGACTTTCGCGATGGCCAAGATTTCCAGAACCTTGGTCGGGCCGGCAGCAGAGACAGCTGGCCACGATGTCGAGTTTACTACCGATATCCAGCATGTGGCAGGTAACTTAATGTAGTGGCGGACTGCCTCTCGCGCGCTGTAGGGGCTCCAGCCCGCACGGAGGTAGATCCTGCACCCGCTCCGCGGAAGTGCACGCGGCCCCAGACCGCGTGGGGATAGATTATGCAGCCATGGCCGCGGAGCAGGTTAGCGACGCGGATGTGCACGCGCTCCAGTCTGGACCAACAGGGTTAAGGCTGGAGAACAGGGTGCTGCAAGATGGTATGCCCTCCCAATCTGCGATGTCTCCACTGGGCGGCCGCGTCCGGTGGTTCCAGCCACGTGGCGCCGCCGCGTTTTTGACTCGATCCATTCTCTGGCGCACCCGGGAGTGCGGCTTCGGTCAAAATGGTAGGAGAGAAATTTGTGTGGCCGAGCCTGCGCAAACAAGTAGAGAGTGGGCGGCAGCCTGCACGGCTTGCCAGCGGCCAAGGTTCATAGACACACAAGAGCTCCCTTGGAGCCGTTTCACATCCCAGCTAAAAGGTTTGATCATGTCCACGTGGACCTCGTAGGCCCCCTTCCACCCTCACAAGGGTGCACACATCTTCTGACAATGGTTGACCGCACCACGCGCTGGCCGGAAGTGGTTCCGCTGTCGTCAACCACAGCCGAGGAGGTGGTGCGTGCGTTTTTAACGGCATGGGTAGCGCGTTTTGGAGTCAGGTCGGACATTACGTCCGACAGAGGCCCACAATTTGTTTCCGAACTTTGGTCAGCGATGGCCCGCAGCCTGGGGACAACGATCCACCGCATGACCGCTTACAACCCGCAGGCTAACGGGTTATGTGAACGTTTTCACAGGTCACTGAAGGCGGCTCTCAGAGCGTCGCTTACGGATGCAAATTGGGTGGACAAGCTACCATGGGTTTTATTGGGGTTGCATTCTGCACCTAAAGAGGATTTAGAAGCCTCCCCAGCTGAGCTAGTTTTCGCACAGCCACTTCGGCTGCCCGGGGAATTTCTCCCAGATAATCCAGCGCCAGAGTGCTCCCAGGCTCAGCGGTTACAGAATAGCACGGGCCCGAGCATGCTACCTGGCCCCGTTCATCACAGTTTTCCGCATGTTTTTGTGCCTAAGGCTTTAAAAGATGCAGAGTTTGTTTTTGTCAGACATGATGCCCATCGCCCGCCTTTACACCCACCTTATGACGGACCATATAGAGTGCTGGAAACAGGGGATAAGCATTTTTTGCTAGATTTGGGGGGCAGAAAAGAAATGATTGGCATTAACAGGCTCAAACCCGCTTTTGT
Source organism: Pholidichthys leucotaenia (assembly GCA_020510985.1). Lineage (NCBI taxonomy): Eukaryota > Metazoa > Chordata > Actinopteri > Cichliformes > Pholidichthyidae > Pholidichthys > Pholidichthys leucotaenia. The sequence continues at coordinate 59,824,852 of CM035846.1, read as the reverse complement.
GGTAGCTGACGAAGCTGTGCAGTTGGCTAAGGCTCCTCGACGCGGCAGACCCCCTAGAGAGCATTCCCCAGAACACCCACAGAAGTTGACTAACAGTTCTCATCCCCAGGCAGCGACTCCACAGCAGGAAGACGCCGCGGAAGCGGTACAGCCTGCTTACAGCAAATACGGCAGAAGGTTGAGACCCAAGCGGCACGTGGACTGATATGTAGTGATTTTATTATGACATGCAATCTGTGGTTATGTTGTTCCATCTTAGACGTTTGGGGGGGTCATGTAGTGCACATATGTGGGTTCCATATGCTTCACATGTGTATCACTGTATGCTTATTGTGTGCTTCACGTCTCAGAGAAACAAAAGGTCTGAACCTCCTAGGGGTAACAGGAGGATGTGAAGTCTGGCCTTTTGTATGCAGAGAGATGGCCTTGAGGGATTTCCTGACCACCAGGACTTTAGGTGAAGACGAGAAGACCTGGAGGGGGGAGACATTGTGATTTGGGATTAAAAGACCATGTGACTGTGGCTTTGATGTCCCGAGGTATTAAAGGGGCAAATGTGGGGGGGTTCCTTTCTCTTTCTGTTCTTTGATGTTGGAGAATGTGAACAGTGAATAAAACTGGTCTTGAGAAATAAAACCAGCCTCGTCTTTCCACATATCTCCACAATATCAAGATATATGTAAATTTAAATTCCAGCTGCAGGAAATCTATAATGAAAAAGCTGAATATGCCTTATTTAGGCTCAGAGCAACTTTCTATGAGGAGGGGGAGAAAACAGGCAAATTGCTTAGTAGGCAACTTAAACAACAGAACTCCTACAATATGATACCAATAATTAAGAAGGGGAATACCCTGGTGTCATCTAGTAAAGAAATAAATGATGTATTTAAACAATTTTTTAGGGAACTTTACACATCACAAGGCAGCTTTAAATCCAAACGACATCAATGATTTTTTTTCTAATATTACTCTACCAAAATTAGCCGATGAACATGTGGAACTTTTAGATAATTCTATAACAGAGGCGGAGATTAGGATGGCAGTATCACAGATGAAAACGGGGAAATCACCCGGCATGGATGGATTCCCAGTATAATATTATAAACAATATATTGAAATGTTAGCACCAAAGTTATTGGAAGTCTCCAATGAGGCATTCATATTAGGATTCCTCCCACCATCATTTAATGAAGCCTTAATATCAGTACAGTGATCCCTCACTTATCGCGGTTAATGGGTTCCAGAACCGACCGCAAAAAGTGAAAAACCGCGAAGTAGCGTCACCCCTAATGACGTCACCCATAAATAATACGTACGTTCATTCTCTCACTCTCTCTCTCATATGAGACGTGTGTGTGTGTGTGTAAGTGTACATACATACATAGATGTAAATAAAGTGTACATAAATATGTTTTAGAACTCTTTTATTCTTATAACAAGATACGTAACTCAAGATGAAGATGATTTACTGCACAGGTTAATGAGAGCTTTACTGCTCCTCAGGTGACGCCTCATCGTCAGGTGCTAGAGGCGCAGGATCGTCAAGGGCAGCTTCTGATAGAGCTGGAGAAGCTGCAGGAGGCGGTGTAGTGGCTCGACGGGAAGACTATTTCGCACAAAATGGCACAAGAGAACAGCAAAAAGTTCCACGCGGCGAGACTAAGCAACACAAGTGATAAAGAGCAATGAATGCGGTCTTCCTTCGCTGGGTGGGCGCTCGGCAGGGAGAGAAGCTGGGTAAAACGTCTCGGCTAATCAGCTTGCGAGATTCCCGAGCCGAGCCAACACGAGAACAGCGAACAGAGAGGTGGATTTTGAGTTGTGCGGACTCTCCGTGTTGATACCTGATGTTGTAATGTAGTCTCCCTGCCTTCTGCTAGCGCCCGCCCCATTATTTCTCAATTTTGAATTTTTGATGAATATTTTTGAAAAATCCGCGATGCACTGAGGGCGCGAAAGGTGAAGCGCGAAGTAGCGAGGGATCACTGTAATCCCTAAAAAAGATAAAGACACAACAGAACCCTGTAATTATAGACCCATAAGCTTATTAAACGTGGATTGCAAAATTCTTACAAAGATTCTTACCCTTCGCTTAGAGAGAGCACTCCCTAATATAATTCATTCAGACCAGGCCGGATTTATGAAAAATCGATCTTCTACAGACCATATGAGAAAATTATTACATCTGATCTGGCTTAATCATTCAAACCAGGACCCGATTGTAGCCATTTCACTTGACGCCGAAAAGGCTTTTGATCGAGTGGAATGGGAATTTTTACTTTATATGTTAACACAGTTCGGCTTTGGACCGGTTTTTATTAATTGGATTAAGATAATATACAAAAACCCCAAGGCAGCCTTAACAACTAATGGGATGATTTCATCATTCTTCGACCTTTCGAGAGGTACCAGACAAGGTTGTCCACTGTCCCCCTTACTTTTCAACATTGTACTTGAACCATTTGCTATTGCCATCAGATCAGACGGAAATATTAAGGGAGTGGTGGGAGGGAGGAAAGAACATAAATTATTACTGTATGCGGATGATGTTCTGACACTAGTTAGAGATCCTTTGAACTCTTTACCACATTTAATGACAACTACTCAGTCTTATTCTAAACTATCAGGATACAAAATTAACTGGAGGAAATCAGAAGCCATGCCTATTTCTGGTACATGCCATCCTAGCTCAGTGTCTGGCTTTAACTTCAAATGGGTGTCAAATGGAATGTCATACTTAGGTATAAAGTTAAGCCGGAATATCGAAGATGTCCCCAGTCTGAATCTCGAGCCTATGTTACAGAAAATTAAAATTAAGTTAGATAAGTGGGGGAAATTAAAACTCTCATTATGGGGCAAGATCAGTGTTGTTAAAATGGTTGTTGCACCCAAGCTCAATTATATAACAATGATGTTGCCAATTGCCATATCACCACAGTTTTTGACTTCATAATTAAAGAATTTCTGTGGGAGGGGAAGAGACCAAGGATCGGAATGAACAAACTGTGTTGGTCAAAGGATAAAGGAGGCCTGGGGTTACCAAACCTGAGGCTATATCATATCTCATTTGGAATGACCAAATTAGCAAAACACTTAGGCAGACACAGTAAACTGGATTGGGTTGACATTGAAGCTGAAATGTGCTGTCCATTTACTCCTATAGATAGTTTTTCCCAGTCCCAACATAGATCCCTGAACCCTATCTTATCTCATTCAAAAGAAGTCTGGATCAGAATACATAGGATGTTAAAGATCCCACACCTTAGCCAATCCTACTCATCTTTATGGTATAATCCAGCAATTATTATTGGGAAAATACCATTATACTGGAAAACGTGGCACCTTGGTGGCATACGCCAGGTGAATGACCTATATATACCGATATACTGTATATATACAGTATATATACATATACAGTATATATATATATATATATATAACCTTATATATATCACGGACACACAGATCGCCCCAAAGGTCTCCCGAGTCGGCGGACAGAGCCTCTGTTTACAGCAGGAGACGATACAGCAGGGAAGAGCTAGCTAGCACTCAACCGCCACCCGGTGCTAACGGAGAAACTCGACATACCAGGAGAAACTGAAGCGAAAACGACGCGGGTGCCGGGCTGGAGTTTAGGCGGCGTGCAAGAAATATAAGACAGAATAATGAAGAGCGATGGCAAGAACCAAGCAGACCGCCCGTAAATCTACTGGAGGAAAAGCCCCCAGGAAGCAGCTGGCCACCAAGGCTGCTCGAAAAAGCGCTCCGGCCACCGATGGAGCAAAGAAGCCTCACCGTTACAGGCCCGGTACCGTGGCTCTGAGAGAGATCTGTCGCTACCAGAAATCCACGGAGCTGCTCATCCGTAAGCTGCCCGTCCAGCGCCTGGTGAGGGAGATCGCTCAGGACTTCAAGACCGACCTGCGCTTCCAGAGCTCTGCTGTCATGGCTCTGCAGGAGGCCAGCGAGGCCTACCTGGTGGGTCTCTTCGAGGACACCAACCTGTGCACCATCCACGCCAAGAGGGTCACCATCATGCCCAAAGACATCCAGCTGGCCCGCCGCATCCGCGGAGAGAGAGCTTAGACTTTCTGCTGCACATCCACCAACCACAATGCTCCGCACTGTGTGTCTATATATATATATATACACTACCGTTCAAAAGTTTGGGGTCACCCAGACAATTATTTTGTGTTTTCCATGAAAAGTCACACTTATTTACCACCATGAGTTGTAAAATGAATAGAAAATATAGTCAAGACATTGACAAGGTTAGAAATAATGATTTGTATTTGAAATAATAATTTTTTCCTTCAAACTTTGCTTTCGTCAAAGAATCCTCCATTTGCAGCAATTACAGCATTGCAGACCTAACATGATTGCACAAGGGTTTTCTAATCATCCATTAGCCTTCTGACGCAATGTGCAAACACATTGTACCATTAGAACACTGGAGTGATAGTTGCTGGAAATGGGCCTCTATACACCTATGTAGATATTGCACCAAAAACCAGACATTTGCAGCTAGAATAGTCATTTACCACATTAGCAATGTATAGAGTGTATTTCTGATTAGTTTAAAGTTATCTTCATTGAAAAAAAGTGCTTTTCTTTCAAAAATAAGGAAATTTCTAAGTGACCCCAAACTTTTGAACGGTAGTGTATATTTATAGTAATATGTACATATGTATACTAGCTGCTCTTGTTTTTTTCTTACCTTCTGATTGTTGCTCTGAGTGTTGCTATCCCTGTGCTGTTGCAATCCTGGAATTTCCCCATTGTGGGACTAATAAAGGCTTATCTTATCTTATCTTATCTTATATCAAGATGGTGTGCTCATGTCTTATACAGACTTGCTCAAGAAATACACTCTTACAGGGAAAGGTCACTTTTGGAAGTATGTCCAAATTAGGAGCTGTCTGACATCAGTGAATCAGTATAAGGACTGTAACCCTATCATAGATTTTTTTAAATTACCATTGAAATGTCTTCATGCATCTGCTTTTTACAGACTAATTAATGGTCTACTTAGTAACGGATGTGACAGCTTGAGAAGAATATGGCAGGAAGATCTGGATTGTATAATGAGTGAAGAAGAGTGGTTAAACATTTTGTCAGATAGTGGGAAATATGTAAGGGAAGCCAGAAGTAAACTTACACAGTATAAAATAATGCATAGATACTATTGGACGCCAGCGAGACTACATAGGATGGGTCTGTTAATAATAATCTATGTTGGAAATGTAAGAAAGAAAAAGGAACTTTTTTGCACTGTATTTGGGATTGCCCACTTGTTCAGCCTTTTTGGACTAAAAATCTCAGACATATGGGTGAGTGGTTGGGCAAGACACTCCCATTGTCACCAAGAATGTGTCTACTTGGAGACAAATCCCAAGTACCTATTTTATTGAAAGAAGAATTCTCAGTGGTCATGATTGGACTAACTACAGCAGCCAGAACGATACTTTCTCACTGGAAATCAATCGAACCCCCTAGAATGGAAGAATGGGTTAGCTATATGATAAAGACTGCCTCATATGAGTCCATGTTGAATAGGAGGACTGATGGCACACTAAGGGACCAATATAGAGAGACTTTTGGAATTTTATCTCCTTGGCTAACAATCCCTTAATGAAGGCCCGTCTTTCTCTCTTTCCCTGTTTTTTTTTTTTTTTTTTTCCTCTTGGGGTTATTGCCTTCCCTCACTGATATGATATGATATGGTTATCCTTGCTATGTAATCAGCCACATATACAGTATACAGTATGTATACACACACACACACACACACACACACACACACACACACATATATATATATTTTTTTTCCCCCTATTTATTTACCCTTTTTGGAGACTGATGTGATACCTGGAACATCAGTATGTGTAGTACCATCCTGTATAAAGTCAATAAAACTTTAATTACACAAAATGCTCAACAAATACAGTGCATCAGGAAAGTATTCACAGCACTTCACTTTTTCCACATTTTGTTATGTTACGGCCTTATTCCAAAATGGATTAAATTCATTTTTTCCCTCAAAATTCTACACACAATACCCCATAATGACAATGTGAAAAAATTTTTTTTTTTGAGATTTTTGCAAATTTATTAAAAATAAAAAATAAATAAGAAATCACATGTACATAAGTATTCACAGCCTTTGCTCAATACTTTGTTGATACACCTTTGACAGCAATTACAGCCTCAAGTCTTCTTGAATATGATGCCACAAGCTTGGCACACCCATCTTTAGGCAGTTTGGCCCATTCCTCTTTGCAGCACCTCTCAAGTTCCATCAGGTTGAATGGGAAGCATCAGTGCACAGCCATTTTCAGATCTCTCCAGAGATGTTCAATTGGATTCAAGTCTGGGCTCTGGCTGGGCCACTCAAGAACATTCACAGAGTTGTCCTAAAGCCACTCCTTTGATATATTGGCTGTGTGCTTAGGATTGTTGTTCTGCTGAAAGATGAACCGTCACCCCAGTCTGAGGTCAAGAGCGCTCTGGAGCAGGTTTTCATCCAAGATGTCTGTGTACATTGCTGCATTCATCTCTCCCTCTATCCTGACTAGTCTCTCAGTTCCTGCTGCTGAAAAACATCCCACAGCATGATGCTGCTACCACCATGCTTCATTGTAGGGATGGCATTGGCCTGGTGATGAGTGGTGCATGGTTTCCTCCAAACATGACGCCTGGCATTCACATCAGAGAGTTCAATGTTTGTCTCATCAGACCAGAGAATTTTGTTTCTCATGGTTTGAGAGTCCTTCAGGTGCCTTTTGACAAACTCCAGGTGGGCTGCCATGCGCCTTATACGAAGGAGCAGCTTCTGTCTAGCCACTCTACCATACAGGCCTGATTGGTGGATTGCTGCAGAGATGGTTGTCCTTCTGGAAGGTTCTCCTCTCGCCACAGAGGAACACTGGAGCTCTGTCAGAACAACAATTGTGTTCTTAGTCACCTCCCTGATCCTTCTCTCCTGATCGCTCAGTTTAGACGGCCGGCCATCTCTAGTCCAGGTGGTTCTGAACTTCTTCCATTTATGGATGATGGAGGCCACTGTGCTCATTGGGACCTTCAAAGCAGCAGAAATTTTTCTGTACAACCCAGATTTGTGACTTGAGACAATCCTGTCTTGGAAGTCTACAGACAATTCCTTTGACTTCATGCTTGGTTTGTGGTCTGGCATGCACTGTCAACTGTGGGACCTTATATAGACAGGTGTGTGCCTTTCCAAATCATGTCCAATCAACTGAATTTACCACAGGTAGACTCCAATTAACCCTTTGAGTGTAAATGACGCAGAAGTGCGACTGTCAGCTGATCAGTCCAAACAAAGCCTGTAGAGCTGAATAGAGTGTGAAATGTACAAACCTTTTAACACCACTTGGTGGCTGAGAGGTGTGACTTTTCACTTACTGCGAGAACTGGAAATGGTTCAATTCAATAAGTCGGTCAAATCAGCGTTTGAAGCCTGCCCCCTTTCATTCTGCTGTTTGACACAGAGGAGACAAGATGGCGAGAAAGACGCTCTTAGCTGAAGAGGTTTTAGCGCTGGTATTCGCTGCTCCTGGTTCAGAGGAAGAGCTTAGCCCTAGTTCGTCATCTGAGTTAGAGTCCAGCTCTGATTATATGCCTTCGGACAATGGTGCAAGCAGTTCTTGTGAAAGTGGAGACGGACATCTTGCACGCGACGTTGCGGCTGCATTTTCTGTGTCCAGCCGTGCCCAAAATGGCACAGGAGCCTCGTCTGCAGATTGTTCTGCTTTGCCAAACCGTGGTCACGGAGCGAAAAGGTCCAGAGCAGCCCGTGGGCGACGTTTGGCTGGGCAAGAGCACACAGCCAGTGTGCACTGACGTGCGCCACATGTGCGTGGTGGCAGGACAATAGGTAGTGGCGATGCGGCTGGAGGTTTGGACATTGACGGCTGGGAGCTTCTTAGCGATGAAGAAGTTTATCAGCCGTGGCTGAAAGCATTTGAACAGCCAGTTGGATATCGTGGAGAGAAGGACCTGTCATCTGCACTCGCCACTGATTTTGTGTTGCTTTTTTGGACTCCGGAATTCTGGATGCTTGTGACCGACGAAACAAACAGGTTCATATTTGTTGTATAAACTGTGTTTCATTTGCTTCATTTTAGTTTAGTGTGAAACAAATGTACCATGAGATTGGTGGGTTTTTTTTTTAATGATTTTTAGTAATTTTGTCAATGATGGGACAAAAGGCTATGTGGTGACAGTGTGTGAAACAAAAATTGTCCATCCATCCATCTTCTACCGCTTTTCCAGAGCGGTAGAAGATGAAGGGACAAATGAAGGGACAAAAGGCCATGTGGTGACAGTGTGACACCAAAATTGTTTTTGTTTTGAATGATTTTTAGTAATTTTGTCAATGATGGGACAAAAGGACCATGTGGTGACAGTGTGTGAAACAAAAATTTTTAGATTTTTAGATTTTAGATTTAGTATACTTTATTGATCCCCAGAGGGGAAATTGAGGGTCATCCACAACCTGGATGGATGAAGCAGCCACGATACGGCGCTATCCCTTAACCATTCACACACACATTCACACCTAGGGCCACTTTAGAGTCTCCAATTAACCTAACCTGCATGTTTTTGGCATGTGGGAGGAAACCGGAGAAATCCCGGGGTAAACCCACGCATACACGGGGAGAACATGCAAACTCCACACAGATCACTGTTGGTTGGGGGCTGGGATTGAACCCACGATCCCACAATCCCCCGGCCAAGGGTAAACTGTGCTGCCGCAGTGCTAACCACTGCGCCACCGTGCAGCCCAATTGTCAAAAAATTCTCAAAAAATTGTCCATCCATCCATCTTCTACCGCTTTTCCGGAGCGGTAATTAGGTCCAATTATGCACAATGCATGGATGCAAGTTCACCTGGCAGACACTTGGGTACCTCTGCAACACTTTTATAACTGGGACTTTGCATCTAAGTATAATCATTCTGAAGCTATAGTGTTATAATATAATTTGGATTGTTGCAATATGCAAATTAAGTCCAATTATGCACAATGCATGGATGCAAGTTCACTTGGCAGACAATTGGGTTCCTCTGCAACATTTCTGTAATTGGGACTTTGCCTCTAACTATTACCATTCTGGAGCTGCAGTGTTGTAAAATTTGGATTGTTGCAATACACAAATTAGGTCCAATTATGCACAATGCATGGATGCAAGTTCACTTGGCAGATAATTGGGTACCTCTGCAACATTTTTTTAATTGGAACTGCACATCTAACTATAATCATTCTGAAGCTATAGTGTTATAATAAAATTTGGATTGTTGCAATATGCAAATTAGGTCCAATTATGCATGGATGCAAGTTCACTTGGCAGACACTTGGGTTCCTCTGCAACATTTTTGTAATTGGGACTTTGCCTCTAACTATTACCGTTCTGAAGCTATTGTCATTTGAAAATTTGAGGTCAAACTCTGCGTTTTCCTGCCAAAAATTCTACACACTCAAAGGGTTAAGTGCAATTTCTGGACACACTACCCACCTGTGCATATAGTCTAATAAGCAGCGGTCAGATTTTGACTTGACTTTCATGTCCAAACAATTAAGATTCATTTGAATAACTAATCTTGGGACAGAGGAAGCCCAAATATTTACGCCAGTTTCAGGAACAGTCGCTGTATGAGATTAATATCCTCTGTGCTTAATTATCCCCCCGTACTCCATTGACTTGCGCTTGTGAGGTGCCTAATTAAGAAGGAATGAAAGAACGTAGAGTGCTGATGGCATACTGCATTTCTCACACAGCAGGAGAATTAAATGTTTTCCATCAGACTGGAGAGATCGCACATAAAGACACCCACGGGAGTGCTTAGCTAAATTACAATAACCACTAATGCAGTCTGACTGGGTTTAAGGTAATGGTAGGAAAATATGCCTGTGAGCATAAGTGTACGCTGTCAGATGGCCAATTTCAAAGGAAGTCAAGATGATCAATGAACTGTTGTGAGTACAGACTGTTTAACAGCAGGAACCACTATAGGAATCTGTTTTGAGTGCTATGTCACATCCATCAGCGGTGTAAATCAATGATTTTTCTCATTTTTCCAGGCTGCGAAAAATGAGAGAACTGTCCCGCATGTCAGAGGAGAGCAGAGAGGAACATCATGCTCGGAGTGCAGGTCCAGTGAAATCATGACATTATCAAATGTCCTGGAGTGAAAAACTCTGTCCAGTATCAGAGAACTCAGTCACATGATAAGTTGGATGAGAAATGTGGTCGAGATTAACATTAAATGTACTGTATAATGTAGCAGAAAATTGAAACCCACTGTACATTAAAACTAATCATTTTAGTGGGTTTGCGTTAAAGCGCCATTTTCCACACTGCTAGATAACACAGAGATGAAGTGCTGACTCCTACTTCTGTGGTGATTACTGGCAGTAGTAGCTCAGGAGGTGGAGCAGGTCATCTAACAGCCGGATGGTTGGCAGCTCGAATCCCCCCACCATGCTGTTGCGTCCTTGGGCAAGACAGCTTTACCCGCCTTGCCTCCAGTGTCTGTGACCCTGGCGTAGGAATGTGAATAAATTTTTGGGGGAGGTCAGAGAGGCAGTTGGCACAGATTGGCACATATGTTTCCATTACTCTGCCCCAGGACAGCTGTGGCTACAGAAGTAGCTTACCACTATCACTGTCTGCCTGTGGAGTGAATGAATAATGGGCTCACTGTAAAGCAATTTGGGTGTCATGCAATCCACTATTATTGTGCATCTAAAAAAAATCTTAAAAACTAATACTAGTGAGTGCTCTGAGTTTTCTTCTCCTTTCCTTCTGTCTTTTTGTCAGTGCCATAGTCTCTGAACCATTCATCACAGCAAGTCTCACTACCATCTTGTAAATCTTCCCTTTCACTCCAGCTGCTAACTTCCTGTCACAAATCACCCCAGCATTCATCTCCACCCACTCCACCCTGCTTGCAGTCTCTTCACCTCTCTTGTGCATTTTCCATTGCTGTCAATGGTTGACTCCAGGCATTTAAACTCATCCTCTACTCCTTACATCTTTACAATTACACCTGCCTCCCTCTCATTCATACACATATTCTCTCTTGTTTCTACAGACTTTCATTCCGCTTCTCTCCATACCATACCGCCATCTCTCCTGGTTCTCTTCCACCTGCTCCCTACTTTCACCACAGATCACAATGTCATGTGCAAACATCACAGTAAATGGAGAGTGAGTGTTCTGAGTCAGAGTAATGAATTTACCTTAGGAATGAGCAGCAGGCCCACAGTCACAGACACGGTCAGATGAGTGTGAGCGAAGAACAACATGAGCATCCAGTCTGGGTGCAGTCCTGGAACCAGAGAGAACCTGCAGGAAAACATCAAATGGGATATTAAGCCATTTGAACCATATGACCAGTAGATGATCTGATGGGGGTGGGGTGGGGAGTACAAGCCCCCTTGATAGCAAAATGACCCCAAACCATCCCCCATCCCTATAAAAGATTGCAAGGATAGTTTAATCCTTGGATAAACTAAAAAGGATAGTCTCTCTCTCTCTATATATATATATCTATATATATATTTACTGCTCAAAAAAATAAAAGGAACACTTTGAAAACACATCAGATTTTAATGGGAAAAAATAAGCTGGATACCTACGCTGATATGGACTGGATAATGTGTTAAGAATGAAAAGATGCCACATCTTTTGATGGAAATGAAAATTATCAACCTACAACCTACAGAGGGCTGAATTCAAAACACTCCAAAACTTACTCAGATTAAAAAGTGTTCCTTTTAATTTTTTTGAGCAGTATATGGGTGAATGCTGGCTGGAGAGCAGCAGAGATGGCATATTCTGTAGATCTGTTGGACCTGTATGCGAACTGAGATGGGTCGTGAGAGGAGGGAGGGTGGACTTGATGTTCTGCATGACCAGCCGCTCGAAGCACTTCATTATGGTGGAAGTCAGTGCTACAGGCCGGTAATCATTGTAGCTGCTTGGAAGGGCTTCTTTGGGACTGGTATTATGGTGGCAGTTTTGAAACACGTGGGGACAACAGCTGGACTCGGGGATATCTTGACGATGTCAGCCAGGACATTCTTGAGCTCCTCCGCACAGTCCTTCAGTACATGACCTAGTATGTTGTCTGGTCCAGCTGCCTTGCGTGGCTTGATCCTGGAGAGGGTCCTCTTCAACCTAGCCGGATCCAGACTTATAGCCTGCTCATGGGGGAGCAGTGGTCTTCTGTGCTGATGTGCTGTTTTGTGCTTCAAAGCGGCCAAAGAAGTAGGCTGTTAAGCAGTGTGATGCCACTCGCACAGGTCTGAGGTGGAGGTTTGTAGTTGGTGAGGGTCTGTATGCCATGCCAGAGAGAACGTGCATCTCTGATGCTGCTTAAGTGTCCAGATATTTTCTTGCTGTACTGTCATTTTGCCTCTTTGATATCACGGGACAGGTTGGTCCTAGCTGTTGTTAGTCCTGCAGTGTCACCGGCCCTGAAGGCTGCGTCCCGAGCCCTCAGGAGCCTGTGAACCTCTGCTGTCATCCATAGCTTCTGGTTAGCATAAACAGTGATAGTTTTGCAGTGAATGACATCATCAATGCATTTAGCTATATATGCTACAACAACCTCAGTGTACTCCTCTAGGTTTGTGTGTCCATTGTGAGTGGCTGCATGTTTGAAAGTGTCCCAGTCTGTAATGCTGAAGCAGTCTTTCAGAGCATCCGAGGCCCCCTCTGGCCACACACATACCTGTTTTTTTTGTTGGTCTGATGACTTTCACTCTGGGTCTGTATGCAGGCCTTAGTAAGATGGTGATGTAGAGAGACCCAGGTGGGGTAGCTGGAGGCTCTGTATGCTCTCTTGTGAGTTGTGAACACCAGGTCCCAGCAAGATGTCTCCTCTTGTTGGAAAGTCCACATGTTGGGGTAGTTTTGGTAGGAGGGCCTTTAAATCTGCATGGTTGAAGTCTCCTGCTGTGATGAGGAATCCATCTGGATGTACTGTTTGTGTCTCACTGATGGCTTGATAAAGTTCATTTAGTGCCTCTCTTCTCTCGCCAATGGCGGGGGGCATACATGGCAACTAGCAGGATATATGTAATTTCCCTCGGTAAGGAGAAGGATTCAGCACTTGATGATCATAAACTCCACCAACGGAGAACAGTGTTTGTGCACAACAGTCGCATCTCAGCACCAAGTGTCATTGATGTAAACACACACCTCCCCCACAGGTTTTCCCTCCTGCCATGAACACCCGATCAGCACGATAGTATGTTAGCCCCGCTAACTGAATAGCAGAGTCCGAGATATTGTCATTTAGCCAATTATCAATCAGTCAAATTTTATCTGTATATCACCTTTTGTAGAAGTTAATGCAATTCAGACTGCTTCACAGATGACTGACAACGTGAAAGAAAGGTAGAGTATGTGAAGGAAATGGAGTAAAATAACAATACATTCAATATTGAAATATAGTAAAATAAGAAATGAAAATGACAATTGGAAAACAAAGCAAAAATAAAAACACACAACATGGTTAAAGACAAGATAAAACCAATAAAAATGAGTTAAAATTAGGGATGTTTGCATCAGGAAAAAACATCTAGTGGCGACCCCTAATAGGGAGCAGCCGAAAGGTGTGTGTGTGTTTGATTTTTCCCAGACTAACACTTGTAAGTGGAAACTGTCAAAAGCTGGTGAGAGTCAAGTTGCAAGTGCACAAGAAATATATTAAAACTCTATGGTAAAAAAGTTGTACATTTATGTGGAAAAAAAAGTATTTCATGAGGAAAAAAATTGCAAGTTTACAAGAAAAAAAAAATCACATTTATGAGAAAAAGTTGCAAATTATTTTGAACAGTTTCAAATTTACAAGAAAATGATTTTTTTGTATCTATACATAGCATTGGTGCTTCAAATGAATTTTATTGAGTTATGAAACATGGTATAGAAAGGTTTATAATGATACTGGGAGAAATATTTCTGTTTTATCCAGGTTGGGGGAGTGCATGCCACCCACAGATTAATCTAGTTAATCACACATTCAAACTCAAAGCTAAAAAAATCATCCAGAGATTCTTTATCAACGACAACCTGAGGCGATCCCTTCTCTTCTAAAAGCTTACTGTAAACACAGATAAAAGTGCAATGAGCAGAAATTATTCAACTTTATTTATATAGCGCCATTTCACAACAACAGTCATCTCATAGCACTTTCAAATGTAGGGGAAACCCCCACAATGAAATTATGAAGGTAGTTGTTCACGAGCCGCTTCCTTCTGAAAGAATATCTGGTGAATATCTGGTGAAATTGTGAAAGACTCTTTTCAAAGGCAAAATACACTGCTTTACTGCACAGCCACGTGAGAAAGGATGAATGTTTTAAATCATGTTTATTCTCTAATAAAGCAAGATATTTCATTCAGTGGTCAGTGCAATTTAACTAACTTTGTGATATTTACAACTGATAATAAACTAATACGACATCAAAAACCTGGGAAATACTGAACTGGAACTTGCCTGACTCTTCTAGAAAAGCCCCAGACCCTCTGGAACATTAAATCCACAACAGTCACTCAATGCTTTACACAACCTTTAAAGCTGTCACGGTTGTGGTTTTATTCTCTCTTCTGTAATGTAGATCATTTACCATAGATTAACTTGCCTCAACCAACAGAGCAATGGCTGTTTTTTTAGGGATCTGTAAGCAGACTCTCCAGAGCCAAATGTATCATGGAGGAAATCAGTAATGAACAATTAGCCTCTCCCCGCCCAATACATACATTTCTGAGGGTATTCGCATGACATTGTCACCAGATTTTGGTACTGACTCAAGAAACCCACACAAAGAAAGAAATGAAAACTTTTAAGTCCATGAATAAACTTATGTGTAATAAAGTGGAATGAAAATGGAAATAAGTAATGAACACATTAGAGAAAGCAGTACACCGAAGATGATAAGGAAATGAATCAGATAAAATCCATAAGTCGTTAAGAAGTAGTTCTACATTCTGTCTGTGGAAATTAATATCAGCCGGGTCGATACTTGGTGAGTGACTATACAAAAAGGTCTTTTGTTACCAGGGTGTAATTCAAGAAACATCTTATGATGGGTAAAAACCAAGAGCTCTCCCAAGACCTTCACAACCTGATTGTTGCAAAACACATTGGTGGATTTGGAAATAGATGTGTATCAAAATTTTTGAATTCTTCAGTAAACAGCACTGGGGTCATTGTCTACAAGTGGCAGGAACATCATGCTATCATCAACCAGCCATGCACAGGAGCTCCTCACAAGATATCTGAGCAGGGACTAAGAAGAACAGTCAGAAGTGTCACATGCTGAGTTCTGGATCTTCTGCCAGACTCAGCTTTGTTGCTCCTTCTCTGCTATTATGTATATTTATTGTATTTTTTTTGCCCTTGAGTTTCATTATTACTTTTAGTGTTTCTGTTTTGACTCCAGTTCTGTCTCTTGTTTATTTGTAGTGAATTATCAGTCTGTATTGATTATTTTTGTTCTTCGTATGAGTTCTATGGTGTGTTTCTCTGGGTTGACAGCTGTCAGGCGATGCTTCCGGGTTTGTGCTCTGCAGGGGGCATCGCCTGTCAAGTTGTCAGTCCAGCTACCCCTCCCTCACTCTTCTCAACTGATCTCATTATCACTCATTATTTCCTTTTGCTCGCTCAGGTGAACCCACACCTGTTATTTATTATGTGATGGGTTTTTATCCTTATTTAAGGGACACTATTGTTCATTTTCATTGCTGCTGCCATGTCTCATCAGGCTGAATTCAAGCCTCTCCTACCCACGTCAGAGCCCTGTCTCTGCTCTGACTTCCAACCCTTGGAAGTTTTTCCTTCGTTGGTATTTGAGTTTCTTATTGAACTTTATGTTTGTTGTTTTTGTTAATAAACCTCATAAGCTCGCAGTTCAGCACCTGGGTTCATTCTCTCTGCCCCAAAGGGGCAAACATGACAGTTGGCAGCAGCCAGTTACGAACCCAGCTGCTGTCAGCTTGTGAATCTTTTTGTTTTCTCTTTTTGCTCACCTGGACTTTGGAGCTCATTATGTCCTTGGCTCGCTGGCCTCGCTCATTCGAGAACAGAAGACAAAGGGGTCACCAACCCTGGAAGAGGAATGGGCGGTGAACTTTATTCAGAGTTTTGTGGATGAACCTCTCGCCGCCTGTGGTCCCAAGAAAACCTGCGAGAGTTTGTACGGAGCTATGGGAAATCTGGAGGCACACCCCAGCCTCTGGAACTATCCACGATATGCAGGACTACTGTCCACAGTCACCGCACTCCAGCAATCATTTCCAGGGCTGATGATGGGTCCGTTCCCCGCTGGACCGAAGCTGACACGGAAGTGCTCACCCCGGCAGAAGTCCACCCCCTCTCTGGGTTCACCAGCTCCACCACTGCCACGTCATCCCGCTTTGGACTGCCGGAGGAAGTCCCCTGCCTCTACGACAGCCATCTTCGCGGCACCAAAACTGAAGCCTCCCTCAGCAGTGCAGCCTACGGCTCCTTTTTCCGTGGCTGGATCTTCAGCTTCTCGCCGCTCTGCAGCTGCTGTTCCCTGCCCAACCTTGGTATCCTCTCCTGTTGCCGAGAGGTCCTCCATGGGTTCCCCGGCTCCACCCATCTCCATGACTGCTGTGCAAGTGTCATTTTATTCTCCTTCTATTTATGATGATATGCCTTGCCTGATTCCCGGTAGGGAGGCTCAGGAAATGCGCCACAGCAGAGTCAGCGACTGAGCTGGACCTTCCTGAGACCGTGTCCGAGGCGTCACCATCGTCTGAATCGATGGAGTCCTGGACGGCGGTGGAGCTCAAGCTCAGGCAAGTGCTCTCCCTTGTTTTTCTCTTTACTGTCTTGGAGAAATCTTGCCTGGCTCTTGGTGAGGAAAGCCGGCTGCAGCCACCAGCTGCACCTGAGCTCACCTTGTCAGGCTCTGCCGCTACCGGCGACCCTGACTCTGTTTCTCTCCCTGTTATTTCTGAGCCTCATCCCAGGGTTGCCGGGGAAGATCCATCCATCCCAGATGTCTCCGTGGTTCCAGATTCACCACCTGAAGTCATTGTGGGTCCAGCTCCCCCTGCTGAGGTCGTCGCTGGTGCAGCTCCCCCTCTGCCCGAGGCTGTTGTGTGGGTCCATCCTCGATCCGAGTCTCCGTGGGTGCTGTGTCCCGTCCGGAGACCCTCATGGGTGCTGTGCCCCAGTATTAATCCAACATGGGTCCAGCCTAGGCCTGCCATGAGCGCTACGCCCCAGCCCAGGGTCCACTGAGGGTGTAGCGTTGGACCAGCCTGGGTCCACCGAGGGTGCAGTGTTGGCCCAGCCCAGATCCACAGCGGGTGCTGCAGAGCTCCAGTCTGGCGCCACCGCGGGGGCTGCACAGCTTCAGCCCAGAGCCACTGGGGGGCTGCAAAGTTCAAACAGGAGCCACCATGGGAGTTGCAATGCTCTAGCCCGGAACCACCAGGGGTTCTGCAATGCTTCGGCCCGGAGCCACAGCAGGTGCTGCAATGCTCCAGCTTGGAGCCACCTCAGGTGCTGCAATGCTCCAGCCTGCAGCCACCACGGGCGCTATCAACCAGACCAAGGATGTCGTCATGGTTCCCCTTTCCCCTTTGACAGACATCGTCGTGGTCCCCCTTCCTCCTCTGCCAGATGCTGTCATGGTCCCCCCTCCAATACTGAATGCCATCCTGGTTCCTCCGGCTTCCCCTGGGCAGCCGCCCCCTGGGCCACCCATACGGTTCGGGTGGCTGAAAAACCATGGTCGACCGACTGATGGACTGAGCTGTCGGGTTAGGTGGCCTATGTTCTCCGGCAGACCACTTGACTCGTTCCACCTTGCCATCCGCCAAGCCTGAGACTTTCATCGCCCACCTGAACCTTCCAGCGCTTTTGTCCGGGGGGCCTAAACCTATGAGTTTTGACTGGTGTGGGCCCTAAGCGGGATTTTTGTTCATTCCCTCCGAGCTTGTTTCCCCCACCACCCACCCTGGGTGGGTTGTTGTACCCCTGCTGGGGGGACAGGGTTTTTTTCTTTTTCGGTTGGTGTTACCTTGGGGTGTCTGGGTTCCACCCCTTGAAGGGGGGGGCTCTGTCATGTGCTGAGTTCTGGATCTTCTGCCAGACTCAGCTTTGTGGCTCCTTCTCTGTTATTATATACATTAATTAAATTTTTTTTGCCGTTGAGTTTCATTATTGCTTTTTATGTTTCTGTTTTGACTCCAGTTCTGTCTCTTGTTTATTTGTAGTGAATTATCAGTCTGTATTGATTATGTTTGTTCTTCGTATGTGTTCTATGGTGTGTTTCTCTGGGTTGACAGCTGTCAGGTGATGTTTCCGGGTTTGTGCTCTGCAGGGGGCATCACCTGTCAAGTTGTCGTTCAGTCGCTCCTCCCTCACCCCTCTCAGCTGATCTCATTATCACTCCATCCATCCATCTTCTACCGCTTAATCCTTTCGGGTCACGGGGGGGCTGGAGCCTATCCCAGCATCTTTGGGCGAGAGGCAGGGTACACCCTGGACAGATCGCCAGTCCATCGCAGGGCCAACACAGAGAGACAAACAACCATTCACTCTCACATCCATACCTAAGGACAATTTAGAATCCCCAGTTTTGATGCCAATTAACCTAACTTGCATGTTTTTGGAATGTGGGAGGAAACCGGAGTGCCCGGAGTAAACCCACGCAGACACGGGGAGAACATGCAAACTCCACACAGAAGGGTCACCGATGGTCTGGGGGTGGGATCAAACCCACGATGGTCAAGGATGGAATCGATCCCATGACCTTCTTGCTGTGCTGCCACTGTGCTAACCACTGCGCCACCGTGCATTATTTCCTTTTGCTTGCTCAGGTGAACCCACACCTGCCAATTGTGATGTGATGGGTTTTTTTTATCCCTATTTAAGGGAAACTGTTGTTCATTTTCATTGCTGCTGCCATGTCTCATCAGGCTGAATTCAAGCCTCTCCTATCCACGTCAGAGCCCTGTCTCTGCTCTGATGTCCAACCCTTGGAAGTTTTTCCTTCATTGTTATTTTGAGTTTCTTGTTGAACTTTGTGTTTGTTGTTTTTGTTAATAAACCTCATAAGCTTGCAGTTCAGCACCTGGGTTAATTCTCTCTGCCTCGAAGGGGCAAACATGACAAGAAGAGTAACCCAAGAGCCAAGCTCAACTGGGAAAAAGCTCCAGAAAACTTGGAGGCAGCAGGTACAATTGCAACAGAGAAAACAAAAGGCAACGCACTATACTGTCATGGGCTCCATGCACTATGACCTGGCAAGACTCCATTATTAAGGAAAAGGCATAATGATGCTAATTTAAAGTTTGCTAAGCTGCATTTGGACAAGCCAAATCTCTCAGTCAATCTCTCCAGAGGCGCCAAACTTCATTCTTGGGGATTTTAACCATGTTTCTTTAAAGAAGACACTTAAAAACTTTTATCAGTATGTCTCCTGCCCAACCAGGCGAAAAAAGACATTGGACCTGTGCTATGGATCCATAGAGAGGGCCTATAAATCACTCCCCCTTCCTCCTTTAGGATCCTCAGATCACAACTGTGTACATTTGCTGCCCACATATAAAACTGCTCTCAGAAGAGGCAAGGTGGAGATGAGAGACATTGATGTGTGGACAGAAGATCCAGAGCACAGCCTCCAGGAATGCTTTGACTGTACAGACTGGAAGATGTTCATAATGGCCTGCGGGGATGACTTGGACTCTCTGGCTGAGCTCACATGCTCATACATGGCTTACTGTCAAAATAAGATTGTTCCACGTAAACGTGTCAAAATATATCCCAACAACAAACCATGGGTTACTAAATCAGTTAAATCCTGCTTACAGAGGAAAGCTCTTGCCTTTAAACAGGGGTCTGTTTCTGAACTACAGGTTGCCACCAAGGAGCTGAAGGCTGAAATTTTAAGAGCAAAACAGAATTATAAATCAGAATTGGAAAGCAAGATGGCAGCAAATAAACTTGGTTCGGCCTGGGCCAGTATGAAAACTATTGCAGGCCTTCAGAGCACAGAGCGCAGTAATCGTGTGTTTTTAGATGGTTTTAGTTCAGACACAGAGCTGGCTAATGCTCTTAATTGTTTTTATGGTCGTTTTGACTCCTTTGATTTTAGCACAGAAATCCAAGATTTGAAACAGAAACTCAAAAACAATCAGCACTTTAATATTGAGATGCAGGATGTTGAAAGGGAGTTCCGCGCTGTAAAAGTGAACAAAAGTCAGGGCCCTGATAATATATGTGGACGCCTGGTAAAGTCCTGTGCACATGAACTGAGTCCTATATTCCATTACATTTTCAATAAGTCCTTACAGACACAACATGTGCCTAAGATCTGGAAAGAAGCCGTGGTTGTTCCCGTTCCAAAATCCAGCTGTCCTAAAACGGTAAATGACTTTAGACCAGTTGCTTTGACTTCAATTTTAATGAAAATTTTTGAAAAACTGGTCAGATGTGAGGTCCTAAGGCAGACTGAACATGCATTGGATCCTCTGCAGTTTGCCTATAGGCCTCACAGAGGAGTGGAGGATGCCACTGTCACTCTGTTTGACATGCTTTTTAAACATCTGGATTTTAATGGGACACACGCCAGGCTTTTATTTGTGGACTTTTCTTCTGCCTTTAATACAATCCAACCTCATATTTTAGTTGAAAGGCTCCTGCAACAATTTGATTTAAGCAATAATCTGGTGGGTTGGATTCTGGATTTCTTAACCAACAGGACGCAGAGAGTAAGGGTCAATGGCACATTGTCTGACCTAAAGTGCTCTTCTACTGGCTCCCCTCAGGGGTGTGTGTTGTCACCACTACTCTTCATCCTGTACACAAACATGTGTCGGAGTAGACATGACAACAGACACATTATAAAGTATGCTGATGACTCAGTCATTGTCAGTCTCCTCCAGGATGGTGAGAGTGGCCACGGCCCAGTAGTTGATGACTTTGTTCACTGGTGTGAGGATTCCTACCTGCAGCTGAATACAACAAAAACGAAAGATATGATTATTGACTTTAGGAGGAAAACTCCCAGGCACAAAGTCACCATACTAAAAGGCCAGACCACCGAATGTGTACAATCGTACAAATATCTTGGGACGATTATTGATAGTGGATTGAACTTTGAGGTGAACTGTGAAAGGGTGTGCAAAAAGGGTCAGCAAAATTTGCATTGTTTGAGGAAACTTGCACGCTTCCAAATTGACCGACCCATAATGACTATGTTTTATCGGGCTTTTATTGAATCTGTTTTATCCTTTTCTTTAATGTCATGGTTTGGTCAGATAAAACTGAAACAGAGGAAATCCTTGGATCAGGTAGTCAGATGGTCCAGTCGTTTGCTTGGTGAGTCACAGCTGAGCCTGGCATCCCTGTATGCCAAACAAGTACAGAGGATGGCCGACTCGATTTTAAATGATGACTCCCACCCTTTGCACTGCAACTTTCAGCTTCTTCCCTCCAGACGGAGGTTTGCTGTCCCAAAAAGTAGAACCCAGCGCTACAAAAACAGCTTTGTCCCTGCTGCTGTCAAAGAGTTGAACAAGCTATAAAATTATATTGTACATATTCTATATTTACCTATTTTGTAAGATGTGTGCCTGTGTTTGTGTCTATGTTGAATGTAATTAGTGGCTTGTAAATATGGATGTCACCAACTGCAAAACAAATCTACCTACGGGTACAAATAAAGTAACCTGAACCTGAACCTGAACCTGAAGCCTATAAAATACTGGGAGAACATAGGATGGTCAGATGAGATGCAAATAGAACTTTCTGGCCATCATCCTACACACCGTGTTTATAGAAGAAATGGCACTTTATAGCACCCAAAAAATACTAACAGTGATATTTGGAGGTGGAAGCATCACTGGCTGTAAGGATCCAAGGCTACACACCCTGCAGGTACCTCTCTCACTAATTAGTTTCTACCCTGAAGCCATGCTCAACACCTGAAGGCAATTAGGGCAGGCCTTTAAAAGAGACACTCTCTTGGTACACGGCCTGGGCACATTGTGTCAGCTCCTGCCAAGCCTGCTTGTCTTTGCCTTGTGTGCAGCCTGGAATCATACCCTACCTTGCTTGTAAATAGTGTAGCATCATCTCACTTGGCTCATCAATAAGAATTCTTCTGCTTAAAGACATTGCTTCACCCAGGAAAAGGACAGTCAAGAACTACTCTGTCATTCCCCCAGGCCACGGCTCAACTCACATTCCTTTGTTAAAACAGTCTAAGGAATTCACCCTAACGCATTTCCTGTTTTGACTTTTATAGCCCCCATAAACATGGAGACATGGAACAGAACCCTGGAATACGTCATATGGTCAATACAAAGATCCACAGCTCAATATTGCCCCCTTCTGGCAACTCTGGGACATGCAGATCTAACCAGTGCAGCTTTTCATCACATCTGTGTTAACTCAATTCTAAACCTTCTCTTCTTTTCCAGGACCATGAAAAGCAAATGGACTCTTGATGTTTATTCTGGACAATCAGTAATAGGTTTGAAATATATTAATCCGTGATATATATATATATATATATATATATATATATATATATATATATATATACAGTATATATACTGTATATATGCATGTTAAAAATGTTTAAATGAATGTTTATTCCTACATGTTAATTTATAAGCACTGGGTATAAGTTGCATGATCACTAAGACTAGGTTAGAGAATATACATAAGTGTATAGAGGAATATTCCAGTATTAAAATGTGTATTAGAGTTGCAAAGCGTCTCTCAAATCATGTGACTGTCAGCAGCCAACCTCTGCTTGACAACAGCTCTCAGTGTTGCTCGTTCAGACAAGACTGTTTGCTCATTGGACTAAAATTCATAAAGCCCACCCACGAAGGAAGCCTATTGGCTGGGGGGCTCCTGTCAATCACAGAGGCCCGCAAAAATTCTCCACAGATAAAAGGAAACTGTATCCTCTTTCACACCAGAGACTCTCTTTTCGCCGCAGCCTTTCAAGATTTTTTCTCTCTTCGCCATCACTTTCCCAGCCTTTCACTTCCATTGTCTTAGTCTCTACACAGCAGAGAAAACCACTGGAGAACAAAGGGACTTCTCCCACATGTTGCTTTTCGACGATCACAGAGCAGATAACTCGTAACTTTGTGTTCTGTAACTATGTATTTTAATGTTTTTCTTTTCTCTTAAACGTCTGGGAATTGATTTTTTTTTTCTAAGCTCATTCTAATGAGGAGTTAAACTCCAATCCTAAACGTTTATTACTATCACTTTTTCCTGTTAAACTTTCTGTAAAGCAACCGTTTTTTTAATTTTAAGTTTTTTTTTTCCACAATATTTTTATTGAACCTTTTTTTTTACAAACATGGCACAAACAATCAAACACTAACACTAAAGTAATTTAAAAATTAAAAAAAAAACACTAACTACAAAAAAAGTACTAAAAACACCAACAACCATTAACAAAGGCAAGTCAACATCAATGCTCCTCTGTTTAGTCTAGGTAATCTATTACATAAGAATACATAATATACATTTACCAATTTGGAATTTGCAAGGTCCTCACATATCATTCACCTTCTTCTTCAAAAGTTATGTTTAATTTCTTTACATAATCAATGAAAGGTCTCCATATATTCTCAAACACATTTTCCTTTGATTTCAGTATGTACGTTATTCTTTCTAGTGGAAGGTTTGTCAACATCTGTCTTAACCACTGAGTCACATCTGGTCTATGGGTCTTTTTCCAGTGCAATACATTTTTTGGCATTAAGCAAACCGAGGTCTATGAATGCTCTTTCACTCTTATAAAAGTTATGTTTTTCTGGATACAGACCCAACAAAAACAGTTTAAGGTTCAATGTGAATTGTTTTGAAATTATTTTTTCAATTGTTACCCTCACCTCTTCCCAAAACATTCAGATTTTTCTACATTCCCATAAACAGTGAAATAGGGTTCCTTTACTTTCCATACATTTTGTGCATGTATCTGGTATGTTTTTGTTATATCTATTTAACTCCACTGGTGTAACATACAGTACATCCGCATTAACCATTTAAAATGTATCAGTTTAAGACGTACATTTATTGATTTGGTTTGAGCTTCTAAACAAGCCATTTCCCATTGTTCCTCTGAAATTTCAATTTGCAGGTCTTCTTTCCAATAATTCAGTCTTTTCTGTGAGTTTTCACTTGAGAATAGTGTCAATGAGTTATAAAACTCTGAAATAATACCCTCTTACTATCTTTCGTCAAAATTTTTTCCAAGGATGAATAAGTAAGTTGGGTGAGAGCATTATTTTGATTTGATCGAATAAAATTTCTAAGCTGAAGATATTTTAAAAAATATGTTCTATTAAGATTGAATTTAATCCTCAGTTCTTCAAAAGACATTATGTTATCTGAACGTGACAAATATAAGTCTTGAATCTTTTGAATCCCTTTTAAATTCCATACTTTAAATACAGCATCCGCTCTCCCTGGTGTAAAATATTGATTACCCCATATTGGGCTAAATTGTGACAATAAGTGTGGTTCTTTTAAATATTTTTTGGTTTCACACCATATTTTGATCATGTGCTTTACAATTGGATTTTTAACTTGTTTCTGTAATTTTTTAGCCGAGTCTGAGTATATGAATAAGGGAAGAGGTAAAGGTAAATTGTATGATTCTATTTCAGTCCAGTGAGGAGGATCATTTGATGAAAAATAATGTCATAGACCTCAGTTGTGCTGACCAGTAATAGAATACAAAGTTTGGACATTTCAGACCTCCACGATCAAATGGTAAATATAACAAGGACAAACGTAATCTAGCCTTCCTATTGTTCCATATAAATTCCACTAACTTTTTTTTAATTCTTGAGAATAGATCTGAAGGTGGTGGTAAAGGAATGTATTGAAATAAATAAAGTATTTTTGGTAAGATATTACTTTTAAGTATATTAATTCTCCCGTTCATCGACATTGGTAGTGACATCCATCTCTGAAGTAACTCATTAATATCTGTCATTAAGGCTTCATAGTTGGCACTGGCGACTGATTCTAGCTTAGGCAAAATTTGAATTCCTAAATATTTAAACTGATTTACAACATTGAATTGATTTACCTCAGGACCTGGGTGATTTCTCTGGGTCTCATTTAGCATTAATATTGAAGATTTTGTTTTATTTATTTTATATTCTGATATTTCCCCCAAAGTTCTTTATCAAATTTAACAAGGTCGGAATTGATTTTTTAAAATTCGACAAACAAAATTATGTCATCGGCATACAGGGAGATTTTATGTTCTGTTGGTCCTGTCATATCCGGCTCTAGGGAGCCGGGCAATCAGAGCCAGGGGCAAGCCAGTGAGTCGTGATATTTTATTCAGGGTAAAGGGGAAGGGATGAGGAGAGCACAGATACTCATGCAGAGGTACACTCACAGGTTGCACAGCGCAGAGGTAAGCAGCTCGTACCGGACGTGGGGGTAGCAAGACGTACATACTCACAGCGGGATACAAACACAGGAATGCTGCAAGAGGAGTATAAGCTGACACCAGACGAAGGGGCTTCAGCATAGCAATGTGTTTATGTCGCAGCCCCGAGTCATCGAGGCTGCTCCTATTTATCCTCATTGGCAGCGCCCCAGCTGATGAAGACTAATTGGCCCCAGCCGTCCATAATGCTGCCAGCTGGGGGCCAGCTGAGACGCTGCTCAATGGGAAGCAGGGACGAGGGAAAACATGGGCTGAGTGCCGAGACGGCATCTCAACCCATGGTGACAGAGCCCCTCCCTCAAGGTCGGGCTCCTGAACGACCAGGAACATCCCAGCACCCCCCCCCCCCCACACCTAGGGTGGGAGGAAGGGAGGCGGTCCGGAGGGGAAGAAGCCAAGGGAAGGACAACACCAATGGGGCAATGTAGGGTAGCGGGAAAGAAAAACCCAAATACAATACTGACAAAACAGAATAATTAACCCAGGTACAGATGGGGAGAAGAACTGGGTCAGCACGCCGGTTACATACTACCCAGAGAGTACCAACCATGCGTGACCCAGAGCAAGGAAAAAAGAACCACCAAAAAGGTACAGGGCAAAAAATGCTGAGTACGGTTAAATAAAGGGGAACCTATACACAGCGCTAATTTAAGTACATACACACACAGTCACCAAGAAAAGTGAGGGTGACTGGAACAAATGACAATTATAGAGCATGGTGTTACGGAAAACAAGGCACATGATTCTATAATGAACCAACAGGACAAAAAAGAAATACTGAGTGCAGGCAAAGAAAAACCCACACACACGAATATATAAATACCCAGTCACCTAAAGAAATGAAAGTGACTGGAATAAATGGATAACTGCAGAGCATGGTGTTACGGAAAACAAAACATAACTCTACAATACAAAAAACGAGGCTAAAAACATGGCACAAAAAGTAAAATGCTGAGCATGAGCGATGGAAAACACAGCACTATAAAAACGAATCCACCAACAGGACAACACATTACACCCGAGTGACCTTAATAACAAAAGAAAAAGTGACACCCGAGGTGAATGGCAGGCAGAGTCCAAAAATGGCCGAGATGGCTCCGGAGATCTCCCCGCCCATTGTCCAGCTGGCGAATCAGGGAAAGAGAAGTGTTCGGACGGCGAACTCTGGACCCAGATCCCAGGAATCCAGTCCACCGGCAGCCGAACCAGGCTGCCCAGAGGGAAACACAGACCAGTGGGGGGAACCAGATCACCGAACCGAAAGTTCTGTGGGTCGGGTCGTCGACCCGCATCACTCAACCACCAGGACCGTTGAGACGGGCGAAGGATCAGAGCGGATCCCGGTGGAAGAGGCTCAGGGGAGAGCCGATGACGAGGGCGGCGGGCGTCAGGCCGCAGGAAAACGGCCACCTCCTCACCGGACCTGGACAATACTGGGGCAGCACCCACGTCGGACCCCGATCGGGCCTCAGGCGAACCCACGTTGGACCCCGACTGGGTCTCGGGCGAACCCACGTTGAATACTCCACCAGAACCGACCTCCAACGTTGAACCCGGACCCTCCAGCACCACGAGGAACAGCAACTCCTTGCCGGTGACCCTGGAAGAAGGCTCAGAAGAGAAAACAGAACCGGGATCAGGATCACCGGCAGCGCCAGAACCCGGCGAGACGAGCTCAGACGCAGCGGACGGCTGCACCCGGCTCGTCTCCCCTGGAGATAGGCTGAAGTGCTCGGGGATAAAAAGAGAGAAAAGAAAGGAGAGCACTCGCCTGATCTCGGGTTCTGACGCCGTCCAGGACTGCGAAGATCCAGGATCCGTCGTCAGGAGGTCGTTGTCAGGCTCCCATCTAGCCGCGTCGGGCCCCGCAGCCAGCACGATGGTCAGCGCAGCTTGAGATTCCTCCAGCTCAGGTAACCCCGCCGACGATCTACTCGGCGTGAAGCCAGAAGAATCTCGTCCCGCCGGACCGAACCGCTCCTCCGTGGAGACCCGGGGACGCTCAGTCGTCGGCGTAGACTCCACGCAGCAGTCAGTCCCCCTCCTCCGTCCGCAATGTAGCTGCGGAACCACAGGCCCTCTCCATATCCCACCACGTTGACCCGGAGCCGGGGACCGCTCGGCGGAGAGAGACACAGAGGATGCGGGATTAGGAATACAGGTTACAGCAGGTGGGGAGAGTTCAGGGAGCTGCGAACCCTGAACTTCTCCTCCAGGGATGTGACAGAGCAAATCATTAAGCAGGTGTGAAAAAACAATGACTTGCCTGCCCCCTGGAGGTTGAGTATCGCCTGCTGTAGTGGAATCTGCTTCTTCCTCTCCCCGCCCGGCGATAACGGAGGACCCCCCGGGAATTCGTCTGAGGGTCGCTCGCGTTGTCTCCAGCAGAGAGCTCACCAGGCCGGGATTCCAGGCACACAGCGGTCAGGAAGCGCGTCGAGGAGGAGGGGAAAACAGCCGGGGTGAGCCAGCCCGAATGTCCAGGAATGACAGCGGGGGGAACGAGGCTCAGGGGACGAGGCTGTAGAATCTCCACACTGACGAGGCGAAGGGATGACAGCTGCGTGGGAGGAACGGTCCTGACGATGACCCAGAACTGGATCCGGACGAGGTTCGTGCAGAGGTGACTCGGCGATGTGATGACGACTACTCCCAGGGGACGAAGCGAGGGGGAAACCCAGGATTCGCCGCTCCAGATCGGAGATCGAGACGAGGAAGGCGTCGAGCACGGGAAAGCTTCGTAGCCCTGAAGTCCTCACCATCAATCTCACTGCCGCCGCCACATGCCTGAAGGTGGTGACAGGAAACACAGTAGAGCTCGCGACAGCCACTCGACCCCGGACATAACTGCTGTCAGCTGCGGCTCCTTGAAGGGAATCCCGAGTGACGTGGCGCAGGTCGGGGGAAGTCCTCTGGTTGGCGCGAAATCCCGGACTGGAATAGCGGCAGGAACGGGACTCCGAAGCGGGGAAAGACGTCGCCCACTTCGACTCCCTGCCGGGATTTCCATCCACCCCGTGGAGCTTCTCTTGCTGTGTACCTGCAGCGTCTATCCTGGCACTGTCCTCCAGATGGTACAGAGAGTGAGGGTGACAGTCCAGGAGTTCCTCAGCACGGCCCGGATGCCAGCGTCTCGCGTTGGAGGCGTGGTGCAGGGTGAAGAGCGTCCCGTCGACAGCCTCCGAGATGGACCTCAGCTCGTCGCCCTGGCGCCGGAAGTGACTCCTGGGAAACGGCATGCTAGCAGCGCTGACACCCCGACAGAAAGGTACGTTTCCACAGCGACCCACGGCCGCCGGCAACTCTTCTGGCTGCGACATACTGTCATATCCGGCTCTAGGGAGCCGGGCAATCAGAGCCAGGGGCAAGCCAGTGAGTCGTGATATTTTATTCAGGGTAAAGGGGAAGGGATGAGGAGAGCACAGATACTCATGCAGAGGTACACTCACAGGTTGCACAGCGCAGAGGTAAGCAGCTCGTACCGGACGTGGGGGTAGCAAGACGTACATACTCACAGCGGGATACAAACACAGGAATGCTGCAAGAGGAGTATAAGCTGACACCAGACGAAGGGGCTTCAGCTTAGCAATGTGTTTATGTCACAGCCCCGAGTCATCGAGGCTGCTCCTATTTATCCTCATTGGCAGCGCCCCAGCTGATGAAGACTAATTGGCCCCAGCCGTCCATAATGCTGCCAGCTGGGGGCCAGCTGAGACGCTGCTCAATGGGAAGCAGGGATGAGGGAAAACATGGGCTGAGTGCCGAGACGGCATCTCAACCCATGGTGACAGGTCCTACTTTAATTCCATATATTTGTGGATGTAAACATACTGCCATCACTAAAGGTTCAATTGCCATAGTAAACAATAAGGGTGTACAAAAAATGAAACTGACTTAACAAAACTAAATGGGTTTTTGGATGGACTATCTATACCGTGTATTCCAAATGAAAACAGGGAGATACTGGAGTCTAAAATTAGTCAAGAAGAAGTTGGGCTAGCCATTGATAATATGAAATCAGGAAAAAGTGCAGGACCAGATGGTCTTCCAGTTGACCTTTATAAAAAATTTAAGAATAAATTAATAAAACCTTTTTTGGAAATGGTTTTAGAAGCATTTCAAAATAGTAATTTACCACCATACATGAATAATGCCTTAATTATACTGTTGCCAAAACCAGGTAAACCTTCTAATAAATGTGAAAATATGAGACCAATAAGTCTATTAAATGCTGACCTTAAGATAATCTGCAAAATTTTAGCAAGACGAATACAAGAAATATTACCAAATATTATTAACTGAGATCAGAATGGCTTTATAAAGGGAAGACAAGGCTTCCATAATGTAAGAAGACTATTTAATATTATTTATTCTAATAAAGAAGCACCGGATACAGCTCTCCTATCATTGGATGCCGAAAAGGCCTTTGATAGGGTCGAATGGCCCTTTCTTTTTGAAGTCCTACAAAGGTTTGGACTTGGAAATAATTTCATAAAATGGGTTCAGATAATAAACAATAATGCTACAGCAGAAATCCTAACAAACAGCAATATCTCAAAATCAATAAAGATCAATAGAGGATGTCGACAAGGCTGTCCACTTTCACCTTTATTGTTTACTATGGCAATTGAACCTTTAGCGATGGCAGTACGTTTACATCCACAAATATATGGAATTAAAGTTGGACCAACAGAACATAAAATCTCCCTGTATGCTGATGACATAATTTTGTTTATGTCGAATCTTAAAAAATCAATCCCGACCTTCTTGAATTTAATAAAGAATTTTGGGGAAATATCAGGATATAAAATAAATAAAACTAAATCTTCAATATTAATGCTAAATGAGATCCAGAGAAATCACCCAGCTCCTGAGGTAAATCAATTCAATGTTGTAAATCAGTTTAAATATTTAGGAATTCAAATTGTGCCTAAGCTAGAATTAGTCGCCAGTGCCAACTATGAAGCCTTAATGACAGACATTAATGAGTTAATTCAGAGAAGGATGTCACTACCAATGTCGATGATAGGGAGAGTCAATATACTTAAAAGTAATATCTTACCTAAAATACTTTATTTATTTCAATACATTCCTTTGCTACCACCTTCAGATCTATTCTCAAGAATTAAAAAAAAGTTAGTGGAATTTTTATGGAACAATAGGAAGGCTAGATTACGTCTGTCCTTACTTTATTTACCATTTGATCGTGGAGGTCTGAAATGTCCAAACTTTATGTTGTATTACCTGTCAGCACAACTGAGGTCTATGACATATTATTTTTCATCAAATGATCCTCCTCACTGGACTGAAATGGAATTATACAATTTACCTTTACCTCTTCCCATATTCATATACTCAGACTCGGCAAAAAAATTACAGAAACAAGTTAAAAATCCATTTGTAAAGCATATGATCAAAATATGGTGTGAAACTAAAAAATATTTAAAAGAACCACACTTATTGTCACAATTTAGCCCAATATGGGGTAATCAATATTTTTAAATCAGGGAGAGCAGATGCTGTATTTAAAGTATGGAATTTAAAAGGGATTCAAAAGATTCAAGATTTATATCTGTCATGTTCAGATAACATAATGTCTTTTGAAGAGCTGAGGATCAAATTTAATCTTAATAGAACACATTTTTTAAAATATCTTCAGCTTAGGAACTTTATTCGATCAAATCAAAGCAATGCTCTCACTCGACCTATTTATTCATCCTTGGAAAAAATTTTGACGAAAGATAGTAAGAGAAAGGGTATTATTTCAGAATTTTATAATTCATTGACACTATCTTCAAGTGAAAACTCACAGAAAAGATTAAATTATTGGAAAGAAGACCTGCAAACTGAAATTTCAGAGGAACAACGGGAATTGGCTTGTACAGAAGCTCAAACCAAATCAATAAATGTACGTCTTAAATTGATACATTTTAAATGGTTAATGCGGATGTATGTTACACCCGTGGAATTAAATAGATATAACAAAAACATACCAGATACGTGCACAAAATGTATGGAAAGTAAAGGAACCTTATTTCATTGTGTATGGGAATGTAGGAAAATTAGAGTGTTTTGGGAAGAGGTGAGGGTAACAATTGAAAAAATAATTTCAAAACAAATCATATTGAATCCTAAATTGTTTTTGTTGGGTCTGTATCCAGAAAAGCATAATTTTAATAAAAGTGAAAGAGCATTCATAGACCTCAGTTTGCTTAATGCCAAAAAATGTATTGCACTATTGTGGAAAAAGACTCATAGACCAGATGTGACTCAGTGGTTAAGACAGATGTTAACAAACCTTCCACTAGAAAGAATAACATACATACTGAAATCAAAGGAAAATGTGTTTGAGAATACGTATATGGAGACCTTTCATTGATTATGTAAAGAATTTAAACATAACTTTTGAAGAAGAAGGTGAATGATGTGTGTGGACCTTGTAAATTCCAAACTGGTGAATGTATAATATGTATACTTATGCAATGGATTGCCTAGACTAAACAGAGGAGCATTGTTGAAGACCTGTTCTTGTTAGTGGTTGTTGGTGTTTTTTTTAGTATTTGTTTTTATTACTTTAGTGTTAGTGTCTGATTGTTTGTGTTATGTTTGTAAAAAGGTTCAATAAAAATATTGTGGAAAAAAAAACAACAAGGGTGAAAGTGGACAGCCTTGTGGACATCCTCTATTGATTTTTATTGATTTTGAGATATTGCTGTTTGTTAGGATTTCTGCTGTAGCATTATTGTATATTATCTGGACCCATTTTATGAAATTATTTCCAAGTCCAAACCTTTGTAGGATTTCAAAAAGATAGGGTCGAATGGCCCTATCAAAGGCCTTTTCGGCGTCCAATGATAGGAGAGCTGTATCCGGTGCTTCTTTATTGGAATAAATAATTTAATTTAAGTTTTAATCTCGACTTTCTTTTTTTTTATTTTTTTTTTTATATTGGCCAACTTACACACTAGAAACTATTTTCATCTCCACCAGTCCGAAAGATTTGTTAATTTTGCTATTGGATCAGATATTATTATTATTATTGAATTTCTCATGAAAAGCCGCAGATCCTGGACGCAGCTCGCCACAACCATGCACAGCTGAAGAAATCGTCCCCCATGAGGAGGAGACGCCCTGGGCTAGATCGCAGCCCGGGTGATCAACACATCAAAATCTCATCTTGTGGCAACCGAATATTTGCTGGACAAATAGTCTGGGTTTTGGCACTTTTCTCCATCGAAAGCTTCACGAGGACAACAAAAGAGCGCAACTTCAAATCTTCAACAAGAAAGTAGGTGAGCTGCACTTTCTTTATCCTTCTGCTGAATCAAACGTCTAAGATTTGAGGATAATTCAATATTTGATCAAATGCAAAATTAAGGAGCCATTAACATAAATCCTCTTTTATTAAAATTCCGTTTTTATTTTCTTAGAGTAATCCAGAACC
The DNA here is from genome assembly GCA_020510985.1 of Pholidichthys leucotaenia. Lineage (NCBI taxonomy): Eukaryota > Metazoa > Chordata > Actinopteri > Cichliformes > Pholidichthyidae > Pholidichthys > Pholidichthys leucotaenia. The sequence continues at coordinate 59,791,898 of CM035846.1, read as the reverse complement.
TTTCATATAATTAGTAAAACTTTCCCCATAAATTTGCGTTGTTTCCATAATCTGTTAACTCAAACTGATCTAAATTCATTTCACAGTTAACCCTGGTTCTGCAAATGTTGACATTGTTAATCTATCATTTACAAGTTTAATTTCATGGTTAATGAAATCACTGCAATGTCTGTTAATCATCATTTCGTTTAATAAATATGTGAAAATGAGAGAAGTCGTTGAGAATTTTATTTCATTCTGAGTCTGGTTCAAGTCCCCAGTATCGAATTCACTAAAATTTTGAGACTGATTATTAATTAAATCATTGAGTGATTAAACAGGTATAAAGTGAAATTAAAGATTAAAATGCTTCTTAGAGACAGAAGCTGGTGCCCCATGAGTGTTATTAACTTTTCCGGTGTATATGAACCGAGAATTCATCTCCGGTTCCAATACATTAATATATATTAAATAATTTTTATACCTGATCATAATTATTAATTCATATACTGTTACAATAGTTTGGACTGATTTTCACCCTTTGTGTGTGCTCTCCCCAGGAATTCCTACCAGTGTGACGGACCGGATTTCTGATGGACGATTCACCCTTACCAACATTATAAGTCGACTTACCAATGTTTCTGTCATATGTCTGAGTTCCAATGTCATCTTGGAGCTCAGACACAGTTTATTGATGTACTTTGTATTTCTGTTTATTGTCGGCTCATATGTTTGTATGGATCTTTGCTCCTGTTTTTGCCCCTCTCTCTCTCCAGACACTCCCACTCACTGTTCACAGCCTGCCGGCCTCAGCTGTGAGCAGTTTGTAATCAGTTCACCCGTAGCTCAGCTCACACACCTGTCTCCACTTATGCGGTCTATTCACTCAGTATTTAAACTTAGTTGGTTCATTTTGTCTTCGTCGCACCGTTAGTCATCATTCTCCTAGACTACGTTTGTGCAGTTTTCCTCCTCCGGAGCTTTGCCCAGCTCTGAGGCACAATATGTAAGTTTCCTCTGATTCTCCTGTCTTTTTCCCTGTAATGCTGTTTTCCCCTCCAGATGCCCTCTCCGGCACTGAGGCATTACACGTTATATTTGCTCATCTGACCTGCTGTATTTTGGAACTGTGTCCCCTGTAGTGCTGTTTGTTTTTCCAGAGCCGGGTTCCACTCTGAGGCACTGCACAGTTATTCATCATTTAGCCTTTTTGTATTTTGAACTGTTTGCTTTTCATTATTAAAATGCACAACTTCATCCAGCTCGTGGGCTTTTTTTTTCTTCCTCTGTGCCTCGAAAAGGCGCATTCATGACAGTACGGAGTGACCAGCTAATTGGAGCCCAGCTGCAGAGTTGTGTGTTTCTTTTTCACCCTTTTTGTGTGTTTTTTCACCCACCTGAGTTCGGAGCACGATGTCCAACTTGGGGGATAAAGGGCTGTGCATGCTGTGCATCCTGGAGGACATCTTTTCATGGACACTGGAGCCCTGTTCTTCCAAGACGGTTCGGCTGGCTTGGGATGAGGTTGCAGAGATCATGGAGAGGTATCCCAGCCTTTAGAACCACCCGGAGGCAACGGAAATTCTCCTCGCCATATACTTTCTGCCATGTGTGGAGCCGAAGGAGGAGGTTGCGACATTGGAGCCATCTCTAGTGAAGAGAAAGCGCTCCCGCCGCAGAAAGCCTCAAACCTCTCCTGCAGCAGCTCCACCTTCTCCTGCCGAGCCCTGGCCCGCTCCGTCACCCAAGGAGCTGGAGGAATGCAAACGGGTTTTGCAGGCGGAGGCAGACCTTCTTCTGGAAGTGAAGCCGTGGCTCCTCCTGGACTTGATCCACGAGGTGGAGGGGCTAATCCTGAGTGAGCCAGAGCTGGAGCCGGTGACCGAGCATGCCCTGGCCTCGAAGCCCCTCCTCCACAACAAGCCTACGTCCTCTTCTTCCAGCCAGATGACCCTTCAAGCTCCCGGGGAGACGGAGCGCGACCATGGAGCAGCAGCTGATGTCATCACTCCCCAGGAATTCAGGCAAGTCCTAATTCAATCCCTCTCACTCTCAACCGTTTGCCTGATTCCTGATGGGGAGACTCAGATTTCACTGTTCACTGGGTCTCCATCATCAGCTACTGTCGCCGCTTCACCCTCTTTTTCCCCTATCTCTCCAAAACCTCCGCTGGAAGCGGGATGGGATCACCGGACGCTGGTGGAGCCCGAGGTCCAGAAGAAATCAACTCCGCAGAATCAGCATCATCCTGCATGGGTCCGCCGGAGGAAGCCATCTTCCTCCTCAGCAGCCATTCCCCAGATGTCAAGCTTGACAACTTCCACGGCAGAGCTTCTCTTCTTCTCTGCCAGCTGACACGCCAGCCCACACCCTTTGCGCTGCTGCCAAATCCTCCATCGCCTCGATGCTCCCTCCTGCTGCCAAGTGCTTTTCCAGGACTTCCCCGGGTACGCCCACTCCTATGTTCACAGGAGCGGCTCCCCCACGTTCCATAGAGGGGCTCAGATTCACCATAGATGCGGGGAGGGATGACGCACCGCCAGCTGCAGTGGGCAACATCATGCACCAGGAGGGCAGGCAAGTGACCCTTATTTCTCCCTTTTGTAATAATAACTTGTCTTGTCTGATTCCTGGTAGAGGTTCAGGTTCAGGTTCAGGTTACTTTATTTGTACCCGTAGGTAGATTTGTTTTGCAGTTGGTGACATCCATATTTACAAGCCACTAATTACATTCAACATAGACACAAACACAGGCACACATCTTACAAAATAGGTAAATATAAAATATGTACAATATAATTTTTATAACTTGTTCAACTCTTTGACAGCAGCAGGGACAAAGCTGTTTTTGTAGCGCTGGGTTCTACTTTTTGGGACAGCAAACCTCCGTCTGGAGGGAAGAAGCTGAAAGTTGCAGTGCAAAGGGTGGGAGTCATCATTTAAATCGAGTCGGCCATCCTCTGTACTTGTCTGGTGTACAGGGATGTCAGGCTCAGCTGTGACTCACCAAGCAAACGACTGGACCATCTGACTACCTGATCCAAGGATTTCCTCTGTTTCAGTTTTATCTGACCAAACCATGACATTAAAGAAAAGGATAAAACAGATTCAATAAAAGCCCGATAGAACATAGTCATTATGGTTCGGTCAATTTGGAAGCGTGCAAGTTTCCTCAAACAATGCAAATTTTGCTGACCCTTTTTGCACACCCTTTCACAGTTCACCTCAAAGTTCAATCCACTATCAATAATCGTCCCAAGATATTTGTACGATTGTACACATTCGGTGGTCTGGCCTTTTAGTATGGTGACTTTGTGCCTGGGAGTTTTCCTCCTAAAGTCAATAATCATATCTTTCGTTTTTGTTGTATTCAGCTGCAGGTAGGAATCCTCACACCAGTGAACAAAGTCATCAACTACTGGGCTGTGGCCACTCTCACCATCCTGGAGGATGGTGAGAGTGGCCAGGGAGTAGACTCAGGGGTCACAGTCATCTGAGCTCTTTTCCCCTGCTGCAACCAATACTTCGCCAATTGTTCTCCCCGTGTCTCTTCTATTTTCTTCTGAGTCTCGGCTGGCCCCTGAGCAAAGCACCTGGATGCGGGAAGAGCCAGAGGTCCTGGAAGACCCGACTCCAGTACCGACAGCAAGCTGTTCCCTAGCTACCACACCGGAGGAACTTCCAGCATGAGTCATGTCCCTGAGGGGAACTGAGACCGCAAGCACCATCATACCTGCTGTGGAGGCCACCGTAGCAGAGTCAACACCAGAGCAGAAATTCCAGAGGGCTGAGCCTGAGAGTACATCGCATGGATCGTCGGAGTCCTAGATGGCAGTGGAGCTCGAGCTCAGTTAAGTGCTCTCTTTTGTCTTTCTCCTTTCCATATTAGAGCAATCTTGCCTGGCTCTTGGTGATGGGAGCCAGGTGCAGCCACTGGCTGAGAAGCTCAGGCCACCGATCCAGACCCGGGGGGGGGGGGGGCACCGGGTCAGATGTTCATCCCTGCAGCAGTCAAAGGGGAGGTGATCCATTGGCTACATACAGCAAAGTTTTCCTGTCATCCGGGGGTGGCCAGGACCCTCGCTGTCCTACACCGCATGTTTTGGTGGCCGACAATGGGCCGTGATGTGAGGGAATACATCAAGACCTGTCCACGGTGGGCAAGTCCCTCACCACCCCACCCACTGGGTTGCTCCATCCGCTTCCCACCCCTAGCCGCCCATGGTCTAACATAGCCTTGGACTTCGTCACTGGGTTGCCAACTTCCAGTGGGTACACCATCATCCTGACCATCGTGGATAGATTTTCCAAGGCTGCACACTTCATACCCCTACGGAAGCTACCATCTGCTTTGGAGACAGCCAACCTACTCACAGTGCACATCATCAGGCTGCACGACAACCCTAACGACATCATCTCTGACAATGGTCCCCAGTTTGTGGCGCAGGTGTGGCACACATTCTGTAAGTCCATTGGGCCCACAGTCAATCTATCGTCAGGCTATAACCCCCAGTCTAACGAGCAGTGTGACCAGGCCAACCACGAGCTGGAGGCATTTCTGCAATGTGTTATTACATCCGACCCTGTGTCGTGGAGCACCTACATGCCCTGCGTACAGTATGCACACAATTCTGCCACTTCTGCTGCCACAGTGTTCTCCCCGTTCAAGGCGTCACTGGGCTACAATCCTCCTCTCCTGTCCATCACCGAAGAGGAGATTGCTGTTCCCAGTGTCGCCTCCCACATGGACAGATGTCGCTGGTTTTGGAGGGACACCAAGGCGGCACTGCTCCGAACGCATGAGGAGAATATCAAGTCAACCAACTGGAGGAGGACTTCTGCCCCTGCCTACAAGATAGGTGATACGATATGGCTGTCAACTAAGAATTTTCCTCCGAAAATGGATAGTAAGAAACTGGCTCTCCGTTTTGTTGGCCCCTTTTCCATTATTGTTGTGGTGAACCCCACCTCTCTGTGGCTCAGCTTGCCACCATCTCTTTGCATTAACCCTCTATTCCACATTTCCCATGTCAAGCCTGTTTTCTCCAGCTCCCTCTGTCATCCATCCAAGCCACCACGTTTCCTAAAATGGTTGATGGAGGATTAGTGTATGCAGTAAACCGCATCATCAATGCTCACCGCCGTGGCTGGGGAATACAGTTTCTTGTCAACTGGAGGGGTTATGGGCCAGAAGAGAGGTCGTGGATCCCCAGATTCTTTATCACAGATGACACACTCATCGACGAATTCCACCACAGACACCCTGACAAGCCTCAAATCACGCCAGGAGCTGTTTCTTGAAGAGGGGGGGACTGTAAGGATCCAAGGTGCACACCCTGCAGGTACCGCCCTCTCTCTCATGAATTGGCTTCCTCCCTTCAGCTGTGCTCAACACCTGAAGGCAATTAGGGAAGGTCTTTAAAAGAGATGCTCTCTTGCTCTTGCCTGGGCACGTCGTGTCAGCTCCTGCCAAACCTGCTTGCCTTCGCCTTGTGTGCAGCCTGGAATCATATCCTGCCTTGCTTGTAAATAGTTTGGACTCCTTTTCACTCTTTGTGTGTGCTCTCCCCAGGAATTCCTACCAGTGCGGCGAACCAGATTCCTGGCGAACTATTCACCCTCACAAACATTATAAGTTGACTTACCAATGTTTCATTGTGTACTATGTCTCACCCCTTTTCCCCTTCACTGTTCAGGCCGGGCCAGCCTGCAACGCACCGTCACTGTCCCTTCCTTGGACCACTGCAGTAGAGGCGTCTGGGAGGCTCTTCAGCCAGGTTCTTCTGCTGTTCCATCTGCAGCCTGGAGTGTGTGCTACCTTCTCCAGCCTGGGCTGGAAAAAATACAATTGCACTATTATTACCAATCATATCCCTGTTAAATATACTCACCTTCTCCCTCTGCTCTTTCCTTCTAGGGCTGCCAGACTCTCATCCGCCTCCTACAAAATGTAATCATTGTGTAAATAAAATCATTGTTAAACTGCCACTTTATGTCTCAGCCTGTGCCTGCTTTTGGGTCTGGAACTCTAACCTTGTCACTGGCAGATTTCACATAAGCAGCTTAGGGGGAAAACGCCAAAGTTAACAGCATTATTGTATACCAAAATATTGTATTTCATGCCATGTGGTGTTTAACGAACTTCCACATTGTAAAAAGATGTTTCAAAACCCAGCTTAAAAACAGAAAAAAATGTATTTTTGTAATGTATTCTCTGTTTTGAGTATATTCACACTAAATCAGATTTGTTTTTTCTGTTTGCTCATTCTTGCTCGTTACTTTAAATTGAACTGAATGAACATTTATTCTTTTTTTTCTGGTGGTGTTCATTAATTTAAAATGTTGTGTGGTTTGATTTTTCATTTTTTAAAATCTTAAATAAGCTGTCCAGGTTTAAACTTGGTCTGCCAAACTGCTACAGATCTGTTGGTAACAGTATTGTTGGTTCATCGTTCATTGTTGAAGATGACCATGACATCAGTTTTTATTAATTTAGTGTGTAGTGAATCCAGAGGTGGTTGGTGAGACCAATCCGGGACCTGAAGTCTCTGGCATGTGGACACTTATGGGCAGACACAGTAGATAATGCAATGGCCACTCTGGCTTTGTGCGCAATTCTTTTGCTCTCTGCTTCAGCTGCTCTCCTTCCTGTCTTCTGCAGCAATTGTGCCTTCTCTGATCTTGCTGTGCTATCTTCTCCCAGGAGTTGGGGGTCAATGCACAGGCCCCTGAGAGGGGACTTCAGGCAGTCTCTGAAAGTCTTCTTCTGGATCTACGAACAAGTTCTCCTTACAGCAGCTGTCTAGACAGCCGGTTGTCAGGCATGTGTAAGACATGGCCGGCCCATCTGACTTCTGCTTTCTGCAGGAGGGTGTGGATGCTTTGAACACCAGTCTTCTTTGCGGCTTCTGAGCCTGGGACCTCGCCCTGCCATTTTATTTGGTGCAGTCTGCAGAGGCAGTTCATGTGGAAGTGGCTTAACCATCTGGCATTCCGTCTGTAGACAGTCCATGTCTTGCAAGTATGCTAAAGGAGAGTGGTAGACCTTCACCTTCGTGTTAAGGCTGAAACCTCTCCGCTCCTACACTTCCTTCCAGAGTCTCCCGAACGCAATGCTGACTTTTGCAATCCTATTATTAACTTCGGCATTGATATTGGCAGAGTTTGTCAACCTACTACCGAGATAAATAAAGCTACCAACTACCTGGAGGGTCTGTCCATTGATTGTGATGTGAGGTTTGATGTACGGCTTACCATTAAAGTGACACTCTGCCAAAAATTTAGTTTTTTTGTTTTCTTCTTAACATGTCTGTAACATGATTTTTATGACTTACAAAACATACCAACAGCAAAATCACTCAAATGTGTCTTGTCTCCGTTTTTCACTGTGAAATTTCAGTCAAGCTCCTCCCCTTGGAAAAAGACACGTCTAGACGGAGCATTTTTGGTGACGTAACTATAAGAGATCCATAGTGTAGAGCCAATCAGGATGCAAGAACTGTCTCTGGCCTGACTGAAGTTGGCCTCCAGGGCCAGTTAGCATTTTTGGGCAGCTGCTTTGAAAACTTGACCCAAATTAAGATGGATTTTACCATTAAACTGCTTTTAAGGACAGATGCAGTTTCAGTCATTATCTTGGGCCACCTTGCATACAAGTGGGAATGTCCTTCAACTGGTAAGTCTATTTATCACTAGATTTATTCTGTTTAACATAGCGCTAGTCACCATTAGGCTTGTGGGATGTGGGTGGACCTATTCACAGATCCTGGCGATTAAAGGAGGAGGAAAAGTGAAAAGACTGTCATGAAACTGTAAGACAATGAGAGTTGGGGGTTTTTTTTGTAGAAAAAAGGGCATATATACCATTTTATTTAATTTTTTTGTGTTGATTTATTTTTATAGGGGATTTATATCCACCGGAGTGCATCTTTAAAACTTGAACATTATTATTTTGATGTACGTTTAGAACACATTTTTTTAAAAAGTGTGATTAATTTGTAATTAATAACAAGGTATCCATGCAGTTAATCATGATTAAATACTTTTGTATTGGCTGCAAGTTGTATGCATGTGAAAATTCAGTTTGATGAGAAATGCTTAAATTTTGTTACCATTAATAAGTATTAGAGGAATTATATTACAAGCAGCACTGCAGCATCAAACTAGAAAATCAGACTTTATTATATTGGTTTCCGTTTTTCTAAATGTGCTGGGTCCTCTGTGGAGTTTATTTGCATGCAAATAGTTTTTACAAAAATATGTGTGAATATACAGTATGAAGAAACTGCAGCATTGGAACTGTGGAAGCAGTGATACCAAAAGTTTTACAAGACTCTTGAAACTAGGAGTGTTTTTTCCCAGTCCAACTGCAGAAAGAATAAAAGTTGTCAGTATTTTCTTTTTCTTCAATAGAGCACCAGCTGTATCCTCGGGTGAGAAACTCCATTTGTCACACATTCTTTGATAAAACTCTCCCTGATTGAATATTCTTTCATTTAGGCGGTGGTCTTTGTGTTCAGTGGGACATGGGAGAAAAGACCATGTGCTTTAAATCTGTTGAGGAACTGAAACGTCCACTGGGCACACCTTCATCAGCTTTGTTGAAGTTATAAATCAAGCTGCTCTCCTTTAGTGAGGAATGAAAAAAAGGAAAGTTTTTTTTCTGAGGCTTTGCGTGTGTAACAGACATGGAGATTGTGGTGCTGCAGACCAGCGATAAGGGTGTGTTCAGTAGTTTTGTAGGATACAGAAAATGTGCACATACTATTCTGAATTCTAATATGCAAGGACGTGCACAGGCACAGGTCAATGTTACTTGGGCAACAGCCCATTTGCCATCTTTGTCTGAGGTGGCCCTAAAGAGGAAAAATAATAAGTGCCCTATTATTCTAGTAACCTGTAACTGATGGCATTAGACCAAAGTAAATGATCACATAACCCAAATTTTTAGGGCCAGATCTGAATAATCTAACCTCAGAGTTGATTAACAGACATAAGGCTGGATTTATGCTTTGCATGTCTGCTCGAGCTCAAGTCTTGTGTGATGTAAATTTCGACATTCTCTCCACTCCACTATGTAGTATTCTGACTAGGGATGGGCATTCGGTGAAATTTTCTTCACCGATCGCCGGGAGAATTAATGATTAATAATCGGTTAATCATTAACATTTTTAGGTAGGTAGACTACATTAGAACATCAGGTATCAGCACGGAGGGCACGGAGTGCCGCACAACTCAAATCTACCTCTCTCTCTCAAATCTCTCTCTCTCTGTTCTCGTGTTTGCTCGGCTCGGGAATCTCGCAAGCTGATTGGCCGAGACGTTTCACCCCGCAAGCTGATTGGCCGAGACGTTTTACCCAGCTCTCTCTCCCTGCCGAGCGGCCACCCAACAAACGAAGACCGCATTCATTGCTCTATCGCTCGTATTGCTTAGTCTAGCCGCGTGGAACTTTTTGCTGTTCTCTTGTGCCATTTTGTGCGAAATAGTCTTCCCGTCGAGGCACTACGCCGCCTCCTGCAGCTTCCCTCGACGTGTGTACACCGAATCTTCATGACCTTCTCAATAAAGTTTCTGAAAAAAAAAAAAGAATCTTCACGACCGCCATTACTCAGCGCGCAACCATTGTTGGCGGTTTCTTCGCGTAATAAGGGTGTTCCATGGACCCTGTCGATGAGGTATATTTGTATGCTGCATTGCAGTGATTGCAGTACACCTGGTCATTTTTTAAATTGAAATGGTCCCACGCAACACTTCGCCGTAACCGCCTCATGATTTGGCGATCGCCCTACGGAAGCCCGCATGTATCAACGGAGGCACGCCAGGGTACGGCGATGGTGTAATGTTGCCCCCTGGTGCCCAAATTTTGCCATTGCATTGTTTGAGGACGGCCGTGCACTAGGCCTTAATAACCTCGGATTGTTTAAAAAAAAAAAAAAAAACGGTTTGTCGACGAAAATGAACTTCCTCGGTGAAATTCTTAATGATCAATTATCGGTTAATCGGTAAATTATGCCCATCCCTAATTCTGACTCTGGACTTTGTTGTTGTCTCCTCCAGCTGACTATTTAACCTGCTGCAGCTGCTTAATTATCCTCACCTGCAGTAATCAGGTCCGTCTTTAAAAGAAGAAGGTAGTCTGCACTTCAGCAAGGAGACGTTAGATACACTTTCCCAAACAGGCGCATTCCTCTGGCCCTGCATTAAGCTGACAAAACCATTTCCTACCATTTGGAATTGTTCATTAGTTTCCGTAACTCAGTGCTTCTCAATTATTTTTTGCAAAGCCCCCCCCTAGGAAAGAGAAAATATTTCGCGCCCCCCCAACTCGCCGCAGTGACTATAAATAAGATCATTATCTATAAAAATTGTATAAGTATACCTAAAATTGTATCCTTTTTAACATTAACAAAAGAAAAAAGCAATATAAATCAACTTTCAACAAATATTAACTTTATTTTGCCACACAGAAACCCTGTTATAGTCTAAAACAGAAAAAAAAACCTTAAAGTGCATCAAAGTGCCTGAAATAAAAAATATGTCAATCCTTATTTAAACTAGAAACATTTTTGACCAACTGAACCATTTGATGCTGAGAAAAATAATTCAGTCAATAAATAATATTAAATGTAAATTGATCTGGAACATTAACACAGGAGTACCAATATATTTAACATTTTAGTCTGAAGAAAAAGGTAGAAAAAGGCAGTATCAACTCCTCTGGAATTGTGTGGGGGTTTTTTGCACTGCGCAATTTGGTACGCCACTTTAAATGATGCTGAAAGTGCTCGCTGGTTTACTGATGCAGCGTTCACAAAGTGGGATGATTGTTGGCCGTACTCCGCACGTTTTCGCTGAAAAAAATCAAGCGGCTTATCAACATGTTGAGGATGTAATGTCTGTAGGTGACGTCTTAATTTATTTGGCTTCATGCTGTCCGCTGCCAACACTTTCAGACACAGTAAACACACCGGTCTTTCCTCGTCTCCCACCGTAGTCACAGTGAAGCCAAGCGCTAGATAAGCTTCGTCATATTTCCTCGTCTTAGCTTTTGGGAGACTTTCATTTGTCTCTTTACCTCTGTCTCTCTCCACCTTTCTTTTCGTTACTGTTAAATATTTCTCCATGGTGTCTCTCGAGGGGTTTGTTGACAGCAATTTAAAAAGTTTTAAACTCCCGCACAGACTTTGACAATGAGAGTGCCACTGCACCACCTGCTGCCGTGGATGTGCAATTACACTTTACACGGCAAAAGCAAAGCCTGTTCCCCGGGGTCACAGGCGCCCGCCCCCCCCCCCCCGGCATCGCATCGCGCGCCCCACTATTTGAGAAGGACTGCCGTAACTGAACGACACGGTCACCGTGAACAGTTTTCTCACTGGCCAAACTCTTTGGGGAGGTGACTCGCATAGCGAACAAAGATGGCGGCTAGGTAAGATAGTTTGCGATATCCTTTTCTTTTCTTTTCTTTTCTTTTTGGAGCAATTCCATCAATTTAAGAGTAGAGGTTATGTCAATTTGTAAGTAAAGCAATACCACAATTCAATTCAATTCAATTCAACTTTATTTATATAGCGCCATTTCACAACAACAGTCATCTCATAGCACTATCAACTGTAGGGGGGGGCCCCCACAGTTGCAGAAAGACCCCAGCAATCAGGCGATCCCCTGTGAGAAAGCACTTGGCGACGGTGGAGAGGAAAAACTCCCTTTTAACAGGAAGAAACCTCCAGCAGAACCAGGCTCAGGGAGGGGCAGTCATCTGCTGCGACTGGCTGGGGGGTGAGGGGATAGAGAAGAAGAAAAGAACAGACATGTAGAGAGCAAACAGCACGATGGGGACTCAATCTATGGGAGAGAACAAACAAATGTTAATGAACAGCAAAAAAAAAAAAAATATTTCATAGAGAGTGAGGAAAGGAGTGAGGCCCAGTGCATTACTGGAGGTCCCCCGGCTGACTAAACCTATTAGTGTCACGCCGCGCCATTCATCAGCGGCGCCACCTGCTCACACACCTGATCCTCATCAGCGGCAAGGGATAAAAGCCGCCTCGCCCGGAGGCTCGGCCTGAAGCCATCAGACTTCGTTCCCTCACCGTCGTGAGCATTCCTTTCTTCAGCATCGCTATTCTGGGTAAGAACCCTTACCTCCTTTTCCAGTCTGCTCCCCTGTGCACAGGTGGATTCCCCGGCGGCGGACGTCTCCGTTCCATCGCCCATCCTTCGCTGCTGCACGGAGCTCTCCAGGTGGCTGTCTCCCGGGCTACGTTCCCCTTGCTGTGCCAGCTATCCTGACAACTCAAGTAAGATCTTCTCTTGCCATAATTCATCCTGTGTTGGTGTATGCCCGTCACCCTCTCCCTGTGTTCTCTCCATAGGGTTGCTCGGCCGAACGGTCATCTGCCTCTGTGCCTGAAGCAGACGCCACCACCAACACATCTGCCTCCCGCAGACACTCACTCATACACTCCTGCTGTAAATAAACTCTTTGAACTACTCTAAGCCTGTGTGTGCGCGTCTCCTGAGCCGTGCGTTATGTCAGTACGGCTTCAGCAGAGCGGCTCGGCGGACGGCGGGCTCGCACACCGGCTTACCACTCTCGAGGCTAGAGTGGATCAAATAGCTTATCAACAGCAGGTTATCCTGAATCAATTGATAACTATCACTGGCCGATTGGACCGCCTGGACCCCCAGCAGCCGTTCCCCCCGGCTCCTCAGGGTGGCGCAGCTCCTGCTGTTCCGGTGGCCGTCCAGCCAGCTCCAGTGGCACCGGCCCGACTCACACCAATTCCGACCCCCGCCCGCTTTAGCGGAAAGCTCGGCGGAGCGCGGGGGTTTGTGATGCAGTGCGAGTCCGTGTTTGACCGTGTGCCCGGAGACTTTCCCTCAGATCACAGCCGAATCGGCTACATAGGGAACCTCCTGGAGGGGCGTGCTTTAACTTGGGCCTACGCTATTATGGCGAGACCCAGTTATGCCACCCTCACCTATGCCGAGTTCGTGAGGCGCTTCCTGGAGGTGTTTGATCACTCCCGTTCCGAGGCGGTCCAGGTCGATCGGCTTCTCGCTCTCCAGCAGGGAAACCAGTCGGCCGCGGATTATGCCATCGAATACCGGGTAGCGGCGGAGGAACTGGGCTGGGAGGAGCGCTCCCTCTGCGGCCTGTTTCTCCGCAGCCTCAATAGTGATCTGAGGGATGAACTGGCTGGACGGGATATCCCTGGAACGTTAGCGGAGCTAACCTCATTGGCAATCAGCTTGGACAACAGGCTGCGCGAGCGCTCCTCAGGACGGAAGCCGTCTGCTTCTCGCCCTCGAGGAGTCCCGCTACGCCTGCCCCAAGCTCGCCCCCTGGCGACGCCGCCACCATCGTGCCCCGAGGAGTCGGAGCCGATGGTGACGGGCTGGGCAAAGCTCTCCTTGGCAGAGAGACAGCGCCGCCGTGAGTTGGGTCTCTGCATGTATTGCGGAGACAGTCAACACACGGTAGAGCTTTGCCCACAAAAGCCAAACGGTGGGGTCCGCGAGTCACTGTAGGGGGCCTCGCGGACGTCAATCGGCAAAGTCCCCTCACTCAATTAAAGCTGCCCATCCGTTTTTGCCACAATCCCACTGGGCACCTCACCCACGCACTGGTGGATTCGGGCGCAGAGGGCAGCTTCATTTCACAAGGCCTGGCAACCCGATTGGGCATCCGCTGTCAGGCACTCAAACACCCCATCTCCCTGGTCCATCTCTCCCGTGCCTCCCTTGGGAGAGTTACCCATCAAACCATTCCTGTCCCAGTCATCATCTCAGGGAACCACCGGGAGGAAATGGTTTTCTACGTCCTGCCCAACTCTGTGTCGCCCGTCATCCTGGGGTATCCCTGGCTACGCCTCCACAATCCTGTCCTGGACTGGAGGTCAGCTGGGGTGTCGGCGTGGAGTACCTTCTGCATGGGCACCTGCCTTCAGTCCGCTGCCTGCTCCCCGTCCGCGGCTCCTCCTGTGGTGGATACAGCACCCCCGGACCTGTCACTGGTGCCCCCAGATTTTCACGACCTGGGTATGGTATTCAGCAAGTCGAAAGCTATGTCTCTTCCCCCGCATCGACCATATGACTGTGCCATCAATCTCCGCCAGGGGGCCCCCCTGCCATCTGGTCGGCTCTACAGCCTGTCGGCGCCGGAGAAGGAAACTATGAATACGTACCTGAAGGAATCACTGAGCGCTGGGATTATCCGCCCATCGTCATCACCCGTGGGGGCGGGGTTTTTCTTTGTAGGGAAGAAGGACGGTTCCCTCCGTCCCTGTATTGACTACCGAGCACTTAATGACATCACTGAGAGGGACCGTTACACCCTGCCCCTCATGGACACTGCCTTCCACTCCCTCCAGGGGGCGACCTGGTTTACCAAGCTGGATCTCCGCAGCGCTTACCACCTCGTCCGGATCCGGGAGGGAGATGAATGGAAAACAGCCTTCCGTACCCCGAACGGCCACTTTGAGTATCTCGTCATGCCGTTCAGGCTGACCAACGCTCCTGCCGTCTTTCAGCGCCTCATCAATGACGTCCTCCGGGATTTCATCGGCCTCTTCGTGTTCGTCTACCTGGACGACATTCTGATCTTCTCTAAGTCCAGAGACGAGCACCGGGTCCATGTGAGGCGGGTCCTCCAAAGACTGCTGGAGAATCGTCTGTACGTGAAGGCTGAGAAGTGCGAGTTTTACGCTAGGACCACATCCTTCCTGGGATTCATCATCGCCCAAGACCAGGTGCTCCCGGACCCAGAGAAGGTGAAGGCGGTGGTGGAGTGGCCTACTCCCGCATCTCGGAAGCAGGTGCAACAGTTTGTTGGCTTCGCCAATTTTTACCGCCGTTTTGTCCCGAATTTCAGCTGGATCGTCGGACCACTGACCCGCCTCACGTCCCCGAAGGTCCCGTTCCAGTGGACCGAAGAGGTCGATGCTGCCTTTAAGGCGCTGAAGGCGGAATTCTCCTCCCCCCGGGTCCTTCGCCAGGTCGACCCCGCGCTGCAGTGCATTGTGGAGGTGGACGCATCGGACACGGGAGTGGGAGCAGTGTTATCCCAGCAATCACCGGACGATGGCGCCAAGCGACCGTGCGCCTTCTTCTCCCGGCGCCTGTCCCCAGCGGAGAGGAACTATGATGTGGGGGACAGAGAGCTCCTGGCCATTAAACTCGCCCTACAGGAGTGGCGCCACTGGCTAGAGGGGGCGGACCTGCCGTTTGTGGTCCTGACGGACCATAAGAATTTAGAGTACCTACGATCTGCCAAGCGCCTGAATGCCCGCCAGGCGCGCTGGTCTCTGTTCTTCGCCAGGTTCCGGTTCTCTATCACCTTCAGGCCAGGCTCCAAGAACGGCCTGCCTGACGCCCTCTCTAGACAGTTCACCCCCGTGGGGGCTGAGGAGACGCCCCACACTATCCTGCCCAGGTCGTGCGTCGTGGGAGCTATCTCTTGGGACATTGTGGACAAGATCCGGAAGGCACAGGAGGTGGAACCTGATCCTGGCGGCGGACCGGAGGGAAGACTGTTCGTTCCGTCTGCGGTCCGAGGAGAGGTCATCCACTGGCTCCACACCTCCCGGCTCACCTGTCATCCCGGCACCTCTCGGATGATCAGCCTCCTCCAACGGTCCTTTTGGTGGCCGGGCCTGCAGAGGGATGCAGCCCGCTACGCCCGGGCTTGTCCAATTTGTGCCACCAGCAAATCGGGAAACGCCCCTCCAGCGGGTCTGCTCCAGCCTCTGCCCGTCCCTGGCAGGCCATGGTCGCACATCGCACTGGATTTCGTCACCGGGCTCCCAGTTTCCAACTCATTCGACACCATCCTGACCGTCGTGGACCGTTTCTCCAAGGCGGCACACTTCGTCCCCCTGCGAGGTCTCCCTACCGCCCTGGAGACGGCGGGCTTCCTCGTCCAACACGTAGTCAGGCTGCATGGGATCCCGGTGGACGTGGTCTCGGACCGGGGCCCCCAATTTTCATCCGAGGTTTGGAAATCCTTTTGCAACGCCATCGGAGCCAAGGTGAGCCTCTCCTCCGGCCATCACCCCCAGTCTAACGGGCAGTGTGAGAGGACCAATCAGGAGCTGGAGGCTGCGCTCCGCTGTGTTGCAAGATCCAAGCCGACATCATGGAGCAACCATCTCGCCTGGGTGGAGTACGCCCACAACACCGCCCGCTCTTCTGCAACGGGGATGTCCCCCTTCAAGGCGTCCCTGGGTTACGACCCCCCGCTGCTTCCAGCGCAGGAGAGCGAGGTAACTTTTCCGTCAGTTAGGGCGCACGTGAGGCAGTTCCGCTCCACCTGGGCCGCCGCGCGTCATGCGCTTTTATGCACAGCGGAGCGCAACAAGACCGTGGCGGACCGGCGTAGAAGACCTGCCCCGGCGTACAGAGTTGGGCAACTTGTCTACGTTTCCACCCAGGACGTCACCCTAAAAGGCGAGAGGAGAAAGCTGGCACAGCGCTTCATGGGTCCCTTCCCCATCACCCGGATCATCAACCCGGTGGCTGTGCGCGTGGCTATTCCCCCCTCCCTCCGCATCCATCCCACTTTTCACGTATCAAAGGTGAAGCTGGCAGTCACCGACCCCCTTTGCCCTCCTCCTGCAGCGCAACCCGCGCCCCGGATGATTGGTGGCCATCCGGCCTGGTCCGTCTCCTCCATCCTGGACTCCCGGCGCCGGGGTCGTGGGTTGCAATACTTGGTGGACTGGGAGGGCTATGGGCCCGAGCATCGACAATGGGTGCCCCCGTCGTTTGTGTTGGACCCATCGCTCATCGCGGACTTCCACCGAGCGCACCCGGATAAGCCATCGCCAGGAGGCGCTGCTAGAGGGGGGAGTACTGTCACGCCGCGCCATTCATCAGCGGCGCCACCTGCTCACACACCTGATCCTCATCAGCGCCGAGGGATAAAAGCCGCCTCGCCCGGAGGCTCGGCCTGAAGCCGTCAGACTTCGTTCCCTCACCGTCGTGAGCATTCCTTTCTTCAGCATCGCTATTCTGGGTAAGAACCCTTACCTCCTTTTCCAGTCTGCTCCCCTGTGCACAGGTGGATTCCCCGGCGGCGGACGTCTCCGTTCCATCGCCCATCCTTCGCTGCTGCACGGAGCTCTCCAGGTGGCTGTCTCCCGGGCTACGTTCCCCTTGCTGTGCCAGCTATCCTGACAACTCAAGTAAGATCTTCTCTTGCCATAATTCATCCTGTGTTGGTGTATGTCCGTCACCCTCTCCCTGTGTTCTCTCCATAGGGTTGCTCGGCCGAACGGTCATCTGCCTCTGTGCCTGAAGCAGACACCACCACCAACACATCTGCCTCCCGCAGACACTCACTCATACACTCCTGCTGTAAATAAACTCTTTGAACTACTCTAAGCCTGTGTGTGCGCGTCTCCTGAGCCGTGCGTTATGTCAATTAGCAGCATAACTAAGGGAGGGTTCAGAAACACATGATCCCTCCCTAATTGTAGGCTATAACAAAAAGGTAGGTTTTAGCCCTATTCTTAAAAACAGAGATCGAGTCTGACTCCCGAATCCAGATTGGCAGCTGATTCCACAGGAAAGGAGCTTGATAACTGAAGGCTCTGCCTCCCATTGTACTTTTGGAGATTCTAGGTATTACAAGTAATCCTGCATTTTGGGAGCGTAGTGCTCTGTTAGGATGATACGGTAGTATCAGATCTTTTAAATAAAAAGGAGCCTGATTGTTTAGAGCTTTGAAAGTGAGAAGAAGGATTTTAAACTTAATTCTAAACTCTATGGGAAGCCAATGAAGGGAGGCCAGAACCGGAGAGATATGATCTCTCTTTCTAGTACCTGTTAAAACTCTTGCTGCAGCATTTTGGATCAGCTGAAGACTTTTTAAAGATGTTTTAGGACAGCCTGATAATAAAGAATTACAATAATCTAATCTCGAGCTAACAAAAGCGTGGATCAGCTTCTCAGCATCACTCTGAGACAAGATGCTCCTAATCTTGGCAATATTACGCAAATGATAGAAGGCAGTCTTAGAAACAAATTTAATATGTGAATTGAAGGACAAATCCTGATCAAAAATAACTCCAAGGTTCCTCACAGAGCTATTAAGAGAAAGAGTAACTGCATCCAAACTGAAAGTTTGATTTGGAAAGGAATTTCTAAGGTTTTTTTGGACCAACAAGAATGACTTCAGTCTTATCTGAATTTAATAGCAGGAAATTACAAGTCATCCAAGCTTTGATTTCCTTAAGACAGGCTTCTAACTTAGCTAATTGATTAGTATCATCTGGCTTCATTGACAGGTATAATTGTGTGTCATCTGCATAACAATGAAAATGTATACAGTGCTTTCTAATAATGTTGCCTAACGGAAGCATATATAAACTAAAAAGAGTAGGGCCTAGCACAGATCCCTGTGGAACTCCATGACTAAGCTTTGAGCTGAGAGAGAACTCATCATTTACATGAACAAACTGGAACCTATCAGATAAATAAGATCTAAACCACTGCAACGAAGTTCCATTAAGTCCAACATAGTGTTCTAATCTATCAAGTAGAATATTATGATCAATAGTATCAAAAGCTGCACTAAGATCTAAAAGGACAAGTACAGAAACTAGTCCATTATCAGATGCAATGAGGAGGTCGTTAGTGACCTTCGCTAAGGCTGTTTCAGTACTATGATGGATTCTAAACCCAGATTGAAACTCCTCAAGTAAACCATTTCCCTGCAGGTGGTCAAATAATTGCGTAGCAACAACTCTTTCTAAGATTTTTGAAATGAAAGGGAGATTAGAGATTGGTCTATAGTTAGCTAAAGCTCCTGGATCTAGCGTTGGCTTTTTGAGTAAGGGTTTAATTACAGCCGTTTTAAAAGCCTGCGGTACATGGCCTAAAGTTAATGAAGAATTGATTATATGAAGAATAAAGCTACCAATAAGTGGGAAGACTTCTTTAAATAACCTGGTAGGAATAGGGTCTAAAAGACAAGTTGAAGGTTTGGATGAGGAAACTATTTTGTCTAACTCACAAAGGTCGATTGGAGTAAACTCATCAAGACAGACATCAATAGAAGGAGTTGTAGTAGTTACAGTATTTAAGTTAACTGTGGGAAGAATCTGATTGATTTTATCTCTGATGGATGAAATTTTATTATTGAAAAAGTTCATAAAGTCCTGACTAGTAAGCTCTAAGGGGATGCTAGGATTGACAGAGTCCTGACTCCTTGTCAACCTGGCTACAGTACTGAAAAGAAACCTGGGATTATTCTTGTTCTCTTCTATTAATGCAGAGTAATAACTCGTTCTAGCTTTTCTAAGAGATTTTTTATAAATTAAAAGATGATTTCTCCAAGCTAAATAGATTTCATCTAAATTAGTAGAGCGCCATTTTCTTTCTAATTGACGAGTCTTCTGTTTTAAGCTACGAGTTTCTGTGTTGAACCAAGGAGTTAAAAATCTCTGATTAGACTTTTTCTTTTTTAAGGGGGCCACCAAGTCTAGAGCCTGATGCAGAGAAGCTGAAACACTATCCACCATGTTATCAATTACAGAAGGAGCAAGCTGTCTATAGCTTATTTCCGTTGTGTTGACACATGGCATAGAGGAAACAATCTGCATAAATTTGGAAACAGCATCATCTGAGAGGCATCTACTGTGATAATATTTTTCTTTAGGAGCCAAATAGTCAGAAATAGTAAAATCAAAGGTTAACAGACAATGGTCTGACAGTACAGGGTTATGAGGAGACACTACAAGATTTTCTATTTCTATGCCATATGTCAGAACAAGGTCCAATGTATGGTGGAGGTAATGAGTAGAATTTCCTACTTTCTGAGAAAACCCAATCGAGTCTAATATTGAATTAAAAGCCACATTAAGGCAGTCACTATCTACATCCACATGTATATTAAAGTCCCCTACTATAATTATTCTATCAGATTTCAGCACTAAATCAGCTAAGAAATCAGCAAATTCAGATAAAAATTCTGAATAGGTTGATGGGGGACGATAAACTATGGCAAATAAAATTGGGTTTAACCTGAAATTGCTAAAGTGCCCAACACTGAGGACCAGGCCCTCAAAGGAATTATAACATGTTTTTTGCTTTACATTAACTAGTAATTTGGAATGGTAAATTGTTGCTACTCCTCCTCCACGACCAGAACTTCTGGGATTTTGACAGTTTAAATAACCAGAGGGAGTTGATTCATTTAAACCAACATAATCCTCTTGCCCTAACCAAGTCTCTGTAAGGGAAATTAAATCAATCTGATGATCAATTAACAGATCATGGACTAACAGAGACTTGGGAGTTAGAGACCTAATATTTAATAAACCACATTTAATTTTTAAATTATGAGGAGGAACAGAGGCCAAATCATTCAATTTAGAGGCTTTATGTTTAATTTGAGTTTTACCAATATTTTGCTTTATCACGTTGGGATGCTTATACATTATATTTTTATTTACTTTGGAGGGAGCAGACAACGATTCTCTGATGGGGAAGACAGGGGCTAAGCTGAGGGGTGGCGGATGAAGAGGAGCTGCAGAGAGGCGTGTAAGACTGAGACTCTGCTTCCTGGTCCCAACTCTGAGTAGTCACGGTTTTGGAAATTTGGATAAAAAAGATGCCAGATTGTTAGATAAATGAGAAGCACCATCCAAAGTGGGATGAATGCTGTCTCGTCTCATAAGACCAGGTTTTCCCCAAAAAGAGCTCCAATTGTCAATGTAGCCCACGTCATTTGCAGGACACCACACAGACAGCCAGCGGTTCAAGGATGACGAGCGACTAAACATGTCATCACTGGTCAGATTGGGGAGGGGCCCAGAGAATACTACAGTGGCACACATCGTTTTTGCAAACTCACACACCGATTCTATATTAAGTTTCGTGACTTCCGACTGCCGGAGACGGATGTCATTAATGCCGGCGTGAATAACAATTGTGGAGTATTTACAGTTACTTTTAGCCAGCATTTTCAAATTTGACTCGATGTCGCCTGCTCTGGCCCCAGGAATGCATGTGACTATGGCCGCTGGAGTCTCTAGGTTCACGTTTCTGACTACAGAGTCGCCAATGATCAGAGTTTTTTCCTCAGCGGGTGTGTCGCTGAGCGGGGAAAAACGATAAGAAACGTGAACAGGTTGGTGGTGAACCGGGGCTTTGCGACTAGGCTTCCTTCTCACCATCACCCACCCAGTCTCCTCGCTGCTGAGGAGAGCCGAGGGACCGCTGACAGTGGGGCCTAAGCTAGCTAGCTCCGCTGCAGCTAATGGGCGTCCGTCGAGATTAACTGGCGCAGACGGTGTTTCAATGCAGCAGAGCCGGGATTCCAAATCAGACAACCTCGCCTCGAGCACCTCAAAAAGACAACATTTATTACATTTACCGTTATCGCTAAAAGAGGCAGAGGTGTAGCTAAACATCTGACAGAGAGAGCACACCAGAGGAGAGGAAAGAGAGCTAGTAGCCATAGCTAGTGGCTGGAGAGCTGGAGAGCAAACCACACAGGCAGACAGCAAAACAGGAAGTGACGATACGTTACCACAAGGAAGTGACGATCTCCTGAGCGACCACACAAAAAATAGTGTAAAGTCGGGGCCATTTTAAGGGAGCCAGGGATTTCCCAGCATGCTTTGCCAGTTTGAAACGTTACTGTGTGTGTTAAATGTGTTATTTCTGAGTTATACTGCTGTGTCATTATAACTGCATTATAATGACCCAGCAGTGTTTAGCAGGATTAGGGCAAGATGTATCATGTGTGTGTAACCATGATTCAAACAAGGGGGTCTGGGAGAATGACCTCCGCTCCTGTCTGTGCTGAGAAGCAGGTTGGGGGTCGGGGTGTGAAAAATAAATCAGGTTGATCACAACCATCTGCTCCATTGTCTTTTTGTGTGAACCCTGCAAACGTCACACTGGTGTCAGGAGTGGGATATGGAGCAAGATGAGGATCCAGGCGGAGGTACAGCGGCCGGAGCGATTCATCGCTCAGCCGGGAATGGAGTGTAGAGCTGAGACGCCGGCCCCTGAAGAGCTTCGCCGCGATGGACGGAGCAGAGCAAACCAGCCCCGTTTCCCGCCTTTTTCAGGGCAGGACGGGCTGGTGATTCCAGAGCGATTAGGAGCGGCAGTCGACCGGGAGATGACCGTCCCATCCATCCAGCAGCGGGCCAAGATTCCCCGCTACAACGGCGAGAACCTGTTGGATGACCGCCTGGCCCAGGTCGAGTTGGCTGCCGCGCTGGTCATCGGAGGAAACCACCGTGCTGAGAGCGAGTGGAGGAGGACCTACGGCAGATCACAGCAGCGCGTGCACGAAGGAAACAGCCGTGGCGAAGCGAGGAAGGACGGCTTCCGCTGCACAGAGCCAGGGTACATGGCATGGTACTGCCCCGCACACAGTGCACGACAAACTGGCCCCTCGCCGACGTTAAATTAGAGCGAGGTGGCATGGACGGGGAAAAAGCTGCCTCCTGCAGATGCTTCCCCCAGCAGATGACGTCACAGAGGCGCAGGAGCGACGCAGCGGAGCGAGCAGGACGAAGATGCGGCCATTTTCCAGGCGCAGCAAGGGCTGGACGCATGGACGCGGGCCAGCGGCCGCCTGGGAGAACTGGCAGCGGTGGGAGTCGGCCGGAGCGGGCCTGGGACTCCCGCTGCCAGGGAAGGGACTGTGCGTGGTCCTACAGAGGCTGTCAGATGTGTCCATCCGCCCGCTGATGGCCAAACCGGAACCCTACCCGAACCAGATACTCTGACCGAGACTCAGATGGCCCGTGCATGCCGCCCCGGCACCGGGCTGACTCGCGTTGGATTTCTGAAAGTGGACTTTGAATTTTCTGGGGACAGAAACCAGTCCGGGGGGGGGGGGGGGCAGTGTAACGTCGGGGCCATTTTAAGGGAGCCAGGGATTTCCCAGCATGCTTTGCCAGTTTGAAACGTTACTGTGTGTGTTAAATGTGTTATTTCTGAGTTATACTGCTGTGTCATTATAACTGCATTATAATGACCCAGCAGTGTTTAGCAGGATTAGGGCAAGATGTATCATGTGTGTGTAACCATGATTCAAACAGGGGTCTGGGAGAATGACCTCCGCTCCTGTCTGTGCTGAGAAGCAGGTTGGGGGTCGGGGTGTGAAAAATAAATCAGGTTGATCACAACCATCTGCTCCATTGTCTTTTTGTGTGAACCCTGCAAACGTCACAATAGTGTTTTTGGTGGGGGTATAACAGAGATTTCTTAGGCAATATGAAGTTGAAGTAAGCCACAGTCTATGCCGTAGTTACCATATCCTCTAACCAGCTGACAGAGGACCATAGATCTACACAACTACAGAATGCGTGAGCTGAACAGAAAGACCGTTCGCCGAGAATTGCCAGTTCATTTAGGACAATTCGCCTCGCAAACTATGTACGGCAAACTGTTTTGTGAATTAAACTCGCCCGAGGACTGTGTGCAGCCAGAACTCTTTGTGTGCTACAACCATTCCCTTTTATGTGGGATTCGTATGCTATTACTTTTGTTATGTCTCGGTGAAAACGAAGGCATCTAGTAATCAGTTAACCCTTTGAGTGTGAGATTTTGCGTGCCCCTAGTGGCAGAGCATGGCGCTGTGCCACTGTCTCCCACTCTGATATCCCCGGCTGCACTGAGGATTTGTACTGATCTGCCAGTTTCAGAAGGTGGCAGACACGCGTTGGAGGACTCAATGGATGACACGTAATACACAAAGAAGAAGAACTCCTCATTTCCTTTTTCTGTTTTCATCCTTTTAGCCTAGAAAGCTAATATGGCTGCTGTCCATCGTTGTGCACTGTCACTTAGACGGCTTCGTACACGGAAAATAGCCGCGGGATACAAGCAAAATTCATGTGGGATAATCATAAGACTTTGTAGATGTGGTAGAAAGCGTAAATGACTGACAGAACGCAAAATAATGACCACGATGGATGAAAATGCACTGACCACGGCAGCAAGCGAGTCCCCTTAACTGCCAGTAAGTGACAAATTTCTTTGTTTTTTTAACATTGTACTGATTGCTTGTTGATATACTTTGAAGATAAGATGATAACATATCCCTGTACAAAAAACGGTGTCAAAAGACTGAACTGTTCTTTGTGTAAATATGTCCAAAGTCCGCTTTTGACTGAGTTATGTAATTCAATATAGCTGCTGCAGCATTATGCAAATTAGATGTGTAAAATCACTCCTATCTGAAACTTTGGATCATATTTTACATCTTTCTAACTGACAGTAAGCCACTATCGCTTACCACTTTCAAGTTATAGCCTTGGAAATCTGAACTACAGTATTTTAATGACAAAAAATATTTACCACTCTTGACCACTAGGGGTTATGTCGCAATTTGGCGACAGTCACACTCAAAGCCTCAATGTGCCTGTGTGTGTGTGGTTGTATCTGTCTGTCTGTTACCAGCTTTTCAGCTTGCCCTGTCAAAATTAAGTGCGACTAAAGGCTTGCATCATTGTATGGCCATATTTTCTCATCTTTTAATTTGCAACAATTTTGAGATAAGGCTTTGTTTTCGAAATAAACACAAATTTAACTCACCTTTACTATCAGTGGAGCTGGGATAAAAGGTATTGTAATAACTACGCTGGGCCACTAGAGGCAGCAGTGCAACTTTTTTACAGCACATGGATGATTTCCCATCACAGTCCATCTCCAGCTAAACTGTTACAAAATATTGGTTACTGAAAAAAACCCACATATTCAGCAACTACACCGAGTCATAAATTGTTCACATCGATTGTTTTCACACTGGTTTTGCTGTTTAGTTTTGCAGAGGAAGGACGGGGCATTTTCTTCCTGGAGTTTTCAGTTCATCGCTAAAAACTACAAGTCCCAACATTCCTCGCCTCAAAAAAATGGCGGACCACAGCAAACCACTGCAGCAGACACCTGCATGGAGTAAGTTTTGTGCTGAAATTATGCAGTGATTTTAATATTAAAACACTAATAACTCCTACAACTGCAACATTTGATTCTTAAAGCTTATGTTATGTCACACTGCTTTTCCAGTGTCTGATTTTTTTCCCATGTGGGGACTGCTTGGTCACATTAATTTAACCTGTTAAATAGTTTTCTCTATAGTTCTGCTGATTTTTTTTTAAGTCTAAATACTAATGTCAGTAATATAAAAACACCACAGTGTGACATGCTTCATTCGCTCACTTTAAAAGCAATTTATTAAGCTGAGAAACATGGCATCTGTATTTTTTATATATATATCACATCTGTAACAATAATCACATTTTATGCTATTTTTCTTTCCTCTTTGTCTCTCTGAGGTCCACGGTGGTGAACCTGAAGGTCAGCAGTCAGAGCAGCTGTGACGATAACAGGCTGGAAGATAAATAAGAATATTACATGTTTACTGTTTATACAAGAAACTGCTACTGTATTTCAATAAATTGTTTGGAAAAACTTTGTTTTTTGCAAGATTATTTACGAAACTCTCAATATTCATTACACATAAGTGTGAAACATTCCAAACCGTTCTAATTTAATATTCATAATTATGCTTTTACTTTTGGAAATTGTGATGTTTACCTGCTATTGCATGCCATAGAGTAACTATACATGCATTCAATTAATAAAATCTGTTACTCCAGCTTTTTTCTTTGTGCTCCTAATTTTATTCTTGTGCTTCTGTATTTCTATGCCTCGGCACAAAGGCAACGTAGTTATACAGTAATCACTCCATGTGTACGTCTGTCTGTTACCAGCTTTTCAGCTCACCCACTCAAAATCAACTAGAACTAAAAGTTTGTATCATTGCATCACCATATTTTCTCAACTTTTAATTTGCCACAATTTCAATTCAACTTTATTTATATAGCTCCATTTCACAACAACAGTCATCTCATAGCACTTTCAACTGTAAGGGAAACCCCCACAACTGCAGAAAGACCCCAGCAATCAGGTGATCCCCTGTGAGCAAGCACTTGGCGACGGTGGAGAGGAAAAACTCCCTTTTAGCAGGAAGAAACCTCCAGCAGAACCAGGCTCAGGGAGGGGCAGTCATATGCTGCGACTGGCTGGGGGGTGAGGGGACAGAGAAGAAGAAGAAGAAAAGGACAGACATGTAGACAGCAAACAGCAGGACAGGGACTCAATCTATGGGAGAGAACAAACAGATGTTAATGACCAGCAAAAATATTTCATTGAGAGTGAAGAAAGGCGTGAAGCCCAGTGCATTGTTGGAGGTCCCCCGGCTGTCTAAACCTATTAGCAGCATAACCAAGGGAGGGTTCAGGGGCTCATGATCCCACCCTAACTATAGGCTATATCAAAAAGGAAAAGGCAATTTTTTGTGGCCCCAAAGATATGTATTGAACCACAAAATGTATTCAAGTCTTAAAATGAGGACAAAACAGCAACTTTTCCATGTAATACTTGGTGCATTTTCTTTCTAAAACATGTAACTTTATGTCATATGATATTTTATACTGCTTTTTTCTTGCTTCTAAATTGTTTTCATGTAATTTTAAGAATTTATTCTTATATTTGCACTGTATTATAGTAAATATGACACTAATCATACATTTGTGGCTTTTGTCTCTGACATGTGCGTGTTTTAGTAAATTAAATTTTTTTTCTTTAAACTTGGAATCTTTATATGTGATTTTGGAATATTCTCATAAATTGGCTACCATTTTTCTGGTAATGTTTTATGATTTCTTTCATCTTATTTCTCTTTGTAATTGAGGAATTTTTCCACAAATAATGTGACACATCATGAAATTTTTTTGGTTTATTTTGCCTGCATTTTTTTTCTTGAATTTGTGACTTTTGCATAATAAATTCAAATCGTTTTTTCCTTCTAACTTTGAGACAAATTTTTGTCAATATCCCCCCCCCCCCCCCCCCCCCCCCCCCACGTCTTTCCATCAAAACTTTTTCTTTGAAACAGATATATCCATCATGGATCTGGGTGAGTGCGGCTTATTATCTTGTTGACATTGGTTCTTTGGTTGCTTTCACCTTTGCTCCTTTTTTCCAGAGTGTGGGTTCAACCTAATTGACGGCAGCTTGTTGATCGTCTCTACCTGTGGAGATCGGGGCCCCAAGCTATTTAAGCCCTAAAGGAAAGCAAAGGCACTATGGGATTGTCTTTTGCTGTGCCTACTTCAAACCTGTGAAACCTAGATACTTCTTGATCTTTATTTCACTAGTTTGCTGTGTTTTTCCCCCCCTGAAGGTAACACTCTTTATCTCCAGGAACCTACCTGCCCCCCCCCCCCCTTCCCCGCTGCTGTCTCGTTCCTCACCCTGCTCACCTGCCCGCCTGCTCACTCTCTACTCCCTTGGATTCCCTTTCTAGAACTCACTCTGTCCTCCTCCGCAAACACGGATACTCTCCACTGGATTCTCACCAGGAGTCGTTCCCCGGAATTCACTGTAAGAGAAAAACACTCACTAGCACAGAAACTCCAAGTACAAATAATCGCTTTCCTTTTCTTCCTAAAACCTACCAGTCTATCTCTGCAAATACTCACCAGACACTCTCCTCTGCTTCACCAAACCTTAAATAAATTCATTCACCTGCTCCAAAACTCCTCTGTATCCTCATGTTGTCTGCTCCTTGGGTCAGATATCTGCAGTCATGACAATTTTTCCTTCTAAATTTGTTACTTTTTTCTTTTAACCCTTAGATGCATAAGAGGGGTAACAATTACCCCAGCGGTTGTTTTTTTTTTTTGCAATATAAGATAAGATAAGATAAGATAAGATAAGCCTTTATTAGTCCCACAACGGGGAAATTCCAGGATTGCAACAGCACAGGGATAGCAACACTCAGAGCAACAATCAGAAGGCAAGAAAAAAAGCAAGCAAGCAAGAGCAGCTAATATACATATGTACATATTACTATAAAATATATATACACACACACAGACACACAGTGCAGAGCATTGTAGCTAGATGGAATAAATATGTAGATATATAAACACAGTGCAGAGCATTGTAGCTGGATGGAATAAATATATGAATATATAAACACACAGTGCGGAGCAATGTAGCTAGATGGAATAATATGTAGATATATAAACACACAGTGCGGAGCATTGTAGCTAGATGGAATAAATATATAGATATATAAATATAAACACACCCAGTGCGGAGCATTGTAGCTAGATGGAATAAATATGTAAATATATAAACACACACAGTGCAGAGCACTGTTGCTAGATGGGATGAAACAGCATAACCGTCTACTTAGTTATCCTACATGGTATGATTATGTGCCCATACATATTGTCACCCTCCGTAGCTACCGGTATTTTCCTAGTTGTATGCCGGAGGGGACCATTGTGTAAGTCTATTGCATCTTTTGCATTCAAAAAACTATTAGTTTGTTACGTCTTTTTGCTATCTCTGCGAGCAGCCCTGCTTAGGTTGTACAGTTTGACAGCCGTTGGTAGGAAGGACCTGCGAAACCTCTCGGTTGTGCACCTGGGATGATGTAGTCTGCTGCTAAATGAGCTCCTCAGTGCATTCACTATGTCCTGCATAGGGTGGAACTCGGACTCCAGCAGAGATGACAGTTTAGCCACCATCCTTCTCTCTCCTATCTCCTCCACCGGATCAAGGCGCTGCCCCAGGACAGAGCTAGCTTTCTTGATCAGTCTGTTCAGTCTCTTCCTATTGGCTGCAGTAATGCCACTGCCCCAGCAGACCACTCCAAAAGTGATGGCTGATGCCACCACCGTGTCATAGAATGTCTTCAGCAGCGCCCCTTGTACACCAAAAGACCTGAGTCTCCTCAGCAGGAACAGCCTGCGCTGTCCCTTCTTGTAGAGTGCGTCAGTATTGTGTGACCAGTCCAGTTTATTGTTCAGATGAACACCCAGGTACTTATAGGATGTCACCATCTCGATGTCTGTTCCCTGTATATTTACTGGTGCTGTGAGGGGCTGCCCATGCCTGCGGCAGTCCACCACCAGCTCCTTAGTTTTCCTCGCGTTGATCTGGAGGCAGTTCCGATGGCACCAGTCCACAAAGTCCTGGATAAGCCCTCTGTACTCAGCTTCATCTCCATTGGAGATGAGGCCAACGATCGCAGAGTCATCAGAGAACTTCTGTAGATGGCAGTGTGTTGTGTTGTGTGAGAAGTCCGCAGTATAAAGAGTGAACAGGAAGGGAGCCAGCACCGTTCCCTGGGGGGCCCCCGTGCTACCGATGATCGTGTCGGACACACAGTCCCGGGTTCTCACAAACTGAGGCCGGTTCGTGAGGTAGTCCAGGATCCATGATGAAAGGTGCTGGTCCACCCCTGCGTGCAGCAGCTTGTCCTTCAGGATCATCGGTTGGATGGTGTTGAAAGCACTGGAGAAGTCAAAGAACATGATCCTCACCATATTCCCGGGCTTCTCCAGGTGGGACAGAGAACGGTGAAGGAGGAAGATCACCGCATCCTCCACCCCAATGCCATGCTGGTAGGCGAACTGGAGTGGATCCATCGCTGGTTCCACCAGGGGGCGGAGGTGAGCAAGGAGCAGTCTCTCCAGGGTCTTCATCAAGTGGGACGTCAAGGCTACCGGTCTGTAGCTGTTCAGGTCTTTGGGGTGGGAAGTTTTTGGTACAGGTACCACACAAAATGTTTTCCACAGCTGTGGTACCCTCCCCAGCTTCAGGCTCAAGTTGAAGATGTACGTCACAATCCCACACAGCTGGTCTGCACAGGACTTGAGGAGCTTTGCGCTGATGCCGTCCGGTCCCGACGCCTTCCTCGCCTTGATCTTCCTCAGCTTCGTCCTCACCTGGGTCCTGGTCAGGGTCAGGATGGGGGGCTGTGTGTTGGGAGTGGCGGGGTGTTGGTGGAGTGGGGAGTGGGCAGCAGGACTTGATTTCTTTAGAGGCAGCAGTGGTTGTTGTGCAGTCAGGGGGGAGGGCGGTTGGTCAAACCTATTGAAAAACAGATTCAGGTTGTTCGCCCACTCCCTGCCCCCCGTGGCCTGGGGGGAGGTATTCTGGAGCCCAGAGATGGTTTTGAGGTTTCTCCAGACCCCGCTGATGTCGGTCTGTTGCAGCTTGTCCTCCATCTTCTTCCTGAAGCTGTCCTTGCCTTCTCTGATCTTTCTCCTCAGCTCCCTCTATACGGACTTCAGCATCTCTCTGTTCCCCGACCTGAAGATCCTCTTCTTCTCTCTCAGAAGTGTTTTTATCTCAGGGTTGATCCAGGGTTTGTTGTTTGAGCAACACCGTATGGTCTTGGTAATCTTTGTAATTTTAATTTTTTATCATTTAATCTTCCATGTATTCCTCAAATAGGTTGTGCTTGACATGAGGCCATTTGGATTTGTATCTAATTGTTATATTTTTTAAGTAATTGCATTTTTTGTATCAGTACCACACTTTTCCATATGTGGGGTCAAAAATGACCAGAAGCTTTTCCCCAGCTGTCCCCTTTTGAATCCCACCACGGTTATCAGTAACACTGTAGACGCTGCAATTAACATCTTAGACTGGATGCCTAGGGTAAACAGAGAGGGTAAACAGATGAGGACAATAGGTTTTTTTAGATGCATATGTGGGGTCAAAAATGACCCCAAGCTTCTCCCAAGCTGTCCCCTTTTCAATTTCACCATGGTTATAAGTAACACTGTAGACGCTGCAATTTGCATCTCAGACTGGATGCTGAGGGTAAACAGAGAGGGTAAACAGATGAGGACAATACAGTGTATACAGTGAGGACAATGTAGGTATTGTTAGATGCAGGGGTCAAAAAGCGGTTGTTTTTTTTTTGCAATATCTTTGTAATTTTAATTTTTATCATTTAATCTTCCATGTATTCCTCAAATAGGTTGTCTTTGACATGAGGCCATTTGGATTTGTATGTAATTGTTATATTTTTAATTGCATTTTTTGTATCAGTACCACACTTTTTCATATGTGGGGTCAAAGATGACCCCAAGCTGTCCCCTTCTTTTGTTGACCAAAATATAATTTAAAATAATAATAATAATAATAATAATAATAATAATAATAATAATAATAATCACCCAAAATATAATAAAAATAATCACCTTTAACCAAAATGAAAGAAATTTCTTAAGTTTACAGCATAAAACACACACATTCTAGTTGGGGTCATTTTGACCACACTCATGGAAAAGTGTTGGAATTGGTTAGTCATGCATCTTTAATGATATGATAGTTTAACTAGAAAAGCACTCAGAGCGCATATCTCTGCCAAGTGCCATATTAATATATAAAACAATTTTCAAAAAATTCCTGGATCCAGATCGTGATCCAAATCACCACCAAAATCTTATCATCTATTCCTCGTGCCATTACACACCTTTACTGAAAATTTCATCCAAATCCGTTCAGAACTTTTTGAGTAACATTGCTAACAGACAGACAGACAAACCAACACACAAACCAACCAACGCTTCCTGAAACATTACCTTCTCTCTTGGTGGAGGTAAAAAAAAAAACCCAAACAAAAAACAAAATGTAATTTAACCCTCAGGGACCTATGGACACATTTTAGGAGCTTTTCATTCTTCATTTTTTCATAATTTTGGCTATGTTCATGCAAATGGCATGAACTTGAGCAAGACTGTGTATTTTTATTTGATCTTGTTATTTCCAGCTCATCTTGTACCATAAGTCTAAAATACACTGTGTACAAGCAATTGTTACAATCCAAAAAATGTGCCATTGAAACCTATTTAAATTTTAAACCAGTCTTTTTATCTCACTGCCATTAAAGCACAATACATACATTTTATTATGTAATAATAATAGTAATAACTTTATTTCACAGACAAAAGTCACAAAGTGCTTTATATAAAATAAAACACAGAAACAAGACATTAAATGACACAAATTAAAAGAATAAAATTTGTAGTGATAAAATAAAAACACAAGTTAGGCTCCGTGTCCACCAAACGCGTTTTTTGTTGCTCGACCGCATCGACTGTTTTTATTTTATTTTTTTTTTCAGCATTTGTGCGCTGAGCTCTGGGAAAAAAAGTCTGCCCTGTATCCCAGCAACAGCTTGTCACTCTCAGCTCACCACTTCTGCTTTTCCTATGGTCAGACTTTCAACTGAATTTTTTTAATAGCAGTCTCTAAATAACAATGGACGGGAAATGTGTTTTAGCAGCTCTGGATGTAAAATATGATGCCACGGAAAACAGGAGTCTGAGTAGAGACTGTATCGGCCTCCCATGTCCCGCCCTTCCTTAATTCTGACTGGCTGCTTAGAAAGGGCTGACTGACGAGCTCAGCTGCAGTCTGAAAAGTTGAACTTTTTCAACGCTGAGCGCCCTGAGCACTGCGACAAAAAACGGCCACCGCTCAAAGTGTTTCAGCACCGAGGGCGCTCAGCGCCGTAAACGTTGGACTACATAGAGAATGAATAGAAAACACTCACCCAGAGTGGAAAAAATGAGTTTGGTGAACACCCAGCCTTAGAATTACAACAAATATAACAGAATAAAACAAATAAAACCAAGAAATACCCCCCACACATACACACACACCTAAAGGCCTTTCTAAACAACAGTGTTTTAATGTGCTTCCTAAAAATAACCTGTCAGTCAGTCAAACGGACTGAAGAAGGTAGAGAAGTCCACAACTTTGGTGCTACAGCTCTAAAAGCTCGATCAGCACGTGCCTTAAAATAGAATAGAATAAGTTTTATTGTCATTGTACAGTTGTACAGCATAATGAAATTGTGGGTGCTCCACAAGGCTACTGCGCAATAAAGTGAGAGAGAAGGATTAGATAAAACACGGTTACAGCGCACACGATTAAACACACGACTGAAATAAAAATAAAAATAAAATAAAAATAAAAATGGCCCATTATTATGGAAATATACATGGGTATGGTAGTGGCTACGGGGGTGGAACTGTTTACATAAGAGTGCAGAGGGCAGACACAATTGAGCACACACAATGTGGGCTACATAGACAATTGGAACTCATTTTGGGGAAAATCTGGTCTTATTAGATGAGACGGCGTCCATCCCACTTTGGATGGTGCATCTCTTTTATTTAACAATCTGGCATCATTTTTATCCAAATTTCCAAAACATTTACAACTCAGAGTTGGGACCAGGAAGCAGAGTCGCAGTCTTACATGCCTCTCTGCAGCTCCTCTTCATCCGCCACCCCTCAACTTAGCCCCTGTCTTCCCCACCAGAGAATCATTTTCTGCTCCCTCCAAAGTAAATAAAAATATAATGTATAAGCATCCCAAAGGGATTAAACAAAAAGTTGGTAAAACTCAAATTAAACATGAAGTCTCCAAATTTAATGATTTGGCCTCTGTTCCTCCTCATAATTTAAAAATTAAATGCGGTTTGTTAAATATTAGGTCTCTAACTCCCAAGTCTCTGCTACCCCCTCTGGTTATTTAAACTGTCAAAATCCCAGAACTTCTGGTCGTGGAGGAGAAGTAGCAACAATTTACCATTCCAAATTACTAGTTAATGTAAAGCAAAAAACACGCTATAATTCCTTTGAGGGCCTGGTCCTCAGTATTGGGCATCTCAGCAGTTTTAGGTTAAACCCAATTTTATTTGCCATAGTTTATCGTCCTCCCTCAGCCTACTCAGTTTTTATCCGGATTTGCCAAATTCTTAGCTGATTTAGTGCTGAAATCAGATAGAATAATTATAATAGATGACTTTAATATACAGTACATGTAGATGTAGATAGTGATTGTCTTAATATGGCATTTAATTCAATATTAGACTCGATGGGGTTTTCTCAGAAAGTAGGAAATTCTACTCATTATCTCCACCACACGTTGGACCTTGTGCTGACATATGGCATGGAAATAGAAAATCTGGTTGTGTCTCCTCACAACCCTGTACTGTCAAACCATTGTCTGTTAACCTTTGATTTAGCTATTTCTGACTATTTGGCTCCTAAAGAAAAATATTAATACAGCAGATGTCCCTCAGATGATGTTGTTACCAAATTTAAGCAGATAGTTTCCTCGATCCCATGTGTCAACACAACGGAAATAAGCTATAGACAGCTTGCTCCTTCTGTAATTGATAGCATGGTAGATAGTGTTATGGCTTCTCTCCATCAGACTCTAGACATGGTGGCCCCTTTAAAAAAGAAAAAGTCTAATCCGAGATTTCTAACCCCTTGGTTCAACACAGAAATTTGTAGCTTAAAACAGAAGACTCGTCAGTTAGAAAGAAAATGGCACTCCACTAATTTAGATGAAATCTATTTAGCTTGGAGAAATCATCTTTTAATTTATAAAAAAATCTCTTAGAAAAGCTAGAACAAGTTATTATTCTGCATTAATAGACGAGAACAAGAATAATCCCAGGTTTCTTTTCAGCACTGTAGCCAGGCTGACAAAGAGTCAGGACTCTGTCAATCCTAGCATTCCCTTAGAGTTTACTAGTCAGGACTTTATGAACTTTTTCATTAATAAAATTTCATCTATCAGAGATAAAATCAGTCAGATTCTTCCCACCGTTAACTTAAATACAGTAACTACTACAACTCCTTCAATTGATATCTGTTTGGATGAGTTTACTCCAATTGACCTTTTAGAGTTAGATAAAATAATTTCCTCATCCAAGCCTTCAACTTGTCTTTTAGACCCTATTCCTACCAGGTTATTTAAAGAAGTCTTCCCATTTATTGGTAGCTCTATTCTTCAAATAATCAGTTCTTCATTAACATTAGGCCATGTACCGCAGGCTTTTAAAACTGCTGTAATTAAGCCGACGTTGGATCCAGGAGTTTTAGCTAATTATAGACCAATCTCTAATCTCCCTTTCATTTCAAAAATCTTAGAAAGAGTTGTTGCTATGCAATTATTTGACCACTTGCAGGGAAATAGTTTATTTGAAGAGTTTCAATCTGGGTTTAGAATCCATCATAGTACTGAAACAGCCTTAGTGAAGGTCACTAATGACCTCCTTATCGCATCTGATAATGGACTTGTTTCAGTACTTGTCCTTTTACACCTTAGTGCAGCTTTTGATACTATTGATCATAATATTCTACTTGATAGATTAGAACACTATGTTGGACTTAATGGAACTTTGTTGCAGTGGTTTAGATCTTATTTATCTGATAGGCTCCAGTTTGTTCATGTCAATAATGAGTTTTCTTTCAACTCAAAGCTCAGTCATGGAGTTCCACAGGGATCTGTGCTAGGCCCTACTCTTTTTAGTTTATATATGCTTCCATTAGCAATATTAATTATACCTGTCAATGAAGCCAGATGATAGTAATCAATTAGCCAAGTTAGAAGCCTGTCTTAAGGAAATCAAAGCTTGGATGACTTGTAATTTCCTGCTATTAAATTCAGATAAGACTGAAGTCATTCTTGTTGGTCCAAAAAACCTTAGAAATACCTTTCCAAATCAAATTCTTAGTTTGGATGTGGTTACTCTTTCTCTCTGAATAGTTCTGTGGGGAACTTTGGAGTTATTTTTGATCAAGATCTGTTTTTCAATTCACATATTAAATTCATTTCTAAGACTGCCTTCTATCATTTGCATAATATTGCCAAGATTAGGAGCATCTTGTCTCAGAGTGATGGTGAGAAACTGATCCACGCTTTTGTTAGCTCTAGATTAGATTATTGTAACTCTTTATTATCAGGTTGTCCTAAAACATCTTTTAAAAAGTCTTCAGTTGATCCAAAATGCTGCAGCAAGAGTTTTAACAGGTACTAGAAAGAGAGATCATATCTTTCTGGTTCTGGCCTCCCTTCATTGGCTTCCCATAGAGTTTAGAATTAAGTTTAAAATCCTTCTTCTCACTTTCAAAGCTCTAAACAATCAGGCCCCTTTTTATTTAAAAGATCTGATACTACTCTATTATCCTAATAGAACACTACACTCCCAAAATGCTGGATTACTTGTAATACCTAGAATCTCCAAAAGTACAATGGGAGGCAGAGCCTTCAGTTATCAAGCTCCTCTCCTGTGGAACCAGCTGCCAATCTGGATTTGGGAGTCAGACTCGACCTCTGTTTTTAAGAATAAGGTTAAAACTTTCCTTTTTGATATAGCCTACAATTAGGGAGGGATCATGTGTCTCTGAACCCTCCCTTAGTTATGCTGCTATTAGGTTTAGACAGCCAGGGGACCTCCAACAATGCATTGGGCTTCACTCCTTTCTTCACTCTCAATGAAATATTTTTTTTTTGCTGGTCATTTACATCTGTTTGTTCTCTCCCATAGACTGAGTCTCCATCATGCTGTTTGCTCTCTACTGTCTGTTCTTTTCTTCTTCTCTATCCCCTCACCCCCCAGCCAGTCGCAGCAGATTACTGCCCCTCCCTGAGCCTGGTTCTGCTGGAGGTTTCTTCCTGTTAAAAGGGAGTGCTTCCTCTCCACCGTCGCCAAGCGCTTGCTCACAGGGGATCGCCTGATTGCTGGGGTCTTTCTGCAATTGCAGGGGTTTCCCCTACAGTTGAAAGTGCTATGAGATGACTGTTGTTGTGAAATGGCGCTATATAAATAAAGTCGAATTGAATTGAATTAAAATGAATTGAATTGAAGCAGGTTGAACAGGTGGTGGGCGGGACGTGAGGGGTCTCCTGTGATGGCCTTGACCCTTCTGAGACAGGGGGATCTGGAGATGTCTTCCAGGGAGGACAGAGGGCCTCCGATAATTTTTTGGGCGGTGTTGATGACCCTCTGCACAGCCTTCCTGTTCCCGGCCATGGAGCCGACGTACCACACACCCAGACAGTAGGTGAGCACGTTCTCCACTGAGCAGGAAGGCCAGCAGCAGCTTCCTGGTCCAGGTTGTTCTTCCTCAGAACACGGAGGAAGTGCAGCCATTGCTGGGCTTTCTTCACCAGGGCCTTGGTGTTGACAGTCCAGGAGAGGTCAGAGGAGATGAACCTGGAACCTGACAGCGGGGACGTTTGGAGATGGTGCAGTGTTGATCAGGATGTCCAGGATGATGGTGTTGAAAGCTGAGCTGTAGTCCACAAAGAGCATCCTCACATAGCTCCCAGGGTTCTCCAGGTGGCTCAGAGCTCTGTGGAGAGTGGTTGCAATGGCGTCTTCTGTAGACCGGTTCTCCCTGTAAGTGAACTGGTGGGGGTCAAAGGAGGGGAGAACACTGTCCCTGATGTGCTGGGACACCAGCTGCTCAAAACACGTCAAAACTACAGATGTGAGTCCTATGGGTCTGTAGTCATTCAGGCTGTCAATTGCAGACTTTTTGGGGATGGGGATGATGGTGGCGTGCGTCAGGGAGAGGTTGAACAGAGCCCTGCCAGCTGAGGAACCTCTAATAAAAGCTGATCAGAGGACCTCAGGAGCTGGGAGGAGGAGTATGG
This sequence comes from Pholidichthys leucotaenia, assembly GCA_020510985.1. Classification (NCBI taxonomy): domain Eukaryota; kingdom Metazoa; phylum Chordata; class Actinopteri; order Cichliformes; family Pholidichthyidae; genus Pholidichthys; species Pholidichthys leucotaenia. The sequence continues at coordinate 59,754,602 of CM035846.1, read as the reverse complement.
CTGAATGAGATCTGCTATGTTATATCTTGGAGTCAATCTGGGCTTTTATCTTGGACCTGATCATTTTTATGACTCTCCACCAGATGGTGCCATTTTTGACCATATTTGGCACACTAGATGGCACTGCCCCCTCCTCCCCCCCCCGCTAACTATTGACACATCAGGCTGTAATAATTCAACACAAAAAAATTACTTTGCATGTAGTATATTGAAAATAATAATTTTTTTCTGTTTTTCCATCTAAAAACACAGTGGCATCACGACAAAATTAGGGTTAATGCTCATTTTAATACATTTCCTGGTTTATTACACATGTTTAGTCATTGTTATTATATACGTGACTTTGTTCTTCATTAATTTGCAATTTTTCTCAAGAATTTGTGACTTTTGTCTAATAAATTCATGTTTATTTTCTCATATTTCTGTCCTTGTTTAAGGTTAGAGCAACAGCTGCTCAAAATGTACGTGCTGTCCCTGCTCATATGGATCGTAAATAGGTTGATTAAGTTCGACCGATCACAGGGGTCCAGTGACTTGGTGACGGCCTCACAATTTCAAGCACATACACACTGAAGTATTTTGTGCAGGCTCGGGGAAATCTTTGGCCCACTCTTTGCTCATAATTCACATCAGCCACCCCAATACTGCAGAGATAATTTCATTGATTTATCCATCATGGTGTCTGACATTGATTGCTCCGAGAAAACCGTTGCCTAAATGCTCCTGCTTAGATCTTCTCTTTGGGCTTTTGTATACTTCTGAGATTTTCCAGCAGTTATTAAAGTCATTACCCCTGCTGGCTCCGGAGAATACATTACCATCCATCATCGTATTGTGAATGATAACATGAAACCTCAGAACAAAAACCACAACCTGCTTACCTCGAAATCTGCTGTGGCACAAATTGTGCACATGTCTGCAGAGTGTCAGCAGTGACAGAAATGGAGCACAGTTTTATTTATGTAAATTACTTGATTTTTTTTTCTTCTTCTGGCAGATATAATAGAGTCAACATCAAATATTAAAGCTGACATGTTAAGCTCATGTGTAACACCAGCTGTTTAAATGTTGGGACTACTAGTAGCTTTCCATAATTCACTTAATTTTAAATATTTATTTATATTATAATAAACCTTGCTGCTGTCTATTATAGCCCAATCATTTGTAGAAATAAACAGTTTTAACTTCTCTCGCTTAAAGATTCCATTCACTAAAACATGGTGTGTTTGTGGATTTTAACCTTCTAAAATGCTTTCTTGGGTCATTTAATTACAGCAAAAATATGAAAACCTCTCTCTACCTAAAAACAATTAAATTTTAACTGGTGGCGAAAGAGTTAAAACATTAGTCGCCAGTTAACTCAACAACCCAGTAATTGCGCTCAATTAAGTTGCTTTCAGACTACAACTGCAGAGCCGCAGTGGCAGGTTCCATTAGCATAAATTAACACCTCAACAACCCTCCACGGCTTTTTCAAACTTCAAGGAGACGCGGGTCTGATCTGCAGATGACCATTTCCCCGGAGGATCAAGTTTCATGTGCTCACATTGCTGATGTCACACAAACGCACCGGTCAGTCTGGAAGCTGGAGATCCTAGCCGCTACTGATTAATTGAGTCACCGGCATTTTTACAAGTCTTAATTTTGATGCCCCTGTCAAACTCAGCAGATCAGTGATTGATTGGAATACACCGATTTGATTGATAGGATATGACTGGTCCCTGGAGCACAATAAGCACAGAAACAATCGCAAATGAGTGGCGAAACTGCTAGCTGATGTTAGTGGCTAGCTGTTGTCAGTTAGCTGCTCAAAATAATGTCTAGAATGATGTTGTGTGTATATAAGAATGACGTACAGTACATGGTCAAGTCTTGGTAGAAGAACAGGGATTCCAGTGGAGATGAATAGAATTCATAGAAAATAGTGATCTAAACTGACTGGATCAACAGATAAGCTAACGCTAAGTGGTCTCTTGGTCACATGACCAATGCTGAGCGTCTACCAAGCCAAGTTAATGCTAATACTGGGCAATGTAGCATCAAGGTGAAAATGTAAGATAAGCCTTTATTAGTCCCACAATGGGGAAATTCCAGGATTGCAGCAGCACAGGGATAGCAGCACTCAGAGCAACAGTGAATATAAGATAATAAGATAAGAATAGGCTAGCCAAAGCAGTAAATAGATATACTGTACATGTGTACACAGTTATATACACAGTGCAGGAGCATTGCAACTAGATGGTATCAACAGCATTACGAATAGTTAAATTACCCGGCAAAATATAAATATGGACCCAGACAGTATATTTCATATTTGAATGAACAGTGTTGTTGCCACCCTCGATAATAATTGTAATTGTCTTAGTTGTGTATTGGAGGGGACGATCTCTATTGTGCAGAGTTGTGACGTTTAATACGACCTCTAAGGTGAACACCCAGGTAACTGTAAGATGTCACCTTCTCAATGTCTGTTCCCTGGATGTTCACCAGTGCTATGGGGAGTTGTCCATGCCTGCGGCAGTTCCTTGGTTTTCCTCGCATTAATCTGAAGGCAGTTGCGCAGGCACCAGTCCACAAAGTCCTGGATAAGTCCTCTGTACTCTGCATCATCCCCATTGAAGATGAGGCCGACAATCGCAGAGTCATCAGAGAACTTCTGTAGATGGCAGTGTGGTGTGTTGTGTGAAAAGTCAGCAGTGTAGAGGGTGAATAGGAAGACAGCCAGAACTGTTTCCTGGGGGGCCCCTGTACTGCAGGTGATGGTGTCAGACACACAGTCCTGGGTTCTCACAAACTGTGGTCAGTCTGTGAGGTAGTCCAGGATCCACGATGACAGGTGTTGGTCCACCCCTGCACACAGCAGTTTGTCCCTCAGGATCACTGGTTGGATGGTGTTGAAAGCACTGGAGAAATCAAAGAACATGAGCCTCACAGTGCTCACAGGCTTCTCCAGGTGGGACAGGGAACAATTTAGAAGGAAGATCACTGCATCATTCAACCCGATGCCATGCTGATAGGCAAACTGAAGTGGGTCCATTGCTGGTTCCACCAGGGGGCAGAAGTGGGCGAGGAGCAGTCTCTCCAGGGTCTTCATTAGGTGTGATGTGAGGGACACTGGTCTGCAGTTGTTCAGGTCCTTGAGTCTTCGGCATGGGTACCACGCTGGATGTTTTCCACAGCTGTGGGACGTTCCCTTAGCTCCTTCTGTACGGGCTTTAGCTCCTTCTTGTTTCCCATCCTGAAGATCCTTTTCTTCTTCTTCAGCAATTACTTTATCTCAGGTTTGATCCGAGGTTTGTTGTTTGAGAAACACTGTATGGTCTTGGTGGGTAGGGTGTTCTCCACACAGAAGTTGATGTAACCTCTGATGGTGTGTGTGAGGCCGGTGATATCCTCACCATGTGGATCCCAGAGCTGCTCCCACGCACTGGATTCAAAACAGTCCTTCAGAGCGTCCTCCGCCTCCTTGGACCACATCTTCACTGTGCGGGCAACAGGAGGTTGTCTGTGTACCAGGGGTTTGTACACAGGCAGGAGGTGACCCAGGTTGTGATCAGATCTTCCAAGGGGGGGAAAGGGTGATGAGGTGTATGCCTCCTTGGTGTTTGCATAAAATAAGTCCAGTGTTTTATTGTGTCTGGTACGGCACATGACATACTGGGTGAAAGTGGGCAGAGGGAGGACAGGGAAGTGTGGTTAAAATCACCAGAGATGAGCTGGAGAGCATTTGGGTGTTGGGTCTTCACCCTGCTGATGACTGTGTGGATGACGTCACATGCTGCCTCAGCGCTTGCGGAGGGGGGCACATAAATAGCGATCACAATGACGTGTGAGCTGGTTGACACTACTGAGGACACAGTCCAAGGACGAATCATTTTTTCACACATAAGGAGTTGTTCGGAACCTCTTATAAGAACTCCTTATACAAAGATATAGAGCGATGATAATCAAGTCAGTGGCGGTAACGCACCTGTAAGCTGGTTGCCAACTGCCAATCAAAGCTAAAAGAAGAAGAAGAAGACGTGTGAGAACTATCTGGGGAGGTATGCCGGTTGCATGCTAACGGCTAGCAACTCAATGTCCTTGCAACAGTGTTGTTCTTTAATCCTGATGTACCCAGGATTACATCATCTGTTGTTCACAAATACTGCCAGCTGCCTGCCTCTGCTCTTGCTGCTATCTAGTGCTCGATCTGCCTGTATTAAGTGGAAATCCTCCAGTCCGATGTTAGCGTCTGCTGTCATATCTGTTAGCCTTGTTTCAGTGAATAGCATGAGGCTAACCTCTCTGAAGATGCTCTCATACTGGGACTGAGCTGCTATTTTGTATATCTTATGATTCAGTGATTCACATTTCCCATAATAACGGATGGTAGAGTGGGCTTGTACCTTGTCTTCCTCGTGCGTCACTTTGCTCCAGCTCAACATCCCTGTCATTTTCGCCTGATTTCTCGAGGGATATTGGGTCTTTCAGTTAACACCATGGAGCAGCACAATCCTTACAGTTGACTCCAACTGTAAACAGTGGCTCCACCACTCACCGGGACAGCAGTCATTGGCGATGAGTAGAAAGATGGCTAATATCAGTGCCAGTACAGTGATATTAGTGTCCTTGGTTTCCGTGATGGAAATAGGGTAACAAGATCAGAAAAGTTGTAGCAAATAAAAACGGATAGCACATAAAAATGAGAAAGAAAACAGAACCAAGTCGCTGCTGCAAAAAGTCTGCCGACTTGTGTGGCACCACAACTGGTTATATAATATAACATGCTTGGTGAGCTAACTCGTTGGCTTACTGTTGTCGTGCACATGATTGATAGATAGCTAAGATGGCCAATAATAGATTAGTGGATGGATATCAAGGGCACGCTGGGCTGGGTTTACTATGTCAATGATGTCTTGTGGCAAATCCAGAACAGTCAATTTTGCATTTTGGAGTGAAAAATGATACAAAGGCTGTGTGTTTGTGTGTTTTTTTTTTTTTAACAGAAGTGAATGTTTTGATATTTTTTCAATAATCACTGTGTGGGGGGCATGGTGTGGGGGGTTTCTCCACCCAGAGAAGGCAGGGGGAAGGGAGGAACAATGGACCTAAGGAGGAGGTGTCACCGGTGGGTATCAGACGGGACTGTTGGGTCTATGTGCCCCCCGGGGAGAGTAAGAGATGCCGGACCCGCTGAGAGAAGAAGGGTGTTGGAGCGGCGCCGGCATTATGTTATGTTAGTGTGCCACACAATCCTTTGTTCAAACAACAATGTATTATGGTTGGAAGATCCAGGTCTCAATGCTTGGAAATAAAGATATAAAAGAGGAATGCACAGAGACCCAGGATTCTCTTTTGCTGTAAGTTATGTTGGAGGAAGAATAAAATTCTGTGTCATCCAGCTCGTTGCCTCGCCTGCCTTTTTTCTCCACAACATGACCAACAAATGCCTTTCAGAGGGTTAAAACCTACAAAAGCACATTTTTTTCAGTCAGTGATCCCATTAAGACCTGTGGTAACTGTCAACATGTGGAAAAAGTGCAGTGGCTGGGACGGTTAAACTGCATGGGTCAACTAGCAAGCATGTAGTCCTAAACTGCTTTAGGTAACCCCGCTCCCACTGCACATTCAATATGTACACTCAAGGGATTTAATAATGCACCACTACATTTATTTGTAAATTCACTGGTGTAGTTTGTGTTGTTTGCAAATGACCAACCAAACACTGTTTCTCATTACCTTTTAATGAATATCTGAACTTAATCAGTGACAAAACAAACAAAAAAAGGACCAAATAAATGCCAAGAAACATCAGCACCATACAGTACATTGAGGCATTGTGAATTCTTCTCCAAAACTGTGTTTTGAGACACAGGACTACTCCTAATAATCAGTCAGGTGTAACCAAATCCCACATCCCACTATCCTACATGCATTTGTACAACTAGTTTTTGAAATAGAGAAAAGCCCTTCCCAAACTGGGCCAAAAATAGAGTGGTGCGTTATTAAATCCCTTGAGTGGAGTTAGAATTTTAAAAACTCTACGTCTGCAGTCTTCTACTTTACCTAATACTTTGTACCTCAAGGTTATTTGAGAAAACAGAAAGGAATTTCTAGATTTAAAGGGACACTCGGAATACTCAGACATATCCTGAATGAGATGTAGAGAGGTAGACAGCGCAGTCAGTGACAGGGCGAGTTAATTTTAGTCGCTGCCACAGCACGTCTATGCTGCTGCGTCTGTGCTTGGGGAAGACATTTTTTATTCACCTCCCTTCAAATGGCTCACCCTGCTCTCTGCTGCTGACACTAATTTCTCTGATAAAGGGAGTGGGTGAACTTTGCCTTTCATCTGACACTCTCTCCTCCGGTGAAAGCGGCTCTAACGGGCAAATATCTGTGCGATTATGATTAAACAACAGGTTGGGCCGTGAGCAGGGGGTGTAATCATTTAGCCCTCCGCCACTGTTTGTGCCATGTTCTCATTATTGCCACGGAGATTTTCATCAAGCCTGAGTAAGCTCCTTCAGCGCTCTGAATTCACTGCTGCAAATCTTCTCATCTTTTCTCTCATTCAGTTTATAAGGACATGAAATACTGAGGATCACTCATTAGCACTAATATTCCACTTGTAATCAGAATAAAAAAGCAATCGGATTAAAAATGCTTCATCATGTAAACAATTCAGTTAGAACAGACTGGCTCAAGTAAGGAATTTTTAGTTTGATGATAATGATATAAACTGTTCATAATTCAATAAAAATGTGAAATATTATCCCTGTAAACTCTTTTTTGGTGATGGTTCAGTTTGCTCCTTGTTTGGCATGGGACTGCCATTGCTAAATACAACTCATCGTTTCTGTCAAACAAGCTTTATTGTGACTACGATTGTGATTATTATTGTTTTTTGTGAGAACCGTTAATAGTGCCTGGTGAAACATACAGTATAGACCAGGGGTCTGCAACCTGTGGCTCTTTTACCCATAGATTGTGGCTCCCTGAGGTCTTGAAACAAAAACTCATACATTTCCAAGAAATAACCAGTAAATTTACAAGAAAGAAGGTTGTACATTTATGAGGAAAATATCCTAAAAAGCAGAAAATTAGAAAATCTAAAAACTTATACAAAAAAAAAAAATCACAAATTAAGGGAAACATTTTGCAAGTTTCTGAGGAAAATATACCCACAAATTCATAAGAAAAAAGTCACAAATTTACTGGAAAAAGTTTACGGAAAATGCTACAATGAGGAAAAATCCACAAATTTGCAAGAAAAAAGTCATAAATTTACCTGAAAAAGCTACAATTTTTTTTTATAATTTTTACCTGAAAAGGGTAACAATCAGATAACACAATCTTATCAGAACAGCAGAAGATTATGCCAAAAATGTCAAAATTTATGAAAAAAGCTTATAACTTTATTGGGAAAAATGCTACAAATTTACATGGAAAAAAAACTTCAATTTTACTCAATAAAGGTTTTAATTTTGCATAGAAGAATATGTTAAATTTAGAGGGAAAAAATCCAATGAGGAAAACACCCACACAATTTTGCAAGAAAAAAAGAGAAACTTTTTGCAAATAATCAAAAAATTACCTGAAAAAGTAGCAATTTTGCAAGAAAAAGGAAACAAATTTACAATTTAAAAAAGCTGCAAATTTACATGAAAAAACCCTCTTATTCCTGATGTTGTCAGGTCAAACTGTAGTTGTAATTTATGAGAAAATTATAAGAAAAAAACCTTGCATATTTATGAGAAAAAGTTGAAAAATAATGAGAAAAAATAGCAAATGCAAATTAAAAAGAAAATCCACACAAATTTGTAGAAAAAATATATTTACAGGGAAAAAAGTTGCTAATTTACAAGAAAAACATCAAAAAAATAAAGAAATTAAGCTGTAAATTTACAAGAAAAAAGTTGCTAATTTAAGAGAAAAAGCTATAAATTTACAAGAATAACTGTATAAAATTAAAAAAAGTTGTAAATGTACAAGAAAAGCCTTTCAAATTTATGAGAAAAAGCTTGCAAGTTTGTGAGAAAAAAATTTACTTTTTTAAAATTTTATTGGTTTAAATGGCAGGGACATTATACATTAAGCATTTCTGCAAATGTACCAGAGTTAGCCAAAAAGCTATTTTTCATCTGCAGTCTCCTGTACCCTTTATAGTACTTTTTAATTCTTCCCCCCAAATGCTGAGGGTGAACATGTAGCTTAGGAGCCCACTAGTGGCTGAGGGCCACGTAAGAATTTGCCTACATACATCCATGTTCTTTATAGAGAGGAACGGCTCTGTCTACCAGTACGATCTCTTCAGGTAGAACAGGCAAGACTTTGTGCAGCTCAAAAAGTCACATCCTCACTAACTAAATACTTTGATCATGTAAACACATACCTGGATTGGACCTGTGCCCATGTAAACAGTTAAGCTGGACTCTCTGATCACAATGACTTCACTTGAACTAAAGAAATATCGTCCATTTAAATGCAGCTATTGTTCATGCCCATCCACGCCCGTCCAATCCCATTTCTCCACCCACCTGATGATGTGGAAGATGGCTGATATGAGGAGCTCGTTGTAGATGGCCACAGCCATATAACGGGGCTCGTGGAAAGCTGACGGGATGGTGCGAACAGCGTAGCACAGGTACACGCCCCACAGCAGGAACAGGAACTCAGCTGGGCAACAAAAAGACAGGAGAAGCACAAGATTTTACACATCCATCCATCCATCCATCCATCCATCCATCCATTCATCCATCCTTTGATTAATTACTAGGCTGAAAATCAGTGGTAACAGGTCTTAAGAAGTGATGAATCCAAATTTGACAGGTGAGATCATCTTGACAGAGAATGGAATAAACACCTGAAGAAAACCTTTGCTGGATTTTTTTTTTTTCAGGTACAAGGACCAGACCAAAAATGAGGGGAAAAGCAGCCAACAACCAAAGAAAGACTTCAGAAAGCCCGGACAACTATCCGAGAGCATTTTATAAAATTACAAGGAATTCTAGCTCCTTGGAAGCAAAACAAAGCAATGAGGGATGGCTTGAGACTTGCACACAGTACTGTATAAATGAGTTCCCAGAATGCATTTTAATCAGAGTAGCTCATATGGGCCTGACAAAATCACCTGAGGTGTGGTCAGATCTCCTGACCATTGACCTGAAGCACAGCCTAGATACAGACCCTTCTACAGTGTACTTAAAGTCAAGGTCAATGGCCTAGGAAATGTAACTTTTTTTGTGAAATCATAAATGCCCAGATCTTCTGACCTTTGATGATGACCTTGACCTCAACCTGGATGCAGACCTGCACACTGGGAGAGAGTTTCGTGAGAGTTGAGATAATTGCCTAGGAGGAGTGGCAATTTTTCTAAAATCCTGTAAGTGCCCAGACCTCCTGACCTTTGTGTGGTGTTGGGGTTTATTGTGAAGTGCGGTGTAGTGACAGCCACTTCCTGTTCTGCCACTGCACCACCCTATAAATAGCAGAGGGCATCCATGATATGGTCTCTTTGACCGGTGCCCTCTGCCTGGTGGCTGTTGTGTGTCTGTTCTGGTTCGAGCCTTAATAAAGCTGAGTTCGTCCATTCACCTGGCCTCATCATTTCAAGATATTTCTTCAGACATAACATTTGTAACTAATGGAGGCGTGTATTGCACCACTTCGCCCCTTCCTGGAGTTCCCGGATGAGCCGGCTGTGCCCTGGCCAAGATGGTTTGCTTCCTTCCAAAATTGCATTGTCGCACTCGACCTGGGTGAGCTATATAAGCTAAGAGCACATGTGCTCCTTGTACATAACCTAGGGATTGAGGGCCAGCGTATCCTGCACACACTCGGGGCTTTGGACTCGTTTGAGGACGTCGTCGAGTTGCTAGAAAGCCATTTTCATACCCCAGACAGCATGACTGTCCGGAAGATTTGGTTCCGGCAGCGGCATCAACGTGCGGGTGAGCCTGTCCACCAGTTTGTCACTGACTTGAGGCAGCTAGCTAGCGAGTGTCATTTTGGGCCACTGGAGGAAGAAATGGTATGTGACCAGCTGGTGGAGCACACGAACAGCGCTGCTATACGAGCTAGGCTACTCACAGCGCCAAGTGACTTAACGTTAGCCAGGGCTATCGAGCTAGCCCTCCAAATGGAGACCGCAGACAAGCTAGTCTCTGCGCTAAATTGGCGCCAGTCACAACGGCAGCTGGAGCCTTCCGCTGCAGCATAAGTAGCGGACCCGGATAACGAGGATAGCTTGGACGACGACAATATGTAAGCCAGTGCTACCAGCTGAAGGTCTGCCCCAGGAAAACCCCTGTACATGGGTTGTGGGTCCGTGAAACACCAATATAAGGCTAAGGACTGCCCGGCTTGAGGGAAGCGTTGTAGCAAGTGTGGATGCTTGAACCATTATGCTAGAGTGTGCCATGTATTTGAGCCAGAGAGCCCACGGAAGAAATCACACCACCCCCCCGACAACTATCCACACGGTGTCCCCGAGTAGCAACGGGTACACGTTCTGCACAGTGACACTGGACGGCGTGGAGGTGCCGCTTCTGCTCGACATGGGGGCGGAGGGGTCATTGCTGAATTGGGCCATGGTGAAGAAGTTTTTTTCCCCACTACAGGATAAGAGGTAACCCAGCGCCGCTTTATGGTTATGGAAGTCGCAGGCTGTGCACAGTTGGGATGTTGGAGTTAACAGTTCGGTACAAGTCTGCGATGATGGTTGACTTCACGTTCCACGTGACAGCCCGAGGCGACAACATCATGGGCTGTGACTTGTTCTATGGACTGTGTTTCACCATCAAAGACGACGCTGGGGAAGAATGGTCTGGCTGTGGCCAGCGGAACCCTACGGTTCCGGTGGTAGAGGATGACGTTGTGTGGGACAAAGAACTAACGGACAACACGGTGGTCAAGCAGGACCAGTCTCACTCAGGTTCAGTGCAGGAGGGTCTCAATGCCGGCGCTTGGAAAATGGTGGAGGGGGGTACCAAGTGTGGCGGCGAGGCACCTGCGCTGGCGAGTGACGTCAATGTGCTAGCCCCAGATTCCTCCGGAGCTTGGCCGCAGAGGGATGGAGAATCTGCAGCTATGATGGCGACCGCTGCAACGACTTTAGAAGAGGTCGGGGCCAGACCGACTAGCACGGGAGAACCACATGCCAAACAGCACCATATCAGGCCGAGCAAAGCCCCTCTTAGGGTTATGGACTTGGTCCAGGTTCGAGAAGAGGAACGTCCACGGCGAATACGGGCCAGACAACAGCCAGCGAAACACCAGGAACACCTGCGCATCATGGCTAAGCTGGGCACAGCTTATTTCCAGCTGTCTGATGGCTCGGCGAGACATGCCAATGAGTTGTGGCATGTCTGGGTGGAGGCTTCTGGTGGTGGAGCTAGACAAGAGCGACAGTCAGTGGTGATGAGGACAGGCGCTTCATCCACGAGATCACTATTCCGGGGGCCTGCTGCTTCCAGGGCCACGTCTGCTGAGGGGTAGGGGCTGCCCCCCCCCCAAGCCGGCTCTACCCTTTTCTACCCAGACGACAGTACTGTAAATTTTGGTAAATAGTTATAATGTTCATGTGATTATGCATGGAGTAAAATGTTATGGTTTGAGCTTTTTTTTTTTTTGTAGTTTAGGAATACAGCAATGATTTTAATTTATTAATGAACCGGAGTGGTGGCTCAGTTGGTAGAGCATCCGCCCCACACCCGGGAGGCAGGGGTTCAAATCCTGGCCGGGTCATGCCAAAGACCATATAAAAGTGGAACTTCCTGCCGTCCAGCTTGGTGCTCAGCAATAATGGAACGGAGGAGGGAAATCTGTGGCGGCGTCTTGCATGGCAGCGGCCCTCTGATTCTAATGATTAACACTGTAGATAGGTAAAACACAATTTCGTTCTACTGTACATGTATGGTTGAATGACAATAAAGGGTGATTTAATTTATTTTAGGTTCTGTTGTGTGAATGTGTTAGGCCCTTTAGAGATATCAGTTTCCGTTATGTTAGTGCGTGATTCGGGTCCCAAATTGGGGAGGGTCTTAATTGAGTGAGTGGTTTTGTACTTTCTAAGGGGGGAGGAAATGTGGTGTTGGGGTTTACTGTGAAGTGCTGTGTAGTGGCTGCCACTTCCTGTTCCGCCACTGCACCGCCCTATAAATAGCAGAGGGCATCCAGGATACGGTCTCTTTGACCGGTGCCCTCTGCCTGGTGGCTGTTGTGTGTCCGTTCTGGTTCGAGCCTTAATAAAACTGAGTTCGTCCATTCACCTGGCCTCATCATTTCAAGGTATTTCTTCAGACATAACACTTTGACCTTGACATTGAGCACAGCCTGGGTGCAGACCCTCCTGAGGATCATTGTGAGTGAGTTTGGTGAGCATCGGGGAGAATGCCTAGGATGAGTGGTGAAATGTGGACAAATAAACGAGTGTATATTTGGTCTTTGCTTCAGCATATTGTATATGATGCAGCAGGACAACATCGACATCAACGATCCTCTGCCCTGTCTGACTTATGATCCTGGTGGTGTTGGCGGCAGTAAAGCCAACTCACTTTTATAAGTTTCTAATTTGGAGGGCTGTGTTGGTGGCCCAGCTGACACTTCCCTGGCGTCGCCTCATCTCGCCGCCATCACAAACTGAGACAGCAATTAACAGGAACAATAGTCTGTCCTCACTGTTATAAGCATCTCAGAATATACATGGCAGTGCAGTATATGTGCACAGACAGCATCTCATTATCATCTAAATTATCAGTGTGATTAAATTTTAAAGAACATCGGTTACAAAAATCAATAGTAATTATTTTGGAACGAGGAGAGGATTCCTTCTCCTTCAGGGGTCCTGCACTATGGAGGTATGAAATTATGCTTTGAAGTGATCTAATACATCTACCTCCAGAGAAAATGAAAACATTTTCATCTTTTTTCCATCGGAATAAAAGACAAAGTGTCTAGAAAAACTGCCTTTATTAGAATCATGAAAAAGAAAAGATTCACATCATAAATACTTAGACTACAGCTGTTTATTTTCATTTGCAGACAGGAAGCAGCACCGAAAACTGTGCCAAGGTTTGCGCTGGCATACGGCTCCACAAAGTCTTTACAGTGATTACAGAGCATTAATATTCATGAATGCTACTAGTCTATAAATCATCACTAATTATATGCTACTTAGCCCCTGAATTGGGACACATGAAGAGTTGCATGCAAAAGGGAGAGAACAACAATTCCAACTAATGCAGATGAATTGTGGATCCACAGTAATTACTTATTGTTCACATTCAATAATACTTCACACCAGCTCTGTTTGCGGTTACATTTTAGCACAAAATAGGATGATTTATTCCCTTTTTTATTTTTTTCCAAGCAACACATGTTCCCTTGTCAGCATTATGACAGAACAAGCAAAAACTGAGAAAAGCAATTACATTTGTGTTGATAAGAATGACATGCACCGTTGTTAATAATCCCTCAAAGCTGCTTTGTGCGGCAGCTCACTGTCCTTCAGCCTCGGTGCACCAGCGTGTCCTCGCGCACTGTCGGAGCACACTTTTCCCGCCTTGAAGCCACACTTCAACTTGATTTTGCACTTGCTGGAGGCTGTTGCTGCTTCACACAGACTACACACACTTCCTCTTCCCCGTTTCCAGGGTGTCCTTAGCCGTCCTCCATTCCTTTGCATCGCTGCTCACATCCCAGCAAGTTTTTTTTTTTTTTTAACTTCACAGGCTCCTTTCTTCTTTCTCTTCTTCTTCTTCTTCTTCTACTCTACTGCCACTTTCGCTCTCTGTCCGCCTGTCTATCAGTCTTCAGACATGGCCCAAGCATCTGTCAGGGATCCATCCATTCCACCCCTCCCTCCAAACAGGATTAGCCTCCCCTGCTGTCAGGCTGGCTTCACCAAGGTGCACATCACTGCCTCCTTCTTCAAGGAGTCATCTTTAAGAGGCTACTGTAAAGCTCACGCGAGAACATGTGAGACCTAGGGAGGGGGGACATAAGGTGCACGGATAGAAAGGAAGAGGGAGTGTGACACCACCACAGCTGGGCGGCGTGTACGGCAGAATCGGGTGTTTTTAACAAGGACATTTTAACTCAATAAACCTTTAACTTATAGAGCACAAATGTCAAATGTTGTCATTAGATATCTTAAGCTACAGTTGAGGGAGTCGTACACAGGAGCAAACTCAGTAGAAGAGAACCTTGCTTTCCTTGGAGCAACGCACAAATTTGGACACAGCTGCAATAGCACAGCACACAGAGAAGCTTAAAGTGGAAGACAAACAAGGGTCTAATTGATACACCACCAAATCGGCAAGCTAACGATGAGCTAACGGGAATTATACATGAGAAATGTGAGAAATTCATAAGAAATTCTGCGGGCTATGATGAAACGATAAAGATAACTTTCACTCGTCTCATGCCTTAAAAGGCACTGATCTGAAAAGCAAAGGGAAGCAAATGATGGCTGCTTAGTTTGTGGGAGTTGCTACTGTTGGAACAGATGTGAGGAAGTTCATCAAAAAGACACACAATTAACTTTGCACAGGTCAAACTGGCTGCTTTTCTCTCTCTCTCTCTCTCTCTCTCTCTCTCTGTGTGTGTGTGTGTGTGTGTATGCGTGCGTGCGCGTGTGTGTGTGTTATTGTAACAATGAGGAACATGTACTAACGTGTGGACACGTGGACAAAATTGTTGGTACCCCTCTGTTAATGAAATAAAAACCCACAATGGTCACAGAAATAACTTGAATCTGACAAGAGATAGATAGATAGATAGATAGATAGATAGATAGATAGATAGATAGATAGATAGATAGATAGATAGATAGATAGATAGATAGATAGATAGATACTTTATTTCGAACAAAAAAGTATAACAAAAACAAAACAAATGACAAATGCAATAAAGTAACAGTATACAGTGTTCGAAAGGGAGAAGTGAACACGTATTAATTCCATCTCCTCTTTTCCATAAATACACCCATGTGAATTATATACAAATTACCACATTTAAGACACCAAGTAAACAATTAACTGTATTTTGTACATATCAACATTAACACCCATCCATCCCAACATACATTAATGTCCATACTGTCACGCCGCGCCATTCATCAGCGGCGCCACCTGCTCACGCACCTGCTACTCGTCAGCGGCGAAGGATAAAAGCCGCCTCGCCCTGAGCGTCGGCCTGAAGCCGTAGACTTCATTCCCCTTTCATGGGCTTCTACCACATTCTCTTCAGCATCCTCGTCACCGGTAAGAAAATCGCTTACCTCATCTCTCCAGTCTGCTCCCCTGTGCACAGGTGGATTCCTCGGCGGCGGACAACCCCGTCCCTCGTCTCTCCTCGCTGCTGCACCGAGCCCTGCAGGTGGCTGTCTCCCGGGCTTCCATCCTTGAAGCGCCAGTCATCTGTCCCAACAAGTAAGCTTCTCTCCCTCGCCTATTCTCCTCCTGTGTTGGTGTGTGCTCATCACCCTGTGTCTGATTTCTCCCATAGGGTTGCCGGCTGAACGGTCTCCTGCCTCTGGGTCCGAAGCAGACGCCACCACCAACACATTAACATCCCGCAGACACGCACCCAAACATCCCTGTTGTTAATAAACAGTTTGAACTACTCTGAGCCTGTGTGTGTGCGTCTCCTGAGCCGAACGTTATGTCAGTACGGCTTCAGCAGAGCGGCTCGGCAGACGGCGGGCTCGCACACCGGTTTACCATCCTCGAGGCTCGGGTGGATCAGATTGTTTATCAGCAACAGGTGGTTCTTAATCAATTATTAGAATTAACTAACCGATTGAACCGCTTGGACCCCCAACGGCCGTTCCTCCCGACTCGCCAGGGTGGCGCGGCTCCTGCTGTTCCAGCGGCCGTCCAGCCGGCTCCAGTGGCACCGGTTCGGCTCACGCCGATTCCGACCCCCGCCCGCTTTAGCGGTAAGATCGGCGGAGCGCGGGGGTTCATTATGCAGTGTGAGTCCGTGTTCCACCGTGTGCCCGGAGATTTTCCCTCGGATCACAGCCGAATTGGTTACATAGGGAATCTTCTGGAGGGGCGTGCGTTAACTTGGACCTACGCCGTAATGGCGAGGCCCAGTTATGCCACCCTCACCTATGACCAATTCGTGAGGCGCTTTCTGGAGGTCTTTGACCATTCTCAAACCGAAACAGTCCAGGTCGATCGGCTTCTCGCTCTCCAGCAGGGAAGCCGGTCGGCAGCGGACCACTCGGTCGACTTCCGGGTAGCGGCGGAGGAATTGGGCTGGGAGGAACGCTCCCTCTGTGGCCTGTTCCTCCGCAGCCTCAATAGTGATCTGAGGGATGAACTGGCTGGTCGGGATATCCCTGGGACGCTAGCGGAGCTGACATCCTTAGCGATAAGTTTGGATAACAGGCTGCGCGAGCGCTCCTCGGGGCGGAGGTCTTCTTCTTCTCGCCCTCATGGAGCCTCGCCGCACCTGTTCCAAGCTCGCCCCCTGGCGGCGCCGCCAGCATCGCGCCCCGAGGAGTCGGAGCCGATGGTGACAGCCTGGACTAAACTTTCCCCTGTGGAGAAACAACGCCGCCGTGAGTTGGGCCTCTGCATGTATTGCGGAGGCGACCAACACACCGTGGAGCGTTGTCCACGGAAAGCCAGTCGGTGGGGTCCGAGAGTCACTGTTGGGAGCCTCGCGGATGTCAATCGGTTAGGATCACTCACTCAATTGAAGCTGCCCATCCGTTTCTGCCATAACCCCACTGGGCACCTCACCCACGCACTGGTGGATTCGGGCGCAGAAGGCAGCTTCATTTCACAAAGCCTGGCAACCCGATTGGGCATCCGCTGCCAGGCACTCAACACTCCCATCTCCCTAGTCCACCTCTCCCGTGCCACCCTCGGGAGAGTGACACATCAAACTGTCCCCCTACCGGTCATCATCTCGGGAAACCACCGGGAGGAGATGACCTTTTACGTCCTTCCCAACTCTGTGTCGCCCGTCATCCTCGGGTATCCCTGGCTCCGCCTTCACAATCCGGTCCTGGATTGGAAATCAGCTGGGATATCGGCATGGAGCACGTTCTGTATGGGCACCTGTCTTCAGTCCGCTGCCTGCTCTCCGTCCGCTCCTCCCCCTGCGACGGACGCTGCACCCCCGGACCTGTCTCTGGTGCCCCCAGAATTTCACGACCTGGGTATGGTGTTCAGCAAAGCGAAAGCTATGTCTCTCCCCCCTCATCGGCCCTATGACTGCGCCATCAACCTCCGCCAGGGGGCTCCCTTACCTTCTGGTCGCCTTTACAGCCTGTCTGCGCCGGAGAAGGAGACGATGAACGCCTACCTGAAGGAGTCATTAAGTGCTGGGATTATCCGCCCATCATCGTCACCCGTGGGGGCAGGGTTCTTCTTCGTGGGAAAGAAGGATGGGTCCCTCCGCCCTTGTATCGACTACCGGGCCCTCAATAATATCACGGAGAAGGACCGTTACACCCTGCCTCTCATGGACTCTGCTTTCCACTCCCTCCAGGGGGCGACCTGGTTCACCAAGCTGGACCTACGCAGCGCTTACCACCTCGTCCGGATCCGGGAGGGAGATGAGTGGAAAACGGCCTTCCGTACCCCGAACGGCCACTTTGAATACCTGGTGATGCCGTTCGGGTTGACCAACGCTCCTGCAGTCTTCCAGCGCCTCATTAATGACGTCCTCCGGGACTTCATTGGCCTTTTCGTGTTCGTCTACCTGGACGATATTCTCATCTTCTCCAAGTCCAGGGATGAGCACCAGGTCCACGTGAGGCGGGTCCTCCAAAGGCTGCTGGAGAATCATCTGTACGTTAAGGCAGAAAAGTGTGAATTTTACGCCAGGAGTACGTCCTTCCTGGGGTTCATCATCGCCCACGATAAGGTGCTCCCCGACCCAGAGAAGGTAAAGGCGGTGGTGGAATGGCCCACACCTGCATCCCGGAAACAGGTGCAGCAATTTGTTGGCTTCGCCAATTTCTACCGCCGCTTTGTCCCCAACTTCAGTGCCATCGTTGGACCACTGACCTGCCTCACGTCCCCGAAGGTCCCGTTCCGGTGGACCGAAGAGGTCGCTGCCGCCTTTGAGGCGCTGAAGGCGGAATTCTCCTCCTCCCGGGTCCTTCGCCAGGTCGACCCCGCGCTGCAGTGCATTGTAGAGGTAGACGCTTCGGACACGGGAGTGGGAGCAGTGCTGTCCCAGCGGTCACCAGACGATGGCGCCAAGCGACCGTGCGCCTTCTTCTCCCGGCGCTTGTCCCCGGCGGAGAGAAACTACGATGTGGGGGACAGAGAGCTCTTGGCCATCAAGCTCGCCCTGCAGGATTGGCGCCACTGGTTAGAGGGGGCAAACCTGCCGTTTGTGGTCCTCACGGACCACAAGAACTTGGAATACTTACGATCTGCCAAGCGCCTGAACGCCCGCCAGGCGCGCTGGTCCCTGTTCTTCGCCAGGTTCCAATTTTCCATCACCTTCAGGCCTGGCTCTAGGAACGTCCTGCCTGACGCCCTCTCCAGGCAGTTCGCCCCCGTGGAGTCGGAGGAGGCGCCCCACTCCATCCTGCCCAGGTCGTGCGTCGTGGGAGCCATCTCGTGGGACATCGAGAGCAAGATCCGGAAGGCACAGGAGGTGGAACCTGACCCTGGCGGCGGACCGGAGGGGAGGCTGTTCGTGCCATCCGCGGTCCGAGGAGAGGTCATCCATTGGCTCCACACCTCCAAGCTCACCTGTCACCCTGGCACCTCCCGGATGATAGATCTCCTCCAACGGTCCTTTTGGTGGCCAGGCCTGCGGAGGGATGCAGCCCGCTACGCCCGGGCTTGCTCAATCTGTGCCACCTGCAAGTCGGGAAATGCCCCTCCAGCGGGTCTGCTCCAGCCCCTGCCCGTCCCTGGCAGGCCCTGGTCGCACATCGCACTGGATTTCGTCACCGGACTCCCTGTCTCCAACTCCTATGACACCATCCTGACCATCGTGGACCGCTTCTCCAAGGCCGTGCACTTCGTCCCCCTGCGAGGCCTCCCTACTGCCCTGGAGACGGCGGACCTCCTCGTCCAACACGTGGTCAGGCTGCATGGGATTCCGGTGGACGTGGTCTCGGACCGGGGCCCCCAGTTTTCATCTGAGGTTTGGAGGTCTTTCTGCAACGCCATCGGAGCCAAGGTGAGCCTCTCCTCCGGCCATCACCCCCAATCCAACGGGCAGTGTGAGAGGACCAACCAGGAGCTGGAGGCTGCGCTCCGCTGTGTGTCCAGATCCAAACCCACGTCCTGGAGCAACCATCTTGCCTGGGTTGAATATGCCCACAACACCGCTCGCTCTTCTGCTACAGGGATGTCCCCCTTCAAAGCGTCCCTGGGTTACGACCCCCCGCTGTTTCCGGAGCAGGAGAGTGAAGTGACTGTCCCGTCAGTTAGGGCCCATCTCAGGCAGTTCCGCTCCACCTGGGCTGCCGCGCGCCATGCGCTATTACGCACAGCGGAGCGCAACAGGACTGTGGCGGACCGGCGTAGAAGACCTTCCCCGGCGTACAGAGTTGGGCAGCTTGTTTACATTTCCACCCAGGACGTCACTCTAAAAGGCGAGAGGAGAAAGCTGGCACAGCGCTTCATGGGTCCCTACCCCATCACCCGGATCATCAACCCGGTGGCTGTGCGCGTGGCTATTCCCCCCTCCCTCCGCATTCATCCTACTTTCCACGTGTCGAAGGTGAAACTGGCAGTTACTGACCCCCTTTGCCCTCCTCCTGCAGCGCAACCCGCGCCCCGGATGATTGGTGGCCATCCGGCCTGGTCCGCCTCCTCCATCCTGGACTCCCGGCGCCGGGGTCGTGGGTTGCAATACTTGGTGGACTGGGAGGGCTATGGGCCTGAGCATCGACAGTGGGTGCCCCCGTCGTTTGTGTTGGACCCATCGCTCATCGCGGACTTCCACCGAGCGCACCCGGATAAGCCATCGCCAGGAGGCGCTGCTAGAGGGGGGAGTACTGTCACGCCGCGCCATTCATCAGCGGCGCCACCTGCTCACGCACCTGCTACTCGTCAGCGGCGAAGGATAAAAGCCGCCTCGCCCTGAGCGTCGGCCTGAAGCCGTAGACTTCATTCCCCTTTCATGGGCTTCTACCACATTCTCTTCAGCATCCTCGTCACCGGTAAGAAAATCGCTTACCTCATCTCTCCAGTCTGCTCCCCTGTGCACAGGTGGATTCCTCGGCGGCGGACAACCCCGTCCCTCGTCTCTCCTCGCTGCTGCACCGAGCCCTGCAGGTGGCTGTCTCCCGGGCTTCCATCCTTGAAGCGCCAGTCATCTGTCCCAACAAGTAAGCTTCTCTCCTTCGCCTATTCTCCTCCTGTGTTGGTGTGTGCTCATCACCCTGTGTCTGATTTCTCCCATAGGGTTGCCGGCTGAACGGTCTCCTGCCTCTGGGTCCGAAGCAGACGCCACCACCAACACATTAACATCCCGCAGACACGCACCCAAACATCCCTGTTGTTAATAAACAGTTTGAACTACTCTGAGCCTGTGTGTGTGCGTCTCCTGAGCCGAACGTTATGTCACATACATCAAAACCAGCCTCAAACAACACAGATATACACAGTGCTGTCCCACCCACCATTCCATAGTGTCCCATAGTGTCCCAGAGTGAGCATAGTGAATCGTACATATTAACACTACCCTTCTAACATATATCCTTTCAGCAAATAATGTTTACACCTCTTTTTGAATTGAATTCTGTTTGTACATAGTTTCAGTTCTGGCTCCAGACTGTTCCACAAATCCACCCCACAAACAGATATGCACATACTTTTCTTGGTTGTTCGTATCTTGGGTTTTGTAAAGTTTAAGTCTCCTCTCAAATTATGATCATTGTCTCTTTTTTTAAAAATATTTTTTGTATATTAGTTGGGAGTTGATTATTAATTGCCCTGTACATTACTTGTGCTGTCTTAAATTCAACTAAATCGATGAACTTTATGACATGTGACTTTAAAAACAACAAATTGGTATGGTCTCTATATCCTACATTATTTATTATCCTTAAAGCTCTTTTTTGTAATGTGCATATTGACTGTAGGTTGGTCTTGTAGGTGTTTCCCCAGACTTCTACACAGTAGTTAAGATAAAGTAGAAACAGTGAATTGTACAGTAAGACCAATGATTTATAGTCCAAGATGTGTCTTGTCTTCCCCAGTATGCCTATACATTTTGCTAACTTGGCCCGGATGTGACTGATGTGAGGTTTCCAGCAGATTTTATTGTCTAGCGTCACCCCCAGAAACTTATTTTCCTGTACTGTTTCTATTCTGGTATCATCTATCGTTACCATTATTTCATGATTTATTTTATAATTTCCAAACAATATAATCTTTGTTTTTTTTAGATTTAGAGATAATTAATTTTTGTTGAACCACTGCGTTATCTTTTTCATTTCAGTTGTGACCACCTCTAAAACCTGCTGCAAATTCTCACCAGTGCAAATGATATTTGTGTCATCCGCAAACAAAATAAATTTCAGAATTTTTGATACTTGGCATATGTCATTTATAGACAAAATAAAGAGTTTGGGTCCCAAAACTGACCCCTGGGGCACACCACAAGTGATGTCCATGAAGGGTGATTTGTGCTCACCAATTTGTACAAATTGTTGTCTGTTACTTAAATAACTTTCCACCCAACTCAGTCCGACCCCTCTTATCCCATACCTTTCCAGTTTCCTTAGTAGTATTCTGTTGTCAATGGTGTCAAAAGCTTTCTTTAAATCTATAAATACTCCTACAACAAACTTTTTTTTATCTATACAACTAGTAATTTCTTCTATAAGTTCGATCAGTGCCAAAGATGTAGATTTATCTGCTCTAAAACCATACTGGCTGTCTGTAAGGAGGTTGTGTTTTTCAATGAAATCATCCAGTCTCTTAGTGAAGATTTTTTCAAGTATTTTGGAGAATTGTGAGAGTAAAGAGACTGGCCTGTAATTTGTGAAACGATGACTGTCTCCTGTTTTGTATAGAGGTATTACTTTTGCTATTTTCATTTTGTTTGGAAATTTACCAGTTTGAAATGACAGGTTACAGATGTGGGTGAGTGGTTTAACAATTCCTTCAATTACTTTTTTCACTATTGTCATGTCAATTTCATTCCAGTCCATTGATTTTTTGTTCTTAAATTTACTCACAGTCTCGATAATTTCCTTTTCAGTAACTGCACCCAAAAAGATTGTGTGTGGATTTCTATCTTCTATTTCATTTACAGAACCACTGTTGTTTGTTTCTGCTGTCACTATTGATTTTGCTAATTCAGGACCAACGTTTACAAAAAATTTATTGAAACCACTGACCACATCCTCCATATTATTTATCAAATTGCCATTTTCAATAAAATACTCTGGATAATTAGCATTCTTAGGTCGATTACTAATAATCCCATTGAGTACTTGTCATATTCCTCCTAAGTTATTTTTATTATCCTCTAATATTCTGTTGTAATATTCTTTCTTACAGGTCCTCATTATATTAGTAAGCTTATTTTTATATCTTTTGTATTTGATCTCAGCCTCCACCATTCTGCACTTAATGAATTGTTTATATAATGTATTCTTCTTTTTACATGCATTTATTAACCACTTGGTGACCCAAGGAATATTTTTCTTTTGTTGTCTGTCACTGTATTGTTTTATAGGACAGTTTTTATTGTACAATGATTGAAATATTTGTAAAAATTTATCATTTGCTTTATTTATATCATTTTCATCATAAACTATCTTCCAATCTTGTATTAACAATTCCTTTGTCAGTAAATACATAGATTCTTCGGTTCTTATTCTTTTATATTTAATATTTTTGGTATACTTTTTCTTCCTATAATCACATTGATGGACAACAAAAATCGGCAGGTGGGTCACTGATATCATTCAATAAAAGCCCACTCCTGATATTATTTTCCATAATGTTTGTGAATATGTTATCTATTAGTGTGGCACTATGTGACGTGATTCTGCTAGGTCCGGTAATTGTTGGAATTGGTAATTGTCATTACCACAAAAGTGGTAGTAAATAAAAATTCTATGAAAATTAACCAATGAAAATCAGACAATGCTTTTGAATTGTGGCTCAACAGAATTATTTTAAAAAGCAAACTCATGAAACAGGCCTGGACAAAAATGATGGTACCCTTAACTTAATATTTTCTTGCACAACCTTTTGAGGCAATCACTGCAATCAAACGATTTCTGTAACTGTCAATGAGACTTCTGCACCTCTCAGCAGGTATTTTGGCCCACTCCTCATGAGCAAACTGCTCCAGTTGTCTCAGGTTTGAAGGGTGCCTTCTCCAGACGGCATGTTTCAGCTCCTTCCACAGATGTTCAATAGGACTTAGATCAGGGCTCATAGAAGGCCACTTTAGAATAGTCCAATATTTCGCTCTTAGCCATTCTTGGGTGTTTTTAGCTGTGTGTTTTGGGTCATTATCCTGTTGTAAGTCCCATGACCTGCGACTGAGACCAAGCTGTCTGACACTGGGCAACACATTTCTCTCTAGAATACCTTGATAGTCTTGAGATTTCTTTGTACCCTGCACAGATTCAAGACACCCTGTGCCAGATGCAGCAAAGCAGCCCTAGAACATAACAGAACCTTCTCCATGTTTCACAGTAGGGTCAGTGTTCTTTTCTTGGTATGCTTCATTTTTGCGTCTGTGAACATAGCACTGATGTGCCTTGCCAAAAAGTTCCAGTTTTGTCTCGTCTGTCTATAGGACATTCTCCCAGAAGCTTTGTGGCTTGTCAACATGCAGTTTGGCAAATTCCAGTCTGGCTTTTTTATGATTTGTTTTCAACAGTGGTGTCCTCCCTGGTCGTCTCCCATTAAGTCCACTTTGGCTCAAACAACGACGGATGGTGCGATCTGACACTGATGTACCTTGACCTTGGAGTTCACCATCAATGTGTTTAGAGGTTGTTCTGGGCTCTTTTGTTACCATTCGTATTATCCGTCTCCTCCTGCGGCCACGTCCAGGGAGGTTGGCTACAGTCCCGTGGATCTTAAATTTCTGAATAATATGTGCAACTGTAGTCACAGGAACATCAAGCTGCTTGGAGATGGTCTTATAGCCTTTACCTTTAACATGCTTGTCTATAATTTTCTTTCTAATCTCCTGAGACAACTCTCTCCTTTGCTTCCTCTGGTCCATGTTTAGTGTTGTACACACCATGTCAACAAACAGCACAGTGACTACTTGTCACCCTTTAAATAGGCCGACTGACTGATTACAAGTTTGTAGACACCTGTGATGTTAATTAGAGGACACATCTTGGTTGAACTTGTCCCTATGGTCACATTATTTTCAATCTTTTCTACGGGTACCATCATTTTTGTCCAGGCCTGTTTCATGAGTTTGTTTTTTAAAGTAATTCTGTTGAACCACAATTCAAAAGCACTGTCTGATTTTCATTGGTTAATTTTCATAGAATTTTTATTTATTACCACTTTTGTCAGATTCAAGTTATTTCTGTGACCATTGTGGGTTTTTCTTTCATTAACAGAGGGGTACCAACAATTTTGTCCACGGCTGTACACAGGATATCCATGAAAACTGGACAGGACTCCACTGAGCTGAGCTCACTAATAAGAGGATTTTATTTATGTTATATGAATGATTTTGCATTAAAGAAGAACCAAGAAAGATCTGTGATTTCAATGTTGGGATTTAGTGAAATACTTTTTATGCATTCATTTATTTTTTTACTAATTGGGTCTAATTAACTGTAATTACTCCCTTGACACAGGGGTGGAGATTGTTGAGACATCACTGAGTGATGACAAAATGGCTGGATCTCCAACCGATCTTTCAATGACCTCTCAGCGATCTTTAGTGATCACCACGGTCCTCAAAGTTTTGACTCATTCCAACACAATTTCTCAACGATCTCCAAAGGGAAGTGATCTTTCAGCAATCTTTCAACGAGCTCTCAACGAGCACTTAAAGATCTCACTGATCTCCCAATTATCTCAGCAATCTTTCAATGAACTCCATTGATCCTAAAGGTCAGAGGTCACCCAAATTCGAACTTGTTCGAGATTTTTCATAGACACACCTATGGTATCGATTTGAAAAGCGTACGTCATTTCTTTCTCAAGTTATCACTTTCACAAAGTAGGTCTTGATGCCGCCACCAGCAATACACCCGGTGGGGTGACGCCAATACCCCTTCAGCCTTTAGCGCGGGGGTGACCAACTAAAACTGCAAGAGGTTCAATAACTCGGTCCTCCTCTCCAGTTGAGGTCTGAACTAGATGTGGGACTCTTTAGGCACGTCATGATTCGATTATGATTTAGGGGATCGGATTTGATTTTGAAACGATTCTCCATGCATTTTGGTGCACTTTTTTTAATTCAGGATTTTCCCCTCCCACTGTGTGGCAACTTGCTACTTTTAAAGCAAACTATTTGGAATGATGGATGAATTTACTTCCAACATCTTTAAATAAAACACTGAAGAGAAAAGTGTCAAGTCACATGGACAAATTTATCTCAAAATATGTTTTAAGAACTGCCATTCTTTCAGGAGACCACAGCTGTCTCCAGGAAGGCCAGCATCATGTAACTTGCTTTCACACATTGTTTTATTAAGCTCATGTTTTAGCTGCTTTTAGCTCTGTATTAATTTTTTAAACAAAAGCTCAAATGAATTTATTTCAATACATTCCTTTGCCACCACCTTCAGATCTATTCTCAAGAATTAAAAAAAAGTTAGTGGAATTTATATGGAACAACAGGAAGGCTAGATTACGTCTGTCCTTACTATATTTACCATTTGATCGTGGAGGTCTGAAATGTCCAAACTTTATGTTGTATTACTGGTCAGCACAACTGAGGTCTATGACATATTATTTTTCATCAAATGATCTCCCTCACTGGACTGAAATGGAATCATACAATTTACCTTTACCTCTTCCCATATTCATATACTCAGACTCGGCAAAAAAATTACAGAAACAAGTTAAAAATCCATTTGTAAAGCATATGATCAAAATATGGTGTGAAATTAAAAAATATTTAAAAGAACCACATTTACTGTCACAATTTAGCCCAATATGGGGTAATCAATATTTTAAACCAGGGAGAGCGGATGCTGTATTTAAAGTATGGAATTTAAAAGGGATTCAAAAGATTCAAGATTTATATCTGTCATGTTCAGATAACATAATGTCTTTTGAAGAGCTGAGGATCAAATTTAATCTTAATAGAACACATTTTTTTTTAAATATCTTCAGCTTAGGAACTTTATTTGATCAAATCAAAACAATGCTCTCACTCGACCTATTTATTCATCCTTGGAAAACATTTTGACGAAAGATAGTAAGAGAAAGGGTATTATTTCAGAGTTTTATAACTCATTGACACTATCTTCAAGTGAAAACTCACAGAAAAGATTAAATTATTGGAAAGAAGACCTGCAAATTGAAATTTCAGAGGAACAATGGGAATTGGCTTGTACAGTAGCTCAAACCAAATCAATAAATGTACGTCTTAAATTGATACATTTTAAATGGTTAATGTGGATGTATGTTACACCGGTGGAATTAAATAGATATAACAAAAACATACCAGATACGTGCACAAAATGTATGGAAAGTAAAGGAACCTTATTTCATTGTGTATGGGAATGTAGGAAAATTAGAGTGTTTTGGGAAGAGGTGAGGGTAACAATTGAAAAAATAATTTCAAAACAAATCATATTGAATCCTAAATTGTTTTTGTTGGGTCTGTATCCAGAAAAGCATAATTTTAATAAAAGTGAAAGAGCATTCATAGACCTCAGTTTGCTTAATGCCAAAAAATGTATCACACTATTGTGGAAAAAGACTCATAGACCAGTTGTGACTCAGTGGTTAAGACAGATGTTAACAAACCTTCCACTAGAAAGAATAACATACATACTGAAATCAAAGGAAAATGTGTTTGAGAATACTGTATATGGAGACCTTTCATTGATTATGTAAAGAATTTAAACATAACTTTTGAAGAAGAAGGTGAATGATGTGTGTGGACCTTGTAAATTCCAAACTGGTGAATGTATAATATGTATACTTATGTAATGGATTGCCTAGACTAAACAGAGGAGCATTGTTGAAGATCTGTTCTTGTTAGTGGTTGTTGGTGTTTTTTTTTAGTATTTTTTTTTAATTACTTTAGTGTCAGTGTTTGATTGTTTGTGTTATGTTTGTAAAAAGGTTCAATAAAAATATTGTGGAAAAAAAAAGCTCAAATGAATTCTTTGCTCAATTTCAAACAAAATATGTAATTATAGTAAAATTTTATAATACTAAATGTGTTTGATTCCAGATAGCTTTAAAATTCTAAAATCTACAAATAAAATCCTAAAAATGTAAAGTTTTACAGGGGAACACAAACTAAATTGCACTGTGTTTAAAAAAAAATAATATCTAAAAAACAAAATTTCACAAAAATCCACCTCTAGACAGTATTTTCAGTATTTAACCCCTTGCACTCTGGTCAATTTCCCTAAAAACGCCTAAAAATAACGTACCCAAAGTAAATCAAAAGCTGTTCTTCAACCCTTTGCAGCATCTTCATGGGGTTGGTCTCATTTAAAAGAAAACACTTTGAATTTTTTGGCAAAACAGTCATAATCTCTCTAAGTGCTCCTGCCACTGAGTAACAGTCATCTAAACATACTGAACTTGAAGAAAATAAAGTTCGTCTGGGTGTTTTTTTAGATACAAATGCTTGCAAATAACACACAGCTGTCAGATACGGGCTGGAAAATGCAACAGAAATGTAAAACCAAGTGTTATCCAGCTGAGGTCAAAATTTTGTAACAATACCACAAAAAATGAATATATTACACAGCTTTTTTCTCAGGTTGTTCCCAGGCGTTTTTGAACTGTGCCAAATTGTGCCAAATCGCAGTTTGGAAAAACGTCTATAACTTTTGAATGATTCTATATAGAAGCTTCATCTTGGGCTCTAATGAAAGGTGACACTCAGGGCTGTGTGTGTGTGTGTGGGGGGGGTTGTTTATTCATTCATGAATGAATGAATGAACAAACAAGCCCCCCACACACAAAGAAAAAATGTGTGGCTTTTTTTACAAGAAAAAATAACCTACAGTGCAATAAAAATTATACTAAAATATCTGCAATGTAGAGGATTACAACCCCCCCCCCCCCCCGCTACAGAGGAGAGTGGCGCATGGTCCAGTCCGTGCGCCGCAGTCCGTCATGTGGCGATGACGTACAGTTGTAATTTACCGATCGGTCAAAAGTCTTTTTTATTACTATTTTCAGTGATAAAGAATAATTTAGATTATAACACTTACTTGTCCACAACAGCAGTGTCGCTGGCGAACATCTCTTCCTCATTGTCAGACGAACATGAAGCTGGTCCGCTTGTTATGGACTCGTGGTTCTGGTCACGCGACCGGGTCAAACCATGATTCCATTATTGCGGTTTTGCGCTTCCATGATTGCGGTTTTGGCAAACGATTTTTCAAAACAAATAAGAACAGTAGTAATAAAAAAAGACTGGCGAATGCTACTGTTACACACAGCGGCTTAGACAAAACAGATTTTACGCACGGGACGCACACTTTCAATTGTCAAACTTCTCTGCTTCAATTGGCTCGCTGTATTCGCAGCCGTTGGTAGGCGGGTCCTTCTTGCTAGGTTTTCAGTCATTGGTTCTTCAAGGTTTCAGAAACCCAATTCAAGGCTCTTATTAGTCAAATGAGAGGTCAATCAAATCTAAACCAATCAAAGCACTCCTTTGGCTTTCGGTTCGCGGCTGTGTCTGTAGTGGAAGAACGGAAATGCAGCTTTTTTTTTTCAGTGTGCTCTGAGACGCACAGTGCGCACTAGGACGCACGAGGACGCACTAGGACGCAGAGACGTGACCGCCCGCGGTATCCCGGAGTGCAAGAGGTTAAAATGTAAAAAAACTTTTTAAAAAATTCCACACGACAGAATTCCTTGGACAGTTTTTTTTTTTTTAATTTCAACAGTAAACTGTTCCAGCATGGATGGAGCTTTAACTCCATGGTTACATGGAGAGGGGAGGGGGAATTTTCATGTTCAGTAACACACGGATTTTCTTACGTGATATTGGAAGCTATGGAAAAGACGTCCATAACCAGTGTCATGTGGGCCCAAAAGGATTGTGGTCCCTGGGGAAGTGCTTTCACCCTTGCGTCCCAGCATGGAATCTGAGGCAGAAGCGCCACAATAAATACACTCAATTTCACAACAACACTTCATTTCATGGGTACACACCATGAACGAAACATCTCTGGTGGATATCCTGGCCTTGTGTGTATGCGAGAGGACGACAGCAAATCGCTGGAGCTGTCGGACCCAGGGTCCTTGCAGAAAGCAGAGTCCGTGGGACAGCACCCGAGATGTCACGCAATAAACTGTTTGGGTGGCCGTGAAACAGCATTTCAGTTCCGGTTTTTCCGTTTCACCAAAAAAACCGGCATCCTTTTTTCTCCAAATTGTATCAAAAGGCCTCGAGGTCAGGACAGAGGATTCTTGGAGTCTGGATTGGGACCGGAGTCCACCAGTTGGTGACCCCTGCTTTAGATTAAATTTAATCATTTATTAGAAATGAGGAAAATAGGACAGAGTACAACCTGCTTGTACTGCATGAGATTCTCTTCATGTTTCTTTTCATGACTTTACCATTATGAAAGAGGGGAGCCCATTTGTTCCTGTATGTATAATAATATAATAGCTCAGTAAGGTTTTATATTGATAGACTGTGTGCATGATATGAAATTATTTGATGTGATGTATCAGTTATCAGCCATCACTTACAGATTGCAAGCTTTTATGAATATTATCTGAAAATTGGATTGAACTGTGAAAAGGGAGAAAAATTGTGTCACAGCTGTTGTGAATTAAACAGCTTGCTCAAGCAGCAGCAAGTACAACAATTTACACTATCATAAAAAAAAATCATAAATTCAACCTCAGAGTAGAGGTTTTTAGCTTATTATTGGGAAGGCATTGTGCTGAATGAACTGCCCTGTTAGAGCATGATGCCAATATGTTTTGGAGCCAGGTTATACACTCAATGCGAATGAAAATGTAACACAATTTTTGTATAAATATTTTGGGGTCCATCCTATTTCAGCCTGAGTAGTAGTGTTTATATTTTCATTTTATTTTATTTATTTAACCTTTATTTAACCAGGTAGGTCAGTTGAGAACCAATTCTCTTTTCCAATGACGACCTGGCCAAGAGGCAGCATAAAAAAGGACAAATAGAAAGAAATGCATATAAAACAAACAATACAATATCATACCACTTAAAACAGATTGTACTGTGATATATAAAAATAGTGAACATAACTAAAGATAAAAGAAAGTACAACAATCACAGATTATTTCCCAAACCAAATTTTTAAAAGATATATAAATAGATAGATAGATAGTTACAATGGTGTGAAAAAGTGTTTGCCCCCTTCCTGATTTCTCATTTTTTTGTATGTTTGTCACACTTAAATGTTTCAGACCATCAAACAAATTTAAGTATTAGACAAAGATAACACAAGTAAACACAAAATGCAGTTTTTAAATGAAGGTGTTTATTATTAAGGAAAAAAAATCCACATGGCCCTGTGTGAAAAAGAGATTGCCCCTTAAACCTCGTAACTTATTGGGCCATCCGTAGCAGCAACAACTGCAATCAAGCCTTTGCGATGACTGGCAATGAGTCTTACAGCGTTGTGGAAGGATTTTGGCCCACTCATCTTTGCAGAATTGTTGTAATTCAGCCACATTGGAGAGTTTTCGAGCATGGACCGTCTTTTTAAGGTCATGCCACAGCATTCCAATCGGATTTAGGTCAGGACTTTGACTAGGCCACTCCAAAGTCTTCATTTTGTTTTTTGTTTCAGGGATGGACTTGCTGGTGTGTTTTGGATCATTGTCCTGCTGCAGAACCCAAGTGTGCTTCAGCTTGAGGTCACAAACAGATAACCGGACATTCTCCTTCAGGATTTTTTTACCACTGGTCCATGTTTTCGCCATTTGTGGATAATGGTTCTCATTGTGCTTCGCTGGAGTCCCAAAACTTTAGAAATGGCTTTAAAACCTTTTCCAGACTGATAGATCTCAATTATTTTGTTTCTCATTTGTTCCTGAATTTCTTCGGATTGCAGCATGATGTCTATCTTTTGAGCATCTTTTGGTCTACTTCACTTTGTCAGGCAGGTCCTATTTAAGTGATTTCTTGATTGAGAACATGTGTGGCAGTAATCAGGCCTGGGTGTGGCTAGATAAACTGAACTCAGCTTTCCAAAGATGTGATAAACCACAGTTAATTTATGTTATAACAAGGGGGCAATCACTTTTTCACACAGGGCCATGTAGGTTTGGATTTTTTCCCCTTAATAATAAACAACTTCATTTAAAAACTGCATTTTGTGTTTACTTGTGCTATCTTTGTCTAATATTTACATTTGTTTGATGATCTGAAACATTTAAGTGTGACAAACATACAAAAAATGAGAAATCAGGAAGGGGGCAAACACTTTTTCACACCAGTGTACATGAATCATACCACTGTGCAATGCAGGACTATCAGGTGCAGGGTGAAATGTGAGGTACCAATTAGACTGCAAGGTGCAGTATGGCAGCATAGTTATGACCAGAATGCAACATTAAAGTGAGTTATTGTACAGTGAAATGGCATGTGGCAGGAAAGATTTTCTGTACCTAATAGTTCGGCAGCGAAGCTGTAGCAGCCTGCTGGAGAAAGTGCTCCGCTGTTTGTCCAGTGTGTGGTGGAGGGGGCGATCAGGATTGTCTATGATGGATCGCAGTTTGTTCAGTGTCCTCCTCTCACCATGTTCTCAAAGGTCTCCGGCCTTAGACCAATTACAGAGCCAGCCCTCTTGATAAGCTTGTCAAGTCTATTGGTGTCACTGGCTCTGATACTGCTATCCCAACAGACAGCAGCAAAGAAGATGGTGCTGGCAACAACAGTCTGGTAGAAAAGCTCCAGCATCCTGTTACACACGTTGAAGGATCTCAGCTTCCTCAGAAAGTAGAGTCTGCTCATCCCCTTCTTGTACACAGCATCGGTGTTAGATTTCCAGTCCAGTCCATTGCTGATCATGACACCCAGGTATCTGTAGTCCTCCACTACCCCCACATCCCACCCCCAATCCATAATGGCTGTGCAGGTGTCCTCTTCTTCATGAAGTCAATCACCATCTCTCTGGTCTTCTTGATGTTCAGCCTCAGGTGATTCTGCTCAATCCACTCCACAAATCTGTCTACCAGTGCCCTGTACTCTCCCTCCTCTCCCCCTCTTATTCAATTCAACTTTATTTATATAGCACCATTTCACAACAACAGTCATCAACAGTCTTATATGCCCAACAACAGCCAAGCCATCAGAGAATTTCTGCAGGTGGCATGACTCGGTGTTGTACTGAAAGTCAGTGGTATATAAGGTGAAGAGGAAAGGAGAAAGCACCGCCCCTGTGGAGCTCCTGTATCACTAACCACCATATCAGACAAGACATTGTCCAGCCGGACAAACTGTGGCCTGCCTGTCAGGTAATCAGTAATCCAGGAGATCACAGAGCTGTGGACTCCCATCCCCTGCCGCTTCTCACCCGACAGCAGTGGCTAGATGGTGTTAAACGCACTGGAGAAATTAAAGAATGTGATTCTCACAGTGTCTTCTCCACCATCCAGGTGCAGATGGGGTCATTGCAGCAGGTAGATGACAGCGTCTTCAACTCCTAAATGGGGGCGATATGCAAACTGCAGAGGGTCCAGCCATGTCTTCACCTGTGGCCTCAGGTGGGCTAAGACCAGTCTCTCCAGGACCTTCATCACATGAGTTGTGAGGGCAACTGGTCGATAGTCATTCAGGTCCTATGGAGATGACTTCTTGAGGGACAGCAACCAGGCAGGATGTCTTCCACAGCATCGGTACTCTCTCCAGACTCAGGCTCAGGTTGTACAGGTGTTTCAATACAGGAGAGAGCTGGTTGGCACAGGTCCTCAGGGTCCTAGCAGAGTCTGTCCAGCTGTTTCTTAACCTGGTCTGTAGTCACAGTGATGTGAGGGGGGCTGGTGCTGATGTCTCCGGGGGGGGGGGGGGGGGGAGAGAGGGAGAGAGAGAGAGAGGGGTGCTGTACAGGAGGCTGAGGGGGGAGGGATGTGTGGGGTCTGGCTGTGTTGTGGGGGTGACAGATGGTGAGTTGAACCTATTAAGGACAGATTCAGCTCATCAGCTGGTGTAAAAGAACTGAGCTTTAGTTTTTGTTGCAAATGATTCCAATCGTCTGCAGCAGAAAACCGAAAAGATGAACAACCAAAAGTAGTGTGGGCTTTGGGAACAAGCAGACTAATGTAGCCACTTGAGCAGAGGGAACGTCTAATATTATGAAAATTGAGTAATGGGCAAAGACATGACAGAGTTTTGCCAATTAAGGTTTTGTAAATCAACAGAAACCAGTGTGTTTGACAGCGAGAGTGAAGAGATGGCCAATTTATCAGAGAATACAAACTGCAGTGGTGAGTGCTGAAAAGATCTCTGGTAACAAAACAAACAGCAGCGTGGTAAATGGTGTCAAGTTTATGGAGGAGTGTTTTAGTGGCTGATCTATAAATTACATCACCATAGTCTATAATTGGAAGAACTGTCATTTTGACCAAAAGATGTTTAGCAGAATGTGTTAAAAAGGACTTATTATGACACAGAAAACCTGTTCTAGATTTATCTTTAGAGAGCAGAGTATTAATGTGTATTTCAAGTGAAAGTGAGCAGTCTAGCCAGATGCCTAAATACTTGTAAGAGCTGACAAACTGAATCTCAGACTCGTTCAATGAAAGAATTTTACTCGGACACTCAAATCTGTGGAAGAGTTCTGTTGAAGATTATACATTGTTTTGCTTGTGTTCAGCATTAAATGAAGATCAAGAAGAGCATTTTGGATGTTTGTGAAGCTAGTCTGCAGTGCAGACAGGACAGTGTTGACAGAGAAGCTGAAAGTGTAGACAAGAGTATCATCGGCATACAAGTGAATATGGAAGTTAGTTATAGCATGGGTTATGCTGTTGATGTAAATGTTGAATAACATTGGGCTGAGTATAAAACCTTGGGGGCCACCTTTGTGAAGGGGCAGCGGATCTGAAAGAACACCTTTTTTTATATGACTCAAAATACATCTAGAACTCATTTTCAGTGGTTGTACTCACTGTCATGACTCTGCCTTTGAGCTCTGGCTCTATAGTCTTTTTGAGCTTGCTATTTGTTTTGGGTACTCAAAAGTCAAAAGTGTGACTTTAAGGAGTGGTCATTTTCTCTAAATAAAGATGAACAAAAGTTCATAGCACTATGTTGTGAAATTTCCACGATGCCATGACTGTCACGTGATGAACGTAACTATGCTTTGGGCCTTCTGGAGGGCAGAATGTTGGGACGACAGGTGGCGCTCCAATTGGGCTGCAATGCATCATCCATTGTTTGGTTGCAACAACGCCTGGTTGAAACTGGGTCCGTGGCCAATAGATCACGTCCAGGACGAGCACATGTCACTACCCTGAAGCAAGACCGCTGCGCCTCGACGGCTTCCAGCTCTTCCGTGCTGATCGTGACACAGAGCTTTCCGGCAAGACCACAGGAGGCGGAGTCTGCTTCTACATCAACTGCATCTGGTGCTCTGATGTAACGGTAATTTCCAAACACTGTTCTCCTGCCTTGGAATTTCTTGTTATCAATTGCAAGCCCTTCTATTCCCCGCGGGAGTTTGCTTCTTTCATAATGATCGCTGTGTACGCCCCTCCCGACGCGGACACGCGCGAAGCTCAGCGCGTGCTCGCGGATCACATTCAACACACAGAGCGGAGTTTTCCAGACTCGCTGATTATTGTGGCTGGCGACTTTAATCAGTGCAATCTGAGCCACGATCTCCCCCGCTACAAACAGTTTATTAAATGCCCCACCAGAGGATTAAACACACTGGATCACTGTTACACCACAGTGAAAGACGCATATCGCGCTGTCCCTCGAGCTGCGCTGGGATTATCTGATCACGTGATGGTTCACCTCATTCCCACATACAGACAGAGATTGAAGCTCACTAAACCTGTTGTGAGCACTACGAAGATACGGACCAGTGATGCTGAGGAGAAGCTGGAAACGTGCATGGAAATATCTGACTGGGGCATGCTTAAAGGAGCCACGCATGATCTGGATGAGTACACGGACACTGTGAACTCATATATCCACTTTTGTGAAGAGAACATTCTTCCATCACGCACCAGGGTGAGTTACTCTAATGACAAACCCTGGTTCACAGCTAAGCTCAGACAGATCAGGAAGGAGAAGGAAGCAGCGCTGAAAAGTGGAGACAGGGACTGCTACAGGGAGGTTAAATACCGGTTTAACAGAGAGCTGAAGAGGGCTAAATCTGTGTACTCAGAGAGACTCCAGCAGCAGTTCACTGCTAATGATTCGGCTTCCGTGTGGAGAAGACTGAGGCAGATCACCAACTATCGGCCTCAGGCTCCTAAAGGTCAGGATGACAAAGCCCTTTGTCAGAGACTGTCCCAACACTATGCCCGTTTTGACACCTCGTCATCTGTGTCCAACTCCCCCCCTCCCTCCAGCTCCACAGCCTCCACATTCCCTACTTCATTTAAGGCACCCCCCCCTCCTCCCCCCCTCCCCTTATCATCAGTGAGCAGGATGTGCTCAAACAGTTCTCCAGACTGAACCCGCGCAAGGCCCCCGGCCCAGACGGCGTGTCTCCCTCCACCCTGAGACTCTGTGCGAAACAGCTGGCTCCTGTATTCACAGACATTTTTAACACCTCCCTTAAGTTATGCCACGTGCCATCCTGCCTCAAATCCTCCACCATCATCCCTGTCCCCAAGAAGCCACGGATCACTGGACTTAATGACTACAGACCTGTAGCGCTCACCTCTGTAGTCATGAAGTCCTTTGAGCGCCTGGTCCTGTCCCACCTCAAGTCCATCACCACCCCTCTCCTGGACCCGCTGCAGTTTGCCTACCGAGCCAACAGGTCTGTAGACGATGCAGTCAACCTGGCCCTCCACTCCATCCTGCAGCACCTGGACTCCCCGGGAACCTACGCCAGGATCCTGTTTGTGGACTTCAGCTCCGCATTCAACACCATCCGCCCCGCTCTGCTCCGGGACAAGCTGTCCCTGCTCAACGTGCCTGACTCCCTCTGCAGGTGGATCATCGACTTCCTGATGGACCGGAGGCAGCATGTGCGGCTGGGAAAGACTGTCTCAGACTATACTAGCATCAGCACCGGATCACCCCAGGGCTGTGTACTTTCCCCCCTACTCTTCTCCCTTTACACCAACTCCTGCACCTCCAGCCACCAGTCTGTCAAGTTGATCAAGTTTGCGGACGACACCACCCTCATCGGGCTCATCTCCAACGGCGACGAGTCCGCCTACAGGAGAGAGGTGGCCCAGCTGGCGTCCTGGTGCAACAATAACAACCTGCAGCTGAACGCTCTGAAGACAGTGGAGATGATTGTAGACTTCAGGAAAGTCACTACTCCTCTGCCCCCCCTCACCCTCTCAGGCTCTCCCATCACCACTGCTGATTCCTTCCGCTTCCTAGGCACTACCATCACCAGGGACCTCAAATGGGAGCTGACCATCAGCTCACTCATCAAAAAAGCCCAGCAGAGGATGTTCTTCCTGCGGCAGCTGAGGAAGCTCAAGCTACCCACCAAGATGTTAGTGCAGTTCTACACAGCCATCATCGAGTCCATCCTCACCACCTCCATAACCGTGTGGTACGCAGGAGCCACTGCCAGGGACAGACTAAGGCTGCAGCGCGTCGTGCGCACTGCTGAGAAGGTGATCGGCTGCAAGCTCCCATCTCTCCAGGATCTGTACATCTCCAGGACCCGGAGGCGTGCTGGCCGGATCATAGCCGATCCCTCACACCCTGGTCACGTACTGTTTGCCCCCCTCCCCTCTGGTAGAAGACTTCGGTCCATCCAGACTAAAACCTCCCGTCACATGAACAGCTTCTTCCCCTCTGCCATTAGACTGCTGAACACTAAGTGACTCTCGTGCACCATGTACAGCAGCTCAACCAGACTCATGTCAATCATCACTGTTTTCTTCCTGCATTACCGACTGCACTATATAGTTCTCCACAGTATCTGCTGCTGGCTAATATATATTTTAACTGTTGACCAGTATCACTTAATCTTATCCTACACTTTATTACATGTATAGTTTATTTCTCTTATCTTATCATGTTTAATGTTGCAGCATTGTACCGAGACAAATTCCTAGTTTGTGTACTACATGAACAATGGCAATAAACCTGATTCTGATTCTGATTCTGATTCTGATTCTGACCGGTACATTGTGCTGCAGCACCTCCAAAATCGGTTTTGCACAGCCACCCAGACAGCCAAGGAAACTCCAGTGAGACGCCAACTGAGGATCTCTGCCAATACCGTGAGAAGGCGTGAAGATCCTTTCAAGGGATGATCTTGATGGCAGAGTGGCAACAAAATTGCCACGAGTGGGCTCGTCAGCACAACAAATGGACCCTACAGCAGTGCAACATGGTTCTTTTTTCTGACAAATCCCAATTTTGCCAGTCCAGGGCCCTATGTTGTGTCTGACAGATCAGCCAATGCATCAGCGCTGGAGTCATGGTGTGGGACGGTATTTCAGGTGACTACAGGACACATTCGGTCGTTCTTGATGGCACTTTAACCGCCCGACGGTACATTGACCACATTCTGCAACCTGCTGTGATGCCCTTCTTTCGGGACCACCCTGACCTCCAGGTGTTCCAGCAGGACAATGCTCATCCACATGCCGTCCAAGCCACCAGGTAGTACCTGCAGCAACTGAACTTGATGTCCTTCTTATTCTTCAGATTTATCCCCCATTGAACACTTGTGGGATCAACTTAGGCGACATATTTGAGTCAGAGTACCGGCGCCGCAGAACAGACAGGAACTGGTCATGGCATTGCGGAAGGAGTGGCTAACTATCCCCCAGGACAACATTAGACAGCTTGTGAGGTCCATGCAGAGGCATATTACTGCCTGCATTAACACAAATGGAGGCCATATTCCATATTGAACTTTCTTTTTAAGACAGATGTTTTGTTGTGATCTTGGAAAGTCAGGGTGCTTCTGTTTTGTTCAATTTTGAAAACTGTTGACACACAGATTTTCAATTGTCGATCTCTGATACTGTTTCAAAGATGTCTAAAAATAAATTGCATCCTTTAATTAACCATTTCCATAAAAACGAGTAAAAATGGTGAAGTTTTCTAGAGTGCTGCATTTTCATTGGCAGTGAGTACATCTTTCTAGAAGGAAACGCCTCTATTTAACTCCAACAACATCAAAGCAGTGGACTTCATTTAAACTAAAATTGAGATTCAGCAGGCAGGCAACTGTTTATTTCACTTCAACATCATCTGACACAATGCAACAATGGATATATTGCGCTTGGGACTGAAAATTTCTTGATGCAATTTGCTGTCCTCTCCATCTTCTTTTCAGTCCTTTTACTGCCTGTTCCATCAGGTCCTATAATAAAGTATAGAAGAGCACTGCAGTGTCTATGGTGGAAAAAACCCTCAAGTCTCAAATTTACACGACAATTTCAATAGTCAAATTTAAGTAAAATATTGAAAATTTAAGAGAAAAAAATGATGAATGTATGTGAAAAAGTTCCTAATTTACCAGAAAAAAAAATAGCCATTTGTTGAGAAAAATGTGTTAACTTAAGAATCACAAATGTGCATATTGGTGAATAAAGGTTTGCACATTTCCGAGAGAACAGCCTACAAATTTATGAAAAAAACATTTATCAGTGTACATCCAAACCCACACTGACAGTGCTATTATAGCTGCTAGCATGGTACAGAGCTAGCTAGGTGGCCATGGTTTGTATTGCTATTTTCTTTAAATTCTAGTCACCCCACTAGACATCCATGTTCCCACCTGGTTCACTAATGCACAGCCAATAGATAATGCATCCCAGGTCATTCTTGTCATGAACCGAGCTGGGGATCCTCCCAAGCTCGGCTTCATGGCTGTTTTCTGTTCCTCAGTTATCTGTGCTTTATGTTACCTTTTGAGTTCCATATTGTGTTTCATTGCTTAGCCATGTTTTGTTGTATTTTTGGAACTTATTATTTGCTCTTTGCCATTTGATTATCTTGTGAGTTAGTTGTAATTATTCCTTAGTCTGTGTTTGGTTTTGTGTTTATTTATTTTGGTGCCTGACGGCCATGCCTCCCTCTCCTGTCTACCACTGACAGCTGATTCCAATCTGTTATTGTTTGCTCCTCTCCCTGCTCAGGTTCATACACCCACACATTCCTACACACACGCACACACATACTCGCACACACGAACGCACACCTGTACTCACTCAGCTTACACACACTCACTCACACCGGCAATCACTCTGGTCATTATGTCATGTGCTATTTAAGCTCTGTGTTCCCACTTGTGTTTTCCGGATTATTGTATTGTCGTTTTTGCACAGCCACTGCCTTGTCTTCCACTTTGTCTCTGTTCTGCCAGGACTGTTACTGGGATTGACTCGGACGGCTCCAGCCCTGTGAGTACCATCTTGTTTCCCCTGCGTTCATGTCACGTCTGGAGGCGCATTGAGTCTTTGCTTTAGTTTCCCCCTGCTTCAGTCCCATCTGTAGCGCCTTGGGTCATTTCTCTGTGTTGGACTCACCTCAGAACTCAGAACTCAGAACTCAGAAAAGATTTATTGCCAAGTACATTCACAGTAAATAACTGATAAATATACGAGGGATTTGACTTGACACTGAGAACAACATAGTTGACATTTTCAGTGACGCGGCAGCGTCAGTGACGCGCCTGTCACTGAAGAATGGGAACAGGAAGCAATGGGGGAGAAAAGGATAAACACAATAGGAGAGAGAAAAAAAAGCATTGTTTGTCAGAATACAGGTCATATATGATCAATATTATGATTACAAGAAAAAAAACTCTCAATGCACAAGTAGCAGACAATAGAATCCGTACAGAGACACAAAGAGAGCAGTGAATGAATAATCTTCACATCAGTATAGTGAGTCAGTGTGAGTGAAGGTGTTGAGTGAGGGTGTTGATATCAGTTAAGGACAATAAAGTCTCTTCAGCAGCTGATGTTATGTCTACCGTCTGGCAAAGGCGTGTGTCCTTGGCACAGCAGATGGTATAGTTCGCCAGACAGCTGGCTGTCCTTGAGAGTCAAATGCTGCCCGCCATATTATGAAAACAAAACAAAAACTGCAGATAATCTGGAGGACTGTGACTGTGAGGGCAGGTCGAATAGGTCGAATAGTACTGACTTCAGAGAAAAAACTTTATATTCTCTTACAGATTCAGTGCTTAAATCCTTCTTGGCTGGACGTTGAAATTATCATGGACGGCTCTCAGCGTGATCGTGATGTAATCCATTTTCCTAGACAGTTCTCCATTAGCCGCTGTCAGAGTCCTGCCCAGTTGGTCAATTTGATGGTTAAGCCTCGCCGGGTCTGCATTTTGATAGGCTCCGTCCATCTTCTTCAATTTGCGGTACACCAGAACAATCCCAGATCCAATCAGTAGAATTCCGATGACCATTGCTACGAAGAGGTATAAATCTTCCACATCTTCGATAGAGAGATCACACAGGCACAAGAGTTACCAATTACTTGTGTCCTTCAAATAGCCCGCGGCCGCAGTTCCTGCGGGGCAAATCGGCTCCCCCGGGCCAGAATTTCTCGTTGAAAAAACAGTGTCAATTGCGTTCAAAGCCCAGCTTATTAAATCCATAATTTCGTTTGATAATCAGCAGTAGAGACACGCAGACAGACAATAGCAAGCTGGGATCCAGTCAGTTAGGGGAGGAGAGAGATAAGGAGCCGGAGCTGGAGAAAAAGCGTCTGCTCTCTTTGCGTGCCGTAGAGCGTTCTGGCAGTCATTCCTGTATGCCTAGAGTTATTCATCTGTTTGTTTGTTTGGACTTTTTATGTTTTGTTCAATAAATGCACACAACATCCTCCTGCATTTGGGTTTCAGTCTCTCCTGCCTCAAATAGGCAGGAAACCATGACAATTCTGGCTTATTTTGTTAGATTTTGAACATATATTTAGCACTTTGGCTAGCCAGCCACGGTCAGACTGTCTGTGGCCTCGGAGTTTGCCTTGGCAAGAAGAAGCCAATAGATGACTTGCCTAAAGCTAGGCTAACTGTCAGATTGTGGTTGGGTCTTAAAATTCTTTTCTATATATTCTATCTATCCTCACTAGACACCCCTGTTCCTGCCTGGTCCACTAATCCACAGTTGATAGTATATTTTGCGTGACTGTGGCTTATTTTGCTATATTTTGGATGTAGCAGTCCAGCCTGTGGGATGGCTACCATCTTGGCTAGCCAACTAGGGTCAGACTATCTACTGCCTTGTAGATCACCCTGGCAGACAGAGGGCAACAAACTAGCTCACCTCGTGTTAGCAGAGTTAGAGTTTATTTGAGCTTTCACATAATGACATTCAGCCATTATTTAAGTCAGTTAGTTTGGTCTATCTTCACCATCAGGCGCTAAAAGCTAACCAGGTAGCATTAGCCTCAAAATGGTACATGCCCTGCCTCGACTTCAACCAAACTTTGAGGTGATGAAAGAGGGAGAGAGGAGTGAACTGGGCTCATGAGAATTTAAAGAAACATGCACTGAAACAAGTCGTTCTAAGGAAGCCTGGTTAAAATGGGTTGAAAATTATGCTTAAATGATTAAATGCTGATGTATTTTGACCCAAGTATGTCAGAGGCATTTCATTAAGACCTCTGGGAACTGTGTCAATGTGTGGGAAAAGTGCATCATTTGGTCCCTTTAAAGCTTAAATAAGTTTCTCTGGGGAAAAAAAAAAACTGCATAAAATACTTTAACCCAGAGGTTGTTAACCCCTGACCTGTGAATATGACTTTTCAATTTTTGACCAGATTTCATCTCAGATCAGTGATGAGAAAGTGGAGGGGAGAAAAAAACACTCACCGACTGCCATCATGTAGTCCCATCGGTCCAGCAGACACATGCTGAACTGCAGTCCCTCTGGCGTGAGGCCCGCCGTGATGAGGGTTCGACTGAACTCTGGGTTCTGGCACACAGAGGAGGTCCAGGCTACCAGGAACCAGAGCACCACCAACACAATGATCGCCAGCAGCCGCAGGACCCTCCAGCTGGTCATGTAGGGCGTCCTCTGGGCCGTGCGGGACAGGAACACCTTCAGCACTCTGTCATGGCGAATGAAGAGGACAGCAGTAGCCTGAGTATTAGAAACTGGTGGATGAAGTCCAGATGAGCAACGTAGGAGAGTTAAGTGCTGCCAATGACGACTCACACCCCCGGCTGCTGCTCTTATTAGCATGAACACTTGAATTAAAGGGAGTCCATTCATTTTAGCATATTGGGTTTCATCCATGTTCTGATGCCTGCTGAGCTGCAGGGGGAAGCAAGAGGAAAGAAAATCTGGAAAGGCAAAAATCTTTTTATTCAGTACAAGAAGAGGTTGTTTATTGTTATTTTGCACAATTATTATCAAAAGTGCTATAATACTCAGAAATTGTACTCAGGTTGAAGTAATAATACCTTATGATCATAATTCCTCAAGTAAATAATCACCGAAAATTAATTGTCCTTTTATGAGAAGTTTTATTACAGGATACACAAGTACATTTGTGAAGAAAACTGCACTTTTACTCAAGTATATTTAGTTGTATTCTTTGATTTACTCTTGATTTCACTGATTTAAACTGAATGGGAGTCATTGTTTTCATCTCATCAGATTTGATTCACTTTTTTCAATGAAAAAGGCACAAATTAATGATTAAAAATGGTAATTTTTTGAAAATGTTAAATAATTACAAAAATGACAAATTTATGAGAAAAATAGTACACTGATTAAAAAAAAGTCAGTGACCCTGTTTACATGGTCACGAGTAAACCGAGTAAGCGAGTAAATGAGTAAACAGTTTACTGGGCAAATAAACTAGGTGTGTTAATCCGTTTCTCATAAACCGATAGTGGCCTTTAACTGATAAAGGTAATGGGATTACTCTGTTTACTAGGGTTGAAACGATTAGTCGACGTCATCGATAACGTCGACGATACAAATTTGTTGACAAATATTTTTATTGTTGACAAATTGTTTAATTATAAAGTTTATCTGCATGCCGCGGTTCAGCTGTAACCAGCAGGAGCAAGCTCCATTTAACCGGAACTGCAATGCACGACCGGAACTGCTGAGGGCAGTAGCGCCTCTGTTGTCCGGCATGCGTGAACAATTTCCAGCAAAGAAGAAGAGGAGCACAGCATGGCAAAGTGTGTGTTGTGTTTTGTTTTGCCGGTTGTTACAGAGTTTAAGCGCGAAGTGGCTATATGTGTCTCTCCAACGCAGAGAAAGGAGAATAAAGACCCCCTGTTGTGAAGGTATTAACGTGTGCTCCGTGTCTAACTGGCTGAAGAACCTACCTAGAGCAAAGCCTGTTACCAGCTAAACGAGCCAGGCTAAAATACGGATGTTTTAGCTTTAATTCACATGGAGTCCCGGGAGCCACATTACTGTCTGCTGGGTAAGTTTTAGCGAGTAAAGAAAGTTAGCTCCGCTTATTTTCAAAGGCCAACTGTTTCAAGCTTTAGAAAAATGACAATACTGTTAGTATGTGCTGTTAATGGTAGTTTACCTGTTTGACAATAAGCTCTCTGGTTGCTGAGGGTTGAGCTGTCATACTAACGTGTTGAATGCAGTGACTGAATTGCAGGAGTTGCTATCGCTTTTTCATCTTTGTTAATATTAGCCCTCATTCTGAATATTAGTTACACTGTTACACTGTGTCCAGCTGAGACAAAATGGCATTTAAATGCCTCCTACCCACAGGAGACGGAACGTTAAAGGTGCATTCACACCAAAAGTGAACAGGTGAATTTTTCGCGCAGGACAATTACATTATAACTCAATAACTCTGAGATGCAAACTAGGCGAAGTTGTC
This sequence comes from Pholidichthys leucotaenia, assembly GCA_020510985.1. Lineage (NCBI taxonomy): Eukaryota > Metazoa > Chordata > Actinopteri > Cichliformes > Pholidichthyidae > Pholidichthys > Pholidichthys leucotaenia. The sequence continues at coordinate 59,710,550 of CM035846.1, read as the reverse complement.
TTTAAAATTTCTGCAGCTGTGTTCAACCTGCTGTGGAAATTCCCAAAATAACGTCATGCTTATGTTTACATTATCCAACCGGGGGCTCACCTGAAAATGATGTCTCAAGCCTCCAACACTTTACAGATGATCCCATGTTTATGTTGCTAGCTAGCTTGCTAGGACGTCCGTTGCCGGAAACCGTCGGTAAATAACTCAAAAAACCCGATTCAGCTGAAAAGTTCCCGGTCTTCCTGTCTCCCGGCGAGTGAGTTTCATTTTCTAACTAGTTTACTCTGCAAGGGTAATAATTTTACTATATCTACTAGCTAGCTGACGCAAATGTGCAACGACGAAAATTCGCGCATACTTGCGTCTTCCCATTGATTTTCTATGGATTCGCGCTGCCCGTTCATGTTTGGTGTGAAAGCAGCTTTAGAGGTATTAAACAGCGGCTGAGGTAAAATATGCAGCCCTAACAAGAAGCAGAGATGGTGGACATGAGAAAAATAAACACAACTAGTCGACTAGTTGAAAAAAATAGTCGTTAGATTAGTCGACAACTAAAATAATCTTTAGTTGCAGCCCTACTGTTTACATGACAGTTTAAATAATCAGGTAACTCCAGGAAGCTGATTACACTGGTCAACACCAAATTTATTGTCTAAGTTTTTTTTAGCTGAGTTAGGACAATTTCGATGTGCTGAATCCAATAATCACATTAGTTTTGCTCAATCAGGTCAACTTTTTGAATTATAGCCACATGTTGTTTTATACTTTTTTGTTTACATTTACGGGTATTTTCGCTTTATATGATGCAAAATTCTTTTTTTTGTCATGAAATTCTCTGAATTTTGAACAATGATGACGTAACATTCAATTTACATGTACTTACCTTTATATAAAGGTAAGTACATGCACAGTAATAAGTAAGTACTTGTGGGTAACCCCCACAACATACTGGGACAAGCAGAGCACTCAGCTGGAGCAATTAGCAGAACAATGAGATGTGTGTATTGAGATCAATAGGCAGCTTCTCTTTGTCTAGCTCCTTCCTGCCAGTTTCCTGCTCTGTACTGTGATGCAAATGTGCCTTTCATGTATTGTCGGTAGTGGGGTATTTAAACTGCATATTGCTCTGTAACTCTCTCTCTCTGACCACTGCTTCTACACGCATTGCCTATCTGCTGACGAGAGCCTCTGGGCTCGCTCTAGCCTGCACCCACAGGGCTGGAGTGAGTTTTGTGATGGCGGGATGAATGATCAATAAACACCCTTTAAACTCTCAGTTCGCCGCTTATTATTTTATACCGCTACACTGGTGACCCGACGCAGAAAAGAACACGCTGACAACGAACGCAGCACCCGGCGGTGATTCTCCGACGACAAGCGAACGCAGCAGCCTGACGCAAATGGACTGCCCTCCCTTCTGCTACAGGGAGACCTTGACGCAGAGCCACCACCAGGCGAACTCTCCGGAGATCACCCACGACCGGGAAAGCGGCAGAAAGCTTCATGGTGAGATCTGCACGCCTGAGATCTGCACATCCACGCTGGGACCGGCCGCTCTCACAGCTCCTCCACACGAAAGCGCACGCACCTCATCCTCTCTCCACGACGGCGACCTCCAGGGCTGACGGAGAACGCAGCGTGTGGACCTGAACGCACCATGACCGAACTACAGCAACAGCCTGAACAGGGATGACCATCGGCGCTGACTACGCTGATCTCCAGCAAGCTCCCTGACCCTAACTCGCCTCTACAGCGGTCCTGCCAAGCACCAAACCCCGCACGCATACCGGGGGGTTACGAGGACAGCGCACCACGCACGGGACAATAACGGCTCCACAGACCGCCATCGTCCTTCACCGCTGCACACAGAACCTTCAGGGCTGCTCACACACCTGAAGCACGCACGCAGCTCGCTCACAGGATTTTGTACGGGTCTCAGCCACGGCTGACAAAGGGAATTCAGCCGCCTGCTGTCCCCGAGGGCTTTAGGGCTGCGCACGCACCTAAAGTCAACACACCAAGTCCCTCACTGCTGCAGCTCCTTTTTTTTTCTTCATGGCCGCGAGAGGAGTCAGAGACAAATTTTTCTTCGCACAGCCGCTGTGGACCTCCGCCACGTTCAACGGGACAGCCCCTCAACATCGTGGATCCACATGCAATTTTTGCGCAGCCCAGACAACTTCGTTCCCTGGCCGGCACTTGCTACCCCCACCCCCTCTCTCCCCCTCCGCCGCTTGCACAGAGCTTTTACCGCAGCTCGCTACCAAAACCGGACGATCGAGGCCTCAGCCCCCCGCTGAGCCCTCTGGGGGGGAAGTAGTGTGGGTGACCCCCACAACATACTGGGACAAACAGAGCGCTCAGCTGGAGCAATTAGCAGAACAATGAGATGTGTGTATTGAGATCAATAGGCAGCTTCTCTTTGTCTAGCTCCTTCCTGCCAGTTTCCTGCTCTGTACTGTGATGCAAATGTGCCTTTCATGTATTGTCTGTAGTGGGGTATTTAAACTGCATATCGCTCTGTAACTCGCTCTCTCTGACCACTGCTTCTACACGCATTGCCTATCTGCTGACGAGAGACTCTGGGCTCGCTCTAGCCCGCACCCACAGGGCTGGAGTGAGTTCTGTGATGGCGGGATGAATGATCAATAAACACCCTTTAAACTCTCAGTTCGCCGCTTATTATTTCATGCCGCCACAGTACTAAGTACAGGTTTTTACTTAGAATCAGAATCAGAATCAGAATCAGAATCAGGTTTATTGCCATTGTTCATGTAGTACACAAACTAGGAATTTGTCTCGGTACAATGCTGCAACATTAAACATGATAAGATAAGAGAAATAAACTATACATGTAATAAAGTGTAGGATAAGATTAAGTGATACTGGTCAACAGTTAAAATATATATTAGCCAGCAGCAGATACTGTGGAGAACTATATAGTGCAGTCGGTAATGCAGGAAGAAAACAGTGATGATTGACATGAGTCTGGTTGAGCTGCTGTACATGGTGCACGAGAGTCACTTAGTGTTCAGCAGTCTAATGGCAGAGGGGAAGAAGCTGTTCATGTGACGGGAGGTTTTAGTCTGGATGGACCGAAGTCTTCTACCAGAGGGGAGGGGGGCAAACAGTACATGACCAGGGTGTGAGGGATCGGCTATGATCCGGCCAGCACGCCTCCGGGTCCTGGAGATGTACAGATCCTGGAGAGATGGGAGCTTGCAGCCGATCACCTTCTCAGCAGTGCGCACGACGCGCTGCAGCCTTAGTCTGTCCCTGGCAGTGGCTCCTGCGTACCACACGGTTATGGAGGTGGTGAGGATGGACTCGATGATGGCTGTGTAGAACTGCACTAACATCTTGGTGGGTAGCTTGAGCTTCCTCAGCTGCCGCAGGAAGAACATCCTCTGCTGGGCTTTTTTGATGAGTGAGCTGATGGTCAGCTCCCATTTGAGGTCCCTGGTGATGGTAGTGCCTAGGAAGCGGAAGGAATCAGCAGTGGTGATGGGAGAGCCTGAGAGGGTGAGGGGGGGCAGAGGAGTAGTGACTTTCCTGAAGTCTACAATCATCTCCACTGTCTTCAGAGCGTTCAGCTGCAGGTTGTTATTGCTGCACCAGGACGCCAGCTGGGCCACCTCTCTCCTGTAGGCGGACTCGTCGCCGTTGGAGATGAGCCCGATGAGGGTGGTGTCGTCCGCAAACTTGATCAACTTGACAGACTGGTGGCTGGAGGTGCAGGAGTTGGTGTAAAGGGAGAAGAGTAGGGGGGAAAGTACACAGCCCTGGGGTGATCCGGTGCTGATGCTAGTATAGTCTGAGACAGTCTTTCCCAGCCGCACATGCTGCCTCCGGTCCGTCAGGAAGTCGATGATCCACCTGCAGAGGGAGTCAGGCACGTTGAGCAGGGACAGCTTGTCCCGGAGCAGAGCGGGGCGGATGGTGTTGAATGCGGAGCTGAAGTCCACAAACAGGATCCTGGCGTAGGTTCCCGGGGAGTCCAGGTGCTGCAGGATGGAGTGGAGGGCCAGGTTGACTGCATCGTCTACAGACCTGTTGGCTCGGTAGGCAAACTGCAGCGGGTCCAGGAGAGGGGTGGTGATGGACTTGAGGTGGGACAGGACCAGGCGCTCAAAGGACTTCATGACTACAGAGGTGAGCGCTACAGGTCTGTAGTCATTAAGTCCAGTGATCCGTGGCTTCTTGGGGACAGGGATGATGGTGGAGGATTTGAGGCAGGACGGCACGTGGCATAACTTAAGGGAGGTGTTAAAAATGTCTGTGAATACAGGAGCCAGCTGTTTCGCACAGAGTCTCAGGGTGGAGGGAGACACGCCGTCTGGGCCGGGGGCCTTGCGCGGGTTCAGTCTGGAGAACTGTTTGAGCACATCCTGCTCACTGATGATAAGGGGAGGGGGGGAGGTGGGGGGGGTGCCTTAAATGAAGTAGGGAATGTGGAGGCTGTGGAGCTGGAGGGAGGGGGGGAGTTGGACACAGATGACGAGGTGTCAAAACGGGCATAGTGTTGGGACAGTCTCTGACAAAGGGCTTTGTCATCCTGACCTTTAGGAGCCTGAGGCCGATAGTTGGTGATCTGCCTCAGTCCTCTCCACACGGAAGCCGAATCATTAGCAGTGAACTGCTGCTGGAGTCTCTCTGAGTACACAGATTTAGCCCTCTTCAGCTCTCTGTTAAACCGGTATTTAACCTCCCTGTAGCAGTCCCTGTCTCCACTTTTCAGCGCTGCTTCCTTCTCCTTCCTGATCTGTCTGAGCTTAGCTGTGAACCAGGGTTTGTCATTAGAGTAACTCACCCTGGTGCGTGATGGAAGAATGTTCTCTTCACAAAAGTGGATATATGAGTTCACAGTGTCCGTGTACTCATCCAGATCATGCGTGGCTCCTTTAAGCATGCCCCAGTCAGATATTTCCATGCACGTTTCCAGCTTCTCCTCAGCATCACTGGTCCGTATCTTCGTAGTGCTCACAACAGGTTTAGTGAGCTTCAATCTCTGTCTGTATGTGGGAATGAGGTGAACCATCACGTGATCAGATAATCCCAGCGCAGCTCGAGGGACAGCGCGATATGCGTCTTTCACTGTGGTGTAACAGTGATCCAGTGTGTTTAATCCTCTGGTGGGGCATTTAATAAACTGTTTGTAGCGGGGGAGATCGTGGCTCAGATTGCACTGATTAAAGTCGCCAGCCACTTAGCACCTGATCGAGAGAAACGGATGTCATTTTCAGATTCAGCGGTGCAAAATTGTCTTAAATCAGTTGAAAAAACACAGACAACTTACAAAAAAATTATTTTTGTAACTCTGTGTTATAATCAGTTTGCTCATGACCATGTAACGGGGTCAGTGTTAAGAGTAAAAAAGGACATTGTCACAAATTCATGAGACAAAAAAACTTACAAACTGTAGAGAAAAAAGTCACAAATTTAAAACCCTGCAAATTTATGAGAAAGAAGTTGCTAATTTATGAGGAAAAAACTTGAAAATTTGTGAGAAAATAATCACAAATTCAAGAGAAAAAAACAGCAAATTTATGAGAAAGATACTCAGAAATTTATGAGAAAAAAACTGCAAATTTATGAGAAAAAAACTGAAAATGTATGAGAAAATAATCATAAATTCAAAAGAAAAAAAACTACAGATTTATTAGAAAGAAGTCACAAATTCATGAGAAAAAAACAAAAATTTATGAGAAAATGGTCCCAAATTTATGAGAAAACCCCCCCTGCAAATTTATGAGAAAGAAGTTGCTAATTCAAGAGAAAAAACTGCAAATTTATGAAAAAATACTCAGAAATTTATCAGAAAATAGATGGAAATTTATAAGAAAATGTCAGGAGTTTACAGGATAAAGTTTCAAAATTTAGATTGCAAAATGGCAAATGTAAAAGGAAAAAACATTCAGATTTATCAGAAAAGAGTAATAAATTTATAATTTAAATTTTGACAAGATTCATAAACCTCATTGATAGTGAGAGTAAAGTTGTTACTTTAGACCACAGTTGTAAATAAGAATGTGCTCTTAATCTGTCTTGCCTGGTTAAATAAAGGTTTAATACAAAAAAGATGTTATATTGCAATAAGCAGACAGCAGATTGACTGAGAGGAAAAATCAGACACACTGTGAGTTCAAGTCAGTGAAATCAGAAGGAAATCAAAGCATATGACCAAATGTACTTCAGTAAAAGTGCAGTTTTTCCTGTATATGTGTGCTCAAAACTACTCAGTGAAGTCGAATTATAAGAAGAAGTGACTTGAGTTTGTTGTTCTGCCCACCTCTGTTGTGACTAATGAAACTGCATCCACAGTATAAGGGTCATTTAAAATGAGGAAAATCGGTCAGACCAGATCTGGCAGCACAGGGGGGAGATGAGGCTTGTAAACGGGGATGAATCCAGCTCGTAATTATAAACTCCACCATCCAGACGCAGGAAAGCAGCTGTGCAGCCCGGCTCACATAGCGTCTGTGGAGCTGACTGTGACAAATCTATCTCATCTCTGAGACATTCAGTGGGGCCCGACTGTAAGAGCTCGGCCCCGGGGCATATTTCCCACTATGAGAACTCAAAAAAAAAAATCAAATTGGTAATTTTGCCAAGGAAACACTCCAGCCGGCCTCTGACCTCCTTCTCCTCCATCTCAGCAACGCGGCTCGGAGCAGAGGAGGAGCAGGAAGCTCTGGTGTCGGTTGTTTATGTGAGAGCAGGTACTTCAGCGGGCGGATGCAGAGCGAGCAGAGCCGACATGAAATTCTAATGTTCTTATTGGCAGGAGTGTGTGTGTGTGCGTGCGCGTGGACAGAGAGCTGAATTATTGAGGCTGAGAAAGGCTAACTCGTGTGCAAGCTAATACGAAGAAGAGAGGAGGAGATGGGAAGCTGGGGAGGAGAGATGGAGGTGGATGAGAGGAAACGGCAGAGTGGAAAGTAGCTGGGCAGAGGCTCTCCGTCCGTTCAGCTTCTGCTTTTAATTTAGAGCGATAATTATTCAGAGGGAGGGAATGACCCAGACAGGCAAGGAAGGATGGCCCAGTCTGCGCCAGCCCAGCCAGCATGTCCGCGTGGGCCCCACCAAGGGTTAAATCTGGACTGTCTTCTGGCTTCCATGTTGGCCCGACTGTGTTTCCTCACATGGACTTTACCTGTGGCACAGGTGAGAAGGTAATCTGATTACCCGCCTTAACACAACTGGGTCCGACATGGGCTTAAGATGGGTGAGCAGGTTTCAGTAACACCTGTATCACAGGAAAAATTATGCAAAAAAGTCAGACATTTTCATTTTTTCTCATATATTTGTAAAAAAAAAAAAAACTGTAGCAAATTTATGAGAAAAGATGAAAATTTAGAAGAAAAAAATTGCAAATTTACAAAAAAATTGTAAAATTACTTGAAAATAGTTACAAACTTACAAGAAAATTTTAAGCAAATTTACAATAAAAAAAGCCCTAAATTTATAAGGAAAAAATTGAAAAAGTTGCAAATTAACCTCCCAAGGCAAATTTATGAGAAAGTTCCAAAATCACAAGAAAAAGTTAGCAAATTTACAAGAAAAAAATCAGATCTATGAGGAAAATTTGCAAGTTTACAGCAAAATAAAGTTGAAAATTTATGAGAAAGTTTCAGATTTTCAACAAAAATTTCTCAAATTAGGGGCAAAAAAGTCACAAATTCACAAAAAAATAGCAAATTTATGAGAAAATAAGTTGAAAAAATCGGTAAACAGGTAAAGTCCATGGGGGCAAACACAGATGGGCCAACGTGGAATCCATGGACAAACCCACAAGGACCCCACATGGACATGCTGGCTGGGAACGTCCCACGTTTTGGCTCTCACTCCAGCCCTGGAGTCTTCCGTCTCTGGGGAACTGGCTCATGTTTAAAACCATTTTACTTTCACTGTTTTTCCATCGACAACAGAGAGGAAAAAAGAGATCAATGATAAATGACTGACAGGTCTCCTAGCCCATCTACAGCCCTCATGCGATCATGTAGCTGCTCCTGATTGGACAGCATCTGTCATTGTGGGCGGGCTCCATTTGGATTTTAAAAACAGGAATCGTGGCGACTCAGCAGTTAAACTTCCTCTGATATCGCAAAAACAAACTGCTGGTTTCAATGTTTTGCATCGCAGGTGTTACAGCAGAATCTGTCACCCATCAGCATAAGCGACTGCAGAGTGCATGTTCTGACACGCTGCAAATTTTGGTGTAACACAGGACTTCTAAACCCAGAAATACTGCCACTTGGCAGTAAATATTATCTGATATCTTGAAAACAAATCAGCAGAAATATTTGTGACCCGTGCTGGCAAAATGAGTCGGAATGCACACCGCGTCATTACGAGCTGCAGATAGGAGAAGTCATAAATTATCACTCTTTCTTTGTTTGCTAGCAGCAAGTCCCGGGAAAAAACCCATGAGTGCCTTGGAAAGCTGAGTAAACGTACTTAAAAATACATATGTTTTTGCGGAAGATGTAACTCCCGACCGATTGAACGCGAGTTTTAAACCTAGCCAAAATATAAACAAATCGTCTTCTGCCGGTGTCTGTTTTTGCACAATTCCTACAAATTCAATATCATTTTGAAGGTCTTGTTATGACCTGAGCGCCGGTTCTGATCGCGCTCGGGCTTAGTTATTTCTCGCTGCCGGCATTGACAGCTGCGGGCTGTATTCTGGCCTCACCGGGCTCTTATTGTGAAAGTGCTCGGTGGGGCTTCCGCCTGTCAACGGCCGGTCAGCTGATTGTCATTACCGTCGTTAGTGCTTCGCCCTTTTAAGCCCGGCACTGACGATGGTAAGATGCAGGAATATTAGTCGACATTGGTCAACGTTACGTCTGAGTGGCTTCATCCTGCCAAGCCCTGGGTCTGCACCTCGTCATACCTGTGAGTGCCGCAGACCTTCATGTTAGGTCTGTCATCTTAGTTATGTCACAGTTAGCTCGTAGCGGCTGGGTTAGCCCTACGAGCCCAAGCCTCAGTCATGTGTTTGTTTGCCCTTATGGGTTCATAGTTGTGTTTTGTCACGTCAGGAAATAAATTAACATCTTAGCCAAACTCTCTGGTGAACTCTGTGGCATCTCTTGGTGATCCGCGAGGATCACCACATGACAGTATACTCCTGCCAGGTCGCCCAAACGGGGGCGCCGCATTGAGACGCCGTTTCACCGGGAGTTTGTGCCTTAACTGGACTGTTGTTTCTTCTCGTTCGGGTGTCAACATCTGGGAGAATGCCGTCATCCAGGGGCCGCAGTCGGCGCCTGGACCAGGAGCTAGCGAGCGCGCTGGAATACGCCGATGGGGCACTCCTCGCCACTACATTCGACGACACCTCCAGTTGTATGCGTTGGCATCTGAACGTCGCTGAGAAGTTTCTGGACAACCTTCCCCTCGACTACGACGACCATCCGGAGGTAAGATCGAGGTGGGAGGAACTCGCCACTCAGCGCGAGGTTCTTCGTGTGCTGGAGGAGGAAGAGAGCGGGAAGCAGAGGAGGAGGCATCCTCGCTCCCCGCGTTGGTGTCCCATTCCCGTCCCGGAGCAGGTCCAGGAGTACGCGCCGTCTGGGGGCTGACAAGGACGTCGGCGTAACGGCGCGGGCAACCCTCAGCGGAATCCCCGGCTGGACTCGCTGCCGGCGTATCCCATCAGCGAATCTCCGAGAGCGGCCCCACCTCGTTTTCCCAGGGGGCCCTCTGTCGCCATCCAGCGGGGAGAAGGAGGAACGACGTCCCCCACAGCAGGAACCATCTCTGCCCCCGGAGGAAGGCAAGTGCTCGTTTGTTTGTCACATCTTAATAATGATCTGCCTTGTCTGACTCCTGGGGGCGGAGTTCGGGGTTCGCAGCCCCCCGAGCTCCCTCCACCTGCTGCGGATAAAATTATTAAACCTACTGCCTCTGTGTTCTCCCCCATTGAGCAGTCCGCGACGCCAGGCCAGCGTCGCCGGACGAAGAGGGCCCCTGCAGTGCTGGATAGCCTGCATCCGGCCCTGCAGTCACGTCTTGGACGGAGGAGAGGAGCGGACTGCGGCCCGGAGCCTGAGCCGACGAAGAAGCGTCCCCGGGTCTCCTCGCCGGAGCGGTCCGAGCCAGTGGGTCAAGGGTTCCCTGCCTCCACGCCATACGGGTCGTCGGCGTGGACAACAGCGTGGGAGGAACCTGAGGCTGCTGATGACATCATGCCAGCTGCGGAGCCCGACGCAGCTGAGTCCGAGTCAGCTGACGAGAGTCGCCCTGAACCCGGATCGTCGGAGTCCTGGGTGGCAATGGAACCCGAGTGCAGGCAAGTGCTCCCTCTTATGTCTCTGTCCTCTTTTGTTGAGCATTTTTGCCTGCCTCTCGGGGAGACGAGTGAGGAGCAGCCGTCTGCTGCGCCCGAGCTCGTCTCGCTGGGTTCCATTGCTACCGGTGATACTGATCCCGGTTTTCCTGTCCCCGAGCTTTGTTTTAGTGTCGCCGGCGGGGAACGGGTCGGAGTCACCGAGGTGGAGGTCCCAGGTTTGGGGGTGGAGTTCGTCAGCGGAGCTGCACCGGAGGCCCAATCGGGTCCCACCGCAGGGGCGGTTTCGGCCCAATCGGGGTCCGACGTGGGTTCATCGGAGGCCCAATCGGGGTACACCACGGGTGCGGTTCTGGCCCAATCGGGGCCCAACGTGGGTGCAGCTGGGACCCAATCTGGGTCCAGCGGTGATGCAGCGCGAGCGTGGTCCATTGGCGGAGGAGGAGCTGCAGACCCTTCTTCGCAGAGCAGATTCTTGGCTCGCCCTGCTCACCGACCCCCTCGGAGTCACCGCCCCTTTTCATCATCGCCGGGGGTCATGGGGGTCCCTGTTCGCTCGCCCCGGTTCTCCCGAGTTTTGTTCTCGTCAGGGAGGCCGCTGCGGGTTGTTGATGCCTTGGACTGGTGGCTGAGGGACACGGGTCGGCCGCCGGAGGGACTGTTTCGCCGGTTCGGCGCCTCGGTTCGGCGCCTCGGTTCGGCGCCTCGGTTCGGCCACCCGACCTGTTATGTGTGCCATGGGGCTACCTAGTTCAACCACCGGAGAATCGGACGTGCGGGACTTTGGACTCTGGTGAGCCGCCTGGTCTGCCTCCGTTGACCATCGGTCGACATAAACTGTCGGGGGGTGGTAGTGGTCCCTGGGTGTGTCTCTGTATTTGTGCTTTTTTTTCTTTGTCCTGGTTATGTTGTATCTAGTGCTCATGCCTTTGTTTTGAAAGCCACAGTCAAGTCATAGTCATGTTATGTCAAAGCAATTTTAGATTGTCTCTTGTGTTTTTGAAAGCCACAGTCTAGCCATAGTAAAGTTATGCTAAGCAATTTTAGATTGCTTCATGTGTGTTTGCAGTAGCCCTGCTGGCTTATGTATAGTCTGGGTAGAGCGTGTAGTGCTCTAGTCTTTTTTTTTGTTTGTTTCATGTATAGTTTGGTTTGAGCGAGTAATGCTCTGTTTTTGTTTCATAGTCTGGTATGAGCGGGTATGCTCTGTTTTTTGTTTTTTCATGTATAGTCTGGTATGAGCGAGTATGCTCTATTTTTGCATTTAATTTTCTGAACCTGTAGTTCTGGTTTTTTTGTTTTCCCTTGTACATTTTTTCTTGTTAGTCTTGTCATTGTCTTGTATGGTTTTTTTGTCTTGTCATTGTCTTGTATGATTTTTTTGTCTTGCTCATGGGTTGGTTTCTCTCCCTCCGCACCTGTCCCCCAACCCCACACCCTGGGGGGGCGGGGGGGCAGGGTGGTTCCTTGGGGCGTTCGGAGTCCGCCCGTGGAGGAAGGGTACTGTTATGACCCGAGCGCCGGTTCTGATCGCGCTCGGGCTTAGTTATTTCTCGCTGCCGGCATTGACAGCTGCGGGCTGTATTCTGGCCTCACCGGGCTCTTATTGTGAAAGTGCTCGGTGGGGCTTCCGCCTGTCAACGGCCGGTCAGCTGATTGTCATTACCGTCGTTAGTGCTTCGCCCTTTTAAGCCCGGCACTGACAACGGTAAGACGCAGGAATATTAGTCGACATTGGTCAACGTTACGTCTGAGTGGCTTCATCCTGCCAAGCCCTGGGTCTGCGCCTCGTCATACCTGTGAGTGCCGCAGACCTTCATGTCAGGTCTGTCATCTTAGTTATGTCACAGTTAGCTCATAGCGGCTGGGTTAGCCCTACGAGCCCAAGTCTCAGTCATGTGTTTGTTTGCCCTTATGGGTTCATAGTTGTGTTTTGTCACGTCAGGAAATAAATTAACATCTTAGCCAAACTCTCTGGTGAACTCTGTGGTGTCTCTTGGTGATCCGCGAGGATCACCACATGACAGGTCTTTCAATAGAGAATATGGAAAAAAACATTATCTGTCACGAGTCTGAGCCAGAGCTCAGACTCCCCTTGTAGTTTTGAGTGTTTTTCTGTCTGTTATTATTTTCTTGTTAGTTTGTTATGTTGTTTGGGTGACACAAGCCTCTTTCTGTCACCATGGGGTGAGACGCCGGCTCGGCGCTCAGCCCATGCTCCTTTTATCCCTGCCTCTCATTGGGCAGTGCCTCAGCTGGTTCCCAGCTGTCAGTGTCACGGGACGGCTGGGGCCAATTAATCCTCATCAGCTGGGGCGCTGTTAATGAGTATAAAGAGGAGCAGCTTTGATCATTCGGGGCTGCGACATAAGCACTGCTAGGCTGAAGCCCCTTCGTCTGGTGTCAGCCTCAACTCCCCTTGCAGCATTCCGGTGTTTGTATCCCGCTGTGAGTATGCACGTCTTGTTACCCCCATGTCCGGTACGAGCTACCTACCCCTGCGCTGTGCAGCCTGAGAATGTACGTCTGTATGAGTGTCTGTGCTCTCCTCATCCCTTATCCCTTACCCAGAATAAAACATCTCGACTCACTGGCTTGTCCCTGGCTCTGATTGCCCGGCTCCCTAGAGCCGGATATGACAGTATGTCGCAGCCAGAAGAGTTGCCGGCGGCCGTGAGTCGCTGTGGAAATGTACCTTTCTGTCCGGGTGTCAGCGCTGCTAGCATGCCGTTTCCCAGGAGTCACTTCCGGCGCCAGGGCGACGGGCTGAGGTCCATCTCGGAGGCAGTCGACGGGACGTTCTTCACCCTGCACGACGCCTCCAACGCGAGACGCTGGCATCCGGGCCGTGCTGAGGAACTCCTGGACTGTCACCCTCACTCTCTGTACCATCTGGAGGACAGTGCCAGGATAGACGCTGCAGGTACACAGCGAGAGAAGCTCCACGGGGTGGATGGAAATCCCGGCAGGGAGTCGAAGTGGGCGACGTCTTTCCCCGCTTCGGAGTCCCGTTCCTGCCGCTATTCCAGTCCGGGAGTTCGCGCCAACCAGAGGACTTCCCCCGACCTGCGCCACGTCACTCGGGATTCCCTTCGAGGAGCCGCAGCTGACGGCAGTTATGTCCGGGGTCGAGTGGCTGTCGCGAGCTCTACTGTGTTTCCTGTCACCACCTTCAGGCATGTGGCGGCGGCAGTGAGATTGATGGTGAGGACTTCAGGGCTACGAAGCCTTCCCGTGCTCGACGCCTTCCTCGTCTCGATCTCCGATCTGGAGCGGCGAATCCTGGGTTTCCCCCTCGCTTCGTCCCCTGGGAGTAGTCGTCATCACATCGCCGAGTCACCTCTGCACGAACCTCGTCCGGATCCAGTTCTGGGTCATCGTCAGGACCGTTCCTCCCACGCAGCTGTCATCCCTTCGCCTCGTCAGTGTGGAGATTCTACAGCCTCGTCCCCTGAGCCTCGTTCCCCCGCTGTCATTCCTGGACATTCGGGCTGGCTCACCCCGGCTGTTTCCCCCTCCTCCTCGACGCGCTTCCTGACCGCTGTGTGTGCCTGGAATCCCGGCCTGGTGAGCTCTCTGCTGGAGACAACGCGAGCGATCCTCAGACGAATTCCCGGGGGGTCCTCCGTTATCGCCGGGCGGGGAGAGGAAGAAGCAGATTCCACTACAGCAGGCGATACTCAACCTCCAGGGGGCAGGCAAGTCATTGTTTTTTCACACCTGCTTAATGATTTGCTCTGTCACATCCCTGGAGGAGAAGTTCAGGGTTCGCAGCTCCCTGAACTCTCCCCACCTGCTGTAACCTGTATGCCTAATCCCGCATCCTCTGTGTCTCTCTCCGCCGAGCGGTCCCCGGCTCCGGGTCAACGTGGTGGGATATGGAGAGGGCCTGTGGTTCCGCAGCTACATTGCGGACGGAGGAGGGGGACTGACTGCTGCGTGGAGTCTACGCTGACGACTGAGCGTCTCTGGGTCTCCACGGAGGAGCGGTTCGGTCCAGCGGGACGAGATTCTTCTGGCTTCACGCCGAGTGGGTCGTCGGCGGGGTTACCTGAGCTGGAGGGATCTCAAGCTGCGCTGACCATCGTGCTGGCTGCGGGGCCCGACGCGGCTAGATGGGAGCCTGACAACGACCTCCTGACGACGGATCCTGGATCTTCGCAGTCCTGGACGGCGTCAGAACCCGAGATCAGGCGAGTGCTCTCCTTTCTTTTCTTTCTTTTTATCTTTGAGCACTTCAGCCTATCTCCAGGGGAGACGAGCAGGGTGCAGCCGCCCGCTGCGTCTGAGCTCGTCTCGCCGGGTTCTGGCGCTGCCGGTGATCCTGATCCCGGTTCTGTTTTCTCTTCTGAGCCTTCTTCCAGGGTCACCGGCGAGGAGTTGCTGTTCCTCGTGGTGCTGGAGGGTCCGGGTTCAACGTTGGAGGTCGGTTCTGGTGCAGTGTCCAACGTGGGTTCGCCCGAGACCCGATCGGGGTCCAACGTGGGTTCGCCTGAGGCCCGATCGGGGTCCGACGTGGGTGCTGCCCCAGTGTTGTCCAGGTCCGGTGAGGAGGTGGCCGTTTCCCTGAGGCCCGCCGCCCTCGTCATCGGCTCTCCCCTGAGCCTCTTCCACCGGGATCCGCTCTGACCCTTCGTCCGTCTCAACGGTCCTGGTGGTTGAGTGATGCGGGTCGACGACCCGACCCGCAAAACTTTCGGTTCGGCGATCTGGTTTCCCCCCACTGGTCTGTGTTTGCCTTTGGGCGGCCTGGTTCGGCAGCCGTTGGACTGGATTCCTGGGATCTGGGTCCAGAGTTCGCCGTCCGAACATTTCTCTTCCCCGGGTTGCCAACTGGACAATGGGCGGGGAGATTACCAGAACAATTCCGGCCGTTTTGGACTCTGCCTGCCGTCTCCTCGGGTGTCCTTTACTTCTTTTATTATTATTGAGGTCACTCGGGTGTAGTTTCTTTGTCCATTAGGGGAATATATGTTTTTGTGCTGTGTGTTGTTTTTTTTAACCATACTCAGCATTTTTATCGTATTGTTATCCTGTTACCCTGTCACCTTTTTTTCCTCTTGGTGACTCACCTTATGTATCGCGCTGTGTATTGCATTTTCTTATCTTTACTCAGCGTTTTCATTCATCCTTACCTTAGCCTTGGCCTCGTCGGTGCATCATGGAGTATGCGTGTGGTTTCCTGTTCAACCATACTCTGTGATCACCCCATTCTGTCTTATTATCCTCGTGGGGGGCCTTCCCTGGCCCCGACTTTAACATTGACTGTGTTTGTTATTGTTTGAAGTAATGTTTCATTCCCACTTAACCGTACTTCATTATTACCCATTTGTCCTTGTCACCTCTGTTTCTTTAGGTGATCTTTTATATATTCAGTGCTGTGTGTTTTGTTTTCTTTAGTATCCATGCACAGCGTTTTTCATCATTTTTTGTCCTGACCTTTGTCTTGTTGGTGCATTATGGAGTAGTGTGTTTTGTTCCCCTTAACTATACTCTGTGATTGCTTTATTCATTCCTGCCACCTTTTTGGTGGGTTTTTGGTTTTCTTTTTTTTGCCCCGATCTATACGTTATTTGTATGCTGTCTGTAGTCGTATTTGGTATTTTCCCTACCTGTGTCCTAACTCAGTTTTCTCCCTAACTGTGCTCTGGGTTAATCCTTTTCCCTGTGTTGTAGGGTATTGTATTTGGGTTTTTTTTTCTCTGCCCTGCTGCCCTACATTGGTCTGTTTTTTTTTTTTTTTTTTTTTTTTTTTTTTTTTTTTTTTTGTCCTTCCCTTTGCATCTTCCCCTCCGGTCCTGCCTCCCTTCCGCCCACCCTAGGTGGGGAGGGGGGGGGGGGCTGGGATGTTCCTGGTCGTTCGGGAGCCCGACCGTGAGGGGGAGGCTCTGTCACCATGGGGTGAGACGCCGGCTCGGCGCTCAGCCCATGCTCCTTTTATCCCTGCCTCTCATTGGGCAGTGCCTCAGCTGGTTCCCAGCTGTCAGTGTCACGGGACGGCTGGGGCCAATTAATCCTCATCAGCTGGGGCGCTGTTAATGAGTATAAAGAGGAGCAGCTTTGATCATTCGGGGCTGCGACATAAGCACTGCTAGGCTGAAGCCCCTTCGTCTGGTGTCAGCCTCAACTCCCCTTGCAGCATTCCGGTGTTTGTATCCCGCTGTGAGTATGCACGTCTTGTTACCCCCATGTCCGGTACGAGCTACCTACCCCTGCGCTGTGCAGCCTGAGAATGTACGTCTGTATGAGTGTCTGTGCTCTCCTCATCCCTTATCCCTTACCCAGAATAAAACATCTCGACTCACTGGCTTGTCCCTGGCTCTGATTGCCCGGCTCCCTAGAGCCGGATATGACACTTTCCTCCGTTCCCAGACACACCCACCTTTCACTCACAGTTTGTTTCAGTTCATCAGCTGTGAGTGATTGTGTTTGAGGACACCTGCTTCTTTTCCTCTCACTGCTTTCAGTCTGCCCTCCCATCAGCTGGGAGCAGTTACGCAATTAGTTCCTGCCGGCTCAGCTCTCACACCTGCTGCTCACTGAATTCCACATATTTAAAAACTGCCCTTTCACTCTGTCCTTGTGGCAGTCACAATTGTGTTCAGACTGGACTACTCTCTCTATGGTCAGTCTCCTCCTCCTTTGCCTCCAGAGTGTGCTTAGCTCTGGAGAAGTCAACTCTGTGTAAGTTACTCTTGTTTGCATATTTTGTACTCGTCAACACCGTTATTTCTGGACTTCTGTTCTTTCCTTTAATAAATGTCTCTACTGCAGTCAAGCGCCTGGGTTTGTTTTTGCCCCGGAGGGGCGTACATGACATTACCTCAGTTTTGAGAATTTCCTCAGTGACTCATTCTGCCAGCACAGGTCACATTTGAGAAAATATTTGTGTTTAATCCCCAAATTCGTTTTTAACTTCACAGCTGCTTTTTTAAATGTTTAGCACCGGTTTAATGTGCTGCGCTAGATGGAGATCATTTCATCTTGGCCTATAGATCATGTCACAGTTCACGAGGGAAATCCAACCTGAATAGACTTTTCTGGGCTCCAGGTAAAGCAAAAGGCAGGTCAAAATGAAGGGCCAGCACCACGTTTGGTCTGAAAGTCCCAATACCCACTTTACACAGGGGTGGGGATCGTTGAGAGATTGCTGAGTGGTGGAAAAATGGCTAGTTCTTTCAATGATCTCTCAGTGATATTCAGTGATCTCCACAGTCCTCAAAGTTTTGACTCAGTCCAAAACAATCTCTCAACAAGCACCAAAGGGAAGCAGACTCTCAAGGAATGAATGAATGAATGAATCTTTATTTCGGATAAATTAGATTAAAAGATTAAAAGAAAGGAACAGAATAATATAACAAAGGGGGAAAAATCAATCAATCAATTAATCTTTATTTCGGATAGATTAAAAGTACAGATTAAAAGAAACAGAATAATATAACAAAGGGGGAAAGAAAATCCAACAAGGTCAAATTAAACAAGAACTCCTCGGATTATACAACTCAACAAAAGTTATCCAAAATGGGTGATGGCTGAAGCCGCAGGTTATATTGCCCACCCATGTTCCATCGAGCGCTTAACGACCTCATCAATCTCTCAATGATCTCTCAGTCATCTCTAGTTTTGGGGTGGAAAAATCTGGCCTTCATTGATTTTAAGACCTCAAAGATCACTGGGAGATCGATGAGACTGTTAAGTGTTGAAGGAGTACTCAATGATCTCATCAATCTCCCAATGATCTCTCAGCCATCTTCTAATGAACTCCAAATTTTTCCACTCCAAAGATAAAGATGGCTGAGAGATCAGACCGGGATCACAGAATGTTCAATGAAAGACCAGTAAGAGTCCAGAAAGACCACGGCAGAGCTTGCTGAGATAAATATGCAACAGTGAGACACAGAATTTTCCCTAGACAGTGAGCTATTAGGTATACAGCATATTGGAGTATGGGTTGGGATTTTGACAACAGAAAAATGATTAATCTATGAGTAGAGAAAATGCAAAAATGGAACATAAACCATCAGTTCACTATCTTTCAGAAGAATCAAAGACCGCCATCATATGATAACCTTGGGCAGAAGTTGACAACCTCTACTTTGAAAAGAAACATTGTCAACAATAGTTGGTCAAAAAAAATAAATCTGCATGGAGCTGGGAAACATATTTGAATCTTAAAATGGCCCAGTTGTACGAATGAACTGGACTGTCAAAGGCTACGTTCACACTGCAGCTTTTAATGCTCAATTCCAATTTTTTTTGCACAAATGTGACCCATATCTGATTTTTTAATGACAGTCTGAACAACATGTCCAATTTTCTTCACACCAGACCCAGGCCACTTTCATATGAGGTCCTAATTCAGATACGTATCTGATATTTTCAAAAGCGACCTCCGTCTGAACGGTCATGTCACATTTCATCTGACTTTTTCCTCATTGAAGTGAGACAGACGCTACAATTCCGAGGTGGAGGATGCAGCCAGCATGGCAGACACCATTGATTTGTGCTCTCTTTTTAATCAATCTTCTTCCCTTTATCGCTGGATTGTAATTTTGTTGGCTCCGACTGCACAATAACTTCAAAATTTCAGGGGGAGGGGGAGTTCGGGGCTGAAACCGTCAGACATTTACAGGCGCACAAAACGGCACATTTACTAGACGCTGCAAATTCCTTTTTCCTTCCTGGCTGCTGTAATATCTAAAATGTAAAGTTAATATTGACACGACTGTGGAGCGGAATGGCCAGATATGGGGACACACAGGAGAGGGGAGTCTCTGGCGGCTCCTCCTTCCTGTGCGGGGGGTGTGTGTGTGTCTCATTTTAAAGAGGGCTGTTTAATCAATCAGTTCTGTTAAAGCAGAGCTGATCACAGCAGTCATCTGGCCTGTAGAGGAATGAAGCTGGTCTCATATTTATGATTTTAATATTTTATTTTGCTGTGCTGCATCAGAGTGAAGAAGTTCTGCCCCCCCCCCCACACACACACACACAATCGTTCTGGGCTCATATTCACTTCCGTAAACACAACGCTGTGTCTGACGTTACGTTTTCTTCTGCGCATGCGGGTCACTTCATAGCTGTAGATCGTTCACACTGGAGACTGATTGAGGTTGCATTTAAGTTGTAATGTGAACGCCCACACACAAAAAAAAAATCAGACCTCAGCAAAAAAATTGAACTGACCGTCAAGACCTGCAGTATGACTGTAGCCAAAAATAAAAATCAGTAAAGTAAAAGAATTTCACAACTTTTTGCTACTTGCTACGGGCAAGACAGCTATGTGTGACTCTGGAGCCGCAGGTTGCAGACTCCTGCCTAACCCTGCACATAAGAATGAGAGCCTGGGGGTAAGAAACAGCAGCAGTACCTGTACAGCTTGAGGACCACAGTGCCATACATGACGGCGAAGCCGAGCAGGCGCACCCACCGCAGGAGGATGCAGCGGAACACGCTGGGACTGAAGTAGAGAATCATCACCTATGGAGAAGCACAGCTGGGTCAGTGTTTACATCTATTACACACACACACACACACACACACACACACACACACACACACACACACACCCACACACACACACACACACACACAGAGATGCGTTTCTGTTCTGTTTACCAAGAAGAAAGCAGATATGAAAATGAGGCGAGCTGCGGGAGTGGGAGCTGGAGGCAGATTTGCCCTGGCAGACGCCTCCACAGCGCCACTGACATTTCTCAGCTGTGTGTCTCTCGCATGTTTGCTTCAGCACAGCTGATGTAGGAAACTGTATCGGCGGTGACATTTAACCATCGAGCGTTCTGCACACGAGTGTTTGGGATGTTTATCTGCGTGGTGAAATGCATTTCCACGTTTTTCAGCACCTGTGATGTCCACGGCGTCACCTCTGGTCTCCGATTGTTCCGTGTTTGCAATAAAGCAAAACTAATTAGCTAGAACTGGATTATGCTGCACTCACGTTCAACCCACAGCTATTGATCAGTCATTAACAGGTGCTGGATGCCACCTGGACACAGTTCAGTCTACACATGACAGCTGAGGAGCTGCTATTTTGAACTGTCCAACTAGGAGAAGCTGCTGCTGCCTGGGACTGCCCAACCTGCTAGACTAAGGTCCAAACTGACAGTAGAGAACTACAGAAACATCTACAGAAACGTGGTCTGATGGTCTGGGAAGGAAGGGGGATTGATTCATTCTACTTTCTTAACCCCTTAATCTTTTGTTATGTTTATTGAAAAGACAGTTCTCACAGGTTTTTGTCATGGTTCTGGCTGAGAGCATTACTCTCTTGTCTGGTTATGCGACCTCCTCATCAGGTATCAGGCACAGCTGGTGACTTTTCACCCCTCAGGTGACTGATGAACTGCCGCGTCCTCTTAAGGAGCGCTCAGCTGTCAGACCCACGAGGGACTGTCAAGTCTCACAAGCCTTCCTGTCCCGACTCTGAAGCTCAGTAAGCTACTGCAGCCCATCTGTTCTGACTTGTGCTCCTTCACCCTGCCACCGAGTTCTCCCTCTCACTCCTGCACGCTTACACAGCCTCCACTCATCATCTGGCTCTCTAGCCCTCCTTGTCGATGCCCAACCAGACCTCCGGGTAAGAATTCTGTACCGTCGCATTATTTGGCTAACAGCTGATGAATGAAAAAAATGAGAGAAAGAAGAGGATGGATGAAGGAAAGATGGTGAAGCAGGAAGTTCTGAGTATTAGCAAGGCAGAAGTGAGGGCAGCTTTGAAGAGGATGAAGAATGGAAATAGAGAAGGTCAGAAGGAGTTGGACTGTGTCTTTGTCGATCTAGTGAATCCACTGAGAAATGGCACTGCAAACTCTTTTAGCATAACATATTGACCGTGTCTGTTACATATTTACAGACGTCTCCGTGTTATCAGGGTAATACACAAGACAAACCGCTACTCTGACCCATTTTGCAACTTTCTCCCACATTATCCGTTTTAAAATCCATTTCCCGTGACAGAGCTACACCATTCCATCTCAGTTTATGTCCCCTGAGGCTAGATGGAGCTTACCGCTATGAACTTTTTCAGGCTATAACATAATACATCAGAGTAAACTGCGTCTGGCTCAGGGGGGATTTGGAGGGAACAGCTGTCACAACTATTATTCAAGTGTTAGACTTACAGGACCTTTATTTTACAAGTGAAAATCATCTATTATATCGTGCCAAACTGCATGTGAAGAATAAACTGTTAAAACCTAGCAACAGCACACAGAAAGTAATGACAATCGGTGGAAGCTCAAACCCAACAATCAAAGCTGATGGCAAGGAAATAGCAGACGTGACAGGTTTACATGCCTGGAAAGTGGAACTGACATTAAGAGAGAAACAGGTGCTGCTGCTAAATCCCACATTACTAAAGCAAGCTACACATTTGCCCAACTCCAACTAGTCTGAAAATCGAGAATCATCACTCTGCAAACTAAAATGAGACTTTTCAAAACAAACGTCAAGTCTGTGTTATTATATACTTCCAAAGGTTTGAAAATTTGATCTGAAATAAGGAAGAAATGTTATGTCTAGCTGTCGGAGGGGCAGAGATGACAGACTCAAACGCAGGTATGAGTTTCAGCAATTTATTGAGGAATAAACTAAGGGTGCAGCACGGGGGCTGGTAAAAATACATACATAAAACTAAATGCAAATACAAGAACGATAACTAAAGGTACAAACCAGACTGGAGTGTGGTGAAAGGCAGAGGAGTGACCATCATAACATGGACTTATTTCACGGTGGGGAACAGAGGAATGAGGGGAGATATATACAAACACGAGTCAGGGCAAATGAGAAACAGCTGATGAGAATTAAGAAACGAAACATAAATAGCATATCCTGGTGGTGAACTGGAGGAGAATTACAACAATAAGGCTACAGGAAAAACTGGCATGTCTTCAAAATAAAACCAAACACAGAAACTAGGATAAGCTAAGCAGTAAGCGTAATAGTCAAGATAATAATAACCAAGAATATAAAAGCACACTGACATAACGTTCGGCTCAGGAGACGCACACACACAGGCTCAGAGTAGTTCAAACCGTTTATTAACAACAGGAATGTTTGGGTGCGTGTCTGCGGAATGTTAATGTGTTGGTAGTGGCGTCTGCTTCGGACCCAGAGGCAGGAGACCGTTCAGCCGGCAACCCTATGGGAGAAATCAGACACAGGGTGATGAGCACACACCAACACAGGAGGAGAATAGGCGAGGGAGAGAAGCTTACTTGTTTAGGACAGATGACTGGCGCTTCAAGGATGGAAGCCCGGGAGACAGCCACCTGCAGGGCTCGGTGCAGCAGCGAGGAGAGACGAGGGACGGGATAGTCCGCCGCCGAGGAATCCACCTGTGCACAGGGGAGCAGACTGGAAAGATGAGGTAAGTGATCTTCTTACCGGTAACGAGGATGCTGAAGAGAATGTGGTAGAAGCCCATGAAAGGGAAATGAAGTCTACGGCTTCAGACCGAAGCTCAGGGCGAGGCGGCTTATATCCCTCGCCACTGATGACTGACAGGTGTGTGAGCAGGTGGCGCCGTTGATGAGCGGCGCGGCGTGACAGTACTCCCCCCTCTAGCAGCGCCTCCTGGCGATGGCTTATCCGGGTGCGCTCGGTGGAAGTCCGCGATGAGCGATGGGTCCAACACAAACGACGGGGGCACCCACTGTCGATGCTCGGGCCCATAGCCCTCCCAGTCCACCAAGTATTGCAACCCACGACCCCGGCGCCGGGAGTCCAGGATGGAGGAGACGGACCAGGCCGGATGGCCACCAACCATCCGGGGTGCGGGTTGCGCTGCAGGAGGAGGGCAAAGGGGGTCGGTAACTGCCAGCTTCACCTTCGACACGTGGAAAGTGGGATGGATGCGGAGGGAGGGGGGAATAGCCACGCGCACAGCCACCGGGTTGATGATCCGGGAGATGGGAAAGGGACCCATGAAGCGCTGTGCCAGCTTTCTCCTCTCGCCTTTTAGGGTGACGTCCTGGGTGGAAACGTAGACAAGTTGCCCAACTCTGTACGCCGGGGCAGGTCTTCTACGCCGGTCCGCCACGGTCCTGTTGCGCTCCGCTGTGCGTAAAAGCGCATGACGCGCGGCGGCCCAGATGGAGCGGAACTGCCTCAGGTGCGCCCTAACTGACGGGACAGTTACCTCGCTCTCCTGCGCTGGAAGCAGCGGGGGGTCGTAACCCAGGGACGCCTTGAAGGGGGACATCCCCGTTGCAGAAGAGCGGGCGGTGTTGTGGGCGTACTCCACCCAGGCGAGATGGTTGCTCCATGACGTCGGCTTGGATCTTGCAACACAGCGGAGCGCAGCCTCCAGCTCCTGATTGGTCCTCTCACACTGCCCGTTAGACTGGGGGTGATGGCCGGAGGAGAGGCTCACCTTGGCTCCGATGGCGTTGCAAAAGGACCTCCAAACCTCGGATGAAAATTGGGGACCCCGGTCCGAGACCACGTCCACCGGAATCCCGTGCAGCCTGACCACGTGTTGGACGAGGAGGCCCGCCGTCTCCAGGGCGGTAGGAAGACCTCGCAGGGGAACGAAGTGTGCCGCCTTGGAGAAACGGTCCACGATGGTCAGGATGGTGTTAAAGGAGTTGGAAACGGGGAGTCCGGTGACGAAATCCAGTGCGATGTGCGACCAGGGCCTGCCGGGGACGGGCAGAGGCTGGAGCAGACCCGCTGGAGGGGCATTTCCTGACTTGCTGGTGGCACAGACTGGGCAAGCCCGGGCGTAGCGGGCTGCATCCCTCCGCAGGCCTGGCCACCAAAAAGACCGTTGGAGGAGGCTGATCATCCGGGAGGTGCCGGGATGACAGGTGAGCCGGGAGGTGTGGAGCCAGTGGATGACCTCTCCTCGGACCGCAGATGGGACGAACAGTCTTCCCTCCGGTCCGCCGCCAGGATCAGGTTCCACCTCCTGTGCCTTCCGGATCTTGGCCTCGATATCCCACAAGATGGCTCCCACGACGCACGACCTGGGCAGGATGGAGTGGGGCGTCTCCTCCGATTCCACGGGAGTGAACTGCCTAGAGAGGGCGTCAGGCAGGCCGTTCTTAGAGCCAGGCCTGAAGGTGATAGAAAATTGGAACCTGGCGAAGAACAGAGACCAGCGCGCCTGGCGGGCGTTCAGGCGCTTGGCAGATCGTAAATATTCCAAGTTCTTGTGGTCCGTGAGGACCACAAACGGCAGGTTCGCCCCCTCTAGCCAGTGGCGCCACTCCTGCAGGGCGAGCTTGATGGCCAAGAGCTCTCTGTCCCCCACATCGTAGTTCCTCTCCGCCGGGGACAAGCGCCGGGAGAAGAAGGCGCACGGTCGTTTGGCGCCATCGTCCGGCGACCGCTGGGACAGCACTGCTCCCACTCCCGTGTCCGAGGCGTCCACCTCAACGATGCACTGCAGCGCGGGGTCGACCTGGCGAAGGACCCGGGAGGAGGAGAACTCCGCCTTCAGCGCCTTAAAGGCGGCAGCGACCTCTTCGGTCCACCGGAACGGGACCTTCGGGGACGTGAGGCGGGTCAGTGGCCCAACGATGGAGCTGAAGTTGGGGACAAAGCGGCGGTAGAAATTGGCGAAGCCAACGAACTGTTGCACCTGCTTCCGAGATGCAGGTGTAGGCCACTCCACCACCGCTTTCACCTTCTCTGGGTCTGGGAGCACCTTGTCGTGGGCGATGATAAACCCCAGGAAGGACGTAGTTCTGGCGTAAAATTCACATTTTTCTGCCTTCACGTACAGACGATTCTCCAGCAGTCTTTGGAGGACCCGCCTCACATGGACCTGGTGCTCGTCCCTGGACTTGGAGAAGATGAGAATATCGTCCAGGTAGACGAACACGAAAAGGCCAATAAAGTCCCGGAGGACGTCATTTATAAGGCGCTGAAAGACGGCTGGAGCGTTGGTCAACCCGAACGGCATGACCAGGTACTCAAAGTGGCCGTTCGGGGTACGGAAGGCTGTCTTCCACTCATCTCCCTCCCGGATCCGGACGAGGTGGTAAGCGCTGCGTAGATCCAGCTTGGTGAACCAGGTCGCCCCCTGGAGGGAGTGGAAGGCAGTGTCCATGAGGGGCAGGGTGTAACGGTCCTTCTCCGTGATATCATTGAGGGCCCGGTAGTCGATGCAAGGGCGGAGGGACCCATCCTTTTTTCCCACGAAGAAGAACCCTGCCCCCACGGGTGACGATGATGGGCGGATTATCCCAGCGTTTAATGACTCCTTCAGATATGTGTTCATCGTCTCCTTCTCCGGCGCTGACAGGCTGTAGAGCCGACCAGAAGGTAACGGAGCCCCCTGGCGGAGGTTGATGGCACAGTCGTAGGGCCGATGAGGGGGAAGAGACATAGCTTTCGCTTTACTGAACATCATACCCAGGTCGTGAAACTCCGGAGGCACCAGGGACAGGTCCGGGGGTGCAGCGTCCTTCGCGGGGGGAGGAGCGGACGGCGAGCAGGCAGCGGACTGGAGGCAGGTGCCCAGGCAGAATGTACTCCATGCCGATACCCCAGCTGATCTCCAATCCAGGACCGGGTTGTGAAGACGGAGCCAGGGATACCCCAGGATGACGGGCGACACAGAGTTAGGGAGGACGTAGAAGGTCATCTCCTCCCGGTGGTTTCCCGAGATGATGACCGGTACGGGGACAGTTTGATGTGTCACTCTCCCAAGGGAGGCACGGGAGAGGTGGACTAGGGAGATGGGAGTGTTGAGTGCCTGGCAGCGGATGCCCAATCGGGTTGCCAGGCTTTGTGAAATGAAGCTGCCTTCTGCGCCCGAATCCACCAGTGCGTGGGTGAGGTGCCCAGTGGGGTTATGGCAGAAACGGATGGGCAGCTTCAATTGGGTGAGTGATCCTAACCGATTGACGTCCGCGAGGCCCCCAACAGTGACTCGCGGACCCCACCGACTGGCTTTCCATGGACAACGCTCCACGGTGTGTTTGTCGCCTCCGCAATACATGCAGAGGCCCAACTCACAGCGGCGTTGTTTCTCCACAGGGGAAAGTTTGGTCCAGCCCGTCACCATCGGCTCCGACTCCTCGGGGCACGATGCCGGCGGTGCCGCCAGGGGGCGAGCTTGGAACAGGTGCGGCGAGGCTCCGCGAGGGCGAGAAGAAGAAGACTTCCGCCCCGAGGAGCGCTCGCGCAGCCTGTTATCCAAACTTACCGCTAAGGACGTCAGCTCCGCTAGCATCCCAGGGATATCCCGACCAGCCAGTTCATCCCTCAGATCACTATTGAGGCTGCGGAGGAACAGGCCACAGAGGGAGCGTTCCTCCCAGCCCAATTCCTCCGCCGCTACCCGGAAGTCGACCGAGTGGTCCGCTGCCGACCGGCTTCCCTGCTGGAGAGCGAGAAGCCGATCGACCTGGACCGTCTCAGTTTGAGAATGGTCAAAGACCTCCAGAAAGCGCCTCACGAATTGGTCATAGGTGAGGGTGGCATAACTGGGCCTCGCCATTACGGCGTAGGTCCAAGTTAACGCACGCCCCTCCAGAAGATTCCCTATGTAACCAATTCGGCTGTGATCCGAGGGAAAATCTCCGGGCACACGGTGGAACACGGACTCACACTGCATAATGAACCCCCGCGCTCCGCCGAGCTTACCGCTAAAGCGGGCGGGGGTCGGAATCGGTGTGAGCCGAACCGGTGCCACTGGAGCCGGCTGGACGGCCGCTGGAACAGCAGGAGCCGCGCCACCCTGGCGAGTCGGGGGGAACGGCTGTTGGGGGTCCAAGCGGTTCAATCGGTTAGTTAATTCTAATAATTGATTAAGTACCACCTGTTGCCGATAAACAATCTGATCCACCCGAGCCTCGAGGATGGTAAACCGGTGTGCGAGCCCGCCGTCTGCCGAACCGCTCTGCTGAAGCCGTACTGACATAACGTTCGGCTCAGGAGACGCACACACACAGGCTCAGAGTAGTTCAAACCGTTTATTAACAACAGGGATGTTTGGGTGCGTGTCTGCGGAATGTTAATGTGTTGGTGGTGGCGTCTGCTTCGGACCCAGAGGCAGGAGACCGTTCAGCCGGCAACCCTATGGGAGAAATCAGACACAGGGTGATGAGCACACACCAACACAGGAGGAGAATAGGCGAGGGAGAGAAGCTTACTTGTTTAGGACAGATGACTGGCGCTTCAAGGATGGAAGCCCGGGAGACAGCCACCTGCAGGGCTCGGTGCAGCAGCGAGGAGAGACGAGGGACGGGATAGTCCGCCGCCGAGGAATCCACCTGTGCACAGGGGAGCAGACTGGAAAGATGAGGTAAGTGATCTTCTTACTGGTAACGAGGATGCTGAAGAGAATGTGGTAGAAGCCCATGAAAGGGAAATGAAGTCTACGGCTTCAGACCGAAGCTCAGGGCGAGGCGGCTTATATCCCTCGCCGCTGATGACTGACAGGTGTGTGAGCAGGTGGCGCCGTTGATGAGCGGCGTGGCGTGACACACACAGAAAATGTTGGGCTAAAGTCTGTGTATTTATCTGAAAATGTTTTCATATGGACAAAGGGTCCATATGAAAGTGCAGAAGTAAGGAGACACACCAAGAGAGACATGGAGAGACAGCATTTTTTTTTTTTTTAGATTTTTTTTTTCCCTGGTTTCTCAGATTTCTGCCTACTTGAGCTTTATTCACACTGCAACGTTTGGACCAACGTTTACCAGCATTTTGAAAATCAGAGCAATGAGTCCAAGCGTCAGTGAAATTACGTTTGCGAGCAGGATTTTTTAAAATCCAGTGCACACCAACTTTCACGAACGTTTGCAAGCATTGCAAGCAAACCCAAGAAGTTTTATAAAATAAACACTCAATGTTGTTTTGAATGTATGCCGTAAAATAATCAGCAACCTTTAACATTTAGCCTATAAACTCAGACTTAAGACTGCACATCACATACGAGATATGCAGCACTGACTGGTAATAGCTGAGGAACATTTACCCCTGCCCTCAATTCGCCTTGGCATTCAGGAGACAGCCGTTATCTAAAGTAATTAAGCTTGGATAACGGCAGCACCTGTAACCTCTCTTCCCTTTCACAACAGAAGCGGAACATCTGTGGCAAGCAGAACTAAGCAACCGGCCAACCCCGGGGCTCAAATGGTCTCCGTGTAAGATGTGCTGAAAGAAAAGGATGAGTGGCATTAATGGGGGATATGAATTGGACTGTACACCGTGTTACCTACAGAAATGAAGGCTAAAGACTGCTGCAGGAAGACAAGAGCAGTGAAATGACAAAAAAAAAAAAAAAAATGACAGCATCATCTGCTGAAGAAATAAAATCGACTCAAGATGACTCAGAGGAAAATGAGCAGTGAACCCATCTGCGACTTTTCTCTTCCCTGTCGTCATTGTTAAGTAATCAAATTTACTCTGCTACATATTTTCTAACGTGATGGGGTTCGGTGTGTGGCTCGGCTGTCATAACACGCCTTTTCTCATCTGCGGGCCTGTCCACTTTCTGGTACACACGGACATTTCTCTCGACTGCTTGATTTAAAAAAAAAAAACAAAACGTGGCACAGGGAGTCAGATGGAGGAGCGTGGCAGTAACCGCTTCCTTCCAACCACAATCCTCATCACAGCCTTGCAGCGCCTGAGTCAGTTATTGGTATGCTGGTCATGAGACAGCTAGGAGTCAGGTCCATTTCAGACCTGTAGCCACTCCGTTATGATGCTGCGGCAGAGGATTTTATTACACGAATATTATAGCATGTCGTATTATGAGATAAGACTTAATTAATTCCTGGGGAGGCATTTACAAGCAACCCTATAGAGCTTTGAGTCATATAATAATCCTGCATTTACCAGCTGCAGCAAATGTCATTGTAATTAATGAAAAGTTTAAAAGAAACTATTTTCAAGCATTAAGCTACTTTTAGTTGCAGTTTATTTTGTGATATCGTAGAGTTTGATCCAAATATAGAACGGAGCTTGTTGCAAAATTCATATAATTCCATAGTGCACACACAGTACAGAGAGTGACCTTTGCAGAAACAAACTAATGGCCACTGCTGCGTGAAGATTTACAATACAAGACCAGACTGGCAATGAAATTGTCAGAGAAAATGGAAGCTTTCTGCTTATAGCTGTTATGTGGGAACAGATCATCACGTGCACACCACTGAAACTAACTGAAAGAATGGCAGAGTGACAACACTCCCCAAGAACCATGTCCACAGAACTGTCAACAACCCCCCACCCCAGCCTAAGTATGATATTCTGTGATGTATTCCTGTAGGGCCGAAGGCCGTGTTCTGACCGCACTGGCCTTGGGTTCAGCACCAGCTCCTGATGGTGTGGTACATCCGGCTGATCCGGTGCAGGCAACATTGGAGTGGGGGCTGGTCCGGGGGCTGGGTCAGGGTCAGTACCTAGGTTGGTAGAACACAGAGATTGCGCTGGCGCTGCTACTACATGGTCCAGGAGAAGGGCGCTGGTCCCTTCCTCAATCTGTAGGCATGCCATCACGTGCCATCATCAAGCAGGGAAGTTGCAGGTCCGAGAATGTGAATGACCTGCCTGGGCTGAGACCAGAATGAAGCCATTTTGTTGTGGCGCTGTGGACGTCGAACCCTGACCCAGTCTGAGACCTGAATTGAGGGTGGTCGGGCCCTGCGCCGGCCGTCCACCTTTTCCTTTATCTCCTGCTGCTGTGTGAACACGGTCTTTTGAATCTGAGTGAGTGAGGGCTTGTTGGGTGCATCAGTGGGTGCTCGGAGCCTGTTCAATGTCAGTTTCAGTTCACGGCCAAGCATTAGAAATGCTGGTGATGCCTGAGTGGTGCAGTGTTTGCTTACCCTGTAGTGCAGCACCGTTTGGCTCAATGCCACCTTGAATGTGCAGCCTTGGGCCAGGTGTGCTCGGATTCTGTTTTTCAGCATACCATTGAAACGCTCCACCCCTCCATTGGTCTGAGGGTTATAGAATGCAGTCCTGATGCGTTTGATGCCCCTGCTTGCCAGGAAGTCAGAGAACTCAGCAGTCACTAGGTGGTACGTGAACACGCAGCGGCCTCCCTTCTGCCTTCGTGTTTTTGTGCCATTTAGTGTTGTTTTAATTACGCCTGAGTGTATATTCATGTGTTTAATGTTCATATATGATGCTGTGCATAAGCTACAGTCACCACAGCCTTCTGGAGATAAGGAATATGACCAAACATTACGTCTTGGACCAGAGTGCTACAGAGGAACTCCATGGCCTAGGTCTTCTCCACCAGACCTCCATACTCCCGGACTCAACTGCTGTGTCTTATCCCAAATGGAGATGCCGTAGACATTGTGAGTGGCGATGAAAGAGAGGTAAACACGGAGGTATCCCAACGAAACTAGCTGCTAGCCCAAACAGACTCCCGATTCCTTCGCTCATTCTGGCCAACGTACGCTCTCTAGACAACAAAATAGAACACATACAGCTCCTGAGAACTACGCAACATGATGCGTGGAACTGCTGTGTTTTTATCTTTACGGAAACATGGTTAAATGGCAATATCCCAGACTCTGCCATTCAGTTAGCAGAGCTAACATGCTATTGTGCCGATTGGGTGTAAATGGAAGGAGGGAAGACCTGAGGGGGAAGCGTGTGTCTATTTACATCAGTGACACTTGGTGCTGAGATGCGACTGTTGTGCATAAACACTGTTCTTCTTCATAGTACTTGTTTTGATGTCTCACTATGGAATACGCCCCTCCTGCGTATACTTCAGAAGCATTTATCCCATTATGCCACTTCTGATTGGCAGTTGATTGCGATGCCACGCCTCGCATAATCACCTCTTATAAGAAGCACATGCTACGACGTAGCGTTATTCAAGAACCTCTTCTCGCTTCAGAGCATATCTCAACCTTGGGCTAGCTAGCTTAACTGTCCATAGACTGGAGTTTGGTTTTCTCTCTGTCCCCGGCGCAACTCACTAGTCTTCACCATAGGCTAGAGCGGGAAAATAGCGACCTAACTCTGGTGAAGTCGTCTTTTTTCCCCACTCTCATGGTTTTACCACACCAGCTAACACTGCGCTACATGTTAGCACACCAGCTAACACCGCATTCAAAAGTTAGCACACCAGCTAAATTCGCATCCACAGGCTAGCACACCAGCTAAGACGTTATCCTACAACATTAACACCCCAGTTAACGACGATGGATCCCAGCTTGCTCACACCAGAGAAGACTGTGACTTGGAGGCTCGTCTCTGTAATTGCAGGAATAAGATCTTGAGTAAAGATACACACCAGGACTGCTCGTCTTGCCTCAGGCTGAAACATGCCTGATTCGCAATAGAGGCACTGGGTTCATGCGGACACTGTGCCCGTTTCACCATGAAGAGTCTCTGTTGATGGCTCGCTCGCCAAGCCAGCCTGTTGGGGAAGGACCCTTACCTGTCCACAACCAGCGAACTGCCGTGTGGCGTGGAGAAGGAGGGGCTCAATGCGATTGCTGAAGTGTGCTCTGGAGCCAGCTTGGGTTCTCAGGTGGACATGACGCCGAATGTGCCTCAAAGGGAAGACCCATCTTCCTAGATCTGCTAGAGGAGCTGTCGGCCACTTGGAGCAGCCGCCCATTCAGCAGCAAGAACCCCATTCCAGGGGCTTCCTCCTTGGACTTTGAGGGTATGGAAAAGCATGGTGTGCTCCATATGCCCCTGATGGAGCCGTTGGTAGCAGCCCACCTCCACCTGCAGCTGTCAGCGACCTCCAGGAGTCCCACACTTCCATCAAAAGCTGATAGTTTTCAGTCCGCCATGACTGAGCGAGCCTACAAAGCGACAGCTTTGGCGGCTAGGGCCCTTAATGTTTCATCCATGCTCGCCGCTTATCAAGCTGAGTTATGTGAGGACGTCGCGGCAAAGCCGGATCCAAATGTGTGGGAAGAGATTTCTGTGATTACAGACATCTGCCTCCGCATACAGCGCTGTGTTGTCCAAGCCACAGGGAAATCCATGGGAATGATAGTGTTGCAGGAGAGAGCAAGATGGCTTAACCTGACAAACCTATCTAAGAGGGAGAAGGAGGACATTTTGGACATGCCGATCATTCCAGACAGCATTTTCAGTGCAGCTCTCACCTCAATGCAACAGCATTGTGAGGCGAGGAAGAGGAACGATGAAGTGCTCCAGCTTTGCCTCCCTCACAAACCCGAGTCCACTCCTCCACCAGCCCCAAGACACACCTTTGCACAGGCTGTCTCGTGGCCCCTTCCCCAATTCAAAATTCCCAAATGGCCTAAGCCTCAAGCTGTTCCAGCTATCCCACCTACATAGCAGGTGAAAGGAGGCTGGCCCAGGAAGGCTCCAACTAGTTCTCCAACTAGTAGAAGGCTCCAAAGTACAGAGGGCTTATCCAGGACTTTGTGGACTGGTGCCATCGGAACTGCCTCCAGATCAACGCGAGGAAAACTAAGGAGCTGGTGGTGGACTGCCGCAGGCATGGGCAGCCCCTCACAGCACCAGTAAATATACAGGGAACAGACATCGAGATGGTGACATCCTATAAGTACCTGGGTATTCATCTGAACAATAAACTAGACTGGTCACACAATACTGACGCACTCTACAAGAAGGGACAGCGCAGGCTGTTCCTGCTGAGGAGACTCAGGTCTTTTGGTGTACAAGAGGCGCTGCTGAAGTCATTCTATGACACGGTGGTGGCATCAGCCATCACTTTTGGAGTGGTCTGCTGGGGCAGTGGCATTACTGCAGCCGATAGGAAGAGACTGAACAAACTGATTAAGAAAGCTAGCTCTGTCCTGGGGCAGCGCCTTGATCCAATGGAGGAGATAGGAGAGAGAAGGACGGTGGCTAAACTGTCATCTCTGCTGGAGTCCGAGTTCCACCCTATGCAGGACATACTGGATGCACTGAGGAGCTCATTTAGCAGCAGACTACATCATCCCAGGTGCACAACCGAGAGGTTTCGTAGGTCCTTCCTACCAACGGCTGTCAGACTGTACAACCTAAGCAGGGCTGCTCGCAGAGATAGCAAAAAGACGTAACAAACTAATAGTTTTTTTTGAATGCAAAAGATGCAATAGACTTACACAATGGTCCTCTCCGGCATACAACTAGGAACATACCGGTCGCTATGGAGGGTGAGAATATGTATGGGCACATAATCATACCATGTAGGATAACTAAATAGACGGTTATGCTGTTTCATCCCACCTAGCAACAATGCTCTGCACTGTGTGTGTTTATATATTTACATATTTATTCCATCTAGCTACAATGCTCAGCACTGGGTGTGTTTATATTTATATATCTATATATTTATTCCATCTAGCTACAATGCTCCGCACTGTGGGTGTTTATATATTTACATATTTATTCCATCTAGCTACAATGCTCTGCACTGTGTGTTCATATATTCATATATTTATTCCATCCAGCTACAATGCTCTGCACTGTGTGTCTGTGTGTGTGTGTATATATATATTTTATAGTAATATGTACATATGTATATTAGCTGCTCTTGCTTGCTTGTTTTTTTTTTTGTTTTGTTTTTTCTTGCCTTCTGATTGTTGCTCTGAGTGTTGCTATCCCTGTGCTGTTGCAATCCTGGAATTTCCCCGTTGTGGGACTAATAAAGGCTTATCTTATCTTATCTTATCTTAACTCAGACCGCCGCTCCACCAGGAACCCCCGCGCAGACCGCCAGTCAGCAGGCCAAGAAGAAGAAGAGGATGGCCTGACAAGCCTCCTGTCTTCCCACAGGAGAAGCGGTATGTTCCCTGGTCGCCAGCTTCCCTGTTTTGTGTGCACACCTCCGCTGCAACGTGTAACAGAAGAACAATGTCCACACGTCCCAGCTCAGAATGGAGAAGGCTCTGTTGTGGAAATGTCTGCCCCATTTTCCCCACAGAGTGGCTTAAGCACACTCAATTGTTCACCAAAATGTTTGTACAAAATTTAAAAAAAATTCCTCTGTCGCATCCAGACCAAAGGTCGAGGGCGCAGATAAAATCATTCATTCATTCATCTTCTTCCGCTTAATCCTTTTCGGGTCGCGGGGGGGCTGGAGCCTATCTCAGCATCTTCGGGCGAGAGGCAGGGTACACCCAGGACAGATCGTCAGTCCATCGCAGGGCCAACACAGAGAGACAGACAACCATTCACTCTCACAGTCATACCTAAGGACAATTCAGAATCCCCAGTTTGATGCCAGTTAACCTAACTTGCATGTTTTTGGCATGTGGGAGGAAACCGGAGAAATCCCGGAGTAAACCCACGCAGACACGGGGAGAACATGCAAACTCCACACAGATCACTGTTGGTCGGGGGCTGGGATCGAATCCAGGATCCCCCGGCCAAGGGTGAGTTGCTGTGCTGCCGCAGTGCTAACCACCGCGCCACCGCGCCGCCAGCAGATAAAATCAGTGAATAAGAAATCAATGAATGGCCCACTGGCTGCACGTTCTTGAGGGAATTTCCCCATGAGGATGAGTGCGGCCGGGAAAGCTGTCAAAATATGTTCACCTGGCACATGCGCAGTGGTACACAACCATGCCCCACCACTAGTCGGCTCCATAACACAACAATTGGAGGCTCACAGTGCAGGGAGCTCACAGGAGCCGGCTTCATGTCTCTCACCAATGAGAGAAAAATGGACTGCGCTCACAAATTCAGCCTGGATAATAAAAACCGTTACACGGGGTTACAGGCTGCAATTTGCAGTCCATCCACCTCGCTTCTCAGGAATAATTTATTTCCAGGCAAGGGGGGAAAGTGCTCTGATTCTGCAAGAAGAAATCAATTCTTTGTTGAAGAAAAGAGTGATATGTGTTGTGCCTCCTGATCAGAGTCGCGCCGACTTTTATTCCAGGTATTTTATGGTTCCCAAACGGGAAGGGGGTGGAATTTGCCCTATCCTGGATTTGCTGGCTGTGAACAAACACCTCAGAAAATACAAATTCAGGATGCTTCCACATGTATCGCTGCTGTGTCTATTTCAACAAGGGAATTTCATGACCTCAATCGATTTGGCAGACACATACTTCCACATTCAGATTTATCCTCCACACAGGAAATATCTGAGGTTTGCATTTCAAGGTGTTTGTTACAAATACAGGGTGCTGCCGTTCAGTCTCTCTCTGAGCCCACAGGTGTTTGTTTGCTGTACCAAGGCTGTAATAGCCCAGTTAAGGTGACAGAGCATCCGTCTTGCAACATGTTTAGATGATTGGCTCATCCTGGCACGATCAGGTCAGGAGGCTGTGAGGCACACGACTGTTGTCGTTCAGCACCTGACTGATCTGGGGGTTCTGATAAACCCAGAGAAAAGTGTGCTCTCTCCGACACAGAGAATAAACTTTCTGGTCTATCAATAGACTCTGTCTTTCACTGCCTGCCTGTCAGTGGAGCGAGTGGAATCATTCAGAGCGTGCCTCGTTCATTTCCAACCTCGCGCACGCGTTCTTTCAGACTGTACCTCTGACTACTGGGTCTGATGGCCTCAGCAATCCTGGTGATTCGGCTCAGTTGCCTGTATATGAGGGATTTCCAGCACTGGGTGGCCTCCCTTAGGTTGGATCCCGTGCGTCATGGCGCATGCAGAGTGCCGGTGAATATGGAATGAGTAATAGCGCTGCACCATTGGCGGCACCCATCCTTCCTGGTACAGGGGCTGCCGCTTGGCACAGTCCAAGCCCGGAAGGTCATCACCACAGATGCAAGCTTGACGGGCTGGGGTGGAATTCACGGGGGTCGTGCTGCAAGGGGGCTCTGGAGGGATGCCCTGCAGCGAGCACACATAAATTATCTCGAGCTTTTAGCAGTGTTTCTCACGCTGAAGCACTTTCTCCCGTTCCTCCACAGACACCATGCGTTGATGAGGATGGACAACACGACCGCGGTGTCTTACATCAGCCGTCAGGGGGGTCTACAGTCCAGTCGATTGCCCATATTGGCACACAGACTGATCCTGTGGAGCAGCGACCAATTCCTGTCTCTCAGGGCCACACACATCTCGGGTGTCCTGAATCACGGAGCGGATCTCCTTTCCAGGGGCGCTCCTATATTGAATGGGGGCTCCACCCCATGATAGTGGAGCAGATTTGGAAGAGATTCGGCTGTGCTGAGGTAGACCTGTTCGCATCAGAAGAAAATGCGCAGTGTCCACGCTTCTTCTCCATACGCGATCAAAGCGCACCTCTTGGGGTAGATGCTGTTGCGCACGTATGGCCCCCCGTTCCTCTTAATGCTTTTCCCACCCTGGCCTTGATTTCCCCAACCCTGGCCAGGGTGAGGGAGCACTGCCACAGGCTAATCCTGATAGCTACTCACTGGCCAGGGATGCACTGACTAGCGAAGATTTATCAGCCCGACAGATTGGTTTTTCGATTCGTGCGCCTGGTCCGGCGGCCAGAAGTACTGTTTCTCCGGGCCTGGGACTGGGGTAGGCTGCCCTTACTCTTCCTTTTTCCCCTGCCAGCGATCTGGACGCAGGTAGACCACCAGAACTAATTGTTGTCTCATTGTGCTCTGCCTGCCGTCATCCCTGTTTTGTTTTCTCCTCTCCTCTGAAATATTAGGGTTGCTCTGGTGTTTTGTCATTTGTACTATTTTGGACTATGTATTTACCGCTATGGATGTCACGTGCCGCCCAGATTGCGCCGTTTGGGGGGGGGGGAGTACTGTCATGGTCTGAGCGCTGATATCATCTGCGCTCGGGTCATGCAGTATTTTCCTCCCATCTGGTGTGTGTTCCCTGTGACACTCTGAGCCTTTATTGTGACAGCTCTCAGAGGGGCTTTCGGCTGTCAGAGCTGAGCTCCTCTGACAGCTGAATTGCATGGAGTTGATGATTGCCACATCTGTTTCATCCCTAGCCCTACTTAAGGGAGCAGCTTAGGTTACTCTGGGCTGCGACCTCGTCGAACATCCTCTCGTCAAACCTCCTTCTAAGATTCATATCTCGTTCGTCTCACAGTAAGTGAATTCCTTCTGAGTCTCTTTCCCTCTGTCCATAGTCTTAGTCTTAGTCACAGTCATAGTTGTGTTTTTCCCCACGCGGCTCATTATTTTGTCATTTGTCTTCCTTTATTAAATTATGCAAACTCATCGGTGGCCTATAGTGTCTTATTTGCGGTCCGCGAGGACCGCAGCATGACAAAACAGGCTCAGAAAGAGTGACCAGCTCTTCGTGTCCTGGGCCAAACCTCATATGGGTAGGCCAGTCACCAAGCAGCGGCTCGCCCACTGGATTGTGGAGGCAATCGCTCTGGCATACTTGGCACGGGGCCTTCAGGCACGTGGGCCTGAGGGCTCACTCCACTCGGGCCCTAGTGGCCTTGTGGGCTCTATTTAAAGGGGTTTCCTTAGGGGACATTTGTGAGGTGGTGAGCTGGTCCTCGCCTCTTACTTTTTTTATAGGATGGATGTCTCTGCTTTGACCGTGGCTCAGGCAGTGCTCACTCCAGGACCTCTAGGCAGCCAGGTTGCTGCTCAGTGCTGATGATTGTCGAGATAGGCTCGTCTGGCAATACAAGAGTCTCCATATCCCATAGTAAGACAATGAAACGAGTACTATGAAGAAGAACTTAAGGATACGGCTGTATCCCCGGTTCTTCGAGTAGTATGAGTGAGAAGTCTCACCAGACAACCCTTCTTGCTGGGCGAAGCGAGAAGAGGTGCTTATCTTGAATAATGCTACATCATAGCATGTGCTTCTTATAAGAGGTGATTATGCGAGGCGTGGCATCGCAATCATCTGCCAATCTGAATTGGTGTAGTGAGATAAATGCTTCTGAGGTATACGCAGGAGGGGCGTATCCCATAGTGAGACAACTCACTCATACTACTCGAAGAACCAGGGATACAGCTGTATCCTTAAGTTCTCCATTGGTGGAGTTTATGATCATCAAGTGCCGACCCTTTTACATACTGGGAGAATTTACATCTGTCCTCCTGGTCGCCGTGTATGTCCCGCCCACTGCCATCAGTGAGAGGAGTAAAGCACTAAAAGAACTCTATCAGGCTATAAGTGAGACAGAAACAGCGCATCCAGACAGATTCCTCATCACAGCAGGAGACTTCAACCATGCAGACTTAAAGGCCCTCCTACCAAAAGGCAAAGCAAGGCCAGGGAAGCTATTTGTATAGCACATTTCGTGTACAAGACAATTCAAAGTGCTTTACATAAAAACATTAAAGCATGATAGCAAGTTGCAAAAGGAATACATAAGAATTTAAAAGCAAACTGCAAAGTAAATTAAAGAGAAACAAAAACAAGCAAAACTACACCAACATGTGGACTTCCCAACAAAAGGAGACGATCTGCTAGACCTGGTGTACACAACTCACAAGAGAGCATACAGAGCCTTCCCCCTTCCCCACTTGAGTCTCTGATCACATCACCATCTTGCTAAGGCCTGCATACAGACCCAGAATGAAAGCAATCAGACCAACAAAAAAGCAAGTATGTGGGTGGCCAGAGGGGGCTTTGGATGCTCTGAAAGACTGCTTCAGCACTACAGACTGGGACACTTTCAAGCATGAAGCCACTTACAATAGACACACAAACATAGATGAGTACAATGAGGTTGTTGTAATATACATAGCTACGTAAATGCATTGATGATGTGTCATATCCAGGTGAGCGTCCCCCCCCCCCCCGTCCTGTTTCCCCGACTCCGCAGGTGATTACTGCACCTGCGTGATTAGATGCACCTGCTGTCTCCTCCTTGCCAGTGCTTATAAAGACCATCTAGTGGAAACCTCAGCGCTGGCTCGTTGGGGTAACTGCCTCGTGTTCAACAAGTAAGTGTTGTTTGTTTTGAGAAGTTTTCATCAAGTTAAAATCTTCTCTCTTATCTTTACCTTCCAGGTTGCTGCAATCTGTAGCGGTGTGTCTACCGGGGATTGTTGTGCGCTCACCTGCCTCATCATCCTCACTCCTGCTGGAGCTGTGTTTCTCCACCCGGTCAGACTGTCCAGTCATTCCCATTCATCTCCCACCAGCGTCATCCTGCTGGTTCGTCTATTCTCCCTGGGTATTTTCTGTCGGGCTCACTGCTCGGCCCAAGTAAGTGGCCAATTTGTGTTTTCCACTTCCCAGTCTCTCTTCTCCCACTAACAGCTCTGTCTCTCTCCACAGGCCGCGTTTCCTCTGGCGAGTGACGTTTTCTTTAGCTGTGCTCCACTTTTTTGAGATTCAATAAAAACTGTTTGTGTGCTTCTCAGCGTCGTGAGTGTATTTTCTGGTGTTGCATTCTGCTCGTGGGCTGACTATTTAGTAAACATGACAATGATGTCACTCACTGCAAAACCATAACTGTTCATGCTAACCAAAAGCCATGAATGACAGCAGAGGTCCACAGGCTTCTGAGGGCTCGGGACGCAGCCTTCAAGGCCGGTGGCACTGCAGGGCTAACAACAGCTAGGGCCAACCTGTCCCGTAGTATCAAGGAGGCAAAACGACAGCACAGCAAGAAAATATCCGGCCACTTCAGCAACACCAGAGATACACATTCTCTCTGGCGTGGCATACAGACGCTCACCAACTACAAACCTCCCCCTCAGACCTGTGCGAGTGACCTCACACTGCTTAACAACCTAAATGACTTCTTTGACCGCTTTGAAACACAAAACAGCACATCAGCACAGAAGACCATTCCTCCTCCAGACGAGCAGGCCATAAGTCTGGATCCGGCTAGCGTGAAGAGGACTCTCTCCAGGATCAACCCACGCAAGTTAGCTGGACCAGACAACATACCATGTCGCGTTCTGAAGGACTGTGTGGAGGAGCTCAAGAATGTCCTGGCCAACATCTTCAGCATCTCCCTGAGTCAAGCTGTTGTCCCCAGATATTTCAAAACTGCCACCATAATACCAGTCCCAAAGAAGTCCTTCCCATCCAGCTACAACAAATACCGGCCCATAGCACTGACACCCATCATAATGAAGTGCTTCGAGTGGCTGGTCATGCATAACATCAAGTTCATCCTCCCTCCCTCCCACGACCCATCTCAGTTTGCATACAGGTCAAACAGATCAACAGAAGATGCCATCTCTGCTGCTCTCCATCCAGCCCTCACCCACCTGGACTCAAAAAACTCCTATGTGTGAATGCTGTTCTTGGACTTCAGTTCAGAATTCAACACAATCACCCCCCCCCCCCCCCAGCACCGAATACAAAAACTCAGACACTTGGGACTCAAAACCTCTCTCTGTAACTGGGTGCTGGACTTTCTCACAGGGAGGCCACAGATTGTGCGGGTTGGAAACAACACCTCCGAGACCATCACACTGAGCACAGGGGTCTCACAAGGGTGTGTGCTCAGCCTGCTGTTCTTCACCCTGCTGACCCATGACTGTGTATCAGCCTGCAACATCAACCACATCATCAAGTTTGCGGATGACACAACGGTGGTGGGCCTCATCACCAACAATGAGGAGGCCAACTACAGAAATGAGGTGAGCCAACTGGTCCAGTCGTGTAAAGACAATAATCTCTTCCTGAACGTGGGAAAAACCAAGGAGATTGTGGTCATCTTCAGGAGGGGACACACACAGCATCCTCCTCTGATCATCGATGGAGCACCTGTGGAGAGGGTGAGCAGCATCAAGTTCCTTGGGGTGCACATCTCTGAGGACCTCTCCTGGTCCAACAACACCACATCTGGCCAAGAAGGCTCAAACTCGCCTCTACTATTTCCTCTGCAAACTGAGGAGAGCATGAGTCCCACCCCCATCTTGTGTTTATTCTAGCAGGGCACCATTGACAGCATCCTCACCAGCTGCATCACAGTGTGGTATGGAAGCTGCACCTCCTTTTGGGTGGTCAGCCAAGGGGAATGTGGGAAAAAATGTTTTGTATGTAGTCAGATTGAGCAGTGATGCTGCAGCTGCAGTGACCACAATCAGCGGTATGCTAACCTCCCCAAATTGCACTGTGCTTTACTTAAATGATGTACTTACAGCATGGACATATTTTTGCATATCCAGAATTGGGTGGGGCAAGTCTGTTTTGTGGGGGTGCCTGGAATGTGGCTGAGCAGCAGACTTTAGTGAAGTGATTAACTTTATGACAATTCCTGCACGTCTACCCACAGGCAGGACACTGTGGCACTCTGATTGCATGAGAATTAGCAACACAGTTGGCCCAATTGTGCCTGAGACTCACACGGGGGCACTGTCTGTCCATTTGTAACACAGGCACGCTGCTGTCTGTGGTGGGAGGAGTCTGTGCTGGAGCCGTGCGGCCGGCGTATTGCAGTTGTTGAGCAAGTACAGGAGCTGGTGTTTGTTCAACAATGCTTAACAGAGAAGAGCATTCCAAAGCAGATTCCACTTGTAACGTCGTTTTGATCGTGTCTGCCAGTGTTAGGCCATCAGATTCCATCAACAGTTTTTCTCTTATCTTATCACATGATGTGCCTTCAATCAGCTGGTCTCTTATCATTTGATCATCCAGCGCACCATAGTCACAAGCTCTGGCAAGCTCATGGAGATCAGCCACAAAAGTCTGTATCGACTCACCGGGCCGCTGGTGATGTTTCTGTAGCTTGTACCGCCGCATCAAAACTCGCTGTTTGCCCATGAAATGGGTC
Organism: Pholidichthys leucotaenia; assembly: GCA_020510985.1. Lineage (NCBI taxonomy): Eukaryota > Metazoa > Chordata > Actinopteri > Cichliformes > Pholidichthyidae > Pholidichthys > Pholidichthys leucotaenia. The sequence goes on along the minus strand of CM035846.1, from coordinate 59,668,715 downwards.
AGCAGCAGCATCATGGCAGTATCAAATGTTGATGAGCCCAATGCTGCAAAAATTCACTGTCCCTCGGCCCCGAGACAATGAACAAGAAGGGCCATCTTCTGTTTCTCAGTGAGGGCTTCATTGCAGAATCCCATTGCGTCAATATAAGCGTTAAAACCTGCCAACCATCATGTCCATGGCACCGTGGGTTCTTCGGGCACTGCAAGGAATGGGTCCGCTGGAAGAAGATGAAATCCAGCCATCGTCATCGCCAAATGTTATGGGGGAATAGATCAACACGTGCACACCATTGAAGGTCAGCCATGCTCTGCTTTACTTTTATATGCCATGCACACTCACAATGCATGCACACTAGCGTCACATAACCACACCTCTGAAAGGCAAACCTAGACACAATAATAGTCATAGCTGTTTCCTCCACAGGGCAGTAACAGGGCCTTGAGTAACTGACTGAGCCCCCGTTTGAGTGAGCAGGGCCACACAGGGCAAATGTTTCTAACATTATAATGATGCTTATTTTCCAACATTTAACATGCCCTATCATCTGCAAGGGCTGCTGGGAAGCCTGTTTTCTTCTTGTGTACCAAACTGAATTACTAGGGGGCACCAAAAGGCAATCTTTCACTGGGCCCGCCAAATCCCGGAAATGGCCCTGCTTATAATCCACTCGGGTTTATAGAAAGATTTTGGTTCAGTTTCTGATAACTTTATTAATCATAATGAATTCATACGTCCAACAATACCAAACAAAACTGAGCCAAAATGTTGAGAGAAACATGCAAAAGCAGTTGGAGGCCACTTGGTACGGGGCTGCAGAGAGCCACAGCCATTGCTCTGTAACGACCAAGTCTGACGGGTGTTGTATTTTGAAAAAAATTACCAGATATTCTTTCTCATCAAATACCATGTGTCTGTATGGTCTTCACGCACACCTATTGAGAACTGAGCCCGGCAAGCCTGCTGGTTTGGGCCTTCCTTCTACCGGCTGGTGTGTGATCACCCATATGTATTTGCTTTCAAGAGATTCTGAGCATTGCTTCCAGACCCTAAGGGAACCACAACCCCTCCACAAGCACCCCACACCGAGTCAACCCTGCACGTGCAGGAAGACCAGCCACCCGGAACCACAAGTGACTGTGAACTTGAAAGCGTGCTTGGAGCAGCATCCCCATTGCCGGCTCCGTGGAGGAAAGCCAGGGCGGAGCATCTTGAAACCGCCACGGAAGTGCTGGAGGTTCCACTCACACTTGTTTTTTAATCACACACTTTGTTTCTGTTCATTTTAAAGGCCAATATATCCCCAGTTGGTGCCAGTTAACCTAACATGCATGTCTTTGGACTGTGGGAGGAAACCCATGGCACGGGGCAAACATGCAAGCTGCACACCAACATTGAGAGAACCCTGGTCCCCAGCAGGTCAACTTAACTGAACTTTCACACAGAAAAACACAGACATGACACATGAGAGTGATTTAGCTGTTGATACGTCTTGTAGATCATTAAAAAAAGTTACAGACATGTCAACAAAAAACATTAAAGTTTTGCAGGAGTATCACTTTAAGATAAAATGCTATCCAGACCTACCTGACCCTGTGTGAAAACATAATTGCCCCCTTAAACCTAATAACTGGTTGTGCCACCCTTGGTGGCAACAACTGCAATCAGACATTTGTGATAACTGGCTGTGAGTCATTTACATCACTGTTGAGGAATTTTGGCCCGTTCTTATTTGCAGAATTGTTTTAATTCAGCCACACTGGAGGACTTGAGCTTGAGGTCACAAACTGATGGCCGGACATTCTCCTTCAGGATTTTCTGGCAGAGAGCAGAATTCATGGTTCCATCAATTACGGCAAGTCGTCCAGGTCCTGAAGCAGCAAAGCAGCCCCAGACCATCATGATACCACCACCATGTTTGACTGTTGGCATGATCTTCTTTTTATGAAATGTTGTTAGTTTTATGCCAGATATAACGGGACACATGCCTTCCAAAAAGGTTCAACTTTTATCTCATCAGTCCACAGAATATTTTCCCGTTCTTCAGAGATGTGAATGTAGCATTAATTTCAATGCTTCTTAAGAAAGATAAAGACCCCCTAGACTGTTCTAGTTATAGACCTGTCTCATTATTAAATACTGATCTAAAGATCTTTGCAAAGTTCCTGGCAAGACGGCTACAAGGCCATATGTTGACATTAGTGCACTGTGACCAGATTGGGTTTATAAAATCCAGGCTGGCCACAGACAATGTCAGAAGACTAATGCACGTTACAGACAATATTAAAGACACAAGCTCCCCAGCCACAGTTTTCTCTAGATGCTTGTAAAGCTTCTGACCATCTTGAGTGGCCTTTTCTGTGGTCAGTGTTGGGGTCTATGGGTTTTGGTTGGACTTTCCTTGATATGATCAAGGTCTTGTACAGGAATCCTATGGCTGAAGTAATCACTGGTAGAAATAGTTCTCTCCCATTTGCAATCGCAAGAGGATCAAAGCAGGGATATCCTTTTAAGGCCCCTGTTGTTTACCATTTCTTTGGAGGCACTAGCACAAATTATCCACTCCTCCTCTCTGTTCTCTCTGATATGTGTTAAGGGCGTTTTTCATCACATTTCGTTGTATGCGGATGATATATTACTATATATTCATAACCCTTCGCAATGCATACCATACATTTTATCTATCTTCGAGAAATATGGCGAACTATCCCGGTTTAGAATAAACTGGCAGAAATCAGCGTTGTTAACCTTAAATCTGGTGATACGTGAATGCCCAGTTTCTCCTCCCATACCAACTGTGGAAAGCTTCACTTATCTGGGCATTAAAATCTTTCCAATGATTCAGGCAATTATTAAACATAACTTTGATAATATGCTTGCTAAAATAATTGCAGGCTTGGAAAGATGGTCCAGTTTGAAGAACTCTCTCCACAGCCATATTTCAACAGTTAAGAGGAACATCTTGCCAAGGATTAACTTTGTGAGCTCTATGCTTCCTCTTCCTCCTCTGCCACTTTTTTGGCGCAAACTGCATTCTGCGGTGTCTAAGTTCATTTGGCAAAATAAATGACCATGTGTTAGATGCGATACAATGCACCGGGAGAGGCAGTCTGGAGGCCTGTCACTCCCTGATTTTAAACTCTATAGCTGGGCTTTTACTCTCAGGCCTCTACTGATTTGGGTGCAACACAGTTCTCAAGTATCCTGGTGCACTGTAGAAGAAAAGATGATTGCCCCTCATTCCCTTGTTGATCTTCTTAATTTGCATCTCTCTACTTCTTAACTTGCATCTCTCTAGTCTACTAGACAGCTTATGTCATTTTTGACAAATTGTAATATTATGGATAAATTTCAGTCGGGCTTTCGGAAAAATCATTCTACTGAAACAGCTTTAGTCAGAGTCTCCAGTGACATTATGATGGCGGCTGACACTGATAAATACACAGTTCTGGTGTTATTGGATCTTTCTTCTGCCTTTGATACTGTTGATCACTGTGTAATGATCAACAGACTCAAAGAGCTAGGGCTGTCTGGATCTGTTTTAAAATGGTTCTCATCGTACCTCACCAGAAAAACCTTTAACGTGTCCGTGAATCAGATCTTTCTGAAATAGCACTGTATTCATGTGAGGTACCACAAGGCTCAGTTTTAGGACCCATTTTATTTCTAATATACATTTTACCACTGGGACGGATAATTAGCCAGTTCAAAGGTATTTTTTATCATATTTACGCTGATGATATTCAGTTGTATTGTTCTTTTAAAGAGTCTTGAGTTTCACATACTGTCATCTTTAACTAACTGCTTGTCTAACAGTAAACAGTGGTTAAGTGCAAACTTTTTACAGCTTAACTCAGACAAGACAGAGACATTAATTATCGCCCCTGAAAACAAGATTCCATTTATCAAGCACCACATGGGTATCCTAGGTTCCTCTGTCCAGGCGAGTCTTCGGAATCTTGGCATTAGTTTTGACTCGGCTATGTCTCTTGAACACCACAGTAATCATTCATTCATTCATTCATTCATTTATTCATCTTCTTTGGTATCAAACTGGGGATTCTAAATTGTCCTTAGGTATGACTGCGAGAGTGAATGGTTGTCTGTCTCTCTGTGTTGGCCCTGTGATGGTCTGGCGATCTGTCCAGGGTGTACCCTGCCTCTCGCCCAAAGATGCTGGGATAGGCTCCAGCCCCCCCACAGTAATCAATTAATTAGAAATTGTTTCTTCCATCTGAAGAATATTTCTAAGTTGAGAACCCTGGTGTCGAAGGTGGAACTTGAGATGATTATACATGCTTTTATTTTTTCTCGCTTAGACTATTGTAATAGTCTTTTTACCTGTCTGAGCCAAAAGCATCTTCAACGTCTCCAGGTTGTTCAAAATTTGGGTGCTAGACTTTTAACGCACACTAAGAAAAGGGCTCATATTACACCGGTTTTAGCAGCACTTCACTGGCTCCCAGTTGGTTTTAGGATTCAATTTAAAATTTTAGTTCTTGTTTTTATAGCTATTCATGACCAGGTCCCTAAATACATCACCGAGCTGCATAAAGTGTACAACCCCTCACGGTCTCTGAGATCCTCGGATCAACTTTTACTGGCTGTCCCTCGAACCCATTTCAAAACTCGAGGTGATAGAGCTTTCAGGCAGTGGCACCAAAATTGTGGAATGCTCTACCACTGTCTTTGCGCTCAATAGACTCTGTTGACGCTGTTAAAAAGCAGCTGAAGACACTTCTGTTTAAACAGGCTTTTTAGTTTGATTATGTATTTTATGTTTTTAATGTCTTTATACCTGTTTTTATGCCTTTATTGTTGTATTTGTGATTGTGTGTTTTATTTTATTGTGAAGCACTTTGTGATTATTTCTGTGAGAAGTGCTATATAAAGAAATTTTACTTACTTACTTACTTCTCACTCGGTCAAAAATGGTACACTCATCAATGGCACACCTGGCCAGCAGAAAAACTGTGTGACTGTTCTTTCCCATGGGACCCAGGAATTCCACCATTTAACTTTAATGATAGACTTTGATTGGGGGCAACCCCATAAGCTTTCCCCTCTGGGAAAAGAGTGGTATTTCTGTTTTGAAAGATATTTTTGGGGAGAATAGTTTATCATCATTTACAGAGCTGACCACAAAATATAATTTACTGTGCACTTCATTTTTCTTTTATCTTCAACTAAGATCTTCTGTTAAAGCTAGTGGGATCTCATTACAGAACCCCCTTGTCATGATCTGGAGCATGGTTGAGGAACCGTGCTCACGCGTTTTGCTAGTTTGATTATTTTCTGTTCATTCCCCACTTAGATAGATAGCTAGATACTTTATTTCGAACAAAAAAGTATAACAAAAACAAAACAAATGACAAATGCAATAAAGTAACAGTATACAGTGTTCGAAAGGGAGAAGGAAGAAGTGAACACTTATTAATTCCATCTCCGCTTTTCCATAAATACACCCATGTGAATTATATACAAATTACCACATTTAAGACCCCAAGTAAACAATTTACTGTATTTTTTACATATCAACATTAACACCCATCCATCCTAACATACATTGATGCCCATACATCAAAACCAGCCTCAAACAACACAGATATACACAGTGCTGTCCCACCTACCATTCCATAGTGTCCCATAATGTCCCAGAATGAGCATAGTGAATCGTACATATAAATACTACCCTTCTAACATATATCCTTTCAGCAAATAATGTTTATACCTCTTTTTGAATTGAATTCTGTTTGTACATAGTTTCAGTTCCAGCTCCAGACTGTTCCACAAATCCACCCCACAGACAGATACAGTGGGGAAAAAAGTATTTAGTCAGCCACTGATTGTGCAAGTTCTCCCACTTAAAAGATGAGAGAGGTCTCCAATTTTCTTCATAGGTATACCTCAACTATGAGAGACAAAATGAGAAAAAAAATCCAGAAAATCACATTGAATGATTTTTAATGAATTAATTGGTAAATTCCTTGGTAAAATAAGTATTTGGTCACCTACAAACAAGCAAGATTTCTGGCTCTCACAGACCTGTAACTTCTTCTTTAAGAGGCTCCTCTGTCTTCCACTCATTACCTGTATTAATGGCACCTGTTTGAACTTGTTATCAGTATAAAAGACACCTGTCCACAACATCAAACAGTCTGATTCCAAACTCCACTATGGCCAAGACCAAAGAGCTGTCAAAGGACACCAGAAACAAAACTGTAGACCTGCACCAGGCTGGGAAGACTGAATCTGCAATAGGTAAGCGGCCTGGTGTGAAGAAATCAACTGTGGGAGCAATTATTAGAAAATGGAAGACATACAAGACCACTGATAATCTCCCTCAATCTGGGGCTCTATGCAAGATCTCACCCCGTGGGGTCAAAACGGTGAGAACGGTGAGCAAAAATCCCAGAACCACACGGGGGGACCTAGTGAATGACCTGCAGAGAGCTGGGACCAAAGTAACAAAGGCTACATCAGTAACAAACTACGCCGCCAGGGACTCAAATCCTGCAGTGCCAGACGTGTCCCCCTGCTTAAGCCAGTACATGTCCAGGCCCGTCTGAAGTTTGCTAGAGAGCATTTGGATGATCCAGAAGAGGATTGGGAGAATGTCATATGGTCAGATGAAACCAAAATAGAACTTTTTGGTAAAAACTCAACTTGTCGTGTTTGGAGGATAAAGAACACCATACCTACTGTGAAGCATGGGGGTGAAAACATCATGCTTTGGGGCTGTTTTTCTGCAAAGGGACCAGGATGACTGATCCGTGTAAAGGAAAGAATGAATGGGGCCATGTATCGTGAGATTTTGAGTGAAAACCTCCTTCCATCAGCAAGGGCATTGAAGATGAAACGTGGCTGGGTCTTTCAGCATGACAATGATCCAAAACACACCGCCCGGGCAACGAAGGAGTGGCTTCGTAAGAAGCATTTCAAGGTCCTGGAGTGGCCTAGCCAGTCTCCAGATCTCAACCCCATAGAAAATCTTTGGAGGGAGTTGAAAGTCTGTGTTGCCCAGCGACAGCCCCAAAACATCACTGCTCTAGAGGAGATCTGCATGGAGGAATGGGCCAAAATACCAGCAACAGTGTGTGAAAACCTTGTGAAGACTTACAGAAAACGTTTGACCTCTGTTATATACCCTTCGTTGGCAATGACAGAGTATTGAGATGAACTTTTGTTATTGACCAAATACTTATTTTACCGAGGAATTTACCAATTAATTCATCAAAAATCCTTCAACGTGATTTTCTGGATTTTTTTTTTCTCATTTTGTCTCTCATAGTTGAGGTATACCTATAATGAAAATTGGAGACCTCTCTCATCTTTTAAGTGGGAGAACTTGCACAATTGGTGGCTGACTAAATACTTTTTTGCCCCACTGTATGCACATACTTTTTTTGGTTGTTCGTATCTTGGGTTTTGTAAAGTTTAAGTCTCCCCTCAAATTATGATCATTGTCTCTTTTGTAAAATATTTTTTGTATATTAGTTGGGAGTTGATTATTAATTAGTAGTAGATTAGTTTATTTGACAGGGACAGTGCAATAAACATAGACAATTAATCAAAGACAATCAATCTGATGTGTTGCACATAGAGTGTATAGCTATTAGCTAATTTGCAACTCTTGTCCCTGGATGGGCTTTAGAAAAAAGAATCAAGATAAAAAATATACACAATAACCACATACATCAATGCAGAAAAATTATAAATACACAATTATAAATATTATAAATATTATAAATACACAAATATAACAGCCTGACTCACATTTAACATAAATATTATAAATATTATAAATACACAAATATAACAGCCTGACTCACATTTAACACATATAACATAACTCACATTTGCCTATTTCAGGCCTTCCTCCCTCCGTCACTCACTATAAACAAACACATTTATTCCTTCCCTTCATTCACTCTCACTTTGCAGACAATTAATTCATACATGAGTACATTCTTGTTTATTTTTCAGCCAGTTTTTAACATTTTTAGTGAATGTTTTAAAGTCCGTTATTATTTTAATTTCATTTGGCATTGTGTTCCAGATGTGACTGCCCTTTATAGAGAAAGCTGTTTGTCCAAATGTGGTTCTGCGGTGGAATATTTTACAGTTATTGTTAACAGAACTCCTGGTGGCTCTGCTGCTGCTGGTATAATTGCCCTGTACATTACTTGTGCTGTCTTAAATTTAACTAAATCGATGAACTTTATGACATGTGACTTTAAAAACAACGAATTGGTATGGTTTCTATATCCTACATTATTTATTATCCTTATAGCTCTTTTTACCTCCGCCAAAGGGGGAGGTTATGTGATCATCGGCGTTGGTTTGTTTGTCTGTTTGTCTGTTTGTTTGTTAACAAGATAACTCAAAAAGTTATGGACGGATTTTCATGAAATTTTCACAGATTGTCAGAAATGGGGTATCCTACAGATGATTAGATTTTGGTGGTGATCCGGATCACTGTCCACAAGAAAACGGCCATTAACGCAAAATGCCATTTTCGTGAATAACTACTAAACCACTAATCCTATCATTGTCAATCCAATTGCTTGTCATATGTTTTCATGGTCAAGGAATCTGAAGACTGTATGGGGGGAACTGTGGCGCTAAACCGCCATTACGGAAAATGCCATTTTCGTCAATAACTACTGAACCACTAATCCTATCATTGTGAATCCAATTGCTAGTCATATGTTTTCATGGTCAAGGAATCGGAAAACGTACACACAAACACTGTATGGGGGGAACTGTGGTGCTAAACCGCCATTACGGAAAATGCCATTTTCGTCAATAACTACTGAACCACTAATCCTATCATTGTGAATCCAATTGCTAGTCACATGTTTTCATGGTCAAGGAATCTGAAAACGTACACAAAAACACTGTATGGGGGGAACTGTGGCGCTTGGCGGAGGTCTGTGCTCTCCGAGTGCTTTTCTAGTTTGTAATGTGCATATTGACTGTAGGTTGGTCTTGTAGGTGTTTCCCCAGACTTCTACACAGTAGTTAAGATAAGGTAGAAACAGTGAATTGTACAGTAAGACCAATGATTTATAGTCCAAGATGTGTCTTGTCTTCCCCAGTATGCCTATACATTTTGCTAACTTGGCCCGGATGTGACTGATGTGAGGTTTCCAGCAGATTTTATTGTCTAGCGTCACCCCCAGAAACTTATTTTCCTGTACTGTTTCTATTCTGGTATCATCTATCGTTACCATTATTTCATGATTTATTTTATAATTTCCAAACAACATAATCTTTGTTTTTTTTAGATTTAGAGATAATTTATTTTTGTTGAACCACTGCGTTAACTTTTTCATTTCAGTTGTGACCACCTCTAAAACCTGCTGCAAATTCTCACTAGTGCAAAGGATATTTGTGTCATCCGCAAACAAAATAAATTTCAGAATTTTTGATACTTGGCATATGTCATTTATATACAAAATAAAGAGTTTGGGTCCCAAAACTGACCCCTGGGGCACACCACAAGTGATGTCCATGAAGGGTGATTTGTGCTCACCAATTTGTACAAATTGTTGTCTGTTACTTAAATAACTTTCCACCCAACTCAGTCCTACCCCTCTTATCCCATACCTTTCCAGTTTCCTTAGTAGTATTCTGTGGTCAATGGTGTCAAAAGCTTTCTTTAAATCTATAAATACTCCTACAGCAACCTTTTTTTTATCTATACAACTAGTAATTTCTTCTATAAGTTCGATCAGTGGACTTCAGCTCAGTTTTGTATCTGGTTGATTTTGATGTATGATGTGATCTGAAGTTGCTCTTTGTTTCTGTTTGTTTTGAGTTGTCCGGTTATTGTACCTTAGTTTGGTCATTATAGTCTTGTTTATTATTATTATTATTATATATTCTTGTATATGGACTTGAGCCAACGCTGCCTCTGGCTTTTGCTTCCCGTCCAAGTAGTGGTATTTATTATTATTGTTATCCCCAGCACCATAGTATTTCTTGTTTGTACTTTATCTTGTCCTTGCCTTGATGGATTGTTATTATTATTATATTATTATTATTTTTTCCTTGTTTCTGATCTCATTTTGTATTTATGTCCTCCTGTGCTTTTATTTTGACAGTCGTCTTTATTTACTTCTGTTGCTACTTGCTTAGTTTTGCGGTTGTCCTCAGCTGTTTATTTCAGTTCATTATCCTCATTTGTTACCCACACCTGTTTATCATTTGTGATTATTCCCTTTTTGTCCTATTTATGGACTGCTGCACCGCAGTTTGGTGCAGCATCCTTCAGTGTCCAGACATACTGTATGTTTCACGTCTTAGCGTTAAGCTATTCTTCTTTATGTCATCGTTGTATCCTGGTGTTCCCGCCCACCTTTTTCTCCTTCGGATTATTCCTGCCTGTGTCTGTAACTTTTGCTCCTGTTTACTTTTTGTGTTTTTATTAAACTCCCTGCAAACTCACAGCTCCAGCATTTGGGTCTTCGTTCCTGCCCCGAAGGGCATTTATGACAGAAGGCCGCTGCCAGTGTGGACCCAGGGGACTGTGAGTTTGCTCTTTTGTTTTTTTCCCTCCCGTCTATTTTTTGTTAAAGTCCGGTTTTTGCTGAGATGCCAGTCAACACAGACTCAGCAGGCAGAAGCTGGTACCCTATGAGCTTGGGGTGGGAGTTCTGCTGTGCATTAATGGAAATTGATGGGCTTATTTCTTCTGCTCGCATGTCTCCCACCCCAAAATCCGCTCTTTGGTACCTGGTGGCTGCTCACAATTATCCTCAGCTCACAGAACACGTTGAGGGGATAGAGAGGATTACCCTGGTGGCAGACTTGCAGCAAGAGAACTGCGGGATGGTGAGGAGTTCCACCAACAAGCCGAGGTCTGTGCCGACATGGAAGCGTCCCTTGGCCTCGGTACCATCAATTCCTCGCCAATCTCCAGCTCCATTCCCCACACCGCCAGCCCCACAGTCACTCCATGGACTGAGGTCTGGGACACCATCTGCGCCGAGGTCTGTGCTGATGAATAAGCATCCCCTGACTCCGGCATCTCGCCCACCTCGCCTTGAGCCCGTGTCTCCGCTTCCTCACCAGACGACCTCCACAGTCCCAGGAGGAGCTTCGTCTGGACCCACAGCAGCAGCTACCATCATGCCCTGGGAACCAAGGCAAGCATTTTTTTTAAAATTTTTTAACATCTAAGAATGAATTGCCTTGCCTTATTCCCTATGAGGTGGTGGACTGGGGGTAGGGCTCAGCAACAGTTATCTACTCTGGCTGAGCCCTCACCACCTGCTGCTGCAACCATTCCCTCATCCTCACCTGCTTCTCTCGTGTCCCCCTCTGCTATTCCTGTGTGTCCGCAGGTCCTGGGAGGGAGCCGCCAGATGACGGAGGGGCCTGCGGTTCCAGAGAGTCCTGTTTCAGCCCTGCAGCCACATCCTGGATGGGAGAAGAGCGGCCCCTGCATCCCGAGCCTGAGCTGACAACAGATTGTCCCCTGGTTTTGGCATCACAGGACTTGGCGCCTTTGGTGAGACGATCCCCAGCTTCAGCCGGCACGTCTGGAAGTCCACCAACGTCAGCCGCTATGTCTGGGGTTCTACCTGCTTCATCCGCCATGTCCAGGGGGTCCGCCAGCATCAGCCACCACGTCTGGAGTTCTACCAGCGTCAGTCGCCTCATCTGGGGTTCCACCAGTGTCAGCCGCCACGTCTAGGGTTCCGCCAGCTTCATCCGCCATCATGCCTGCTGCTTGGGCCGCCGCAGCAGACTCACTGGAGTCCTGGACGGTGGTGGAGCTCGAGTCAAGGCAAGTACTCTTTACTGTCTCTACACTATCAGTTTTAGAGAGATCTTGTCTTGCTCATGGCGGGGAGAACCAATTGCAGCTGCCCTCTGCTCCTGAATTTTCCTCGCCGGGCTCCACTGCTGTCAGTAACAGTGATCTGGTGGTTATCTCTTCCTCCCCGTCTGAGGTGGTCGTCTCGGAGATGGATTCCCAGGTGGATGGACTTGAGACGCCCCATCCTGGGTCGCCGGAGTCCTGGACAGCGGGGGAGCTCAAGTTAAGGCAAATTTCTTTTTTGTCTTCACAATGGCAGTAATAGAGACATCTTGCTTTGCTCTTGGTAGGAAGAACCAGTTGCAGCTGCTAGCTACTCCTGAGTTTTCCTCGTTGTGCTACACTGCTGCTGGTGATAGTGACCCGGTGTTTGTTTCTTCTTCCCTGTCTGAGTCCTCATCTGGTTCCACTGATGGTCTTCGGTCCACTTCGCCTGAGGTCACCGAGGGTTGTCAGCCTTCGCCTGAGGTTGCTGAGGGTCATCGGTCTTCGCCTGAGGTCGCCAAAGGTCATCCATCCTCACATGAGGTCGTCGCTGGTCATCCGTCTTCATCGGAGGTCGCCAATGGTCATCCGTCTTCATCGGAGGTTGCCGATGGTCATCCATTTTCATCGGAGGTCGCCGGCGGTCATCCATTTTCACCTGGAGTCACTGTTGGTCATCAGTCTTCACCTGGGGTCGCTACTGGTCATCAGTCATTGTCTGAGGTCACCGCTGGACAACAGTCTTTGCCTGAGATCGCTGTCGGTCAGCCGCCTTTGCCTGAGTTCACCAATGATCATCAATCCTCCTCATCTGGTTTCTCCACTGATCAGCTGTCTTTTTCGTCTGGTTTCCTCGCTGATCAGTCATCTTCTTCGTCTAGTTTCCTCGCTGGTCAGCAATCCTCTTTGTCTGATTTCCCCGCTGATCAGCCATCCTCATCATCTGGTTTCCTCACTGGTCAGCCATCCTCTTCATCTGATTTCCCTACTGATCAGCCATCCTCATCATCTGATTCCCTTGCTGGTCAGCCATCTTCTTCATTTGGTTTCTCCGCTGATCGGTTTCGTCGTCTGGTTTCCACGCCTCAGTCCCTGCGGTCCGTAGTAGGCACGGGTTCCAGCTACTGCCTCCAGGAAGGGGCATGTTGTGCCCCGTGGCCCGTTGGCTCAGGGATGCTGGGAGACCGCTCGATGGACTACGCCCTTTGCTTGAGTGGCTTAGGAACTCTGGGAGGCCACCCGACTTATTCCACCGCGTGATCTGGTGGTCTGTGGACTCCAGTTGGCCACCTGAACTGCCCTACTTTTTTGCCCGGTGGTCCTAGGGTTCTGTAAGCCACCTAATTTGCTCTGTTTATGGGTATTGAGTGAGTTTTTTGTTTGATCCCTCCTAACCTGGGTTCCCTCACCGCCCTCCTGGGTTGGGTTATTGTTCTATTCCTGTTGTTTTTTTTTTTTTGTGTGTGTGTGTGTGTTTTCCTCTTCTTTTGTGATGTTACCTTGGGGTGTCTGGAATCCACCCCTTAGACAGGGAGCTCTGTCATGATCCGGTGCACGGTTGGGGAATCGTGCTCATGCTTTTTGTAGTTTGATTATATTCTGTTCATTCCCTACTTCAGCTCAGTTTTGTATCTGGTTGGTTTTGATGTATGATGTGATCTGAGGTTGCTCTTTGTTTCTGTTTGTTTTGAGTTGTCCAGTTATTGTATCTTAGTTTGGTCATTATAGTCTTGTTTATTATTATTATATATTCTTGTATTGGGACTTAAGCCTACTCACACCTGCGCTTTTTGTTTCCAGTTCAAGTAGTAGTATTTATTATTATTGTTTTCCCCAGCACATTAGTATTTCTTGTTTGTACTCTATTTTGTCCCTGCCTTGATTGATTATTATTATTATTTTATCCTTGTGTCTGAGCTCATTTTGTATTTATGTCCTCCTGTGCTTTTATTTTGACTGTTGTCTTTATTTACTTCTGTTGCTAATAGATTAGTTTCACTGTTGTCCTCAGCTGTTTATTTCAGTTCATTATCCTTGCTCGTTAGCCACACCTGTTTATCATTTGTGATTATTTCCTTTTTGTCCTATTTAAGGACCACTGCACTGCAGTTCAGTGCAGCATCCTTCAGCATCCAGACGTATGTTCCGCGTCTTAGAGTTAAGCTATTCTTCTTTATGTCATCATTGTATCATGGTGTTCCTGCACACCTTTTTCCCCTTTGGATTATTCCTGCGTGTGCCTGTAAGTTTTGTTTCTGTTTACTTTTTGTGTTTTTATTAAACTCCCTGCAAACTCACAGCTCCAGCATTTAGGTCATCCTTCCTGCCCTGAGGGGCATTTATGACACCCCTCAGGCCACATACTCTCAAGAAACTGTTTTGTTCTGTGAATAATTCGATTGGGCTGGTGTCTAGACTCTATCGTTATTATTACAACACTCTTACAGACCCCTGGCATTGAATGCCCTTTGGAGAGCAGACATTCCCAATCTGTGCCCTGATTCTGACAGAGATAATGTTTGGGACACTATTAATACAGCTTCCAAAAACCCTGACCATCAACAAATAATTATAATTTTGTACACAGAGTATATTTAACACCTAAGAAACTTTATGTAATGAAAATGGTTCCAGACCCCTATTGTACTCTGTCCTTTGAAGGCAGTTGGCACTTATTTGCACATGTTTTGAGAATGTCCTCCCGTGGCCAACTTCTGGAAGGTTACCGCCACTCTTTCTAAATTGTCTGGGGTCACACTCTCTTGTTCTCCTATTATTTTTCTTTTGAATGATCTGTCTGATGTGCATCTGTCTCCTTCAAAGAAAAGAGAGATTTTAGCAGGACTTACAGCAGCAAAAAAACTGGTTGCAACTCCATGGAAACCCCCTCATACCTTATGTACTAGCGCTTGGATCTCCACTTTCTTGGACATTGTTTATCTAGAGCAATCTATACCTCGCGTACTTGGGGTCAGGAATTCTACATTTGAGGCCTGGTACTTACTTGTTGCAAACCTCCAATCCCTCTATATAAATGATAATTAAAATTACCGGATCTGGGTGCCCTTTTACCCTTTTATTTATTTATTTTTTGTTGTTGTTTTTGTTGTTTGTTTTAGGTTTTTTTGTGTTTTGTTTTGTTTTTCTTCTTTTTCTTCTTTTCTTTCCCCATTTTCAAAGGCATTTGTCATGAATCTGGGTTTGGTTGTCCCAAACCCAGTTCTGACTTATTGTTTATTTTTGCCCTATTTTCCGTCAGGCGCATCAGGGAGCTGTTTGGGTCTTTCGCTCCCTGACAGCTTGGGCACGCCCCCTCCTCCTGACAAGTGCCATCAGCTGTGCTTCATCATGGGTGTTCACACACACACACACACACACACACACACACACACACACACACACACTCACACACTCCATTCATTCCCATTCACACGCTCATACACGCACTCCTACACACCTGGTTCAATTATGTTCAGCCCACGCTTCCTCACACCAGCAATCTCTTTCCTCGTTTGCATCAGGATTATAAATATGTTGCGTTTGTGGAAAGAGATTGTCGGAGCATTCACCCTCATTCGTGGCAGTGTGTTCCTCCATGAATGTTGTACAACCACCTTCGCGTATTCAGCCGGACATTTACAGACGGCTTTTTCCTGGATGTTAGCAGCTGACTCTGCCTCACTTCTTCTTCCCCCAGACTGCATGGATAGCCCCGGATCGATTCAGTTCTGTAAGTTATATTTGCCTTTCTCCCTGTGTCAACAGTAGCTCTGTGGCACTAGACATTCCTGTTGCCGGGCTGTTGAATGTCCGGGTGGCGTCCTGCATGTCTGGGGGTTTAACTCATCATTGCAACTTCCTGTATTTGTGTGGTCTAAGCTGGACTTGTTATTTTCGTGGTTTAAGTTAATAAAATGGCACTTTCTACTCTGGCTATTGGGTTTTCCATTCCTTCCCTTGTGTGCCGTGTTATGGTACACGAGGAAGCATGACAGCATTGGTATGTGAAATGGTTTGAATGAGAACCTGGTACATTTACTGTATGTTTTTGTGGTTGTGAAAATAAATAAAAATTTGGTCACAAAAAAAAAGAATATTTTCCCAAAAGTCGTGGGGACCATCAAGATGTTTTTTGGCAAAAGTGAGACGAGCCTTTGTGTTCTTTTTGGTCAGCAGTGGTTTTCACCTTGGAACTCACCCATGGATGCCATTTTTGCCCAGTCTTGTTCTTTATTGTAGAATCATAGACCAGCATGTCCAACCTGAGGCAAATGAGGCCTGCACTTCTTTAGATGGTGTTCTGGGTTTTTGTTTCTCATCTGTTTTTGAATTTTTTTTAGATCGTGTCATGTATTGCTTTCTCACATAGGGCCAGGTAGTTTTGGATAGATTTTTTTTCCCCTTAATAAATGAAATCAACATTTAAAAACTGCATTATATATTTACTAGGGGTATATTTGTCTAATATTAAAATTTGTCTGATGATCTGAAACATTTAAGTGTGACAAATATGCAAAAATGTAAGAAATCAGGAAGGGCTCAAATACTCTTTCACAGCATTGTATGCTCTCACTGAAAGCTTTTGAGCTTCTTTTGCTTTCTTTCAAACAGCTATTAGACTCTGCCCACTGGATTTACTCTTTACTGATGTTGAATCAAATAACTGAGCAGGAAAATACAGAAAGCAATAATAGAAACAGAGAACAAAAGGCAGCCCGGGGTGAATAACCCGTTACAGCAAACTATTTTTTTCTTCATAGTTTTAGGGCCTGTCTTGCTTTTGTCCTCCCGTCCCTCTCCCGTTTCACCGTCTAATCTGGATTTAGGGATTCTCATCCTCCCTGGCACCTTCATCTCTTCACCTCTTAGGGAAAACACTTTTCTGGCTCATCAGGTCTATACATGAAAGACCAAAACAATAAACCACCGACGCAAATAAGAGGTAAAAGTAGGCCATGCTGCTTCTTTTTACTCCCACATGCAAAAGCACACAAGTGCAAATCCATGCACAAATGCACACGGATACGGGGGAATGCTGAATGTTGAGCTACAAATCCACCTCGACACACTCAAGATCTAGCCTACATTCTACCTACACAGGCACATCAGAAAAAAGCACGATACACGAGATATAGGCAGACACAAACAGCTCTACTCATGTGGACCATAAAGTCACAGGCGGCTGCAATAAAAAGCTACTTTTTTATATATATACTGTATATCTATCGCCTTGAAGCGAGAAGGTGGCCCTCCCAGTTTATGTCCAACCTCTTATGCCGGCTCCATCAATTAATCAGTAGAAGTATTTTTAAAACGAGTTGTGCTGGAACTTGATGGACTGTTTAAAAATGCATTGAGCACTAGAGCGGAGCAGCAGCTGCAGCTGAGAAGGCTTGTGGTGGCAGCAAAAAATGGGTAAAAAAAAGGACTTGCAACAAACGCTGTTAAGCCTGCAGGAGAGGAGGCAGACACAGAGGTGAGAGGGGAAGAGGTAATGAAAAGAAAATATGAGGGGAAGGGGGGAGATGAGCTGAAAAACTGGTAGGAAATGCAGGAGTAAGATGGACACACGGTTGCAAAAGTTAAAAAAAACAAGATGTCAGGATGCTTTATTATTTGTCGGTGAGTATGAATGGAATGATGCAAAATCAAGCCAGATGTTGTCACATAAGGACACCTGAAGTCCTTTATACGTTGCAACAAAACCAGTCAGAGTTTTTATATTCCGACTCTGGTACAAATATCCTGTATGTGGTAACACTCCAATAACTTAAAGCATAAGAACAAAAGCTTCATCCCAAGAGTTAGCCAAGCGTTGTGAAGCCCTTTCTTCTCGACAGATTTTTCTCCCCCCCTTCCCCGCCATCGGGCTTTGTGTTTGAGGAGAGCAGTGCCTCGCTGTTGGCAGTCTGTGCGAGTATTTGAAGGGAGTGAATTCCCAGGCTGCATCAGATCTCTCCTCTCCTCGGCGCACAGGTTTCTTCCATCTGTTTCCTTTCTAAAGATGGGGCCTGTGACGCAGCGCTCCAGGTGCACTGTGGGCTGCGTGCACAAGTGTAAGTGCACACGTATACAACGCACGCTAGCACCTGACCACGTGGACCGACTCGCACAAAGGCTGGCAGAGGCACAAACGGAATGAGACACAATCGTACTGTACTGTGTGATGTTTGACTCTGTTATAGCCCGCACAATGATCACAGATACTGTAGTACAATAATGCCAACATGTATCTGAGGAAGTAGGTAGAGTTTTTGTCATATTTTCACTGAATTGTATTATTGTGAAGAAAGGGAAGACTTTTCTTAATAAAATGTACAGTAAACATGGACATTCACATGTTTTCATATCAAATCTATATAATGAAGGGAATAAATATTGAAAGTGCAGTGTTCCCCCCCCCACAGTGTAATCCCCACATGTGATGATCAGAAAATTGGTCTCCATCAAACATGAAAACCAGTGTGTGTGTGTGTGTGTGTGTGTGTGTGTGTGCTCCTGTCTTTCTATTCTTGTGTGGACACAAGACACTTTTTGTGAGGACATTTTTCCTTGTGAGGACATTTGGCCTGGTCCTCATAAGGAAAAACGCTAGGATCCATTCCCCAAAGTGCAAGATACACTGTTATGAATATAAGTCATAAAAGATCACACAAATAAGTGATCTGACAAACAAATAAACAAGGGTTCTGAAACAGTCGCTAATATTGGATGTCCCATTCGTTTTCAATAATTAGGTATTCTGTAACTTTTCTATATATTTTTTCCATATAGCGCCAGAACATCATGATTCCTTTAAGAGTTTGTCATTGTCAACCTTCAGCCCCCCTCCCCCCCAAAAAAAGCTGTAAACCTAGGGGAAACACTGATGTCAGCATTTTTCCCAGTACATATATTTCCACTGAGGCTACTCACATGAAATGTTCATCAGTGTTTCAGGACCTGTAAGACTTGCTGTGGTAAATGGAACCATGAATTCTGCTGTCTACCAAAAATTCCTGAAGGAGAATGTCCAGCCATCTGTTCGTGACCTCAAGCTGAAGCGCACTGGGTTCTGCAGCAGGACAGTGATCCAAAACACACCAGCAAATCCACCTCTGAATGGCTTAAGAAAAACAAAATGGAAGACTTCGGAGTTGCCTAGTCAAAGTCCTGACAAATCTGATTGAAATGCTGTGGCATGACCTTAAAAAGGCGGTTCATGCTCGAAAACCCTCCAATGTAGCTGAATTACAACATTTCTGCAAAGTTGAGTGGGCCAAAATTCCTCCACAGCGCTGTAAAAGACTCATTGCCAGTTATCGTAAATGTTTAATTGCAGTTGTTGCTGCTAAGGGTGGCCCAACCAGTTCTTAGGTTTAGGGGGCAATCACTTTTTCACACAGGGCCATGTAGGTTTGGATTTTTTTTGTCCCCTTAATCATAAACACCTTCATTTAAAAACTGTATTTTGTGCTTACTTGTGTTATCTTTGTCTAATATTCAAATTTGTTTAATGATCTGAAACATTTAAGTGTGACAAACATACAAAAAAAATGAGAAATCAGGAAGGGGTAAACACTTTTTCACACCACTGTATCTGCTAGTGGATGGAACATCACACTACAATCAACCAGCCATGCACAGGTGCTCTTCACAAAATATCTGACCAGTGAGTCAGAAGGATAGCCAGAAGAGTAGTTCAAGAGCCAATCACAACTCAGAAAGAGCTCCAGAAAGACCTGGAGGCAGCAGGTACAATTGTGACAGAGAAAACAACAGGCAATGCACTATACCATCATGGGCTCCATGCACACTCACCTCGCAAGACTCCATTATTAAACTAATCGGTATGCCAAGTCTTTTATGCCATTAGCAATAAAGTAAGTAAATGCTTCTTAGGGTCATTAGATGTCACACATACTGTAGGTTTTTATTTATTTATACATACAGGTCTTAGGTTTTGTTTTTATCATGACCATTCTTTTATTACCGCCGCCAAGGAAGTTATGTAATCGGGGTGGTCTGTCTGTCTGTCTTTTAGCAGGATTACGTAAAAAGTACTGGATGGATTTGGATGAAATTTTCACCAGAGGTGGTCCTTGGGCTAGAGAGAACTCCATAGCATTTTGATGATGATCCGAGAACGTATATTTCCACCAAGGCTCTTATCTTCTCACACTGTGTTAGGAAAAATCCTCCAAAACAAACCCATTACATTTTGGAGGTGATCCATGTGGGAAGGAAGGAGCCTTGGCAGAGGTACAGTATGCACTCTATGAGTGCTTTTCTAGTTCTTTTAGTAACCCCAAAATCATTGTTGTATCTTTATAATATTTATTACAGCACTCTCTCTAATGATTGGTTAGATGTGACTTTCAGTTTGTTTTCTTTTTGCATTGCTTATTGTGTTTGCACAGCCCCTGTGCATCAATATACAAGGTGTTATTTTAATCAATTGCCCCTTGAGGGACAAATAAAGTAGTCTGAATTGAACTGATAAAGAAAACATCATGTTGAAGCTCGTTCAGTTTGCTAAGCAGCATTTAGGCAATCCTGTGAAATACTGGGAGAATGCAATAATATTGAGTTGTTGGTTTCGCTCATTTTTGTCTTCCATACACAGATCACATCAGTCCAGTGCTCTACACTATGTGTTTGATGCAGGAGAGTTTCCTCATATCAATGTCCTTTAGAAGGCAGAGACCTTCTATCTTTTTGCTGATCCAAACGTTGCTACACTTCTCAGTTCAGCTGATGCGAAGGAGTTGACTGTAACTCCATCGGGAATATGTTTAATGAGAAAAATGTTGACGTGTTCAATACTTATTTTTGCCGCTGTAAATGGGGAGACAGTATGCAACCCTGCCTGTCACCGTTCTGGTTTCACAGAGGTTCTTGATTAGCTGAATGATATTTGTTGGAAATCCCACTGTGTACATTGTTTGCCATAGTATTTCTTGTGCAACTGTACTGAAAGCTTTATTGTAGTCAAACAAACATAAATACAATTTTTTCCACATTCTCTGTTCTTTTCTTTTATTTTGAGATTAAGTATTTTGGTCTCTTGTTCCCTTCCCAGGTCAGAAACCATATTGTTCTTCTGTGATTTCTTAATTTAGTTTTGACTTCATGCGTCCATTGATAACTTTCAAGCGGACTTTGCTGAGGTGGCTGATAAGAGAGATGGTCCTGTTGTTTGAGCATTTAAGGGTGTCGCCTTTTTTGGGTATTGGTATGAATTCAGATGTCGATCAGTCCATTGGCCATTCCTTTTTTACCCATATGATATTGCATAGTTTTGTGAAAAAAATATCTCCACCATTAAATACATGAACGCTTAATGTGTGTACTTGTCTGTAAGTTTACAATTAATAACTGAACATGTAAATGAGAACAAAAGCCATTCAGTCTTTCATGACATGAAAATTAAAAGCACATATCAGGTAATCAGTTTGTTAGAATAACCGACACTGAAAACTTCTAACCCCTGTGCAGGAACAGGTATACAGTACATGTGTGTTTACGCATTTCAAATGCGCTGCTTAAAGTAGAACTGAACTGAACGGCATTGAACGGCACTGGGTGATAGTACATACAATTATAAAGATAATTTATCATTGGCACCCCCTCCACAAATCCCGGAATCTTGGAGAAAATCGCGATTTTGAATTTCCCGCCCTGAAAAATCAGACAAATCCGCCGAAGTGCAGCCGGAGTTTCGCGTGACGTCACGAGTGTGACACAGTCCTCCATGTTTACCATTGCGAGCACGTCGACACTGGTTGTTTTTGGTGCATTTTGTCGTGATAGTCGACTACAAAACACTTCCAACACCTGGGAAGATCTGTTCAGTGGCCAAGGAAAGCTGTCATGGCGACGAAAGAAAAGAAAGGGGGAGGAAAAGCGACCGGGAAGCGCTGTTTCCCTAGATATAGATATTACAGTGATCCCTCACTTATCGTGTTTAATGGGGACCAGAACCGACCGCGAAAAGTGAAAAACCGCGAAGTAGCGTCCCCCCCCACCCCCACAAGGGCGTCACAAGCACTATTTTGCACAAAAAGGCACAAGAGAACAGCGAAAAGTGCCAATAAGCAACACGAGCGATAAAGAACAATGAATGCGGTCTTCCTTCGCTGGGTAAAACGTCTCGGCCAATCAGCTTGCGAGGTAAAACGTCTCGGCCAATCAGCTTGTGAGATTCCCGAGCGGTGAAGAGGTGGGCGGAGAGGAGTGGAGCGGTGGTCAGAGAGGTGGGATTTTGAGTTGTGCGGGCTCTCCGTGTTGATACCTGATGTTCTAATGTAGTCTCCCTGCCTTCTCCCTGCCTTCTCCCTGCCTTCTACATTAGAACATCAGGTATCAACACGGAGAGCCCGCACAACTGAAAATCTACCTCTCTGACCACCGCTCCACTCCTCTCCGCCCACCTCTTCACCGCTCAGGAATCTCGCAAGCTGATTGGCCGAGACGTTTTACCTCGCAAGCTGATTGGCCAAGACGTTTTACCCAGCTTCGCTCCCTGCCGAGCGCCTATACCCAGCGAAGGAAGACCACATTCATTGTTCTTTATCG
This sequence comes from Pholidichthys leucotaenia, assembly GCA_020510985.1. Taxonomy (NCBI): domain Eukaryota; kingdom Metazoa; phylum Chordata; class Actinopteri; order Cichliformes; family Pholidichthyidae; genus Pholidichthys; species Pholidichthys leucotaenia. The sequence continues at coordinate 59,646,346 of CM035846.1, read as the reverse complement.
CTCGTGTTGCTTAGTGGCACTTTTCGCTGTTCTCTTGTGCTTTTTTGTGCAAAATAGTGCTTGTGACGCCCTTGGGGGGGGGGTGACTACTTCGCGGTTTTTCACTTTTCGCGGTCGGTTCTGGTCCCCATTAAACGCGATAAGTGAGGGATCACTGTAATAAGTTGGAAAAATGCTGATGGTTTTTTTTCCCCTTTCTTTTTTATTGTTAATTTTCCTTATCCTGACACCCCAAACATGCCAAAGTAAAGACTCACCATTCTGTATTCAATAAGCGACTCTCCTCCCCATCACTGCTGCAGTCTGAGTCGATGCCGGAATCCCCCGAAAATTCTGGCTCTAATCTGTACGGTTCGATGCCTCCCTCGCTCTCTTCCTGTTCACTTGACACTCCTGCATCCTCCTCTGTCTTGTCACCGATCCTGAATGCCTCTTCACTCTGAAAACTCTGGTGTTCTTGACTGCTGGAACTGCTATCATCTGCCATTGTTGTTTTGATAAGGGTCACACTCGTGACGTCACGCAGCGTCGTCTGCACTACTTCCGGTTTGTTTGGCACTGCCAGCCAGAGGCAAAAGTTTATCGGCTTATAGCTTGGCCATCGCACGGCCTAAAAATTTCTTTTATGTGTTGAAAAATACAATAGGTAATAAGGAATTAATCTGCTATTCTACTTTTTTGGCAAAAAGGTGAGTTCAGTTCTACTTTAAATAGTGGTTGATAATGCACTGCTGACTTTAGACCTGCTTTTTGTTGATCAAAGGCACACTGATTGAGAATATTGTATAATAGGAGCTCACCAAGCCTCACCCACTATATGGGGGGGGGGGCTGAAAAATTCATAGACTGAAAAGTTCATAGGGGTCAAATTTGACCTAATGTGGTTTATTTTTCAACCGCAGGGATCCAAGCACTGCAACACTGATGGAAGAAGTGTGTGGACCGAAAGGGAGACTATGTTGAAAAATAAACCACATTTGGTCAAATTTGACCACTATAAACTTTTCAGTCTATGAAGTTTTCAACCCCCCCTTGTAAAGGAGTCCCATCCTACGAAAGCAAGCCACGCACACAGTCAGTTCCTATTCAGATGACGAGGGTGCACAGTGGAAAAGAGACCACACGTTGACAGAAACCAATCAAAGCATTGGCACAAATGCCCACTTTAGATCATCATAATAGGGCTCTGACTGTTTGGATGGCTGCACAGAAAAACTGTTTCTCCTTCTAGTGTGTTTCTGTTAATTGTGCAAAGTTGCCTCCAGAATACTTAGCATCATTCATAAAAAAAACAAAAGAATTGTCAGTACAAACAGCCTCAGAAGTGAATGTGAGCACCATGAAAGATAAAACTTGAGACTTACTGGGAAGTAGAGCAGTAATGCCCCAAACAAGATGGCTTCCAGCAGGATAAGCCCAGATGTACGGATGCTCTGTTAATAGAAAAACACAAAAGTCATCAATCAGTGATAGGCAGCGGGTGATTATTTATGTGTTGCTAAAGGACACTGGAACAAATAAAAAATGATCTGTCCAACATTATCACATAGCTGCTAAAAAGATCACTGAAGCCAGTTAAGGGTTGTGGTTGTTCATGTGACTTTTGATATTTGTTTCGCATTTGGAGACTTTATTGATGTTTGTGCTTTCTCTCTTGTGCACACATTTGTTCACCTTAGTTTGCTCCCCAAATTCTCTTGATGTACAGACTGTTCAGTAGTAGTTGAAGCTCCAAGTTGCAACTCACTGTGCACAAATGCAAATGGTAATTCTCTTTTTACAAGCAAGTAGACACAAAGAGAAGCTATATACATTATTTTTTTATGTTTTGACATTACTGTGAGTGCCAACATAAGTTTTCTAGGTTGCATTTAATCACCCCACATTACCACGTAGACAATTTTTAAAACGTTTTTTTTATGTAAATGGCCAGGCCTCCAGAGACATTTCTTGTGAAGTGCAGAAATCTGGGAAATTCTGAGGCAATAACACAATCGTCTATAAATAACTCACCAGGAAAGACTGAACTCAGCTTTGCCCGAGGATTGGTTGTAATTATCCTACACTGTGAGGATCTCATCTTTATTTCACCTCATTCTCCTGGCAAAGTGTGCCTCATGCTACAGCTTGTTTGTAGATCTGTGAGGACTCGGATGAAGGGTTACAGTAGATGTACGGTGAAATTCAATATATGTCAGTTTATATAAAGTGAGATTAAAACAGTGAATGGTGGTAAAACCTTCTGGACTGGCCTTGCTTTGGCTCAGGTTGGAAAAATATATGTTTTAAAAGGGAGATAATATAAAAATGTCACCTTTCCAGTGTGTTTGCAAATGAATTTAGGTATCTGGAGTGACTACGAATATAAAAAAAAACCCTAAAACACAACCCAGCAATTTTGGGGTCTGCCTTGGTTTCACTAGGTCTCATTCAGTAAACCGTTCAGATTTGCCCAGTGGAATGATACCTCCCCCACATCTTCATCTTTTCTCCCATTTGAATTACAGTGGCAGTACACATGTCCCCGTGAGCTTCCAAAACTACATACTAGCAGCGCAGCTAACTTGGTTAGCTTAGCAGAGCAGCCCCAAATTTGTACTGGTTTATTAATCCACAGTCCAAAAATCAATTTTTTTATTATTTTATTATTTTACTGATTTTGCTCAGTACAGTCTTGTAATCATACCATTAGCCAAAGGTGTCTAGCTTAGCGGCCTTGTTTTTTGATTGCTAGTCTCTGTATATTCTGCTTATCCCACAAGATGTTTTCCCAGCTGGTTTATTAATTTGATTATAAATCTCATTTCCAGATATTATTCTGTTTTATTTTATTATACTCTGGCTGGGACACACTGTTATGTATGGTAAAATACCTCAATAAAGGATGAGTCCAGATGGCTGGACGAACAGAGCTTTACTGAACGTTGGTATAACAGCAGACACACGGTAGCACCAGGCAGAGGGCACCGGTCAAAGAGGCCACAATATGGATGCCCTCTGCTATTTATAGGGCGGTGCAGTGGTGGAACAAGAAGTGCCCGCCACTACACCGCACTTCACAATAAGGTGCCAAATCCCAACACCACATTTCCTCCCCCCTTAGAAAGGTCCAAAACCACACACACAATCACGGCCATCCCTCTGATTATACAGTTCAACATAAGTTATCCGAAATGGGTGATGGCTGAAGCCGCAGCTTGTATTGCCCACCCATATTCCATCCAAGAATTCAAAAGAAAAACAGACAAGAGCGATTACAATTCAGAACAAAGCTAAGACAAAATGTGACAAAAAAAAAACAACTAAGCAACAACACAACGCAGACTGGATATGACAATCCTTATGTGATTTTATATGTCATCTTGTATATATGTTTGGAGTATTTCTTCCTTTAGTTTTTGTTTAAATCCCCAATTTGGGACCCGAATCATGCACTAACAAAGCAAAAACTAATGCACTAAAATGGCCTAACAGATTCACACAACAAAACTTAAACTAGGGCTGACGGGTGGACTACCGTGCAGCCCACATGGCATGGTGGATTACTCTGCCCCCTGATTAACTAAAGAAAAAGTCCATTGTTAAACTAAAATCACTGCTGTGTTCCTAAACTAAATAAAATACACAAAACAATCCCATTTTACTACATACATAAACATAAGAACATCAGAACTATGAACATAAAAATTTACAGCACTGTTCCTTGGGCAGGAAGAGTAAAATGGTAAATGGCATTCACTTATATAGAGCTTTTATTCTCATCTCTTGATGACCAAAGCGCTTTACAGATCCTACTATCCACCCATTCACACACTGATGGCGGCACGCTGCCTAACATGGTGCTTCCAGACCCACCAGGAGCAATTGAGGGTGAAGTGTCTTGCCCAGGGACACAACGGCAAGATATCTGGGGAGAGCGGGATTCGAACTGCCAACCATGCGGTTATTGGACGAACCGCTCTACCTCCTGAGCCACTGCCGTCCCCAGTAGAGCCGGCAAGGGTGGGCCCAGGGCAGCCCCTCAGCAAGCGCGCCCCTGGAAGCAGCAGGCCCCCGGGACGATGGCTGGTCTTCCGGATGAAAACGCCTTTCTTCCTCACCACAACTCCTGCTCTCGTCCAGCCCCGTCACCAGAAGCCTCTTCCTGGACATGCCGAAGCTGATTGGCGTGCCTTGCCGAGCCATCAGACAGCTTGAAGTACACTGTGCCCAGTTTAGCCACTATGCACAGACACTCCTGGTGTATTGCTGACTGTCGTATGGCCCATCTTTGCCGAGGACGTTCCTCTCCTTGAACCCGAACCAAGTCCATAACCCTCAGAGGGGCTCGGCTTGGCCTGACATGATGCTACTGAGCATGCATTTTTTCCGTGCTTGTCGTCTGGCCCTGACCTATTCTGAAACCGTCGCAGCGGTCACCATCATAGCTGCAGACCCTCCATCCCTCTGTGGCCAAGATCTGGAGGAATCTGGGGCTAGCACATTGGTGTCACTCACTGGTGCAGGTGCCTCGCAGCCACGCTCAGTACTCCCCTCTACCATTTCCCGAGCACCGGCACTGAGACCCTCCTGCACCAAACCTGAGTGAGACTGGTCCTGCTTGGCCGCCGTGATGTCTGTTAGCTCTTCGTCCCACACAATGTCCTCATTGACCACTGGAACCGGAGGGTTCCACTGGCCACAACCCCACCATTCTTCCCCAGCATTGCCTTTAATGGCGAAACCCAGTCCGTAGAACAAGTCAGAGCCCGTAATGTTGTTGCCTCGGGCCATCACATAGAACGTGAAGTCAACCATCATCACAGACTTATACCGAACTGTTAACTCCAAAGTCTCAACTGTGCACAGCCTGCCACCTCCATAACTATAAAGCGGCGCTGGGTTACGTCTTACTCTGTAGTGAGGAAAAAACTTTCTCACCGTGGCCCAATTCAGCAATGGCCCCTCCGCCCCCGTGTCGAGCAGCAGCGGTACCTCAACACCGTCCAGTTCCACTGCGCAGAACATAGTATACCCGTTGGTACTGGGGGACACCATATGGATGGCTGTCGGGGCCAGGCGGAGTGATTTCTTCCATGAGCTCTCCGGCTCAGATACACAGCACACTCTAGCATAATGGTTCAAACGGCAAAGGAGTTTTCCCAGGGTACCTTTGGCTGGTAGCAGGCAGAGGGCACCGGTCAAAGAGGCCACAATATGGATGCCCACTGCTATTTATAGGTCGGTGCAGTGGTGGAACAGGAAGTGCCCGCCACTACACCGCACTTCACAATAAGGTGCCAAATCCCAACACCACACACACTAGCCCAGTTAGCTTAGCTTAGCTGCCACTTATGACTCCTCTTGACATGACTCACCCACCCCATCCAACATCCGTAATCCCAGCTAGATCATCTACCAACAAGTGACTAATAATACTTTATTTGAGCTATTACCATCTTACATTCAACCAGTTTTACATTAGTTAGCTCAGGCTGAATCCTACAACTGCAGCTAGCCAGCTAATGTTAGCCTCAGTCACAGATCTCAGAAGTGATAACAAAGGGAGGGTGGGGTGAACTGTGGCTCATTAGCATTTAAAGAAACATGCACCGAAACGGGTCACTGAAGCAGGGTGCTTTAGCTCGGAGAAAAATGCTACTGTGGTATATAATCCCTGAGGTATTTTAATCACTGACATTAACATGTAGCTGTGTGTCAGTATTTCTTGTTTATACTGTATTATACCTCCACCCCACATTTCTTCAAAGGGCTTTACCTTTTGCCAGGCTGCCATTAAAAAAACAAGAATGTGTTCTTAGTGACTTCCCTGGTTAAAGGTGAAATTACATGAAAATGAAAACGGGCATAATATGTCCTCCTTTAAAATTATTTTGCATTCCTATAAAAGTGTCATCCCGGTGTCATGGTTGTGCGTGCAATTAGGCACATGACTTCACTAGAGAAAGCGTGCGATTCCCATGCCTTTGCCCTTCAATGTGTAGTCATTACACAGTGTGTTGTGTCCTCACTTTTGTCACCATTACTAAGACTTTACAAATGTGCTGAACTGGCAGTGTGAAGGTGGGTGGGGGTAGAGGGAGGGTATCCCTTCTGTTGGTGAGGAGCTGTTGTTGCTGTAATGGTTAGGGTTAAGCGCAAGTTATGCACCTGCACTGACACGACACAGCTGCGACAGTGTTGATGCAGCAGCGGTGTGCGCTCCTGTTGCATTGCCCGACGTGCTCCTCTCCTTTTCTGGAGAGGTGCGCGTCGGCAACGCAGGTGGTAAGAGCTGTGATTGGTCCGCTTTGCCTCCTCCTTCACATTTCATGATTCTCGCTGCTGCTCCGCTCTGCCTATTCACGGAGGTACAACTTCCAAAGCGGATCAGTCAAACAACGATCCAAATTGAAAAGAATATTGAGGAAGTAAGCACATACAGAATATTTTGTGGCTTGCCATAATCCCAGTAATTACACAGACTGTCAAATAACGGTGGTGGCAGTGGTTGCACGCACCGTTTTCTCCTACTTCTTCTGTTTTTGCTTGTGCAACGATCGTATGAAAAGGTGCTTTTCCTTAGCATTTACCACCTCCAACTCAATCATAATCTGCTCTTGTCCGTTGCTATTTCATAAACAAAAACAGAAGACAAACACAAATCACTCTACACATTGGCTGAAACCTGTTTTGGCAACAGAACAATGCATTTCATCGAACACACAAGAAAAAAATGCCGATCACTGCGTCAACGACGGACGTCGGTAACGGCGTAGACATGATGCTGGTGCATAAATCCCGCTTTAGGGTGATGGGCTTATTTTCATCCATTCTGACAACCAATTAAATCTTTTCCACTAGAATGTGATGTTTACACTACTTTCCACTGTTTACAATACTTTCCTTGACTATTTTTTTCACAACTGTCAGTTGCTATCACTGTGGTTGGGCCCATGTGTTCGCCTAGTTTTGTAATTTATATTTTCTTGTCACCAGGACATGGGCTCATCCCATGTTCTCGCCTTGAGTTCATTATTACATGATTTTCTGTTTTTTTTTGGCTTTGGCTCTTCATTATTACCTCCGCCAAGGAGGTAATGTTTTTACCGGGGTTTGTCTGTCTGTCTGTCTGTCTGTCTGTCTGTTACCAACATAACTCAAAAAGTTATGAATGGATTTTGATGAAATTTTCAGGAAAGGTGTGGAATGGCACGGGGAACAGATGATTAGATTTTGGTGATGATCTGATACCTCCACCAAGGGCTCTGTTTGTATTTGTGCAGCAGGATTGCACAAAAACTACTGGATGGATTTGGATGAAATTTTCACCAGAGGTGGTTCTTGGGCTAGAGAGGAACCCATTACATTTTGGTGATGATCTGAGAATGCATACCTCAGCCAAGGCTCTTATCTTCTCACAGTGTGTTAGCAGCAATACTCCAAAACTGATGGACAGACTTTGATGCCATTTTCACCACAAGTGGCTATGCTTGCAATGCACTGGGCTTCACTCCTTTCTTCACTCTCAATGAAATATTTTTGCTGGTCATTAACATCTGTTTGTTCTCTCCCATAGATTGAGTCCCCATCATGCTGTTTGCTCTCTACATGTCTGTTTCACCCCCCAGCCAGTCGCAGCAGATGACTGCCCCTCCCTGAGCCTGGTTCTGCTGGAGGTTTCTTCCTGCTAAAAGGGAGTTTTTCCTCTCCACCGTCGCCAAGTGCTTGCTCACAGGGTATCGCCTGATTGCTGGTGTCTTTCTGCAATTGTGGGGTTTCCCCTACAGTTGAAAGTGCTATGAGATGACTGTTGTTGTGAAATGGTGCTCTATAAATAAAGTTGAATTGAACTGAAAATTGAAAACACTGAGTAGCTTTTATTTTCATTTTCATTTTCGGTTTTAATTGTGAAACTTTTGACTTTGCAGGAAATAATTACACCCACCACCCCCCCCAACTGAAGGATTACATGTAAATCTGGCCCTCTGGTAGTGAGGAAAAAATTCTGTGGCCCTCACTACCACCAAAGTTGCCTATCCCTCACTTAAGCCCCTTTTCCACTAGTACCTATATAGCCCTACTCGCCTCGACTGGGCACGCTTTGTAGGCTTTTCCATTAGTACCTACCCCTCATAGATGGTACTGTTTTCGGATCCATTGGACTGGGGTTCCAAGCGAGCTGAGTTGAGCTGAAAATGTCACGTCAACAGACTGCAGGCCACTGATTGGTCAGGGCGTAATGTCATGAAAGTAACATCTTCCACAGAATCTCCAGCAGCCATTTGCAAAGATTTGCCTGTGAGCGAGCGAGCGTCAGTATAAACAACAGCGACAGAAATGGCTTCTAATCAACACCGTGGTCCAACAGACTTTTCTTTGCCTTTTGGCTGATGAGAGAATCCAGAGAGAACTAGACAGAGCCACCCAAAATGAATTTACGGCCACCAACCGGCAAATAATGGGAGGACCCGGCCACGGCAGTTGAAAACCATGGTATCAGAGGATATAGAGGATGGTGAGTGTTGTGATATGATGTGATATTATGCATCTTTTACGGTATTTATCCCAGCGGTGGAAAGTTCACGCTGAACAAACAACAAGGTTGTCTCCTGTATGCAGACAATGAGCTAGCTAGTTAGCCATCAATGCTACCTCCGTGTTCTGCTGGTATTTTGCGCTTGTGTCACCAACATCTGACGAAATAAGCTAGGGTTAATCCTGGTTAAAAAGTTTTTTTGTTTTTTTTTATGCACTTTTGTGCTGTGCATGTACTGAAGTTGTGTGTATTTTCGTTCTAGAGTCCGACCAGCATCTGCTCTAACACTGGCAACGTTTAGCACGACATGTGATGACTGGTAAGAAACAAGTTGCACACAGTGTTGTTTTTAGCAGTGGTGGAGAAAGTACTCAAATCATTTGCTTTTTAAGTTAAAGTACAGTGCCAAAACCAAAGTAGAACAATTTCCACTTAAGTAAAAATATTACAGAACTAATTTTTGAATGGACTTGAAGTATAACTATTGCATGCCTGTAGAAAGCAAGTATTCCTTTCTGAAACAGGTAGTCCAATCAGGCTTTACAGGCCCAAATGTAGGCTGTGTTTGAAAGTGGAATACAGAGGTGTAGCCTATTACTGTATGTAGGCAAACACATGTTAGACTTTGACAAAAATGAAAGGGACTGAACTGAGATTTACGTATTTGATTGTGTGAATATTAATTACAGAATAATTGAAAATGAATGGGACATCCAATATTAGCCACTGTTTAAAAACTGCTTGTTTATTTTTTTGTTATCATTTGTGTGATCCTTTATGAGTTATATTCATAAATGTTGTATCTTGCACTTTGGGGAATGGGAGTTGTTCAGTCACCATTATAATTTAGTTTATATGTGTAGTTTATAGTGTATTGTCAATAAACTCATGCAGTACTACTACAGGACACGTTACAAATATTTGAGACCCACTGTAGTGCATCCTTTTATATTTTAGCAATACAAGTACAAAACACCACCCACACTTGAAGCCAGGGCAAGAAGAGACACAGTGGTGACAGAGCGTAGACAGTAAAAATTGATTTTAAATGTAACCCAGCCCTTGTAAAATGTACTTTACTGAAGCACAGCTACATGAAAATTGTGGTTAGATACAACAACGAAGCACCTTTTTTTGGTCACATTCCACCACTGGCTTTTAGCAACAAGTTTATTTCCCAAATATGATTTAAACTTGCTTTGATTAACCACCACCAACTTCTGTCTTTCATCTAGGCAAAAGGAAAATGATCCACCCCAAACCGGACCTTGCGTCACTATTTACAGAGATGCAGGCTGAAGATCTGCTGAACTGGGACCAACGTGAGCGACACATCCAGTTGCTTCTCAGTGAGGCAACGTGGCCAGTGTGTGTGACCCATTCCCATACCCAGTTTTTTTTTTACAGTTTGAATTTTGCACATTCTAAATAATCTGGATTTTGCTGCTGATTGTAATAAACAAACAATTTAGTGATTTATGTGTTTGCATCATGATTTTCTATTTTGTGTGTTAAGACACCGGTGGGAAAAGAGTCAACAGTACAAAGCATTTATCAGTGACGTTGAAAATAATGGCTCATTTTTAAGAAAAAGTAACCAAAACACATTTATTTTTTATTTTTTTATTTTTTTTACTGAAGACTGTATTGTTGGATGTGCCAGTGCAGAAGACACTGCACACTTTGTGATAGTACCAGTATATGGAGGAATTCTGGGCCATATTAGCATCTGTACTTTCTAATAATGATTAGGGTTTAATGGGATTTAACATTTTAACACAAACTGCTTTATGGTTCATAGTTCTGTTGACAGATTTACACCAAACCAAAAGTGATTTCTTAAACTGCTGAATTGTTCTTAGACAGCTTTTCCAATCTTTTAGTATTTAATTTATGTCACTTGGTGGTAACCTTCACACAGAAAACAAAAGTGGAGACACAACTGCAAAATGTTCAAAGGTTTATTGTCAAAATTCCCAGTGCAATACTAAATGAATACATGTATAGTACATTGTTGATGCAGAGAAAATATATTTATACAGTATCAACATGTATAAATCCATGTATTTCTTCATGTAACCTTGTGACTATTATTTTAACTGCTTTTAATCCTAAATCAAGTTTGTTTTGGCTTAAAATGCATCATAATTGTTAAATATATCTTTTTATACCCAACACAGTACTGTTTACCTGTTGAAATATGACATACTGACATACTGTACTGAAGTATGGGGAAATACATATACAACAAACATATATCCAGTCTTTATGCTTCAGAAGAGAGCTATTAGAATAATAAACAAAGCTGCTTACAGGGAACCAACAAACTCATTTTTTTCTTAAATTAAAAGCTCTCAAGTTGAAAGATCTGGTTGACTTTAAAACTGCAATAATTATGTTTAAAGTAAAGAATCTATCACTGCCCGCAAATATCCAAAAGTTGTTCCAAATAAGGGAAAAACAATATCATTTCAGAGGAACATGTGTATTTCAAAAACCCTCAGTGAGAACTACCACCAAGCAACACTGTATTTCAGTGCAAGGAGTCAGATTGTGGAATGCTTTTGGACCTGAATTAAAATCATGTACAATGCTTGGACAATTTAAACAAAAACTAAAGGAAGAAATACTCCAAACATATATATTGTCATGGTTCGAGCACTGATCTCATCCGCGCTCGAGCCATACATCACCTTCACCACGTTTGACAGCAGTGTGTACCTTCTGGCTCCCCGAGCCTTTATAGTGACAGCGCTCAGAGGGGCTTCCTGCTGTCAAGTCTGACAGCTGTGCTGCATTTCGGCTCATCAGCAGCTCTCCATTTAAGAGGGCTCTGGGAGCAGAATATTGCGGCAGTCTCATCAACGATTGCTCGTCAAAGAATTCCCCTTGTCAGACGTTGAGCGAGCGTTCCTCAGCTCAGACGTCAACTATTCCTTCATGGTCTGACGTATCGACCATCCCTGGGTTATGATTGCAAGTGTGCTTCTTGTTTGCCTCATGGTCACTTGTATGTAGTATTGTACGTTTTAGCCGACCGTGGCTCATTGTTTTGTGTTTTCTTTGTTAACAATAAACTGTGCAAACTTCACCGGTGACTTTTGGTGTCTTATGGTGGCTCGCGAGGGCCACTGCATGACAGTAGACTGCCGCCAGACTGAGACGCCAGTCCCGGTGAGTTTTCCTTAAAGTGGATATTTGTTTTCCCTGTCTGGGTACCTGCATGTTGGGAGGTGATGTCATTTTTCAGGAGCCGCGTTCGGAGCCTGGGCTACGAGCTAGCGGAGGCCCTGGACTACGTAGATGGAACGCTCTTCTCCGCTACGCTCTACCACACCCCCAACGATATACGCCAGCACCTGGGCTATGCTGAGAATATTCTTAATAACCTTCCTCACTACTTCGACCACCCGGAAGTCACGACGACGAGGGCAGAGATCGCTTCCCAACGCGAGTTACTCCGTGGGCTGGAGGGAAACTCTGGCAGGAAGCCGAAGAGGAGGCATCGTCGCTCCTCGTTTCGGGATCCCATTCCTGTCCCCGATCCGGTCCAGGGGTTCGCACCATCCGGGGGTCATCCCCGAACGAGCTTGACGTCAGCCGGGAATCCCCCAGAGAGGTTGCAGCGGATAGCAATCTCCATCTGGGACCGAGTGGCTGCAGCTCACTCCGCCGATCACCCCACACCAATCATCAAACACGTGATGGCGGCTGTCAAGCTGGTTGAGAGAAATCCCGAGCTGAGTGACTATTCAGAGTACGCTGACCTGCTCGCCTCTGTTTCTGCTCAAGAGCGGCGCTTTCTGGACCTCACCTTCGCCTCGCCACCAGCCAGAAGACGTCGGCGCCACCCTCTCAGCGAATCTCAGCAAGACCCCCATCTGAATCCGCTTTCGGCGAAGCCCGTTAGTGGACCCTCGCGAGCAGCTCCTCTTCGTCCTTCTAGGGGGCCCTCTGTCACCATCCAGCGGGGAAAGGGAGGAGCAACGTCCCCTACAGCAGGCACCATCCATCCTCCAGGAAACAGGCAAGTGCAAGTTCATTCTTCTCGTCATAGTTGTGATTTGCCTTGTCTGACTCCTGGGGGCGGAGTTCGGGGTTCGCAGTCCCCCGAGCTCCCACCACCTGCTGTAGCCCTTATCACTAAATTTGCTGCCTCTGTGTCTCCCTCTGCTGAGCAGTCCACGAAGCCAGGCCTACGTCGCCGGACGAGGAGGGGGCCTGCGGTTCTGGAGAGCCTGGTTCCAGCCATGCAGCCACGTCGTGGGCAGAGGAGAAGAACGGACTGCAGCATGGAGCCTGCGCCGACGATGAAGCATCCCCGGGTCTCCACGTTGGAGTAGTTCGAGCCAGCGGGTCGAGGGTCCCCTGCACCACGCCATGAGGGTTATCGGCATGGACGTCAGCGCCAGAGGGTCCTCAGACTGCAGAGACCATCATGCCGGCTGTGGAACCCGCCGTAGCTGAGTGGGAGCCTGATGACGAACTTCTTCACCCTGAGCCTGGATCGACGAAGTCCTGGACGGCGACAGAACCCGAGTGCAGGCAAGTGCTCTACTTTGTTTTTCTCCTTTCTGTCTTGGAGCATTTCTGCCTGCATCTTGGGGAGGTGAGTCAGGGGCAGCCGGCTGCTGCACCCGAGCTCGTCTCGCTGGGCTCTGTCGCTACCGGTGATTCTGATCCCGGTTATTTCTTGTCTTCCAATCCTTCTTCCAGAGTCACCGGTGCGGAGCCAGTCGCAGTCGCTGTGCTGGAGGTTCCAGGTTCGGGGTCGGAGGTCATCACCGGTGCCGCGCCGACCCAGTCGGGGTCCAAAGCAGGTGCAGCCGAGACCCAATCGGGGTCCAACGCGGCTGCAGCCGCGAGTGCAGCATCGGTATGGGTCAAGGTCGGTGAAGGAGCTGCAGACCCTTTGCCATCTGGCATTGTGCGGGCTCGTCGTCACCATCATCTCCCTCGTTATAGTCACCAACCCAGCTCATCACCGCCGGGGGCCGTTGGGGGGCCTCTACGTTCGGCCCGGCTCTCCCACGTCTTCTCCCCGCCAGGGAGGCCGCTGCCGTTTGTCTCTCCACGGTTCTGGTGGCTGAGGGATGCGGGTCGGCCACCAGAGGAACTGTTTCGCCGGTTCGGCACCCTGGGTCGGCCACCCAACATACTGTGCTTGCAGCTGGGCGACCTGGTTCGGCCGCCGGAGGTTCTGACTTTCCGGGCCTGGGACTGGGGTAGGCCGCCCGATCATGTCCTGTTTCCCGTAATCACCCATTGGCCATTGGACGCAGGGAGACCACCGGAACTGTCTCCGTTGTTTTTGGACTCTCCCTGTCGTCATCCTCTTGGGTTGTGTGGTCCCATTGAGGTTGAGGGTCATTCGGTGTGATAGTTTTGCTCTGTGCTTTGTCTTTGTTAGCATGTTTTTTTTTACTTGTGGTTTTTTTTTTCTTTTCTTGCCCTGTGTGTTACTGTGCATTATGGAGTATTGCATTTTCTGTTAAACGTGCTCTGTAATTGCCTCATTTGTGCCTGTTTTAAGTATGATTTGTGCATTGGGGAGTATTGTGTTTTTCTGTTGCTGGTCCTCTCCCTCCAGGCCTGCTCCCCCATCCGCCCACCCTGTGGGGGGGGGGGGCTTGGGTATCATTGGGCGTTCGGAGCTCGCCCTTGGGGGGGAGGTACTGTCATGGTTCGAGCGCCGATCTCGTCCACGCTCGAGCCATGCATCACCTTCACCAGGTTTGACAGCAGTGTGTACCTTCTGGCTCCCCGAGCCTTTATTGTGACAGCGCTCGGAGGGGCTTCCTGCTGTCAAGTCTGACAGCTGTGCTGCATTTCAGCTCATCAGCAGCTCTCCATTTAAGAGGGCTCTGGGAACAGAATATTGTGGCAGTCTCGTCAACGATTGCTCGTCAAAGAATTCTCCTTGCCAGACGTTGAGCGACCGTTCCTCGGCTCAGACGTCAACTATTCCTTCAGGGTCTGACGTATCGACCATCCCTGGGTTATGATTGTAAGTGTGCTTCTTGTTTGCCTCATGGTCACTTGTATGTAGTATTGTACGTTTTAGCCCACCGTGGCTCATTGTTTTGTGTTTTCTTTGTTAACAATAAACTGTGCAAACTTCACCGGTGACTTTTGGCGTCTTATGGTGGCTCGCGAGGGCCACCGCATGACATATACAAGATGACATGTAAAATCACATAAGGATTGTCATATCCAATCTGTGTTGTGTTGTTGCTTAGTTTTTTTTTGTCACGTTTTGTCTTAGCTTTGTTCTGAATTGTAATCGTTCTTGTTTTGTTTTTCTTTTGGATTCTTGGATGGAATATGGGTGGGCAATATAAGCTGCGGCTTCAGCCATCACCCATTTCGGTTAACATGTTGAACTGTATAATCAGAGGAGTTATTGTTTGATTTGACCTTGTTGGATTTTTTTCCCCCCTTCGTAATATTGTTCTGTTTCTTTTTTTAATCTTTACTTTTAATCTATCCGAAATAAAGATTCATTCATAAATATACATTTTACGGCTAATATAACCCCATAACTACAATATGGCACCTGGCGATCAAGTTATGGCAGCTGATCACTTTTTGCCAAAACACCACCACAGACTCAGTGCTGTTGCAGCAGTCTCTCTATGATTTTCACACAGATTAGAGCAATTTGTTGCACTGAAGTTCTGTAACCACTGAGCGTTTGTGAAGCTGGGGTGACGTCAGTGAGAGGCTGTGTTGAATGCCCAGACCCATGGTTTGAAGCGGTAACTTTGCCACGAGAGAGCCATCTGAAACACACACACAGCATACATATTTTAGTACCTAATAGCGATAACTTGCCGACATTACAATGTAGTACGGCGGACTTAAAGCAACTAGCATTAGCAATAATTAGCTTACCTTCTTATGTGATCTAGTTCGTATCCTCACGTCTTCGGCTCTATGGCTTCCTAAATGCTCCAGTACTTTTCCAGAGTGTTTCGTCTCACTGCCTGTAGCCTTCTTCTGGCTCTCCTTTTTTGCCTTTACTCTGACAAAAAGCCAGAAACCCAGCAGTCACCTTGTAATCCGCCATCTTGTGTTTTTCTTGTGTCGCATGTTTTACGTCAGGGGAGTGTGGCGCTGCCTTGCTGTAAAAAAAATCCCACCCACCCCAGGCGGTACTCAGCTGTAATGGAAACAAAAGCAAACTGAGTTGAGTAAAGCCAAGTCGAAGTGAGTAGGGCTATATAGGTCCTAGTGGAAAAGGGGCTTTAGTTCTCACGTGTCTGTAGCCATTTCCCTGTTGTCTCCGTCAATCTTGATTAGCGTCCCCACCTGTTCTGTATCCATTGATTACCCCTTGCCTTATTTAAGCCTGTGTCTGCCTTTGTTCTGTCTGGCGTTCTAGTCATACGGCATGATCAGCACGCTTCTGTTTAGCCTGGAAGTCTGTTTGCCTGTGTCCTGCCTCGTCTTGCTTTATATTTTTGTCATGCCATGTCTTTGTTTTGCCAAGCCTTGGTTTTGAGCCCTCGAGCTGTGTCAGGGTTGACCAGCTCAAAATAATAAAAAAACCTTTAAACTTTAAGTCCAGTGTTTGGGTCCTGAATTCTGCCCCTGAGGGGCACACACTGTGGCAACAACAACTACAAGATGATGTTTTCACTACTTGTAAAAAGCTACTTATATAGAAACCACGTAATACATACAGAAGCCTTTTTTCCATGTAAATTACACATTTTCTAAAGGTGGGCAAGCATGTAAACTTTTGCTGAGGCTGGGCTGAAAATGTCATCGATATAGTAAAGATGCTGGATTCAGTGATATGAAAGAAAGATGCAGCAAATGTTTAATGTATGAGACTCGCAACTCATCTGAATTATAAAGTGAAGTACGATGACAGTTTAGAACTCATGGAGCTCTTAAAGTACTTCAGTTGAAAGGAAAGTTTCAAACATCTGTGTTCAATCTCATCCAGTTATTAAATGTAATTCCCAACACTGTATGAGCCAACATCTACAGGAAAACTGTGAAACAATCTATTTTCACTATAGCCAGGGCTTGACATTAACGACAGCCAACCGGCCAATGGCTGGTGGATTTCAGCAGTGGCCGGTGAGACAGTCACACTCACTAGCCACTTTGGCCGGTTGTAGTTTTCTCACACGGCATCTAAAATAATAAACCTATTACAATGTGAGACTACAGAACTACAACTCCCATAAGTACTGTGTTTTTCCTAATCAGGTTTCTTTTTCTTTCTCTTCTCTTTTCTGGTGAAAACAGGTAGCGTCCATTTAGGTTAAATCCATCAGCAACTAGTAATGACATCATGCAGCCATGAAGGGGTGTCCCAATTCATAGGAGTAGGCGAAGGGGTAAGGGTACAAGTGAGAACTGGGACGGATCCAAATCTACCTGTACTTCACTGTCACATTACAAATATTTTTCTCTATTGTTTTAAAATATTTACTGCTCTTCATAAATAATTAGTTAGTGTTTATCTTGCTATTTTTATGTATGTATAAGGGTCATTTACATTGGAAAAGGTTGTGAATTTAGTTCAAGTAAATTTTAGCATGCAATAGTCCAGTTTGATCATACTAAGCATAATTTGCCAACCACAAAATTGTGGCTAGTTAAAAGGCTCAGTGGCTAGTGACTCTGGAAGATCAGTAGCCACAGTGGCTGGTGAGCAAAAAAGTTAATGTCAAGCCCTGACTATAGCACTTGAACACTGTGGAACATAGATGAGTCACAGCAGAGCGGCTGCCATATTAGAATGTGTCTTAACGAGGCGCAAAATAATTTTGCCAATTAATGCCCAGCAGAGTAAATGTCTACATGTCATAGGATTTATTACTATATAGCAAGAAAGCTAAACCAGTTTATGACATTTACGTTGCATGGTGAGTGAACACACCTCAGTGTCCAATTTCTGCAAAAGTAACCCCTGCTGCTGTGAATGTGTAAATCTGCACAACCCGCTGACTTTAAAGACTCTCATTAATTCTGTTGCTACATGAAGCCGCGGGTATTAAGTAAAGCCACATTAAAAACCACTAAACAGCTGTGAGTGGCAAACTAAACTTCAGCAGCTGATAACATTCTGACAGACTGCTGATTAAGATGCAGTACATGCTCTGAAATGTGTCATAGAAATTATTTTTGTCATTCTTAGAGCATTAAAGAGTCAACACATTATTTTCTTTTGTTTGGTTTAATCTTGTACAAGAGGGACAACTGGTCACACAGAGCCCACAGCGGTGAGTGAGGAAGTCAACCTCAGTAGAGAGAACACCTCACTTATATACACACATCCACAGCAGGCCATAAAACAACAGAACACATACACGTCTCTCTATTCCATTCATCAGTGACAAGCAAGCACATCACAGGAAACCAGTCAACCCCCTCCAGCTCTCCCCATCCTGGGCAATAAATCTTATGACCCCTTGGCCAGAACTCTGGTTTACAACAGGCAATATCCACCTATCCTAGTTGGTAGAGCATCCGCCCCACAACCGGGAGGTCGTGGGTTCAAATCCCGGCCGGGTCATACTAAAGACCATATAAAAATGGTACTTTTCTGCCTTCTAGCTTGGTGCTCAGCATAACAGAATGGGGAAAGGAAAGTTAATGCACAGAGCTACTAGAAGGCCTGACTCCCCACTGTAGCTTTCACTACTTACAGTAGCTGTGTGGCCTAGGGTCTGTGAAACGGAGATAGGCGCTGCCCATACGCTACAAGTTGTGGTATGGGATCAACTTAACTTAAATATCCACGTAACCGGAGAACCCTTAGCAGAAGAGAGGCCACCATTTCCTTAAGACGGAGCAAAGACTTCAGTTTCTCTTTCATTTAAATTAAAATACCACCGAATTCATTTCCCTCACAAATGCTACTACCGATTACAGGCACCAAGGATAACTTTTGCAGCTCCCCTTGCATTTCATGAGGTACTGCAATAGGTGACTGACACCCACCCCAGAACTGGAATGAATAAAGTTTTCTTTTGCAGTAGCTCTTGATTTTTCTGTTTCCAAAGTGGCACTACGCTGACATTCTTGCGTCTTGCTACAATATCAGCTTGTATTGAGAATACTTTTGTCAAGAAAATCAGAACGGCATTGGAAACATTAAAAAAAAATTAAAGCGAAGTTCAAACATCCAACCTGAATGTTGATTTTGTCATTACGTACCAGATGTATGTCAGGTCAGGCATTGGTTTGCTTGCTACCGGATAACCATGAAAACCGGTACTACCTGTCTCATGGGTCGGGCCGTCGGCGACTCAAACGGCAACCCCACCCTTCTGAGGGCGTGGAGGGTGAAACTGGGCATCCTGGCAGAACTAAAAACAATATCTGTCACAGGTCTGTGGTGGACCACTCCCAGTTACACGGGGTGAGACTGGACATCCTGGCAGATAAGCACATCTGTCGCAAGGTCTGTGGTGGACTTTTGCCAGTCGGTGCATCGTGACATGCACTAAATGGTAAATGGTGTTCACTTATATAGCGCTTTTCTTCTTATCTAGGATGACCAAAGCGCTTTGCAGATCCTGCAATCCACCCATTCACACACATACTGATGGCGGCAGAACTGCCGTACACACAGGTGCTAGATTAGATTAGATTAGATTCAACTTCATTGTCAATACACATGTATGATTACAAGGCAACGAAACACAGTTTAGCATCCAATCAGAAGTGCAAAGGACAGCAGTGCAGTAAATACAGTAATTGACAGTATGTGCAATTTAAGCAAATATATGCAGATAGGTCAGTGCAGAAAGTTAAGAGTACCGTTATGTGCAAATAATGTACAATAAGTTAGGTGGGCAGTTATGTACAGGTGAGGATGGTAAGAGATGGGAATAAGTTAGCATAAATTATAGAAGAGCAAAGTACAGGTGAAGTGAGGTAAGTAGCAGACAATCTAACTATACAGAGTGGCAATATGCAGAAAAACAGTATGTAGTTAAATATGTGATGATAATATACAGAAGAGCAGTATGTATCAATATATAATGACAATATGTAGATATTGTCTATCTATATATGTCTATATATAGATATTGTCTTGGAATTATTTTTGATCAAGATCTGTCCTTCAGTTCACATATTAAATTTGTTTCTAAGACTGCCTTCTATCATTTGCGTAATATTGCCAAGATTAGGAGCATCTTGTCTCAGAGTGATGCTGAGAAACTGATCCATGCTTTTGTTAGCTCGAGATTAGATTATTGTAATTCTTTATTATCAGGCTGTCCTAAAACATTTTAAAAAGTCTTCAGCTGATCCAAAATGCTGCAGCAAGAGTTTTAACAGGTACTAGAAAGAGAGATCATATCTCTCCGGTTCTGGCCTCCCTTCATTGGCTTCCCATAGAGTTTAGAATTGAGTTTAAAATCCTTCTTCTTACTTACAAAGCTCTAAACAATCAGGCTCCTTTTTATTTAAAAGATCTGATACTACCGTATTATCCTAACAGAGCACTACGCTCCCAAAATGCAGGATTACTTGTAATACCTAGAATCTCCAAAAGTACAATGGGAGGCAGAGCCTTCAGTTATCAAGCTCCTCTCCTGTGGAACCAGCTGCCAATCTGGATTCGGGAGTCAGACTCGATCTCTGTTTTTAAGAATAGGGCTAAAACCTACCTTTTTGATATAGCCTACAATTAGGGAGGGATCATGTGTTTCTGAACCCTCCCTTAGTTATGCTGCTAATAGGTTTAGTCAGCCGGGGGACCTCCAATAATGCACTGGGCCTCACTCCTTTCTTCACTCTCAATGAAATATTTTTTTTTTTTTTTGCTGGTCATTAACATCTGTTTGTTCTCTCCCATAGATTGAGTCCCCATCGTGCTGTTTGCTCTCTACATGTCTGTTCTTTTCATCTTCTCTATCCCCTCACCCCCCAGCCAGTCGCAGCAGATGACTGCCCCTCCCTGAGCCTGGTTCTGCTGGAGGTTTCTTCCTGTTAAAAGGGAGTTTTTCCCCTCCACCGTCGCCAAGTGCTTGCTCATAGGGGATCGCCTGATTGCTGGGGTCTTTCTGCAACTGTGGGGGTTCCCCCTACAGTTGATAGTGCTATGAGATGACTGTTGTTGTGAAATGGTGCTATATAAATAAAGTTGAATTGAATTGAATTGAATATGATATATATGTGTATACAGTTTGAGGAAGCACGGGGGGGGGGAGGGGGGTGTTAAAGGGGAGAGAAGTGGAGGTTCAGCGGGGAACTAAGTTCAATAACGTGACAGCTGTTGGAAAGAAACTGTTCCTAAACCTGCTGGTTCTAGTCTGAAGGCTTCTGAAACGCCTTCCGGAGGGGAGAAGCTGGAACAGTCCATGAGCAGGATGGCTGGAGTCCCTAAGAATGCTGCGTGCCTGGCGCAGACATCTTTTCCTGTAGACATCCTCTATAACTGGAAGTGGAGTCCCTGTGATGCGTTGGGCGGTCTTCACCACCCGCTGCAGCGCCTTACGGTCAGCGACAGAGCAGTTCCCATACCAGACTGTGACACAGTTGGTCAGGGTGCTCTCTATCACGCAGCGGTAGAAGTTGCCCAGGATGTCAGTTAACAGATGGTTCTTCTTCAGTGTCCTCAAGAAGAAGAGGCGCTGATGGGCCTTCTTGATCAGGCTGGTGGTGTTAACTGACCAGGACAAGTCCTCCGAGATGTGGGTCCCCAGGAATTTGAAGCTGGGGACACGTTCAACAGCTATGCCATTGATATGGATGGGGTCATGTGTCTCTCCTCTCTCCTTTCTGTAGTCTACTATGAGCTCCTTGGTTTTGCTGGTGTTAAGAAGCAGGTTATTGTCAGCACACCAAGTAGCCAAGTGCTCAACCTCTGCCCTGTAATCTGACTCATCATTGTCCCTGATGAGTCCGATCACCGTGGTGTCATCTGCGAACTTTATGATGGAATTGGATCCATACATAGGCCTGCAGTCATGGGTGAAGAGGGAGTAGAGGAATGGGCTGAGCACACAGCCCTGTGGTACACCAGTGTTGAGTGTGATGATGGAAGAACGGTTGGGGCCTGACCTAACATGCTGGGGTCTGTTGGTCAGAAAATCCATGATCCAGTTGCAGGTGGAGGTACTGATTCCCAGGTCCCCAAGTTTAGTGATCAACTTGGTGGGAATAAGTGTGTTGAATGCTGAGCTGAAGTCAACAAACAGCATTCTTGCGTAGGTGTTCTTGTCATCCAGATGTGAGAGTACACAGTGCAGCGCTGTAGAAACCGCATCCTCTGTACTTCTATTGCTCCGGTAGGCAAACTGGTGAGGGTTCAGTGTAGGGGGCAGGCATTTTTTGAGCTGTGCCAAGACCAGTCGCTCAAAGCACTTCATGACTATGGGCGTCAGTGCCACAGGGCGATAGTCATTTAGGCACGATGGTGTTGAATGTTTCAGCACTGGTACTATAGAAGTGGTCTTGAAGCACGCTGGTACCACCGCCTGGGCCAGGGACAGGTTGAAGATGTCCGTGAAGACCCCTGCCAGCAGCTCAGCACATGCCCTCAGCACACGCCCAGGAATGCCGTCAGGGCCAGCAGCCTTACGTACGTTGATATGACTCAGTGCGTTACGGACGTCGGTGTGGGTGAGTGTGAGGTGGTGGAGGTCGTCAGAGGGTGGGAAATTGATATTCTTTTCGTTATTGTCCTTGTCAAAACGAGCATAGAAGTCATTTAGCTCATTGAGAAAGGACACAGTCGTGGCTATAGGTATGGAGTTGCTGGGCTTATAATCAGAGATAGCTTGAATGCCCTGCCACATGCGTCGGGGGTCAGAGTCTCCAAAATGTTCCTCCACCTTCAGCTTGTAGCTGTGCTCGGCCTTCTTGATGCCCCTCTTCAGATCTGCCCTGGATGAACTGTAGGCCTGTGCGTCACCAGATCTAAAGGCATTGTTACGTGCCTTTAGTAGAAGCCGCACTTCTCTGTTCATCCACGGCTTCTGATTTGGGTACGTGGTGATCTGTCTTTCCGTGGTGACACTGTCAATAGTGGTGTTGATATGGTCCAGGACTGAGTGGGAGATGTTTATGTGGGAGCCACAGGTAGCCTGAGAGGTGAACATACTCCAGTCTGTGTTCCTAAACTTTTCCTGGAGTACAGAGTCAACCCCCTCTGGCCACACTTTGATGGTCCTCACTGATGGCTTCACCCGGTTGATGAGCGGTACACACTTGGGGGTAAGGAACAAAGATAAGTGATCAGACTGACCTAGGTGGGGGAGGGGAGTTGCTGTGTAGGCTCCCACAGTATTGGTGTAAACGTGGTCCAATGTTTTGTCCCCTCTTGTGTGACAGGAGACATGCTGGTAGAATTTAGGAAGCACTGTCTTGAGGTTAGAGTGGTTAAAATCACCCGCCACAATAAATGCTGCCTCTGGGTGTGCAGTTTGTTGTTTACTAATAGCTGCATGTAGTTCTTTCATACCAAGCTTAGCATTAGCATCCGGAGAGATATAAGCAGCTGTTATGATGGTACAAGTGAACTCGCGTGGCAGATAGAAAGGTCTACATTTAACCATGAGAAACTCCAGGTTAGCTGAGCAGTGTCTCCCAACAGTGACAGAGTTCGTGCACCAAGCCTTGTTAATATAAATGCACACACACACACACACACACACACGGTCTTACCGAAGTCATCAGCTGCTCTGTCTGCCCGGAGAGTGTGTAGGCCGGCTAGCTCGATAGCATTGTCGGGTATTCCACTGTGTAACCATGTTTCCGTGAAAATCATGATATTGCAGTTCATAAGTCTCTTATTGTTGGTGATCCGAAGCCGTAGCTCATCCATTTTGTTCGCCAGTGACCGTACATTAGTGAGGAAAATACTGGGTAGAGAAAGCCGGTGCGGTGTTAGCTTTAGCTTAGCTCTTAGCCCTCCGCGTTTCCCCCGCCTTTGTTTACGGTCTCTACACCGCCTGCAAGCACTTCCGGTCGGCCGGGTAGCTTGCCTAGCATCGGGTGTTCTCCGGAGCTCAGGGATGAGACGTAGGTTGCTGATAAATCGTTATCGTTATTTTGTAATCCAATGTCCAAAAGCTCATTTCGGGTGTAAGATGTGAAAGCAAAGCTGTTCTGAACAAACAGACCCGAAATGAGCAGAAATAACACTACTAATCCACAAAATCTGAGAAGATGCTGAGCCTCACGTGCATGCGCTGCCATCTTAGCTTTAATATGGCTAACCAGGCCACCAGGAGCAACTGGGGGTTCAATGTCTTGCTCAAGGACACTTCGACAAGAGGACAGCAGATACAGCGGGAATCGAACCCATGACCCTCCGATCAGTAGTCGGTCACATTACACCTGCGCCACCGCCGCCCCACTACACAAAGAGCAGAGATAAACAAACCTATCATCTGGTCAGTCACTGCAACAGATACTGGAGTCAGTTTGTCTTGGCCTGTCCTTGCCACTGATAATACCTCTATCTGCCAAGAATGTGCCGCTCGTCCAGAAAAAGCTAGCGGTACTCAAATACTTTGCAAGCAGTTTCATGAAATGGTCAGTCAGAAAGCAACTCATACCGGCTCGGATGTCGCCCGGGTTAACAAGGTCAGGAGTTCCTGGCAGCGGAGGGCAAAGGACAGAGCTGCGTGGAGGAATCTGATCAGACCTAAATGAAACGGTCATTGTCACCCCCGACAGACTGCTATGATGATGATGATGACCAGATATATCATAGGTTTGAAAAATGTCGTACGCTTCTGAAATGTTAATCTAAACCCAATGTAACATCTATGTTGCCTTTAAATCAAGGTTAGCTGAAGTATGTGGGCATCTGGTGCAACAAATCCAAACAGACAACATGACGTGTTTCACTGACATCACTCACTGTCCTTACAGTATATCCATGCCTACATAGATGGGACATGTAGCACAAAAAAGATCAGACATACAGTATATGGCATTAGTTGAAGTGATCACCACATTTGTGTATGTCAGGGGTCATCAACGACATTCGTCCAAAGGTCAGAATTTTTCTCGGCAGACAATGTGAGGGCCAGATGCTCTTGTGAAATAAAATAAATATTGTATCTTAAGTAATACATTATTATTTCATATATTAATTCTCCTTCCAAATTTATGTTATTTTTTTAGACGAGTATAAGTAAGAGCAACAAAACTTTAAAAAAAAATTATTAAAAAGCCATTTTCTACTATTTAAAAGAACCACAGTTATTGTCACAATTTAGTCCAATATGGGGTAATCAATATTTTAAACCAGGGAGAGCGGACGCTGTATTTAAAGTATAGAATTTAAAAGGGATACAAAAGATTCAGGATTTATATTTGCCATGTGCAGATAACATAATGTCTTTTGAAGAGCTGAGGATCAAATTTAATCTCAATAGAACACATTTTTTTAAATATCTTCAACTTAGAAACTTTATTCGATCAAATCAAAATAAAGCTCTCACTCGACCTATTTATTCATCCTTGGAAAAAATGATGATGAAAGATAGTAAAAGAAAGGGTATTATTTCAGAGTTTTATAACTCATTGACACTATCTTCAAGTGAAAATTCACTGAAAAGATTAAACTACTGGAAAGAAGATCTGCAAATTGAAATTTCAGAGGAACAATGGGAATTGGCTTGTACAGAAGCTCAAACCAAATCAATAAATGCACGCCTTAAATTGATACATTTCAAATGGTTAATGCGGATGTATGTTACACCGGAGGAGTTAAATAGATATAACAAAAATATACCAGATACATGCACAAAATGCATGGAAAGTAAAGGAACCCTATTTCATTGTTTATGGGAATGTAGATTAATAAGAATGTTTTGGGAAGAGGTGAGGGTAACAATTGAAAAAATAATCTCAAAACAAATCATATTGAATCCTAAACTGTTTTTGTTGGGTCTGTACCCAGAAAAGCATAATTTTAATAAAAGTGAAAGAACATTCATAGACCTCAGTTTGCTTAATGCCAAAAAATGTATTGCACTATTATGGAAAAAGACTCATAGACCAGATGTGACTCAGTGGTTAAGACAGATGTTAACAAACCTTCCATTAGAAAGAATAACATATATACTGAAATCAAAGGAAATTGTGTTTGAGAATATATGGAGACCTTTTATTGATTATGTAAAAAATTTAAACATAACTCTTGAAGAAGAAGGTGAATGATGTGTGTGGACCTTGTAAATTCCAAACTGGTGAACATAATATGTATACTTATGTATTGGATTGTCTAGACTAAACAGAGGAGCATTGTTGAAGACTTGATTTTGTTGGTGGTTGTTGGTGTTTTTAGTGCATTTTTTTTTTTTGTAGTACTTTAGTGTTAGTGTTTGATTGTTTGTATCATGTTTGTTAAAAAAAAAAAAAGGTTCAATAAAGATATTGTGGGAAAAAAAAGCCATTTTCTCATAAATCATTTTTTTTCATAAATTCATGATAGCTTTCTTGTAAATTAAGGACGTTTCTGTTGTACATTTGAAAGATTTTTGTTACTTACATTGTGAACTTTAGTTGATTTAGTGCTGATTTAGTTTAGTGCTGATTTAGCCCATTTAGTGCTGAAATTAGATAGAATAATTACAGTAAGGGACTTTAATATACATGTAGATGTAGATAGTGACTGCCTTAATGTGGCATTTAATTCAATATTAGACTCGATTGGGTTTTCTCAGAAAGTAGGAAATTCTACTCATTATCTCCACCATACATTGGACCTTGTTCTGACATATGGCATAGAAATAGAAAATCTTGTAGTGTCTCCTCATAACCCTGTACTGTCAGACCATTGTCTGTTAACCTTTGATTTTACTATTTCTGACTATTTGGCTCCTAAAGAAAAATATTACTACAGTAGATGCCTCTCAGATGATGCCGTTACCAAATTTATGCAGATTGTTTCCTCTATGCCATGTGTCAACACAACGGAAATAAGCTATGGAGAGCTTGCGCCTTCTGTAATTGATAGCATGGTAGATAGTGTTACAGCTTCTCTGCATCAGACTCTAGACTTGGTGGCTTCCTTAAAAAAGAAAAAGTCTAATCAGAGATTTCTAACTCCTTGGTTCAACACAGAAACTCGTAGCTTAAAACAGAAGACTCGTCAATTAGAAAGAAAATGGCACTCCACTAATTTAGATGAAATCTATTTAGCTTGGAGAAATCATCTTTTAATTTATAAAACATCTCTTAGAAAAGCTAGAACAAGTTATTATTTTGCATTAATAGACGAGAACAAGAATAATCCCACGTTTCTTTTCAGTACTGTAGCCAGGTTGACAAAGAGTCAGGACTCTGTCAATCCTAGCATTCCCTCAGAGCTTACTAGTCAGGACTTTATGAACTTTTTCAATAATAAAATTTCATCCATCAGAGATAAAATCAATCAGATTCTTCCCACCGTTAACTTAAATACAGTAACTACTACAACTCCTTCTACTGATATCTGTCTTGATGAGTTTACTCCAATTGACCTTTTAGAGTTAGACAAAATAGTTTCCTCATCCAAGCCTTCAACTTGTCTTTTAGACCCTATTCCTACCAGTTTATTTAAAGAAGTCTTCCCACTTATTGGTAGCTTTATTCTTCATATAATCAATTCTTCATTAACTTTAGGCCATGTACCGCAGGCTTTTAAAATGGCTGTAATTAAACCCTTACTCAAAAAGCCAACACTAGATCCAGGAGCTTTAGTTAACTATAGACCAATCTCTAATCTCCCTTTCATTTCAAAAATATTAGAAAGAGTTGTTGCTACGCAATTATTTGACCACCTGCAGGGAAATGGTTTACTTGAAGAGTTTCAGTCTGGGTTTAGAATCCATCATAGTACTGAAACAGCCTTAGCGAATGTCACTAACGACCTCCTCATCGCATCCGATAATGGACTGGTTTCTGTACTTGTCCTTTTAGACCTTAGTGCAGCTTTTGATACTATCGATCATAATATTCTACTTGATAGATTAGAACACTATGTTGGACTTAATGGAACTTCATTGCAGTGGTTTAGATATTATTTATCTGATAGGTTCCAGTTTGTTCATGTCAATAATGAGTTTTCTTTCAACTCAAAGCTCAGTCATGGAGTTCCACAGGGATCTGTGCTAGGCCCTACTCTTTTTAGTTTATATATGCTTCCGTTAGGCAACAGTATTAGAAAGCACTTTATACATTTTCATTGTTATGCAGATGACACACAATTATACCTGTCAATGAAGCCAGATGATAGTAATCAATTAGCCAAGTTGGAAGCCTGTCTTAAGGAAATCAAAGCTTGGATGACTTGTAATTTCCTGCTATTAAATTCAGATAAGACTGAAGTCATTCTTGTTGGTCCAAAAAACCTTAGAAATACCTTTCCAGATCAAACTTTCAGTTTGGATGTGGTTAGTCTTTCTCTTAATAGTTCTGTGAGGAACCTTGGAATTATTTTTGATCGAGATCTGTCTTTCAATTCACATATTAAATTTGTTTCTAAGACTGCCTTCTATCATTTGCGTAATATTGCCAAGATTAGGAGCATCTTGTCTCAGAGTGATGCTGAGAAACTGATCCAAGCTTTTGTTAGCTCTAGATTAGATTATTGTAATTCTTTATTATCAGTTTGTCCTAAAACATCTTTAAAAAGTCTTCAGCTGATCCAAAATGCTGCAGCAAGAGTTTTAACAGGTACTAGAAAGAGAGATCATATCTCTCCGGTTCTGGCCTCCCTTCATTGGCTTCCCATAGAGTTTAGAATTAAGTTTAAAATCCTTCTTCTTACTTACAAAGCTCTAAACAATCAGGCCCCTTTTTATTTAAAAGATCTGATACTACCGTATTATCCTAACAGCACTATGCTCCCAAAATGCAGGATTACTTGTAATACCTAGAATCTCCAAAAGTACAATGGGAGGCAGAGCCTTCAGTTATCAAGCTCCTCTCCTGTGGAACCAGCTGCCAATCTGGATTCGGGAGTCAGACTCGATCTCTGTTTTTAAGAATAGGGTTAAAACCTTCCTTTTTGATATAGCCTACAATTAGGGAGGAATCATGAGTTTCTGAACCCTCCCTTAGTTATGCTGCTAATAGGTTTAGTCAGCCGGGGGACCTCCAATAATGCACTGGGCCTCACTCCTTTCTTCACTCTCAATGAAATATTTTTTTTGCTGGTCATTAACATTTGTTTGTTCTCTCCCATAGATTGAGTCCCCATCGTGCTGTTTGCTCTCTACATGTCTATTCTTTTCATCTTTTCTGTCCCCTCACCCCCCAGCCAGTTGCAGCAGATGACTGCCCCTCCCTAAGCCTGGTTCTGCTGGAGGTTTCTTCCTGTTAAAAGGGAGTTTTTCCTCTCCACCGTCGCCAAGTGCTTGCTCACAGGGGATCGCCTGATTACTGGGGTCTTTCTGCAACTGTGGGGGTTCCCCCTATAGTTGAAAGTGCTATGAGATGACTGTTACTGTGAAATGGCGCTATATAAATAAAGTTGAATTGAATTGAACTTTTTTTTCTCATTTTTGTTTTTGCTGCTGTGAATTTAGGACTGTTGTACATTTGAAATTTGTTCTCATAAATCTGTATTTGTTTACTGAATAATTTCTCAACATATTAACATACTGGTGTGGTTAACCTGGGAATTGCTCTTTAATGTGAGGTAAACAGTCATTCTGGAAATGAGTTAAAATTGAGAAATTCTGGGGTGAGAACACATTTGTTTGTGTCATTCTCCACCTGAGCTGCCTCCTTATGTAGATTTCAATGCTTTTGAAAGGGGAAACACCTTCTTTGAGCTGGTACATATGATTGTAATCTGAGACGGGGGATTTATGAACTTCTTTTATACATTAACTGGAGGACTTGTACTATAATTTAGTCTGATGTGTATATAATACATCAGGGTGTGAGTGGCCAAGAGGTTAGCAAAGAACAAAATAGCAGGGAATATAAAAAGCACTGCAGTCACAAAAAATGGGTAAAAGTGGAAAAGTAAGAAACTAAGTCTAGGCATTGGGAGTACATTCACACTAGCACACTTGGAGAAAAACTAAAGAAGTATTTGTAAACTAAAAGTACAAATATTTTGCAGAGACACATTGGCATTTTCTGCAACTCTTAGCTCAGTAAAGGATTTAGAGCTAGGGCTTTAACAATTTACTTTTGATAAGCAAAGAAAATTGATGCAGAGGGCAGCAGGGTTTTCATCAATAGTATGGATCAAACTCCAGAAATGTTGGAAAACATAAAACTCAATATCAGACCTTTGTTTGGAGAAGGTTCCATTAGTTTTCAGTTTCTTAAGTAACAAGAAAAAGATTGTGTGAATATATTTACAAGACATACTGTAAGTGTGATGTGACTTAAAGTGGGACATATGATACACGTTTTCCACATGTTGACGCAGTTGTCAGAAGCCTTAATGAAAAGTCTGTGACATGCTTTGGACAAAACACATCAGGCTTGAATTATTTCAGTACCATTTTACACTCATTTTAGCAAAACTTCCTCAGAACAACTCATTTCAGTGCATGTTCCTTTAGATGCTCACGAGCCCCAGTTCACCCCACCCTCACTCTCTTGCCACTTTAAGAAGTTTGGTTGAGGCGGGATAGGCACTATGTTAGCTGGTCAGCTGATAGCTGCAGATGACAAAGACAGACTGAGCTAGCTAGCATAACTAAGGGATGCTAGCCAAAGTGCTAGCAGGCCTATTACATCCAAAAACAAGCTAAAAGGATGTAAGGTGTACATACTGTATGTATTATTAACTGGATTAGTGATGCAGTAGGGATATGGATGTCTAGTGAGGGTAGATGGAATATAGAGAAGAGGATTTTAAAACCTGACCACAATCCGAAAGCAAACCTAGCACTAGGCGGGTCATCCGCATCTTTGGGTGTCATGAAAAGCGCTATATATATGCAGTCCTCTATTATTATTATTCATTGGCTTCTCCCCGCTGAGGCAAACTCTGAGACTGTAGACAGCTCGACCAGGGTTAGCCAAGGGGCTAGCAGGCTGATGCGCTGGTTAGACAGATCGAGTCTAACTGCCTAGCCTAGCTAATGCTAACATCCAATCTACCAACCGTGAATGTGAAAATATAAGATTTAAAGTTTGTAGCCATATTTATAGCACCCCTTGCCCCCTCACCTTGTTCCTCCTGAAGTGGTAGACCACCACCATGCTGGCCAAGTCCAGCATCATAACTAGACCCTGGAAGGAGACCACGGAGAGCCGCAGGGTGCCGTCCTCCTGCACCAGGCAAGGCGTGTCATCCCGACAGTAGGGGCAGCCCTCACGGCAGGGCAGGCACTTGCTGGACAGGTCAGAGGTCTCGTCCTTGTGAGAGTTCTGGTCCTTACCTGAGGACATGAAGACACTGGTCATAAGCGAGATTCTTTGTCATTGTATGTTACACACACCAAAATTAAGTTGAGCACCAGTTATTTACTCACCAGTCTCATGTGTAAATTAAAAAAATAAATTATTGCAGATGAGCACAAATGACAAATAAGAATAATAAATTTATAAAAATTTATGTCATAATCTTAAAATTATAAGATGCAGTTACTATGACAGCTAAAAACTATAAATGCAATCATTAAAACAGGCGTCACACTCAGCCTTTCAGCAGTGCATTCACAGCTTCGGGGGAAAAAAGCCGTTTCTCAGCCTGTTTGTCCATGCTTTCATGACCCTTAGCCTCCCGGACGGAAGGGTTTCATAAAGGCAGTGGCCAAATGTTCTCCGCTCTAGTCAGTAGCCTCCTAGAGTAGATGTCCTCTAGTCTTGGGAGAAGGACGGCAGTGATCAATTCATCCATTACAGCACACGTCAGCAGGGCCAGTTCTGGCTATAAAGCAGAGTCCACAAATGCTACAGGTGTCCCTCAGCCAGTAGGAGGCCTAGGGCTGTCGCGATAACCATAATTATGTAATACCGCACTATGGACAAGCCTACCGTGGAGGAAAACGAGCAACTACAACAACAGCAGTGTTCACTTTTTTTGTGTGTGTGGCTATATCTCGTTGTTCACTTATGTGCCCCTATTGATTATTAAATAAATTGTTAAATATTGAGTGTTTTTTTTATTGCCAACAGCATGTTTGCACCCGGTACTGTGGAAGCTTCCACAGCAGACGGTGCTGCCACCGCCGAGTGCTGACGGCGGCTGACATCATGTGGGGCACTCTCTCTCCAGATGGACTCCAAGAGACAGTTAGTGGTGGAAGGGTTTGGACGCCTTGCTAAATACAGCTGTGACAGTGAGCACTGAAAGGGAACAAAGTGTGTTATTTCCTTCTGAGTGGAATGTGTATGATCTTGACAACTGAGCTCCGAAAGCGAAACAACTACTGCATGGTGCATTGCTTGTTTGAACGTGATTTTTTTGGACAGTGACAAAAATCACAGCAGCAAAATTCCAAAAATTATGGAGACAAGAGCCATGCAGGGTCCTGTCCAGAAGCTGTCTGTTTAAATAAGCTGAATGTCACTGCAGTCTCCAGTCCACACACCCCATAGTTCCTGCCACTGCTTTATGAAAATGATCGTTTTCTTTAAAACAAAATCAGCAGTTCATGCCTGTAGAAAGCCGCACAATTGTCACACACACACATAAAGCTGAGAGCAGAGCTGCAGTGAGTTTCTCACAGCCTCCATTGTTTGTCACATACTGTAAGTTATGAACCCTGTTTAAATTACGAGACCACAGGGCCCTAAAAATATTTGCTATAATACCGCATATCGTGGTGTTGAGTTGTCCATAGTCACCACAGGGGAAATTCCTCTACTGCAACAGCTCTACGGAGGGCCTCAGCTACAAGTTCACACTTAACATTTTTTGGGTTGAGAATTAAAATGTCCTTCAACATTTTTAATAGGGATAGATAGATAGATAGATAGATAGACAGACAGACAGACAGACAGACAGACAGACAGACAGACAGACAGACAGACAGACAGACAGACAGACAGACAGATAGATAGATAGATAGATAGATAGATAGATAGATAGATAGATAGATAGATAGATAGATAGATGTACTTTATTGATCCTAAACTGGGAAATTACAGAGAGACGAGGATGAGCTGATCCGATCCATCGTAACGGTTTCGATCCAGGCAAAATGGCTGGATTGGTAATAAAATAAATTTAAAAGTAATAAAAGTAATGTACCGATCCGATACATTAATAATAATAAAATGAAGGCGCAATCCTGTTCTCAGCCGGGCTGTGCACAGCTTCTGTAAACAGAGGCAAGGAGTGTCACATCACTGGAGACTGTCTGTGGGACTCGCCTCACTATGTCGCTGTATGGTACCAGCATTTACAATTTTACACCACCAACTTCATAAAACACTTGCAAAAATATCACGGCAAAGAAGTATGCTGTCAAGTCAACTGAAGTTCAATTCTGTCAAGAACTGAGCAGAGTATGTGTGTCGTGCAGCAGCAGCGGCTGTTTTACTGCTGGAATATGCCAAAAGTGAAACTAAAAGAAGGAAACAAAGTAAAAACCAGAGGAGCAGGAATGAAAACATAACATGGGCTTTAGATGGGATGGTCACAGCTGATGAGAGGTGGGTGACAGAAACATAAATACCAAATTATAACCGGTGAACTGGAAGAAGGACTAACAAGGACGAACAAGGCTACATGAAATGAAACAGGAATGACTTCAAAATAAGAGCAAACCTAAAAACTATGGACAGAGAATAAACTACTAAATAAACTGAGCACCAGGAAAATACTTATAATAATAATAATAATAATAATAATGGATGACAAAAATACAACTTAAAGGGTTAGTTCCTTTATTTTCAGATCTACAGCATTTTTACCTCATGCACAGCGGCACTTTGAATTTCATCTGAATGTTTACTTAAATACTCAGTTTCAAAGTTTTGCGATAAACTTGCACTTAAAACTTCAGAATGCATGTTTACATAGTGCTGACCAGTGAAATGCTGCCAATGTTGCAAAGTTTAAAATTAAAAAAAGCAGCAGCATTGCTGAACTGAGTCAGATTTTTAATATATTCTTTGACTTTTAAATTTATGTTTTTATATGTATGCAAAATACAAGAATCAGAATCAGAATCAGAATCAGATTTATTGTCATTGTTCATGTAGTACACAAACTAGGAATTTGTCTCGGTGCAATGCTGCAACATTAAACATGACAAAATAAAAGAAATAAACTATACATGCAATAAAGTGTAGAATAAGAATGAGTAATACTAGTCAGCAGTTTAAATATATTAGCGAGCAGCAGATAATGTGGAGAACCATATAGTGCAGTCGGTAATGCAAGAAGAAAACAGTGATGATTGACATGAGTCTGGTTGAGCAGCTGTACATAGTGCACGAGAGTCAATAAGCCACTTAGTGTTCAGCAGTCTGATGGCAGAGGGGAAGAAGCTGTTCATGTGACGGGAGGTTTTAGTCTGAATGGACCGAAGTCTTCTACCTGAGGGGAGAGGGGCAAAAAGTACGTGACCAGGGTGTGAAGGATCGGCTATGATCCGGCCAGCACGCCTCCGGGTCCTGGAGATGTACAGATCCTGGAGAGATGGGAGCTTGCAGCCGATCACCTTCTCAGCAGTGCGCACGACGCACTGCAGCCTTAGTCTGTCCCTGGCAGTGGCTCCTGCGTACCACACGGTTATGGAGGTGGTGAGGATGGACTCGATGATGGCTGTGTAGAACTGCACCAACATCTTGGTGGGTAGCTTGAGCTTCCTCAGCTGCCGCAGGAAGAACATCCTCTGCTGGGCCTTTTTGATGAGGGAGCTGATGGTCGGCTCCCACTTGAGGTCCCTGGTGATGGTGGTGCCTAGGAAGCGGAAGGAATCAGCAGTGGTGATGGGAGACCCTGTGAGGGTGAGGGGGGGCAGAGGGGTTGTGACTTTCCTGAAGTCCACAATCATCTCCACTGTCTTCAGAGCGTTCAGCTGCAGGTTGTTGTTGTTGCACCAGGACGCCAGCTGGGCCACCTCTCTCCTGTAGGCGGACTCGTCGCCGTTGGAGATGAGCCCGATGAGGGTGGTGTCGTCCGCAAACTTGATCAGCTTGACAGACTGGTGGCTGGAGGTGCAGGAGTTGGTATAAAGGGAGAAGAGTAGGGGGGAAAGTACACAGCCCTGGGGTGATCCGGTGCTGATGCTAACAGAGTCTGAGACAGTTTTTCCCAGCCGCACATGCTGCCTCTGGTCCGTCAGGAAGTCGGTGATCCACCTGCAGAGGGAGTCAGGCACGTTGAGCAGGGACAGCTTGTCCCAGAGCAGAGCGGGGCGGATGGTGTTGAATGCGGAGCTGAAGTCCACAAACAGGATCCTGGCGTAGGTTCCCGGGGAGTCCAGGTGCTGCAGGATGGAGTGGAGGGTCAGGTTGACTGTGTCGTCTACAGACCTGTTGGCTCGGTAGGCAAACTGCAGCGGGTCCAGGAGGGGAGTGGTGATGGACTTGAGGTGGGGCAGGACCAGGCGCTCAAAGGACTTCATGACTACAGAGGTGAGCGCTACAGGTCTGTAGTCGTTAAGTCCAGTGATCCGTGGCTTCTTGGGGACAGGGATGATGGTGGAGGATTTGAGGCAGGTCGGCACATGGCATAGCTTAAGGGAGGTGTTAAAAATGTCTGTGAAGACAGGAACCAGCTCTTTCGCACAGTGTCTCAGGGTGGAGGGAGACACGCCGTCCGGACCGGGGGCCTTGCGCGGGTTCAGTCTGGAGAACTGTTTGAGCACGTCCTGCTCACTGATGACAAGGGCAGGGGGGAGGAGGGGGGCCGCCTTTGATGAAGTAGGGACCGTGGAGGCTGTGGAGCTGGAGGGAGGGGGGGAGTTGGACACAGCTGACGAGGTGTCAAAACGGGCATAGTGTTGGGACAGTCTTTGACAAAGGGCTTTGTCATCCTGTCCTTTAGGAGCCTGAGGCCGATAATTGGTGATCTGCCTCAGTCCTCTCCACACAGAAGCCGAGTCGTTAGCAGTGAACTGCTGCTGGAGTCTCTCAGAATACACAGATTTAGCTCTCCTCAGCTCTCTGTTAAACCGATATTTAACCTCCCTGTAGCAGTCCCTGTCTCCACTTTTCAGCGCTGCTTCCTTCTCCTTCCTGATCTGTCTGAGCTTAGCAGTGAACCAGGGCTTGTCATTGGAGTACCTCACCCTGGTGCACGATGGAAGAATGCTCTCCTCACAAAAGTGGATATATGAGTTCACAGTGTCCGTGTACTCATCCAAATCATGCGTGGCTCCTTTAAACATGCCCCAATCAATTATTTCCATGCACGTTTCCAGCTTCTCCTCAGCTTCACTGGTCCATTTCTCCGTAGTGCTCACAACAGGTTTAGTGAGCTTTAGTCTCTGTCTGTAAGTGGGAATGAGGTGGACCATCACGTGATCAGATAGTCCGAGCGCAGCGCGGGGAACAGCGCGATACGCGTCCTTCACTGTGGTGTAACAGTGATCCAGCGTGTTTTTTCCTCTGGTGGGGCATTTAATAAACTGTTTGTAGCGGGGGAGATCGTGGCTCAGATTGCTCTGGTTAAAGTCGCCAACCACAATAACCAGAGAGTCCGGGAAAGTCCGCTCCGTATGTTGGATGTGATCCGCGAGCGCGCGCTGAGCTTCGCGCGCGTCCGCATCGGGAGGGACGTACACAGCGGCAAGGATAAATGAAGCAAACTCCCGCGGGGAATAAAATGGCTTGCAGTTAATAAAAAGAAATTCCAGGGCGGGAGAACAGTGTTTGGAAATTACCGTTACATCAGAGCACCAGCTGCTGTTGATGTAAAAGCAGACTCCGCCTCCTGAGGATTTACCGGAGAGCTCTGTGTCATGATCAGCACGAAACAGCTGAAATCCCTCGAGGCGCAGCGCGCTGTCCGGTGTATTTTCCCTGAGCCAGGTCTCAGTAAAACAGAGGGCAGCCGAGGAAGAGAGGTCCTTAAAACGCATCAGCAGTCTTAGTTCATCTACCTTGTTAGAGAGAGAATTGGCATTGGACAGAAATATGCCAGGCAAAGCCGTGCGCGTGCCTCTCCTGTGGAGCCGAACGAGAGCGCCCGCTCGTTTTCCTCTCTTTCGCCGTCTCACTTTTCGAGCCAAGCAATGAACCAGATCGGCGGCAGGAGCTAAAAAAAACTGGGAGTAGGTCCGTGGGAGTGAAAGTCCTGATATTTAGAAGCTCTTCACGGGTATAAGAGCAGGCAGACACACAACTGACAAACAAAAACAAACAAAGGGTGCCATGAAGCACCATGGCGACCACTGTGGGCGCCATCTTGAACAACAACAACTACAACCAGTCATGACCAAAGTATGTTCTGTACTGTTGTTTTAAATAAGAGAGACGGTATAGGGTTTGGATCGGTATTGGCCGATACTCAAAGTCACGGTATCAGTATCAGTCTTGAAAAGGTGGTATCGGCTCATCCCTAATTTTTACCCCACAGCCTTTAAAGGCTGAAGGATGTTGTTACCCCACTGGGCGGATGGACGGCAGTGGTTGTGGAGCCGTCAACACCTACCTTGTGAACATGATAACTACAGAAAGAAATGATGTAGCCTTATCAAATCAGTATCACGCTAACCTCTGACTATGGGTTTGGGGTCAAGAGGTCAAAGGTTAATACTAACATTCTCTTTGCACTATGACTACAGAATGAGTAAGGCTAAAGGGTCACCAAACCTAGTACACAGGTTTACCCTCAGATGATGAACTCTGACTATGGGTTTGGGGTCAAAAGGTCAAAGGTCAAGGTTAGCATCTCGTAGGCCCCATTACTACAGAACCAGTAAAGGAAGAGTCATCAAATTTGGTACACAGGTTCACCCTGTGACCCTGAATTATCAGTATAGTTTTGGGATCGTAAGGTCAAACATCAAAGTCAAAATGCCATATAAACTACATCTATACAGCCAAGAAAGAGGCTGAGGGAGGAAGCTGCCAGTAGTTTTTTTTTTTCTTGTAAATTTGCAACTTTTTTCCTTTTGAATTTGTCACTTTTTCATGGAGATCTGCAGCTTTTTTCCATACTTTTTTTTGTAAATTTTGAGTTTTTTCATAAATTTACAGCTTTTTTCACAAATTTGCAAATTAAGTTTTATAAATTGATATTTTTTCTTCTAATTTTACTGCTGTTATCTCATATTTTTTTTCAACTTTTCTACTGTCCCTTAAATATTTGACTTTCTTTTAAATTCCAGCTTTTTTCTCATGAATTTGTGACTTTTTACCTGTAAAATTAGAAACTTTTCCCTCTTAAATAAATCCACATCTTTACAGTTTTATATTTCCATTTATTCACAGAGTTGTCCAGATTTCCTCTGTGCATCCACCCCCATTAGATCGCATAAAGCTACACAAAATGTGAAAAAACAGATGGAAATGGAAGCTCAGAAGAATCCCATAACCCTCCTGTTCTGACTGAAGCCAAACATGCCCAGCTTGACGCCTCCTGGACAGGCTGCCAGTGTGAAAAACAAGGGAATACCAGATAAGCAGCAACATAGAAGTCTGACTATGAGCATCTGAGTCAGTTTTTGACTGAAACCTTGAGCTGAGAAGGAAAGTCTGAACGCCTGGATATAAAACATTTCAGCATTGAGCGTGCACACGTCCAGGAACATGCTGTCATCAGGAAACAACTTAAAACCCCATTTTAAAGGGACATAGCTTTTAATAGTGCCACATTTTTTTTTGAGAAAATAGCTAAATTCCCCCCCCCCCCCCAAAAAAAACCCCAAACCCCTCCAAGTAGTATTGAAAAGCTATAGATGTTTTTGATGTTTATGTGGCAAACACCCCGAGAAAAAGCTGGGTAATATATTAATTTTTTGTGGTATTGTGATAAAATTTAAACCTGTACTGTGACACACGTTGCTTTAATCATAATGTGTTTTCCAGGTAATATATCACAGCTGTATGTTATTTGCAGACATTTGTAAAAGAAAAAAAAAACTAGATTTGCATTACAATGACCGACGTTTTGCTAAATGTCCGGCTCTGCTGGCAAAAGTTGCCAAAAGTTAGCGATAATTGATGTTTGTTGGCAAATGCTGGTGAATGTCATGTTTGCTAAAACTTTTCAACATGCTGAAAATTTACTGATGTATGGAAATAAACGTTAGTGAAAGTTACAGTATACTCAGTTTGTAAAAGTTCTTGAGCGCTGGGCTAAGTTGTGCAAACCTAGCCTAAGCCAGCCAAAACTGGGCTCCATTGGCGAATGCTGACTGAAACACTGGTGAAAGTAGATGTTTTTTGTTTTGTTTTTTTAGAAAAAACTCCCTTTTTAAACACGCACGGACACAGCTGAATACACAGCAAATGTGTCGAGAGTCCAGGAGAAATGCTGAAGCAGTGTCGCTGTCCATGGTGCTGGAATGCCTAAAGCCCAGAGAAGCAAAAGGGACACCAACAAAGAAAAAAGAAAATATGTATATATTTCCTCAAAAATGTGAGAGCCCAAAAGAAAAAAAAAGTTACTGATGTGATGTCAGAAAGTAAAGGACATTTAAGGCAATTTTTGGACATTCGGCTTCAGGTTGTTTGCTTGGCACCGCAGCAGCAGATTCTCTACCTCCACCCTGTATGCCTTCTCATCGTCACCGGTGATGAGCCCAACCAAGGTGGGGTTGTCCGCATACTTCATGATGACGGTGATTGGGCAGTTTAGAATACAGTCAAAGGTGTACAGGGAGTACAGTAGAGAGCTTAGCAAGCAATCCTGGTGGAGCCAGTGCTGAGAGACAGTGTGGAGGAGTGGTGGGGGCTGAGTCTGACTGTTTGTGGGTGATTGGTGAGAAAGTTTTTTTTTTATCCAGGAGGAGGTGCAGATTATTGATCAGGATGTCCAGGACGATGGTGTTAAAAGCTGAGATGTAGTCTACAAAGAGCATCCTCACGTAGCTCCTTGGGTTCTCCAGATGGCTCAGCGCTCTGTGGAGAGTGGAGGCGATGGCGTCTTCTGTAGACCGGTTCTCTCTGTAGACAAACTGGTGAGGGTTGAAGGACAGAGGAAGACAGTCACTGATGTGCCAGGACACCAGTCACTCAAAACACTTTATGACTACAGATGTGAGTGCTGTAGTCTGTAGTCATTCAGGCTGTCAATTGTGAACTTTTTGGGGATGGGGATGATGGTGGAGGCCTTGAGGCAGGAGGGGACGGTGGCGTGCATCAGGGAGAGGTTGAACAACTTGGTGAGGATCTCTGCCAGCTGGTCTGCACATGCTTTGACCACTGCTGCTGGGATGCCGTCAGGACCAGCAGCTCTGTGGGGGTTCACTGCTCTCAGTTGCCTCCTCACCTCATGCACATGTAGGGGAAGGGGGGGGGGGGGGTTGAGCTCAAACTGGACAAGAAAGCTGTTAAGCTCCTCTACCAGGGTGAGGCTGTTGTCCGGTGTTGGGGAGCACTAGTCCCTCTAGTTGGTGAGGGCCTGGATGCCTCTCCACATCTGTCTGGGGTTGTTTTCTGAGAGAAAGCCCTCTACCTTCCTCCTGTAGGCATTCTCAGCGTGTTTCATGAGTCTTCTCAGGTTGGCTCTGGCAGTGCTGTACAGAGAACTGTCCCTCTGCCTGAAGGCTGAGTTGGGAGCTCTGATCAGAGCCTGGACCTCACTGATCACCCAGGGTTTCCAGTTTGGTGACTGTCACATTTTCTACACAGCATTTAGTGTAGAAGAGGACAGACTCGGTGTAGGAGTCCGGGTCCTGCTGTTAAAGATGTTCCAATCTGTGCAGCTAAAGCAGTCCTGTAGTTGGAGGAGAGCATTTTCAGGCCAGGTTTTAATTGTTTGTTTGGTTGTGGGGGGGAACTCTTGCTTAGGGGGGTGTAGGCAGATATTAGAAGCAGAGAGAGTTGGTCTGATTTTCTAAGGCGAGGGAGGAGGGTGGCTCTGTAGGTGTGCTTAATGTTGCTGTAAACATGATTCAGTGTTCTTTCCCTTCTTGTGGGACACTTAACATGTTGGTGGAATTTGGGGAGTACAGTCTTTAAGCATGCTTTGTTAAAATCCCCTACAATAATGTGGATTGTGTCAGGGTGATCTTTCTGTTACCTGCTAACGGTGTACTGGAGGTGGCTGAGTGCTAAGCTAATGCTAGCGTCTGGAGGGACATAAACAGCTGTTACAACTACTGCAGTTAGTTTGTGGGGTAGATAGAAGGGCCTATACGGAAAGGACATGGCCTCTAGGTCCGGTGAAGAGTGGCTTTGAATTATTCTGCTGTTATTACACCAAGTCTGAAGCACATAAACACAGAGCCCTCCACCTCTGCCCTTACAGAATCGGTGTTGCGGTCAAAACAGAGTGTAGTTCGGCTGGGTAATTCCACAGTGGCATCTGGGATGAGCGGGTGAAGTCAAGATTCGGTCATCAGAATACAACAGTCCCGGACATAGCAATTGCAGGCAATCTCTGATCACAGTGCATCCATTTCATTGTCGTGGGATCTGATGTTGGTGAGGAAAACTGAAGCTAATAGTGGTTTGGTGCATTGTTTGTGCAGCTGGGCACGGAGGCCTCTCTTGGCACCGTCTGCACCTCTTGCTGGGCCCAATAACAATCCACCCAGAACACCCAGAAGTCTGGTGATCTCCTCAGGGATGTGGTATTGATTGCTGGAGTAAGCGCTGGAGATGTCAAAGTTAAGTTGGTGGCCAATGCCTAGAAGTTCCCGGCAACTGTAGGTAATTAGTCCGCCACAGAAGGAGGACAAAAAAGGCAGGAAAAACACAAAAACAAGCGCAGTAGTCCAGAGCGTCGAGCCGCAGCGTGTGGCCGTGCAGCCATCTTGGTTTTATCTTATAGGGTGAGTTACAGTATCTGTCGGCATTTTTCAGAGAATTGGCTGGAATGCTAAGGGGCACTGAAAACAAGGAGAGAATGACTCAGTAACAGAGGTAAATAGTAACTAGTCACATTTACTCAAGTGCATATGTAACTTTCTCACAACAGTAGCTTTATTGCAGGATACTTTTTACTGTTACTCTTTTGAAGAAACACTTGTACTTTACTGATTTGGAAACTGGTCAGAAATGTGCTTGTTTATAGTGTGGTAACAAAAAAGTGACTGTATATTTAGTCATTTAGGTGAATTTATTATGGTAAATGGTGTTCACTTATATAGTGCTTTTTCTCATCTCTAGATGACAAAGCGCTTTACAGATCCTGCTATCCACCCATTCACACACTGACGACGACAGAGCTGCCACGCACAGGCACTGGCCTGATCCACCGGGAGCAACTGGGGGTTCACTGTCTTGCTCAAGGACATTTCGAACGAACCCCTGACACTCCAATCAGTAGTTGGCCTCACTACACCTGCGCCACAGTCGCCATTATTTTACGTGATTTGTATTATATTAGGAAGTAAATGTGGAAGGTTTGTTTTTCCCAGACTAAAACATTTAAGTGGAAAAAAGTTCCCAAACTGGTTACAGTAAAGTCATCAATGAGAATGGAAAAAAGTAGAAAATTTACACACTGAACTTGCAAATTTATTAGGAAAAAAAAGTAGCTAATTTACAAGATTCATAAGAAAAGACAAATTTATGAGAAGAAAAATAACAAAGAAGAAAACACAATTTATATCACATCTAAGGAGAGATCTGATGTGTTTTCAAGGATTATCAGTGGAATTCATTCGGATGCACCTGTCACACTTGTTTA
Organism: Pholidichthys leucotaenia; assembly: GCA_020510985.1. NCBI lineage: Eukaryota > Metazoa > Chordata > Actinopteri > Cichliformes > Pholidichthyidae > Pholidichthys > Pholidichthys leucotaenia. The sequence continues at coordinate 59,604,176 of CM035846.1, read as the reverse complement.
AAGCGTTTCAATTAACCACTGGTTAATCTATTTTAAAACTTTATCAAGCCAATAAATCTAAAAGGCTGGAGGTGATAATTACAAGAATATAGTCATTAATTGGGTAGATGGCAAAAATAATGAAGGATAGGTGGATAAAATACTGTTTCGCTGCTCTCCACGAGGTTTATCATTTTTGATTACTCCAGAGTACTCACATTTAGCATTTCCTGGCTCCAGTGAGAGCTGAATAAAATCAATTACCCTTTAGGATGTGACAAACGACGCAGGCTGTATAATTCCTGATTTTACGGTGTGTCAGAAATGGTGGAACTCGAGTCAGTCTGTAGTTTAAATCCATCATTTTTCCACCACACAGACGCTGTACACATCCTCCAGAAAATGATGTTTGATAGTCACTTAAATCCCCGGTAAGTCCCACAGCTCACACTGTATGCAATCATCATGCTGAAATTGCAGAGCCTGCTGGCAAGAGAGGGTATGAAAATTTAGTGATAGCAAGCTGCTTTTAGGAAAGCCCAAACAAGCAATGATGGGTCAGTGTATAGATGAGTCAATTAATTCCTCCAGCAATTATACAGGAAGAAAGCACATGAAGGGGCTTTAACTTATTTATTGCATATTAGTCCTGACCACGCAGTATGATTGGATAATGAGCCTTCTCAGAGTGCCGATGATGGGACATAACGTCACTACACCTGCACCATGCCCATACCACTCTCCCTCTTGTCATTAATTAACCTAAGTAGCGTTTACCTTACCGGATGTTATTCCTCCGTATCAGTTAGCCATTCTAGCTAGCACCTTGTCCTTCCCAACATACAGTTTCTGCTACACACTTGCAGCATAATGTGAATTTCTGACTTTTTATTTTACCTGAAAACGACAAAAAAAAAAAAAAAATTGGTGATGTGCACAAAAATGACACTAGCTTAGCAATTACCACTTATGTTTGGTGATACGCCATGTCTGTTGACAACAGAAGAGGAAATTGGATTTATCACCCCAGTTAGCTAACCTTAATACCTAGGGGGTGATGGACTCTTATTTCTCCTGAAGATGCAAAAGAAAAAGTGGGCGAAATGCGCAGGAAGAGGCCGAAGCTAAATCACCTTTAGCTGCTAACTGTGTCAGCTCGTCAACTAATCCTGGACAGGCTGACAGCACAACGTTCTCAAAAACGGCCTGGTTACTAGTGCTCTGCACAGTATCTAATTTCATTGTACATGTGTGTGAAACGACATGGGTAATCAGGAGCAGTAGGTGATTTCTTATTTTTGAACAACGGGGATAGGGGCTTTTCACAAATTTAGCACAAGGTACAAATGTATAAATATAAATTTGGTACATATTTGCATGAATAAAGGTGCAAACATATGACAAAAGATGCCAATGTTTTTTAAAAGTTGCAAATTGTAATTTTAACTACAAAGAATAAAAATGTAACCAGCCTCCAAATGAATGTCCAAATTTACAAGAAAAAAAGTTTAAAATTTACAGGAAAAATGTCAAATGGTGGTGCAGCGGTTAGCACTGTGGCAGCACAGTAAGGAGGTCACAGGTTTGATCCCACCTCTGACCATCGGTGATTCTTCTGTGTGGAGTTTGCATGTTCTCCCCATGTGTATGTGGGTTTACCCCGGTTACTCCGGTTTCCTCCCACAGGTCAAAAACATGCAAGTTACGGTTAACTGGAGACTCTAAAGTGGCCCTAGGTGTGAATGTGTGTGTGAACGGTGAAGGGATTGGCGCTGTACGTGGCTGCCTCATCCATCCAGGTGGATGCTCTGAAATTTCCTTCTGGGGATTAATAAAGCATACAAAAAAATGTCACAAATTTATGAGAAAAAGCTGCAGTTTTATGAGGAAAAAAGTTGCAATTTTGCAAAAAAGTCATATTTATAAGAAAAAAATTTGCAAATTTATGAGAAAAAAGTTGCAAATTTTTGAAAAAGTCGCAATTTTATAAAAAAAAGCTGCAATTTTACAAGACAAAAGTTGCAAATTGATGAGTAAAAAGCTGCAATTTTATGACACAAAAGTTGCAAATATACAAGAGCAAAGTTAGCAATTTATGAGGAAAGCACTGCAAATTTATAAGAGGGGTTTTTTTTTTTTTTGCATTTCTGCTTAGAATTGGTGCATTGGTGCTATTCAGTTCTATAATATGATATAGAAAGGTTAGTGATGATACTGGAAGGACAATTCTTTTTTATTTCCAGGTTGGCTGTCCCCCTTAATTTAAGCCTATGAATTGGGATGAGGGATGACAGGTTAACAGGGGGGATGATTTGGGGTCATTTTGCTAACAAGGGGGATAGCATCCCCTCTCACCTCCCTTCAAATCACCTACTGGTCAGGAGGGACTATTGTTCTCAGTGTAGCAAATAATTGGTTTAAACAAACAAACAAACAAAATAAAATCTAAATATTTTGTTATACACTACCGTTCAAACGTTTGGGGTCACTTAGAAATTTCCTTATTTTTGAAAGAAAATCACTTTTTTTCAATGACGATAACTTTAAACTAATCAGAAATACACTCTATACATTGCTAATGTGGTAAATGACTATTCTAGCTGCAAATGTCTGGTTTTTGGTGCAATATCTACATAGGTGTATAGAGGCCCATTTCCAGCAACTATCACTCCAGTGTTCTAATGGTACAATGTGTTTGCTCATTGCGTCAGAAGGCTAATGGATGATTAGAAAACCCTTGTGCAATCATGTTAGGTCTGCAATGCTGTAATTGCTGCAAATGGAGGATTCTTTGACGAAAGCAAAGTTTGAAGGAAAAAATTATTATTTCAAATACAAATCATTATTTCTAACCTTGTCAATGTCTTGACTATATTTTCTATTCATTTTACAACTGATGGTGGTAAATAAGTGTGACTTTTCATGGAAAACACAAAATAATTGTGTGGGTGACCCCAAACTTTTGAACGGTAGTGTATATTGCTGCCCAAATTATAAAATGCACTTATGAAATTGGTGTATAACAACAATATGACTCTCAGTTTCACCTCTTACTTACACTACATCACAGCTACGCTGACATCCAGCACATCACAGTGGTTCAGTGGGTTAGCAGTGTTGCCTCACAGCTAGAAGGTTCCAGGTTCAAACCCCAGGCTCCCACGGGTGGGAACCTTTTTGTGTGGAGTTTGTATGTCCACCCTGTGCTTTGTGGCCTTACTCTGGGGGCTCCGGTTTCCTCCCACAATCCAAAGACATGCATGTTAGGTTAATTGGTGACTCTAAATCTGTCTCTGATAGGCTCTTATGGCCCTTTCCCACTAGCACCAACTCTACTCAATTTGTAGGGTTTTCCATTAGTACCTTGTACTAGGTACTATTTTGGTACCTATTACAGTGAGGTTCCAACCAATGCTGAGTTGAGCTGAAAATGTGACGTCAACAGATTGCAGGCCACTGATTGGCCAGGGCGTAATGCCAGTGGATGAGAGCGACGTCTTCACAAGATTAAAAACCGCCATTTGTAAATTCGGCCATGAGTTTTTATTATTTCTGTGATAACGAGATAAATGACTACAAACAAATCAACACTGTGGTCCAACGACAAGGTGCAGACTCTTCTGTATTTGGTGACTGACGAGAGAATCCAGAGGGAGCTACGGGGCTGAAAAGTTCATATAGTGGTCAAATTTGACCAAATATGGTTATTTGTCAACATAGTCTCCCCGTCAGTCCACACACTTCTTCCATCGGTGTTGCAGCACTTGGATCCCTGCGCTTGAAAAATAAACGACATTTGGTCAAATTTTACCACTATGAACTTTTCAGCCACGTCGCCGGTGGAGCGACCCGAAATGAAATACTAGGAGGTCTCCGAGCCGATGGCTGCTTATGGGGAAGATGGTGAGTATTTTTGTGATTTTAAGCATCTTTTATGTTATTTATCCCATTGGTGGCAAGCTCACTTTGAACAAACAAATACATATTGCCATTGTCTCCTGTATGCAGACAATGTGCTAGGTAGCCATCAATGCAAATGCCGTGCTTTGCTTGTATTTTACGCTTACTGTAATAAGTATTTGCTTCTAACAGCAAAATGTCAGCATGTCAACAACATAACGGGATAATGGGCCACCTTCCTGTAACGAACTTACCCACCCTAAACCGTATCAGGCCAAGCAGAGTCAGGGCGAGTTGAGCTGAGTAGTGTTGTGTATGTAAACTGGCTGTATTACCATGATGGCGGCCGGGTTGATAATGGGCTAAACCAGGGTGGCTTACTACCGGTTTCCGGTGGTGATGCCACCCGAGGTATAAAGGAAGGAGGTGGAAGAGGCTCTGCCTCTTTCATCGCAGAAGCCACCTGGCAAGCAGGCGAGTGCCGTAAGTCTTTTTATGTACAGTGGGGCAAAAAAGTATTTAGTCAGCCACCAATTGTGCAAGTTCTCCCACTTAAAAGATGAGAGAGGTCTCCAATTTTCATCATAGGTATACCTCAACTATGAGAGACAAAATGAGAAAAAAAAAATCCACAAAATCACATTGAAGGATTTTTAATGAATTAATTGGTAAATTCCTCGGTAAAATAAGTATTTGGTCTCCTACAAACAAGCAAGATTTCTGGCTCTCACAGACCTGTAACTTCTTCTTTAAGAGGCTCCTCTGTCCTCCACTCGTTACCTGTATTAATGGCACCTGTTTGAACTCGTTATCAGTATAAAAGACACCTGTCCACAACCTCAAACAGTCAGACTCCAAACTCCACTATGGCCAAGACCAAAGAGTTGTCAAAGGACACTAGAAACAAAATTCTAGACCTGCACCAGGCTGGGAAGACTGAATCTGCAATAGGTAAGCGGCTTGGTGTGAAGAAATCAACTGTGGAAGCAATTATTAGAAAATGGAAGACATACAAGACCACTGATAATCTACCTCGATCTGGGGCTCCACACAAGATCTCACCCCGTGGGGTCAAAATTATCACGAGAACGGTGAGCAAAATCCCAGAACCACATGGGGGGACCTAGTGAATGACCTGCAGAGAGCTGGGACCAAAGTAACAAAGGCTACATCAGAAACACACTACGCCTCCAGGGACTCAAATCCTGCAGTGCCAGACGTGTCCCCCTGCTTAAGCTAGTACATGTCCAGGCCCGTCTGAAGTTTGCTAGAGAGCATTTGGATGATCCAGAAGAGGATTGGGAGAATGTCATATGGTCAGATGAAACCAAAATAGAACTTTTTGGTAAAAACTCAACTTGTCGTGTTTGGAGGAGAAAGAACACCATACCTACTGTGAAGCATGGGGGTGGAAACATCATACTTTGGGGCTGTTTTTCTGCAAAGGGACCAGGGTGACTGATCCGTGTAAAGGAAAGAATGAATGGAGCCATGTATCGTGAGATTTTGAGTGAAAACCTTCCACCAGCAAGGGCATTGAAGATGAAACGTGGCTGGGTCTTTCAGCATGACAATGATCCCAAACACATTGCCCGGGCAATGAAGGAGTGGCTTTGTAAGAAGCATTTCAAGGTCCTGGAGTGGCCTAGCCAGTCTCCAGATCTCAACCCCATAGAAAATCTTTGGAGGGAGTTGAAAGTCCATGTTGCCCAGCGACATCCCCAAAACATCACTGCTCTAGAGGAGATCTGCATGGAGGAATGGGCCAAAATAGCAGCAACAGTGTGTGAAAACCTAGTGAAGACTTACAGAAAACGTTTGACCTCTGTCATTGCCAACAAAGGGTATATAACAAAGTATTGAGATGAACTTTTGTTATTGACCAAATACTTATTTTACCGAGGAATTTACCAATTAATTCATTAAAAATCCTTCAATGTGATTTTCTGGATTTTTTTTTCTCATTTTGTCTCTCATAGTTGAGGTATACCTATGATGAAAATTGGAGACCTCTCTCACCTTTTAAGTGGGAGAACTTGCACAATTGGTGGCTGACTAAATACTTTTTTGCCCCACTGTATATACATAACTCTGAATGTAATATACTGTAGCTCCGTAAATTACATTACTTGTGTGTTGCTTTTACCCAACTATGGACACAACATTTGGCAATGAGGTAAAAGCGGGAATGGAAAAGTGTGCTGCTGAGTTTTGGCCATTTTTGGAGGCCCTGGGCAGGTCGCACGTGCCATGGCCTCGTTGGTTCACTGCTTTTACCAACTACCTCGTGGTTTTGAACCTTGGTGAGCGTGAGAGGCTTCGCGCGAGGGCTGTGTTAGTCCATAAGTTGGGTACTGAGAGGCAGAGACTATTGGAGAGCCTGGGGGGGAAGGGGGGGGGCGATAGCTTCGATGGTGTTGTGGAGTTGATGGCGCGCCGTTTTCGTGCTCAGGAGAGCATCACGGTCCGGCACATCCAGTTTTGACAGCGCCGCCAGCGTTTGGGAGAACCAGTGATGACGTTCATTGGCGAGCTCCAGAGGCTGGCGAGGGTGTGTGATTTCAGACGTCTGGAAGAGGAGATGATTCGGGACCAACTAGCAAAGCATGTTTGCAGTGAAGCAGTCCGGTCCAGACTGTTGGAGTATCCAGGAGGTTGACATTGGCCACAGCTATCGAGCTCACCCAGTGGTTCGAGGCAGCAGAGACCATCGTGAGAGGCCTTCCTGAAGGGGCTTTTCTGGGTGAGGATGAGTCTCGCGCTAAGGCACTGTGTTGGGACCCTGGTGATGGTGATGCTGGAGAGGAGACGTATGCCTCCATGGTTAAAATATGGTCCGCCCCAGGTATGCCACGTTGTTACGGTTGTGGGTCTCCTGTTCACTGCTATAAGGCCAGTGTGTACCTAGCAAAAGGAAAGTGTTGTGGCAAATGTGGTTTGTGGAACCACTTTGCCAGGGCGTGCGCTAACTTCGAACACAGGAGCCGTAGGAGGGACCCAGGTGCTGCGCAGAAGACTCCGACTATAGTACACGCGGTTTCTCCGGAGACAACGAGGAGGATCGGGTGCGATGTCATGCTTGACGGTGTCGTGGTTCCACTGTTGGTGGACACTGGAGCTGTTATCTCAGTGTTGAACCTGGCGACCGTGAACAGCTTGTTTCCCAACCGGCAGATTAAACAGCAAGGAAGAGATTATTATGGCTATGGATGGAACAGACTGGCAGTTTTGGGGTTTGTGGAAGTTGAAGCCCATTATAAGTCTGTTGTTGTGCCCCGAGCCCGCATTCATGTCACCACTGAGGGAGTTAACATCATGGGGTGTAATTTCTTTTATAGCCTGGGTTTTTCGATCGCCAACATGTCGGGTGAGGAGTGATCGGGCTGCAGACTGTGGAGCCGACCAACTCCGCTGGTGGATGGTGTGGAGGTGAGGGAATTGGACTGGCTGGATATGTGTAATGAGGGAGAGCACGTTCGGCGCAGCGCGATGCTGCCGCGGGTTGGACCCGATGCCGGTCCAACCCCGCATGCCTAGATAGGGGTGCGGGGCAGCACGACAGGACCCTGGAGGTGGCCTGTAAGGACAAGGAGCCCATGCTGGATCCAGAAGGGGCGGGACCTGAGAGCGGGTTGATACATCGCTCGGGAAGACAATCTACCATGGATAACACGAACTGGGCCTACGAGTCGACCAGATCATTGGTGGAGACCAGTCAGACCCAAAATCACCGGGAAAAGAAGACACGGGCTTCCCTGCGGGTCGGTGACATGGTGCAGCCCAGGGTTGAGGCCTGGATGAAAGGTGATCATGGTTCACGCATGCGGCGCGATGAGAGAGGACGGTTCCGGGTGGAGGCTGCTCGGAGTGACGGGTATCTGCACTTGTCTGACCAGACCTGGAGCCAATCAAACGAGTTACGCCAAGTGGAGGAGAAGAAGCGGCACAACGGGAGCCCTGAGGTCAAGAGACGGAGGTGGCTGGAGAAGGACCCGTCTAAGGACTGAGAGTGCTGTGATGTCTTTATTTTCTGCTTGTGTGTTTTTGCTCTTGTCCTGATATGTGTGTTTTACCACTGGTATGGTACCCCGATCTAAATTTAAAAAAAAAAAAAAAAAAAAGGAAAAGTCAGAAGATGCTGAAGTGTGAAAAGTGGGGCGTGGTGTGACGCCTGGGAGTTGAATTTTGTTTTAAGGGACCTGGATTGTAATTGTGGGATTTTATTGGCTCAAAGACACTAATTTAACGGATATATTGGAATTGAATTTTATTAATGTGCTACTTTTATGCCCAAGTTTGGGGTGGTGGGGTGTGTTTACTCTGTTTGAGATGTTTATTCATGTAAATTTACATACCCAACATTTAAAGTATTGTGATGTACCCATTGTGGGGGTGAGTGTTGGGGGGGGGGGGTACGCCAGTAGTCATTATGTATTTTGTAGTTTTGTATGTCTCTTATGTGGAACTGTTCTGGGATTATTTTAGAAACACGGCCTTGTTTTGAATGTTTGGCAGCAGAATAATCCGCCCAGCCGTGTGGGGGTGCTGGTAGTCTACCTGGCCCCCCAGCCTTAGTTGTGTGCATGGATAGGAAGTTTTGTTTCTGTAATTGTTTTGTTTTAGAGTGTGAGTCGGGAAGCAAATTGGGGAGGGCTATCTGTGCACTTGGCATTTTTGAAGGGGGGGGGGGGTTGTGTATGTAAACTGGCTGTATTACCAAGATGGCGGCTGGGTTGGTCATGGGCTAGACCGGGGTGGCTTACTACCGGTTTCCGGTGGTGACGCCGCCCGAAGTATAAAGGAAGTGGGCAGAAGAGGCTATGCCTCTTTCGTCACAGGAGCCACCTGGCAAGCAGGCGAGTGCCATAAGCCTTTTTATGTACGTATATAACTCTGAATGTAATAAAGCTCCGTAAACTACATTACTTGTGTGTTGCTTTTACCCAACTATGGACACAACAAGTAGATGCTAGTGGAAAAGTGGCTTTAGAATAGAGGGTTAGTGTAGCTACTAGTTAAGTACTGTGAGTAGTCTTTGTGACTACAAAAAGTGCTATATAAGTGTTGCTTAAATTGTTTTGAATGATACACCGTGGTTTAAATAGGAAACTTAAAATTAAGTTTATATAGTTGTGTTAAAAAAGCTAGAAAGAAATTTCCTGTCATGGCGGCTACTGGGCCGTCATCAGCCTCGGCTGCGCACACACCTGCCGCCAATCATCCCGAGCGGGTCTTAAAAGCCGGCGTCTCTGAGGGCTCAGCACGGAGTCGTCTGCCAACTTCGCCATGCAACGCGTCACGGACTCAGTCTCTCGCCAGAGTATCCACGACGCAGTCTCGCCAAGCTACGCCACGTAAGGATCATAGTAACATACCTTGTCAAAGTATTATCCCCTGTGCGCAGGTGGACCTCCCTGGGGGCGGACTAGTCTCCCCGGATAACGGAGCCACTCCTCCTCCCCCTCGGGACTCCACCACCTCGCCACGGCACCTAGCGTCACCCACCCGGAGTCACTGCGAGCCGCAGAACCAGCGCGAGCCCTCCTGCACCACCTGCAAGTAAGCAGTACTCATTGTCACATCTCTGTACTGCGGGCAGGCCTAACCTATCTGTGCTTGTGTGTTCCAGGGTTGCCAGGTCGCAGCAGGACTCGCTCAGCCCTAGTGGTCCCACTGCATTGCACTCACTCACACCCACACACACACTACACACTGCACTCAATAAATAATTGTCTAAAAACAGTCTACTCGTGTCAGTGTCTGTCTCCTGGGTCAACCAGCCATGTCATTTCCTTCTATACATGTACTTTTGACATAAAAGTCTATTTTATATACAATATAAAAAATACGCAACACACCATAAATTAGGACGTCAGAAAAAAGTACACACAAACTTATACATTCTACAGTAAATATGTGGGTGTAAAGTGCAGCATGTCCCAGCATGTTGGGCTTAACCTATTCAGTTAGATAACATGGAGCACTATCATTTAATATTTTATAAGTTAGCAGCAGCAGCACCTTAAATTCTGTTCCACCGCGACCTGGAGCCAAAGAAGAGAAGCCAACGCTGGAGAGGTGTGATCAAATTTACATGATCCTGTCAGCTGCAGTGTGTTTCGAAATATCTGCACACCCTAAAAATAGTCCGACTGCAAACCAAAGGAGGATGTTACAGCAGGTCAGAGGTTGGCAACATCATGTCATAACAACGCAGTGGCGTCTGGTTGTCTGTCAGTCCAGAGCATCAGTCAAGGCTGCAGCATAGATAAAAAATGCTGGCATTTGAACTCTGATTATCTGCGGTGGTGACAAAAGGCCGCCGTCATTCATACCAGAACCACAAAGTAGCCATGTGAAGCTGGTGTCTGTTAAAAGAACAGTGTGCAGGAGGGCTGTTCATTCTCATGGACTGAGAGGAGTCTCTACAGAGTTTCTACATAGGTACCACCAAGGGTCACACACTATTCCCACCGCTTTATGCAGCTGTGCAGACCTCACCTGTAGAAGTCTGCAGGTTGCGTCGGAAGCCATGACTTGATCTGAGAAATCAGCCTTTCATCATCTCAGAAGTGTTTGTCCTTCAGAAATTATTTTATGGTTGGAAAGAGGTGGGAGTCAGATGATGAGAGGTCAGAAAAACTGAGGAGGTGACGAAAGATTTCATATCAGCAGGGCCATGCTTCTGTCTAGGTAGCATGTGAGTTGTTTGGTCAGCATGCCACACCTCTCGGTTTTTATAGCCTTGCCCAATTTCTGCAACAGTGAAGCATAGTAAGTCCCGGTAATTGTGGTGAATCGTAATGCTTCTGTTGCTTAGACTGGGCTTTAGTCTCTGGAACATAGTGATGGACCCATGTTTCATCCTACATGATTACTGTGTCGAGGAAGTCCTCCTGGTTTTCTTGGCACATGGCCAAAAGTGCCTGGGTGCATGTGACCTGTTCCTGCTTCTGGAAAAGTGAGAGCAACCGGGGAATCCATCGTGCAGACAACTTCCGCATGTGCAAATGGTCATGGATGATGTTTTTTACAGGTCCCAGATTGATGTTGACATTTTAGCTAGTTGGTGAATGATAATGTGGCGATAGTCCAAAATGGTGGCCTCCACTTGCAGGATGGTGTCGTTATTGACGGTGCACTGTGATCACCCAGGAATGGGTGCCGTTTCCATCGATGTCTGACCACACTTGAACTGTCGATCCCAGTGCTTCACTACCTCGTATGATAGGGCATCCTTCCCATAAGTCTCTTTCATTTTATCAAACGTCTTCCGTTGTGTGTGGCCTCTCAAGTACAGGAACCTGATGACCACTCTGCATTCAACTGGCTCCATTATCACACCTTACTCCACCTTACCACCTGTAAAAAAGAAACTCTTAGGAGTTCAGAGCTACAAATTACCATGTGACCTACCAAGATATGTGTTATTATACAATTTCAGCCTCCTACAATAACAGGAAGTGGGTCAGGGGAACTCTTTAATGACCAGCCCTCATAAGATTTTGGATGAAAAGTTACTTGAGTAAATGTAACTGATTACAAACTGCTACATCAAGTCAGAACCATTATATTAACTCCAACAAAGACCAATCAATGCACATTTCATGAGAATGCTCATTTAGACCTCTCTCTCTGGAGTCAACCATCAAACATAAGGAGAGCTAATTAAGGTTTCACTGCTTTTGTTTCTGTGTTTTGTCCTTTTTTTTTTAAGTGCAAAAGTTCAGGGGCAAGCAACCACAACCCAACACGCTTCAGTGGGATTCATAAAGAGGTGGTCTGCGTGTAGTTTGGAAAATGAGTCTCTTCCCAGAATGAGCCGTTGACCGCAGGCTTCATCAGGCTGCATTACAATAAAGCTCCAGCTTAGCATATCAACCGCCCCCCCCTCCTCCCGGGTGCTGCATTGTTGGAGTCGGGGATGAGAACCACCATAGTTGCCTGATTACATTGCTCATCAGGGCCGAGCTTTACGACCGAGGACACTGCAGCATCTTCAGTTAAGAATGAAGGAATTCAAACCCAAGGCACGCTCGGGGGCTAAAGGTAAGGATGTACTTGAGAAACTGCACAGTGAGGAAACGGAGCATTGGAGGAGACAAGAAAAAAAAAATCAAACAGTGTGAGCTGTCCACATCTGACTAATAAATTAAGGAAAAATAGAAAAAAGGCAACAACAAACCAGTGCTGCTACTTATAAATAATAATAAAAAAAAAATTGTTAAGCAAAAGCACAATATCCCCATGATGTGTTGGATTACATGAATTAAAGCAAGACTATGCAGTAGGGGTGGGTTCAAAAGATCAATTCTCCAATTCAAATCAATTCACGTTTGACTGAGCTGATATTGATTCACAAAATCCGCGACTCAGTCTTTTAATATAATGCTTTTACGTCTATGAAACAAAACACTAGTTGTCCTTAAGTCGGCAGAACTCTCGCTTGATTGAAGAATTACACGAAAGTTAAGCCACGGTGTTGTATAGTTATTTATAGAATTTATGTTCTATGCTTTTATTTGTGACGCACGATGTGGAGGCTCTGGCTTCCGGCCCCGCCACCACATGTCCCTATAAAAGGGCAGCAGGCAGGAGGGCATATAGAGACTGGCCTGGGTGGCCGACATTTTGGTCATGGCAGTTGCCCCGGCCAAGATGTGTAGAGTGATGATATAGGTAAAGTACGAGGAGACGAAGAAGAGTGATGTCTGAAGATAGAGTTGAGGTTCAATTGGACACAGCAATGATGATGAAGGACTACAGCTCCTGACCAGATAGAGTGATGATATAGAATGAAGTACGTGGCGGTAATGCACCTATAAGCTGTTTGCCAACCGCCAATCAAATCTAAAAGAAGAAGAAGAAGAAGGAGCGGTCTCTTTGCCATTCCTTCTGCTTGGCGGTTGCGTGTGGTGTACCTGTGCCAGCCTGTTAATAAACGTGTGTTCGATTCTACAACTGGCCTCGTCCTTTGGCTCCATACTCATACGTAACATTTGGCAACAAGGATAAAAAGGATTAAGAAGGTATGAAAGTGTGTGGGTTTGAAGTTCGGCCGTTTTTGGGGCTCCCGGGTGGGCCACCTGTTCCCTGGCTGAGACGGTGCGCTGCCTTCCTGGCTTACGTACATGGTGGTGCTGAATCTGGGGAGGATGGACAGGCTGAGGGTAAGCACATTGTTGGTGCACAGTTTGGGAACTGGGCCAGTGGATACCAAGCACGCTTGGCAGCTCGGACAGCTTTGAGGATGTGATCGAGCTGATGGTGCACAATTTTCGCGCCCTGGATGACATCACCGTCCGGAGGAGCGGGTTTCGACAGCACTGCCAACAGCTGGAGTCTCCTGTTACCACACAAGTAGCGGACCCGGACAGCGATGGGAGCGTGGAGGACAACGTCAGAGATGCCAACACTGCGGAATTGAGGTCTGTCCCGGGGAAGCCCATGTGCATGGGCTGGGGGTCCGTGAAGCACCGTTTCAAGGCTAGGGGCTGTCCGGCAAAAGCGAGACGCTGCAGCAGGTGTGGCCGCTGGAGCCCAAGTCACCCTGGACGAGGGTAATGGGCGGCATGGCGGGACACCTGCGATGACAAGCGATGCCAAGGGGCTGGCTCCAATTGTCCCCGGAGCTCAGCTAAAGTGGGCCAGCGAACACGGGGCTACAACAGCGAGAGCTGCAGCGAAGTTACAAGAGGTTGGGGCAAGACCGTTAGGCACGGAAGGACTGTGTGCCAAGCAGAAATACTGCGAGCCAAGCAAAACCCCTCTGGGAGTCACGGAATGGATTTGGGCTCGGGAGGAGGGGCAACCATGGTACGGGCCAAACGGCAGGTGGGGGAGCACCAGGGACGGCTGTGCGTCGTGGCCATATGGGAGGACGCTTATCTCCAGCTGTCAGACGGTTTGTGGGGGCACCTGAACAAGCTGCAGCGTGCCCGGGAGGAGACTGTGAATGGTGGGCCTGGATGAGTGAAACATCTGATGGTGAGGAAGAGGAGGCGCGCCGGGGCAACTTGCTGCGGCCCGGGAGACAGGCCGCTTCCAGGGGCGGACTGATGGAAGGACGGTCCAGGGGCACCTACAAGCTTATTTATCCTTCAGCCGTGTGTATCACAGGTTCACTTTATGCATGTGTTCAGAGTGATTTGTTGTTTGTATATATTTCTGGGGATTATTTTGTGTATTTTGTTTTAGTTTGAGGAACACGGCAGTAATTTTGGTTATAAATGGATTTTCATTTAATTTAAGCGACAGAATAATCCACTTTGCCGTGTGGGGTGGGAGAGCAGTCCACCTGTTCCTCCTAGTTTAGTTGTTTTAGTATGAATGTATTAGGCCACTTATGTTATATTGTTTTGTCATCTTAGCACATGATTCAGGTCCTAAATTGGGGTGGGTCTGAATTGTGTGTGTGTGTTTTGGACTTTTGTAAGGGGGGGTTGTATAGTTATTTATAGTATCTATGTTCTATGCTTTTATTTGTGAGGCATGGTGTGGTGGCTCTGGCTTCCGGCCCCGCCACCACATGTGCCTATAAAAGGGCAGCAGGCAGGAGGGGCGGTCTCTCTGCCGTTCCTTCTGCCTGGCGGTTGCGTGTGGTGTAACTGTGCCTGACATAATGCACGGCCCAGGAGACACACACGCAGGCTCAGGATAGATTTAACAGCTTTATTAGCAACAGGGAAGTGTATGGCTGCGTGGCTGTGGAATAAGAATGTATTGGTGGTGGCGTCTGCGTCAGGCACGGGGGCAGGAGGCCGTACAGCCGGACAACCATGTGGGAGACAGCAGAGGGAGAAGGGTAACGGGCACCACACCAATACAGGGAATAATGATGGTAGCTGGCTTACTTGGTTGTGATAGGTGGCTGGCGTCGACAAGGGCGGAGCCCGGGAGACAGCGACCTGCGGTACCTGTGGCAGCAGCGTAGAGCCAAAGGCGAGATGATGAAATCCGCCGCCGGGAATGTCCACCTGTGCACAGGGGAAAGCTAGAGGAGAGAGGTAAGGGAAGCTTACCCAGGATATCTTCGCTAGTCGGTTTGAGATCCGTAGTAGCAAAGGGGCCGAAGTAGAGAGACGGCTTCAGGCCGAAGCCCAGGGCAGAGTGGATTAAATACCTCGCTGCTGATGAGGAGCAGGTGTGCGCGCGGCTGGCGCCACTGATGAACGGCGAGTCATAACAGTACTCCCCCCTCTAGCAGCGCCTCCTGGCGATGGTTTTTCCGGGTGCGCTCGATGAAACTCAGAAATGAGTGACCGGTCCAACACCAGCGAGGAAGGCACCCACTGTCTCCACTCGGGTCCATAGCCCTCCCAATCTACCAGGTACTGCAATCCGCGACCCCGGCATCGGGCGTCCAAGATGTCAGCGACGGTCCAGGCCGGATGGCCACCAATCATCCGGGGAGCGGGGTGCACCGCAGGTGGAGGGCAGAGGGGGTCAGAGACCACCGGTTTGATTTTGGAGACATGGAAGGTGGGATGGATGCGGAGGGAGGAGGGAATAGCCACACGCACAGCCACCGGGTTAATGATTCTGGTTATGGGATAAGGGCCGATGAACCGTTGGGCCAGCTTTCTTCTCTCACCCTTTAGGTTTACATCCTGTGTGGATACCCAAACTTGCTGTCCAACCTGGTAGGCAGGTGCAGGTCTCCTATGTCGGTCCGCCGTAGACTTATTGCGCTCCGCCGTGCGTAAAAGCGCATTACGCGCCGTGGACCAAAGGGAACGGCACCGCCTCAGATGTGCCTGGACAGAGGGAACAGCCAACTCGCCCTCCTGCGCGGGGAACAGGGGTGGATCATAGCCCAAGGATGCTTTAAAGGGCGACATCCCGATGGCCGTAGAGCGAGAGGTGTTGTGGGCGTACTCCACCCAGGCGAGGTGAGAACTCCAGGACGTGGGTTTGGATGACGTGACGCAGCGGAGCGGAGCCTCCAGCTCCTGGTTAGTCCGCTCACACTGCCCGTTAGACTGGGGGTGATGGCCGGAGGAGAGGCTTACCTTGGCTCCCAGGGCATTGCAAAATGACCTCCAGACGTCCGAAGAAAACTGGGGGCCGCGGTCGGAGACCACATCGACCGGGATTCCATGCAGTCTGACCACGTGCTGGATGAGGAGGTCCGCCGTCTCCAAGGCTGAGGGAAGTCCACGTAGGGGCACGAAGTGGGCGGCCTTGGAAAAACGGTCTACAATGGTCAGAACTGTGTCAAAGTTGTTGGAGACAGGGAGCCCGGTGACGAAGTCCAGAGCGATGTGCGACCAGGGCCTACCAGGGACGGGCAGGGGCTGGAGCAGACCCGCAGGGGGAGCGTTACCTGACTTATTGGCAGCACAGACGGGGCAGGCCCGGGCGTAATGGGCGACATCCTTCCGCAGGCCTGGCCACCAAAAGGATCGCTGGAGAAGGTCAATCATCTGCGAAGCTCCAGGATGGCAAGTGAGCTTGGGGGTATGGAGCCAGTGTATGACGTCCCCCCGGACGGCAGATGGCACGAAGAGCCTCCCCTCCGGTCCGCCGCCAGGGTCCAGTTCCGACTCCTGCGCCCTCCGGATCTTGTCTTCTATGTCCCATGTAACAGCCCCCACGACGCACGACCTGGGCAAGATGGTGTGAGCAACGTCTTCTGCGGCCTCCGGGGCAAATTGCCTGGAGAGGGCGTCGGGCAGGCCGTTCTTGGAGCCAGGCCTATATGTGATGCTGAACTTAAACCTTGCAAAGAACAGGGACCAACGCGCCTGGCGGGCGTTCAGACGCTTGGCAGATCTTAGGTACTCCAGGTTCTTGTGGTCAGTGAGGACCACAAAAGGCAAGGCTGCCCCCTCCAGCCAGTGACGCCATTCTTGGAGGGCAAGCTTGATGGCAAGAAGCTCTCTGTCCCCCACGTCGTAATTCCGTTCCGCCGGGGACAGGCGCCGAGAGAAGAAGGCGCAGGGTCGCTTGACTCCATTGGCTGGGGACCGCTGGGACAACACCGCCCCCACCCCCGTGTCCGAAGTGTCCACCTCCACAATGCACTGCAGCACGGGATCGACCTGGCTGAGGACCCGGGAGGAGGAAAACTCCGTCTTCAGCGCCTGGAATGCCGAAGCGGCCTCTTCAGTCCACCGGAACGGGGTCTTAGGAGAGGTGAGGCGGGTCAGGGGCCCGACGATGGCTCCAAAGTTCGGGACAAAGCGGCGGTAGAAATTGGCGAACCCGATGAATTGCTGAACTTGCTTTCGAGAAGTTGGTGTGGGCCAATCCACCACTGCTTTGATCTTCGCTGGGTCCGGAAGCACCTGGTCATGGGAGATGACGAACCCCAGGAAGGAAGTTGTCTTGGCGTAGAATTCACATTTTTCCGCCTTGACGTACAGACGATTCTCCAGCAGTCTCTGCAGGACCCGCCTCATGTGGACCCAGTGTTCATCCCTGGACCTGGAGAAGATGAGAATGTCGTCCAGGTAGACGAATACGAACAGGCCGATGAAGTCCCGGAGGACGTCATTGATGAGGCGCTGAAAGACGGCTGGAGCGTTGGTCAACCCAAACGGCATCACGAGATATTCAAAATGCCCGTTTGGGGTTCGGAAGGCGGTTTTCCACTCATCTCCCTCCCGGATCCGGACGAGGTGGTAAGCGCTGCGGAGATCCAGCTTAGTAAACCAGGTCGCCCCCTGGAGGGAGTGGAAGGCAGTGTCCATAAGGGGCAGGGTGTACCGGTCCTTCTCCGTGATATCGTTGAGAGCTCGATAGTTGATACAAGGACGAAGAGATCCGTCCTTCTTTCCAACGAAGAAGAACCCTGCACCAACAGGAGAGGAGGACGGTCGGATGATCCCAGCACTGAGCGACTCCTTCAGGTAGCTGTTCATTGCCTCCTTCTCCGGCGCTGACAGACTGTAGAGGCGTCCTGAGGGTAAGGGCGCCCCCTGGCGGATGTTAATGGCGCAGTCGTAGGGCCGGTGAGGAGGCAGAGACATCGCCTTGGACTTACTGAAAACGGCACCCAGGTCGTGGAACTCTGAGGGCACTAGGGTGAGATCCGGGGGCACGGTGTCCTGAGCTGTGGGAGGCGAGGACGGGGCGCAGGCCGCGGATTGGAGGCAGGTACCCATGCAGAAAGTGCTCCACGCAGAAACCTTCCCAGTCTTCCAGTCCAAGGCGGGGTTGTGGAGGCGGAGCCAGGGATAACCGAGGATGACAGGTGTTACTGAGGTGGGCAGGACGTAAAAGGAGATATCCTCCCGATGGTTTCCAGAGATGATCACCGGGACAGGGGATGTTTGGTGAGTTACTTTTCCCAGGGAAACTCGGGAGAGGTTAACTAGGGCGAGAGGAGTATCGAGGGGGTGACAGTGGATGCCCAGTCGGGTTGCCAGGCTTTGTGAAATAAAGCTACCCTCCGCGCCTGAATCCACCAGTGCATGTGTGAGGTGCCCAGTGAGGTTGTGACAGAAGCGGATGGGCAGCATCAAATGTGTGAGGGGACTTAACCGATTAGCGTCCGCGAGGCCCCCTACAGTGACTCGCGGACCACCTCGTTTGGCTTCTCCGGACAATGCTCCACCGTGTGCTGGCTACCTCCGCAATACATGCAGAGGCCCAGGTCACGACGGCGCTGTTTCTCCGCCAGGGGGAGCTTTGTCTGGCCCGTCACCATCGGTTCCGACTCCTCGGAGACCTCCGGTGGCAGCAACGCCAGGGGGCGAGCTTGGGGCAGACGTGCAGAGGTGCCCTGCGAGCGAGAAGACTGTTTCCGCTCGGAGGCGCGCTCGCGCAGCCTGTTATCCAAACTGATGGTGAGAGAAATCAGCTCCGCCAGCGTCTCCGGGGTATCCCGTCCAGCCAGCTCATCCCTCAGACCGGAATTAAGACTGCGGAGGAAGATGCCGCAGAGCGCACGCTCTTCCCAGCCAACTTCCTCCGCGGTAACCCGGAAGTCGATCGCGTAGTCGGCCGCCGATCGGCTCCCCTGTTGGAGTCCGAGAAGACGGTCGACCTGGACACTGTCCAAACGCGAATGATCGAACACTTCCAGTAATTGTCGCACGAACTGGCCATAGGTGAGGGTGGCGTAGCTGGGCTTCACCATAATGGCGTAAGCCCAGGTAAGCGCACAACCCTCAAGGAGATTACCTATATAGCCAATCCTGCTATGGTCTGAGGGAAAATCTCCGGGAACACGAAGAAACACGGACTCACACTGCATAATAAAACCCCGAGCTCCACCCAGCTTACCACTGAAGCGAGCAGGAGTGGGGATTGGCGTGAGCCGTGTTGGCGCACCCGGAGCAGGCTGGACGGCCACCGGAGCCGCAGGAGCCACGCCACCCGGACGAGCCGAGGGGAACGGCTACTGGGGGTCCAAGCGGTCTAATTGGTTAGTAATGATAATTAATTGATTCAATATCACCTGCTGCTGATGAGCTATTAAATCCACCCGAGCCTCGAGGGTGGAAAGACGGCGTGCGAGCCCGCTGTCTGCCGAGCCGCTCTGCTGAAGCCGTACTGACATAATGCACGGCCCAGGAGACACACACGCAGGCTCAGGATAGATTTAACAGCTTTATTAGCAACAGGGAAGTGTATGGCTGCGTGTCTGTGGAATAAGAATGTATTGGTGGTGGCGTCTGCGTCAGGCACGGGGGCAGGAGGCCGTACAGCCGGACAACCCTGTGGGAGAGAGCAGAGGGAGAAGGGTAACGGGCACCACACCAATACAGGGAATAATGATGGTAGCTGGCTTACTTGGTTGTGACAGGTGGCTGGCGTCGACAAGGGCGGAGCCCGGGAGACAGCGACCTGCGATACCTGTGGCAGCAGCGTAGAGCCAACGGCGAGGTGATGAAATCCGCCGCCGGGAATGTCCACCTGTGCACAGGGGAAAGCTAGAGGAGAGAGGTAAGGGGAGCTTACCCAGGATATCTTCGCTAGTCGGTTTGAGATCCGTAGTAGCAAAGGGGCCGAAGTAGAGAGACGGCTTCAGGCCGAAGCCCAGGGCAGAGTGGATTAAATACCTCACCGCTGACGAGGAGCAGGTGTGCGCGCGGCTGGCGCCGCTGATGAGCGGCGAGTCATAACAGTGCCAACCGGTTAATAAACGTGTGTTCGGTTCTACACCTGGCCTCGTCCTTTGGCTCCATCTCTCTCTGGTAGTCCATCGATTCGATGATGACCATCTTCTTTATTTGTGAGTCTGCTGGTGTTTGAATAGTCCGATCCTGGATCTGCAGATTCGGTTACAGACCGGGCATGTGAAGGAGGTGCTGGGGGGAGCAGGGGGGACTTGGCGAGCATGCCTCTTTGCACGCTTTGCTGTCCGGTGTTGTGTGCGCTGTTCCTCCATATAATCCACTCCCTGTGAGGAGTGGAAGCGCCAGATGTCTCGGCAGGAAGCGAGTTCCTCCAGTGAAGAGGGGTTGATCTGACATCTCTTCAGGATGGACTTCATTTGATCTTTGAAGCGCTTCTTCTGCCCGCCAGCGCTGCGTTGGCCACGGTGTAACTGACCATACAGGATTCTGCGTGGGAGTCTGTGGCTGGGCATCCGGATGACATGCCCCAACCATCTGAGTTGATGCTGGGCCATGATGGACTCCACGCTACAGCTGCCAGCTCTCTCCAGCACTTCTGTGTGCGGCACTCTGTCCTTCCAAGTGATGCCAAGGATCTTCTGGAGACATCTTATATGGAAGGTCTCCAAGCTTCTCAGATGGCGGCTGTAAATAGTCCATGCCTCACATCCATATAGTAAGGTGGTGATACATACAGCTCTGTAGACCAGCACTTTGGTGTGGAGTTTGAGATTGCTGTTCTGAAGAACCCTTCTCCTTAGACGACCAAAAGATACTGATGCTTGCTTGAGGCGGTTCTGGATCTCGTCATCCATTGAGCAGGTGTCAGACATTATGCTCCCCAGGTATTTGAATGTGGGCACTGTGAGCAGCTGTTGCCCTGCTGCTGTGAGGGTTATTGGGTTTTGTGGGGGGTCGGTACTGGACTGACAGAGTACCTCTGTCTTCTGGGTGTTGATTGTCAGTCCCATTCTGGTGTATGCAGTTACAGCTGCCGAGAGGATGTTTTGTAGAACGTCTGGTGTATGAGCAACCAGGGCACAGTCATCGGCGTACTGTAGCTCAATGATGGTCTCTGATGTCAGTTTGGAAGTTGCCTGTAGCCTCCTGATGTTAAACAGGTTACCATCAAGCCTGAAGTCAATGGTAACTCCAGCTTGTTTCTCCACCCTCCTACGTAGCAGAGTTGTTACACAGACAAGGAAGATGTTGAAGAGAACTGGGGCCAGCACACAGCCTTGCCTCACTCCGGTTTGCACTCCAAAAGGTTCTGAGCTGTGCCTTCCCCCTACCACTCGGGCCATCATCCCAGAATGGAACTGCGCAAGGATTGTGAGAAACTTGGGTGGACACCCAAATCTCTTTAGGACTTGCCACAGTAGTTCCCTGTTCACTGTGTCAAATGCCTTTGACAGGTCGACAAAGGCAATGAACAGGTCCTTATGCTGCTTCCGACATTTCTCTTGGAGCTGACGCGTCACCAAGATCATGTCAACTGTTCCCCTGTCCTTCCGAAAACCACACTGTGACTCTGGGGTGACCCGCTCTGATACTGCAGAGATGAGTTTGCGGAGCATGACCTTGGCAAGGACCTTTCCAGCAGTAGCCAACAGAGAGATACCCCTACTATTGGAGCAGATGGCTTTGTCTCCTTTGTTCTTGTAGATGGTCACAATGTTGCTGTCTTTCCACTGTTGTGGGACACACTCTCGTCTCCACACCTCTGAGATATAGAGATACAATGTCCGAGTACAGAGGTAGCCTCCTTCCTTGAGAAGTTCAGCTGGGATGCCATCAGGTCCAGGGGATTTATTGTTTTTCAGGGTTTTTACTGCTTGCAGGATTTCTTTGAAGGTTGGGGGGAGGTCGAGATCTGGCATGGTAGGATGTTCAGGGAGCTCTGCAATGACAGTTGGGTCCACTGAGGTGGGCTGGTTAAGCACGGTGTTAAAATGCTCAGCCCACCGCTCCACTATCATGGCCTGATCCTTGATTAAAGAAGAGCCATCAACAGATCTCACAGGTGCCAGGGAGCAGTTTCTGGGGCCGTACATGGTTTTGACTGCATCATAGAAACTGTGCATATCGTTTCTATCAGCATGAGTCTGGATTTCGTTGGCCTTTGAGATCCACCACTCATCTTGCAGTTTCCTGAGAGTTGTTTGGACCTCAGAACGAAGGGTTTGCCATTGCTTCTTATGGAATTGGGATTGTGGGTTGTTCAAGGTGGCTCTGTGTGCCCTGTGCATTCTGTCCAGGAGGGTGGAGATCTCTCCAGCATTCTGGTCAAACCAGTCCTGATGTTTCTTGGTTTTGAAACCGATGGCTTGGGCTGCAGTGTCAAAGAGAATGGTAGATAGAGCAGTCCACTTCTCATCCATCCCAGACTCTGAGATGATCAGTTGTTCAATACCTTCCAGCCTCTCAGCTAGGGAGCGACGGAAGTTGTCACAGATGTCGCTGCTGGAGAGTCTGGCACAGTGGAGTGTTTTCCTCTTTGGGCCACCGTGGCGAGCTAGGGGCCTAACATGCATTCTGACCTTTGACAGAATCATGCGGTGGTCAGTCCAGCAGTCTGCCCCTCGCATAGCTCTTGTGATGAGCACGTCCTTGAGGTCAGCCCTCCTCACGATCACATAGTCGATCAGGTGCCAATGTTTGGACCTGGGATGCATCCAGGATGCCTTATATTTGTTCTTTTGTTGGAAGATTGTGTTAGTGATGGTAAGATCATGTTCTGCACAGAGACTAAGAAGTCTCATGCCATTGGGGTTGACCTTTCCAATGCCATGGGCACCGATCACACCATTCCAGTTTTGCAAGTTCTTTCCGACTCTTGCGTTGAAATCACCAAGCAGCATGATTTTGTCACCCTTCGGGATGTGACTGAGGATGTCATCGAGTGCCTGGTAGAAGCGGTCCTTCTCTTCAGCATTCGATGACAGAGTTGGTGCATAGGCACTTACCAAAGTGACATACCTGCATTTTGCAAGGGGGATACGAAGAGTCATAAGCCTTTCACTGACACCCACTGGTGATTCTGTGAGCTTGTGCAGGAGGCTGTTCTTGATTGCAAAACCAACTCCATGAAGGAGTTGACCGCCAATGGGGTATCCTTTCCAAAAGAATGTATAACCCTCTCCTACTTCATTGAGTGAGCCTTCCTCGAGGAGTCGTGTCTCACTGAGTGCTGCCACATCCACATTGTAACGCTTCAGCTCGCTGGCAACGAGTGCTGTTCTTCGCTGTGGTCTGTCCGGACTGGCATCCAGGAGTGTCCTTATGTTCCATGCTGCAATTCTAAATGGTATTGTTTTTATTTTTCGACCGCATAGTGGAATGTCCCGACAGGTGCGGTTTCCTATCCGGGTGCTGTGCTGAGTGGGCAATGTTTAGGCCACCTTTTCTAGGCCTTTCCCCAGTTGGGGTGAGCAGTGCGGTCCCTAAATAGGGCTGCTCAGACGCACAGGAGTCTGCTGGAAGCAGCTGCCACTCAATCCCAACTGCTAACGACCGTTGTCCTGTGCCGCTGACGTGCAGAGTTCCAGCTAGAAGCTTCCAGCTCATTCAAACCTGCCCCCGTTACTGGATGCTCCATCACCGCCAGACTTTAGAGGTCGGAAACTCAGGTAAAGAAGATACCTGCGCAGTGATGGTTTTTAGAGTGGCATGGGGGGTGCGCTTTTCCCGATGCCACTACCTTGATTGTAGAGAAGATGGTTCCAGTGGCAAGGGAGACCCTAGACGACAGGCATCTTCTCACAATTGCAAGAGGCTGCTGGAATCCGGATTTTTGGGAAACCGCCTCAAAGCGTGCCACCACCAGCTTGCTTTTTGTCAGGGTATGCTCCCTTAGCCTTCGTCCGCTATTACAGCCATTGTGGTGTTTATCGTTACTACCAGCTTCTGCCTGCTCTACCGTTGAGGTCTTCATCTTCGTCTTCGGGATCACTCTTAGTCTGGCCTCTACCCTTCGACCTGTTCGGCTTGGGTGACCCTGCCAGGAGTACGAGACTCCGGCCGACATAGCTCTAGGGGTCATGGAGACGCTCAAAGCCAAAGCTATTTGGCTCCATACTCATACATAACACACAGGTCAAAGTGGATCAACATGGCGGCACGTAGCTGACAGACTGGATTCAAGTTCTGTGAAGGTAGTGAAGAGCTCGACAAAACCAAAGCCGTCATGTTTAAGTTTATGTTATTGGGCGGGGCTCTCACCTGGAAATTTGTCACAGCCTCTTCCAAAACTACACCTGGGTGGCAGTTGTTTACATTGCTAGCCTGCTAGCCGTCATTAGCATGTCCGTGGCAGGTGTTCATGGGATGAACATATACAACTGACAGTCCGTTTCAGCTCCAGTCCATCTGTCTGCCGGTGAGTGGCAGTCTCATTTTCAAACTAGTTTACTCTCCAGTGTTGATAATTTTACTCCAGTGACGGCAGAATCTCAAGGTTGATTACTTGCTAGCTTTCCCTAGCATGATCCCTTGGATGCGAATTTGCATGCTTTCTGCATGTTTACATATATTCTTTGCTTCGATGTTGTAAATATAGCACGTGCTGTGGAAATAATGGGCCAGTTCCACATTGGCTATTTTGCACACATACTCAATTTAGCCTCACAAGTGTAGAATTTTCTCAGGTATTACTGTTTACAAAAAGTTTGTTCCAGTTGCGCTGAATGCCTGAGACATCTGAAATCTAAAGTTGCTGGCAAATACAGTGAGATTATGTGTGCATGCTTCATGCATTGAATTTGTTTACTTACTCTGGGTTAGGCCTGTGTGATATGACAAAAATTTCATATCACGATATAAGTCATCTTATATCACATTAACAATATACGTATATCATAATATAAATTTCCTGTAAATTCTACAGCTTAGATAATCACATAAAAAGACCATCTCTTTTCTTTTTTTTTTTACAGTACATGTACCTTTTTCCCCTCATAAGTTTGCAGTGTTATAAAATAGTTTTTTCATGTGCATTTGAAACTTGATTCTCATAAATTTCAGGTTTTTCTTCTAAATCATATATGAATAAAAAGTAAACATCAATAAGTTAAACATTTCCTGAGCCAGAGGAGAATAGCAAAAAAAAAAAAAAAAATAAACAAACCAAAACATAAAAAATATCTGAAAATGAGAAAATAACCCATCGCTGCCATCTACAGATATAAATTCGCTGTTAGTTTAAATCAGTGAAAATTTAAGTGTAGACCTGCATGCCATTCTGGCCTGATTTAACCTGTCTGCTTCTTAGTAAAAATATTTCAGATTGGTCATGATCTGAAAATCAAAGACAGAAAAGGTAATGTAATAAAATACATGTGATGACTTTATCCATTATCGCTACTGACTAATTAAATTAGAAATCAAATAAAGAGCTTACATTAATAAGGAGATGACATTAAGAGACAGCTTGCTCCTCCGACCCGTTTTAATTTATTTATTTTGCATGTATGTGCCACCATCATGCAGTTGTGCAGCTTTTATACATTTTTTTTCAGACAAAACTAAGAAACTCAGCAGCAATTTAAGCCAAAGAAATGATGGTCTGCTACGGTTTCCCGTTAGCACAACTTGGCGTTGTCATTTAGCATTTTATAATTAGACGTGGTGTTAATGTTACTTACCTCCTATTAAAACAAGGTTAGCGAACAATCCTCTCTGACGCAGTATGATGGAAAAAAGTCTCACATCTCTGGCAAACAGGAGTAGCAGGTATCTGAACTGGTAGTTTGGAGTTAGCATTAGCAACTAACGGACTGAAGCCTAGCCATCCACCACACGCCTGTTCCGCTGCGCGCAGTCGTGCACTACGGGGAAGAGATGGGGCACTGACAAGTAGTGGTGAGGAGCTTTACTGAATAAACGGTAGTATGTGCATTTTAAATAACGATATAAACCACAGAGCATTCTATGAAACGATAGATGTTTTTATATCATCATCCGATATATATTGTCATATTGCACAGCCCTACTGTAGGTTGTTAACTTGACACTACACACCCTTTGCACTAAAGAAAGGACTTATTAGCACTTTGTGAAATCATAAGTTAAATAATAAAAAGTGCGTTATTGTAACTGATTTTAAGTCAGTTCTTTATGTATCAACAAAGCTAGAGTATTCCTGGCACAATTTGCAGCATTAGGTCTGTAACAGTTTTTTTCCCCTGCAAGTAAAATAGCTATTAAAAATGGTAATTGGTAATTTCCTTGACTGAATCAGGATCAGATCTAAGTAAATCTAAATTGAATCAATTCAGAACCTCAAGAATCAGAATCGACTCGATTCGGCAAATTGGTGATGACTCCCAGCCCTAAGTCATACCATAAATAGTAACTCCTGGAATACATATTGTCCAATCAAATTACCGTAAATTCCGGACTATTGAGCGCACGTGAATATAAGACGCAACAACTACATTTAAAAAGAAAAAAAAAATTGTACATACAGTATATAGGCCGCACTTGTCTATAAGCCACAGGTGTCCAGGTTGTAACATGAGATATTTACACAGAAAGATGGTACCAAGAAAGATTTTTTAAAATTTTTAATTAAATAAATGCTTTTTTCCGAACAGTGCCTGTAACGGCAGTAACACGGCAGTAAAACGACTGCCGGCAGTAACACGGCTGATTAAAAAAATAACCAGTCTACCAGAAAAGTCATTGATCACTATATTCATCTTCCTCCTGCGCACTAAAACCACTGAAGTCATCTTCTTCAGTGTCGGAATTGAAAAGCCTCAGAATGACTTTGTCACACACTTTCTCAGTCTCTCTTTTGTTGTCGCTCTCAATGTCACTTTCGTCTCGAGGCGAATTTGTGCTTGTGCTGTCCTCTTCATCACGCAGCAGTCCAGCTTTTCGAAACCCATTGGTGATCGTGGATTTTTTCACACTGTTCCACGCTGTCAGGATCCACTGGCAAACTGAGCAAAAGTTGCTCTATAGTTTGGAAAATATGGTACTCAATCAGAACTAGTTGCTGTATAATCTGACATATCGCTCAGTAAAGTGTGACTAAATCTTTATAATAATAATAATAATAATAATAATGATAGCACCAAGGTGCTGTGCCTCGGTACCTGTGGCATGGCGGCATGGACGGCTGTAAAAAAGTGGCACTTCGACCTTTACTGGCCAGGGATAGTTATTACAATATCTTTTTCGCTGCAGCATTGACAGAAATGGTGAGTTAAATTTGTGTTTATTTCAAAAACAAAGTATTATTTTGAAATTCTGGCAACTTAAAAGTCAAGAAAATATGGTGATACAATGATACAAGCCTTTAGTTCCACTTAATTTTGACTGGTCAAGCTGAAACAGAGAGGCGGACAGACAGACAGACGGACAGATACACACAGCCACAAACAGACACACTGATTACTGTATGCCTCCGTTACACCGAGGCAAAATCACTTTATATATAATTCAAGAAAATCTGTGTGTCTGTCTGTCTGTCTGTGTGTCACGGTCATAGGACTTTGCATTGCCATGGTAGCCATGTCAAAGATCAAAGGCAGGCATCACTCACGATCATAGGACTTGCTATGACATCATCAAAGATCAAAGGCTGACATCACTCACAATCATAGGACTTGCTGACATCATCAAAGATCATAGGACTCGCTATGACACCGTCAAAGATCAAAGGCAGGCATCATCGAATGCGTGGTGACATCAAAGATCAAAGGCAGGTTTCACCAGGGTTACTGTTGCCATGGTAACCATGTCAAAGATCAAAGGTAGGAATGCAGAAATGCTTGCTTACACTTGGTTTCTACGGGCATGCACAGGTATGCACTAGTACTAATAATGCATCATATTTATGTAGCACTTTTCATGGACACTGAAAGATGCTTTGTAATGGATACAATGTTCATTCACTCCACAGAAATAAACTGGAGCATGGAAACATGGCTGCCAATCCGTGCCAACGGCCTCTCCAACCACTTTACTTTCATTTATTGCCTTTCTACATTAATCCAACAGGTTGTCAGTCAAATCCCACTTGTGGCTCGTTCTCTTGGACTTGGAGTACAAACAGAGCAGACATTTCTACAAAAAAATTGTTTTCAAAAAACTTTGGAGTTTGAGGGGTTCTGACTTCATAGGCCCCAGAACACCCAGTCTAAGCTGCAGCAAGAATTTCAAACAAAATGTGTTCCTGCCAGCTGACTAAAATGCCTGTTTTCATTTTTTGGCATAAATCCCTAAAGACTGGTTTTGAAAGATTCAGACTTTATGATCTGACAGCTCAACAGGATATGCATTTTCTTTTATTATTATCAGAGGAAACTTTGTAACCTACTTTTAAAGCCATTAAGCGCCACTCGACTTGGATGGTAAAATCCTCTCCGGCACTGGCACTTGTACTTGTCCAGCACGAATCCATGTCCTACGATGGGGGTGCACTGGAAAAAAAACAAAGAGGACAGAGATTTAAATGAGTAAGAACAGCACCCATCTGCATTGGTTGCAGTTAACAAGAATGCCACAAAAGGAAGTTACACGGAGGATAAAGTGTGAAGCTGTGGAGGAAATGACAAAGACAACAGAAGGGAGGATCAAGATGGTCACTAGCTGACTCAACTGTGTGCTTTTTTCTGTCCAAATGCAAGTAGGAGGAATATTTTAAAATAAGGAAAAAAGAGAAATCTTTGTGTTATTGTGCATGTTAAAGTGACATGAAACCACCCATATTATGCACTTTATCCACATGTTGACGAAGCTGTAACATGCTCCGGCCAAAACAGCTCAGGCTTTAATTGCTGTAGTACCATTTTACACACGAAGAATGAGCTCTCGTCAAAATAGGATGTTTTATGGCATATTGTTTTAAATGCTAATAATCCCCAGCTCACCCAGTCCTCCCTCTTTTGTCATTTCTCTGACTTTTTTTTTTTTTTTTGCTTTGATGCCATGTTTGAAGCTAACATTAGCTTTTCGCTTCGACTGTTGGACTAAGTAACATACTAACAAAAAAAAAAAATACAGTTTAAAAGGTTATTGTAGACAGGGGTGTGTGGTCTGAGTGGTTGATAATATATGAAAGGTCCCTGAGGTGTAATAAATACAGAAGCAATCCTGAATGAATGGCTAACTCTGCTAATAGTGGCTAGCCATTGCTAAATGAGGAGGTTGTGGAGAAAAAGGAATGGGCGAAGGCAACGAGCTGGGTGACACAAGGCTTTTTTTCCAACAACATATAGCAAACACGCTTCATAGCTCTGCTGAGCTATTGCACTATCAGGGTATCTGTATGTCCCTCTTTTATACTTTCCTTCCCACATGCAGAGACTCAGCACTTCCGACCCTCATACATAAAGAGAAATGCAGCACATTAACTTCCTCTCCCCGGGAGATGTATAGAACTGTCCCATTTGATACCTCCTGGTGATGCTTCCTCCTTGAGTCACAATTCTCCTCTCCACCATGCATTCTGGGTGTGAGGCAAACCCCCAAACACTGTGTATTGTGTCCGCCACAAGGTGTCCATTCCTGAGTATAATAAACTATAATAAAATAAGCTAAATTAAAGTATATGAATTTAATATATAGTCAGTGGTTGACAAATGATCAGGCTGAGAAGATCTGTATCTACTGGGAATGGATACAATATATAGAAATATAACCTCTCAGTTTGTACCCAGCAGCTTCACCTTGAAGTTGGTCAGAAATTCTGGCTGTGGCAGCCAAGACCGGCTAACATTAGCAACCCAATATACCCAAAATATAACAAAATAAGTCAGAATGGTACGACATGTAAAATCAATTGTGGATTAATAAACAAGCTGGTCTAGTACGGTGACTACAATTTACAAAAAAGAGCCATAAAATCCCTGGTCATGCTGTTTCGTGTCATCGAGCTAGCCATGTACCCCTGCCATGCAGGGGAAAAAATAAAATAGGAGAATGATATGACATAAATATTACTGAATGTGGGTTAACCAACAAGCTGCGACAACAGATGTCTAGTGGGTTGACCAGAATTTGCAAAGAAGAGCTCTGAAAAACATGGATGGGCCACTAGCTAATTCATTAGCCAGCTAGCTGCACTGTAGCCATCTGTGTTCTGAGGCTCAGTGTGAGGCTTGGGGCATACCAAACTAGCCAGGGGACAGGTTTGTATCGGGTCTGTTAAGTACTGATGTGATAACCGCAGAAGAGAACAGCAAATCCAAATGAGGCATTTCAGGCTGTTCTGTAGTTCGTTTCTGTGGGCGAGGAGAACTCCTTTGCAGAAGGACTTTGGGCAGTTTGACTTTACAGACCATAAAATCGGGGCTTGACATTAACTTTTTTGCTTGCCAGCCACTGTGGCTAGTGATTTTCAAAAGTTACTAGAAACTCAATGTCAGGGCATGGGTTGGGTCCCATGTCTTCATCCTAATTTATAGTTTGTATTTCTTTTCTGTAGCGCATGGGCTCCAATCCACATCCTCACCTTGAGTTTACTTCTTTGAATTTTTTGCATTTATTATTACTAGTGCATACCTGTGCATGCCCGTGCATACCTGTGCATGTCCGTAGAAACCAAGTGTAAACAAGTAATTCTGCATGCCCTTAGAAAGCAGGTGTAAGCAACGATGTAAGCAAGCATGTCACCACTCGTTCAGTGATGCCTGCCTTTGATCTTTGATTGTGTTATAGTGAGTCCTATGATCTTTGATGATGTCATCGCAAGTCCTATGACTGAGTCATGCCTGCATTTGATCACTGATGATGTCTTAGCGAGTCCTTTCATCTTTGATGATGTCACAGCGAGTCCTATGATCTTTTGAAGACGTCATAGCGAGCCCTGTGATCATGAGTGATGCCTGCCGTTGATCACTGATGTCATAGCGAGTCCTATGATCTTTTAGCGAGTCCTATGGTCGTGACATAGCGAGTCCTATGATCGTGAGTGATGCCTGCCTTTGATCTTTGATGATGTCATAGCGAGTCCTATGATCTTTGATAGGTGGTCCCCTGATCTTTTCTTTTAGCGAGTCCTATGATCGTGACACACTGACACACAGAGATTTCTTGAATTTATAGAGGGATTGGTTAAATTCATGATTCTGCTCTTAGTTCTGTGAGTATTATTATTACTAGTGCATACCTGTGCATGCCCATAGAAACCAAGTATAGACAAGTATTCTTTCTGATCCGGTGACACCTTACACAATGTACATATGTATACTCGCTGCTCGTGTTTTTTTCTTGCCTTCTGACTGTTGCTCTGAGTGTTGCTATCCCTGTGCTGTTGCAATCCTGGAATTTCCCCATTGTGGGACTAATAAAGGCTTATCTTATCTTCTCTTATTTCTGCATGCCTGTAGAAAGCATGTGTAAACAAGCACGTCACCACTCGCTCAGTGATGCCTGCCTTTGATCTTTGATGGTGTCATAGCGAGGCCTATGATCTTTGATGATGTCAGAGTGAGTCCAGTGATGCCTGCTTTTGATCTATGATGATGTCATAGCGAGTCCTATGAACTTTGATGATGTCATAGCGAGTCCTATGATTGTGAGTGATGCCTGCCTTTGATCTTTGATGATGTCATAGCGAGTCCTATGATCGTGAGTGATGCCTGCCTTTGATCTTTGATGATGTCATAGCAAGTCCTATGATCTTTGATGATGTCATAGCGAGTCCTATGATTGTGAGTGATGCCTGCCTTTGATCTTTGATGGTGTCATAGCAAGTCCTATGATCTTTTAGCGAGTCCTATGATCATGAGCGATGCCTGCCGTTGATATTTGACATGGTTACCATGGCAACACAAAGTCCTATGATCGTGACACACAGACAAGAGATTTCTTGAATTATACTGTATATAGAGTGGTAGACTGAGAGAGTAGAAGAGTGATTATTATGATCAGGGGTTTAGTTTGGTTATTATTTTGATTATTATTTGCAATATTGTTGTCATGGTCGTGTCTCCCCTGATCCCCTGTTCATGTTCTGTCTCCTCTGTTTGTGATTGTGTGTGTGCAGCCCCGCCCATCCTGTCATCTGTTTTTCTCATGCGTCAGCTGTCTTCTTCTTCTTCTTTTAGATTTGATTGGCAGTTGGCAACCAGCTTACTGGTGCATTACCGCCAATCAAATCTAAAATTGGAAGAAGACAGCTGCTGATACACGGGTATGCATGCTTTCTATGGGCATGCATACCCATACACACCCACAGAAAGCAAGTGTAAGCAAACATTTCTGCATGTCCATGAAGTTAATTCAATTCAACTTTATTTATATAGTGCCATTTCACAACAACAGTCATCTCATAGCACTTTCAACTGTAGGGAAAACTCCCACAATTGCAGAAAGACCCCAGCAATCAGGGGATCCCCTGTGAGCAAGCGCTTGGCGATGGTGGAGAGGAAAAACTCCCTTTTAACAGGAAGAAACCTCCAGCAGAACCAGGCTCAGGGAGGGGCAGTCATCTGCTGTGACTGGCTGGGGGGAGAAGGGATAGAGAAGACGAAAAGAACAGACATGTAGAGAGCAAACAGCACGATGGAGACTCAATCTACAGGAGAGAACAAACAGATGTTAATGACCAGCAAAAATATTTCATTGAGAGTGAAGAAAGGAGTGAAGCCCAGTGCATTATTGGAAGTCCCCCAGCTGTCTAAACCTATTAGCAGCATAACTAAGGGAGGGTTCAGAGACACATAATCCCTCCCTAATTGTAGGCTATATCAAAAAGGAAGGCTTTAACCCTATTCTTAAAAACAGAGATCGAATCTGACTTGCGAATCCAGATTGGCAGCTGGTTCCACAGGAGAGGAGCTTGATAACTGAAGGCTCTGCCTCCCATTGTACTTTTGGAGATTCTAGGTATTACAAATAATATTACAAATAATATTACAAATAATCAGACTGAACAAACTGATCAAAAAAGCTAGCTCACAACACGGAGCACAAGCGGAGCTCACAACACCCTCTGTTCCTACCATCGACGCTCCGCCGAGACAGCGCGCAGATGCGTCCCACCGTGCCGATACCAGCGCCAGGGGAAACGCCAAGACCGAGAGCCGGTAGCAGCTGTGACTCTCAGCACGAAGAACAAGCTGCTTTTCGTGACAGACGCGAATTCAGGGAAAGAATTCCTGGTGGACACAGGCTCCCAGCTAAGTTTTGTCAAGCCTGCCTACGCGGACACGCTGACGCCTGCCAGCGGACCCCTGGTGTTAGCGGCGAACGGTTCCACGATCAGAACCTATGGGGAGAAGACGCTCCTCCTGTCCCTCCACGGGCGCACCTTCGAGTGGACCTTCGTCATAGCCACAGTTAACAACAACATGCTAGGTGCTGACTTTTTATGCTCAAACAGTTTGTTAGTTGATCTTGCTAATAGACGTATTGTAAATGCACTGTTTTTCTACTCTATCTCCTGCACAGCTCGGGTGGCCCTGACTTCTGCACATCCCAATGTCACAGCTGTGGGTGGTAAGTTTCATGCATTACTCAACCAGTTCTCAACACTCACGGTCCCAACATTTTCAGCGTCAGTTGCCAAACACGGGGTCGAGCATTTCATAACTACCTCTGGCCCCCCTGTTTTTGCAAAAGCTCGGCGCTTGGACCCAGCTGAACTGGCCATCGCGTGCGAGGAATTCGCCAACTTGGAAAAACTGGGCATTGTTAGACGCTCGGACAGCCCTTGGTCATCACCCCTGCACATGGTGCCCAAGGCTGACGGCCCGTGGCGCCCTTGCGGTGATTTCCGCAGATTAAACAATGCTTCAGCACACGACCGCTACCCGATTCCGCACATCCAGGATTTTTCGGCACATTTGGCGGGGGCGCGCATCTTTTCCAAAATAGATTTGGTGCGCGGTTATCACCAAGTCCCAGTCCGCACGCAAGACATACCCAAAACGGCAGTTATAACCCCTTTCGGGCTTTTCGAGTTTTTGCGCATGCCTTTCGGCCTCAAAGGCACCACGCAGACGTTCCAACGCATGATGGATGCAGTGCTGCGCGGCCTCCCTTTCGTGTTCGCTTATTTGGATGATATTTTGGTAGCCAGTGCATCCGAAG
This sequence comes from Pholidichthys leucotaenia, assembly GCA_020510985.1. Classification (NCBI taxonomy): domain Eukaryota; kingdom Metazoa; phylum Chordata; class Actinopteri; order Cichliformes; family Pholidichthyidae; genus Pholidichthys; species Pholidichthys leucotaenia. Next base: position 59,570,184 of record CM035846.1, on the reverse strand, counting down.
CCGAACACGAACGCCACCTCACAGCCGTTTTTCAGAGGCTGACAGAACACGGGCTGATCATTAACCAAGTGAAATGCCAATTCGGGGTAGCGCAAATCGATTTTTTGGGGCACCGCGTGTCTCCGGAAGGTGCGGTCCCGCTGCCGGATAAAGTGCGCGCGATAATGGATTTCCCTCAACCGCAGACAGTTAAGGCACTGCAAGAATTTTTGGGGATGGTCAATTTTTATAACCGCTTCCTCCCCAGCGTGGCACGGCTCATGCACCCATTGCACGCGGCATTAAAGAAACAAAAACCTGCAGCTAAGGTCGAGTGGTCCCCGGACCAGGAGCGCGCTTTCTCACAGGTCAAATCAGCCCTCGCGAACACTGCGTTATCGGCACACCCGGTGCCAGCAGCTCGCATGGCGCTAACCACGGACGCTTCCGACGTGGCAGTGGGAGCGGTGGTCGAGCAACTGGTAGCAGGGAGCTGGCAACCACTTGCGTTTTTCAGCAAAACATTGCGCAATAACGAGCGTAAATACAGCGCGTTTGATAGGGAGCTTTTAGCCCTGCATTTGGCCATCCGCCACTTCCAGTTCTGGTTGGAAGGGCGCCGTTTCACCGCATTTGTAGACCATAAACCATTAACTTTTGCAATGGCTAAAATTTCAGAGCCTTGGTCGGGCCGACAACAGAGACAGCTGGCCGCGATTTCGGAGTTTACCACCGACATTCAACATGTGGCGGGTAAACACAATGTAGTGGCAGATTGTCTCTCGTGCGCGGTTGCACTGCCAGGCCCCCAGGGGGCAGACTCGGCGGCTGTAGACTCGGGCCAGGCTTGCGGCGCGGAAGCGCTCACAGCCCCGGTCTGCGTTGGGTTAGATTATGCAGCCATGGCCGCCAAGCAGGTTAACGATGCGGACGTGCGCGCGCTCCAGTCCGGGCCAACAGGGCTAAGGCTGGAGCACAGGGTGCATCAAAGAGGTATGCCCCCCCTAATCTGCGATATCTCCACGGGGCGCCCCCGCCCCATGGTCCCGGCTGCGTGGCGTCGCCGTGTTTTTGACTTAATACATTCGCTGGCACATCCGGGTGTTCGCGCGTCGATCAAAATGGTGGGAGAGAAGTTTGTTTGGCCGGGGCTGCGTAAACAGGTCAAAGAATGGGCCACAGCCTGCGCAGCGTGTCAAAGAGCAAAGGTACACAAGCACACGCGGGCCCCTCTAGAACCTTTTCACATCCCAGCCAAACGCTTCGACCACATGCATGTCGACTTGGTGGGACCCCTCCCGCTGTCACAGGGGTTCACACACCTTCTAACTATGGTGGACCGCACTACGCGCTGGCCAGAGGCGATTCCCCTGGCGTCAACCACAGCAGCAGACGTTGCGCGTGCTTTTTTAACGGCTTGGGTCGCGCGCTTTGGAGTCCCGTCAGACATAATGTCTGACAGAGGACCCCAATTTGTTTCCGAGCTCTGGTCATCCATGGCACTCAGCCTGGGGGTGAAAATTCATCGCACAACTGCGTATAACCCCCAGGCCAACGGTTTGTGCGAACGCTTTCACCGGTCATTGAAAGCAGCCCTCAGAGCAGCTCTCACGGACACAAATTGGGTTGATAAGCTTCCATGGGTTTTATTAGGGTTGCGTTCAGCACCTAAAGAAGATTTGCAGGCCTCTCCGGCCGAACTTGTCTTCGCCCAACCTCTCCGGTTACCGGGAAAATTCCTTCCTGAAGAACCCCGCACCAGATCGCCCCCCCCGCTCAGCTGCTGCAGAGCGACGCGGGATCAAACACCCTCCCCAGTCCAGTTCATCACAGTTTCCCACGCGTTTTTGTGCCTAAAGCCTTAAAGAATGCAGAATTTGTCTTTGTTAGACACGACGCACAGAGGTTAGGTTTAAGACCACCTTATGATGGACCGTTCAGCGTGTTAGAAACCGGGGAAAAGCATTTTTTGCTCGATTTGGGAGACAGGAGGGAATTAGTCTGCATTAACAGACTCAAACCTGCTTTTGTGTTAGCTGATGAACAGGTACAGTTGGCCAGGGCCCCCCGCCGCGGCAGGCCGCCGGGGAGACATTCTGCTAAGCTTTCACAACGATGTGCTAATGACTCTGATCCACAGATGCAAGAGACAGCCACAGGCAGAGCGAGACCTGCTCACAGCAGATATGGCAGGAAGTTGAAGCCCAAGCAGTTGGATGTATGATCTGTTGTGCCAATTTTTTTCTCGTTCTGTGTGATATGTCATGATTCTATGCATCTGGGGTGTAACTTGCCCTTATTTAGACGTTTGGGGGGGGTTATATGGCACGCATTTAGGGCGCACATATGGTATGCATGTATGGTATGCATTTTCCCTCACATGTATTTAGTAGACATGACGGTGCATACTCTGGAGACTTCAAACATCCAAAAGGACCTGACCCGGCAGAGACCTCGGGAGGTGCGAAGTGGTTTCTGGAGAGACGGGAAGTCAGAGAGAATGTCCCAGCAGGAGCCCCCGAGGCGGAAGAGACAATAGAGAAGCCAACGAGCCTCGGAGGCTATATGTTTACTGAAGGACTGTGGGTTGAAGGTGTGATATTTGATGTTGGGGGTTTTGTGTCTCTGGGGGTATAAGAGCTGTGAGGAAAGATTGTTCTGCCTCTTTTTGTTGAGATACACTTCTTGTTAGAGGATGTAAACTCTGAATAAACCTCGCCTGAGAAATAAACTCAGTCTCGTCTGTGAAGGCATCCTCTACAGATTGTTGCTTACAAAAATCAGAAAATTGAACATTATATAATTGAGTTAGTTTCTAAGAATGATGCGAAATGGACCTGTTATGCCTCTACGTTTTATTATTCCATTCTGCTTTTGTTTTGACTCTGTGTTTTTAAAAAGAAAAGAATATATATATCTTAGACTGAGCAAGGAGTCATCAACCTCTCTTATTACGAGAGCAGTTTTAACCACCACATTTTTCCTCAAATTTTTTTAGTTTTTTCCTCCCCCGAGAAACCTGAGGCTATTTATTTATTATGTATTCATTCAGACCCAAGGGTTTCAGATCCCTGGATTGGACCTTGGCTCAGCCTTCTTTATATTATACTGAAATAATTTTTTGAGAATATTTGAAAGAAAGCAAACAAAAAAAGGCACGTTAGTTTGTTGGAATACTGCTAAAACGAGAACAAATTTAAGAAAAGCACAAAGCCAAAAAAACTATCACGAAAAACACCCAACAGCAATTTTACCAGCTCCAGAACATTTATAATTCTGCCCCCACAGTAAGATTCAGCTTTCCTCTTTTTAAACATGAGCGTGTGGATGCCTCCAAATATTTGCATGTGCATGAAAATTTCATCAGGATGTGGCTGATTCATGGTTCCTACAGCAGGATGAGTAAAGCGTAGCAAATGAATGTGATGCAATATTCATAATGCAAATGACTGCACAAAAGCTCCAGTCTGTTACCAGTATTTCCATTTATCTGTGAAAGGAAAATTCTGCTTAGTTGACTGACACTGAAGCGCAGAAGAGTTAACACAAACATCACAATCAGATTAACGGTCCCATTCACTGCATCGTTTCAACATGTTGACAGATCCCACAGGTCTTAATGAATTATCTGTGATACACTTTGGTCAGATTGATTTTAAATATTTAATTATTGCAGCATCATTGTGAATCATCTTTTGCAGCCTTCCACAGAACAGCTTGTCTCCTCCTTTTTCTTCTCCTAGACCTGACTGGCGGCTGGCAACCAGCCTACAGGTGCACCACCGCCACATACTTCACTCGATATCATCATTGCTAAGTCTATATCATCACTCTATATATCTTGGCCGCAGAGATTTCCATGTCTACATGATGTAGACATGGAAATGTAGACATTTTTTTTTTCTGGTTCCAGTTCCACCGGACCGGCAGCGCCACACGAGTTGGCTGCCTGTTGCAACTGCCTTTTTCTCACCTTCCTTCTTCTTTCTACACCTTTCACTCTATATATATATCACGGACACACAGATCGCCCCAAGGGTCTCCCGAGTCGGCGGACGGAGCCACTGTTTGCAGCGGGGGACGATACAGCAGGGAAGAGCTGGCTAGCTAGCTCCAACCGCCACCCGGTGCTAATGGAGAAGCTCGGCATGCCGAGGAACTGTGGCGAAAACGACGCGGGTGCCGGGCTGGAGTTTAGGCGGTGTGCAAGAAATATAAGACAGAATAATAAAGAGCGATGGCAAGAACCAAGCAGACTGCCCGTAAATCTACTGGAGGAAAAAGCCCCCAGGAAGCAGCTAGCCACCAAGGCTGCTCGAAAAAAGCACTCCGGCCACCGGTGGAGTGAAGAAGCCTCACCGTTACAGGCCCGGTACCGTGGCTCTGAGAGAGATCTGTCGCTACCAGAAATCCACGGAGCTGCTCCTCCGTAAGCTGCCCTTCCAGCGCCTGGTGAGGGAGATCGCTCAGGACTTCAAGACCGACCTGCGCTTCCAGAGCTCCGCCGTCATGGCTCTGCAGGAGGCCAGCGAGGCCTACCTGGTGGGTCTCTTCGTGGACACCAACCTGTGCGCCATCCACGCCAAGAGGGTCACCACCATCATGCCCAAAGACATCCAGCTGGCCCGCCGCACCCGCGGAGGGAGAGAGAGCTTAGACTTTCTGCTGCACATTCACCAACCACGATGCTCCGCACTGTGTGTCTATATATATATATGGTGGGGCAAAAAAGTATTTAGTCAGCCACCAAGTGTGCAAGTTCTCCCACTTTAAAGATGAGAGAGGTCTCCAATTTTCATCATAGGTATACCTCAGCTATGAGAGACAAAATGAGAAAAAAAATCCAGAAAATCACATTGAAGGATTTTTAAAGAATTTATTTGCAAATTATGGTGGAAAATAAGTATTTGGTCACCTACAAACAAGCAAGATTTCTGGCTCTCACAGACCTGTAACTTCTTCTTTAAGAGGCTCCTCTGTCCTCCACTCGTTACCTGTATTAATGGCACCTGTTTGAACTCATTATCAGTATAAAAGACACCTGTCCACAACCTCAAACAGTCAGACTCCAAACTCCACTATGGCCAAGACCAAAGAGCTGTCAAAGGACACCAGAAACAAAATTGTAGACCTGCACCAGGCTGGGAAGACTGAATCTGCAATAGGTAAGCAGCTTGGTGTGGAAAAAATCAACTGTGGGAGCAATTACTAGAAAATGGAAGACATACAAGACCACTGATAATCTCCCTTGATCTGGGGCTCCACGCAAGATCTCACCCCGTGGGGTCAAAATGATCACGAGAATGGTGAGTAAAAATCCCAGAACCACACGGGGGGACCTAGTGAATGACCTGCAGAGAGCTGGGACCAAAGTAACAAAGGCTACCATCAGTAACACACTACTCCGCCAGGGACTCAAATCCTGCAGTGCCAGACGTGTCCCCCTGCTTAAGCCAGTACATGTCCAGGCCCGTCTGAAGTTTGCTAGAGAGCATTTGGATGATCCAGAAGAGGATTGGGAGAATGTTATATGGTCAGATGAAACCAAAATAGAACTTTTTGGTAAAAACTCAACTTGTCGTGTTTGGAGGAGAAAGAACACCATACCTACTGTGAAGCATTGGGGTGGAAACATCATGCTTTGGGGCTGTTTTTCTGCAAAGGGACCAGGACGACTGATCCGTGTAAAGGAAAGAATGAATGGGGCCATGTATCATGAGATTTTGAGTGAAAACCTCCTTCCATCAGCAAGGGCATTGAAGATGAAACGTGGCTGGGTCTTTCAGCATGACAATGATCCCAAAAACACCGCCTGGGCAACGAAGGAGTGGCTTCATAAGAAGCATTTCAAGGTCCTGGAGTGGCCTAGCCAGTCTCCAGATCTCAACCCCGTAGAAAATCTTTGGAGGGAGTTGAAAGTCCGTGTTGCCCAGCGACAGCCCCAAAACATCACTGCTCTAGAGGAGATCTGCATGGAGGAATGGGCCAAAATACCAGCAACAGTGTGTGAAAACCTTGTGAAGACTTACAGAAAACGTTTGACCTCTGTCATTGCCAGCAAAGGGTATATAACAGAGTACTGAGATGAACTTTTGTTATTGACCAAATACTTATTTTTCACCATAATTTGCAAATAAATTCTTTAAAAATCCTTCAATGTGATTTTCTGGATTTTTTTTTCTCATTTTGTCTCTCATAGTTGAGGTATACCTATGATGAAAACTGGAGACCTCTCTTATCTTTTAAATGGGAGAACGTGCACAATTGGTGGCTGACTGAATACTTTTTTGCCCCACTGTATATATTTATAGTAATATGTACATATGTATACTAGCTGTTCTTGTTTTTTTCTTGCCTTCTGATTGTTGCTCTGAGTGTTGCTATCCCTGTGCTGTTGCAATCCTGGAATTTCCCCATTGTGGGACTAATAAAGGCTTATCTTATCTTATGTCTATAACACTATCTCTGGACCCATGCAATATTCTTCAGGTCATCATTTCTTCTTCTTCTTTTAGACTTGATTGGCGGTTGGCAACCAGCTTACAGGCGCATTACCGCCACATACTTAACTGATACATATATCTGGCATATACAGGTGCATTACCGCCACTGACTTGATTATCATCACTCTATATCTTTGTATAAGGAGTTCCCAAAAAGAGTTCTGAACAGCTCCCTATGTTTGAAAAAATTATCCGTCCTTTGACTGTGTCCTAGGAACAGCTGAAGAGCTCCCGGTCCTCCTGTCTCAGGTCACTACTCTATCGTCAGGAGCTTATAACAGCTTGTCTCAGTACTTGTCTTTTTAAATGCTCAAGAGCCCCCGTTCATCCCACTCTTCCTCGTTCATCACTTATGACGTTGCTAATGTTAGCTCGTAGCTCATAGCTCCAGTAGTTAGCACAGCTTGAGCCAACTAACGTAAATTTGTCTTAAAGAGTGAATGAAATAATGCATCACTGGTGGACAGGAGTGTGTGGTTTCAGTGGTGGATAGTAGGGTTGGGCGATATGGCCCAAAAATGATATCACAATATTTCTATGAATTTTCACGATAATGATATTCTTCACGATATCACGGAATACAATTATTTCTTTTAAATTTAAAAAGTACAGTTTCACAGGCCAGCATTAATTATGTTCAACATATTCAGTAAAAACAAAAAATATTATAAACCACCACATCTTAAGTGCACTGAGGGGTGGACTGGGACAAAAATTCAGATCAGGAATTTGACTTCATCCTAGGCCACCCTGTTTTTGGAAACCAGAAACCACCATAGTTTTAGTAGGCTAAGAAGGACTACAGCTCCTGGCCAGATAGAATGATGATATATGTGCAGTCCAGGATTGGTGGCGGTAGGATGCGAAAGAGGACAGCTCCTGAAAATCTGGAAGAAGTGAATATAATTCAACTAGGAGGAATGGAGGTGGGAAGCGGTGAAGAGGAAGTTTGGAGCACGATGGAGTCTAAAAGAAGCAAACGTATACATCAAGAAACTCAATCAAGACCATTATCAAGTGCTGAGGAATCAGCGAGGATGAATGATCCCGGAATAAACAGAAGGAGTATAAAGTAATCATTAAACTTACTCAGGAAGGGGCATCGTTTCGTGAGTGGAACCCAATAAAGCTCACAAATGCAATTAATGGGTTACTTGGAGAAGACAAATGCAAGAATTCTTCGTAGTGGTTCGTTACTAGTTACATGTTTAAAGATAGTGTTCAACAAGGAAAAGCAATCAGAGTCACTAAGATGGAGGGAAAAATGTGCAGTGTTCAGTATTGGAAGGAAATAAGGCAATGAGATGAGTGATATCAGGCATTTCAACGGCTGTCTGAACTGATGAAATAATGAGGAACTTCACTGGAGCAAAAGAGACGGAGGTACGAAGACTGAAAGCTAATAGAAATGGAGAAAAATGTGATAGTCTGTCAGTAATGTTAAAATTTGATGAAACAAGACTGCCAAGTAAGGTGTATATTGGCTACATGAGCTATGAAGTCAGACTTTACATTCTTCCTCCACTCAGATGTTTCAAATGTCAAAAATTTGGTCATGTAGCAGCAATATGCAAAGGTAGACAATGATGTGCCAGATGCTCCAATGAACATGAATATGGCAAGTGTGAAAGAGGAGCCAAGTTAAAGTGCTGTAACTGCTGTGGTGAACATAGCTCTGGATATCGAGGTTGTGAAGCCAGCAAAAGAGCAGCAGAAATTCAACAGATAAAAGTCTTCCAGGGATTAACATATGCAGAAGCTGTGAAAAAGGTGCCAGCTAAAAAAGTGGGAGTGGACTCTAACAGGGAAAGTTCGACTTGCGGACTTGCAGTGTATGCAGTAGAATTAAGGAAGTTACTCTGGTTTTGAAGGAAAATAATTTTGTTTTATTTGTGGTAGATGCGATAAACTGCACTGCACAGACTTCAAAGAAAACAGAAAAAAATCAAAATCATTGTGAAAGCAGCAGAAAAATATCTTGGCATTAAGGGGCTACATTGGGAAGCAGTTGAGGACTTGTTAAGTGGGGGATCTTTAAGTTCAAAGACATCATGGGCTGGTGGATCAACCGCCAATCAAGTGTAAAGGAAGAATAATAATGAGATGAACCACAGATACGGACTACAGAGACCCAGGTACGAGAGTAAAGAAAAAGAAGAACATTACAAAGCTAGGAGGAAAACGTCACAAAGCTATGAGGAAAATGTCACAAAGCTCTGAGGAAATGTCACAAAGCGATGAGGAAAACGTCACAAAGCTATGAGGAACACGTCACAAAGCTATGAGGAAAAACAGACACACAGAAAGACAGACATACAGTATATAAAGTGTGTGGTGGTCGGAGAGGCAGTAAGAATCACGAGAAAGGCTATTTTCTCTTAAATAACACAGGACTGTCATAGAATTTAGGGGTCGGGCTCAGATGACATAATGTTACACACTCGTACAGTAGGTGGCGGTATACACCTTTCAGTTGTTTGCTATCCGCCAGTAACCAAGAGAAGAAGAAGAATGCACCTGTAGGGACATCTTGACCGTGGCAGATGTGTAGAGTGATGATATTGAGTGAAGTGATGATATAAAGTAAAGTATAAGGAGACGAAGAAGAGTGATGTCTGAAGATAGAGTTGAGGTTCGATTGGACACAGCAATGATGATAGAAGGGCTACAGCTCCTGACCAGATGGAGTGATGATATAGAGTGAAGTACGTGGCGGTAATGCACCTGTAAGCTGGTTGCCAACTGCCAATCAAATCTAAAAGAAGAAGAAGAGGGGTGACCACAGTGCTGCATATGGAGGATGTGCAGAGGGAAGCTAGACAAGCCCAGGCAATCAGAATAAGTAAGAAAATCTTGTATGCGGGAGCTCTAAAGACAGAGAGGCAGGAATGGTCAGAAAAACAACAGGCCTTCCTCAAAGAAGTTCAGTTCAAAGGGAATCCCAGCCATCAACAAATCCCACACAAGCAAAACATCATGCCACTGTAAGGAATTTTTGTGCTCACAAATGCAAAATGGATGATGACACATTGATAGTTAAGAGGAAAAACTTTGTAGCTTTTATGGTGTAGCTTTTATTTGCCACACCATTGTAGCTTTTATCTGCCACACCATTAATGTTGCACCACAGCTACAGAAGAAAAGTGACAGAATCAAAACCATTGCGGAAGCAGCAGGAAGATTTCTGGATGTGAAAGATATCAAAGCTGACCAGACACATGATTTACTGACAACTGAAACTGGGGAGCATGCACATGTTGAAACTTAATATCTGAATTATGGTACTACACATACTACAGTGGAATGCAAGGAGTCTTATAGCAAACGGACAAGAACTCAAGAAGTATCTTTATGAACTACAAGTTGTTCCAGAGGTAGTGTGTGTACAGGAGACATGGCTTCAACCTCAGATTTTGTTATTCCAGGATATAGTTCAATCAGACAGGACAGAATTAACAGTGTAAATGGAGGAGGATGTGCCACGTTCAGATGGCCTGGCATATAGGGTGATTCCCTGCCCTGAGGATATAGAGTATAATATTATTGAAATATGTAGGCCAAATGGACAAGGAAATATTAAGCTGATTAATTATTACAACCCATGTACGGAATTAACAGCAGATATTTTCAGTGTTATGGCAGGGGAAGGGCATATGAAAGAGGTATGGTGTGGAGACTATAATGCCCATAATAGCTTGTGGGGAAGCACACATACAGATAACAATGGAAATGGTATGGAAGAGATATTAGATGAAAGATCGTTAATTTGTCTCAACAGTGGTGAAGGTACCAGGGTGGATGTGCATAGGGGCACACCATCATGTATTGACCTGACTCTGGGATCTGATTCTTTAGCGAGCGCCTGTGAATGGATGGTTATAAACAGTACAACTATGGGAAGTGATCACTTCCCAATACTTACAGTCATTAAAACTGAAGTATGTATACAAGAGGAAAGATGGTGTTTTGGCAAGGCAGATCAGGAAAAATTTAAGCAATACTGTCTACAATCACTTGGTAACATTAGAAGGTGGCATAGAAGAGTGTTCAAGTCAGGTAACCAATCATATTCTGAATGCTGCAATAGCAATACCTATGAAAACAACACAGGGTAGGAAGAAGGTTGTACCCTAGTGGAATGAGGAATGTAGTATTGCAGTAAAGGAGTGAAACAAGGCATTCAGAGAGCTGAGAAAGAATATGAATAGTGAAAATTTAATAGAATATAAAAAGAAAAGGGCAGTAGCTCGAAGGATTATTAAAAACAGGAAAAGGTCAACATGGAGAGAATTTTGTTCCACCCTTGGTAGGAAAGCGAAACTAGGTGATGTCCGGGGTATGTTTAAAAAAATGAGTGGGAAAAGGGTATCAGTTAAAGTCTCAGCTCTAGTGGATGGGGACAAGATGGCTGTATCAGGCAAAGAAAAGGCAGAAGTCCTAGGTAGCATCTAGGATTGTGGTTTGATAGTGCATACACATGGAGAATTCATGTTGAAAATTTGGAGACAAAGTGCAAAAAAGTCATTAATCTCACAAAAGCTGTAGCTGGACACGAATGGGGTGCAGATAAGCAGGCTTTAATTGACATTTACAGAGCACTAATGAGATCGACAATAGACTATGGATGCATGATTTATGGAGCAGCAGCAAAGACGACTCTGGAAAACATAGACAGAATGCAGCATAGAGCACTTCGCCTGTGTATTGGAGCCGTCAAAACAACACCAAACAATGCAGCTTTAATAGAAGCAGGAAAAATGCCAATGGATTTGATAAGAGATAAACTCGCATTAACATACTGGATCAGGCTGAAAGGAAGTGAGGAAGTGAATGTTTCAAAAACAACACTACAAGACTGCTGGGAATATTCGTTTGAGTGGACAATTGAAAGAAAAGCCAGAATGTATGGACTAGACACTAGTCTAGTTAGTGTCTAGTTAGACACTAACACCAGTCCAGTGAGTAATGTTGAAAAAGGCATATGAGTGAAGTTGGTGTTAAAACAAGCATTTACCTCAGGAACAAATACTATAACTACTTACAGCTCTATACTGACGGTTCAAAGAACAGAGGGCTCTGTTGGAGTTGGAGTATACATTCCAGAGTTTAAAGTGACCATCTCAAAAAGACTCTCCAACAATACATCCGTGTTTACAGCAGAGATGGTGGCAATAATTATTGGTTTGCAATGGGTCGAGGAGGTCAGACCGGACCGGGTGGTGGTGTGCACAGATTCACTTGCAGCTTTAAACACCATACAGACACTAAAATCTACACAGGAAGACTTGGTGATTGAGCTGTGATCAGCTGTGTCATTCCTTGTTTTAGCTTGATAGCAGATGAAATGTGTGAAGAAGGAGAATGGTGGATAAGGCACATTATACTCTTCCTTGTACTTTGACTCTTGTGAAACCCATTTTTCCTGTAAGCTATATGGCAGTTTCTCCACAATAGGACTGATACCGAGCAGTATCTTAAGTATGCCGCCCAGGAAGATAACCATCCTCCTTAGCTGAAAAAAGCTCCATCAAAAGGTCTCCCAGGTCTCTTAGCCTTTGGTTATCCTTATTTGTAATTTTGGAAAAACTGTCCAGCTTCTTGAAAAGAGCATTTTCTATGACCTCCAGAGCACTGTTGCATTCATCTAGTCTGTCCCATATCAGTGTTACAGCAGCCTCCAGGCTGCCTATATGAACTGCTCTCAAAGGCCTGACATATTCTGATGACTCTTTGCCAAGCCATTTTGCGAGTAGATCCAACTCTTCACCCGCAGTAAGGTCCAAGTCTCGTATGGTATTAAGAAAACTTGATTTCCATGCCCTGTAAGTTTCTGGGTGGTCATCAAAACATGATAGACCAGTGCTTACAAGCTCTTTTTGTGCTAGATACTTTGCCATGTCCATCATATCCGAAGGCTCTGGGTGATGAACAAGTGGACGAGCTGCATAGTGGGGTGTAGAAGACATGGCCATTGGGCGCCAATTGTCGATGAGTGGTTCTTTCCACAACACCTCTCTTTTAATGTGAGGGGATTTTCATTTTTCTACTGTATAGATGAATTAAAGTAGGGAGGCAGCTGTGAGGTCAGGGGTATCTCTGACTTTTGGTGGGCATCACGCAGTAAAGAGCAAACATCTTTATGGCTACTAATGTTTTCCACCAGAGCATTTTGAAACTGATGAGAAGTAGGGTGAATGGGGTCCTTTAGTTGTTGCTCATCTGGCAAGTTTAAAGCTGACTGTGACTGATGGCTAAGTCATGTGGCTTGGTCCTGAACATAATCATTCACACGATCCTGTTTGGCTTGTACAGTAGCTGTGCGGAATGACTTCTCTTGCTGCGAAGTTCTTCACCGTCAAGCTCTGCTGCTGCTTCTAAAATCTCTGCCTGAGCAACACCCGCTGCAACCTCCTTTTCCGGATGCAGAGCTTCCAAATTAGCTTCAAGTCTGGTTTTGTCAACTTTAATGGCAATCTCTCTCTCTGCAAATATAGCACATGTTCGTGCAGCTTCTGCCCTTGGTCTTGCCCATGCAGCTGCCACACTGACTGATAATTTATTTGTTTTGAGTTGAAGAAGAGCTCTGAGAAATGCTCATTGACACATCATCTTGGGAACTGTGTGACTTCTTTGGTATTGCACTTTTCTCATCCATGCGTTTAAGTCACTTTAATAAGCTCATGTAGTGTTAATTAGCCAGCTGTGTACTGTATCTGTCTTTTTACTGTACTGCTCTCCTTGTGTGTTTGTGACTACACAATTTAGCAGTCAAACTCTCTTCAAAAAGAATACGGGAGTCAGGATATAGCATCCAAGCTCCAGATGCTTTATTCAGCAGCACGTCATACACCATTGAATTGGAGTAAAACAACACAAAAAAGACAAGCAATGGAAAAAAGTAAGTACAGTGATAACTTCCAAATGTCATATGCATCGATAATAAAGTCTTACTTATTAAGCTCAGAGTAAAGAAATAAAATGTTTATAAATCCACAACTATACTGGCTGTAATAAAGTTAATAAGAAAAATAAATCTGACTGAATGACAATACACAAACATACTTCTGCAGACCATCCTAGGCATATTTATATGCTAACATGCTACAAAAAACATTAACATACCAAAAGTAACAAAATACCCAAAAATAACATGACTATACAATAATGTGGTCTGTACTGAACATATACTTACAGACAGTGAGGTTGATGCTATAAAAACTCAGGATTAAAGTGGACTGCACACAGAACTTTAAGGGAACATGTGCTTTTCATTCTCAATAACTGAACCACTACATCCTGATTCTGGTCATGTACACAGTGACATCACTAGAAATTTAAAGGGCCAGCAGGGAAAATCAATCAATGCAAAACCGGTATCAAACTAGTTATAAGTTTAATTATAACCTTCAGCTGGGAGGAAAATTATAAATTTGGATTTCAAAGGGCCTATATCATGCTATTTTAAGCCTTTCAGAGTAAACTATATGCATGTATGTGATAGTATATTACCTTTGGTACACTGGAGAATGAATTTGTTATGAAATATGAGTTATTTTCGCGAGCTACTTTTCCAACCCGGAAGTAAGATGCCTCGATCTCTGAGGCTCAGCCTCTCCTTCTTGTGGCTGCCGCCCATTTCATGACGTAACCCCTGAGCCAGCTGCTGCAGCATGTCGCTGGGTTCCGCCCACGAAAACTTAGAAGACATTGTCTTACGTAAAAAAGCAAACAGTTGTTGTCACTGAGCAGATTAGGTGCAAGAGGAACTACTTCTTCACAGCGTCAATGCTAAAGTGAAAGAGTTTTGCCGATCACCGCTCCGTTAGCTGTGCGGAGAAAGTGGGTCTGTGCGTTAGCCTGGGGGCGGTGCTGGCAGCACAGGCACTTCCTGGAGTGGGCGGCTCACCCACGTTCATACGTATGAACGTGGGGACCCAATCATTATCAGGGACAGGGCAGAGCAGCAGCTCAGAGAGCAGGGTTGAGGAGGAATACTCAGAGATGCGTGAATGGAGCAAAATACCACTTTGGGGGTGTTTTTGGTGAGGAATTAACATTATAACATGCTTAAAAGCTCAAAAAAGTCAATTTTGCATGATATAGGCCATTTAATAGTCAACTGATCTATTGATTATTAAAACAACTGATTGACTAATCTGGTGCTGCTTCTGATTTCTTCACCTTTTCGGAATAAAAACAAGGTAAGAGGCTTGAGGTAAAAAGTTACAATTCTGCATGAAAAAGGTCACAAATTTGTCACCAAAAAGTTCAAAATTTAAAAAAAAAAGTACCTTTGTGAAAAGATGTTTAAAAAATGAGAAAATAAAACAAATTTAGGAGAGAATGGTAACAAGCAGATGAGAGTAAAGTTGGTATAGCAGACTGCATATAGCCCATAGTTTTGAAAATTATAAAGGTTTTTCATAAAACATCTGAATAGTCCTGAAAACATTGCCTTATAAATGTAAGAGCAATTTAGCTATGGTTAATGCAACCAATTTATTACATTTAAAAACGTAAACTCTAAACTACAGTATAAGCAGCTACAGCAGTATAATATAACCACAGACACTCATTCACCACATTACGTCTGTCTTCATCTCATTTCTATGCTCTGGGGCATGAGGGGGTTTTGATCATTTTAACATATTAAATTAATTTAGTATGTTATTTCACCGGGTCAGGAAGAGGGTCTAAATAAAACAGGGAGGGAGTGGGCTTATTTAAAAGTATTATTCCATCATTTGGCCTACCTGTCTGCTGTTTCCCCCAAAACAAGACACTTCTGCAGGTAAATGACTGCTGCATCAGACCTCCCGTCTCACTCACTTTCTCTCAGTTTATCCGCGTTAGAAATCTTCATTGCACAGACAACTCCTGGGGCTGTTAACAGATTTTTTTTCTTTCTTTTGGTTGGTTGAATAAATCATGCTGGAGCAGCCACAACGGAACGAAAATAAACCTCTGGACACTTCAGAGTCTGGGCCTCAACAACACCGCTTCAGGGTGAAGTAAAACTTTTCACTGAAGCTCTGTTATTGACATGCGGAAAAAAATGTGGGCAGATTATCTGCATCGCTGCACCATCTTTTTTTTTAAAGAAGGCAGCAGTCTGAAACTGCCTTAAAACTAAATTACTTCCTCACAACTAGATGCAGACATTCCAAGCCTCCATAACAGAGCACCGCTTCTCGCGCCATGTTTGTTTTGTCGTTTCCATGGTAACGCATAACAAACCCCAAAATTATACTGGTATTAGCATGAACGACACGATATGGCACTCCCCTAATCGATAGGATATGACCAGTCCCTGGAATACAATAAGCAACAGAAACAGAAACAAACACAAATGAGTAAATGGGAAATTATGTAAGATAAATAACACCAAAGAACAACACAGTATTGGTCAAGTGTTGGTAGCTGAATAAGGATTCCAATGGGGGTGGATAGAATTTGTAGAAAATAGTGATCAAACCCAGCAGGCCACCAGTCAAGTTGATGATAACGGTTTGATTTACCATCATGGTAAATAAGCCAGAAAGACATAAGATATATTATCGACTGTGGATCAGTAAACCAGGTAGGAACAGGGTTGTCTATTAGGGTGACTGAAATTTTAAAAAAATAATAATAATAAAAAAAAGCTTGGTAAGCTAACTCCATATTAGTACTGTTAGCTCTAATGCTAAAGCCATGGGCTCAAACTCTGGATGGGGCTGGATAAATAACTGTCACAATCTGAGCACGGGGGGAATTCCATTGTTGCCCGTCTCCTTATCTTTTTCCCTTATTTGTATAAAGTTGTACTTTTGAGTTCTAATTCTTATTTTATCTTTAGTTGGTTTTCACATATTCTGTATCGTTTCGTTGTATGACTATTTTCCTGTTTACGTTCACTATAGTTTTGTTACTTGTTTGGGAGTTACTTGTCATTTATTATCATCACTTACAGTATTTGTATCTTGCCGTTTCCTTTTTCTTCTCTCTCGGGGTTGGCAGCTGTCAATGACCTATGGGTTTCGCTCGGCGGGGGCGTGGCTCTGTCATTTGTCAGCTCCGACTGATCCCTCATCTTCTCCAGCTGACCTAAATTGCCTCTTTGCTTTTCTCTGGCTCGCTCAGATTGTGCACACCTGTCACCACTAATTTTAGTGTTTTTGTGGCCCTATTTAAGGGGTCGTGCACCATTGTTGGGTGCAGCACCCTACTTGATACTCTCTCCTGCAAGATGTAAGTGTTTTTCTACTTACTTCATTATATTGCTTCTAGCATGCATTCCACGGCTAGTGATCCCCATGTTAGCAGGCGATTTCCCTCGCCTTAGCGATTTGCTATTTAGCTTACCTGTGTTCTTCTGCTTTACAAGTTTTGTATTTCTGTTTTGTCTAATAAATTTGCAAACTCACCACCTCCACTTGGAGCCTTTTATCCTGCCCTAAAAGGCATTTATGACAGAAGGGTGCCGCCAGTGTGGGCACCACCGGCTATGAGTTTTGCCTTTTTTCTTTACCTCCCTTGTTTTTTTCTGTAAAAGAGAAGAAAAGACTTTCTTTTGTTTTTTTCGCTGACATGGCAGCATATTCTGATGATAGTCGATGGGGGTTTAGTGAAGAGGAGTCTTGGGCATTGAATGTCATACACAACATCTTGTCGGAGGCTCGTGTCCCCCACACTCCCGAGGTGGCCCGGGCGCGGAAGCCCCGAGCCTCTCGCCGCTGTCCAGCAGCAGCAGCTCTGCCTTTCCCGAGCTGTGGCCAGAACCGTCTGTGGAGGAGCTGGAGGAGCACCAGCGGGTCTTGGCGGCAGAGGCAGACATACTGTTGGAGTATAAACCATGGCTCCTCCCTGAACTCACGACCCAAACAGAGGTAGAATATCCAGCTTCACTCATCAACGTGCCCACAGGGCCAGATCGACCAGCGTCTGCATCGGTGACCCCGGCCTCCGCAGCCAGTAGTGGAGAATCTTCTGGGTCATCTGCAGCAGCCACCACCACGCCTAAAGAGCACAGGCAATTGTCTTTTCATTCTTTTCATTCTTTATTTTCAAAAAATGAATTGTCTTGCCTTGTTTCTGGTGTGTGTGTGGGGGGGGGGGAAGGGTCAGCAGCAGTGACCGATTTTTGCTGAGTCTTCCCTGCCTGCTGCTGCAGCTGTCTCCTCACCTTCACCAGCCTCTCCTGTTTCCTCCCCTGCTCTCTCTGTTGGTCCGTCAGTCCCGGGAGAGAGGCGTTGAGCAAAGAGGAGGTCAGCGGTTCCGAAGGCCCCAGTGATCACCGTGCAGCCATATCCCGGAAGGGAGAGGAGCGAATCCTCTCCTGCCCAGAGCCACTGAGGGTGCTGCTCCACTCCTGCCCGGAGTCACCGAGGGTGCAGCTCTGCTCCCACCTGGAGCCACCGAGGGTGCTGCTCTGCTCCCACCTGGAGCCACCGTGGGTGCAGCTCCACTCCTGCTTGGAGCCACCGAGGGTGCAGCGTTGCTCCAGCCCAGGGCCACCGTGGGTGCAGCGTTGCTCCAGCCCGAGGCCACTGCGGGTGCAGCGTTGCTCCAATCCGGAGCCACCGTGGGTGCAGCGTTGCTCCAGCCCGGAGCTGCCGAGAGTGCAGCTCCGCTCCAACCCGGAGCCACCGACGGTGCAACCACGTCCCAATCCGGGACCTCTGAGGGTGTCGCTGGCCAGCCCACGAGCGTCAGTTCCTCATTCCCTGCCCGGCGCCGTCATGGTTCCCCTGCCTCTGCCAGATGCCGCCATGGTTGCCCTTCCTCTGCCAGGCGCCGTCGTGGTCCCACTTCCTCTGCCAGGCGCCATCGTGGTCCCACTTCCTCTGCCTGACGCCATCATGGTGACTCGTCAGCCGGTCATTCCGGTTGGGCAGACACCCGCTGGACCAGCATCTCTGTGGTGGCTAAAGAACTCTGGCCGACTGCCTGACAGACATTGCCCCTGGGTTGGGTGGTTCCTGTTTTCTGGCAGACCACCTGACTCTGACCAAATCACCATCTGTCAGACCTGGGACTTTGGCCAACCACCGGAACTGCCTGTCCCTTTGGTCTAGGGGGGCCTAGGTGCCCAGTTCTGTGTGGGCCCTGAGCAAGACTCTGATTTTGCTGTTTTCTTCATTGTTTCTTTGGGTTGGTTCGGTCCCTCCGTGCCTGGGCCCCCCATCCTCCCACCTGGGGTGGGGTTGTTTTCTTGTTGGGGGGGATTTCTGTGTGTGGGGTTTTTTTTTCTTTTGATGGTACCCCCTGGGTGTCTGGTATCCACCCCTTGAGGAGGGGGCTCTGTCACAAGCTGAACATGGGGGGAATTCCACCGTGCTCTGTCTCCTTATCTTTTTTCCTGCACCATTGTGCACCATTGTTGGGCGAGGCACCCTACTTGTTACTCTCTCCTGCAAGATGTAAGTGTTTTTCTATATTATATTGCCTCTAGCATGCATTCCATGGCTAGTGATCCCCAGGTTAGCTGTCGATTTCCCTCGCCTTAGCGATTTGCTATTTAGCCTACCTGTGTTCTTCTGCTTTACAAGTTTTGTATTTCTGTTTTGTCTAATAAATTTGCAAACTCACAACCTGCACTTGGAGCCTTTTATTCTGCCTTAAAGGGCATTTATGACAATAACACAGCCAATAACATGGTTATGATTGTAACTGAAGACCGGATTGTGTTTTAGTGACACAGGGAAATAACCTACTAGAGCTATTCTGCACAATCTGTCAAAATGTCCATTCATTCTGTCTCCTGTAATCATAAACGACATTACACTCAGTACTTTTTTCCGTGAGACAGTGAGGATCCAATGCAGCCTTGAGCATTGTAGCAGAACATTTAGACACCAAGAGATTACTCAGCATTCTCAAAACAATGCTTATCTGTTTGGTCTATTTAATTAAAACTCTGCTCTGTTCTGAAACTTGGAATCTTCTTGTGGTACTCGCTTGCATGCAGGACACAACATTTTCCCTTCTTGGCCAAGATGTAAATAAATACCCAGAAAAGGCATTTTTGACTCTGCACTTTGTTCACCAGATCAACATTTATTAATATAAAGAAAATCCACAACAGTTCAAACATAAATATTGCTAAGAGATGAAAGATTTTAATATTCATACTATAATCATCTGAACCAAGAAAGCATTACAGAAGGCTAAAACCCACAAACGCAACATGTTTTAGTGAATGGGACCTTTAATACACTGTTCCCACTTTATGTACTGTATGTTTTCTGTTTTCTTCTCAGGCCGACTCCACTGTTTGGTCTCGGTTAATAAACTTGCTGTTTCTGTCATGTTATCAAGCCTCCTACATGCTCCTCTGCAGCGTGAACCAGCAGACGCCCCAGTTATAAACATGCCCGGTGTCAGGGGAAATCACACGGCTTTGCCAAGTAACAGGGAAACTAATTAATATCTAAATTAAGAATTAAGGGTTGTTTGCAGAATTTAAGCGGGCATGCATAATGTCAGCTTGCATTTATAACTGGGAGCGACATGGGCTTAGAGACCTTCTGGAGCTAAAACCTTTAAAACACACATACACACACTCATGCCACTGCACACACTCCCACCAAATAAAGCTGCAATAAATTTCACATGAGCGTTCATAAATGGTGCATTGCATGGCTGATAAAAACCCAATGTGTCTCCTCTGGGAGGGCTTCTGTGAGGAACAACAGGACTGTATTAATACCACTTGAACCAATAAAAAAAGACACTGATATTTCTATAATAATTTTTTGAAATATTATTCAAATATTAACTTTTGTTTGGGGAACATCTGGAGAACCGTGCTTATTTGTTTCTCATAAAGCGTAGCAGCTTGGTTTAGAAGTAAAAAAACACAATTAAAATACCAGGAGTTACAGAGTGAGTCATTTGGTCAGTTCGGTGATATAAACTTCAAGCATGTCCTTGAGCACCAGAAAGAGCACAATAGAGAGATAATTACACAACATATTAGGGAATATTGATCTTAACACAGCCAGACATTACATAAGGCTCACCATAATTCACCAAGAAATATTAATTCAAACCAGGCTGATTGCCTTTTGTGGGATTTAAATGCCCACACTGGCAACATACATGGAGTAGCTGAATTCCACAATGTGATTTTAGCTGCAGTTAGATGTCACCAGTGTGTGAAAGTTTATACTCATACAGTGACATAAATCGTTATTAAATTGTGAATGGTAAACTCAGCTTTCTTCTATAGCAGAAATTTTGTTGACAGTTTAAAGGGACACATTTTGACCTTCTTCCACATGCTGACAGTTATTAGAGGTATGAAATTTCCCCGACATTTTTTCATCAAAATACCTCAAGGATTAAATACTACAGCACCATGTTCCATTCAGATGAAGCACTCTTCTTCACAGTGACCTGTTTCAGTCTATGTTTCTTGAAATGATGACGATCATCATCATAGCAGTCTGTCGGGGGCAACAATGACTGTTTCATTTAGGTCTGATCAGATTCCTACACACAATTGATTTCAGAAGCTCAAGGAGACATGTCTATTCCCACTGTAATTAAAATGGGTGGAGATAAAATGTGGGTGGTATCATTCCAACGAGCATCGCACCCGGAGGCGAGGCAAGTCTAAAAGGCTCAATGAAAGAGATCTGAGCTACGTTCCGATTCAAAGTCAACTCAAAGTCAAATGTATGGTCAATTCTCCCATATGTACAGCACATACAGAGAATTGAAATTATGTTTCTCTGAAACCCACAGTGCAGCAAGGTAAACACTAAGTAGGAAATATGAATATAAAGTATACAATCTAACACCAAACATTAAACACTGAACATCAAACATTAGTGCAAAGAAAACTAACCCCCAACCAGAAGTTAACTAAAAATACTAAGGGTGTGCAAAATAACTAAATATGATAAAAATTGGACTTCCGGTCATGGCCGCCACGTAGGAGGACGTGCTTCCCTCTACTCTGCTCCTAAAAATAAAAAAATCGACAAATAACTCTCTCAATTGGAACAAAACTATCCCAGCGTTTGGGCGAGGATATGCCAGTAAAGCCTAAGGCTGGGAAATCAGGTGGAGGAAAAAGTGAACCGCTGAAAAAGTCCAAATTAACGGACTTTCACATCCGTGACGCAGCAGGAAAACCCCCAGTTATGGCGGAGGAAGCTAGCGGAGGAGCGGTGACTGCTGACGACGGCACAGGTGCGGTGCTTGCTGCCATTGGCTCAATGAGAGCAGACTTTTCTACTAAGTTTGATGGGATTATAGCAGCGATAGAGGGTTTGAGAAAAGAATTAAGCGACTGTATGGAACGTGTAACGCAGGTGGAGCTCCGAATTTCCAGCGCTGAGAATGACGTCACCAGCCTACAATTAAAGGTGCGCACATTGGAATTAAACAATAAACGTCTGGAAGATAATGTCCTGGATTTAGAATCCCGGTCGAGACGGAACAACCTGAGGCTGGTGGGTCTTCCTGAGGGTACGGAGGGTTGGGACTCATGTTCCTTTTTGGAAAAGTGGATCCCAGAAGCGCTGAACAACGCGGAGCTGCACTCATCAGTCGTTCTGGAAAGCGCCCACCGAATTGGCCCACAGAGAGATAATAAAGCAGCACCAAGGACGCTAATTATGAAGTTCCTCAGCTACAGAGACAGGATGATGATCTCCAATGCGGTGCGGGCCAAAGGAGAAATTAAATACCAGGATCAGCAGGTGTGGTTCTACCCAGATTTGGCCACAGGAATCCAACAATTGAGGAAACGGTTTGACCCCGCCCGTAAAGAGCTACGCAACCTTGGGATTCGTCATGGAGTGATTTATCCTGAAAGACTGCTGGTCACGTATAAAGGGAGAACCCACACCTTCAAGACCCCAGAAGAGGCGCAGGAGCTCATCAAGAAGATCCGAGAAGAGACTGGTGGGAGCTAAGCATGAAGCATGAATAAGATATAAGGTAGAATATTTAAGCATTTGCACAGACATCTGACTGATCTGAAGCAAATAGCAAGTTCACAAAATACAGATTGTATTGAATTAAAAAAAAACAACCTATGATGTACAAAGTTGCTATAAAATTTTGGAGTTAAGCTGGAAAACTACAGAAGAGAGTTAATGTTATGTTATTAAAAGTAGTAGAGTCAGGGTGATTGAGAGGAGAAAGAAAGAGTGGTTTTGCCTGATCCTTGTGAGTGAGGAGCAGTCAATGGTTATAGCGGGAGACGGAATTTTTTTTTTTGATTTTGGGGGGATTACCACGAATGTGGGAAGGAGAAATTTGTTTGTGTGTAGTTTGTAGGATGAATGTTCAACCACTCATGTTTTTGCTTCTCTGTGTGAGCATGTTTACATTGCGAGGTAATCCCAAACTCCTTATTGATCATAGACCAAAGCGTTAATCTTAATTTAACTTCATGGAATTGCAGAGGTCTACAAAATTTAAAAAAAACTTAAACAAGTTATGAATAAAATAAAAGACATAGGTTCAAAAATTGTGTTTTTACAAGAAACTCATCTAATAGAGGAGGATGTAAAAAGAATTAAAAAAAGATGGCAGGGAAGTGTATTCACCTCATCATTTTCATCTCGTGCCAGGGGAGTTATGACTCTCATACACAAAACAGTCCCATTTCAAGTGAAAAATGTAATTGGAGACAAATTAGGAAGATATCTAATCATTCAAGGATCTTTGTTATTAGAAAATATAAATCTGGTGAACCTATACGGTCCCAATATAGATGATCAAAACTTCTTTGCTAATTTATTTCTTATTTTATCATCACTTACAGGGCAGCATATAATAGCAGGGGATTTTAATTGTACATTGAATCCCAGCATAGATGGATCAACAGGACTGGACTGTACGCACAATGGATGCAGGATGATCATTAATCATTTTATGAAAGAATTTAGATTGCTAGACATATGGAGAGAAATGAAACCGCAAGTTAAAGCCTACTCTTGTTATTCTAATACCTACAAGACATTCTCACGTATTGACTATTTTTTGATCTCCACAGAATTAAGGTCCAAGATTCAAAACTGTTTCTATGATAACATTGTGATCTCCGATCATGCACCCTGCTGTCTAATATATGTAGATAAGAAACTGACAAAGGAACCAGGTAGGTGGCCATTTCAGCATAAATGGCTTCAGGAATTTGTTAAGTACATAGAAAAACAGATAGATGAGTTCTTTGATATCAATACTACACAAACATCAGCAAGTATAAAGTGGGGGGCTTTCAAAGCTTTTATTAGGGGGCATATTATTAGTTATACAGGTTCAAAATCTAAGAAGACTCGAGAGGAGAGAGTCCAATTGGAACATAAAATAAAAATTCTCCAAGAAAAAGTGTATGCAGGAAGTGACCCAAGGTTGGAGAACGAATTACTGATTCTGAGAGATGAATATGACAAAAAATCAGCGAATAGAGCTGCCTCGAGTCTTCTAAGATTGAAGCAATCTTTTTATGAACAAGGTGAAAAATCAGGGAAATTATTGGCATGGCAGATTAAACAATTAGAATTTAAAACACCAATTACCAGTATTATAAGTAACGGACAGGCAGTTGTAGATCCTTTAGAAATTAACAGTGCCTTTAGAGATTATTATGAAAAACTATATGACACAAAAAATGAAACTGACTTAACAAAACTAAATGGGTTTTTGGACGAATTATCTATACCTTGTATTCCAAATGAAAACAGGGAGATACTGGAGTCTAAAATTAGTCAAGAAGAAGTTGGGCTAGCCATTGATGATATGAAATCAGGAAAAAGTGCAGGACCAGATGGTCTTCCAGTTGACCTCTATAAAAAATTTAAGAATAAATTAATAAAACCTTTTTTGGAAATGGTTTTAGAAGCATTTCCAAAAAAAATAGTAATTTACCATTACATGAATAATGCCTTAATTATACTGTTGCCAAAACCAGGTAAACCCTCTAATAAATGTGAAAATATGAGACCAATAAGCCTATTAAATGCTGACCTTAAGATAATCTGTAAAATTTTAGCAAGACGGCTACAAGAAATATTACCAAATATTATTAACCGAGATCAGAATGGCTTTATAAAGGGAAGACAAGGCTTCCATAATGTAAGAAGACTATTTAATATTATCTATTCTAATAAAGAAGCACCGGATATAGCTCTCCTATCATTGGACGCCGAAAAGGCCTTTGATAGGGTCGAATGGCCCTTTCTTTTTGAAGTCCTACAAAGGTTTGGAATTGGAAATAATTTCATAAAATGGGTTCAGATAATATACAATAATGCTACAGCAGAAATCCTAACAAACAGCAATATTTCAAAATCAATAAAAATCAATAGAGGATGTCGACAAGGCTGTCCACTTTCACCTTTACTGTTTACTATGGCAATTGAACCTTTAGCGATGGCAGTACGTTTACATCCACAAATATATGGAATTAAAATAGGACCAACAGAACATAAAATCTCCCTGTATGCCGATGACATAATTTTGTTCATGTCGAATCTTAAAAAAATCAATTCCGACTTTGTTGAATTTAATAAAGAATTTTGGGGAAATATCAGGATATAAAATGAATAAAACTAAATCTTCAATATTAATGCTAAATGAGACCCAGAGAAATCACCCAGCTCCTGAGGTAAATCAATTCAATGTTGTAAATCAGTTTAAATATTTAGGAATTCAAATTGTGCCTAAGCTAGAATTAGTCGCCAGTGCCAACTATGAAGCCTTAATGACAGACATTAATGAGTTTATTCAGAGATGGATGTCACTACCAATGTCGATGATAGGGAGAATCAATATACTTAAAAGTAATATCTTACCTAAAATACTTTATTTATTTCAATATATTCCTTTGCCACCACCTTCAGATCTATTCTCAAGAATTAAAAAAAAGTTAGTGGAATTTATATGGAACAACAGGAAGGCTAGATTACGTCTGTCCTTACTTTATTTACCATTTGATCGTGGAGGTCTGAAATGTCCAAACTTTATGTTGTATTACTTGTCAGCACAACTGAGGTCTATGACATATTATTTTTCATCAAATGATCTCCCTCACTGGACTGAAATGGAATCATACAATTTACCTTTACCTCTTCCTATATTCATATACTCAGACTCGGCAAAAAAATTACAGAAACAAGTTAAAAATCCATTTGTAAAGCATATGATCAAAATATGGTGTGAAACTAAAAAATATTTAAAAGAACCACATTTACTGTCACAATTTAGCCCAATATGGGGTAATCAATATTTTAAACCAGGGAGAGCGGATGCTGTATTTAAAGTATGGAATTTAAAAGGGATTCAAAAGATTCAAGATTTATATCTGTCATGTTCAGATAACATAATGTCTTTTGAAGAGCTGAGGATCAAATTTAATCTTAATAGAACACATTTTTTTCAATATCTTCAGCTTAGGAACTTTATTCGATCAAATCAAAACAATGCTCTCACTCGACCTATTTATTCATCCTTGGAAAAAATTTTGACGAAAGATAGTAAGAGAAAGGGTATTATTTCAGAGTTTTATAATTCATTGACACTATCTTCAAGTGAAAACTCACAGAAAAAATTAAAATTATTGGAAAGAAGACCTGCAAATTGAAATTTCAGAGGAACAATGGGAATTGGCTTGTACAGAAGCTCAAACCAAATCAATAAATGTACGTCTTAAATTGATACATTTTAAATGGTTAATGCGGATGTATGTTACACCGGTGGAATTAAATAGATATAACAAAAACATACCAGATACGTGCACAAAATGTATGGAAAGTAAAGGAACCTTATTTCATTGTGTATGGGAATGTAGAAAAATTAGAGTGTTTTGGGAAGAGGTGAGGGTAACAATTGAAAAAATAATTTCAAAACAAATCATATTGAATCCTAAATTGTTTTTGTTGGGTCTGTATCCAGAAAAGCATAATTTTAATAAAAGTGAAAGAGCATTCATAGACCTCAGTTTGCTTAATGCCAAAAAATGTATTGCACTATTATGGAAAAAGACTCATAGACCAGTTGTGACTCAGTGGTTAAGACAGATGTTAACAAACCTTCCACTAGAAAGAATAACATACATACTGAAATCAAAGGAAAATGTGTAAGAGAATATATGGAGACCTTTCATTGATTATGTAAAGAATTTAAACATAACTTTTGAAGAAGAAGGTGAATGATGTGTGTGGACCTTGTAAATTTCAAAGTGGTGAATGTATAATATGTATACTTATGTAATGGATTGCCTAGACTAAACAGGAGCATTGTTGAAGACCTGTTCTTGTTAGTGGTTGTTGGTGTTTTTTTTTTTTAGTATTTTTTTTTTATTACTTTAGTGTTAGTGTCTGATTGTTTGTGTTATGTTTGTAAAAAGGTTCAATAAATATATTGTGGAAAAAAAACAAAAAACTAAATCTTCAATATTAATGCTAAATGAGACCTAGAGAAATCACCCAGGTCCTGAGGTAAATCAATTCAAAGTTGTAAATCAGTTTAAATATTTAGGAATTCAAATTTTGCCTAAGCTAGAATTAGTCGCCAGTGCCAACTATGAAGCCTTAATGATAGACATTAATGAGTTACTTCAGAGATGGATGTCACTACCAATGTCTTTGATTGGGAGAATTAATATACTTAAAAGTAATATCTTACCCAAGGTGCTTTATTTATTTCAATACATTCCTTTACCACCACCTTCAGATCTATTCTTAAGAATTAAAAAAAAGTTAGTGGAATTTATATGGAACAATAGGAGGGCTAGATTACGTCTGTCCTT
The DNA here is from genome assembly GCA_020510985.1 of Pholidichthys leucotaenia. Classification (NCBI taxonomy): domain Eukaryota; kingdom Metazoa; phylum Chordata; class Actinopteri; order Cichliformes; family Pholidichthyidae; genus Pholidichthys; species Pholidichthys leucotaenia. The sequence goes on along the minus strand of CM035846.1, from coordinate 59,542,950 downwards.
ACTATATTTACCATTTGATCGTGGAGGTCTGAAATGTCCAAACTTTATGTTGTATTACTGGTCAGCACAACTGAGGTCTATGACATATTATTTTTCATCAAATGATCTCCCTCACTGGACTGAAATGGAATCATACAATTTACCTTTACCTCTTCCCATATTCATATACTCAGACTCGGCAAAAAAATTACAGAAGCAAGTTAAAAACCCATTTGTAAAGCATATGATCAAAATATGGTGTGAAACTAAAAAATATCTAAAAGATCCACACTTATTGTCACAGTTTAGCCCAATATGGGGTAATCAATATTTTAAACCAGGGAGAGCGGATGCTGTATTTAAAGTATGGAATTTAAAAGGGATTCAAAAGATTCGAGACTTATATTTGTCAGGTTCAGATAACATAATGTCTTTTGAAGAACTGAGGATCAAATTTAATCTTAATAGAACACATTTTTTTTTAAATATCTTCAGCTTAGGAACTTCATTCGATCAAATCAAAATAATGCTCTCATCCGACCTACTTATTCATCCTTGGAAAAAATCTTGATGAAAGATAGTAAGAGAAAGGGTATTATTTCAGAGTTTTATAACTCATTGACACTATCCTCAAGTGAAATCTCACAGAAAAGACTGAATTATTGGAAAGAAGACCTGCAAACTGAAATTTCAGAGGAACAATGGGAATTGGCTTGTGCAGAAGCTCAAACCAAATCAATAAATGTACGTCTTAAACTGATACATTTTAAATGGTTAATGCGGATGTATGTTACACCGGTGGAGTTAAATAGATATAACAAAAACATACCAGATATGTGTACAAAATGTATGGAAAGTAAAGGAACCCTATTTCATTGTTTATGGGAATGCAGAAAAATTAGAATGTTTTGGGAAGAGGTAAGGGTAACAATTGAAAAAATAATTTCAAAACAAATCATATTGAATCCTAAATTGTTTTTGTTGGGTCTTTATCCAGAAAAGCATAACTTTAACAAGAGTGAAAGAGATTCATAGACCTCAGTTTGCTTAACGCCAAAAAATGTATTGCACTATTGTGGAAAAAGACTCATAGACCAGATGTGACTCAGTGGTTAAGACAGATGTTAACAAACCTTCCATTAGAAAGAATAACATACATATTGAAATCAAAAGAAATTGTGTTTGAGAATATATGGAGACCTTTCATTGATTATGTAAAGAACTTAAACATAACTTTTGAAGAAGAAGGTGAATGATGTGTGTGGACCTTGTAAATTCCAAACTGGTGAATGTATAGTATGTATACTTACGTAATGGATTGGCTAGACTAAATAGAGGAGCATTGTTGAAGACCTGCTTTTGTTAGTGGTTGTTGGTGTTTTTAGTATTTTTTTTAATTATTTTAGTGTTAGTGTTTGTGTTTTGTTTGTAAAAACGTTCAATAAAAATATTGTGGAAAAAATATGATAAAAATTAAGACAGCATGTAGTGACTTAAGGTACATATCAGAGCACATAAAGGGTTAAAGTGGCATGTAGCGCAAAGAGAGCAGTCCATTGCTGCAAAAAGTGACTGGTGCAGCCCTGAGATTAGTGTTTGTGCGTGTGTGGGACTGAACAGTACCTGGGGATGGCAGAGTTCAGTTGTTGAAGTGTACTTCAACTGTACTCCCTACTTCCTGCTCCATTCTCAGGGAATATCAGTTAACTGCCCTTCATAAAAATTTCTTCATTTGAAATACCCTGTAACCATTGGCATTCTCCTCCATGGGTTACCACGGTAACCATGGACATGTATGTGGGTGGCTGTGGCGCAGGTATAGTGTGGCGAACTACTGACTGAAGGGTCACTGGTTCGATTCCTGCTCTGTCTGTCGTCTGCATGTCGAAGTGTTCTTGAGCAAGACACTGAACCCCCAGTTGCTCCTAATGGATCAGGCCGGCACTGGTGTATGGCAGCTCCGCCGCCATCAGTATGTGAATGTGTGGATGGCAGGATTGGTAAAGTGCTTTTGTCATCTAGAGATGAGAAAAAGCGCTATATAAGTGAACGCAATTTACATACTTTTACTACGGTGGATAATTTATATTTCTTAAATAAATTATTAATGCAAATATATTTTGTTACTATCAGTTGATATAATTCATGTCAGTTGATATAATTCATGTCAGGTCAGGCATTGTTTGCTTGTTACCGGATAACCATGAAAACCGGTACTACCTGTCTCATGGGTCGGGCCGTTGGCGACTCAACCGGCAACCCCGCCCTTCCGAGGGTGTGGAGGGTGAAATTGAGCATCCTGGCAGAACTAAAAATAATATCTGTCACAGGTCTGTGGTGGACCACCACTGGACATCCTGACAGATAAGCAAATCTGTCGCAAGGTCTGTGGTGGACTTTTACCAGTCGGTGCATTGTGACATGCACTACACAAAGAGCAGAGATAAACAAACCTAATTGTCCACCAGATATATAGAGTGATATAGACCAAATGAAGTACGTGGCGATAATGCACCTGTAAGCTGGTTGCCAACTGCCAGTCAAATCTAAAAGAAGTCACTGGAACAGATACTGGAGTCAGTTTGTCTTGGTCTGTCCTTGCCACTGGTAATACCTCTATCCGCCAAGAATGTGCTGCTAATTCAGCAAAAGCTAGGGGTACTCAAATACTTTGCAAGCAGTTTCATGAAATGGTCAGTCAGAGAGCAACTCATACCGGCTCAGACACCGCCTGGGTTAACACGGTCAGGAGTTCCTGGCAGCGGAGGGCGAAGGACAGAGCTGCGTGGAGGAATCTGATCAGACCTAAATGAAACAGTCATTGTCACCCCCGACAGAGTGCTATGATGATGATGATGATGATGATATTGACATGTTTGCAGGACTCAGGGGACAAAAGACAGAATCGAGGAGGTAAATTTAACCTTTTATTACCCAGTGAGTGATGAATGCGTGTGTGAAGGTGTAGTGTGTGAGCATATAGCGTGTAGTGAAGTGCAGGACTCGTGCTGGGGCTGAGCAGGTCTGAGCTTCGCCTGGCAACCCTAAGAACACAGAGCAGAGAGGTTAGCGCTGCACCAGTATAGGGAGATGTGACAAGAGACTGCTGCTTACTTTGCAGGTGGTGATGCAGAGCTTCTGCTTGCCTGACTGGTGGCTGCCAGGGAGTGAGCGTCCTGCTCGGAGCTGTGAGGCGGAGAGGCGACTCTGACGCCGGGGAGACGCTGAGCTTCCACCAGGAAGAGGGGGTCCGCCGCCTGGGGGACCACCTGTGCACAGGGGAGATTATCTTGACAAGGTGCTGTAAGTGAGAGGAGCGCTTACGTGCGTTGCCGTGTTGCTCTTCTGTGGCCGTAGTTTCAGAACGAGGACAGGCGATGTGCCTTCCTGAGTGTGGCAGACGTCTCCGTGCTGAGTTGCAGGCCAGGCTGGCTTTTAAGGGCTGCTGCTGATTAATCACAGGTGTGTGCACAGCTGGAGCAGGTGCAGGCCCTACGGGCACCATAACAGTACTCTCCCCTCTAGAGGTGCCTCCTGGCACCTGTCCAATCTTACCTGGGTGCATCCGGTGGAAGTCGCGGATGAGTTGTTTATCCAGGATCAGCGACGGACGCACCCAGGATCTATCCTCCGGGCCGAAACCTTCCCAATCCACCAAGTACTGAAGACCCTGACCCCGCCGTCGGACATCCAGGATGGCAGTGACTTCCCATGCCGGGTGGTCATCGATCATCCTTGGTGGGGGGGAGGTGCGGGGGGGGGGGCAGAGAGGGCTGGAGACGACGGGCTTGACCTGAGACACGTGGAAAGTGGGACAGATGCGGAGGGAGCGGGGGGAGCTAGGCGAACAGCATCAGGGTTAATAATGCGGTCAATGGTGTATGGCCCGATGAAGCGCTTGGACAACTTGCGCTTCTCGGCCTTTAAATTAATATTACGGGAAGAAAGCCATACCTGTTGCCCCACCTCATACTTAGGGGCCAGTCTCCTATGGCGGTTGGCCGTCTTCTTATTGCGCTCCGTGGTCCGGAGGAGAGCTCAGCGGGTGATGGACCAGAGCCGGCGGCAGCGCCTGACATGGGCGACAACAGAAGGCACCGCCACCTCCCTCTCCTCCTCCGGAAACAGGGGAGGATCATACCCCAGGGACGCCCTGAAGGGGGACATCCCGATCACCGAAAAAACCGTGCAGTTGTGGGCGTATTCAATCCAGGGTAGGTGGCTACTCCCTGAGGAGGGACTGGATGAGATGACGCACCGCAGAGCGGCCTCCAGCTCCTGGTTCGTCCGTTCGCACTGCCCATTACTTTGCGGATGGTAACCAGAGGACAGGCTCACCGTCGTCCCTATCGCCTGGCAGAACGCCCTCCACACCTGAGAGACGAACTGCAGACCCCGGTCCGAGACGATGTCAGCGGGGATTCCATGGAGGCGGATGACGTGTTGGACCAGCAAATCCGCAGTCTCAGATGCTGTCAGCAACTCCCGGAGAGGCACAAAATGGGCTGCCTTGGAAAAACGATCAACCACGGTCAGGACAGTCGTGCACTGGTTAGATGGTGGAAGACCCGTCACAAAAGTCCAGCACGATGTGCGACCAGGGACGACCCGAAACCGGGAGGGGGTGGAGCAGACCGGCCGGAGGAGAGGAGGAGGACTTCCCAGTGGTGCACTGAGCGCAGGCCCGGACGTAATCACCAACGTCCTTCCGCAGACACGGCCACCAAAATGCCCTTTGGAGAAGCCCGACTGTGCACGAAATCCCAGGGTGGCATGCCAACTTCGAGGTGTGGACCCAGTGGATGACCTCACCCCGGACTGACGTGGGGACGAACAACTGGCCTGGGGGGCCACCGCCTGGATCGGGCTCAGCTTCCTGCGCCTTCACCACCTTCTCCCGAATGTCCCATCGGAGAGCGCCCACGATGCTGGATGAGGGAAGGATGGTTTGCTCCTGGTCCTCGGAGGTCTCCACCGAGAACTGCCTGGAGAGGGCGTCCGGTTTGGTGTTCTTCTCTCCGGGGCGGTAGGTGATGGTAAAATTGAACCGGCCGAAGAAGAGGGACCAGCGAGCCTGGCGTGAGTTCAATCGCTTCGCTGTCCTTAAGTACTCCAGATTCTTGTGGTCGGTCCAAACCACGAATGGCTGGGCAGCACCCTCCAGCCAATGGCGCCACTCTTCCAGCGCCAGCTTCACAGCCAACAGCTCCCTGTCACCAATGTTGTAATTCCTCTCAGCAGGGGACAGGCGGCGAGAAAAAAAAGCACAGGGGCGAATCACCCAGTCCGTCGGAGAGCGCTGGGAGAGAAATGCCCCCACCCCGGAGTCCGATGCGTCCACCTCAACCAGACATTGGAGAGCCGGATCCACCTGTGTCAGGACGCGGGAGGATGAGAATTCCCTCTTGAGGGTGTTGAATGCCGTCACGGCCTCCTCAGTCCAGCGGAAAGGGACCCTCGGGGACGTGAGATCGGTCAGTGGACGGGCCACCAGGCTGTACTTGGGCACGAAGCGGCGGTAGAAATTAGCAAACCCAAGGAATTGCCACACCTGCTTCCTGGATGTGGGGGTGGGCCACTCCACCACCGCCTTGACCTTGACCAGATCAGGGAGAATCTGATTGTGAGCGACAATGAACCCGAGGAAAGACGTCATCTGGGTATGGAACTCACATTTTTCCGCCTTCACAAACAATTGATTCTCCAGAAGCCGCTGGAGGACCCACCTCACGTGTGCCCGGTGCTCCTCAAGCGAACGGGAGAAGATGAGGATGTCGTCTAAATATACAAAAACGAAGGCCCCCAGAAAGTCCCGGAGAACGTCGTTGATCAGACGTTGGAAGACGGCCGGAGCGTTGGTCAGCCCAAATGGCATCACCAGATATCCAAAGTGGCCGCTTGGGGTCCGGAATCCCGTCTTCCATTCATCCCCTTCCCTGTGCCGCACGAGATGATATGCATTGCAAAGGTCCAGTTTGGTGAACCACGAGGCCCCCTGGAGAGAGTCGAAGGCAGCATCCATAAGGGGTAGGGTATATTTATCTTTGATAGTAATGTCATTAAGCCCTCTGAAATCGATGCAGGGTCATAGGGAGCCGTCCTTTATTCCCACGAAGAAGAATCCCGCCACCACTGCCGACGATGATGGACAAATGATCCCCGAGCTGAGCGACTCCTTGATGTAAGTGTCCATCGCTTCCCGCTCCGGGGCCGACAGGCTATACAGGCGGCTCGCCGGGAGCGGAGCACCAGCCCGGAGATTAATTGCACAGTCGTAGGGGCGGTGGGGGGGGAGAGACAGTGCCTGTGACTTACTAAACACCCTCCCTAGGTCATGATACTCTACTGGTACCTTGGACAGATCCGGGGGCGGGGACGTGGGCGGGGCCATAGACACAGATGGGGCGCAGGCTGCGGACTGCAGGCACGCACTGAGACAGAACGTACTCCACGAAGCAATGCTCCCTGTCTGCCAATCAAAGGACGGGTTGTGTAACCGCAACCAGAGGTAGCCCAGGATGATCGGGGAAGTGGACGAAGGCAGCACCAGGAAACACAGGTCCTCCCGATGATTCCCAGAAACGATTACTGACACCGGCACAGTCTTTTGGGAGATGGCAGTCAAAGGGGCTTTAGATAAGGCAATGAGCTTGAGCGGGGGCTGGAGAGCTTGGCATGGGAGCCCCAGCTGGGTTGCCAGGTCTCTTGATATGAAGCTCTGCTCAGCTCCTGAGTCAATCAGTGCATGCGTGGAATGTTCAGTGTGCTTTTAAATAATGCGTATAGGCACGAGACAACAAGTGAGGGTTTTTGGCTGAGAAGCGTCCGTGAGTCCCCGTACTGCGACCCACGGACCTCCTCTTTTAACTGACTTGTGCAATCAGCTAATTCATGTGAGCCGCTGCCGCAGTAATAGCATAACCCCAGCTCCTTGTGGCGCTGTTTCTCTGCAGGAGGAATCTTAGAGCGCCCTATTACCATATCCTCCTCCCCCGGAAGTTGCTCCGGAGGAGGCAGAGCCAGCTCCGAGGTCTGAGGGACGCGAAAGGGCTGCGCGCCCGAGCGGCTAGAAGCCCTCCGCTCGGCAGTACGTTCCCTCAGCCTGTTGTCCAAGCTGATGGTGAGTGAAATAAGTTCATGAAACCTCTCAGATTTGTCCCGTGTGGCTAACTCATCCCTTAGAGTCGGGCTTAAGCTACGGAGAAATATGCTACATAAGGCTGTGTCCTCCCACCCGACCTCGGCGGCTATGACCCGAAAATCCACTGCGTAATCCGCAGCGGACCTCCCGCCCTGACGAAGATTAAGCAGCCGGTCTGTTACTACTGCGTCCCGGTCGGTATGATCAAAAACCTCAGTGAAATCAGCTAGGAATTGTTGGTAAGACAGTGTAGCATAGCTAGGTTTCGCCGTAACGGCATACGCCCAAGCTAGCGCCCTTCCCTCTAACAAGTTAGTGACATAGCCAATTTTGCTGTGGTCTGTGGGGAAGTCCCCTGGAACTTGGTGGAAAACCGTCTTGCACTGAAGGATAAACCCCCGGGCCTCCCCGAGCTTACCACTAAAGCGAGCAGGCGTGAGACGGGGCGACCGGGCTGAACCCGTTTGGCTAAGAGAGGAGTTAGCGGGGCCTGAAGGAGCCCCGGAAGCCGGTGGAAAAGCCTGCTGCCCTTCCAGGCAATCCAACCGGCTGTTAATTTGAGTCAACTGGGCTAGGATAACATTTTGCTGGTAAATAACTTGCTCGACTCGAGCGTCTAAGGTGTTGAGTCGGCGTGGAAGCACGCTGTCCGCTGGGTCAGTTTGACAGAGACGTACTGACATGTTTGCAGGACCCAGGGGACAAAAGACAGACTCGAGGAGGTAAAGTTAACCTTTTATTACCCAGTGAGTGATGTATGCGTGTGTGAAGGTGTAGTGTGTGAGCGTGTAGCGTGTAGTGAAGTGCAGGACTCGTGCTGGGGTTGAGCAGGTCTGAGCTTCGCCTGGCAACCCTAAGAACACAGAGCAGAGAGGTCAGTGCTGCACCAGTATAGGAAGATGTGACAAGAGACTGTTGCTTACTTTGCAGATGGTGATGCAATTAATCACAGGTGTGTGCGCAGCTGGAGCAGGTGCAGGCCCTACGGGCGCCATAACAGATATAAACAATAACCAACATCAATTTAGTTTGTTAATAACATTAGCAACAATAGTTTGTTTTACTCGTGTTTAAGGTGCATTGGCTTATGGGTAATCTTCTTGTGAAGTGATGTGCGGTTGTTCACTTCTTTCCTGCTCAGTTCTCAGTTCCCTTTAAACTGAAGACCGTTCGCTCCCTTAGGTTTGGAATCTCATTTAATATGGCGGATACCCTGTGCAGTCCTCTTCAGAGTACACTATTGGGCGATCGGAACGCACCTTTGGTGAGACCAAGGTGGACAGTTTGCTTTATTAAGTTTGATCTTAAGCAATTCATTTAATCCACTCTTTAGAAAGTGCAAATATTTTCATCCAAATTGTAGAATTTCATCAGTTATCACGTCTCCATCCAGGATTTCTTAGGTCCATATCCAAAATTTGCATGATTTTCACTGTTGGAAAGGCATCACATGACAGCATGGTGGCTGTAAAGGGGGCAGTAAAATCTTTTTGCATCTCCAGCTACGAGCTCATATATGGTGGTTTCAGTACCTAATCCTAAGAAAGTGTTCCTTTAATGTCTGAACCTAAAGGTAAAATTAAAATGAAATGTGCAAGTGGAAAAGAAAACAAAACAATGCATGTATGTTTGCACTGGCATGTAGACTAAAGCTTTAAAAAAGCAAGTGTAGTATTACAAAAATAGTCCCTTTCCTCATTCATCCTTCATGTATGTTTTTAAGTGAAAGAGTTCACCATGCCAAAACTGAACTGGTGTTCAGATCAGCTGTTTTTCAACTGTGACAAACAGCCCCAAATCTCCAAACTGGGAAAGAGCAAGCAGCAGGGATGGGTTACAGAGAACCCAACCGTCTGAACTGAAGTGCAAATAGTTGACAGAGTAAAGAGATACTCTAAATCACTGCACCAATGAAGTCAAGCAGGCCTGGGAGTGACAATGCTTCCATGTTCTCGCTCTTTTGGAAGAAAGCCACCTTAAGTCTTCAGATTTTGTGCTATTCATGGTATTTGTCTTACGGGGTATAAACTAAGGCTCGATATACAGTGGGGTAAAAAAGTATTTAGTCAACCACCAATTGTGCAAGTTCTCCCACTTAAAAGATGAGAGAGGTCTCCAATTTTCATCATAGGTATACCTCAACTATGAGAGACAAAATGAGAAAAAAAAATCCAGAAAATCACATTGTCTGATGTTTAAAGAATTTATTTGCAAATTATGGTGGAAAATAAGTATTTGGTCAATAACAAAAGTTCATCTCAATACTTTTGTACTCAATACTCTTCTTCTTCCGGCTTTAAGAGAGAGCAGACGCATTTCTTCTCCTCTCCTCCTCCGCCTCCCTTGACTGATCCCAGCTTGCTGTGTCCTGTCTGTGTCTCGCTCTCCTTCTCGCTGATCTCAATCCAAACGGAAAATTATGGAATTGGTGAGCTGGGCTTTAAATGCAATTGACACCACTTTTTCAAACAGAAAATCGGGCCCGGGGGAGCCCAGGTGTGTGAGAGACTCATGGGACAATTGGAAACTCATGTGTCTGTGTAATTCGATTGAGGATGTGGAAGACATCTACCTGTTTGGCTTTATGATCACAGGATTTCTGCTGTTTGGCTTTGGAGTTTTCCTGGTGTATCGGAAATTAAAGAAGCTGGAAAGAGCTAATCAAAATGCGGACCCGGCGAAGCTCCTTCAACAATTCGACCAGCTGGGGAGAGCACTGATAGCGGCAAATGGTGAACTCAATCGGAAGGTGGGAAACATCTCGGAGTCGCTGGGTGCTCTCCAGGGAATGATTTTAAAGCCTGTGAATGTTAATGTAAATTGTGATGCACAGAATCGCATGAGAGATGAAATTTCTATGCTCTAAGTCAGGGGTGTCAAACTCATTCCATGGAGGGCCAAGACCCTGCAGGTTTTACTTCCACCCAGTCTCTTCAGCAGGTGTTTTCACTGATCAGCAATCAGTGGGAAGAAATTCAGAGAAAACACCTGTTGAAGCCACTGGGTGGAGGTAAAACCTGCAGGGTCTTGGCCCTCCATGGAATGAGTTTGACACCCGTGCTCTAAGTGAACTGTGCTCATCAGGCCTTGATTCGGCGTCCTTGGGAGAACTCATTCCTCCAGGAGAAGAGATAAAGCAGAAGGGAGTTTTGGCTTCTCTCTAACCCAAACAATTGCTGATGTGCAGCAATCTGAACTCTCCAAGGACAGCGTCATGTGACTAACATGGAATTTTACCATCTGGCATGCACTGAAATGTGGACATGTTATCTATGTTTTAGAACACCAAGGACATAACATCTAGCCGTTGCCTAGGAGAGGATTTTTGTTGTCCACCAGTAACTGATACTTCACACACTGCATTCACACTGATATCACATGACTGACATACACACACTGGTCTCTCTCTTGCTTTGTTAATGTGTGGATCTGTATTGTCTGCTAAGTGTGCAATTAGAGGTTTTTTTTCTATGTGATCACAATCTTGCTCACTCGAGCTATATTTTGATAACTATGTTTTTTCTCTCCGCCCAATGTGTCACCCCCTCCCCCTCCCCCTCTTTACCCCCCACTGTATGAGGCGCCTGTATGGCTGCCGCGTAATTAGGGAGCGCTTAACATGAGCGCACCTTAGTGATAAGTAAAATTCCTTGTATGTGTAAGCATACTTGGCAATAAAGTTGATTCTGATTCTGATTCTGATATACCCTTTGTTGGCAATGACAGAGGTCAAACGTTTTCTGTAAGTCTTCACAAGGTTTTCACACACTGTTGCTGGTATTTTGGCCCATTCCTCCATGCAGATCTCCTCTAGAGCAGTGATGTTTTGGGGCTGTCGCTGGGCAACACAGACTTTCAACTCCCTCCAAAGATTTTCTATGTGGTTGAGATCTGGAGACTGGCTAGGCCACTCCAGGACCTTGAAATGCTTCTTACGAAGCCACTCCTTTGTTACCTGGGCAGTGTGTTTGGGATCATTGTCATGCTGAAAGACCCAGCCACGTTTCATCTTCAAAGCCCTTGCTGATGGAAGGAGGTTTTCACTCAAAATCTCACGATACATGGCCCCATTCATTCTTTCCTTTACACGGATCAGTCGTCCCGGTCCCTTTGCAGAAAAACAGCCCCAAAGCATAATGTTTCCACCCCCATGCTTCACAGTAGGTATGGTGTTCTTTGGACGCAACTCAGGATTCTTTCTTCTCCAAACACGACAAGTTAAGTTTTTAATCAAAAAGTTCTAGTTTGGTTTCATCTGACCATATGACATTCTCCCAGTCCTCTTCTGGATCATCCAAATGCTCTCTAACAAACTTCAGATGGGCCTGGACATGTACTGGCTTAAGCAGGGGGACACGTCTGGCACTGCAGGATTTGAGTCCCTGGCGGCGTAGTGTGTTACTGATGGTAGCCTTTGTTACTTTGGTCCCAGCTTTCTGCAGGTCATTCACTAGGTCCCTCCGTGTGGTTCTGGGATTTTTGCTCACCGTTCTCGTGATCATTTTGACCCCACGGGGTGAGATCTTGCGTGGAGCCCCAGATCAAGGGAGATTATCAGTGGTCTTGTATGTCTTCCATTTTCTAATAATTGCTCCCACAGTTGATTTCTTCACACCAAACTGCTTACCTATTGCAGATTCAGTCTTCCCAGCCTGGTGCAGGTCTACAATTTTGTTTCTGGTGTCCTTTGACAGCTCTTTGGTCTTGGCCATAGTGGAGTTTGGAGTCTGACTGTTTGAGGTTGTGGACAGGTGTCTTTTAATACTGATAACGAGTTCAAACAGGTGCCATTAATACAGGTAACGAGTGGAGGACAGAGGAGCCTCTTAAAGAAGAAGTTACAGATCTGTGAGAGCCAGAAATCTTGCTTGTTTGTAGGTGACCAAATACTTATTTTCCACCATAATTTGCAAATAAATTCTTTAAAAATCAGACAATGTGATTTTCTGGATTTTTTTTTTCCTCATTTTGTCTCTCATAGTTGAGGTATACCTATGATGAAAATTGGAGACCTCTCTTATCTTTTAAGTGGGAGAACTTGCACAATTGGTGGCTGACTAAATACTTTTTTGCCCCACTGTATGTTAACAGGTATTGCTCTAAAACAGGGGTCTCCAACCTGGGGCTCCTGGGACATTCAGGCTTCTGTGGGGAATTTTGTAATTTCACTTCTTAATTGGTCAAAAGATTTGGAAATAATTTGCTGTTGTTGTGCATGGGTGCAAGGGTGCCTACAGAACACATGCACAACAATGACAAATTATTTGCAAATCTTTGGACCAATTATTAAGCGAAATTAGAAAATTTCCCACAGAAACCTGAATGTTCCAGGAGCCCCAGGTTGGAAACCCCTGCTCTAAAATATGAGCTGCGTCAGATGGCGGTGGTATTTTATTAGCTTCTTTTGCAGTTAGTGGCTAAAAAACTCTAAACAACCAGGTATAAAAAAAATAAAAGCTCCATGTTTTAAACAAGGTACAGTAACATACCTTGTCTTTTAGGCTATTCAGCTTAGTTTTTAAAGCTTCTTTATAACTATGGGGTAATAAGACAACAAATAAATACTACTGTATGCATGTAATCAGCAGCCCACATAACGGTCATATTAGCTCATTTTTTGTTTTACTGAAAACAATGGACTATATATAAAAGATGGATAACATCCTATATTGGTTTCTGAACGCAGAACTCTCAATAGTAGTATTGTAGCCACAGTGTTTTTTAAAGCAACACTATGTAAGATTTTTACAAAATAGTTATTCCAAAATCATTTTAATTATACCTTAAGTTTTGATCAGGCAAATGCCACTTACATTACTGCCTGAGTGAACCTGCATCATCTGCAACAATGCTATGCACTGTACCTTCAATGTGCCTGGTAGGAACACTGAAAAGACATGTTTTATGGTCCATGTCCTATTAGCCAAGCATAGGGCATGACTTTAGCCATCAAGTAAAGCACCATGTGAGTTATTATTGGGATTCAAGCTATGAAACATGCAAATTGTAATCTTTTCAGCGTTCCTACTAAGGACAGGAAAGTTACACAGTGTTACTTTAAAGTCATAGTGTTACATATGAGAACTGTGTCTTGGGGTTTGCCGTAGGCCAGCCAAGGGGTTGGGGTGATGACGTCAAGCGGGCTACGGCTGGAGTATACAGTATATTGTGTTGTGTGCATGAATAAAGGGAGTTCAGTGTTCAGCAGAGACAAGCTCTCGCCTCACTTATTTCAGACATAACATTTGGCAACAAAGAAAAAAGGGCGCGTGCGTCAGGGAGCTACCTCCATTTCTTCAGTCCCCGGGCAAACCGGCTATACCGTGGGCCCACTGGAGGGGCATTTTTAATGTGTATGTGGCTGCAGCCGGCCTGGCTGACGGTAGCGAGGAGAGATGGAGGAGCTTGTTGGTCCAACACCTCGGTGTAGACGGACAGCGAATATTTTTTGGACTGTGCGGCAGCGTTTCACTGGAAAGCGGGTTAGAACTGATGGAAAGTACCTTCGGAGACCACTCCACCATCACTGAGCGGAGGTACAACTTTTTTGACCGCCAACAGCGAACGGGTGAGTCCACTCAATCTTTCATTACGGAGCTCTGCAGCCTAGCAAAGGAGTGTGCTTTCAGGCCTATGGAGGAGGAGCTAGTCCGAGACAAGCTAGCCCACAGCACCAACAATGTGTGACTAAAGAATACGCTAAGGCTACCCAGAAACGCTCTCTCGCTTGAACACGTGTTGGACATGGTTAGACAGAGGGAATCCACAATGCTGAGGAACATGCCAGCGTTAGCTGACAAGGATTCGGCTAACCACATTTTCCCGCCGAGCAAGGGGGTTAGCATGCTAGCTAAGCCTCGGGGGTGGATTTGCAAGAAGAGGCGGACGAAGGCGCGGGACAGGGCCCACACTGTCACTGCTAGCCCGTTGGCGGCAGAGCCCAACGACACCAGACGTGTGTGTGTGGCGTGTATGGGAAAGGGGCCGTTGAAGTGGTATGTGCTTAAACTGGATGGAGTTGACATGCCTCTTATGGTGGACTCAGGGGCCGGCAGGTCTATCCTGTGCATGGCCACGATGAGGAGACTGTTTCCCAGGAAAACCATCAATGCTGGGGCAGTGAAGTTGTTTGGCTACGGCCATGCAGAAATTGAAATGGTGGGTAAGGCCAACTTCTCGGTGACATGTGGGTTGAAGACGGTGCCCAGTTTCACGTTCCAGGTAGCGTGCTGGGGGGAGGACCTGCTGGGAATAAACCTGCTTGGTGACTGGACCCGGAGGGCTTGACAGTGCTAACGGTGTACCCCGATTGGCACCTCCGATGGCCGGCGTTGTTTAAGGGCGTGGGATGTATCAGGGTGTTCGATCACTGCCCGCTCATTGATACGAACGTGGCGATAAAGATCCAGTCACTACGGTGGCTTCCCCTCGCACTGCAGGATGATGTCACAGCAGAATTGTCTAAACTACTGGAGGCTGGTATCATTGAGAGGATGGATGCCTCGCCTTGGATATCCATCATTGTGGTGGTCAAGAAGAAATCGGGGGGCATCAGACCATGCATAGACCTCAGGATGGTGAACAAGGCCATTATCCCGGACAAATACCCACTTCCGACTATGGAGGAGCTCACAGCAATGTTCAGTGAGTCACAGGTATTCATGAAGCTGGACCTTCGCCATGGTTACCTGCAGGTGCCCCTTCACCCTGCCAGCAGAAACCTGACAGTGTTTGTGACCCAAATGGGAGTCTTTAGGTACACCCAGATGCCGTTTGGCCTGAGCTCAGCACCCAGCTGTTTCCAGAAGATTATGTCAACGATCCTGGCCAGTTTCAAGGGCATGGTAGCATATTTGGACGACATTGTGGTGCATGGTGCATCACGGGGGAGGAACACGATGAGCGGTTGGAACGGGCCCTGGAGGTACTACGAGAGCACGGAGTCACTTTGAATGGTGAAAAATGCATCTTCGCAGCAGACTCCATAGAGTTTGTGGGGTTCCGGCTGACCGGGTGGGGGCTACAGCCTCTACATTCGAACATGGAGGCAGTCTTACATCTTCCGGAACCTTCAACGCCCACGCAGATTTCCTCGTTTCTGGGAATGGTAAACTTTTATGGACGTTTCCTTCCCCACTACTCAGAGACGATTAAACCCCTCCGGACCCTGTTGAAGCAGGATGCACCATGGGAGTAGACTCCAGCCTGCTTGGTGGCGGTTGCTAAACTGAAACGCCAACTCACCTCTCCTCCAGTGTTGGCCCATTTTGACCCTAACCATCCGACTATCGTGACCTGTGATGCTTCTGGCTCGGCAGTCGGGGCAGTGATATCCCAGGTGCAAGACGGCACGGAACCCTCGGTGGTGTTCGCATCAAGACCCCTCTCAGCAGCTGAGCAAAAATATGCTGTGGGTGAGAGGAAGGTGCTGGCCTGCATCTGGGCGTGTGAGCGGTGGCTTATTTATCTCTACAGGTGCCATTTTACCCTGAGGACGGACCATCAAGCGTTCACGACTCTGCTGGAGACGTCGGGTTCGGGACACAGTCTTTTAAAGATCCATAGGTGGACAGAACGGCTGAGGGCCTACAATTTCACCACCCAGTTCACCCCTGGCAAAGAGAACATTGTGGCGGATCCACTGTCCCGTGCCATGGGCAACTCCGTGTTATTGGATGGCGATGGTGACGACGACCCAACGGAGGCGGATCTAGTTAATGCACTGCACGAGACCCTCCGGGATATAGTGTCCCCCCAGGAGCTTTGGGTGGAATCGGAATGTGACCCCGTGCTTGCGCAACTACGCTCAATGATTGGGGGGTTGGCCCGCAAAGGGGAAGGGTGAGTTGGCACCCTTTCACAGAGTCAAAGATGAACTGAGCTGCTGGGACAAGGTGTGTGTAGCAAGGGGGCACTGCACCTTGATCCCGTCGTCCCTGAGGTCGTGTGTCCTGACGACACTTCATAAGAGCCATTTGGGCGTGGTCAGGGTGAAGCAACGCAGCAGGGATTCAGTCTGGTGGCCGGGTATCGATAAGGACAATGAGACCATGGTGAAACACTGTGTCCCATGTTTGGAGAGTGGGAAGACCGGCGGGCCACCACCCCCACCCCTGTGGCTGGTGTCATACCCCAAGGGCCCTTGGAGACACGTGCAGCTGGACATCTGCGACAAGCTATATGCAGCACCTGCGAACAGTTGGTTCTTGCTCGTGGCCTATGACTTATTTTCAAAGTGGCCAGAGGTGCTGCCAACAAACTCGGTCACAACGGAGGTGGTCACGAGTTTCCTTTCATCCCTGTTCGCTAGGTGGGGAATACCGAGCACGATCACAATGGACAATGGCCTGCAGTTCACCTCTGGGGCGTTCGAGGAGTTCTTGAGCAGTAAGGTTGTGGAGCATATCAAGACCGCGTTTTACCATCCTCAAGCCAACGGGGGCGACGAGCGGTTTATCAAAATGCTGAAGAATGGACTGAGAGCTCATTTGGCGGATGGCTTCGCATTCCCAGATGCCATACAAAGCACACTGCTCCACTACAGGGCGACAGCCCACGCCACGGCGGGCTGTTCTCCAGCGTCTCCCATGCTGGGGCATGAAATGCTTCTGCCTGTGGATCGACTGAGGCTGCCCACGACTCACCCTCCAAGAAGTGCAGACTCTATGCAGGACTGCATCACTGAACAGCAACAGAAAATGAAATATCGGTTTGACAGGAAGCACAGAGCGAGAGTCTACGGACTGAAGGTGTCGGACCGGGTGTGGATCAGACACCCTAACAGCACCCATAAGCTACAGCCACTATGGACAGGGCCCCTGCGGATCGTGAGGCAGCGGGGCCAGGACACATTTGAGCTTGCAGACGGATCACGGTGGCACTCCAGCAGACTTAGGAGGTCATCACCAGAGCAGAAGAATGGAGCTGCAGCGGGGCAGTCTGATGTGTGCTGGGACTGGGGGGTCCGGGATGGTGAGGGCTCCCAGGCGAGGCCGACGGTGCCCAGTGCAGAGTCCCCTCCTAGGGGACGCCCAGCTAGAGTTCGTCAGAGGCAAGGTACCTGGAGGACTATGTGTTGAGGACTGCAATATTTGATGCCTGTTGGGACTAAGCGGCAGAATAATATGCTCCAACAAGGTGGGGGCATTCTGGCAGTCTACCCAGACGCTCGTTTAATTGACCTGGTTAGAGTTTATATATATATATATATATACGTATATACTGTATATATACACACACTACCGTTCAAAAGTTTGGGGTCACCCAGACAATTATTTTGTGTTTTCCATGAAAAGTCACACTTATTTACCACCATCAGTTGTAAAATGAATAGAAAATATAGTCAAGCAATGACAAGGTTAGAAATAATGATTTGTATTTGAAATAATATTTTTTTCATTGAAACTTTGCTTTCGTCAAAGAATCCTCCATTTGCAGCAATTACAGCATTGCAGACCTAACATGATTGCACAAGGGTTTTCTAATCATCCATTAGCCTTCTGACGCAATGAGCAAACACATTGTACCATTAGAACACCGGAGTGATAGTTGCTGGAAATGGGCCTCTATACACCTATGTAGATATTGCACCAAAAACCAGACATTTGCAGCTATAATAGTCATTTACCACATTAGCAATGTATAGAGTGTATTTCTGATTAGTTTAAAGTTATCTTCATTGAAAAAAAGTGCTTTTCTTTCAAAAATAAGGAAATTTCTAAGTGACCCCAAACTTTTGAACGGTAGTGTATATATAATATATATATATAAAAAAAAGTTGATGGGGATGTTAACATTATTGATAACGTGTTCATTGGTTCATTCGAAAAGGGGGGTGGGGGTGGATTCTGGGACTTTGTGAAGGGGGGGGGGGTGTGTTACATATGAGAATTGTGTCTTGGGGTTTGCCATAGGCCAGCCGAGGGGTTGGGGTGATGACGTCAGGCGGGCTACAGCTGGAGTATATATTGTGTTGTGTGCATGAATAAAGGGAGTTCAGCATTCAGTAGACAGACGTTCTCGCCTCACTTATTTCAGACATAACACAGCAATTAAATTCAGAGGAAAACATGGAGTAGAAAGCCCTGGAGCATGGAAATTCTCAAAAAGAAAAAATGCACAAAAACCACAAACAGTGGAGAAATTTGATTTACTGAAATGAATTATCTGCAATTTTTAGTATTTCTTTGTTAGCTTCCTTTTGTAGCTCTAGAGGAATGGTTACTACAATGCAGCTATTAAAGTTACAAAAGCTAAATGCTAACATCACTGTGATTAAAAAAAAAAAAAAACAAGACCCACAATGTCAGAGCTAACACGCTTTGCTTTTGAAGGAAGATTTTCCAGATTTGCTGTTGTACTTTAGTACATTAGTACAGAACTATTTGCAAATTACTTCACAAATATAAGCTGATAATGTGACTCTACTAATTCCATGTGGACCATAAATATTTGTTAAAAAAAAAAAAGCATGCTGTAGACTACCACAGAAAACTGCTTTATGAGTATGGGGATTGGGTGTGTGTGTGAATCATTCTGAATCATCTGGGAGGGAGGCCCATTATTCTAAAACTGAAACAACCTTTTGTTGCATTTAGGCACTTCAAATGCATTTTATGCACTTATGTTAAAATAAGTAAAGGCTTATTTACAGTATATGGCACTTTTCAACAGTTGTTACAAAGTGCTTCACATTATAAAACATAACAGGCAATTCAATACAACACTTATACCAACCAATATAAAAGAGGCACAAATATATTAGCTTAAAAGCACTTTGAATAAAGAAGAGATTTAACCCCCCACCCCGCCAAAAAAAAAAAAAAAATTGCTGACGTGACCTCCAGGGGGAAATTGTTCCACAACCTGGGACCCAAAACTGCAAATGCACAGTGACCTCGTGTCTTTAGCCGTGAGGGCAGCGCAACGAGTACACCTTGGTCGGATGGCCTGAGGGGCCTCGCAGTAGTATACAGTGTTAGGAGTTCTGTAATGCATTCTGGAGCAAGATTTTTCAGAGCTTTCTCGATAAGGATGATTTTAAATTGTATTCCAAAATTGACTGGTAGCCAGTGAAGCGAATACATAATTGGAGTGATATGGGAACAGACTGGGGGTTTTGTGCGTAACCTTGCTGCAGAATTCTGGATCAGCTGTAGACGACTGATGGCATCTTGACTGAGACATGAATACTGAGCACTACAGTAATCTAGATGTGATGATACAAAGGCATGGATGACAGGTAGTAAGACAGCAGTGGGCATATTTTGGAAATATTTCTTAATTAGAAGAGTAACAGGACTGAATAAAAGCGTTGATTTGTCAAATTTCACTTTTTGATCAAAAACAACACTGAGATTTTTGGAGCAGGCCGTTATGTTGGAAGCTAATGAATCGAGGTGTTGACCGATGTGACTGGAGACTTGGTCAAGGACAAGAAAGATAATTTCTGTTTTATTGTAGTTTAGTTGAAGAAAGTTTTGTGACATCCAATCATGGATTTCAATCGGACAGTTGTGAAGAGCAGTTAAGTTATATCTGAGAAATCACTGGGTTTAACTGATAAGTATTGGAAGCGCCAATACAGCTTTTGCAAGCGTGAAGACAGACTGTGGAAGAACCGGCATGTCAGTGAGTGTGAAATGCAAGGTCGACAGAGCTGTGGTGCTGTCTACACTGCTTTACAGAGCAGAGACAAGTAACTAACAAGAAAATCTTGGACAGAACTGGACTACTGCTACGTCTATGTCTACGTCTGTAGTCATGAAGTTTTTTGAGCAACTGGTGTCTCAGCACATCAGGGACTGCCTTCCCCCCTCCTTCGACCCTCACCAGTTCGCCTACAGAGAGAACTGGTCTACAGAAGAAACCATTGTCACCACTCTCCACAGAGTGCTGAGCCACCTCGAGAACAAAGTAGCTATGTGAAGATGCTCTTTGTAGACTACAGCTCAGCTTTCAACACAATCATCCTGGACATTCTGATCAACAAACTGCACCTCCTCTAGATCCCCCCCCCCACCTGCTCCTGGATAAAAATCTTTCTCACTAACTGTCCACAAACAGTCAGACTTGGCCCCAACCACTCCTCCACACTGTCTCTTAGCACTGGCTCCCCCCAGGGCTGCGTGCTAAGCCCTCTACTGTACTTCCTGTACACCTCTGACTGTATTCCAAACCACCCAACCACCATCATCGTGAAATACGCAGACAACACCACCTTGGTTGGGCTCATCACCAATGACAATGAAAAGGCATACAGGGTGGAGTTAAAGAATCTGCTGCTGTGGTGCCAAGCAAACAACCTGAAACTGAATGTCCAAAAAAACCAAAGAACTCATACTGGACTTCAGGAAGAACAGACAGGACCCCCCCCCCCCCCCAATAAATGGTGACTGCGTGGAAAACATCCCTGCCTTCAGGTTCCTGGACATCCACATCTCCGTTGATCTCTCCTGGACCGTCAACACCAAGGCCCTGGTGAAGAAAGCCCAGCAGCGGTTGCACTTCCTCTGTGTCCTGAGGAAGAACAACCTGGACCAGAAGCTGCTGCTGGCCTTCTATCGCTGCTCAGTGGAGAGCGTGCTCACCTACTGTCTGGGTGTGTGGTACGCCGGCTCCATGGCCGAGAACAGGAAGGCTGTGCAGAGAGTCATCAACACCACCCAAAAAATTATCAGTGGCCCTCTGCCTTCCCTGGAAGACATTTCCAGATCCTCCTGTCTCAGAAGGATCAAGGCCATCACAGGAGACCCCTCACATCCTGCCCACCCCCTGTTTGACCTTCTTCCCTCTGGACAATGGTTCAGATCAATCAGGTCCCACACCTCCAGACTAACAAACAATTTCTTCCCCTGGTCCATCCGAACTGCAGACAATCAGACGCCCCACCCCACTCCCTCCAACACTCACATGCTCAGAACTGAGGACTTTTTATCACAGTAATTCACCTGTCTTTGCACTCCACGCATTCATGTATATTGACCCATCCGTGAAATTACTACTGTGCATATTTTCCATAATCCTTGGGCCATTCTACTCAACTGGGTGTTCAATTGTGTGTCTGCCCTCTGCACTCTTATGTACATAGTTCCACCCGCGTAGCCACTACCATACCCATGTATATTTCCATAATCCTGGGCCATTTTGTATTTTATTTCAGTTGTGTGTTTAATCGTGTGTTCTGTAACCACATTTTATCTAATCCTTCTCTCTTACTCTATTGTGCAGTGGCCTGGTGGAGCACCCACAATTTCGCTGTGCTGTACTACTGTACAAAGCCTATTCTGTTCTATTCTACCTTCCATAGCTGATCTGCTTATACAGATGAACTTGAGATGGCTTGTACATAAGATAAGATAAGATAATGTAAGATAAGATAAGCCTTTATTAGTCCCACAATGGGGAAATTCCAGGATTGCAACAGTACAGGGATAGCAACACTCAGAGCAATAATTAAGAAGATACGAAAAATAAAAATAAGAGCAGTGAATATACATACGTACACATAAATATATAAATATAGACAAAGTGCGGAGCATTGTAGCAAGATGGAATAAACAGCATATCCGTCTACTTAGTTATCCTACATAGTATGAATATGTACCCATACATATTGTCACCCTCCGTAGCGACTGATATTGTCCTAGTTGTATACTGGAGGGGACCATTTGTGTAAGTCTGTTGCGTTCTTTGCATTCAATACTATTAGGTCGTCACGTTTTTTTGCTATCTCTGCGAGCAGCCCTGCTTAGGTTATACAGTCTGACAGCCGTAG
Organism: Pholidichthys leucotaenia; assembly: GCA_020510985.1. Classification (NCBI taxonomy): domain Eukaryota; kingdom Metazoa; phylum Chordata; class Actinopteri; order Cichliformes; family Pholidichthyidae; genus Pholidichthys; species Pholidichthys leucotaenia. Next base: position 59,521,054 of record CM035846.1, on the reverse strand, counting down.
GTAGGAAGGACCTGCGAAACCTCTCGGTTGTGCACCTAGGATGATGTAGTGTACTGCTAAATGAGCTCCTCAGTGCGTTCAGTATGTCCTGCATAGGGTGGGACTCGGACTCCAGCAGAGATGACAGTTTAGCCACCGTCCTTCTCTCTCCCATCTCCTCCACTGGGTCAAGGCGTTGCCCCAGGGCAGATCTAGCTTTCTTGATCAGTTTGTTCAGTCTCTTCCTATCGGCTGCTGTAATGCCGTTGCCCCAGCAGACCACTCCAAAAGCGATGGCTGACGCCACCACTGTGTCGTAGAATGTCTTCAGCAGCGCCCCTTGTACACCAAAAGACCTGAGCCTCCTCAGTAGGAACAGCCTGCGCTGTCCCTTCTTGTAGAGTGCGTCGGTATTGTGTGACCAGTCTAGTTTATTGTTCAGATGAACACCCAGGTACTTGTAGGATGTCACCATCTCAATGTCTGTTTCCTGTATGTTTACTGGTGCTGTGAGGGGTTGTCCTTGCCTGCAGTAGTCCACCACCAGCTCCTTAGTTTTCCTCGCGTTGATCTGGAGACAGTTCCGATGGCACCAGTCCACGAAGTCCTGGATAAGTCCTCTGTACTCAGCTTCATCTCCGTTGGAGATGAGGCCGATGATCGCAGAGTCGTCACAGAACTTCTGTAGATGGCAGTGTGTTGTGTTGTGTGAGAAGTCTGCAGTATAAAGGGTGAACAGGAAGGGAGCCAAAACCGTTCCCTGGGGGGCCCCAGTGCTACCAATGATCGTGTCGGACACACAATCTCGGGTTCTCACAAACTGTGGCCGGCTAGTGAGGTAGTCAAGGATCCATGATGACAGGTGCTGGTCCACCCCTGCGCACAGCAGCTTGTCCTTCAGGATCATCGGTTGGATGGTGTTGAAAGCACTGGAGAAGTCAAAGAACATGATCCTCACCGCATTCCCGGGCTTCTCCAGGTGGGACAGAGAACGGTGAAGGAGGAAGATCACTGCATCCTCCACCCCAATGCCATGCTGGTAGGCGAACTGGAGTGGATCCATCGCTGGTCCCACCAGGGGGCAGAGGTGAGCAAGGAGCAGTCTCTCCAGGGTCTTCATCATGTGAGACGTCAGGGCCACTGGTCTGTAGCTGTTCAGATCTTTGGGGTGGGAAGTCTTTGGTACAGGTACCACACAAGATGTTTTCCACAACTGTGGTACCCTCCCCAGCTTCAGGCTCAGGTTGAAGATGTGCTCCACAATCCCACACAGCTGGTCTGCACAGGACTTGAGGAGCTTCGTGCTGATGCCGTCCGGTCCCAAGGCCTTCCTCGCTTTGATCTTCCTCAGCTCCGTCCTCACCTGGGTCTTAGTGAGGGTCAAGTTGGGGGGCTGTGTGCTAGGAGTCGGGAGGTGATGGTGGAGTGGGGTGTGGACAGCAGGTCTCAATGACTTTAGAGGCAGCAGTGGTTGGTGTGCAGTCGGAGGGGAGGGCGGCTGGTCAAAACTATTAAAAAACAGGTTCAGATTGTTCGCCAACTCCCTGCCCCCAGTGGCCTAGGGGGAGGTATTCTGGAGCCCAGAGATGGTTTTAAGGTTTCTCCAGACCCCGCCGATGTCGCTCTGTTGCAGCTTGTCCTCCATCTTCTTCCTGAAGCTGTCCTTGCCTTCTCTGATCTTCCTCCTCAGCTCCCTCTGTACGGACTTCAGCATCTCCCTGTTCCCCGACCTGAAGATTCTCTTCTTCTCTCTCAGAAGTGTTTTTATCTCAGGGTTGATCCAGGGTTTGGTGTTCGAGCAACACCATATGGTCTTGGTGGGTACGGTGTTGTCCACACAGAAGCTGATGTAGTCCGTGACGGTGTGAGTGAGGCCGTCGATGTCCTCACCATGTGGCTCGCAGAGCTGCTCCCAGGCAGTGGTTTGAAAACAATCCTTTAGAGCGTCCATTGCCTCCTCAGACCATAACTTCACTGTGCGCAAGACCAGAGGTTGTCTGTGTACTAGGGGTTTGTACACCGGCAGGAGATGAACCAAGTTGTGATCCGATCTCCCGAGTGGGGGGAGTGGTGATGAGGTGAGGAGTACGCCTCCTTATTATTTGCATAGAATAAGTCCAGTGTTTTATTGTCTCTAGTGTGGCATGTGACATACCGGGTGAGCGTGGGTAGAATGGGGGACAGTGAAATATGGTTGAAATCACCTGAGATGAAGAGAAGAGCATCTGGGTGTTCTGTCTGCAGCCTGCCAGTTACTGAGAGGATGACGTCACGTGCTGTCCCAGCGTTCGCTGTCGGATTTGCATAAATAACAATGCAGATCATGTGTGAGTATTCCCTCGGGAGATAGGTAGGCCGCATGCTAACAGCTAGCAACTCGATGTCTTTGCTACAGTGCTGTTCCTTAACCGTGATATGCCCCAGTCTGCACCAGTTGTTAATGACATACATTATCACTCCCCCGCCTCTTCCTTCCCACTGTCTGGTGTCCGGTCTGCCTGTATTGCGTGGAAACCCTCCAGTTTGATGTTAGCATCTGTTGCTAGTTCTGTTAGCCACATCTCGGTAAACAACAACAGGCTACTCTCTCTGTACATGCTCTCGTAGCGGGAGATAGCCGCTAGCTCATCAGTTTTATTGAGTAGCGATCGAACATTCCCCATAATGACAGATGGGAGGACGGGTCTGTACCTTATATTCTTCGCCCGCTGTCTTACTCCAGCTCGACATCCACGCCGTTTCCATCTTATTTCTCCCGGTATGTCGAGTTTTTGCATTAGCATCGTGGGCCGGTTAAGTGCTAACTGCTGGTCTCTATTGTACTGCCTCCCGCAAGAAACAGTGGCTCTGTCCGCTGGCTCAGGAAACATTTGGGCGATCTGCATGTTTGGATGGAATAAAGGTGTCGCTGGATCAGAAAGATTAGCAAGAGAGCCAGATAGTAAATAGAAATAGGCAGAAATTCAGTGTAGAGAGAATGGATCCCGACAGCTACTCTACTCTCAACTTGTCAAGGGGAAAACAAACCAAGGCAGACCTCGAATCAGATTTAAGAACACTGTAAAGAGGAACATGAAATGGATAGAAATACCAATAGATGAATAGCAAGAGCATGCTAAAGACAGACCAAATGAAGAAGTATGTAATACACCCCTGAGAAGACCTCATGGGATAGTCATTGTCGACCCAACGGACTGCTTGATGATGATGATGATTATGATGATAGTTGAGCATCATCTGCGTAACAGTAATATCACATGCCATGAAATCTGATTATGTAACCTAAGGGAAGCACATACAGCAAAGAAAAATAAGTATTGAACACGTCAACATTTTTCTCATTAAACATATTTCTGATGGAGCCACTGACCTGAGATTTTCACCAGATATCAGTAACAACACAAGTAATCCATACATACAAATAAATCTGTTATGATCCAAGCGCCGATCTTGTCCACGCTCGGGTCATACATCATCCCCTTCAGGCTTTGACAGCAGTGTTTCCCCTCTGGCTCCCCGGGCTCTTATTGTGACAGCGCTCGGGGAAGCTTCCTGCTGTCAAACAGCCGAACAGCTGTGCTGCATTCAGGGTTCATTAGCGTCCGGCATAAAAGGCGGAAGCTGAATGCAGCCCGATGCAGCAGTCTCTGTTAAACTCCCGTCAAGACTCCTCATGGTCTGACGCATCGGGCATTCCCCGGCTCAGATGCGGTCTTTTCATCATCGACAATTGTAAGTTACTCTGTTGTGATCCTGTTTTTTGTCATAGTGTGTTTTAGCCCATCGAGGCTCGTTCCTTTCCATTACTTTGTGTTATCCTCTGTTCCTTTACCCTTAAAAGGAACTCCGATTATATTGGCATGTTAGCTCTATATGCTTTATTTTTATGTTAGTAACATAACTATAATATCATTTTTTTGAAAATAATTCCCAGTTTTATATATTTTTAAAAAACTTTATTACGATGTAAATCGCCATTTTTGTTTACGTCGCAATGCATTCTGGGTAGTGACGTAGAATGGTTGCAGCCGTTTTTTCTGTCTTATACAAGCCAAGAAGCGAAGCTACAAACTACTGCCATTTGTCAGTGAAAATGCCACATTGCGCGGCTTTTGGATGTAATTTCCAATCAAAGGGAAATAAAGAGAGCGGGGTAAGCCTCCATAGCTTTCCTAAAGAGGGAAAGTTGAGGAAAAAGTGGGGCGGCAGCAGCTCAGCAGGTAGAGCAGGTCGTCTAATAACCCGATGGTTGGCGGTTCGCATCACGCTCTCCCCAGATATCCTGCCGTTGTGTCCCTGGGCAAGACACTTCACCCGCATTGCCTCCAGTGCCCATAACACTGGGTATGAATGTGTAAAAATGTTTAAATGCTCGGTGGTGGCCGGAGAGGCCGTTGGCGTGGATTGGCAGCCACATTTCCATCACTCTGAGTGTCTGTGATCACGCGCTATAGCGCACGCCTGATAAAGCTGACATATGTATTAGTCACGCTATGATAAAGCACAAAATCGCTCAAAGCGCGCGCATGAGACATGTCTGTGATCACGTGCTATAGCGCACGCCTGATAAAGCTGACATTGTGGGACACATATACGCACATATGTATATCACTGTATGATTCATACATATACCACCTTAGGCTTCACATCTGAGACGGAACAAAGGACTGAACCTCTTTGGAGATAACACGAGGATGTGAAAGTTTAGTCTTTGGCATGCAAAGAGAAGGCCTTGGGGGATTTTGCCCAGCAGCCAGAGACTGAAGGTGGGGGGTGTTAAGATCGGGAAGAAGATGCATTGTTACTGGGGATTAAGTACAATGTGACTGTGTGCTTTGATGTCCTGGGGTATAAAAGGGACAGATGTTGGGGGATTCTTTCTCTTTTCTGTTTTTGAATGATGTTGGAGAATGGAATAAACCTGACTCGTGAGATAAACTCAGCCTCGTCATTTCCACATTCTCCACACTGGTGACCCTAAGACGTATCATGAGCGAAAGAAATTCCCCCGAGCCGGACTCGTCAGGAGCCAGCCAGGCGAACGCAGCCACAGTCAAGCTACCAGACTTCTGGCAAGACAACCCGTGCTCCTGGTTCCACTTGGTCGAAGCACAGTTCGCCCTCTGGGGGATAATGGTAGATGACACGAAATTCTACCATGTTATTGCCAAGCTCGACAACCGCACGGCTCGACATGTGCAGAGCCTTTTGGAGCGCCCACCGGCCGACAACAAATACGGCGGGTTGAAGGCTGCGCTCATCCAGCGTTTCACCCCCTCAGTCCAGGAGAGAGCGGAGAGGCTCCTGGCTCTGAACGACTTGGGAGATAGCACGTCCGTCGACTTGATGGAGGACATGCTGAGGTTGAGGGGCTCAGACGGCGACGACTTCCTCTTCACCCACATTTTCCTGAGAACCCTACCGTCGGCCACGAGAGCGGCCCTGGCCAGTTCACCGTTGTTGGCCCAGCGGGACTTCCGCGCGCTGGCCCAGGAGGCACAACAGATTCTCAACGCCAGCAAACAGCGCGCGTCCACCGCGGCAGCGACGGAGCTCAGCTCGATGACCGGAGATGGCAGGGGGCCAGAGGCGGCGGTAGCAGACCCACCGACAACGGCGGCAGCGAGGGCCAAGGATCGCGGAGAAGACGACCTCTGTTCCTACCATCGCCGCTTTGCAGAGAGGGCACGCAAATGTATACCACCGTGCCAGTTCAAGCACTCGGGAAACGCCAAGGCCGGGGGTCGGTAGCAGCCGCGGCCCTCGGGGAAGAGAACAAGCTGCTCTACTTGACGGATGCGCGTTCGGGGAGACAATTCCTAGTGGACACAGGCTCCCAAGTGAGTTTCATCACGCCTACCTATGCTGACCGGCTGGCGGGTCCCGGAAGCCACGGAGCGTCAGCAGCGAACGGCTCGAGGATTAAGACCTTTGGTGAAAGGACTCTGCTTCTGTCCCTACACGGCCGTACATTTGAGTGGACTTTTGTTATAGCTGCAGCGAGTTTCAATATGTTGGGGGCTGACTTTCTGTGCTCACATGGTTTGTTGGTTGATCTTGCTAATAGGCGCCTGGTTAATGCACTTTCTTTTTATTCTATTCCCTGTGCAGCCCGAGTGACCCCGCCCACAGCACAAGCCAACGTCGCAACGGCAAGCGGTAAGTTCCACACACTACTCACTCAGTTCCCAGCACTCACAGTTCCCACATTTTCAGCAGCTGTCACTAAACATGGAGTGGAACATTTTATTACTACCACCGGACCACCCGTTTTTGCAAAAGCCCGGCGCTTGGGTGCAGCTAAACTGACCATAGCGCGCGAGGAGTTCGCCAACCTGGAAAAATTGGGCATCATCAAGCGTTCGAAAAGCCCATGGGCTTCCCCGCTTCACATGGTCCCTAAAGCTGATGGCTCGCGGCGACCTTGCGGAGATTTCCGCAGGTTGAACAACGCTACAGCGCACGACCGCTACCCAGTCCCGCATATCCAAGATTTTTCCATTCATTTAGCGGGGGCGCGCGTTTTTTCTAAGATAGACTTGGTCCGCGGGTACCACCAAGTCCCAGTGCGCGTTGAAGACATACCCAAAACAGCGGTAGTAACTCTGTTCGGCCTATTCGAGTTTTTGCGCATGCCGTTTGGGCTTAAAGGCGCTGCGCAGACGTTCCAACGCATGATGGACGCGGTGTTGCACGATCTCCCCTTCATGTTCGTCTACCTGGACGACATCTTGGTAGCCAGCACGTCCGAAGACGGACACGAAAATCACCTCACGGCAGTTTTCCGGAGGTTGGGAGAGCACAGGTTGATAATCAACCCAGCGAAGTGTCAGTTCGGGGTGACGCAGATTGATTTTTTGGGGCATCGCGTCTCTCCAGAAGGAGCAGTTCCTCTGCCTGACAAAGTGCGCGCAGTAACAAATTTTCCCCAGCCACAAACGGTCAAAGTGTTACAGGAGTTTTGGGGAATGGTGAATTTTTATAACCGTTTCCTCCCCCGCGCAGCACAGCTCATGCAACCATTGTATGCCGCGCTAAAAAAACAAAAACCCACAAATAAAATCGAATGGTCTCCGGAGCGAGAGCGAGCATTCTCGGAGGTCAAAACAACCCTGGCAAACGCTGCGTTGTTAGCACATCCAGACCCAACGGCCCGCATAGCGCTCACTACTGACGCGTCAGATGTGGCCATAGGGGCGGTCGTGGAGCAGCATGTAGCCGGGGCTTGGCAGCCGCTCGCCTTTTTCAGCAGGACTTTGCGCGATAGTGAGCGAAAATACAGCGCATTCGACAGGGAGTTGTTAGCTCTCCACTTGGCCATTCGCCACTTCCAGTTCTGGCTGGAGGGACGCCGTTTCACCGCGTTCGTCGACCACAAGTCGCTGACTTTCGCAATGGCCAAGGTTTCAGAACCGTGGTCAGGCCGGCAGCAGAGGCAGCTGGCTGCAATCTCAGAGTTTACTACCGATATTCAGCACGTAGCGGGTAAACTGAATGTAGTGGCAGACTGTCTCTCGCGCGCTGTAGCGGCTCCAGTCCGCGTAGGGATAGATTATGCAGCCATGGCCGCGGAGCAGAATAGCGATGCGGAAGTGCGCGCGGCCCCAGTCCGCGTAGGGATAGATTATGCAGCCATGGCCGCGGATCAGATTAGCGATGCAGACGTGTGCGCGCTCCAGTCTGGACCAACAGGGTTAAGGCTGGAGAATAGGGTGCTGCAGGATGGTATGCCCCCCCTAATCTGCGATGTCTCCACGGGACGACCGCGCCTGGTGGTACCGGCCGCGTGGCGCCGCCACGTTTTTGACTCGATTCATTCTCTGGCACACCCGGGGGTGCGCGCGTCGGTCAAAATGGTAGGAGAGAAATTTGTATGGCCGAGTCTGCCCAAACAAGTTAGAGAGTGGGCAGCAGCCTGCATGGCTTGTCAACGAGCCAAGGTACACAGGCACACGAGAGCTCCCTTGGAGCCGTTTCACATCCCGGCTAAGAGGTTCGATCATGTTCACGTGGACCTCGTAGGCCCCCTCCTGCCGTCACAGGGGTGCACACACCTTCTGACAATGGTAGACCGCACCACGCACTGGCCGGAAGTGGTCCCACTGTCATCAACCACAGCCGAGGAGGTGGCGCGCGCGTTTTTAACGGCATGGGTAGTGCGCTTTGGAGTCCCGTCGGACATTACGTCTGACAGAGGTCCTCAATTTGTTTCCGAACTTTGGTCAGCGATGGCCCGCAGCCTGGGGGTAACGATCCACCACACTACCGCGTACAACCCGCAGGCTAATGGGTTATGCGAACGTTTTCATAGGTCATTGAAGGCGGTCCTCAGAGTGTCGCTTACGGATGCAAATTGGGTGGACAGGCTACCATGGGTTTTATTGGGGTTGCGTTCTGCACCTAAAGAGCATTTAGAAGCCTCCCCGGCGGAGCTAGTTTTTGCACAGCCACTTCGGCTGCCCGGGGAATTTCTCCCAGATAATCCTGCGCCAGAATGCTCCCCGGCTCAGCGGTTGCAGAGTGGCACAGAAGCGGGCATGCTGCCTGGCCCCTTTCACCACAGTTTTCCGCGCGTTTTTGTGCCTAAGGCTCTATAAAATAGTAGTAGTAATAGATTAGTTTATTTGACAGGGACAGTGCAATAAACATAGACAATTAATCAAAGACAATCAATCTGATGTGTTGCACATAGAGTGTATAGCTATTAGCTAATTTGCAACTCTTGTCCCTGGATGGGCTTTAGAAAAAAGAATCAAGTAAAGATGGGGAAAAAAAATAAAAAATATACACAATAACCACATACATCAATGCAGAAAAATTATAAATACACAATTATAAATATTATAAATATTATAAATACACAAATATAACAGCCTGACTCACACTTAACATAAATATTATAAATATTATAAATACACAAATATGACAGCCTGACTCACATTTAACACATATAACATAACTCACATTTGCCTATTTCAGGCCTTCCTCCCTCCGTCACTCACTATAAACAAACACATTTATTCCTTCCCTTCATTCACTCTCACTTTGCAGACAATTAATTCATACATGAGTACATTCTTGTTTATTTTTCAGCCAGTTTTTAACATTTTTAGTGAATGTTTTAAAGTCCGTTATTATTTTAATTTCATTTGGCATTGTGTTCCAGATGTGACTGCCCTTTATAGAGAAAGCTGTTTGTCCAAATGTGGTTCTGCGGTGGAATATTTTACAGTTATTGTTAACAGAACTCCTGGTGGCTCTGCTGCTGTCCTGTCTTTGGACGAAACCAGCAAGTGGCTCGGGTGCTGATTTATGGAAACATTTGAACGTTAATTTCAGAAGACAGAGGTCAATGAAGCTCTCAAAACTCAATAGGTTGTATTTTTTTTAAAACATTACAGTGATGCCACCTAATGGGCTTTTTGTCCAAGATTTTTAGGGTTTGATTATATAATGAACCTATATGTCTTATTGTGGAAGGGGCTGCTTGAGCCCAGACTGTCAAGCAGTATGATATATGAGAAAAAACCATAGAATGCATATACAGTGCAGCTGCTTCGTAAGGTATGTAATATCTAATTAATTTAAAGCAGTTCAGATTTTTTTTTACTGTTTTTGAAATTTTCTTTATATGAAGATTAAATTTGAGTTGAGGATCTAGTACAATGCCAAGGTATTAAAATAAAATGCAGAGTTTGTTTTTGTCAGACACGATCCGCATCGCCCACCGTTGCGACCACCTTATGATGGACCATTTAGAGTGCTGGAAACAGGGGATAAGCATTTATTGCTAGATTTGGGGGGCAGAAAAGAAAAGATTGGCATAAACAGGCTCAAACCCACCTTTATGTTGGCCGACGAGGATGTGCTGTTGGCTATGGCTCCTCGGCGCGGCAGACCCCCTAAGGAACATTCCCCAGAACACCCACAGGGATTGACTAACAGTTCTCATCCTCAGAAAGCAGCTCCCCAGCAGGAGGGCGCTGCGAAAGTGGTAAAGCCCACTTACAGCAGATACGGGAGGAGACTGAGGCCCAAGCAACACGTGGACTGATGTGTAATAATTTTACCATGACATGCAGACTGTTATTACGTTGTTCCATCTTAGACGTTTGGGGGGGGGGGGGGTCATGTGGGACACATATACGCACATATTTATATCACTGTATGATTCATACATATACCACCTTAGGCTTCACATCTGAGACGGAACAAAGGACTGAGCCTCTTTGGAGATAACACGAGGATGTGAAAGTTTAGTCTTTGGCATGCAAAGAGAAGGCCTTGGGGGATTTCGCCCAGCGGCCAGAGACTGAAGGTGGGGGGTGTTAAGATCGGGAAGAAGATGCATTGTTACTGGGAATTAAGTACAATGTGACTGTGTGCTTTGATGTCCTGGGGTATAAAAGGGACAGATGTTGGGGGATTCTTTCTCTTTTCTGTTTTTGAATGATGTTGGAGAATGGAATAAACCTGACTCGTGAGATAAACTCAGCCTCGTCATTTCCACATTCTCCACAACATATGTATTAATCACGCTATGATAATAGCACAATATCGCTCAAAGCGTGCGCATGAGACATGTCTGTGATCGCACGCTTGTGTTGACCGTTCCTGCCTTTCGTCTCCTAACCGTGGTTGGGGGACGCAGGGGAGATCTATCTTCTCCAGGGCCGGAGGCAGCTCTTCCTCCGGGGTCAATTCGGTCAACTCCCGAGTGAACCTCACTCTTGTCAAAAAGGGATATGGTGGTACACAGAAGCACAGGCCGTTTTGCTGAAGCGTTGGGGCTTTATTTATATACCGCACTGTTGTCAGCAACAAATTCTACCTGCTCCGGTCGCCTCGCTCTCTTTCTACTCATCCGCACCAAATCACACACACCGTTCGCTCTCCGGGTCATTCCACACACACCGGTGGGGGGGGGGGGGGGCGCCTCGGCTGCGCGCACGCTCCCACTCACTCACGTCCACGCACCGAGCTGCCCCATCCAAACACACGCACCAGACACATCCCACAACACTTGATAAAGCTGACATATGTATTAATCATGCTATGATATCGCTCAAAGCGCACGCTTGGCTTGACATGTCGAAGATCTGGCTGGCAGTCATTTGGAATGACTGTGGAGCACTGCTTATGGACGTTCAACCCGCAGTCTGAGAAAGCAACAGAGAAATTGCTTTATGTTGCCGAGAGTCCATGTTTATCAGTTCAGTGCCCATCATGCTTGTAGACAATTTTTTGTGTTTGAGCATTCTATTGTAAGTAAATCAACAATATATAAGTTTCACCTTAAAATAATGCTTCCTCAAGCGCACGCTTGAGACACTCAAAGTGGAGAGACACTCGCGGAGCAGAGAGACACTCGAGCGCACGTTATATCGCTCATTTGATCGATATAGAGCTTTATCATAGTGTGATAAATATATATATATCAGCTTCATCAAGCGTGCGCTTGATAAAAATTCGAACCGTGACAAAATTCGAACCGTGATTCGCTGGAGCGTGCGCAAAGCGCACGCCCGTGCGCTTTGAGCGATATTGTGCTTTATCATAGCGTGATTAATACATATGTCAGCTTTATCAAGTGTGCGCTATAGCGCGTGATCACAGACACTCAGAGTGACGGAAACGTGGCTGCCAATCCACGCCAATGGCCTCTCCGGCCACCACCGAGCATTTAAACATTTTTACACATTCATACCCAGTGTTATGGGCACTGGAGGCAATGCGGGTGAAGTGTCTTGCCCAGGGACACAACGGCAGGATATCTGGGGAGAGCGTGATGCGAATCGCCAACCATCGGGTTATTAGACGACCTGCTCTACCTGCTGAGCCGCTGCCGCCCCACTTTTTCCTCCACTTTCCCTCTTTAGGAAAGCTATGGAGGCTTACCCCGCTCTCTTGATTTCCCTTTGATTGGAAATTACATCCAAAAGCCGCGCAATGTGGCATTTTCACTGACAAATGGCAGTAGTTCGTAGCTTCGCTTCTTGGCTTGTATAAGACAGAAAAAACGGCTGCAACCATTCTACGTCACTACCCAGAATGCACTGCGACGTAAACAAAAATGGCGATTTACATCATAATAAAGTTTTTTAAAAATATATAAAACTGGGAATTATTTTCAAAAAAATTCTATTATAGTTATATTACTAACATAAAAATAAAGCATATAGAGCTAACATGCCAATATAATTGCAAACTCACCGGTGACTTGTTGGCGTCTTATGGTGGCTCGCGAGGGCCACCGTGACAAAATCAAGGCAACTGTGTTCACGAAACAAGTTATATTTAATAAAGTGGAATGACACAGGGAATAAGTATTGAACACATGAAAAAAGAACTACAAAAAGGCATAGAAAGCCAAGAAACCAGCTGAAATCCTACAGAATTTAGGAAGCCATCCCATCCCCCATCAGTGCAAATCAAGTTCAGCTGGTTAATTCCTGACTGATAGCCTTTAAAAAGGTCTGTGAATATCAGATTGCCACACCACAATGAACTCATGATGGGTAGAAGCAAAGAACTCTCTCTAGACTGCATGGTGGCACAGTGGTTAGCACTGCGGCAGCACAGTTTACCCTTGGCCGGGGGATCGTGGGATCGTGGGTTCGATCCCAGCCCCCGACCAACAGTGATCTGTGTGGAGTTTGCATGTTCTCCCCGTGTATGCGTGGGTTTACCCCGGGATTTCTCCGGTTTCCTCCCACATGCCAAAAACATGCACGTTAGGTTAATTGGAGACTCTAAAGTGGCCCTAGGTGTGAATGTGTGTGTGAGTGGTTAAGGGATAGCACCGTATCGTGGCTGCTTCATCCATCCAGGTGGTGGATGACCCTCAATTTCCCCTCTGGGGATCAATAAAGTATACTAAATCTAAAAAAAAAAAAAAAAATCTAGACCTTTGCAACCTTATTGTTGCAAAACATGATGTCAGTGCTTATAGGCACATTTCTAAACTGTTGAATGTTCCACTGAGCACTGTTGGAGCCATCATTCAGAAGTGGAAAGAACATCATTTTACCATAAACCAGCCACAACCAGGAGCTCCTCGCAAGATTTGTGACAGAGGAGTCAAAAGAGAGAGAAGAGTTATCCAAGAGCCAAAGATCACTCATGAAGAGTTCCAGAAAGACCTGGAGTTAGCAGGTGCTGCTGTTTCAACACAGTTGCCTTGATTTCTTTGTATATATGGATTACTTGGGTTGTTACTGATATCTGGTGAAATTCTCAGGTCAGTGGCTCCATCAGAAATATGTTTAATGAGAAAACTGTTGACGTGTTCACTACTTATTTTCCCAGCTGTAAATCGAGAATAGAATTGGTCCAAGAATTGATCCCTGCGGGACCCCACAGGTCAACCAAGCAAGAGAGGATACATTTATAGAAAGGCTTGTGACCATATTAGCGCCCCCCCCCCCCCGGCCGAGTTACACCTATGAAGCTATGCATTAATTGCTGTTACATTTAAAGTGCAGCGTAAGTGGAGCTAATTACAGAATTTATTTTGTTCTTCCCTTGATATGTGATGCTGGCGGGGAAGGCAAACATTTTTTTCATGCTGCTATGTGGTGCTGTGAGAGTTGAATCCCACACAAATCATTTATAGTCTGACCAGTATTAAGGAATATGTTTACCTTCTTTAAAGCTCCCAAGTGGGCATGCACCACCACCTCCAAAAGATATAATGTAATTCTGTGGAAAACGGTGAGTTTGCATAAAAATGATGACACTACGAGCGTGGCTAAAAATAAGCCTGAAGTAGTGTCTCCTTCTCCCCAAAAGAGGCAAAGCAAAGTCACTATTTATGCAAATGCACAACATTTAGGGGCAATGTAAACTCAGCACACAAACACACATGGTGTAATAATAATAATAATAATAATAATAATAATAATAATAATAATTTTTTATTTTTTTTTTAGATTTAGTATACTTTATTGATCCCCAGAGGGGAAATTGAGGGTCATCCACCACCTGGATGGATGAAGCAGCCACGATACGGCGCTATCCTTTAACCATTCACACACACATTCACACCTAGGGCCACTTTTAGAGTCTCCAATTAACCTAACCTGCATGTTTTTGGCATGTGGGAGGAAACCGGAGAAATCCCGGGGTAAACCCACACATACACGGGGAGAACATGCAAACTCCACACAGATCACTGTTGGTCGGGGGCTGGGATCGAACCCACGATCCCCACGATCCCCCGGCCAAGGGTAAACTGTGCTGCCGCAGTGCTAACCACTGCGCCACCATGCAGCCCCAATGGATTGCATTTATATAATGCCTTTCAAGATACCCAAAGTGCTTTACAATAAGTCCATTATTTATTCACTCCACAGACAGACAATGGTAGTGGTAAGCTACTGCTGTAGCCACAGCTGCCCTAGGGCAGACTGATGGAAACGTGGCTGCCAGTCTGTGCTAACGGCCTCTCCAACCACCACCGAACATTTATACACATTCATACCCAGTGTCATAGACACTGGAGGCAAGGTGGGTAAAATGTCTTGCCCAGGGATGCAACGGCAGGATGGCTGGGGAGGGTGGGATTCAAACTACCAACCCTCTGGTTATTGGACAACCTGTTCTACCTCCTGAGCCAATTATATTATTTCCCTACATTCCCATGGGCGGATGAGTCATCTGTCATGGTGTAGAGCTTCTACAGTATTAAAACATTCCCCAAAATATGCCCCTTTGCAAACAGCCCCCTCTAGTTTTATCACAGTTTGCATACAGTATATAACATGACAGGGAGTCCAGATAATGTTAAACAGACCAGGCTGCAGCTCGCCTTCTGGTGGAGAAAATCTAGGTGTTTATTTGTGTGCCTTCGTTGCAAGTGTACCTGTGAAATTACAAATCTACAAAACATACAAAGGGGCACTGATAAGGCCTCCAGCAAAACAGAATTAGCTTGGATGTTTGCCAAGGCGATTCTAAAACCTGCTAAATGGAGGAGCGAGGGAGTCACAGAGGGCTGCAGAAAGAGAAGTTCGGCTTTCAACTTACTACATTTACTGAGGATGGATGGATGGTCGGACAGAACAATTTATTATTTATTTAACCTTTATTTATACAGGGAATGTCCACTGAGAGGCAACCTCTCTTTATCCAGGACACCCTGTCCATACTCACACAGATACACATTCACACCTGGTGCTGTCCAGGACAAACACAGACTGGCCTGCAGCCACTTAGCAGCTCCACTGGAGCAGTTGGAATTAAGGGCCTTGCTTAAGGGTTAAGAAAGGTGGGGCAAACACTGCTATGCTATCTGCCCCACTCAGATCTGATCCTGCCGGTCCAGGGATTGAACCAGCGATGGTCACCAGTCCACATCCCTAACCATTAGGCCACCACTGCCCCCAATAAACACCAGTATTTTCTGCTTACTCCAAAGGAAGCAGAGCCTCGTTAAGATAACACACACCCAGAGACTCTCTGGTTGGCAAGGATGAAATATGATGCTTATTTTAGACCTTTATTGGATTGTGTGCAGCCAAATTGTTTCATTCATTAAACCCATCTGTGCTATCACAGCAGAAGGCATTTCTGGTTCCCGAAAGTACAACAGTTTACCTGCACATGTTTGGCCTTGTATAGGAGAAGAAATGTTGTTGAGGAGAGGAAGCATCAAGTTTTAGCACGTAAACTGGTTCAGCATGTGTGCACAAGAAAAGAAATATCACTTATAGGGAGACTTCAAGGACTTCTTATGTGCACCCATACATCTCCCAGTACTAGTTCCTTTGAGTATAATACAGTAGTAGTAGATTAGTTTATTTGACAGGGACAGTGCAATAAACATAGACAATTAATCAAAGACAATCAATCTGATGTGTTGCACATAGAGTGTATAGCTATTAGCTAATTTGCAACTCTTGTCCCTGGATGGGCTTTAGAAAAAAGAATCAAGATAAAAATATACACAATAACCACATACATCAATGCAGAAAAATTATAAATACACAATTATAAATATTATAAATATTATAAATACACAAATATAACAGCCTGACTCACCTTTAACATAAATATTATAAATACACAAATATAACAGCCTGACTCACATTTAACACATATAACATAACTCACATTTGCCTATTTCAGGCCTTCCTCCCTCCGTCACTCACTATAAACAAACACATTTATTCCTTCCCTTCATTCACTCTCACTTTGCAGACAAATAATTCATACATGAGTACATTCTTGTTTATTTTTCAGCCAGTTTTTAACATTTTTAGTGAATGTTTTAAAGTCCGTTATTATTTTAATTTCATTTGGCATTGTGTTCCAGATGTGACTGCCCTTTATAGAGAAAGCTGTTTGTCCAAATGTGGTTCTGCGGTGGAATATTTTACAGTTATTGTTAACAGAACTCCTGGTGGCTCTGCTGCTGTCCTGTCTTTGGACGAAACCAGCAAGTGGCTCGGGTGCTGATTTATGGAAACATTTGAACGTTAATTTCAGAAGACAGAGGTCAATGAAGCTCTCAAAACTCAATAGGTTGTATTTTTTTAAAACATTACAGTGATGCCACCTAATGGGCTTTTTGTCCAGGATTTTTAGGGTTTGATTATATAATGAACCTATAAGTCTTATTGTGGAAGGGGCTGCTTGAGCCCAGACTGTCAAACAGTATGATATATGAGAAAAAACCATAGAATGCATATACAGTGCAGCTGCTTCGTAAGGTATGTAATATCTAATTAATTTAAAGCAGTTCAGATTTTTTTTTACTGTTTTTGAAATTTTCTTTATATGAAGATTAAATTTGAGTTGAGGATCTAGTACAATGCCAAGGTATTTGAATTCTGTAGCTAAACTGATGTCATGATCATGTATATTAACTTTAAAATGTTGCAGGTTACATTTTTTGATTGAAAAGCACATTGAGACTGTTTTCTGAAGGTTCAGCAATAGATGGTTCTTGAGGAGCCACTCTTGGACATCAACCATACTTGTAGACAGTACATCTGCAGCCTGTGCTGGAGTCTTGGCAGCTGTGTAAATAACTGCATCATCTGCATAAAGTTGGCATGTTGCAGCTGAGCAGTGTAACGGCAAGTCATTAATAAAAATGCTGAAAAGTAAAGGACCAAGAATGGACCCTTGTGGGATACCCATGCGGTTGTTTAAAAATGAGGATTTATCCTGGTGAACTTTTACACACTGTTCTCTATTCTGGAGATAAGATGCAAACCATTCTAATGTATTTGGGGAGAAGTTAAAAGATACCATTTTGGATAAAAGCAAACTGTGGTTTACAGTATCGAAAGCCTTTTTGAGATCTAGAAAAACAGCTCCTACCACATTACCCCTGTCCAAGGACTGTTTGACGTTTTCAATAAGGCAACAATTTGCTGTTTCTGTTGAGTATCCTGGTCTAAAACCAAATTGATGTGGATGAAGAAGTTGACTGTCTTGTAAGTAGTCTATCAGCTGTGTAGCTACAACTTTTTCAAGAACCTTAGATAGGACTGGTAAGATAGAGATTGGGCGGTAATTGCATATATCGTCTTTACTGCCTGATTTATGAACTGGTATGACGACAGCTTTTTTCCAGCCAGATGGAAATGTACTAGACCTAATGGAGAGATTAATGAGATGAGTCAGTGGTTTGATTAATATTTTGCTGTGCATTTTGAGAAAGGAGGTGCTCATATTGTAGATATCACTAGTTTTTGAGTTTGACAGTGTTTTAACAATACCAGCAATTAACTTCTCATTTACCTCATCGATGTGAAAAGTATCTGTTGGGAGTATGGAATTTGTGTTGTTGAGCACATTTGGCAGCACAAAAATTTTTGTTAAGTCTTCCACAGAGCCCACAAAGTGTGAATTAAATTCATTTGCCAAAGTAGCCTTGTCACTGACGGTCTTGCCATTGATTCTAAGTTCCTTTACCCCCTTCTGATCGTTTTTTTTATTAGTTAAGTTATTTAAATGCCTCCATAGGGAACTGTTGTTACCCTTTGCATGATCTATCAGTTTATTGTAATAAGATATTTTTGATTTTCGCAGCTCATGTACCACTTTATTTCTTAAACTTTTGTACACAAGGTGATCATTTTGTAGTTTGGAGGTTAGTGATGTTTTCAGTGCATAGTCTCGCCTCTTCATAAGTTTTCTTATTTCATTATTTAACCATGGTAGGCTAATCTTCTGTTGTCTACTTTTAATTTGCTTTGAAAATTTTTCTATAGACTTTGTGATTGTTGCAGTTATAAAATTACAACAATCATCTACTTCACATGTTGCCATGAGCTGCTCCCAATTTTGATTCTCTAAGTAATGTTCAAACTCCTCATTTTTTGATTTGGGGATAATAAAATTTGATTTGTCAATATCGACTCCCCCAAAATACTGTAGTCGCTTTTTAGTAAGTTTCCTGACAGCAAGAACCATGTTATGATCTGAGAGACCAGTTACAAGATTATAGGTTCTGGTTATTCGTTCTGGTTTATTAGTAAATACCATGTCAATAAGTGTTCTGGATTGTTTGGTTATCCTGGTGGGTCCTTTGATGATTTGCTGGTAATTAAATTTAGTCATGAGGCTTTTCAGTTTTTGTTTGTCTTTTTTATCAGACCAGTTGATATTAAAGTCACCATGAATTATTGTTTCTCTGTTCTTCTCAAGTTGTTTAACCAGATCACTTAATTCATTATAAAAGGAAGAGTTGTGTGACGGTGGGTTGTACACTACTGCAATGTTGAAATTCATTACCGGAGAGAGACATACATTAACAGCTAAACATTCAAGTGAAGTATTCAAATCAACCAGTTGACATTTATATTTCTCTTTGATGTAAATTAAAACACCTCCTCCCCTCCCTACCTGCCTGTCTTTTCTAAAACACTGGTAGCCCACAATATCGATCATATTAGTGTCTATGTTACTGTGTAGCCAGCTTTCTGAGAGACAAAGGTAGTCCAGATTTGAGTCCAACAGCAACACCGAAATCTCATCTCTTTTGGGGATTATGCTCCGTATGTTTAAATGACCGCCGAGGATCCCCTTTGGTTTAGCCTTGGTGTCCCAAAGAACTCGTGCATGATTAACAGTTTGGAAAAATAAATGTTGTTTTTGCTTTTGTACAGCTCGGTTTTGTGCTAACCCAGTGGTCTGCTGTTTAATAGTGGCAGGTCCAGGGTTAAGGTGAATATCTCCTGCCAGAAGTAGCAGAACTAACAGAACTTTAACTGTATATCCTCTGCCATATTGTGATTTTTGCTTAACAGCCATGTTTGCCTTAATTTGGAAGTTTTTGCTCAGGGCTTTTAAAGACCACATAGAGTGTAGGGTGAGATGTCCAAGCCCAAATCCATACAGATAAAACTTTTTAACTTCACCTTTGGTTGAGTTTGTCGGAAAATCCTTCTTGTTGCAGGTCCAGACACACAAAGACAAAACGAAGAGGAAGTAGAGAAGTAGAGAAGGCTTATTAGTGGTGCCCATCAGCCCACTTTTTAATCCGGTGGCAGCCATCTTCAGTCCTTCTTGGAAAGAAGGAAAAGGAAAATCTGTGGATAGTAAAATAAATTCTGCTTATATCGCCAGAATCTGATCCGATCGTCCTCGAATCCAGCTGGGCCTCAGCTAGCCAACTAGCCCCTTCCGTTGCTGGTCTCGTTGCTCATAGTCGCCGTAACTGGTCTCCCGTCCCGCTCCTCCAACCGAGTCTCGTCACACACCGCCGCTGCCACCGAGCTCCGCTGAGGTCACGGTAAATCCTCCGCTAGGCACCGCCACCTACCGTCGTCTGCCTGGGTGAAATCTCTGCTGAGCCCCGTCAACAAATAGCCGCTTGCCTGGTAGTATCTCCGCTGGGCCTCGCAGCTGGGCTTCGATTCAGGCTGGTGTAAGGTGGAATGACTGGCGCCAGCATTAAGCTAACTAGCGTTAGCTTAGCAATCGCTTCAGGTAGGGCACATCAGTGAATCACAAGGAAGCGCTGGAATCGCTGGTCAGTTTACTCACAGTGGCCGGATAAAAGCGATCAAAGGGGTAATCCACCGGAGGTATATCCGATCGCTGTAGGTAGTTATTTAGAGACTGGCGCCAGCATTAAGCTAACTAGTGTTAGCTTAGCAATCGCTTCAGGTAGCATTAAGCTAACTAGTGTTAGCTGAGCAATCGCTTCAGGAAGGCGCAGGAAGTCGCTGGAGAAAGGCGATTAAAGGGCAATCCAACGGAGGTGGCAATTCTTAATAATTTAAGTAGTGTCTGTGTGTGTGTTTGTGCACTGGCCAAATAGAACAAGGTAAAAAGGATTTGGTAATTTTGGAAAATCCTCATTCAGCTTCAAACTTGGCTTCACTGATCTGAGAAATGGAATGAAAAAAACCAGAAGACATGGATGTCACAGAAGACATCAACATGGGCCATGAACAGCAGATGAATGTCACTAAGCACTTCTGAACTGCCTCACAAGCACCCCGCTTCATATGTCTTCCATCACCAGTGCTGCTTCTGTTCCAGAAAAATATTACACACATGCAGCAGCACACACGTCTAACGGCAGGAAATTTAACAGTGCCAAGGCCAGCCTCGGTTCTCCTCAGCCACTATTAAATAGCTGTGAAATGGCTATTTGAGGTTTCCTCCGTTTGATGGATCACTTTGATCACACTGCAGGCTCAATGTGAAGAAGCATTTTAGAATTGCATCTTACTCTGGGTGGGGTGGCAGAGGCTTTGTAATTCCACTTTCTACCTGAAACACTTGATTTAGAGAGTTCAAAGCTGTGCTGCCAGTCATCAAAAGTGGGAAAGTGTTAGTTAAGAAGAAGGGCGCTGAGTTGGACAAATCCTGATCTTAGGATTTTCTCAGATCAAAAACATTGATTACATCTGGTCAATAACCTTGCCATGCATTAATTAAAGACACTGGAGGTCAAGTTTGTATGATCCAGGGCACTAGCTGTGTGTAGTGGTACCAAAGTAGAGGCATTGCATTGGACAGGTCTTCTCTCCTTTTGGGCCTGTCCTGGTCCAGGTTTTGCAGGAAAGAATTTCCCAACTATCCATGGTAATGCTACAGGTTTTTGGAAATGCTTTCAAGCAGAGGTTGTCCAATGTTCTTTACTCCAGAACTGAGCTCTGAGAAGAAGACCATCTTCAGTATTTGTGGGTTGTCCATCTGAACTTCATGTCCAACCCATCGAAGCTGTGCTTTCATGGTGAGAGCCTCAATACCAGGGACGTTTGCTCTGTGAAGCACTTCTGTGTTGGAGATCCGGTCCTCCCAGGAGATGCCCATGATCTTTTGCAAGCAGTGCAGGTGAAACTCGTCTGGCATGAATATGTTTTCTTCTTTTCACTGTCGTAGGTCCTGCTTCTACTATTTCAGGAAACTGTCAAACTGTCTTAATCTCCCAACTGGTACGCTCTTCCTTTTTAGTCAATGTTTTTTTAGTCAAGTAGAATGTTAGACTATGATGTAGGACCTCGTGACTTTGATCCCCATCAGATGCCACCAGTGCACATGCTCAGTCACAGGAACTATTTCTGTTTCACATCTGCATGCAAAATTAACAGCTATAAAGACCTGCGACCCAACTGTCAAACTGTTGGCATGCAACATTTTTCCTCAGAAACTGGCTTCCTCGCCAAGGCAGCTGTGTCCCTCTTTGTTAGCATCAGTTTTTCAAAGACGAGTCAAGAGCAAGTTGTCAAGACCACTCAAAGTAGAATCAGCGTCCACTTGGATATTGCTATCATAAAGCAATTCAATTAAACTTTATTTATATAGCACTGATTCACAGCAACAGTCATCTCACGGCACTTTCAGATGTAGGGCAAAGACCCCACAATTGCAGAATGAGAACCCAACAATCAGGTGATCCCTGTGAGCAGTACTTTTAACAATAAGAAACTCTGAGCAGAACCTGACATAACGTTCGGCTCAGGAGACGCACACACACAGGCTCAGAGTAGTTCGAACTGTTTATTAACAGCAGGGATGTTTGGGTGCGTGTCTGCGGAATGTTAATGTGTTGGTGGTGGTGTCTGCTTCGGACCCAGAGGCAGGAGACCGTTCAGCCGGCAACCCTATGGGAGAAATCAGACACAGGGTGATGAGCGCACACCAACACAGGAGGAGAATAGGCGAGGGAGAGAAGCTTACTTGTTTGGACAGATGACTGGCGCTTCAAGGATGGAAGCCCGGGAGACAGCCACCTGCAGGGCTCGGTGCAGCAGCGAGGAGAGACGAGGGACGGGGTTGTCCGCCGCCGAGGAATCCACCTGTGCACAGGGGAGCAAACTGGAGAGATGAGGTAAGTGATCTTCTTACCGGTGACGAGGATGCTGAAGAGAATGTGGTAGAAGCCCATGAAAGGGAAATGAAGTCTACGGCTTCAGACCGAAGCTCAGGGCGAGGCAGCCTATATTCCTCGCCGCTGATGACTGACAGGTGTGTGAGCAGGTGGCGCCGTTGATGAGCGGCGCGGCGTGACAGTACTCCCCCCTCTAGCAGCGCCTCCTGGTGATGGCTTATCCGGGTGCGCTCGGTGGAAGTCCGCGATGAGCGATGGGTCCAACACAAACGACGGGGGCACCCACTGTCGATGCTCGGGCCCATAGCCCTCCCAGTCCACCAAGTATTGCAACCCACGACCCCGGCGCCGGGAGTCCAGGATGGAGGAGACGGACCAGGCCGGGTGGCCACCAACCATCCGGGGTGCGGGTTGCGCTGCAGGAGGAGGGCAAAGGGGGTCGGTAACTGCCAGCTTCACCTTCGACACGTGGAAAGTGGAATGGATGCGGAGGGAGGGGGGAATAGCCACGCGCACAGCCACCGGGTTGATGATCCGGGTGATGGGAAAGGGACCCATGAAGCGCTGTGCCAGCTTTCTCCTCTCGCCTTTTAGGGTGACGTCCTGGGTGGAAACGTAGACAAGTTGCCCAACTCTGTACGCCGGGGCAGGTCTTCTACGCCGGTCCGCCACGGTCCTGTTGCGCTCCGCTGTGCGTAAAAGCGCATGACGCGCGGTGGCCCAGGTGGAGCGGAACTGCCTCACGTGCGCCCTAACTGACGGAACAGTTACCTCGCTCTCCTGCGCTGGAAGCAGCGGGGGGTCGTAACCCAGGGACGCCTTGAAGGGGGACATCCCCGTTGCAGAAGAGCGGGCGGTATTGTGGGCGTACTCCACCCAGGCGAGATGGTTGCTCCATGACGTCGGCTTGGATCTTGCAACACAGCGGAGCGCAGCCTCCAGCTCCTGATTGGTCCTCTCACACTGCCCGTTAGACTGGGGGTGATGGCCGGAGGAGAGGCTCACCTTGGCTCCGATGGCGTTGCAAAAGGACCTCCAAACCTCGGATGAAAATTGGGGACCCCGGTCCGAGACCACGTCCACCGGAATCCCGTGCAGCCTGACCACGTGTTGGATGAGGAGGCCCGCCGTCTCCAGGGCGGTAGGGAGACCTCGCAGGGGGACGAAGTGTGCCGCCTTGGAGAAACGGTCCACGATGGTCAGGATGGTGTTAAAGGAGCTGGAAACGGGGAGTCCGGTGACGAAATCCAGTGCGATATGCGACCAGGGCCTGCCGGGGACGGGCAGAGGCTGGAGCAGACCCGCTGGAGGGGCATTTCCTGACTTGCTGGTGGCACAGACTGGGCAAGCCCGGGCGTAGCGGGCTGCATCCCTCCGCAGGCCCGGCCACCAAAAAGACCGCTGGAGGAGGCTGATCATCCGGGAGGTGCCGGGATGACAGGTGAGCCGGGAGGTGTGGAGCCAGTGGATGACCTCTCCTCGGACCGCAGATGGGACGAACAGTCTTCCCTCCGGTCCGCCGCCAGGATCAGGTTCCACCTCCTGTGCCTTCCGGATCTTTGCCTCGATATCCCACGAGATGGCTCCCACGACGCACGACCTGGGCAGGATGGAGTGAGGCGTCTCCTCCGATTCCACGGGAGTGAACTGCCTAGAGAGGGCGTCAGGCAGGCCGTTCTTAGAGCCAGGCCTGAAGGTGATAGAAAATTGGAACCTGGCGAAGAACAGAGACCAGCGCGCCTGGCGGGCATTCAGGCGCTTGGCAGACCGTAAATACTCCAAGTTCTTGTGGTCCGTAAGGACCACAAACGGCAGGTTCGCCCCCTCTAGCCAGTGGCGCCACTCCTGCAGGGCGAGCTTGATGGCCAAGAGCTCTCTGTCCCCCACATCGTAGTTCCTCTCCGCCGGGGACAAGCGCCGGGAGAAGAAGGCGCACGGTCGTTTGGCGCCATCGTCCGGTGACCGCTGGGACAGCACTGCCCCCACTCCCGTGTCCGAAGCGTCTACCTCGACGATGCACTGCAGCGCGGGGTCGACCTGGCGAAGGACCCGGGAGGAGGAGAATTCCGCCTTCAGCGCCTCAAAGGCGGCAGCGACCTCTTCGGTCCACCGGAACGGGACCTTCGGGGACGTGAGGCGGGTCAGTGGTCCAACGATGGTACTGAAGTTGGGGACAAAGCGGCGGTAGAAATTGGCGAAGCCAACAAATTGCTGCACCTGCTTCCGGGATGCAGGTGTAGGCCATTCCACCACCGCCTTTACCTTCTCTGGGTCAGGGAGCACCTTATCGTGGGCGATGATGAACCCCAGGAAGGACGTACTCCTGGCGTAAAATTCACACTTTTCTGCCTTTACGTACAGACGATTCTCCAGCAGCCTTTGGAGGACCCGCCTCACGTGGACCTGGTGCTCATCCCTGGACTTGGAGAAGATGAGGATATCGTCCAGGTAGACGAACACGAAAAGGCCAATGAAATCCCGGAGGACGTCATTAATGAGGCGCTGGAAGACTGCAGGAGCATTGGTCAACCCGAACGGCATCACCAGGTATTCAAAGTGGCCGTTCGGGGTACGGAAGGCCGTTTTCCACTCATCTCCCTCCCGGATCCGGACGAGGTGGTAAGCGCTGCGTAGGTCCAGCTTGGTGAACCAGGTCGCCCCCTGGAGGGAGTGGAAAGCAGTGTCCATGAGAGGCAGGGTGTAACGGTCCTTCTCCGTGATATTATTGAGGGCCCGGTAGTCGATACAAGGGCGGAGGGACCCATCCTTTTTTCCCACGAAGAAGAACCCCGCCCCCACGGGTGACGATGATGGGCGGATTATCCCGGCGTTTAATGACTCCTTCAGATATGTGTTCATCGTCTCCTTCTCCGGCGCAGACAGGCTGTAGAGCCGACCAGAAGGTAACGGCGCCCCCTGGCGGAGGTTGATGGCACAGTCGTAGGGCCGATGAGGGGGAAGAGACATAGCTTTCGCTTTACTGAACACCATACCCAGGTCGTGAAACTCCGGAGGCACCAGGGACAGGTCCGGGGGTGCAGCGTCCGTTGCTGGAGGAGGAGCGGACGGCGAGCAGGCAGCGGACTGGAGGCAGGTGCCCAGGCAAAATGTACTCCAAGCCGATACCCCAGCTGATCTCCAATCCAGGACCGGATTGTGAAGGCGGAGCCAGGGATACCCCAGGATGACGGGCGACACAGAGTTGGGAAGGACATAAAAGGTCATCTCCTCCCGGTGGTTTCCCGAGATGATGACCGGTAGGGGGACAGTTTGATGTGTCACTCTCCCAAGGGTGGCACGGGAGAGATGGACTAGGGAGATGGGAGTGTTGAGTGCCTGGCAGCGGATGCCCAATCGGGTTGCCAGGCTTTGTGAAATGAAGCTGCCTTCTGCGCCCGAATCCACCAGTGCGTGGGTGAGGTGCCCAGTGGGGTTATGGCAGAAACGGATGGGCAGCTTCAATTGAGTAAGTGATCCTAACCGATTGATGTCCGCGAGACTTCCAACAGTGACTCGCGGACCCCACCGACTGGCCTTCCGTGGACAACGCTCCACGGTGTGTTGGTCGCCTCTGCAATACATGCAGAGGCCCAACTCACGACGGCGTTGTTTCTCCACAGGGGAAAGTTTAGTCCAGCCCGTCACCATCGGCTCCGACTCCTCGGGGCGCGATGCTGGCGGCGCCGCCAGGGGGCGAGCTTGGAACAGGTACGGCGAGGCTCCACGAGGGCGAGAAGAAGAAGACCTCCGCCCCGAGGAGCGCTCGCGCAGCCTGTTATCCAAACTTACCGCTAAGGACGTCAGCTCCGCTAGCGTCCCAGGGATATCCCGACCAGCCAGTTCATCCCTCAGATCACTATTGAGGCTGCGGAGGAACAGGCCACAGAAGGAGCGTTCCTCCCAGCCCAGTTCCTCCGCCGCTACCCGGAAGTCGACCGAGTGGTCCGCTGCCGACCGGCTTCCCTGCTGGAGAGCGAGAAGCCGATCGACCTGGACCGTCTCGGTTTGAGAATGGTCAAAGACCTCCAGAAAGCGCCTCACGAATTGGTCATAGGTGAGGGTGGCATAACTGGGCCTCGCCATTACGGCGTAGGTCCAAGTTAACGCACGCCCCTCCAGAAGATTCCCTATGTAACCAATTCGACTGTGATCCGAGGGAAAATCTCCGGGCACACGGTGGAACACGGACTCACACTGCATAATGAACCCCCGCGCTCCGCCGAGCTTACCGCTAAAGCGGGCGGGGGTCGGAATCGGTGTGAGCCGAACCGGTGCCACTGGAGCCGGCTGGACGGCCGCTGGAACAGCAGGAGCCGCGCCACCCTGGCGAGTCGGGAGGAACGGCTGTTGGGGGTCCAAGCGGTTCAATCGGTTAGTTAATTCTAATAATTGATTGAAAACCACCTGTTGCTGATAAACAATCTGATCCACCCGAGCCTCGAGGATGGTAAACCGGTGTGCGAGCCCGCCGTCTGCCGAGCCGCTCTGCTGAAGCCGTACTGACATAACGTTCGGCTCAGGAGACGCACACACACAGGCTCAGAGTAGTTCGAACTGTTTATTAACAGCAGGGATGTTTGGGTGCGTGTCTGCGGAATGTTAATGTGTTGGTGGTGGTGTCTGCTTCGGACCCAGAGGCAGGAGACCGTTCAGCCGGCAACCCTATGGGAGAAATCAGACACAGGGTGATGAGCGCACACCAACACAGGAGGAGAATAGGCGAGGGAGAGAAGCTTACTTGTTTGGACAGATGACTGGCGCTTCAAGGATGGAAGCCCGGGAGACAGCCACCTGCAGGGCTCGGTGCAGCAGCGAGGAGAGACGAGGGACGGGGTTGTCCGCCGCCGAGGAATCCACCTGTGCACAGGGGAGCAAACTGGAGAGATGAGGTAAGTGATCTTCTTACCGGTGACGAGGATGCTGAAGAGAATGTGGTAGAAGCCCATGAAAGGGAAATGAAGTCTACGGCTTCAGACCGAAGCTCAGGGCGAGGCAGCCTATATTCCTCGCCGCTGATGACCGACAGGTGTGTGAGCAGGTGGCGCCGTTGATGAGCGGCGCGGCGTGACAGAACCGTATTGTCACTGCCTGTCAGTGTTAGCTACACTAGCTCTCCTTCTTCTCCTGAAGATTATTGCTGTGAAAGGTTTTTACTTCTACTGTCATCTCACACAGGCGCTGGATTGTTCATCCACTAACTTAATAAAACATCAATAAGTAGCTCCACTTAAGCATTTCATGCATACTCAGCTAGCCAACACCCACCTAGCATGGAGTTCAAGAGTAGTGGGAAAAACTCTAACAGTTCCCACAAATGGCAGGGTGCAGTTGGCAGATGCAGCTCTATGTACCTAACAATACTTCAGGTGTGATACCATTAACTTTGGTCACTTAAGCCCAATTTCTGCTACCGCATCTCCAGAGATGGAGAGGTGCACATCAAGTGACCCACACCGCAAGAGCTGTGATTAGTCTGCTTTGTCTCCTCCTCCACATTTCCTTGTTCTATTCCCAGCTCCGCTCTGCTCATTGCTTCCAAAGCGAGTCAATTAAAGGTCCAAATTCAAAAGAATATTGACAAAGTGAGCATTTATAGAACATATGTAAGACTCATCCTAACCTCATTAACTGCTAGGGGTGGGAAAAAAGATCGATTCAGTGATGGATCATGATACTTGGCACTGGAGGCAATGCATCGATCCATAAACACATGGATCAATCTTTTATTTTTTTTAAAAATTGAGCACACATATACTTTTGGGTTATCAGTTAATCAATGGTGTTTTCAGTCCACTAGATGGTGCAAAGCAAACACCCAGTCAAGTGAAGTCATAACTTGTCTCGGAGATTTGTAGCCAGGTGTGATAGTTAAGAAGCAGTTAGTTAAAAGTTAGCTCAAATGTCGGGCCTTTTTTGGATTTTTTAACAATGATGGAAGGAAAGACCTTGACATGGCACGCAACCCACAAGAAGCATTGCATGAAAAAAAGAAAAAACACTCAGAATACGGCGGGCCAGCACACGTTTTGGAGCAGCATTAGCAACGGCTAAGCTAAAGAGACACCGGCATGGAGCTTTTTCTCTGATCGCCAAGTAAGTAAAGTTTATTTATAAAGCACTTTTCAGAGGCATATAGTCACAAAGCGCTGTACAATAAAATGGTATAAAAGGAAGTTGATAGATAGAAATCATTTTAAAAATACAAAAACAAGTTGAAACACAAGATTAAAATAATTTAAAAATATCAGACTTACCATTAAAAAGCAGTTGAAACTCAACAAAAATCCTTGTTAAAAATTTTTTTGGCTGTTTTTTAAGAGTCCACAGAGTCAGCTAAACGTATCTGGAGTGGGAGTCTATTCCAAACACTGTCCACCATCCCTGTGTGCAGAGGCGTACCTCCACGGAAAATGAAGCCCCAAGAATACTTTATTACATCAAAGTGATGTCAACAGTTTTATTTTGGGACATGATCTGAGTTTGAAAAAGGTGAAAGAAATTTGAAATACATGGGATTGTGATACTCGATTATCATGATATTGTGATTATTGGTGAATCATGATAGGATCGAATTGTGACCCAAGTATTGTGATCCAAATCGAATCGCAAGGTCCCTTGTGATTCCCACACTTATTAACTACATTGTCAAATGATGGCAGCGGTGATGGTCGTGCATCCATTTTTTTTCTAAGTCTTTTTACTCTGTTGCAGGAATCATAAAAAGTTGTGTTTTTTTTTAACATATATTAGCTCCAACTCCATCACCATCAGCTCTTGTCTGTTGCTATTTAATAAATAAACAAAAATCCCTCTACACATCTGCAGAAATTCTTTTTGGCAAAGCAACAAAACTTTCAAACCACTGCTGATAACTGTGTTGGCCACGTGTCGGCCTTAGCGTCGCTGTGATGCAGAGGCATAAATTGGGCTTTCCTAAATACCAGATGGCACTCAGACAGCGCATACCTCCACCAAGCCATTGTCCTTTCGTCTGTCCATCCATCTGTCCCTCCATCCTTTCATATCTCCGGTCCGTACCATCAAATTCATCCAGTAGTTTTTGCGTAATCTCGCTGATGGACAATCACATTACACTGTGAGATAGGCCCTTGGTGGAGGTATGCGCTCATAGATCACACCCAAAATGTAATGTGTTCATCTGTAGCCCAAGGGCCACCTTTGATGGAAATTTCATCAAAATTTGTCCCACGCTCCCAGGGCATGGGTTGTGGTCACTGAGATGGACGTAGGCCCACTGTGGGGAAGGGGCATTGGCGCTGGCCAGGCGTTGGCCAGGGGGCTGGCAGTGGCTCTGCTGGGGGGGTGGGCCAGTCCGGGGACTTGCTGGCTTTGGGGCATTTGGGCTCTGTGGGGGTTGGTGGCGCTGTCTTACTTGCTTGGCGTTTCCGGCGGCGGGGGGCGGGGTTACTGTGACCTGCCACCCTCTTTGTATGTTTCCTGGCAAGCCACGCATACACTCACTTTGAGTGCGCTCTCATATACACTCATGCACACACACTTATGTTTAGTTCAGTTTATTGGTTTATTTGCCAGGGACCATGTACAGAAAAAAAAAAAAAACATTAAACACAGAGTAAAGATGCTATGTACCAAATTATAGCATTCTCACTAATTTCCATCTGTTCTTGTTCTTTTACAGGTGCAGATACCAGACTCGTGATGAGACCTTTTCAGAAGAAGAAACAGTTTGTCTTCTGTTTGTTTCAGTTGTGTCAGTTTGTTTTTTTTGTTTGTTCCTCTCTCTTTTCTCCACCCCCCCCCCCCCGCTGGGTCTATCATGGGTAAAACAATTTAAATAAAGTATTAAAAGTTATTACAAGAGGAGTCTATAAATAATATACACTACACATATATGCTGTATAAAGCACCTTTCGACAAAGTAAATCTATGTGGCACAATAAAGGAAGCAGATTTCTGTTCTGCTTATCTAGCTGCTTGACAGGATGGGGGGGGGGGGGTTGTCCAGTAGTTTTTTGTGCATAATTCTGCAAACAAACCACCCCAATCACGTTACTTTATTGGTGGAGGTAATAGAAAACTTGACTTAAGAGTAGCTGTCATCCATGCTTATCCTTTTTTCCCCCCACAGACTTAGCTACAGTAAATCGGCATTCAGCTAGTATGTATGAAGATCTGTGCCTATCATCTCTGTGTTGTCTTGATTGACTGCTATCTTTGACTCTACTGATCACCAAACACCAAATCTGTTTTAGTCACCGAGCAAATCTGTAACGTAGGTGGGAATTCAAATTTTTGTGTGATTGTGTTTGTGATGGAGGTGGCGGTAGGGGATCTAGGAGAGCTAGGTGGGAACTGTACTGCAATCGCATTTGCATAATGCTGGCTTTGCACCAAAACAAAAATAAAGCCCTGGGAACACTAAGTGTGCTTTCAGCTTTTTATTTATTTTAAAAAATGTCTTTGAGGAGAAGAATGTATGTGATCTAAGTCACACAGAAAAGTCACTGATAATTGAAAATGTTCGGATTTCCTAACGCGGGCAATTAAAAAAGCAATAAATCATGAATCATAAAACCCACAACAGTGCTATAAGACGTCAGTGCCTGCCTACAGTGCCAAGATGAACACCACATAACAGCATCACTTGATCGACTGCGAAGCGTTAAACTCCACACACAACCGGATACAACTCCTTCTCCCTGAAGTAGATGGAAACCCAATAATGAGTTATCCCTGACTTTCAACAGAAACCTCCCCGCCCACCGGTGTTTGGACTCCAGGCTGTGGTACCCGTTTCAGTTTTCTCGCACAACAATTTGATAAAAAGCTGCGAACATGACACCAAGATGGGAGCTGGTGGGAGAGAAAATGAGGCAGAGAGAAAGAGACAGGAAGAGAGCACTCAGCATCCCTCAGAGATCTATAAATACACTGAGAGCATTAAACCCTAAAAGCATTACAATCACTTGGTCCCCATGGTAAAGAAGCTGCCTGCTGTTGTTTCACAGGACTACCAGCCACTGAAATACTGGATGTCTGACGAGAGGAGACCTTGGACTTAAGCCTGTCTGGAATTTCCCCTCCAATTTAAGAGGTAAAAACAGAGAAACACTGCCAGTTATTGATTGAAAGTTGTCCCTGTTACAGAGCAGATACTAGGGAGAGTCAATGGGAGGGCTGAGCTGAAGGATGTTTCCGGTTTCCCTAAAGGACATTTCTGACAGGAATGATTGGTCTGTAAATTCAAAATTTTAAAGCCCCTGAGTTACACTGAAATCACTTAAGGGAACAAAATATTAAAACGATACCAGTAATTTGCTGCGTGGCCTAAGGAAATGTGTCAAGAGTGAGATATGAGTCTCACTTGGCACTTTAAAACTGATGGGATGAACCCTCAGTTTTTCCGCTCAGACATCTGGGTGGGTGGTCTGGTCTCGACTGGGAGGCCTCACTCAATTAAGATCCAACTGCTGCTGACAGGCTCTCGCATTTTGCCGTGGCAGCCACTGAGCTGCAGGCAGCAGATTAGAGAGTAAATGGTGTTTCTCTGTGGAGGATGACTCTTCCCTGATGACCGTCTCTCTCTGCTGTCATTTCCCATCCCTCCCTTCCTGTCTCGTCGTCTCCTCAATCCCATAAACATCCTAATCCTTTGCGTTCTCTTGAACAAAGGGATCAGTCTTATCAAGAATCAAAGTAAATGATTTAAGATGATTCGGTGGCACAGTCTTGGAAAAAGTCATTTGAGAAACTATAAGGTCTTGGGCTTAGTTTGGTCCCGATGGTATTTCAAAGCTCAGATTAGGAGCATCAAGGAAAGACATGGTGGGGATACCAGACCACAAATAAAGATGGACAACATGACAGCTCTCCAAAACTGAAGCCCACGCATTTTGATTGCTCTCTGGTGGTAGGCTGCGGTAAAACAACAAACCCCTCCTTAGCCCATTATTGTGTGCAGCATTTTGTCAAACTGAAAACTAAAAATAATTTATGAATAAATTTTTCCAAAAGATGATTTCTGTCCTCAGAGGTAAATTTGGTAATGCTGATGCATGTTCCAGTTTTCATTTTTAGGATCACTTTGATTTTAATTAGCTAGTTCATTGATATAAAAATAGGGGTGTTATCATGACCGAGTGCAGTAGATCGCATTTAAGCAAGCTGCGTAATAAACAGCTATACAGAAAGGAACTCAACACTGCAGCTCTACCTCATGATCCAAACTGCATAAACTCTGACCTCAAATGATGCAAAAGTGCAAGGTGGCGGCATCCTAAAGCCAGTAAGCAGAGCTCCTTTGGGTAATACTAACAAATGTATTCAAAGCACGTGTGTTTCAGGCAGTAACTTTTGGAAATAAAGGTACCAACAGCACCAGCACCACACGTCCAGGAAATGGATACAACAACCTGTTGTTGGATACACAACCTGTTAGAAAGAAGTTGCACACTCTAAAATTGGACTTTAGCCCTATGATTATGACTGATTATGGAACTCATTCATTGTGGCATCATTTCAATAAGCTGCAATGTCACAACTTTTACAAATCCAGATTACAATGATGTTGGGACATTGTGTAAAACGTAAATAAAAACAGAATGCAATGATTTGCAAAACCTTTTTGAATCTATATTCAATTGAATACACTACAAAGACAAGATATTTAAGGTTCAAACTGATAAACGTTATTGTTTTTTTCAGAAATATTCACTCATTTTGAATTTGATGCCTGCAACATGTTCCAAAAAATCGGGGATAGGGGCAACAAAAGACTGGGAGAGTTGAGGAATGCTCAAAAAAAACACCTTGTGGAACATTCCACAGGTGAACCTGTTCAATGGAAATTGGTAAGTGTCATGACTGGATATAAACGAGGCACCTCCAAAAGGCTCAGCCATTCACAAGCAAGGATGGAGAGAGGTTCACCTCTTTGTGAACAACTGTGTGGTCACATAGTCCAGCAGTTTAAGAACTACTGTATGTTTTTCAACATACAACTGCATATTGGTTTGTATTTCTATTGACAGCTGCTTTCATTTTTAACTCAAGATCCTGTACTATTGATGGTAGGGTTGATGACAGTTGATGACGACAATGATGGTTCACCACGATCCTTCCAGATTTCATCCAACAGTCATCTCATAGCACTTTCAACTGTAGGGGGGACCCCCACAATTGCAGAAAGACCCCAGCAATCACGCGATCTCCTGTGAGCAAGCGCTTGGCAACGGTGGAGAGGAAAAACTTCCTTTTAACAGGAAGGAACCTCCAGCAGAACCAGGCTCAGGGAGGGGCAGTCATCTGCTGCGACTGGCTGAGGGATGAGGCGATAGAGAAGATGAAAAGAACAGACATGTAGAGAGCAAACAGCACGATGGAGACTCAATCTATGGGAGAGAACAAACAGATGCTAATGACCAGCAAAAAAAAAAAAAAAATTCATTGAGAGTGAAGAAAGGAGTGAAGCCCAGTGCAACTATTGGAGGTCCCCCGGCTGTCTAAACCTATTAGCAGCATAACTAAGGGAGGGTTCAGAGACACATGATCCCTCCCTAATTGTAGGCTATATCAAAAAGGAAGGTTTTAACCCTATTCTTAAAAACAGAGATCAAGTCTGACTCCCGAATCCAGATTGGCAGCTGGTTCCACAAGAGAGGAACTTGATAACTGAAGGCTCTGCCTCCCATTGTACTTTTGGACATTCTAGGTATTACAAGTAATCCAGCATTTTGGGAGCGTAGTGCTCTGTTAGGATAATAGGGTAATAATGGATCTTTTAAATAAAAAGGGGCCTGATTGTTTAGAGCTTTGAAAGTGAGAAGAAGGATTTTAAACTTAATTCTAAACTCTATGGGAAGCCAATGAAGGGAGGCCAGAACCGGAGAGATATCATCTCTCTTTCTAGTACCTGTTAAAACTCTTGCTGTAGTGTTTTGGATCAACTGAAGACTTTTTAAAAATATTTTAGGACAACCTGATAATAAAGAGTTACAATAATCTAATCTAGAGCTAACAAAAGCGTGGACCAGTTTCTCAGCATCACTCTGAGACAAGATGCTCCTAATCTTGGCAATATTACGCAAATGATAGAAGGCAGTCTCAGAAACAAATTTAATATGTGAATTGAAAAATAGACCTTGATCAAAAATAACTCCAAGGTTCCTCACAGAGCTATTAAGAGAAAGAGTAACTGCATCCAAACTAAAAGTTTGATTTGGAAAGGTATTTCTAAGGTTTTTTGGACCAACAAGAATGACTTCGGTCTTATCTGATTTTAACAGCAGGAATTTACAAGTCATCCAAGCTTTGATTTCCTTAAGACAGGCTTCTAACTTGGCTAATTGATTACTATCATCTGGCTTCACTGACAGGTATAATTGCGTGTCATCTGCATAACAATGAAAATGTATACAGTGCTTTCTAATAATGTTGCCTAACGGAAGCATATATAAACTAAAAAGAGTAGGGCCTAGCACAGATCCCTGTGGAACTCCATGACTGAGCTTTGAGTTGAAAGAAAACTCATTATTGACATGAACAAACTGGAACCTATCAGATAAATAAGGTCTAAACCACTGCAACGAAGTTCCATTAAGTCCAACAGTGTTCTAATCTATCAAGTAGAATATTATGATCGATAGTATCAAAAGCCACGCTAAGGTCTAATAGGACAAGTACAGAAACAAGTCCATTATCAGATGCGATGAGGAGGACATTAGTGACCTTCACTAAGGCTGTTTCAGTACTCTGATGGATTCTAAACCCAGATTGAAACTCTTCAAATAAACCATTTCCCTGCAAGTGGTCAAATAATTGCATAGCAACAACTTTTTCTAAGATTTTTGAAATGAAAGGGAGATTAGAAATTGGTCTATAGTTAGTTAAAACTCCTGGATCCAGCATTGGCTTTTTGAGTTAGGGTTTAATTGCAGCTGTTTTAAAAGCCTGCGGTACATGGCCTAAAGTTAATGAAGAATTGATTATTTGAAGAATAAAGCTACCAATAAATGGGAAGACTTCTTTAAATAACCTGGTAGGAATAGGGTCTAAAAGATAAGTTGAAGGCTTGATGAGGAAATTATTTTGTCTAACTCTAAGATGTCAATTGGAGTAAACTGATCCAAACAGATGTCAGTTGAAGGAGTTGTAGTAGTTACTGTATTTAAGTTAACGGTGGGAAGAATCTGACAGATTTTATCTCTGATAGATAAGATTTTATGATTGAAAAAGTTCATAAGGTCTTGACTAGTAAGCTAAGGGAATGGTAGGATTGACAATGTTGGGACATTGTGTAAAACGTAAATAAAAACAGAATGCAGTGATCTGCAAAACCTTTTTGAATCTATATTCAATTGAATACACTACAAAGACAAGATATTTAAGGTTCAAACTGATAAACGTTATTGTTTTTTTCACAAATATTCACTCATTTTGAATTTGATGCCTGCAACATGTTCCAAAAAATCGGGGATAGGGGCAACAAAAGACTGGGAGAGTTGAGGAATGCTCAAAAAAACACCTTGTGGAACATTCCACAGGTGAACCTGTTCAATGGAAATTGGTAAGTGTCATGACTGGATATAAACGAGGCACCTCCAAAAGGCTCAGCCATTCACAAGCAAGGATGGAGAGAGGTTCACTTCTTTGTGAACAACTGTGTGGTCACATAGTCCAGCAGTTTAAGAACTACTGTATGTTTTTCAACATACAACTGCATATTGGTTTGTATTTCTATTGGCAGCTGCTTTCATTTTTAACTCAAGATCCTGTACTATTGATGGTAGGGTTGATGACAGTTGATGACGACGATGATGGTTCACCACGATCCTTCCAGATTTCATTATTGCGTTGGACAGTTCTTAACCCAATTTTAGTCAATTCAATTCAATTCAATTCAACTTTATTTATATAGCGCCATTTCACAACAACAGTCATCTCATAGCACTTTCAACTGTAGGGGGGACCCCCACAATTGCAGAAAGACCCCAGCAATCACGCGATCTCCTGTGAGCAAGCGCTTGGCAACGGTGGAGAGGAAAAACTTCCTTTTAACAGGAAGGAACCTCCAGCAGAACCAGGCTCAGGGAGGGGCAGTCATCTGCTGCGACTGGCTGAGGGATGAGGCGATAGAGAAGATGAAAAGAACAGACATGTAGAGAGCAAACAGCACGATGGAGACTCAATCTATGGGAGAGAACAAACAGATGCTAATGACCAGCAAAAAAAAAAAAAAAAATTCATTGAGAGTGAAGAAAGGAGTGAAGCCCAGTGCAACTATTGGAGGTCCCCCGGCTGTCTAAACCTATTAGCAGCACAACTAAGGGAGGGTTCAGAGACACATGATCCCTCCCTAATTGTAGGCTATATCAAAAAGGAAGGTTTTAACCCTATTCTTAAAAACAGAGATCAAGTCTGACTCCCGAATCCAGATTGGCAGCTGGTTCCACAAGAGAGGAACTTGATAACTGAAGGCTCTGCCTCCCATTGTACTTTTGGACATTCTAGGTATTACAAGTAATCCAGCATTTTGGGAGCGTAGTGCTCTGTTCGGATAATAGGGTAATAATGGATCTTTTAAATAAAAAGGGACCTGATTGTTTAGAGCTTTGAAAGTGAGAAGAAGGATTTTAAACTTAATTCTAAACTCTATGGGAAGCCAATGAAGGGAGGCCAGAACCGGAGAGATATCATCTCTCTTTCTAGTACCTGTTAAAACTCTTGCTGCAGTGTTTTGGATCAACTGAAGACTTTTTAAAGATATTTTAGGACAACCTGATAATAAAGAGTTACAATAATCTAATCTAGAGCTAACAAAAGCGTGGATCAGTTTCTCAGCATCACTCTGAGACAAGATGCTCCTAATCTTGGCAATATTACGCAAATGATAGAAGGCAGTCTTAGAAACAAATTTAATATGTGAATTGAAAAATAGACCTTGATCAAAAATAACTCCAAGGTTCCTCACAGAGCTATTAAGAGAAAGAGTAACTGCAACCAAACTAAAAGTTTGATTTGGAAAGGTATTTCTAAGGTTTTCTGGACCAACAAGAATGACTTCGGTCTTATCTGAATTTAACAGCAGGAAATTACAAGTCATCCAAGCTTTGATTTCCTTAAGACAGGCTTCTAACTTGGCTAATTGATTACTATCATCTGGCTTCATTGACAGGTATAATTGCATGTCATCTGCATAACAATGAAAATGTATACAGTGCTTTCTAATAACGTTGCCTAATGGAAGTATATATAAACTAAAAAGAGTAGGGCCTAGCACAGATCCCTGTGGAACTCCATGACTGAGCTTTGAGTTGAAAGAAAACTCATTATTGACATGAACAAACTGGAACCTATCAGATAAATAAGGTCTAAACCACTGCAACAAAGTTCCATTAAGTCCAACAGTGTTCTAATCTATCAAGTAGAATATTATGATCGATAGTATCAAAAGCCACGCTAAGGTCTAAAAGGACAAGTACAGAAACAAGTCCATTATCAGATGCGATGAGGAGGACATTAGTGACCTTCACTAAGGCTGTTTCAGTACTCTGATGGATTCTAAACCCAGATTGAAACTCTTCAAATAAACCATTTCCCTGCAAGTGGTCAAATAATTGCATAGCAACAACTTTTTCTAAGATTTTTGAAATGAAAGGGAGATTAGAAATTGGTCTATAGTTAGTTAAAACTCCTGGATCCAGCACTGGCTTTTTGAGTTAGGGTTTAATTACAGCTGTTTTAAAAGCCTGCGGTACATGGCCTAAAGTTAATGAAGAATTGATTATTTGAAGAATAAAGCTACCAATAAATGGGAAGACTTCTTTAAATAACCTGGTAGGAATAGGGTCTAAAAGATAAGTTGAAGGCTTGGATGAGGAAATTATTTTGTCTAACTCTAAGATGTCAATTGGAGTAAACTGATCCAAACAGATGTCAGTTGAAGGAGTTGTAGTAGTTACTGTATTTAAGTTAACGGTGGGAAGAATCTGATTGATTTTATCTCTGATAGATAAGATTTTATTATTCAAAAAGTTCATAAGGTCCTGACTAGTAAGCTCTAAGGGAATGGTAGGATTGACAGAGTGCTGACTATTTGTCAGCCTGGCTACAGTGCTGAAAAGAAACCTGGGATTATTCTTGTTCTTTTCTATTAATGCAGAATAATAACTCCTTCTAGCTTTTCTAAGAGATTTTTTTTTTATATAAATTAAAAGATGATTTCTCCAAGCTAAATAGATTTCATCTAAATTAGTGGAGCGCCATTTTCTTTCTAATTGATGAGTCTTCTGTTTTAAGCTATGAGTTTCTGTGTTGAACCAAGGAGTTAGAAATCTCTGATTAGACTTTTTCTTTTTTAAAGGGGCCACAATGTCTAGAGTCTGATGCAGAGAATTTGTAACACTATCTACCATGCTATCAATTACAGACATTTCAGCTAAGGACATTTCAGAAATGTCCTTAGCTGTTTCCTTCGCTTAAAGTGACACTCCAGCAAAAATCAATTTTTTTCTGTTGTTAACATGTCTGTAACATGGTCTGTAACATGTTTTTGTGACTTACAACACATATCGAGCACAAAATCTCACCACAGTTCCAAGTCAGGAGTTTGGACAGGGGAGTCTGGATAGACCATTAATAGTTACATAACTATTCCTGCTTAGCCTGGTTGGTTATAACATTAACCAAGCAGCAGGATTGAAGCATAGCGGGTTGGGGTAGCATCAGAGAGAGAGCGAGAGAGAGTCAGAGCGAGGCAGAGAGGTGGGGAGCAATTTGAATGTAGTTCAAATCGAGCTACTCTCAGCTCACTTCGCCAGCAGATGGGACACCTCACTGAGTTGAGAGCAGCCACATTCAAATCAGCCCCCCCACCCCCGCTCAGTTGCCGGTGGACGGGGGACTGGTTGTTAGTAAAAAAATAAACACATATTTAGCAACTACACATTTATCTCTCACCTCGACCGTTTTCAGAAAAGTGTTCTGCTTTTTACTTTTGAAGAGATAGACAAAACTTTAATGTCTGGAAGCGTCTTGAACAGACTAGCAGCCTATCCACCAGGAGTTGCAGTGACCAATCATGTGCAAGCCCTGCAGGTCGGGAGTGCAGCGACCAATCACATGCAAGCCCTGCAGGTCAGGAGCGCAGCAACCAATCACGTGCAAGCTCTGTAGGTCAGGAGTGTGGCGACCAATCACGTGCAAGCCCTGCAGGCCACTAATTAGAATATTCATAGATCCGCACATACTGAAAGGGCCTATATCATACAAAATCGACTTGTTTGAGCTTTTAAGCATGTTATAATGTTAATTCCTCACCAAAAACACCCCCAAAGTGGTATTTTGCTCCATTCACACATCTCTGAGTATTCCTCCTCAACCCTGCTCTCTGAGCTGCTGCTCCGCCCTGTCCCTGATAATGACTGGGTCCCCACGTTCATACGTATGAACGTGGGTGAGCCGCCCACTCCAGGAAGTGCCTGTGCTGCCAGCACCGCCCCCAGGCTAATGCACACACCCACTTTCTCCGCGCAGCTAACGGAGTGGTGATCGGCAAAACTCTTTCACTTTAGCATTGACGCTGTGAAGAAGTAGTTCCTCTCGCACCTAATCTGCTCAGTGACAACAACTATTTGCTTTTTTACGTAAGACAATGTCTTCTAAGTGGCATAAATGTGTCTTTGGCTGTGAGAGATTTAGGAGTTTGTTCAGCCTTCCTAAAGAAGGGCCTGCTCGTCAGAAATGGTCAAAATAGACCAGAATGCAGAGGCTAAAATCATGATATTAAACGTGATTAACCATACACTACATAAGAATAATATTATAGGCTAAAATAATAACAGGAGGCTAGAGAGTTCAACATGCTCATCCATCTTTTCTAAAGTTTACTGTAGATGTTGTTTTCGTGGGCGTGACCCAGCGACACGCTACAGCAGCCGGCTCAGGGATTACGTCATAAAATGGGCGGCAGCCACAAGAAGGAGAGGCTGAGCCTCAGAGATCGAGGCATCTTACTTCCAGGCTAGCGGAAATAACTCATATTTCATAAGAAATTCATTCTCCAGTGTACCAAAGGTAATATACTATCACATACATGCATATAGTTTACTCTGAAAGGCTTAAAATAGCATGATATAGGCCCTTTAAGTAGATGCAAGATATATGGGGAAGCAGACAGCCGCTGGCGGCTGGCTGGCACACCTATTGACGCCGCCGAGGACACAGTCCAAGGATGGATAATTTTTTCACACATAAGGAGTTGTTCTGAACTCCTTATAAGAACTCCTCATGCAAAGATATAGAGTGATGATGGTCAAGTCAGTGGCGGTAATGCACCTGTAAGCTGGTTGCCAACCGCCAATCAAATCTAAAAGAAGAAGAAGAAGATAGTCAGGCTCAAATGACATAATGTTACACACTCTTGTACAATGGGTGGCGGTATGTGCCTTTCAGTTGTTTGCTATCCACCAGTAACCGAGAGAAGAAGAAGATAAAGCGTGTGGCGGTCAGTTGCCACGGCCAAGATATATGGAATGATGATATAGAGGAGCCACATGTACAGCAGATTTGCATCTCAGCCGCACCTTGGACACAGTCCAAGGACGGATAATTTTTTCACACATAAGGAGTTGTTCAGAACTCCTTATAAGAACTCCTTATACAAAGATATAGAGTGATGATAATCAAGTCAGTGGCGGTAATGCACCTGTAAGCTGGTTGCCAACTGCCAATCAAATCTAAAAGAATAATAATAAGAAGAAAATCTCTCTCCAAGCAATTCTAAGGTAATGAAAGGAATGGGCAGAATTAAGTCTGAAAGGCTGAGTGGCAGCTCCAACAATAAAGTTGGCTTCTTCTTCGTCTTCTTCTTTTCCTACCAAAGTCATGAATAATCAGTAATTATTTTTTTTTGCTAATATACTGGAGCTGGAGGTGTTGCCATGCAAATTATATCCCACAGATATAAACCTTCCCTATCACTCTTGCTGTTATCGTGCTGTCACAAATCATCCCTTAAATTTGTCTCCACCTGCTCCACCCTGCCTGCACTCTCTTCTTCACCTCAATGTGAACTGTCCATTGCTTTGGATGGTTGACCACAGGTATTTAAACTCATCTACCTTCTCTACCGCTACTCTTTGCACTTGCATCATCATCGTAGCACAGCTTTTTGACCATCTTTAGCCACATGCAGTGTTTGCATGTCCATGGAAAGCAAGTATTATTGTCTGAAAACAGATAGCCAATTAGGCTTTACAGGCCCAAATGTAGGCTGTGTTTGAAAGTGGAATACAAAGAGGTGTAGCCTATATGTAAGCACTCACATGTTAGACTTTGACAAATATAAAAGGGACTGAACAGTACGGTAAGATTTATTTGTGTGAATATTTATTACAGAATTATTGAAAATGAATTGGACATCAATATTAGCGACTGTTTAACAACCCTTGTTTATTTTTTTGTCAGATCACTTATTTGTGTGATCTTTTGTATTTTAGGAATATTATAAGTACAAAACAGCAAACATTATTTATACACAGCAGAATGACTTGTTTGGCTGCAACTGTTGCATCAGTGTTGCCCATTTGTCAGTGAATATTTAAATAAAAATTATTTATTTCATTATTTGAGCATTTTTGTGTTCAGTTTGGTGATGGTCGTCATTTAGTCAAACCGTGCATATGGCCGCACATGATATGCAATTGATCTGGGAATTCTGCTCCACAATCATGGTGGTATTATTATTATTAACTTTTAATTTTTAGATAGCAATGCAAGTACACCGAGAGGAGTGCCATCGGTGGTGGCGAGTCGTAGTCCTGCAAAGGGACTCCCGTCTACCGCTGACCGGGAGGGCTGGGCTTGCTTCCCTCCGAAGGACCGCGTTCCACCCGCTGCTTCTCCAACACCGGTGTTCTTTCGGCAGACCCCGGGCTTCTACTGGCATTCCCCAAAATATCCTTTAGACGTACGCAATCACGGCAACATTATAGTATAATTTTTTTAAGCATTACATCTTCACTATTCTCTCTTTCTTGTCAAATTTCTTGCTTTCATTTCATTTTTTTGTTTGCGAAGCGCTGTGGTGACTGACTAGTCATGCTGCCGCATATTATCCAATCAGCATGGTTGTGATGCCACGTATTATCCAATCAGCATGGCCGTGATGCCACGTATTATCCAATCAGCATGGCCGTGATGCTGCGTATTATCCAATCAGCACGCAGTCAATCCGAAACACTGCCCACACTTACTGAAGCCAGGACATGAAGAGAAGGAGCGGAGCGGTGACAGAGCAGTGGCTAAACTTTTATTGGTAAAAATTACATATTTGACTGAGCAACTCCATACTCGGGGATACACACCCTCGTAACCTCAGCAAAGCACATATAAAATCTTTGGTCAGTCTGACGAATGGTTCAAGAGATATGCGTGGAACGGACACACAGACAGACACATACACACACAGAGATTCCGTGTATTTATAAATAGATGGTATTTACTGTATAAAACTGGATGTTTTTTCCCCACCTCATTTTGACCTGGAAATGACATCACCTGAAACAAAGTGTCTCTTGGTTTGCGGCAGCAAAAGTCGGCTGGGGCCATGGTCCATGTGGATACTTCTGCACTGTCCACACTGCAGGGTGTATACACTAAGAAGAACCGACTTAATCTCTGCCTTCCTCTCAGTCACACATATTTATTCTCAGGGTTTCCGCTGGTAACATTTCCACGTGGCGGGCCGCCACCCTTGAAACTATGCCGCCACGCTAAGGAAATATAAAGTTAAGAAAAACCAATGAATGATGCTCCACAAGCGTGCACATGAACAATGAATGAATGAATGAATGAATTTATTTATTTCGGATAGTACATTACAGGTTAAAAGAAACTGTATAATATAACAACAAGGTCAAATTAGACAAAGACTCCTTCTACTATACAATTCCACGTGAGTTATCCGAAATGGGTGATGGCTGAAGCCGCAGCTTATATTGCTCACCCATATTCCATCCAAGAATTCAAAGGAGAAAAAAGAGAAAACAAGACAAGAGCGATTACAATTTAAAACAAGGCTAAGACAAAATATGACTGAGAGAAAAAGAAAACTGAGCTAGTCTAAGTTAAGCGGTTACTATTCAAAAACAAATCTAAGACATAGTGTCACAGAGAGAAAAAGAAAACTGAGCTATAACACAACACAGGCTGGAAATGTCAATCCTTATGTGAGTTTACATGTCGTCTTGTAAATATGTTTGGAGTATTTCTTCCTTTAGTTTTTGTTTAAATTGTCCAAGCTTTGTACATGATTTTAATTCAGGTCCAAAATCGTTCCATAATCTGACACCTTGCACTGAAATACAGTGTTGCTTGGTAGTTGTTCTCACTGTAGGCTTTTGAAATATACATGTTCCTCTGAAGTGATATCGTTTCTCCCTTGTTTGGAACAACTTTTGGATATTTGCGGGCAGTGATAGATTCTTCACTTTGAACATTATTATTGCGGTTTTAAAGTCGATCAGATCTTTCAACTTGAGAGTTTTTTGTTTAAGAAAAAGTGGGTTTGTTGGTTCCCTGTAAGCTGCTTTGTTGATTATTCTAATAGCTCTCTTTTGAAGCATGCCAACAATGTGCATGACAGTCATCCACGTGTCAGAGTCTGGAAGCGCCCCGCCCGTGTGACCATTCCAGTTGAAAGGCAGAGTGTTTCTCTAGCATCACTGTCAGAGAGAAGCATGAGCTTATTAAAGTACTTTAAATGTGGAAAAAAGCAGAAGAGGTATGTAAGCAGTGGAAGAATTTATCATTGTTTTAACCCGCGGGTAACGGGAGCAATAATGAGTCGCTTAGCAAACAGGTGTGCTTAGGCTTCATATGCAGGGAAAGGCAAAGGTGACTGAATCGCTGAGGACTGACTTCACCAGCCACTACAATATTAACTAATTTATGTTCATTATTATGTACCTGGCAAGTTAAGATGACTGAAATTCACGGTCAATGACTTTAATCCGTTAACAGCCTTCAGACAAACTAAACATGCCAACATTTTGATTTCAAAATAAAGGAGGTTTTTCCTGTTGTCTGGTTGGTGAGGAGAGTTCTAAAAAACTATAAATATATAGCAATATAAGATAAGATAAGATAAGCCTTTATTAGTCCCACAATGGGGAAATTCCAGGATTGCAACAGCACAGGGATAGCAACACTCAGAGCAACAATCAGAAGGCAAGAGAAAAACAAGAGCAGCGAGTATACATATGTACATATAAATATATATATATATATACACACACACACACACACACACACATATATATATATATATATATATACAGTATATATGTAGACACAGTGCGGAGCATTGTAGCTAGATGGAATAAATATATAAATATATAAACACAGTGTGGAGCATTGTAGCTAGATGGAATAAATATATGAGTATATAAACACACAGGGCGGAGTATTGTAGCTAGATGGAATGAATATGTGAATATATAAACACACAG
Organism: Pholidichthys leucotaenia; assembly: GCA_020510985.1. NCBI lineage: Eukaryota > Metazoa > Chordata > Actinopteri > Cichliformes > Pholidichthyidae > Pholidichthys > Pholidichthys leucotaenia. The sequence goes on along the minus strand of CM035846.1, from coordinate 59,476,285 downwards.
TGCGGAGCATTGTTGCTAGATGGAATAAATATGTAAATATATAAACACACAGTGCGGAGCATTGTAGCTAGATGGAATAAATATGTAAATATATAAGCACACAGCGTGGAGCATTGTTGCTAGATGGAATAAATATATAAATATATAAACACACACAGTGCGGAGCATTGTAGCTAGATGGAATGAAACAGCATAACCGTCTACTTAGTCATCCTACATGGTATGATTATGTACCCATACATATTCTCACCCTCAATAGCGACCAGTATTTTCCTAGTTGTATACCGGAGGGGACCATTGTGTGAGTCTGTTGCGTCTTTTGCATTCAATACTATTAGGTTGTCACGTCTTTTTTGCTATCTCTGCGAGCAGCCTTGCTTAGATTGTACAGTCTGACAGCCGTAGGTAGGAAGGACCTGCGAAACCTCTCGGTCGTGCACCTAGGATGATGTAGTCTGCTGCTAAATGAGCTCCTCAGTGCATTCAGTATGTCCTGCATAGGGTGGAACTCGGACTCCAGAAGAGATGACAGTTTAGCCACCGTCCTTCTCTCTCCCATCTCCTCCACTGGGTCAAGGCGCTGCCCCAGGACAGAGCTAGCTTTCTTGATCAGTTTGTTCAGTCTCTTCCTATCGGCTGCTGTAATACCACTGCCCCAGCAGACCACTCCAAAAGTGATGGCTGATGCCACCACCGTGTCATAGAATGACTTCAGCAGCGCCCCTTGTACAACAAAAGACCTGAGTCTCCTCAGTAGGAACAGCCTGCGCTGTCCCTTCTTGTAGAGCGCGTCGGTATTGTGTGACCAGTCTAGTTTATTGTTCAGATGAACACCCAGGTACTTGTAGGATGTCACCATCTTGATGTCTGTTCCCTGTATATTTACTGGTGCTGTGAGGGGTTGTCCTTGCCTGCAGCAGTCCACCACCAGCTCCTTAGTTTTCCTCGCGTTGATCTGGAGGCAGTTCCGATGGCACCAGTCCACAAAGTCCTGGATAAGCCCTCTGTACTCAGCTTCATCTCCACTGGAGATGAGGCCAACGATCACAGAGTCGTCAGAGAACTTCTGTAGATGGCAGTGTGTTGTGTTGTGTGAGAAGTCCGCAGTATAAAGGGTGAACAGGAAGGGAGCCAAAACCGTTCCCTGGGGGGCCCCCGTGCTACCGATGATCGTGTCGGACACACAGTCCCGGGTTCTCACAAACTGAGGCTGGTTTGTGAGGTAGTCCAGGATCCATGATGACAGGTGCTGGTCCACCCCTGCGCGCAGCAGCTTGTCCTTCAGGATCATCGGTTTGGATGGTGCTGAAAGCACTGGAGAAGTCAAAGAACATGATCCTCACCGCATTCCCGGGGCTTCTCTAGGTGGGACAGAGAACGGTGAAGGAGGAAGATCACCGCATCCTCACCCCAATGCCATGCTGGTAGGCGAACTGGAGTGGATCCATCGCTGGTCCCACCAGGGGGCGGAGGTGAGCAAGGAGCAGTCTCTCCAGGGTCTTCATCATGTGGGACGTCAGGGCCACTGGTCTGTAGCTGTTCAGATCTTTGGGGTGGGAAGTCTTTGGTACAGGTACCACACAAGATGTTTTCCACAGATGTGGTACCCTCCCCAGCTTCAGGCTCAGATTGAAGATGTACTCCACAATCCCACACAGCTGGTCTGCACAGGACTTGAGGAGCGTTGCGCTGATGCCGTCCGGTCCCGACGCCTTCCTCGCCTTGACCTTCCTCAGGTCCGTCCTCACCTGGGTCTTAGTGAGGGTCAGGTTGGGGGCTGTGTGTTGGGAGTGGGGGGGGGTGTTGATGGAGTGGGGAGTGGGCAGCAGGACTTGATATCTTCAGAGGCAGCAGTGGTTGTTGTGCAGCCAGGGGGGAGGGCGGTTGGTCAAACCTATTGAAAAACAGATTCAGATTGTTTGCCCACTCCCTGCCCGCCGTGGCCTGGGGGGAGGTATTCTGGAGCCCAGAGATGGTTTTAAGGTTTCTCCAGACCCCGCTGATGTCGCTCTGTTGCAGCTTGTCCTCCATCTTCTTCCTGAAGCTGTCCTTGCCTTCTCTGATCTTCCTCCTCAGCTCCCTCTGTACGGACTTCAGCATCTCCCTGTTCCCTGACCTGAAGATCCTCTTCTTCTCTTTCAGAAGTGTTTAAATCTCAGGGTTGATCCAGGGTTTGTTGTTTGAGCAACACCGTATGGTCTTGGTGGGAACGGTGTTATCCACACAGAAGCTGATGTAGTCCATGATGGTGTGAGTGAGGCCATCGATGTCCTCACCATGTGGATCGCAGAGCTGCTCCCAGGCGGTGGTTTCAAACAGCCCTTTAGAGCGTCCATTGGCGTCCTCAGACCATAACTTCACTGTGCGCATGACGGAGGTTGTCTGTGCACTAGGGGTTTGTACACCGGCCTGGAGATGAACCAAGTTGTGATCCAATCTCCCGAGTATATAACAGAAATAACTGCATCTTTGGTAATTTAAGTTGATTTATTTCATTAAATATAATTTTACTATATTTTTCTTTGGAATCAGAGTTAAGTATTGTTCCGTTCTGGCTCTGCAAAATTATGGGCAAAAGTGTAAATTGTATAAGGAAACAAGTCAAAATTTTTACCACAATCTGTTTCAAATTTATGAAAAAAATGGTATTTATAAAAAAAAGACAAAAATTATCTATAAAATAATTCAAAAGCTTATAATAAAGTCTCAAATATACAAGAAAAGTCATAATTTTACAAGAGGAAATTACAAATGAGGAAAATGGTTCCAAATTTAGATAAATTTAGAGATAAAAGTAGAAAACTATCAGAAAATTGTTATAAATTTTGGAGAAAAACCTCAAACCTTCAAGACTGAAGTCATTACTCAAGTTTTTAAGTGGGTGCTCTTTGTTCCCTTAACTCAACTAGAAACTTTTGATTGTTACTTTTAATCATTAATTTCATAGCATTGCTTTTACATGAGTAGAATTTCTGGCCACTACGCCCACCTCTGATCATATATTTTAAGTATGCATGAGTAAATTACTAGGATGAATGTTTTTTTCCACTTCTCTTTCCTACTCTTTCTCAATGGAAAAAAGAAACACTAGAACAAAAATAAAAAAATACACATATTTTTGTCATTTATGTAAACCATGACAAAAAAATCCTGCAGGACAAAACATGACACTTGATATTTTCTAACCTGTTTGTATACCACCACAGACAGAGAGAGAACGTGAATTAGACAGGGCTCAGAGAGGGAAAGATGAGACAGACAAGATAAGCTAAGGAGAGGAAAATGTTCAGGCAGAGGGTCCAGAAGAGGTGAGAGCAGAGGGAGGAGAGAAGGATGACAAGAGTAAAAAGTCCAAACACAGGACATCTGGGTGGGACCCCATCTGGCCCAATATTCCAACATTCAAACTTTGGTTGTACAATACTTCAAATGGTAAGTTCCATATGCAAAGTTACTGTGCAAAATTTTAAAAGAGAAATACATAGTATAAAATTTACATATACCGGTTAATTCAATTCAATTCAATTCAATTCAACTTTATTTATATAGCGCCATATCACAACAACAGTCATTTCATGGCACTTTCAAATGTAGGGGAAACCCCACAATTGCAGAAAGACCCCAGCAATCAGGCAATCCCCTGTGAGCAAGCACTTGGCGACGGTGGAGAGGAAAAACTCCCATTTAACAGGAAGAAACCTCAAGCAGAACCAGGCTTAGGGAGGGGCAGTCATCTGCTGCAACTGGCTGGGGGGTGAAGGGATACAGAAGATGGACAGAACAGACATAAAGAGAGCAAACATTAACAGAGAGAAGCCGAGTACATTATTGGAGGTCACCCGGCAGTCTAAATCTATTAACAGCAAAACAAAGGGAGGGTTAAGAGACACAAGATCCCTCCCTAATCGTAGGCTATATTGAAGAGGAAGGTTTTGACCCTGCTCTTAAAACCACCGTGCAGCCCACGGTGCTGCACGGTGGCGCAGTGGTTAGCACTGCGGCAGCACAGTTTACCCTTGGCCGGGGGATTGTGGGGATCGTGGGATCGTGGGTTCGATCCCAGCCCCCGACCAACAGTGATCTGTGTGGAGTTTGCATGTTCTCCCCGTGTTGCGTGGGTTTACTCCGGGATTTCTCCGGTTTCCTCCCACATGCCAAAAACATGCATGTTAGGTTAATTGGCTGTTCTAAATTGTCCCTAGATATCTGTTTCCTATAGGCCCTTAGAATAGAGGGTTAGTATTAATGAAAGCGCTTTGAGTGGTCTTTGTGACTAGAAAAGCGCTATATAAGTGCAGGTTAGTTAGTTAGTTAGTTAGTTAAAAACAGAGATCGTGTCTGACTCCCGAACCCAGATTGGTAACTGATTCCACAGAAAAGGAGCTTGATAGCAGAAGGCTCTGCCTCCCATTGTACTTTTGAAGATTCTAGGTATTACAAGTAATCCAGCCTTTTGGGAGCGTAGTGCTCTGTTAGGATGATAAGGTAATATCAGATTTTTTATAAAAAAGGGGGCCTGATTATTAAGAGCTTTGTAAGTGAGAAGAAGGATTTTAAACTTAATTCTAAACTCTATGGGAAGCCAATGAAGGGAGGCCAGAACTGGAGAAATATTATCTCTCTTTCTAGTACCTGTTAAAACTCTTGCTGCAGCGTTTTGGATCAACCGAAGACTTTTTAAAGATATTTTAGGACAACCTGATAATAACGAGTTACAATAATCTAATCTAGAGCTAACAACACAGCTTGGGGCGGTGCGGTGGTGCAGTGGTTAGCACTGCGGCAGCACAGCAACTCACCCTTGGCTATGGGATCCCTGGTTCGATCCCAGCCCCTGACCAACAGTGATCTGTGTGGAGTTTGCATGTTCTCCCCATGTCTGCGTGGGTTTACTCCGGGAGTTCTCCGGTTTCCTCCCACATGCCAAAAACATGCAGGTTAGGTTTGTCACCACGGGTTGAGATGCCGTCTCGGCACTCAGCCCATGTTTTCCCTTTTCCCATTGAGCAGCGTCTCAGCAGGCTCCCAGCTGGCAGCATTACGGACGGCTGGGGCCAATTAGTCCTCATCAGCTGGGGCGCTGCCAATGCGATAAATAGGAGCAGCCTCGATGACTCGGGGCTGCGACATAAACACATTGCTAAGCTGAAGCCCCTTCGTCTGGTGTCAGCTTATACTCCTCTTGCAGCATTCCTGTGTTTGTATCCCGCTGTGAGTATGTACGTCTTGTTACCCCCACGTCCGGTACGAGCTGCTTACCTCTGCGCTGTGCAACCTGTGAGTGTACCTCTGCATGAGTATCTGTGCTCTCCTCATCCCTTATCCCTTACCCAGAATAAAACATCTCGACTCACTGGCTTGTCCCTGGCTCTGATTGCCCGGCTCCCTAGAGCCGGATATGACAGTATGTCGCAGCCAGAAGAGCTACCGGCGGCCGTGAGTCGCCGTGGAAATGTACCTTTCTGTCCGGGTGTCAGCGCTGCTAGCATGCCGTTTCCCAGGAGTCACTTCCGGCGCCAGGGCGACGAGCTGAGGTCCATCTCGGAGGCTGTCGACGGGACGTTCTTCACCCTGCACGACGCCTCCAACGTGAGACGCTGGCATCTGGGCCGTGCTGAGGAACTCCTGGACTGTCTCCCTCACTCTCTGTACCATCTGGAGGACAGTGCCAGGATAGACGCTGCAGGTACACAGCGAGAGAAGCTCCACGGGGTGGATGGAAATCCCGGCAGGGAGTCGAAGTGGGCGACGTCTTTCCCTGCTTCGGAGTCCCGTTCCTGCCGCCATTCCAGTCCGGGAGTTCGCGCCAACCAGAGGACTTCCCCCGACCTGCGCCACGTCACTCGGGATTCCCTTCAAGGAGCCGCAGCTGACAGCAGTTATGTCTGGGGTCGAGTGGCTGTCGCGAGCTCCACTGTGTTTCCTGTCACCACCTTCAGGCATGTGGCGGCGACAGTGAGGTTGATGGAGAGGACTTCAGGGCTACGAAGCTTTCCCGTGCTCGGCGCCTTCCTCGCCTCGATCTCCAATCTGGAGCGGTGAATCCTGGGTTTCCCCCTCGCTTCGTTCCCCGGGAATAGCCGCCATCACATCGCCGAGTCACCTCTGCACGAACCTCGTCCGGATCCAGTTCTGGGCCATCGTCAGGACAGTTCCTCCCACGCAGCTGTCACCTCTTCGCCTCGTCTGTGTGGAGATTCTACAGCCCCGTTCCCTGAGCCTCATTTCCCCGCTGTCATTCCTGGACATTCGGGCTGGCTCACCCCGGCTGTTTTCCCCTCCTCCTCGACGCGCTTTCTGACTGCTGTGTGTGCCTGGAATTCCGGTCTGGTGAGCTCTCTGCTGGAGACAACGCGAGCGATCCTCAGACGAACTCCCGGGGGGTCCTCCGTTATCGCCGGGCGGGGAGAGGAAGAAGCAGAATCCACTACAGCAGGCGATACTCAACCTCCAGGGGGCAGGCAAGTCATTGTTTTTTTCACACCTGCTTAATGATTTGCTCTGTCACATCCCTGGAGGAGAAGTTCAGGGTTCGCAGCTCCCTGAACTCTCCCCACCTGCTGTAACTTGTATTCCTAATCCCGCATCCTCTGTGTCTCTCTCCGCCGAGCGGTCCCCGGCTCCGGGTCAACGTGGTGGGATATGGAGAGGGCCTGTGGTTCCGCAGCTACATTGCGGACGGAGGAGGGGGACTGACTGCTGCGTGGAGTCTACGCCGACGATTGAGCGTCCCCGGGTCTCCACGGAGGAGCGGTTCGGTCCAGCGGGACGAGATTCTTCTGGCTTCACGCCGAGTGGATCGTCGGCGGGGTCACCGGAGCCGGAGGAATCTCAAGCTGCGCTGACCATCGTGCTGGCTGCGGGGCCCGACGCGGCTAGATGGGAGCCTGACAACGACCTGACGACGGATCCTGGATCTTCGCAGTCCTGGACGGCGTCAGAACCCGAGATCAGGCGAGTGCTCTCCTTTCTTTTCTCTCTTTTTATCTTTGAGCACTTCAGCCTATCTCCAGGGGAGACGAGCAGGGTGCAGTTGCCCGCTGCGTCTGAGCTCGTCTCGCCGGGTTCTGGCGCTGCCGGTGATCCTGATCCCGGTTCTGTTTTCTCTTCTGAGCCTTCTTCCAGGGTCACCGGCGAGGAGTTGCTGTTCCTCGTGGTGCTGGAGGGTCCGGGTTCAACGTTGGAGGTCGGTTCTGGTGCAGTGTCCAACGTGGGTTCGCCCGAGACCCAATCGGGGTCCAACGTGGGTTCGCCTGAGGCCCGATCGGGGTCCGACGTGGGTGCTGCCCCAGTATTGTCCAGGTCCGGTGAGGAGGTGGCCGTTTCCCTGCGGCCTGACGCCCGCCGCCCTCATCATCGGCTCTCCCCAGAGCCTCTTCCACCGGGATCCGCTCTGATCCTTCGCCCATCTCAACGGTCCTGGTGGTTGAGTGATGCGGGTCGACGACCCGACCCACAGAACTTTCGGTTCGGTGATCTGGTTTCCCCCACTGGTCTGTGTTTCCCTCTGGGCAGCCTGGTTCGGCTGCCGGTGGACTGGATTCCTGGGATCTGGGTCCGGAGTTCGCCGTCCGAACACTTCTCTTTCCCTGATTCACCAACGGGACAATGGGCGGGGAGATCTCCGGAGCCATCTCGGCTATTTGTGGACTCTGCCTGCCATTCACCTCGGGTGTCACTTTTTCTTTTATCTTTGTGAAGGTCACTCGGGTGTAATATTTTGTCCTGTTGGTGGATTCGTTTTTATAGTGCTGTGTTTTCCATCGCTCATGCTCAGCATTTTACCTTTTGTGCCATGTTTTTAGCCTCGTTTTTTCATTGTAGAGTTATGTTTTGTTTCCTTTCAGACCATGCTCTGCAGTTATCCATTTATTCCAGTCACTTTCATTTCTTTAGGTGGCTGTGGGTATTTATATATTTGTGTGTGTGGGTTTTTCTTTGCCTGCACTCAGTATTTCTTTTTTATGCCCTGTTGGTTCATTATAGAGTCATGTGCCTTGTTTTCCGTAACACCATGCTCTGTAGTTGTCAATTTGTTCCAGTCACCTTCACTTTTCTTGGTGACTGTGTATGTACTTAGTGGCGCTGTGTATTGTGTTCCCCTTTATTTAACCTTACTCAGCATTTTTACCCTGTACCTTTTTGGTGGTTTTTTTCCTTGCTCTGGGTCACGCATTGTTGGTACTCTCTGAGTAGTGTGTAACCGGCGTGCTGACCCAATTCTTCTCCCCATTCGAACCTGGGTTGATTATTCCCTGTTTTGTTCAGTATTGTATTTGGTTTTTTTCCCTGCCACCCTACATTGCCCCATTGGTGTTGTCCTTCCCTTGGCCTCTTCCCCTCCAATCCTGCCTCCCTTCCTCCCACCCTAGGTGGGGGGGGGGGGCTGGGATGTTCCTGGTCGTTCAGGAGCCCGACCTTGAGGGGGGGGCTCTGTCACCACGGGTTGAGATGCCGTCTCGGCACTCAGCCCATGTTTTCCCTTTTCCCATTGAGCAGCATCTCAGCAGGCTCCCAGCTGGCAGCATTACGGATGGCTGGGGCCAATTAGTCCTCATCAGCTGGGGCGCTGCCAATGAGGATAAATAGGAGCAGCCTCGATGACTCGGGGCTGCGACATAAACACATTGCTAAGCTGAAGCCCCTTCGTCTGGTGTCAGCTTATACTCCTCTTGCAGCATTCCTGTGTTTGTATCCCGCTGTGAGTATGTACGTCTTGTTACCCCCACGTCCGGTACGAGCTGCTTACCTCTGCGCTGTGCAACCTGTGAGTGTACCTCTGCATGAGTATCTGTGCTCTCCTCATCCCTTATCCCTTACCCAGAATAAAACATCTCGACTCACTGGCTTGTCCCTGGCTCTGATTGCCCGGCTCCCTAGAGCTGGATATGACAAGGTTAACTGGAAACTCTAAAAGTGGCCCTAGGTGTGAATGTGTGTGTGAACGGTAAAGGGATAGCGCCGTACTGTGGCTGCTTCATCCATCCAGGTGGATGCCCTCAATTTCCCCTCTGGGGATCAATAAAGTACACAAAATCAAAAAAAAAATCAAAAGTGTGGATCAGTTTCTCAGCATCACTCAGAGACAAGGTGCTCCTAATCTTGGCAATATTGCGCAAATGATAGAAGGCAGTCTTAGAAACAAATTTAATATGTGAATTAAAAAACAGATCTTGATCAAAAATAACTCCAAGGTTCCTCACAGAACTATTCAGAGTAAGAGTAGCCACATCCAAATTAAGAGTTTGATTTGGACAGATATTTCTAAGGTTTTTTTGGACCAACAAGAATGACTTCGGTCTTATCCGGGTTTAATAGCAGAAAATTATAAGTCATCCAAGCTTTGACTTCCTTAAGACAGGCTTCTAACTTGGCTAATTGATTACAATCATTGGGCTTCATTGACAGGTATAATTGTGTGTCATCTGCGTAACAATGAAAATGTATATAGTGCTTTCTAATGATGTTGCCTAATGGAAGCATATATAAACTAAAAAGAGTAGGGCCTAACACAGATCCCTGTGGAACTCCATGACTGAGCTTAGAGTTGAAAGAAAACTCATTATTGACATGAACAAACTGAAATCTATCGAACAAATAAGATCTAAACCACTGCAGTGAAGTACCATTTAGTCCAACATAGTGTTCTAATCTATCAAGTAGAACATCATGATCGATAGTATCAAAGGCTGCACTAAGATCTAAAAGGACAAGTACAGAAACGAGTCCATTATCAGATGCGATAAGAAGGTCATTCATGACCTTCACTAAGGGTGTTTCAGTACTATGATGAATTCTGAACCCAAATTGAAACTCTTCAAATAAACCATTTCCCTGCAAGTGGTCAAATAATTGCATAGCAACAACCCTTTCTACGATTTTTGAAATAAAAGGCAGATTAGAGATTGGTCGATAGCTAAAACTCCTGGGTCGAGCGTTGGCTTTTTAAAGTAAGGGTTTAATTACAGCAATTTTAAAAGCATGCGGTACATGACCTAAGGTTAAAGAAGAATTGATTATTTGAAGAATATGGCTACCAATAAATGGGAAGACTTTTTTAAATAACCTGGTAGGAATAGGGTCTAAAAGACAAATTGAAGGCTTGGATGAGGAGATTATTTTATCTAACTCTAAAAGGTCAATTGGAGTAAACCTATCCAAACAGATATCAATGGAAGGCGTTGTAGTAGTTGCTGTACTTAAGTTTACAGTGGGAATAATCTGATTGATTTTATCTCTAATAGATAAAATTTTATGATTGAAAAAGTTCAAAAAGTCCTGACTCGAAAGCTCTAGGGGGATGCGAGGATTGACAGAGTCCCGACTCTTTGTCAGCCTGGCTACAGTGTTGAAAAGAAACCTGGGATTATTCTCATTCTCTTCTATTAATGCAGAGTAATAACTTGTTCTAGCTTTTCTAAGAGATTTTTTATAAATTAGGAGATGATTTCTCCACGCTAAATAGAATTCATCTACAATAGTGGAACGCCATTTTCTTTCTAGTTGACAAGTCTTCTGTTTTAAGCTACGAGTTTCTGTGTTAAACCAAGGAGTTAGAAATCTCTGACTGGACTTTTTCTTTTTTAAAGGGGCCACCAAGTCCAGAGTCTGATGCAGAGGCTGTAACACTATCTACCATGCTATCAATTACGGAAGGAGCAAGCTCTCCATCTTTTATTTCCGTTGTGTTGACACATGGTATAGAGGAGACAATCTGCAAAAATTTGGTAACAGCATCATCTGAAAGACATCTACTGTAGTAATATTTTTCTTTAGGAGTCATTTTCTACTTTCTGGGAAAACCCCAATGAGTCTAATATTGAATTGAATGCCTTATTAAGACAGTCACTGTCTACTTCAACATGTATATTCATCTGATTTAAGCACTAAATCAGCTAAAAATATGGCGAATTCGGATAAAAACTCTGAGTAGGCTGAGGGAGGACGGTAAACTATAGCAAATTGGGTTTAAGCTAAGATTGCTAACATGCCCCATACTGAGGACCAGGCCCTCAAAGGAATTAAAATATATTTTTTGCTTTACATTAACTAGTATTTTAGAATGGTAAATGGTAAATGGTTACAACAGTGTAATGTGTTTTCTGCTCCCCGTCCAGGAAAATATGTTGCCACCACATCAAGGTCTTTAAGCCAGAGGAAACACTGATTCTTTCCTGCTTCTACTGACCTTCATTCCTTTTCTCCACCTCTCCAGGTTCTCTTCCACCTACTGACTCATCATCATCATCATAGCAGTCTGTCAGGAGCAACAATGACTGTTTCATTTAGGTCTGATCAGATTCCTCCACACAGCTCTGTCCTTTGCCCTCCGCTGCCAGGAACTCCTGGCCTTGTTAACCCGGCCGATGCCCGAGCCAGTATGAGTTGCTTTCTGACTGACCATTTCATGAAACTGCTTGCAAAGTATTTGAGTACCACTAGCTTTTGCTGGACTAGCGGCACATTCTTGGCAGATAGAGGTATTATCAGTGGCAAGGACAGGCCAAGACAAACTGATTCCAGTATCTGTTGCAGTGACTGACCAGATGATAGGTTTGTTTATCTCTGCTCTTTGTGTAGTGCATGTCACGATGCACCGACTGGCAAAAGTCCACCACAGACCTCGCGACAGATGTGCTTATCTGCCAGGATGTCCAGTCTCACCCCGTGTAAATGGGAGTGGTCCACCACAGACCTGTGACAGATATTGATTTTAGTTCTGCCAGGATTCCCAGTTTCACCCTCCACACCCTCGGAAGGGTGGAGTTGCCGGTTGAGTCGCCGACGGCCCGACCCATGAGACAGGTTCTTCAAACAGTGAAATTTCCATGTCTACATCTTCTTTTTCTGTTAGATTTGATTGGCAGTTGGCAACCTACTCTTAGAGAATCTTAGCATCTTCAACTCTGCCACTTGTCTTTTTGTCAGCGCTACTGTATCCAAACCCCACAGCACAGCAGGTCTTACTATTGTGTAACCTTATATTTCACTCTAGCTGCTATCTTTCTATTACACATCACCCCTGACACTCGTCTCCACCCATTCCACCCTGCCTGCACTCTCTTCTTCACCTCTCTTGTGCACTGTCCATTATTTTGGATGGTTCACCCCAGGTAATTAAACTCATCCACCTTCACTACCTCTACTTCTTGCATCTTCACCATTACACCTGCCTCCCTTTCATTCATATACAAACATATTCTATCTTGCTTCTGACTTTCATTCCTCTACTCTCCAGAGCATATGTCCACCTCTCCAGGTTCTCTTCCACCTGCTTCCTACTGTCACTCAGACCACAATGTCATCTGCAAACACCGTGGTCCACAGAGACTCCTACCTGGCCTTGTCATGGCAATCAAGAAGGGGCTCATAGCCGATCCCTGATGTAAACCAACCCCTACCTTGAATCCATCTGTCACTCCTACAGCACAGCTCACCAATCTCACTGTCCACACACGTCCTGCACCACCCTCACATACTTCTCTGCTATTCCCGACTTCCTAATACAGCACCACATATCCTATCTCGACACCTGATATATTTGCTTTCTCCAGATCCACAAAGACACAGTGCAACTCCCTCTGACCTTCTCTAGCCTTCTCCATCAACACTATTAAAGCAAACATTGCATCTGTAGTATTCTCTTGACAAGAAACCATATCGCTGCTTGCTGAAGATCACCTCTCCTCTCATCCAAGCTCTAGCAACATTTCCCCATATGTTCATAGTGTGTCTTTGTGTTTTCCTTTTTCATAGTCTTTCTTTGTTGCAGTCAATGAATACATAACACTTATTAAAAGCTTGCAACACTTTGAAGCAGTTTGCACCTTTGGCATGAGCAGGCTCATATGGAAAGTAGTCACAGTTGTGAATAATTTAAACAGGAAAAGGTGACCATCTTTGATCATATGGGGCAGTCCATTCAAGAGAATCCATGCTCATTAATTAGCCTATGTTTCCCACAGCCCCCTGCAGAGAGAACATTCTTTTTTAATTTCCCTCAACCTCAAATAAAAGCCCTCCTTCTTAATGTGAAGGATTATTTACCTTAACTTGAACTGTTTTTTGATGCAATTTTGCATATAAAAAACAAATTGTCTCTTTGATGATGAAAAAAGGCAAATGAAGAAAGAAAATTTTTTAAACATGCATATACAGTATGCAGAGATGCACTAAGTCTTTATACTTTTCGGCAGAGCATTTCTGTAAAGCTTCACACTCCCCTGAGGAGTGATGAGAGCCTCTGGCAGAACAAAACAGGGGAAAAAAAAGAACAATGAAACAGGAAAAGACAGCAGAAAAGGTTACATTCATCTCCTCTGCTCCTAAAGTCAATGGTGTTTTACCTCGCAGTGATAAAGCAGGTTAAAAAATGTATTTTAGTGTAAATGATTGCCAAACAAATTCAGTTTGACATGTTATACCAGAGCTAAACCCTAAATCCTGATATTCGTTCTGTATGGATATCCTTTATTTTTAACATCTGAACAGGCTGTTGCAGTTTCTTTTTCAGCTGCATATCCCTTTCCTTATACAAAATTTATACAAAGACTTAAAGCTTAAATCCTCTACTTTTTCATTGTTTTTCTTGCAATGTGTCAGAGATAACAAAGCTGCAAAAATACACACAGTAAACCTAGCACATTTATTTATACTCATGCCCTTTTTCTTCACCCCATCCAGTCTGACAGCGTTGCAGTGGGGCAGAGAATGGACACGTGTCCAGGTAATGAATTTTTTACATTACAGAGAAAGAGAAAGACTCGGACATCATAATAAACCATAGCTGAAGCCAGAAATAATGGCATCACTCTGCCCAGCAGTGAAGTGTGTGATACGCATCTCCTTAAAGGTAAGCCAACAAATTAAGGTGTGCGAGGACTGAGCTGCAGCTCTATCTCAGTATTTGTTATGGGCAGGATATTGTCAGCCCGTTCAGAGCTCCACATGAGGGGAGATGAAGTGGATTTCACAATTACTGCTTGGCCACTTCATATGGTTATTTCATGTGTGCTGTGCTGGCAGAAGGAGAAACAGTGACATGCTGACAGATGGAGGGATTTCTGGACTGTTCTTCTCCACAGAGGAATAGATTGGCTTCAAGAAAATGAAAATGCAGATAAGGGGTAAGAGGTTTGGAGGAAACACCTGCCTGTACCGAACTGTGTTTTATTAGTGTGTTTGAACGCCTAATTTTTAACCGCTTGCATGTATGGAATCCTAATTATTTAGTATGTTCAATCGTGATGGGAAAAATAATAATTTTTCCAATGCATCTCAATGCAGATGTGAACGATTCTGAATTGATACACAAATGGCAAAATTCCAATTCTTAATCTCGTAATTTGTAATTTTATATGGCTGGAACAAAAAAAAAAGTGGAACTTTAAACCCGTAAGTTGGCGCCTGCCCAGACAGTGTTTCACGTGACGCAGAACACAGAAGAGATACTGCTCGTTTTATTCACAGAGATTTGGGTCACGTTGTTAGTGCGTCACTTTCATGCTGTCTGTATATGGACCATAGATAGATTAATAACATAATTAATGTTAACAGAATGAAAAAAGCAGACTCTTATATGCGGAAGTTGGTGCCTGGACAGTAGTTGTCGCGTCATGTAAATACAGTGGTGTGAAAATGTGTTCGCCCCCTTCCTGATTTCTCATTTTTTGGTATGTTTGTCACACTTAAATGTTTCAGATCATCAAACAAATTTAAATATTAGACAAAGATAGCACAAGTAAACACAAAATGCAGTTTTTAAATGAAGATGTTTATTATTAAGGGAAAAAAATCCAAACCTACATGGCCCTGTGTGAAAAAGTGATTGCCCCATAAACCTAATAACTGGTTGAGCCACCCTTAGCAGCAACAACTGCAAGCAAATGTTTGTGATAACTGGCAATGAGTGGACTGTGGAGGAATTTTGGCTCACTCATCTTTGCAGAATTGTTGTAATTCAGCCACATTGGAGAGTTTTCGAGCATGAACTGCCTTTTTAAGGTCATGCCACAGCATTTCAATCAGATTGAGGTCAGGACTTTGACTAGGCCACCCCAAATCTTCATTTTGTTTTTCTTAAGCCATTCAGAGGTGAACTTGCTGGTGTGTTTTGGATCATTGTACTGCTGAAGAACCCAAGTGCGCTTCAGCTTGAGGTCACGAACAGATGGCCGGACATTCTCCTTCAGGATTTTTTGGTAGACGGCAGAATTCATGGTTCCATTTACCACAGCAAGTCTTCCAGGTCCTGAAGCAGCAAAACACCTCCAGACCATCACACTACCACCACCATATTTTACTGCTGGTATGATGTTTTTTTTGATTGTTTTTTTTTTTTTTTTCTCTCGGCGCCACACGAGTCGGCTGCCTTTTGCAACAGCGGCTCGATTCCGAGTCTTTTTCCCTTCCTCTCTCTTTTGATCCGTCTTTTTTTTTCACCCCACTTATATCACGGACACACAGATCGTCCTAAATGTCTCCTGAGCCGGTGGACGGAGCCACTGTCTATAGCAGGATACGATACAGCAGAGAACAGCTGCTAGCATTCAACCGCCACCCGGTCCCATTGGAAATACTCGACATACCGAGAGAACTGAGGCGAAAACGCCGCGGCTGCCGGGCTGGAGTAAGGCGGAGGACAAAAAATATAAGGTACAGACCCTCCCTTCCATCTGTTGTCATGGGAAATGTACGGTCGATACTGGGAAAGTTAGATGAGCTAGCGGCTATCTCCCGTTATGATAGCACATACCGGGAGTGCTCTCTCCTTTTGTTTACTGAGACGTGGCTAACTGAACTAGCAGCAGATGCTAACATTGAGCTGGAGGGTTTTCACATGATACGAGCTGACCGAACACCAGACAGTGGCAAGGCTAGGGGCGGTGGAGTGATCATGTATGTTAACAACAACTGGTGCAGACCGGGACATATCACTGTTAAACAACGACACTGCAGCAAAGACATTGAGTTGCTAGCTGTTAGCATGAGGCCTACATATCTCCCGAGAGAACACTCACACGTGATCTGCATTGTTGTTTATGCAAATCCGACGGCGAACGCTGGGACAGCACGTGACGTCATCCATTCAGTAACCAGCAGGCTGCAGACAGAACACCCAGATGCTCTTCTCCTCATCTCAGGCGATTTCAACCATGTTTCACTGTCTCCCATTCTACCCACGTTCACCCAGTATGTCACATGCCACACTAGAGACAATAAAACACTGGATTTATTCTACGCAAACACTAAGGAGGCGTACACCTCATCACAACTACCCCCACTCGGGAGATCGGATCACAACTTGGTTCATCTCCGGCCGGTGTACAAACCCCTAGTGCACAGACAACCTCCGGCCATGCACACTGTGGAGTTATGGTCTGAGGAGACAATGGACACCCTAAAGGGCTGTTTTGAAGCCACCGCCTGGAAGCAGCTCTGCGATCCACATGGTGAGGACATCGATGGCCTCATTCACACCTTCACGGGCTACCTCAGCTTCTGTGTGGACAAATCCGTTCCCACCAAGACCATACGGCGTCACTCAAACAACAAACCCTGGATCAACCCTGAGATTAAAACACTTCTGAGAGAGAAGAAGAGGATCTTCAGGTCAGGGAACAGGGAGATGCTGAAGTCCGTACAGAGGGAGCTGAGGAGAAAGATCAGAGAAGGCAAGGACAGCTTCAGGAAGAAGATGGAGGACAAGCTGCAACAGAGCGACATCAGCGGGGTCTGGAGAAACCTCAAAACCATCTCGGGGCTCCAGAATACCTCCCCCCAGGCCACAGGGGGCAGGGAGTGGGCGAACAACCTGAATCTGTTTTTCAATAGATTTGACCAACCGCCCTCCCCCCTGACTGCACAACAACCACTGCTGCCTCTAAAGAAATCAAGTCCTGCTGCCCACTCCCCACTCTACCACCACCCCCCCACTCCCAACACACAGCCCCCCATCCTGACCCTGACCAGGACCCAGGTGAGGACGGAGCTGAGGAAGATCAAGGCGAGGAAGGCGCCGGGACCGGACGGCATCAGCGCAAAGCTCCTCAAGTCCTGTGCAGACCAGCTGTGTGGGATTGTGACGTATATCTTCAACATGAGCCTGAAACTGGGGAGGGTACCACAGCTGTGGAAAACATCTTGTGTGGTACCTGTACCAAAAACTTCCCACCCCAAAGACCTGAACAGCTACAGACCGGTGGCCTTGACGTCCCACTTGATGAAGACCCTGGAGAGACTGCTCCTTGCTCACCTCCGCCCCCTGGTGGAACCAGCGATGGATCCACTCCAGTTCGCCTACCAGCATGGCATTGGGGTGGAGGATGCGGTGATCTTCCTCCTTCACCGTTCTCTGTCCCACCTGGAGAAGCCCGGGAATATGGTGAGGATCATGTTCTTTGACTTCTCCAGTGCTTTCAACACCATCCAACCGATGATCCTGAAGGACAAGCTGCTGCGCGCAGGGGTGGACCAGCACCTGTCATCATGGATCCTGGACTACCTCACGAACCGGCCTCAGTTTGTGAGAACCCGGGACTGTGTGTCCGACACGATCATCAGTAGCACGGGGGCCCCCCAGGGAACGGTGCTGGCTCCCTTCCTGTTCACTCTTTATACTGCGGACTTCTCACACAACACAACACACTGCCATCTACAGAAGTTCTCTGATGACTCTGCGATCGTTGGCCTCATCTCCAATGGAGATGAAGCTGAGTACAGAGGGCTTATCCAGGACTTCGTGGACTGGTGCCATCGGAACTGCCTCCAGATCAACGCGAGGAAAACTAAGGAGCTGGTGGTGGACTGCCGCAGGCATGGGCAGCCCCTCACAGTACCAGTAAATATACAGGGAACAGACATCGAGATGGTGACATCCTATAAGTACCTGGGTATTCATCTGAACAATAAACTAGACTGGTCACACAATACTGATGCACTCTACAAGAAGGGACAGCGCAGGCTGTTCCTGCTGAGGAGACTCAGGTCTTTTGGTGTACAAGGGGCGCTGCTGAAGTCATTCTATGACACGGTGGTGGCATCAGCCATCACTTTTGGAGTGGTCTGCTGGGGCAGTGGCATTACTGCAGCCGATAGGAAGAGACTGAACAAACTGATTAAGAAAGCTAGCTCTGTCCTGGGGCAGCGCCTTGATCCGATGGAGGAGATAGGAGAGAGAAGGACGGTGGCTAAACTGTCATCTCTGCTGGAGTCCGAGTTCCACCCTATGCAGGACATACTGAATGCACTGAGGAGCTCATTTAGCAGCAGACTACATCATCCCAGGTGCACAACCGAGAGGTTTCGTAGGTCCTTCCTACCAACGGCTGTCAGACTGTACAACCTAAGCAGGGCTGCTCGCAGAGATAGCAAAAAAGACGTAACAAACTAATAGTTTTTTGAATGCAGAAGATGCAATAGACTTACACAGTGGTCCTCTCCGGCATACAACTAGGAGCATGCCGGTCGCTATGGAGGGTGAGAGTGTGTATGGGCACATAATCATACCATGCAGGATAGCTGGGTAGACGGTTATGCTGTTTCATTCCATCTAGCGGCAATGCTCTGCACTGTGTGTGTTTATATATTTGCATATTTGTTCCGTCTAGCTGCAATGCTCCGTACTGTGGGTGTTTATATATTTATATATCTACATGTTATTCCATCTAGCTACATTGCTCCGCACTGTGTGTGTTTATATACTTGCATATTTATTCCACCTAGCTGCAATGCTCCGTACTGTGGGTGTTTATATATTTACATATTTATTCCATCTAGCTACAATGCTCTGCACTGTGTGTTCATATATTCATATATTTATTCCATCCAGCTACAATGCTCTGCACTGTGTGTCTGTGTGTGTGTGTATATATATATATTTTATAGTAATACGTACATATGTTTATTAGCTGCTCTTGCTTGCTTGTTTTTTTTTTTTTTTTTTTTTTTTTTCTTGCCTTCTGATTGTTGCTCTGAGTGTTGCTGTCCCTGTGCTGTTGCAATCCTGGAATTTCCCCGTTGTGGGACTAATAAAGGCTTATCTTATCTTATCTTATCTTATCTTATCTTATCTTATGTTCCTTTTCTGAAATGCTGTGTTACTTTTATGCCAGATGTAATGGGACACACACCTTCCAAAAAGTTCAACTTTTGTCTTGTCAGTCAACAGAGTATTTCCCCAAAGTCTTGGGGATCATCACAATGTTCAACCTTCTGCTGCTCTGAGTGTGTCTGGCTTAGCCTGCCTGGAGTCTACCTGCTGCTGCTCTGAGTGTGTCTGGCTTAGCCTGCCTGGAGTCAACCTGCTGCTGCTCTGAGTGTGGCTAGCTTAGCCTCGCTGGAGTCAACCTTCTGCTGCTTTGAGTGTATGTAATTGGGCCTACCCAGAGTTAACCTGCTACTTTTCAACCTAGTCTACCTGGAGTCCACATGCTACTGTTGCTCTGAATGCGTCAAAGTGAAGTTTGGAGAAGAATGAGCATTGGATTGCAAATAATGGTCCACAGCAAGTCCGCTTAATTCCACAAAGGTACTGTGTAGGAATGATGGGCATTTGGTTGAAATGGTGGCAACAGCAGGCAAGCTAATGAGTTAGAGTGATCCATATTAACCAGAATCCATTTGAATCAACTAGCACCAATAACAACACAATGCCACCCAAAAGGAATGTAACATATGATGAGGTTGAGGAATTTAAAAAATCACTTGGCTTTCTCTCAGAAGAGGTAACTGTGGTGAGAAAACACAAAAACAGATAATTGATTTGGAGGAAGAGGTCAAAGCCTTGAGGCTGAAAAATGAGGAGAAAGACCAAAATTTTGCTTTTCTGGAAAATAGGGTGGACAACCTGGAACAGTACATACGAATGAATGACATTATTGTTTCAGGATTAGAAACAAATCCCAGATCCTATGCCCAGGCTGTGGCAAGAATGGATGATACAGACCTTCGTGAGCTGGACGCCAGATCGGTGGAAGAACAGGTAACAACCTTCCTTCATTCTAAAACATAGAGATAGACAGTAACAACACAGAGGCTTGTCATCCTCTTCCTTAAAGAAGGAAGGGTGAAAAACCGGCAATAATCATCCATCTTACAAACAGAAAGTATAAAATGGATCTGCTGAAACAGGCTGAAGGGGACAGAAGTTTATTTGAATGAGCACTTAACCAAGAGAAATGGAGACAACACCAAAAAGGCACGATTCTTGAGAAAACAGAAGAAAATCCAATCAACATGGACTTTCAACTACAAAGTCTTTATAAAACTGAATGGAACACCAGAGGAATCCAAAGTGCTGGTAATCAGAAATGTGGAGGAGATGGATAAATATCATATAATTCAAGAAATCTGTGTGTCTGTCTGTCTGTCTGTCTGTCTGTGTGTGTGTCACGACCATAGGACTCACTGAAAGATCATAGGACCGCCTATGATGTTGATCTGGCATGATGATCTCTACATGATGTCCTATGATGATCCTATGTGAGTTCTGAACAACTCGTGTGAAAAAATTATCCGTCCTTGGACTGCATCACTCAAGATCATAGGACTCGCTATGACATCTTCAAAGA
The DNA here is from genome assembly GCA_020510985.1 of Pholidichthys leucotaenia. Classification (NCBI taxonomy): domain Eukaryota; kingdom Metazoa; phylum Chordata; class Actinopteri; order Cichliformes; family Pholidichthyidae; genus Pholidichthys; species Pholidichthys leucotaenia. The sequence goes on along the minus strand of CM035846.1, from coordinate 59,455,715 downwards.
TCAAAGGCAGCCATCACTCACGCTCACTCACAATCATAGGACACCAAAGATCAAAGGCAGGCATCACTCACGATGATAGGACTCGCTATGACATCAGCAAAAATCATAGGACTCGCTATGACATCATTAAAGATCAAATGCAGGCATCATAGATAAGATAAGATAAGATAAGATAAGCCTTTATTAGTCCCACAACGGGGAAATTCCAGGATTGCAACAGCACAGGGATAGCAACACTCAGAGCAACAATCAGAAGGCAAGAAAAAAAAAAACAAAAAAAAAACAAGCAAGCAAGAGCAGCTAATATACTGTACATATGTACATATTAGACATCATAGATAGACATCATAGATAGACATCATCAAAGATCAAAGAACTCACTGTGACATCATCAAAGATCAAAGGCAGTCATCACTCACGATCAGAGGCCTCACTATGACATCATCAAAGATCATATGACTCGCTATGACACGATCAAAGATCAAAGGCAGGCATCACTGAACGAGTGCTAATGTGCTTGCTTACACCTGCTTTCTACGGGCATGCAGAAATACTTGCTTACTCTTGGTTTCTACGGGCATGCACAGGTATGCACTAGTTTAGATTTGATTGGCGGTTGGCAACCAGCTTACAGGTGCATTACCGCCACGTACTTCACTCTTATATCATCACTCTAGCTGGTCAGGAGCATCACTCCTACTCGGCAAGTAGAAATGCTTGCTTACACTTGCTTTCTACGAGCATGCAGAAAAACTTGCTTATACTTGGTTTCTATGGGCATGCACGGGTATGCACTAGTATGTGAGGAAGTAAATCACAGTGAGGCCAAATATGACTGCCCTGTGTGATCTATAATTCCATAATTTCATCAATGTTTGAACCAGAACAAGATATTGATCCTGATAACAATCTCTACAATAATCTAAGCAGCAATTGCTCTTACTACACAGATGAACAGTTCAATCTAAATGTCAAGTCTGATCATTGTATATCAATTATCCATTTCAATAGCAGAAGTTTATATACAAATTTTCAAAAAAATCAAAGAATATTTGTCATATCACTAAACCATTTAATGTGATTGCTATCTCAGAAACTTGGCTTAGTTCAGAGAAGGGGATGGACTATGATTTGAAAGCTGTGAGATGAATTTCAATAATAGAAAATAAAAGAGGAGGGGGTGTAGTTTTATATATTGATAAAAGTATCAACTATAAAGTAGTGGAAAATATGACATCAACCATTGATGATGGTGTGGGGGACATAGATGTTACATTCTCCACCCAGAGATGATGGCCCAGGAGAAGAGAGGCTGACATGGGGTCCAGACAGAACAGCAGAGGTGGAGACGTTGGCTGCTAGGAGAAGGGAGAAGCACGGCACCAGCAGACTGTTATGCTAATGCACCGTGTGGGCTTTCTCTGTAACATGTATTGAGGTGTGAGCCCCCAGGCTGCTAGGCAAGGCATTAAAGGTATAAAAGAAAGATACCCTGCGGCCTGGGAGTTATTCTTGTCAACTGTTAGAGAGAAATAAAGTCTGTGCTGATCCAGCTCATCGTCTCGCTAGTTCTATTCTCTCTACATTGGTGACCCTTGACGTGCAATGAAAGATGAGGCAAACACCCCGGAGACGTCCCAAACTGGAAGCGCCAGCACCGTGTGCACTGTTTCGGTCAAGCTCCCGGACTTTTGGCTGCACGACCCGACAGCGTGGTTCCTCCACACACAGGCCCAGTTCGCGCTCCGTGGGGTAACAGCGGATGACACCAGATATTACTATGTGATTGCTGCGCTGGACGCACGCACAACACAGCAGGTGGCAGGCCTGAGCAGTCCCCAGCCCACGGTAAATACGACATGCTCAAGGCCATGCTGACCCAGCGCTACACGCTCTTGGACTGCGAAAGAGCGGAAAGGCTCCTGATGCGCTCCGAGTCGGGGGACAGGTCAGTGGTCGAGTTGATAGAGAACATGTTGGTGTTAATGGGCAGAGATGGTGAGGCATTCCTGTCCGCCCATCTTTTCCTCAGAAACCTCCCGACAGCGGCCAGAGCGATCCTCGCCAACTCACCACAGCTGACAACACAAAACTACCGCGCACTAGCGCAAGAAGCGGATCAGATCATCCCGGCGACCAGAACCTTCGCCGTGAACGCAGCAGCGACTCTGTGGGCGCCGGAGCCCACAGAGACGACCAGCGAGGGCGAGGAGTCATTGATGATGGCCAGGGCGGATGCCAGGAAGCACGGGAAGGGCACGATCTGCTTTTATCACTGCTGTTTCGGAGCAGACGCACGGCGATGCGTGCCACCATGCCAATTCAAGCGGTCGGAAAACGCCAGGACCAGCAGTCGGTAGCAGCTGCAACTTCCGGTAACAGAGACAAGCTGCTCTACGTTACGGACTCACATTCGGGGAGATGGTTCCTGGTGGACACCGGCATCCAAAAGAGCCTCATCCTGCCGTCCAACTCGGGCAGGCTGGCTGGAAGTAGCGGTCCCGAGCTGGCAGCCACCAACAGCTCTGACATTAAGGCATTTGGTGAGAGGACACTAACTATATGTTTGCACGGCCATAACTTCCAGTGGACTTTCGAGCACTTTATTTCCACAAACGGGCCGCCCGTTTTCACACAACCTCAGTGCCTGGGCGCAGCTAAACTGACCAGCGCACGCGAGGGGTTTGCCAATTTGGAGAGGTTAGGCATCATCAGGCACTCAAACAGCCCGTGGGCATCCCCGCTGCACATGGTGCCTAAAGCCGATGGGTCGTGGCGATTTCCGGAGATTAAACAACGCTACAGCACACGATCGCTACCCCATCCCCCATATTCAAGATTTTACCATCCACCTGACCGGAGCACGCATTTTTTCCAAGGTGAACCTGGTCCACAGTTACCACCAGGTCCCGGTGCAAGCAGAAGACGTACCCAAATCTGCGGTGATAACCCCGCAAAGGCCGCATTACTGGTGCACCCAGATCCGTCGGCACGGATAGCGCTCACTACCGACACATCAGACATGACCATAGGGGCCGTCATGGAGCAGTGCATCACAGGTTCGTGGCAGCCGCCCACCTTTTTCAGCAGGTCTTTGCGCGACAATGAGTGTAAATACAGTGCGTTCGACAGAGAGTTGCTGGCTCTCCACCTGGCCATATGCCATTTCCAGTTCTGGCTGGAAGGGCGCAGCTTCACCGCGTTTGTGGACCACAAGCCGCTAACGTACGCCATGGCCAAGGTTTCGGAACCATAACCATGGTCGGCCTGGCAGCAAAGACAACTGGCCACAATCTTGGAGTTTACAACTGACATTCAGCATGTGGCCGGTACACTGAAAGTGGTGGCAGGCTGCCTGTCTGCACATTGGTGGCCCCAGTCTACGAAGTTATAGATTACACCACCATGGCCGCAGAGCAAGCCGGGGATGCGGACGTTTGCGCACTCCAGTCTGGACCAAGAGGGTTAAGGCTGGAGAGCAGAGTACTGCAAGACGGGGGCCCTCCCCTACTCTATGACATTTCCACAGGCTGCCCGCGCCCGGTGGTCCCGCATACCTGGTGCCATCGGGTTTTCGAGTTGGTTCACTCCCTGGTGCCCCGGGAGAGCGTGCGTCAGTCAAACTGGTAGAGGCGAAGTTCTTCTGGCTGCGTCTGCGTAAACAGGTGAAAGAGTGGGCAGCCGCGTGTGTCGTGTGCCAACAGGCCAAGGTGCACAGGCATACAAAGGCCCCCCTCGAACCGTTCCACATCCCGCCTAAGAGGTTCGACCACGTCCACGTGGACCTGGTGGGGCCCCTCCCGCCATCGCAGGGGTTTACACACCTCCTGACAGTCGTAGACCACACCGTGTGCTGGCCCGAAGCGGTGCCGCTAGCTTCTACCACGTCTGCGGAAGTCACACATGCTTTTTTGGCAACTTGGGTGGTACGCTTCGGCGCTCCGTCAGACATCACGTCCGACAGGGGCCCTCAGTTCATTTCCGACCTCTGGTCCACGATAGCCCGGAGCCTGGGGGTCAACATTCACTGCACTACCGTGTACAACTCCCAGGCCAATGGGTTATGCGAGCATTTCCACAGGTCACTTAAAGCAGCACTCAGGGCTTCGCTTACAGACGCAAATTGGGTGGACCGGCTGCCGTGGGTTCTATTAGGGTTGTGTTCTGCACCAAAGGAGGATTTGGCGGCCTCCCCGGCAGAACTAATTTTTTCTCAACCGCTGCAGCTCCCCGGGGAATTTTTGCCCGACAACCCCGCGCCCGAGGCCGAGCCGTCCCCGCATTCCCTACATGGTGAAGAGGCGGGGAGAGTACCGGGCCCAGCCCACCACTGTTTTCCCCGCGCATTCGTCCCAAAAAGCTTGAGGAATGCGTCGTTCGTGTTTGTCAGGCACGATACACACTGGATCCCGTTGCGCCCACCATACGACGGGCCGTTCAGAGTGTTGGAACCTGGGGTGAAACATTTCATGTTAGACTTGGGGGGACACAGAGAAACCGTCTGCATTGACAGGCTCAAGCCCGTGTTTGTGGTGGCAGACAAACAGGTGGTGTTGGCTTGAGCTCCCTGGCGTGGACGCCCCCCGTTGGGGGCTCCGCAGGTGACTCATCAGCAGGGACAGAAATTCTTGATGAGGATGTGTCCACCCCCCCCCCCCATTGTCCCCCCACAGACGGACGTGCCTCCCGGAGTGCCCCATTGGCAGAGCAGCGCCTCAGAGCCGGCGACCCCCTGTTACAGCCACTATGGACGTCGGCTGAAGCCCATAGGACAGGGGCATTAAGGCCCATTCTGGGTGTTCGGGGGGGGGGCATAGGTGTTACATTCTCCACCCAGAGATGATGGCCTAGGAGAAGACAGGCTGACAGGGGTCGAGACAGAACAGCAGAGGTGGAGATGCTGGCTGCCGGGAGAAGGAAGAATCACGGCACCAGCGGACTGTTATGCTAATGCACCGTGCGGGCTTTGTCTGTAACATGTATTGAGGTGTGAGCCCCCAGGCCGCTAGGCAAGGCATTAAAGGTATAAAAGAGAGACGTCCTGCGGCCTGGGAGTTATTCTTGTCAACTCAACTGTTAGAGAGAAATAAAGTCTGTGCTGATCCAGCTCGTCGCCTCACTTGCTCTATTCTCTCTACAATGGAATGGAATGCATTACAATAGAAATCTACATGAAAAATAAGAAAAAAATTTAATTGTTAGTTGTGTATACATAACACCTAATTCCAGTATTGAAATATTTAAGAATAATATGGAAGGCCTGTTTGCAAAGTGTAATCAGAAGGTTACGTTCATTTGTGGAGACATGAATATAGACATGTTGAATCCCCATAAGCATGTGATGACAGATAAGTTTGTTGCAACCATGTATAGTATAAATCTATATCTATTTTTTACTAAGCCAAGTAGAATAACATTACATAGTGCAACATTAATAGATAATATTTTTACAAATCATATGGAAAATAATATAGTGAGTTGGTTATTACTGAATGATATTAGTGACCATTTTCCAGTTTTTGTGATGTACAATTGTGGTTATATCAGGAAAAGTAATGAATGTAAAATTGGATATAGGAGAGTAAGGAGAATCCTTGAATGCATTTAGAAGTAGAGTGATGATATAGAGTGAAGTACGAAGAGATGAAGAGTGATGTCTGAAGGCAGAGTTGAGGTTCGACTGGGCACAGCAATGATAGAAGGACTACAGCTCCTGACCAGATAGAGTCAATACAACAACAACAAAAAAAAGAATTATCTGTATAGGCCATGGATGACAAAGGGATTGGAAAATGCTTGCAGAAAAAAGAATACCGTATATAGGGTTTCTGAAATATAGAACAATAGAGTCTTAGATATAAAAGATATAAAAATAAATTGACTAACATTATAAGGACTAGTGCATACTTGTGCATGCCTGTGCATACCTGTGCATGCACGTAGAAACCAAGCATAAGCAAGTATTTCTGAATGCCCGTAGAAAGCAGGTGTAAGCAAGCACATCAGCACTCATTCAGTGATGCTTGCCTTTGATGGTATCACAGCAAAGTCCTATGATCGTGAGTGATGCTTGCCTTTGATCTTTGATGGTGTCATAGCAAGTCTTATGATCTTTGATGATGTCATAGCGAGTCCTATGATCGTGAGTGATGCCTGCGTTTGATCTTTGAAGATCAAGTCCTATGATCATGAGTGATGACTGCCTTTGATCTTTGATGATGTCATAGTGAGTCCTATGATCTTTGATGATGGCAAAGCGAGTCCTATGATGCCTGCATATGATCTTTGATGATGTCATAGCAAGTCCTATGATCGTAAGTGATGCCTGCCTTTGATCTTTGATATCCTATGATCGTGAGTGAGCATGAGTGGCATCACCTATGATGAGCATAGGCAAATCATAGGTGATCCTATGATCTTTTAGCGAGTCCTATGGTCATAACAGACACAGAGACAGCCACACAGACAGACACAGAAATTTCCTGAATTACCTATGGTCTATATGACGTCATATGAACATCATGTAGACATCATAGGAACATCATAGGAGATCCTATGATATGAACTTATAGCAAGTCCTATGGTCTATATGCCTGCCCTAGTCATAGTGTCTATATGACATCATATAGACATCATAGTGATAGACACTGTGATACACACACAGATTTTCTTGAATCACTCTATACTATGGTGTCTATATGACATCATATAGACATCATGTAGACATCATAGGAACATCACAGGTGATCCTATGATTCCTAGGTAATCCTATGAAGTCATATAGACATCAACGGAACATCATTGGCGATCCTATGATCTTTTAGCGAGTCCTATGGTCTATATGACGTCATAAAGACATCATGCAGGCATCATAGGAACATCATAGGACATCATGTAGACATCATAGGAACATCACAGGTGGATCCTATGATCTTTTTAGTAAGTCCTATGGTCGTGACACAGACAGACACAGACAGAGATTTCTTGAAGATACATGACAAAATACAAAAATCTATTGCACTAAAGAATTATAAAACAACAAACAAGAGGGAAGAAATCAGTATGGCAAGACTCAGACTGGATTATACAGGTTTAAACGGCACTTTATTCATCATGGGGAAAAGCGAAAGTGACAAATGTAGAGAATGCGGAGTGAAAGAAAATGTCAAGCACATCTTATTACACTGGCACAAATATGGAAATGAAAGAGAGAGAATGAAAAATGAAGTTTAAGTAAAAACATTAGTATTATGTATGTACGTATATGTATGTACGTATATAACATGAGTATGAGAATTATGAGTAATAACATCGAGTCCTGGCAGCGGAAGGTGAAGGACAGAGCTGCATGGAGGAATCTGATCAGACCTAAATGAAACAGTCATTGTCGCCCCCTACAGACTGCTATGATGATGATGATGAGTGCAATAGATTTTTGTATTTTGTAATACAATCTACTTTTATGATCTTCATCCCATCTTTTTTGCCATAGCTCAATTCCTATTTTTTTTTTTTTTTGATTACTGCTTTCCCTTCACCTTTTCGGCTGCACGGTGGCGCAGTGGTTAGCACTGCGGCAGCACAGTTTACCCTTGGCCGGGGGATTGTGGGGATCGTGGGATCGTGGGTTCGATCCCAGCCCCCGACCAACAGTGATCTGTGTGGAGTTTGCATGTTCTCCCCGTGTTGCGTGGGTTTACTCTGGGATTTCTCCGGTTTCCTCCCACATGCCAAAAACATGCATGTTAGGTTAATTGGCTGTTCTAAATTGTCCCTAGATATGTTTCCTATAGGCCCTTAGAATAGAGGGTTAGTGTTAATGAAAGCGCTTTGAGTGGTCTTTGTGACTAGAAAAGCGCTATATAAGTGCAGGTTAGTTAGTTAGTTAGTTCCAAGAGACAATGGAAGAGTTATTTCTTTCCCAAGTGCAGTTTTTGCTAATTTGTCTGCACAGTCATCAACCCTTTGTGTGCAGGAACCCAACAAAAGTGAACTTGTCCACCACCCCTGTGTACCCTAAATAAACTGTGATATAGCTCAATCACCAAGTCTTCTCTTGTAGATTTTAGTGTCTGTATGGTTTTTAAAGCTGCAAGTGAATCTGTGCACACCACCGCCTGGTCTGGTCTGACCTCCTCCACCCACTGCAAACCAATAATTATTGCCACCATCTCTGCTGTAAACACGGATGTATTGTTGGAGAGTCTTTTTGAAATGGTCACTTTAAACTGTGGAATGTATACTCCAACTCCAACAGAGCCCTCTTTGTTCTTTGAGCCATCAGTATAGAGCTGTAAGTAGTTATAGTAATTGTTGTTTTAACACCAACTTCACTCATATGCCAATCCTTTTTCCTCATTAGCAGATTAATGTCTACTTCTTTTCCCGGAAACAGCCAAGGGGGAACATTACTCACTGGACTGGTGTTAGCTATATCAATAGTGTCTAGTCCACACATTCTGGCTTTTCTTTCAATTGTCCACCCAAACTCGTGTCCCTGGAAGTTAGAATATTCCCAGCAGTCTTGTAGTGTTAATTTTGAAATACTCGCTTCCTCACTTCCTTTCAGCTTGACCCAGTATGATAATGCCAGTTTATCTTTTCTCAAATCCATTGGCATTTCTCCTGCTTCTATTAAAACTACATTGTTTGGTGTTGTTTTGACGGCTCCAGTGCACAGGCGAAGTGCTCTATGCTGCATTCTGTCTATGTTTTCCAGAGTCATCTTTGCTGCTGCTCCATAAATCATGCATCCATAGTCTATTGTCGATCGCATTAGTGCTCTGTGACTATCAATTAAAGCATGTTTATCTGCACCCCATTCATGTCCAGCTACATCTTTTATGAGATTAATGACTTTTTTGTACTTTGTCTCCAGATTTTCAATATGAACTCTCCATGTGTATGCACTATCAAACCACAATCCTAGAGATTTGAACTCACTCACTTTCTCTTTTGGTTGATTATATAATGTTAATGGTTCTGTACCAGTTCTGTGTTTTTTTTGTGAAAATCACATCGCAGATTTTATTGTTTGAAAATTTAAATACCCACTCAAATGACCACTTTTCCACTTTCTCCATTGCTTTCCTGATGTTTTTTGAACACAAATTTCTCATTTCTTCCCCTCATCCATATGGCTACATCATCTGCATATAGTGCTGTTTTGATGGATCCCTCTTGATCCTCAAACATGTCATTGATCATTATGTTGAATAAAACTGGGCTTATCGCACTCCCCTGAGGAACACCATTTTCAGTCAGTCATTAGAAACTTCTGATCCTACTTTAACCCTAATTGTCCTGTGTGTTAAAAAAATCTATGATCCAATTATACATCCTACCACCAATGCCCATTTTATTCAATTTGATAAGTAGTCCATCCCTCCACAGTGAGTCATAAGCCTTTTCAGTATCCAGATAAACTATAACCATTACTTCTTTCATTTTGAGTCTTTTCAATATCATTACTTACCCTAACTAGTGCATCCACTGTGGATCTTCCTCTTCTAAAACCATTCTGATAGTTGTTTATTAATCATCTTTGTTCTAGAACATATGAGAGTCTGTAAACTAACACCATCTCCATCCATTTCCCTCAGTGTGACATTAATACTATTGGCCTGTAGTTGCCTGGATGAGCTTGATCTTTCCCTGGCTTATTAAATGGTAAAATACAGCCTTTTTCCACCCACTTGGGATATCCCCCTCCTTCCATATTCTGTTAAAAAAAATTTCAGCACCAGTTCCACTGATTGCATAGGCAACTGCTGGAACATAGCATAGCTTAACTGATCATATCCTGGAGCTGTGTATCCACTATCTTGCAAAGCTCTCTTAAGCTCTGACATTGTGAGCTCGAGGTCTAACAGTCGTATCTTCTTTCACTTCCTTTTTTAAATGCAAGAATTCTTCATAGTGGTTCGTTACTAGTTACATGTAAAGCTAGTGTTCAACAAGGAAAAGCAATCAGAATCAATAAGATAGAGGGGGAAAAATATGCAGTGTTCAATATTGGAAGGAAATAAGGAAATGAGAGGAGTTATATTGGACATTTCAATGGCTGTCTCAACTGATGAAATAATGAAAAACTTAACTGGAGCAAAAGTGACAAAGGTACAAAGAATGAAATCTAACAGAAATGGTGAAAGATGTGATAGTCTGTCGGTAATGTTAAAATTTAATGAAACAAGACTGCCAAGTAAGGTGTATATTGGCTACATGATTCCTTCCTCCTCCACTCAGATGTTTCAAGTGTCAAACATTTGGTCATGTAGCAGCGATATGCAAAGGTAGACAATGATGTGCCAGATGCTCTGGTGAACATGAATATGGAAAGTGTAAAAGAGGAGCCAAATTAAAGTGCTGTAACTGCGATGGTGAACATAGCTCTGCATACTGAGGTTGTGAAGCCAGCAAAAGAGCAGCAGAAATTCAGCAGGTAAAAGTCGTCCAGGGATTAACAAATGCAGAAGCTGCGAAAAAGGTGCCAGCTAAAAATGTGGGAGTGGACTGTAACAAGGAAAATGTGCAGGCTTGCAGTGCATGCAGTAGAATTAAGGAAGATACTCTGGTTATGAAGGAAAATAATTTTGTCTTATTTGTGGTAGATGTGATAAACTGCACTGCACAGACTTCCAAGAAAACAGAAAAAAAAAATCAAAATCATTGTGAAAGCAGCAGAAAAATATCTTGGCATTAAGAGGCTACATTGGGAAGCAGTTGAGGACTAGTTAAGTGGGGGATCTGTAAGTTCACAGACATCATGGGCTAGTGGATCATAATGGTAATCACGATTTTGCAATGGAATGCCAGGAGTTTAACATCAAAGAGGCAAACAAACCCTAAGTAATCTGTATACAGGAAATATGGCTAAAACCTCAGTTGGATTTTGTATGTTAGGAACTATAGTCAAAGAAATATATGTAGGTCTATTTAGATATTTAAGTGCAACTGGATTAATTAAAAGAATTTAGTTAGTTCTTTTTTCCTGCCATTCTCTTGTCCACACTCCAACCCAGTAGGTGGCGGTAATGCACCTGTAAGCTGGTTGCCAACCGCCAATCAAATCTAAAAGAAGGAGAAGGATTATTATAATAAACTATTGGAAAATAACACAAATAATATTAAGGGAACATGGAAGATATTAAATAGAATTATTAGAAATGGACTAACCAATACTAGTTGTCCTGATTATTTTGTTGATGGTGGTAAGATAATTAATAATGTGAATGAAGTAGTAGATAGGTTTAATAATTTTTTGTAAATGTTGGACCTAAACTGGCTGATCAAATAGATGATCCACAGCTTAGAGAGGGAGGTGTTATTTAGGATCATGGAGACAGAAATCCTAGCTCAATGATTTTAAGAGCTGTGGATATAAATGAAATTATAGATATTGTTAGCAAATGTACAAATAAAACATCTAAGGATTGGGATGATATTGATATCACTCTTGTGAAAAAAGTAATTGACTATATTGTTGAACCATTAGAGTATCTCTTCAATTTGTCATTCAATACGGGTATATTTCCATGCAAAATGACAAGTGCAAAAGTTCGTCGGCCTCCGTCGGTCTATGATGACCATGGAGTGAATCCTAAATGTCTACTCTGCTGGAACAGCACCGCCTGTGGCTGAACAGGCCGATGTGCGAATGGCAGTCCCTGTCACACAGGTCGCACTTGTGGGTGGTCTCCGTGCTGCTGGGTCTGTGGCGGTTCTTCCTGTGGGTCCTATTTTCATCAGTGCAAAAGTTATCCCATTGTATAAAGCAGGAAACAAACATCAGTTTACAAATTACAGGCCTGTATCCTTACTTTCCCAGTTCTCTAAAATACTGGAAAAACTCTTTGTTGCAAGATTGAACAGTTTCATTGAAAAACATAATTTATTAATGGACAGTCAGTATGGGTTCCAGGCAGATAGAGCAACATGAATGGCATTGATAGAGATGATCGAGGAAATTACCAGTTCTATTAACAAAAAGAAGCATGCTGTGGGTGTGTTTATAGACTTGAAAAAAAGCATTTGACACAATAGATCATGACATTTTACTTAAAAAATTGGAGGACTATGGTGTAAGAGGGATAGTCTTAAATTGGCTTTGAAGTTATATTAAAAACAAAACAGTTTGTGCATCATCATCATAGCAGTCTGTCGGGGGCAACAATGACTGTTTCATTTAGGTCTGATCAGATTCCTCCACACAGCTCTGTCCTTCGCCTTCCCCTGCCAGGAACTCCTGACCTTGTTAACCCAGGTGACGTCCGAGCCGGTATGAGTTGCTTTCTGACTGACCATTTCATGAAACTGCTTGAAAAATATTTGAGTACCGCTAGCTTTTGCTGGACTAGCAGCACATTCTTGGCAGATAGAGGTATTATCAGTGGCAAGGACAGGCCAAGACAAACTGACTCCAGTATCTGTTGCAGTGACTGACCAGATGATAGGTTGTTTTTTTGTTTGTTTTTTTTATCTCTGCTCTTTGTGTAGTGCATGTCACGATGCACCGACTGGCAAAAGTCCACCATAGACCTTGCGACAGATGTGCTTATCTGCCAGGACGTCCAGTCTCACCCCGTGTAACTGGGAGTGGTCCACCACAGACCTGTGACAGATATTGTTTTTAGTTCTACCAGGATGCCCAGTTTCACCCTCCATGCCCTCGAAGGGCAGGGTTGCCAGTTGAGTCACTCACAGCCCGATCCATGAGACAGGTAGTACCAGTTTTCATGGTTACCCGGTAGCAAGCAAACAAATGCCTGACCTGACATAGAACAGGTGCAGCTGCTGCTGCTGCTGCCGTTAACCTACGACAGTTTGTGCAGTTGGGTGAATTTAGATCAAGTCAGTTAGAAATTACTTGTGAGTTCCCCAAGGGTTAGTATTAGGCCCCAAATTGTTTATTTTGTATATTAATGACATTTGCAAGGTATCAGATATTTTGAAACTAGTAGTTTTTGCGGCTGACACTAATGTCTTTTGTGCTGGTGAGAATTTACAGCAGTTGTTGAATGTGGTCAGAAATGAATTGGGTAAATTAAAATTATGGTTTGACAAAAATAAACTACCTTTAAATTTGGATAAAACTAAATTTATGTTGTTTGGAAACCGTATTGTAAATGAACTAGTGAAAGTGATGATTAATAATGTATTGATAGAAGGAGTACATGCAAATAAGTTCTCAGGGGTAACACTAGACCACAAACTCTGCTGGAAAGCTCACATAAAACACCTGAGATCAAAGCTGGCTAAGGATATTGGACTTTTGGGTAAAGTTAGGTAGATTCTAAACCACAACACACTGTATACACTGTAGTGTTAACTTGTTTTACTATATCTGCTTTATTGTGTTGAAGTTTGGGGTAACAGCTACAAAAGCACCCTACAGAAATTATATACATTACAAAAGCAAGCAATAAGAAGAGTAAACAATGTAGGCTACTATGATCACACTGTTTTGTTCTTAAAGTTAAAATTATTGAAATTTATGGATCTGGTGAAATTAAAAACTTTACAAATAGTATATAAAGCAAGAAACAATTTATTCCCTGGAAATATACAGAAATTGCTTCTGGAGGGAGAGGGAGAGCATGATTTGAGAGGAAGATTTAATTTAAAAGTTCCTTGTCTTCGCACTATGCAGAAAAGTTTGTGCATTTCAGCTTGTGGGATGATTTTGTGGAATGATTTGGATGAGGACATTAAACAGAGTAATAATGCCATCATACAGTTTAAGAACAAGTACAGTAATATTATTCTTGAAAGGTATAGACTTGAGGAAGGGGATTGTGTTGCTCCCTAAGGGGAAAGGAATAATGATATACATTGTTCTTCATGTGTTTTTATTTTTTTTTTTCTCATTCTGGATTGGTCTGTATAGGTGGCAGCTTGTTTTCATTTAGGTATTAAGTACTTACAGTATTGAGGGGTAGGACTTGAAAAGCTTTTGCTTCTTCCTACTCTTTTTCGGGCACCCAAGGAAAGGGTTTTGTTACTTTGCATTGTGTTTTTGCATCTTTTGGCGTATTTGTTGGATGTTCTTTTTGTTTCCTTTTGTCCGAAATAAATACATAGTAAACTAGAAAAGCACTCGGAGAGCGCAGACCTCCGCCAAGCGCCACAGTTCCCCCCATACAGTGTTTGTGCGCACGTTTTCAGATTCCTTGACCATGAAAACATATGACTAGCAATTGGATTCACAATGATAGGATTAGTGGTTCAGTAGTTATTGACGAAAATGGCATTTTCCGTAATGGCGGTTTTCTTCTGGACGGTGATCCGGATCACCACCAAAATGTAATCATCTGTAGGATACCCCATTTCTGACAATCTGTGAAAATTTCATGAAAATCCGTCCATAACTTTTTGAGTTATCTTGCTAACAAACAAACAGACAGACAAACAGACAGACAAACCAACGCCGATGATCACATAACCTCCTTGGCGGAGGTAATAAATATTTTCTAGCAAAACTGAAACGAGCCTTTATGTTCCTTTTCCTCAGCAGTAGTTTTCGCCTTGGAACTCTGCCATGCAGGCCATTTTTGCCCAGTCTCTTTCTTATGGTGGAGTCATAAACACTGACCTTAACTGAGGCAAGTGAGGCCTGCAGTTCTTTTGATGTTGTGTGGTCTTATGTGTCTTCTTGGATGAGTTGTTGCTGTGCTCTTGGGGTAATTTTGGTCGGCCGGCCACTCCTGGGAAGGTTCACCACTGTTCCATGTTTTCGCCATTTGTGGATAATGGCTGTCACTGTGGCTCACTGGAGTCCCAAATCTTTAGAAATGGCTTTATACCCTTTTCCAGACTGACAGATCTCAATTACTTTGCTTCTCATTTGTTCCTGAATTTCTTTGGATCACAGCATAATGTCTAGATTTTGAGGATCTTTTGGTCTACTTCACTTTGTCAGACAGGTCCTATTTAATTTCTTGATTGAGAACAGGTGTGGCAGTAATCAGGCCTGGGTGTGGCTAGAGAAATTGAACTCAGCTTTCCAAAGATGTGATAAACTACAGTTAATTTATGTTTCAACAGGAAGGGGGCAATCACTTTTTCACACAGAGCCATGTAGGTTTGGATTTTTTTTCCCTTAATAATAAACACCTTCATTTAAAAACTGCATTTTGTGTTTACTTGTGTTATCTTTGTCTAACATTTAAATTTGTTTGATGATCTGAAACATTTAAGTGTGACAAACATACAACAAAGTGAGAAATCAGGAAGGGGGGCAACACTTTTTCACACCACTGTATGTTCATATTTGTGGTCATGGCACTCAACCCCAGCACAAAACTTCTCATTTAATTATGGGTGTTCAGATCAGTTTGCTTGAACGTCGCTGTCATCCTATATGGGCATGTGGACTGTAGATTACAGTCAATGCACGTGTGTGAACCACAGCTGTGGCGAGCAGGTCATCCGACCTGCACAGCTGCAGCTAGACCAAAACATGGAAAAAGTGAAACAAGCAGGTAAGAATGCTTCTATTTTTCATTAGAAGTGTATATAATATTTCTTTCCCAGAGGAAAAGAGTCAGAGCACACCGCAAAATTCACAGCGTTTATTGATGTTAAGACTAACACAACACTTCTGTGTCTGACTCTGAAGAAGACATAGTGTTTGAAACATTATTATTATTATTATTATTATGCACTTGATAAATGTTATTGGCATCTTCCACTCACTGCCACTTGTGAAATAGAACAGTTAAAAAGGATATAGAAAATAAGCTCTGGCAACAATCAAGCACATGTAAAGTGATAATTAATATGCAGTGTCCCAAAAAATTAAATAAATGTTAAAATAATTAATAAGTCCACGAGCGAAGAAGACTGAAGGGGGTGTATGTATATTAGTCTAAGCACCAGTAAAGGCTGTGAATCTGACAGTGTGCTCCAGACTGTTTTCCTCTGTGATTTTGATGTCCTTAAGCTGACAAGCACCTGCAACAGCTAGTTTCTTTGGAATGAAGTGCAGAAAGTCCTTTTTCTAATATTTACATGTTAGGGGAAAAAATTCATCTTAATCATAAAAGGTGCCTAAAGATTCCCACCCCTAATACTTATATGAGGGGTCGCTGAAAAGTTCATAGTGGTCAAATCTGACCAAATGTAGTTTATTTTTCAACACAGTCTCCCATTCGGTCCACACACTTCTTCGGTTTTGCAGCGCTTGGATCCCTGCGGTTAAAAAATAAACATTTGGTCAAATTTGACCACTATGAACTTTTCACGTCCCCCCCCACCCCCCGTACACATATTTAATAAATTAGATATTTATTTCCAATTTTAAACAATTGACCCTTGTTTAATGAAAGATCTTTTCATTTCCAATTATAAATAATTCATCACACATTTGAGTAATTAAGAGTATCCATCTATCCATCCATCTTCTACTGCTTTTCCGGAGGTCTGGGTCGCGGAGGCAGCAGTTCAAGCAGAGAAGCCCAGATTTCTCTTTCTCCAGCCACCTGCTCCAGCTCTTCAGAGAGGATACCAAGGCGTTCCCAGACCAGCTGGGAGACATAGTCTCTCCAGCGAGTCTTGGGTCTGCCCCAGAGTCTCCTCCCAGTGGGATGTGCCCGAAACTCCTCAAGCGGGAGGCGTCCAGGAGGCATCCTAATCAGATGCCCATACCACCTCAACTGACTCCTTTCAATGTGGAGGAGCAGCGGTTCTACTCTGAGCCTCTCCTGGATGACTGAGCTCCTCACCCTATCTCTGAGGGTGAGTCCAGCAATCCTACGGAGAAAGCTCATTTCAGCCGCTTGTATCCGCGATCTCATTCTTTCGGTCATTACCCAAAGCTCGTGACCATAGGTGAGAGTAGGAACGTAGATTGACTGGTAAATCGACAGCTTTGCCTTAGAACTCAGCTCCCTCTTCACCACAACAGACCGGTACAACGTCCGCATCACTGCAGATGCTGCTCCGATCCATCTGTCAATCTCTCGCTCCATTCTCCCCTCACTCGTGAATAAGACCCCAAGATACTTAAACTCCTCCACTTGGGGCAGGAGCCTATCCCCAACCCAGTGAGGA
The DNA here is from genome assembly GCA_020510985.1 of Pholidichthys leucotaenia. Classification (NCBI taxonomy): domain Eukaryota; kingdom Metazoa; phylum Chordata; class Actinopteri; order Cichliformes; family Pholidichthyidae; genus Pholidichthys; species Pholidichthys leucotaenia. The sequence continues at coordinate 59,438,666 of CM035846.1, read as the reverse complement.
CAATCCACCTTTTTCCAGCTGAGGACCATGGACTCGGACTTAGAAGTGCTGATTCTCATCCCAGCCGCTTCACACTCAGTGGCAAACTATCCCAGCAAGAACTGTAGGTCATTGCTGGATGAAGCCAGCAGGACAACATCATCTGCAAACAACAGAGATGAGATTCTGTGGTCACCAAGCATGACACCCTCCATTCCCTGGCTGTGCCTAGAAATCCTGTCCATAAAAATTATGAACAGGATCGGTGACAAAGGGCAGCCCTGGCGGAGTCCAACTCTCACTGGGAATGAGTCTGACTGAGTGTTGGCAATACAAGCCAAACTCTCACAATGGTCGTACAGAGACCAAATAGTTTGTAACAACAAGCCCGATACCCCATACTCCCGAAGCACCCCCCACAAAAAACCATGAGGGACACGGTCGAATGCCTTCTCCAAGGCCACAAAACACATGTAAACTGGTTGGGCAAACTCCCACAAACCCTCAAGAATTCTTGAGAGAGTAAAGAGCTGGTCTGATGTGCCACGGCCAGGACGAAAACCACATTGCTCCTCCTGAATCCGAGGTTCGACCAACGGTCAAACTCTCCTCTCCAGTACCTTGGCATAGACCTTCCCAGGAAGGCTGAGGAGTGTGATCCCTCTAAAGTTGGAGCACACCCTCCGGTCCCCTTTTTTGAAGAGAGGAACCATGGTTTGCCATGCCAAAGGCACTGCCCCCGACCTCCACGCAATATTGCAGAGGCGTGTCAACCATGACAGCCCTACAACATCCAGGGCCTTGAGGTACTCAGGGTGAATCTTGTCCACCCCCGGGGCCCGGCCACCAAGGAGATTTTTAACCACCTTGGTGACCTCAGCCCCTGTGATAGGCAAGTCATCCCCCTCGTCCACAAGCCCTGCTTCCTCTGTGGAAGGCGTATCAGTGGGATTGAGGAGATCCTCAAAGTATTCCTTCCACCGCCCAACGATGTCCCCAGTCGAAGTCAACAGTGCCCCATCCGCACCATACACAGTGTGGACAGGGAGCTGCTTTCCCCTCCTGAGCCGCCGGACAGTTTGCCAGAATCTCTTTGAGGGCAACCGTCACCTTATCGTCATGATAAGGTGACGATCCCCTCATGGATCGTCACCTTATCGTGGTGGGGGTTTTGCATGCCCCAGTGATCCCAGGAGCTATGTTGTCCGGGGCAATTTGCCTCTGATAGGGTCATCCAAGACAAACGGGTCCTGGGTGAAGGGCCAGACTAAGAACGATCCAACAGACTCTCATGATAAATTCTAGATCAAGGATTCAGTGTACCCCACTCGGTATGGGGTTACCGGGGCCCCACCCTGGAGCCAGGCCTGGGGGAGGGGCTCGATGGCTAGCGTCTGGTGGCCGGGTTTCCACCCATGGGACCCGGCCGGGCTCAGCCCGAAGGAGTTACATGGGTCCGCCCTCCAGTGGGCTCACCACCTGCAGGAGGGATCATGGGTGTCTGGTGCTATGTGGATTAGGTGGCGGTCAAAGGCGGAGACCTTGGGGGACTGATCCCAAGGTTTCTAAACTGGCTTTTGGTACGTAATTAAGAGTATATTTATTTATTTCATTTAGTCATTGCTGACCAATAGTCACACAGTGGGAGGAAAAAAATCCAGAATAGAAAAAAAAGATGTATCGAGATGCTTCGGAAATCATAATAAGCTTGAATCGTGAGGTGCCTTAAGATTCCCACCCCGAATGCTCAAGTTTGATTTTTTTTATAGTGTGGAAAATCCTCGTTCAGTGTTTGTGTGTAAAACATCATTCAGTGGAACCAACAATTTTTTTTTTCAAAAAAACCTCCACCGACTTATTCTAACCCCAGTGCTTCTTTCTCCTGCCAATCTTGCCCGCTGAGTCCTTAAATGGTGGTGTCATTCTGTCAAAAGGTTGTGGTTATTAAATCATGGTTCTGCACCGTATCTCTGCCTGCTTCTGAGTCCTGTGCCCACAACCTTTTGACAGAATGACACCACCATTTAAGGACTCCGTGGGCAAGGTTGGCAGGAGAAGGAAGGGCTGGGGTTAGAATAAGTCAGTGGAGGTTTTTTCCAGATCTCACGTGCGGCATAGCTTTGGAATAGGCTCAGGTGAGGGCACTTCCCAGACAGCCCAGCTGGGCCCTGGATCATCACCTTCTACTCCTGTCACCATTGTGTTGCCTCCCACCTTTCCCATCGCCCCTGTGCTGTCTGCCGCTGTTTTTTCTGAGAGTTTGTTCATACTGTGTGGGAACCAGCTGGTTTGGGAAGAGGTCCAACCAGCCACGGCTGAGGACGTATTGAAGCAGGAGGAGCGGAGGCAGGTGATCCTCGCACAAAACAACATCCTGCTGGTATATAAACCCTGGCTCGCTCCAGAGGTATTTTTCCGAGTGTGTGAGGACCAGCCACCATCTAAAGGGCCAGTGGGGAAATGAGCTTCAAGGAAGCGTCGCTCCGCTTGCCACCTGGGCCCTTCGCTCTGGGTTTCGCCAAGCGTTACTGCTGCCGCTGCCCCACCATCCTCAAGTGCTCCATCGGTAGCAGCTCCAGCGGCTGGAGAGCAGGACGTCAGTGTGCCCCAGCCATCTGTTCCACAGGGACACATCGCAGCTCCACACCATCAGGCAGAGACCCTCAGTTGGACAAGTTCCAGCAGTTCCCGGGAGGACTTGCTTGACACATCAGCAGCAGCAGAGCAGGAACAAAGGCAGGTACCTTATCATTGTTTTACATCTATTAATGAAAGGTCTTGCCCTGTTCCTGGGAAGGGGGTTCAGCAACAGCTATCCACCACCACTGAGCTCTCTCTCCCTGTCTCTGCTGTAATTAATAATTTCTGAAACTCCTATACTTTCACCTGCCTCTCCCCTCTCCTCTCTCCATGCCCAAGGACTTGGCCACCAGTGAAGATCCAGGGACAGTTTTCAACCAGCTGGCAGAGTGTTTTAAGATCACTCACCAGAGGAATGGGTGACAGGACATGGCGTGGAGAAGGGCTCGTGGAATAGCGGCATCCAAGCCCCACTAGTGGAAGGACATCCCAGCCTTGCTTCAGGCCTACTTGCTCTCCAATGAGTTCTCCTGCATGCCAGAGGTGGATAAGCCATTTGCTTTCGGCTCATTGGAGACAGGGGTCTTCTCTCCAGTCACAGCTCTCCACCCCACCCGCCGTTGGCATCTGTTCCCGAGGCAGAGGAGCCTCCATTGGCTGTTCTTGAGGTCAGTGTGCCCCTGTCGTCTGTTCCTGATGCCAGTGCGCATCCATTATCTGTTCCTGAGGCTGGTGCGCATCCATCGTTTGTTCCAGAGATCGGTGCACATCCATCGTCTGTTCCTGAGGCTGGTGCACATCCATCTGTTTCTGAGGCTGGTGCATGTCCGTTGTCTTCTCCTGAGGCCGGTGCACATCCATCATTTGTTCCAGAGGCCAGTGAGCATCCACCAGCTGTTCCTGAGGTTGGTGCGCCCTCGTCACCTGTTCCTGAATTCGGCATGCCTCAGTCATCAGCTCCTGAGATTAGTGCACTCCCCATCAACACCTGAGGTCAACACACCCCAACAATTATCAGCTGCAGCAGCTGAGGCCGTCGCTCCTGCAGCTCTCCCAGAAGCCGCCACCCTTGCAGCTGATCCTGTGGTCGCCACCCTGGCAGCACGAGGTTAGGAGCTAAGGTAAGTACTTTTTCCATTACTCTCTACAATTATGTTTGAAAAAACTTGCCTTACTCCTGGTGGGCGGACCCAAGCGCAGAGTCCACCAGCTCTTGGGTCCTCCCCACCAGTCTCTGCTGCTAATGACTGTGGCACCACCTCATTGACCGTCTGCTCTCCTCCCTCATCCGAGGTGGTCTGGTCGAGGATGGAGCCGCAGGAGGACCATGCTCCACCTCATCCACCCGTCGCAGTTCCTGCGGGCGAGAAGTCCGCACCACCCGTCACAGTTCCTGAGGGTGATCAGTCCACTCCACTCGTCACAGTTCCAGTGGTCAAGCAGTCCACTTCACCCGTTTCTGTTTCAGTGGCCGAGCAGTCCGCTCCACCCGTTGCTGTTCCAGCGGTCGAGCAGTCCACTCCACCCGTCGTCCTAGAGGTCAAGCAGTCTGCTCCACCCGTCGTCCTAGAAGTCGAGCCGTCTGCTCCATCTGGTGTCCTAGAGGTCAAGTAGTCCGCTCCACCCAGCGTCCCAGAGGTCGAGCAGTCTGCTCCGCCCATTGTTCCAGAGGTCGGGGGACCTCCACCTGTCGTCCTTGAGGTCAGAGCCCTACAGTTACTGTTTTCCGAGTCCAACACCTCTGCGCTGAAGGTCACTCATGTACTGTCCTCAGACCCAAAAGTTCCTATGTTATCTCCAGAGCAAAGGGCCTCCATGCTAGCTTCCATGTTAAAGGCTCCTGTGTTTATCCGTCTGGTGGCCCTTGGACTTTGGTAGGCCACTCAACGTGCTATGTACATCTGTCTGGTGTTGCTTGGACTTTGGTAGGCCATCCAACGCGCCACGTGCACCTGTCTGGTGGTCCTTGGACTTTGGCAGGCCACCCGATCCATCCTGTACTCCAGCCCAGTCGGCCATGGACTTGGACTGACCACCTGATGTGTTTTGGGGGTCTTGGACTTTGTTGCCCGTAAACTGTGTTTTTATCGGACATTGTGTGTGTGTGTGGGGGGGGTGTTTTGGCCCGCCTAGCCGTGTACCCCCACCACCCAACCTGTGAGGATTTTTTTCTCATTGTTGTTGATGTCACCCTTTGGGTTGTCTGGTTCTGACCCTTGAGGGGGGGTACTGTAAAGGTTTGGACATGGCTGTGCTCATGTCCTCACTTTATGCTCATATTTGATCCTTCTGTTATCTTCAGAACATGAGTCCAGCCATGTCCTCACCCTTTATTATGTTTCTCTGTATTTTCCTTGCAGCCACATATTCTTAGTTGTCATGATTATTATTATTATTATTATTATTATTATTATCATCATTATTATTATTATCATCATTGTCATGGTCCTGTCTCTCCCAGTCCTCTGTTCATGCCTCATGTTTACCCTTTTGTCTCAGTCCATCATGTTTTTCCATACCGATAGCCACTCCCTGCTCTTCTCCGACTGCTCTAATTGTACTCACCTGTTTCTCGTCACCTTGATTTGCTCCCAGCCTATATATGTCAGTGCCCAGGCCTTTGTCAGACGTAGTGTCATTAATGTCTTCATGTCAGTCCGGTCTGTGAGTATTCCCATGTCTGTGTATAATCTTAGTCAGTTCCAGCTTTGTCAGTTGGTCTGTTTTCCTTTTGTTTTCATTTGCAGTCCACGCACTGCCATTCATTTGTGTTTAAGTTTTGGTTATTAAATCATGGTTCTGCACCGTATCTCTGCCTGCTTCTGAGTCCTGTGCCCCCAACCCTTTGACACTGGGTTGATGTCACGTGTTTCTACTAAACAATTGGGGTAAGAATAAGTGCAACACCTACTGGCCAGGAGGTCAGAATGTTGTCTAAATCACCTTTAAACCTCTTGTTTCTGTGTTTTATTTCATGTAAAAAGCACTTTGTGATTTCTGTCTGTGAAAAGTGCTATACAAATAAAGTTATTACTTAAACCTAATTTTTTAAAATAATAATAATGAATTTGATGCTATTTCTTGTAAATTTGCAATTTGACTAAGAAATTTTCAATTTTCTTATAAATTTGTGACTTATTTTCTTGTAAATTTGCAACTTTTTTCCACAGAAACTTGACTTTTTTCTCTCTGTAATTTGTGAAAAACATTTTACTGTGTGAATGCAACCAGAATTTTTTTTTAGTGTGCAAACAGAACCCTCACTTTCTACAGTGTATGGAGTCCTCATATTTTCATCCAATATGTGTGGGGGCTTGTTTTTTTTTATCGTGTGAACACAACCATTTTTTTTTTATGGTTGCAGTGTGCAAATGGAACCCTCACATTTTACAGTGTACAGAACCTCAGGTTTTTTTATGCTTGAAAACATATTTTTTACAGTGTAGGTGCAACCATGAATGAGGTCAAAATGTTGACTATATCACCTTGAAACCTAAGGTTTTCATCTTTTTAATCATAAATTTGTTACTATTTCTTGTACAGTGGCAACTTTTTCTCAAACTTGACTTTTTTCTCATTAATTCATGAATAACTTTTTACAGTGTGAATGCAACAAAAAAAATTTTTACAGTGTGCAAATGGAAACCTCATTTTTACAGTGCGCAGAAGCCTGATTTTTTTTAAGATTTTAAGATTTTTTAAGATTTTTTTAATGTGGGCCAAAATGTTTTATAGTGTGCAAATGGAACCCTCACTCTCTACAGTGCATGGAACCCTCATATTTTCATATGTGTGGTGTCATTTTTTAATAATCATGTGATTACAACCACTATTTTTTTTATTATGGATGCAGTGTGCAAATGGAACCCTCACATTTTACAGTGTACAGAACCTCATTTTTTTTACGTTTGAATTCATTTTTTTACAGTGTGAATGCAACCCTAATTTCTTACAGTGCACAAACAGAACTCTCACTTTTTACAGTGTGTGTGACTCTTAATTTTCTGTACATATAGTGTGAATGCAACTAAAATTTTTGTTAAATGTACAAATGGAACCTCACGTTTTACAGTGTAACGGACCATATCTTTTTTCATGTTAGGAGCCATAATTTTTTTTACTATGTAAATGCCACCATATGTGCAAAATGGAACCCTCCCTTTTTACAGTATGCACAACCCCCCTTTTTTCCCACATGTTGAGCCATCATTTTTTACAGTGTGACTGGAAATGTCCTTTTTTCCAGCATGCACAAGAAAGCACTGATTTTTCACAGAGTACAAAAAACACAAACATAAAACAGACCGATGTTACCGACAAGGACAGGGTGATCGCAGTACTTCACCTTCCCTTCTGGGAGCAAAGTGAAAGTGGAAAACAAGAGAGTGGGTTACAAAAAGAGAAAAATGATTACAGGGGTGTCAGTGACAAGGACGGAGTGAAATTTGGGATGGAAAGAATGTGGAAGAGACAAAGGAAAGGGAGAGCAGGAAGTATGGGCAGATTGAGGGGAGAAAGCCAGAGGAGAGACAGAGGGGGGAACCCTCTTTGGCTGTCACAGCAGTTTACTCTCATTAGCAAAGCTCTGCCTTTGAAGCCCTTTATCTCCAGCGGCACATTTTACAGGACAGGCAGAGAATATGTGAGCACTCACAAACGCAAAAGCAGATACGCAAGCGTTCCACACACTCATCGATGTGTATTTACATTTTTAAAAAATACACACACGACAAAATACATAAACCTACTTAGTATCCAGCCACAAATCACCCACACTGATCGTCTTCAAGAATTCATCTAATTATATAAGCGGAGGATTCTTATGTAAGATGCTTCCCCTACGACTGACTATCCATAATAGATGAAGTCTTTTATTTGGTTCATGGTGGCACATCTTACCTTCCTCCACAGCCTCATATCTGCGCAGAAAGGGAAAAAGACCAAGAAGAAGACCAGGATGAAGAATTCCTGACCATATGCAGTGGTGTGAAATAGTGTTTGCCCCCTTCCTGATTTCTCATTTTTTTGTATGTTTGTCACACTTAAATGTTTAATCAAACAAACTTAAACATTAGACAAAAATAACACAAGTAAACACAAAATGCAGTTTTTAAATGAAGGTGTTTATTATTAAGGGTAAAAAATCCAAACCTACAGTATCTCACAAAAGTGAGTACACCCCTCACATTTTTGTAAATATTTTATTATATCTTTTCATGGGACAACACTGAAGATATGACACTTTGATGCAATGTAGTCAGTGTACAGCTTGTGTAACAGTGTAAATTTGCTGTCCCCTCAAAATAACTCAACACACAGCCATTAATTTCTAAACCACTGGCAACAAAAGTAAATACACCCCTAAGTGAAAATGTCCAAATTGTGCCCAATTAGCCATTTTCCCTCCCCGGTGTCATGTGACTCGTTAGTGTTGCAAGGTCTCAGGTGTGAATGGGAAGCAGGTCTGTTAAATTTGGTGTTATCGCTCTCACACTCTCTCATACTGGTCACTGGAAGTTCAACATGGCACCTCATGGCAAAGAACTCTCTGAGGATCTGAAAAAAAGAATTGTTGCTCTAAATAAAAATGGCCTAGGCTATAAGAAGATTGCCAACACCCTGAAACTGAGCTGTAGCATGGTGGCCAAGACCATACAGTGGTTTAACAGGACACGCCATGGTCAACCAAAGAAGTTGAGTGCACATGCTCAGCATCATATCCAGAGGTTGTCTTTTGAAAATAGACATACAGTAAGTGCTACTAGCATTGCTGCAGAGGTTGAAGGGGTGGGAGGTCAGCCGGTCAGTGCTCAGACCATATGCCGCACACTGCATCAAATTGGTCTGCATGGCTGTCGTCCCAGAAGGAAGATGACGCACAAGAAGGGCTGCAAGCAGTTTACTGAAGACAAGCAGACTAAGGACATGGATTACTGGAACTATGTCCTGTGGTCTGATGAGACCAAGATAAACTTACAGTATTTGATTCAGATGGTGTCAAGTGTGTGTGGTGACAACCAGGTGAGCAGTACAAAGAAAAGTGTGTCTTGTCTACAGTCAAGCATGGTGATGAGAGTGTCTTGGTTTGAGGCTGCATGAGTGCTGCCGGCACTGGGGAGCTACAGTTCATTGAGGGAACCATGAGTGCCAACATGTACTGACATACTGAAGCAGAGCATGAGCCCCTCCCTTTGGAAACTGGGCCGCAGGGCAGTATTCCAACATGATAATGACCCCAAACACACCTCCAAGATGACCACTGCCTTGTTAAAGAAATTGAGGGTAAAGATGATGGACTGGCCAAGCATGTCTCCAGACCTAAACCCTATTTGAGCATCTGTGGGGCATCCTCAAATGGAAGGTGGAGGAGCGCAAGGTCTCTAACATCCACCAGCTAAGTGATGTTGACATGGAGGAGTGGAAGTGTCATGAACCCTCCCGTGCACTTTTCCACGCTGTGCGCTTTTCCAATGCGCCTGGCGAGGGGTGAAATAATGAGGATTTACGTGCTGAGTTCCACCACACACATTTATAAACATAGAGACTTACAAAAAGGTTTGACAAAACACTTACAGTGGACGTTCGGGGGCCGGCATCGCCCCATGAACGCATACGATGAAGTGTGTATCCACACTGGCGTCCCACAGCCGGATTCACTAGAGGGACACAGAAGAACCACGGGCTGCGTGGAGTGGATACACGCCGTAGCAGCTGACAGTTCACTGATGCGCACAAGTAGGCAGACGATCAGTTAAACAAAGACCCAGCAGTGCATGACTGGCAAAAGGCACTTAAGTACACACACTGCTGGTTATGGTAAATGAGGAGCACCTGGGCAAGGACCGGGAAAGATAAGTAACAGGGCTGGGACAGCTTATGGTAAAGAGAGAGAGAGGGGGCGTGGCCAAACCGGCAGACTGTCAGCAGTGCTCACAGAAAATAGGTCACAGAGGCTGTCTAACAGCTGCCAGTCCGACAGTGGCTAAGGATACGGAACAGCAATACATAACATACACATAAGCTGCAATACCTAGACCCACAGAGAGGGCAGGACCGAGCCGGGGAAACCAAGCTGGCTCGGTTCCTGACAGAGTCCCCCTCTCAAGGGGTGGAAACCCAGACACCCAAGGTAACATCCCAAGGATCCCCCCCCCAACAGGAACAAACAACACGAACCCGGGTGGGAGGTAGGGGGAACAGGAAAGGAGGGAACACAATACCCTGCCCAGGGCCCAGAATTACCCCCCCCCCAAGTCCAAAGGCAAAGAGGCCGTCCAGAGTCCCAGGCCCAGCAGGCAGTCCGGTGAACAGAGTCCGGTGGCCTGCCGGGAAATGCGGGCCATCTGGCCCAGAGACTCAGTCCCTCCGGCGGTCGGCCAATGTTGTAGCACCACCAGGACCGGGAAGGGGGGGGAGCAGGAGGCGGCCTGCCCACCGGGAGGCTCACTGGTGGGTGACCGAACCATAGGGAGGGGACCCCAACAGCATTGGGCTGGGAGGAGAAGGGGACCACACCGGCGTCAGGCTGAGGAGTAACGACCCCGACATCTTCAGGCTGACCAGCAGCACCCTCAACGATCCCGGCCTGGGACACAGCTGCACCCGCGGCGACTCATGGCTGGAGCTCTGCTGCACCCGCAGTGGCTCCCGGCTGGAGCTTTGCTGCCCCCGCGGCAGACTCCAGCTGAGCCAACACTGCACCCTCGGTGGACCCAGACTGGGCCAACGCCGCACCTTCGGTGGACCCTGATCGGGCCAGTGCCGCACCCTCGGTGGACCCCGATTGGGCCAGTGCTGCACCCCTGGTGGACCCCGACCGGGCCAACGCCGCACCCTCAGTGAACCCTGCACTGAGGCGGGGTGCCCATGACGGGTCCAGCACCTGGGCAGGATCATCCAGGGCCCCAAACTCCTCCACCGTCTGGTGGCTCGGTTTTAAGACTGACAGGCACTCAGGGAGAATAGGAGGAGACACGGAGGGGACAGAAGAAAGGTCAGTGTTGGCAGCTGGAGGAGAGGACTCAGCGGACTGCTGGAACTGAGCCTCCCCCTCGGGAGACAGACAAGGTTTTAAATAATTAAGTTCAATTAGATGAAAAGACCCTTGCCTGTCATCCCGGTGTGTGATGTTCGCAGCTGCAGCTGACTGGCAGTCACCCCTCTCCATGTCCACAACCATACCGGTCCTTTCCAATGATGACGGAGAAGCTAGACCCGACGTCGATTACTCCTCTGGCATGGCTGCAGGAGGCCAGCTCCATGCTTGCTCCAGAGCAGAATCCTCCGGGGCCCCCACCTCCTCCTCCGTCCGGTGACTCTGCTCGCACTCGAGGATCGAAAGGGGAGACATGGAAAGGACAAGAGAAGGGTTTACCTCCGCAGCTGGAAGACAGAGCCCAGCGGACTGCTGGGCCTCTCTTCCGGGAGGCAGACAATGTTTATCATTATTACATCAAATTAAATTAAAAAACACTTGCCTGTTCTCCTGGTGCTTGATGTTAACAGCTGCGGGCAGTTGGCCGTCGTCTCTCCCCGTGTCACTGGCTGATCTGGCCGCTTCACAGGATAGTGGAGGAGCCGGCTCCGATGACATGATGGTGGACATAGCCGGGGCAGCTCTGGAGGACCTCTCGGCGGCAGAAGAGATGATGGTTGCCAAAGACGAGGAGGGCCTCTCCCGGTGTTTCCTTGTGGAACAACGGCGAGAGCCGGGTGCTGGAGCTGGGTGAGCTGAAACGGAGGTGGGCATCTCGCTCTGGTGGGAAACAGGAGGAATGGAGGCCCGGGAGCGCTTCCTCCTCGATGTGAGCTCGGTCTTCTGAGGGGACTTCCTTGTCCTTTCACAGCACCCACGCCGCAGCACTGGCAACCGGATAATCCTTCCCATTCCCTCGGAGGGAATGGAAAGCTCTAGTGAAGTGCTGGAAAATAATGGTGGCCACACAAAATATTAACATTTTGGGCACAATTTGAACATTTTCACTTAGGGGTGTACTCACTTTTGTTGCTAGCAGTTTAGACATTAATGGCTGTGTGTTGAATTATTTTGAGGGGACAGCAAATTTACACAGTTATACAAGCTGTACACTGACTACATTGTATCAAAGTGTCATATCCTCAGTGTTGTCCCATGAAAAGATATAATAAAATATTTACAAAAATGTGAGGGGTGTACTCACTTTTGTGGGATACTGTACATGGCCCTGTGTGAAAAAGTGATTGGCCCATAAACCTATAACTGGTTGGGCCACCCTTAGCAGCAACAATTGCAATCAAGCGTTTGCGATAAATGGCAGTGAGTCTTTTACAGCACTGTGGAGGAATTTTGACCCACTCATCTTTGTAGAATTGTTGTAATCCAGCCACACTGGAGGGTTTTCAAGCATGAACCACCTTTTTAAGGTCATGCCACAGCATCTCAATTGGATTCAGGTCAGGACTCTGACTAGGCCACTCCAAAGTCTTCATTTTGTTTTTCTTAAGCCATTCAGAGGTGGACTTGCTGGTGTGTTTTGGATCATTGTCCTGCTGAAGAACCCAAGTACGCTTCAGCTTGAGGTCACGAACAGATGGCCAGACATTCTCCTTCAGGATTTTTTGGTAGACAGCAGAATTCATGGTTCCATTTACCACAGCAAGTCTTCTAGGTCCTGAAGCAGCAAAACAGCCCCAGACCATCACACTACCACCACCATATTTTACTGTTGGTATGAAGTTCCTTTTCTGAAATTCTGTGTTACTTTTATGTCGGATGTAATGGGGCACACAACTTCCAAAAAGTCAAACTTTTGTCTCATCAGTCCACAGAGAATTTTCCCAAAAGTCTTGGGGATCATAAAGATGTTTTCTGGCAAAACTGAGACGAGCCTTTATGTTGTTTTTGCTCAGCAGTGGTTTTCATCTTGAGACTCTGCCATGCAGGCCTTTTTTGCCCAGTCCCTTTCTTATGGTGGAGTCATGAACACTGACCTTAACTGAGGCAAGTGAGGCCTGCAGTTCTTTGGATGTTGTTGTGGGGTCTTTTGTGACCTCTTGGATGAGTCGTCGCTGTGCTCTTGGGATAATTTTGGTCTGCCAGCATCTCCTGGGAAGGTTCACCATTGTTCCATTTTTTCACCATTTGTGGATAATGGCTCTCACTGTGGTTTGCTGGAGTCCCAAAGCTTTAGAAATGGCTTTATAACCTCTTCCAGACTGATAGATCTCAATTACTTTGTTTCTCATTTGTTCCTGAATTTCTTTGGATCCCAGCATGATGTCTGGGGTTTGAGGATCTTTTGGTCTACTACACTTTGTCAGGCAGGTCCTATTTAAGTGATTTCTTGATGGACAACAAGTGTGGCAGTAATCAGGCCTGGGTGTGGCTAGTGAAATTGAACTCAACTTTCCAAAGATGTGATGAACCACTGTTAATTTATGTTTCAACGGGGGGGGGGGGTCACTTTTTCACACAAGCCCATGTAGGTTTGGATTTTTTTTTCATCCTTAATAATAAACACCTTCATTTAAAAAACTGCATTTTGTGTTTACTTATCTTATCTTTGTCTAGTATTTAAATCTGTTTGATGATCTGAAACATTTAAGTGTGACAAAAATACAAAACTAGAAAAGCACTCGGAGAGCGCAGACCTCCGCCAAGCGGAGGCCTACACATTATCATCTGAGCATTATCATCATAGTTACAATAATAGGTATCATCATCATCATTATCATCATAGTTACAATAATAGGTATCATCATCATCATCATCATAGTTACAACAATAATAGGTATCATCATCATCATAGTTACAACAATCATCATCATCATCATCATAGTTACAACAATAATAGGTATCATCATCATCGTAGTAACAATAATAGGTATCATCATCATCATAGTCATCATGTCATCATATCATCATCACGATGATGATGATACCTATTTGTAGTTACGATGATGATCATGATCGGTGATCCGGATCATCCCCAAAATTTAATCAGTTCTTCCTTGTACCATTTCCAACAACGCCTGAAAGTTTCATTGAAATCCGTCCAAAACTTTTTGAGTTATCTTGCTAACCAACAGACAGACAAACAAACAGACAAACAGACAAACCCCGGCAAAAACATAACCTCCTGGCGGAGGTAAAAAAAAAAAAAAAGAGAAATCAGGAAGGGGCAAACATTTTTTCACACCACTGTATAAGAAAATGCCAAACCAACATTATTCCCTAAAGAAACCAACATTTCATTCTTTTGTATTCCAAGTTAATCAAAAGAAGCTGAACAAAATTTAGGGGCCAGTTACACTGATGAATCTGCTGGAAAAGACTATCATTCTGAAACATTGGTATTTAAATAATTGGGCTTTATTTGTTACTGCTAGTGAGACCTTATTTTACATTACCTTGCCTCTCATTAACAATCATGAGATACTGTAGCTTTCGGAAAGCTACAGAAACATCCATCCATCCATCCATCCATCTTCTACCGCTTTTCCGGAGGTCCGGGTCGCGGAGGCAGCAGTTCAAGCAGAGAAGCCCAGACTTCCCTCTCCCCAGCCACCTGCTCCAGCTCTTCAGAGGGGATACCAAGGCGTTCCCAGACTAGCTGGGAGACATAGTCTCTCCACCGAGTCCTGGGTCTGCCCCGGGGTCTCCTCCCAGTGGGACGTGCCTGAAACACCTCAAGTGGGAGGCGTCCAGGAGGCATCCTAATCAGATGCCCATACCACCTCAACTGACTCCTTTCAATGTGGAGGAGCAGCGGTTCTACTCTGAGCCTCTCCCGGATGACTGAGCTCCTCACCCTATCTCTGAGGGTGAGTCCAGCAATCCTACGGAGAAAGCTCATTTCAGCCGCTTGTATCCGCGATCTCGTTCTTTCGGTCATTACCCAAAGCTCGTGACCATAGGTGAGAGTAGGAACGTAGATTGACTGGTAAATCGACAGCTTTGCCTTAGAACTAAGCTCCCTCTTCACCACAACAGACCGGTACAACGTCCGCATCACTGCAGATGCTGCTCCAATCCGTCTGTCGATCTCTCGCTCCATTTTCCCCTCACTCGTGAACAAGACCCCAAGATACTTAAACTCCTCCACTTGGGGCAGGAGCCTGTCCCCAACCCGGAGAGGACAATCCACCTTTTTCCAGCTGAGGACCATGGACTCGGACTTGGAGGTGCTGATTCTCATCCCAGCCGCTTCACACTCAGCGGCAAACCGTCCCAGCAAGAGCTGTAGGTCATTGCTGGATGAAGCCAACAGGACAACATCATCTGCAAACAACAGAGATGAGATCCTGTGGTCACCAAGCATGACACCCTCCATTCCCTGGCTGCGCCTAGAAATCCTGTCCATAAAAATTATGAACAGGACCGGTGACAAAGGGCAGCCCTGGCGGAGTCCAACTCTCACTGGGAATGACTCCGACCGAGTGTTGGCAATGCGAACTAAACTCTCACAACGGTCATACAGAGACCGAATAGCTCGTAACAACAAGCCCGATACCCCATACTCCCGAAGCACCCCCCACAAAAATCCACGAGGGACGCGGTCAAATGCCTTCTCCAAGTCCACAAAACACATGTAAACTGGTTGGGCAAACTCCCACGAACCCTCAAGAATTCTCGAGAGGGTAAAGAGCTGATCCGATGTGCCACGGCCAGGACGAAAACCACATTGCTCCTCCTGAATCCGAGGTTCGACCAACGGCCGGACTCTCCTCTCCAGTACCTTGGCATAGACCTTCCCAGGGAGGCTGAGGAGTGTGATCCCTCTAAAGTTGGAGCACACCCTCCGGTCCCCTTTTTTGAAGAGAGGAACCACCACCCCGGTTTGCCATGCCAAAGGCACTGCCCCCGACCTCCACGCAATGTTGCAGAGGCGTGTCAACCATGACAACCCAACAACATCCAGGGCCTTGAGGTACTCGGGGCGAATCTCGTCCACCCCCGGGGCCCGGCCACCAAGGAGATTTTTAACCACCTTGGCGACCTCAGCCCCTGTGATAGGCGAGTCATCCCCCTCGTCCCCAAACCCTGCTTCCTCTGTGGAAGGCGTATCAGTGGGATTGAGGAGATCCTCGAAGTATTCCTTCCACCGCCCGACGATATCCCCAGTTGAAGTCAACAGTGTCCCATCCGCACCATACACAGTGTGGACGGGGAGCTGCTTTCCCCTCCTGAGCCGCCGAACAGTTTGCCAGAATCTCTTTGAAGCCGACCGAAAGTCTTGTTCCATGGCCTCACCGAACTCCTCCCATACCCGGGTTTTTGCTTCAGCAACCACCCGAGCTGCACTCCGCTTGGCCTGCCGGTACACCTCAGCTGCTTCGGGAGTCCCACAAGCCAACCAAGCTTGATAGGACTCCTTCTTCAGCTTAATGGCCCCCCTCACCACTGGTGTCCACCACTTGGTTCGGGGGTTGCCACCACGAGATGCACCGACCACCTTGCGGCCGCAGCTCTGGGCTGCCGCTTCAACAACAGAGGTGGAGAACATGGCCCATTCAGACTCCATGTCTCCAGACTCCCTCGGAATGTGGTTGAAGTTCTTCCGGAGGTGGGAGTTGAAGACCTCCCGGACAGGGGCCTCAGCCAGACGCTCCCAGCACACCCTCACTATACGTTTGGGTCTACCAGGTCTGAATGGCTTCCTCCCCTGCCATCGGATCCAACTCACCACCAGGTGGTGATCAGTTGACAGCTCTGCACCTCTCTTTACTCGGGTGTCCAAGACATACGGTCGCAGGTCTGATGATACGATAACAAAATCGATCATCGACCTGCGGCCTAGGGTGTCCTGGTGCCAGGTGCACATATGGACACCCTTATGCTTGAACATGGTGTTCGTTATAGACAGACTGTGGTTAGCACAGAAGTCCAATAACTGAACACCACTCGGGTTCAGATCGGGCAGGCCGTTCCTCCCAATCACCCCCCTCCAGGTTTCACTGTCGTTGCCCACGTGCGCATTGAAGTCCCCCAGTAGGACAATGGAGTCTCCAGGAGGAGCACCCTCCAGCACCCCAGTCACAGACTCCAAAAAGGGTGGGTACTCTGAAACATCATTTGGTGCATAGGCACAAATGATGGTCAGGACCCGTTTCCCAACCCGAAGGCGCAGGGAAGCAACCCTTTCGTCCACCGGGGAAAACTCCAATATAGAGGCAGCAAGGTGGGGCGATACAAGAATACCTACCCCTGCTCGTCGCCTCTCGCCCGGGGCAACTCCAGAAAAGGCCAAGCTCCAGCCCCTCTCCAGGAGACTGGTTCCGGAACCGGAGCTGTGTGTTGAGGTGAGGCCGACTATATCTAGCCGGTATCGCTCAATCTCGTACACCAGCTCAGGCTCCTTCCCCACCAGAGAGGTGACATTCCACGTACCAAAAGCCAGTTTAGAAAGCTTGGGATCAGTCCGCCAAGGTCTCCGCCTTTGACTGCCACCTAATCCACATAGCACCGGACTTCCATGATCCCTCCTGCAGGTGGTGAACCTACTGGAGGGCGGACCCATGTAACTCCTTCGGGCTGAGCCCGGCCGGGTCCCATGGGTGGAAACCCGGCCACCAGACGCTAGCCTTCGAGCCCCTCCCCCAGGCCTGGCTCCAGGGTGGGGCCCCGGTAACCCCATACCGGGCGGGGTACACTGAATCCTTGATATACAATTTATCATGAGAGTCTGTTGGATCGTTCTTCGTCTGGCCCTTCACCCAGGACCAGTTTGTCTTGGGAGACCCTATCAGAGGCAAATTGCCCCGGACAACATAGCTCCTGGGATCACTGGGGCACGCAAACCCCCCCACCACGATAAGGTGACGATCCATGAGGGGGGCTACAGAAACAACAATTTTAAATTATTTTATTGGGCGAACGCCCAATAAAATAAAAGCAAGCAAGCAAGCAAGCGGATGGGCGAACGCCGTTCGGAAGCGCGGGGCGATGTCCTACGTCGCCCCCGGCCGATCGAAAGGGAGTCACAAAGAAAAGAGAACTCTCCCCGGGGCTCCCGCCAGCTTCTCCAGGTTCGTTTGCGTTACCGCACTGGGCGCCTGGCGGCGCCTATCTCCACACCTCCAGGTTCGGGGATCTGAACCCGACTCCCTTTCGATCGGCCGGGGGCGACGTAGGACATCGCCCCGCGCTTCCGAACGGCGTTCGCCCATCCGCTTGCTTGCTTGCTTGCTTTCAACCCTGTTCAGGAAGACCAGTGCGTGCCCATAGAAACCAAGAAACCCGAGCACCTGGAGAAAATCAGTGCTTTGCTTGGCATTTTACATATTTGTAGTGTAGACTGCCATTCTTCACGGTTACACATTTTTACTGTGTCAGCATCTCTTTAAAAACAACATTGCTCAGAAAGCGACGCTTGCTTGCAGAAACAACAATTTTAAATTATTTTATTATTGTGCTATTTAATAGGGGTGGGGGTGGGGTGAAATCAATACAATAGAATATCACAATACTTTGTGGTGATGATACTGTATTGATTCAGAGTAGGGCTGCAACAATTACTCAAATAATTTAAATAATTTGGTTACAAAAAATTCTCAATTAAAAATATACTAGTACATACCCATGCATACCCGTCCATGCCCATAGAAACCAAGTCTAAGCAAGTATTTCTGCATGCCCATTGCTGAAGGGTCTCCTCCTGTCTCAGACGGCTGTGTCATTCACAGTCATGCCTGCGGTGTACTGCTCGAACCTGAGGTGTTTCATCTTCACGGCATCTTTTCTGACGTTCAGCAGTTCTCCTCACTCTGTTGCTCTCCATCTGGTGGGTCTTCTGCTTCTTCGTTGAGACCACTGGTTGAGGGATAGGTGTGTCATAATTCCAGTTCATGGACAGGATCATGAAAATAGATCTGAGCAAAACATGGCTTTCAACCCTGTTCAGGAAGACCAGTGCGTGCCCATAGAAACCAAGAAACCCGAGCACCTGGAGAAAATCAGTGCTTTGCTTGGCATTTTACATATTTGTAGTGTAGACTGCCATTCTTCACGGTTACACATTTTTACTGTGTCAGCATCTCTTTAAAAACAACATTGCTCAGAAAGCGACGCTTTTGCTTAGTTTCTTCATCTTGAGCAAGAATACGAAGACTGCTTGATCTGCCAACTCTGCTCGAGGCAACGTAGAATTGGCCATGGCTGAAGAAATGTTTTGTGCAGAAAACACCAACGCGCTGTGAAGACTGTCCCTGTGACTTATTCACAGAACCTCAGCTGTGTCTTCATGGGATCTTTCCTGATGTGCAACAGTTCTCCTCACTCTATTGCTCTCCATTTATGTAGCGTCTGGTTTAAATTAGTGTGTCCTATTCTTAATCGGGTGATGAGTATCCCATTGTGAGTGATGGTCTATATGTCATCATAAAGACATCAAAGCAGTCATCATAGGACATACGTATCATAGGACATGTAATGCTTTGAATGGGTGTGGTGTAAAGTAGTGTGTCCTATTGTTAATTGGGTGATGAGTAAGATTTCCAGATTTACATGTACTGCTTCGAATGGGTGTAGTGTAAAGTAGTGTGTCCTATTGTCAATCGGGTGATGAGTAAGATTTCCAGATTTACTGCTTTGAATGGGTGTGGTTTAAAGTGCTGTGTCCTATTCGTAATCGGGTGATGAGTTTCTCTTCTTTGGTGAGTGACGGTCTATATGACATAAAGACATCAAGGCAGGCATCGTGAGTGATGGTCTATATGACATCCTAAAAACACATTTGTCTAGGCATTGTGAGTGGTGTAAAGTAGTGTGTCCTATTGTTACCGCCGCCAGGAGGTTATGTTTTTGCCGGGGTTTGTCTGTTTGTCTGTTTTGTTTGTCTGTCTGATGGTTAGCAAGATAATTCAAAAAGTTTTGGACGGATTTCGATGAAACTTTCAGGCGTTGTTGGAAATGGTACAAGGAAGAACTGATTAAATTTTGGGGATGATCCGGATCACCGATCATGATCATCATCGTAACTACAAATAGGTATCATCATCATCGTGATGATGATATGATGACTATGATGATGATGATGATGACACCTATTATTGTTGTAACTATGATGATGATGATGATGATGATGATGATGATTGTTGTAACTATGATGATGATGATACCTATTATTGTTACTATGATGATGATACCTATTATTGTTGTAACTATGATGATGATGATGATGATACCTATTATTGTAACTATGATGATAATGATGATGATGATACCTATTATGATGATAATGCTCAGATGATAATGCGCAGGCCTGCGCTCTCCGAGTGCTTTTCTAGTTCATCGAGTGATGAGTAAGATTTCCAGATTTACTGCTTGGAATGGGTGTGCTTTAAAGTGCTGTGTCCTATTCGTAATTGGGTGATGAGTATCTCTTCTTTGGTGAGTGATGGTCTATATGACATTATAAAGACATTAAGGCAGGCATCGTGAGTGATGGTCTACAGTGGGGAAAAAAAGTATTTAGTCAGCCACCAATTGTGCAAGTTGTCCCACTTAAAAGATGAGAGAGGTCTCCAATTTTCATCATAGGTATACATCAACTATGAGAGACAAAATGAGAAAAAAAAATCCAGAAAATCACATTGAAGGATTTTTAAAGAATTTATTTGCAAACTAGAAAAGCACTCGGAGAGCGCAGACCTCGCGGAGGTCTGAGCATAATCATCATAGTTACAATAATAGGTATCATCATCATCATTATCATCATAGTTACAATAATAGGTATCATCATCATCATAGTTACAACAATAATAGGTATCATCATCATCGTAGTAACAATAACAGGTATCATCATCGTAGTAACAATAATAGGTATCATCATCATCATCATCATCATAGTCATCATAGTCATCATATCATCATCACGATGGTGATGATACCTATTTGTAGTTACGATGATGATCATGATCGGTGATCTGGATCATCCCCAAAATTTAATCAGTTCTTCCTTGTACCATTTCCAACAACGCCTGAAAGTTTCATCGAAATCCGTCCAAAACTTTTTGAGTTATCTTGCTAACCAACAGACAGACAAACAGACAAACAGACAAACCCCGGCAAAAACATAACCTCCTGGCGGAGGTAATGATAATGCGCAGGCTGCGCTCTCCGAGTGCTCTTCTACTTACCTCCACCAGGAGGTTATGTTTTTGCCGGGGTTTGTCTGTCTTACCTCCGCCAGGAGGTTATGTTTTTGCCGGGGTTTGTCTGTCTGTTTGTCTGTCTGTCTGTCTGTCTGTTTGTCTGTTTGTCTGTTGGTTAGCAAGATAACTCAAAAAGTTTTGGACGGATTTCGATGAAACTTTCAGGCGTTGTTGGAAATGGTACAAGGAAGAACTGGTTAAATTTTGGGGATGATACGGATCACCGTCTGGATACAGGAAATTTTTAAAGGATTCTTTATTGTAACTAGAAAAGCACTCGAAGAGCGCAGAGTCTGCGCATTATCATCTGAGCATTATCATCATAGTTACAATAATAGGTATCATCGTCATCATCATCATCATCATCATAGTTCCAACAATAATAGGTATCATCATCATCGTAGTAACAATAATAGGTATCATCATCATCATCATCATCATAGTCATCATAGTCATCATATCATCATCACGATGATGATGATACCTATTATTGTAGTTACGATGATGATCATGATACCTATTATTGTTACAATAAAGAATCCTTTATTGTAACAATAATAGGTATGAACAATGTTCTTTATTGTAACAATAATAGCATATAATATAATAACAATATAATAACAATAATGCGCAGACCTCCGCCAAGCGGAGGCCTGCGCATTATCATCTGAGCATTATCATCATAGTTACATTAATAGGTATCATCATCATCATCATAGTTACAACAATAATAGGTATCATCATCATCGTAGTAACAATAATAGGTATCATCATCATCATAGTTACAACAATCATCATCATCATCATCATCATAGTTACAACAATCATCATCATCATCTTACAACAATAATAGATATCATCATCATCGTAGTAACAATAATAGGTATCATCATCATCATCATCATCATAGTCATCATATCATCTTCACGATGATGATGATGATGATGATGCCTATTTGTAGTTACGATGATGATCATGATCGGTGATCCGGATCATCCCCAAAATTTAGTCAGTTCTTCCTTGTACCATTTCACACAACGCCTGAAAGTTTCATCGAAATCCGTCCAAAACTTTTTGAATTATCTTGCTAACCAACGGACAGACAAACAAACAGACAAACCCCGGCAAAAACATAACCTAGTTCTAGTTTGCAAATAAATTCTTTAAAAATCCTTCAATGTGATTTTCTGGATTTTTTTTTTCTCATTTTGTCTCTCATAGTTGATGTATACGTATGATGAAAATTGGAGACCTCTCTCATCTTTTAAGTGGGAGAACTTGCACAATTGGTGGCTGACTAAATACTTTTTTCCCCCACTGTAGACCATCACTCACGATGCCTGCCTTAATGTCTTTATAATGTCATATAGACCATGACTCACCAAAGAAGAGATACTCATCACCCAATTACGAATAGGACACAGCACTTTAAAGCACACCCATTCCAAGCAGTAAATCTGGAAATCTTACTCATCACTCGATGAACTAGAAAAGCACTCGGAGAGCGCAGACCTGGCGGAGGTCTGCGCATTATCATCTGAGCATTATCATCATAGTTACAATAATAGGTATCATCATCGTCATTATCATCATAGTTACAATAATAGGTATCATCATCATCGTAGTAACAATAATTGGTATCATCATCATCATAGTTACAACAATCATCATCATCATCATCATCATAGTTACAACAATAATAGGTATCATCATCATCGCAGTAACAATAATAGGTATCATCATCGTCGTAGTAACAATAATAGGTATCATCATCATAGTCATCATAGTCATCATATCATCATCACGATGATGATGATACCCATTTGTAGTTACGATGATGATCATGATTGGTGATCCGGATCATCCCCAAAATTTAATCAGTTCTTCCTTGTACCATTTCCAACAACGCCTGAAAGTTTCATCGAAATCCGTCCAAAACTTTTTGAGTTATCTTGCTAACCAACAGACAGACAAACAAACAGACAAACCCCGGCAAAAACATAACCTCCTGGCGGAGGTAATTATGGTGGAAAATAAGTATTTGGTCACCTACAAACAAGCAACATTTCTGGCTCTCACAGACCTGTAACTTCTTCTTTAAGAGGCTCCTCTGTCCTCCACTGGTTACCTGTATTAATGGCACCTGTTTGAACTCGTTATCAGTATAAAAGACACCTGTCCACAACCTCAAACAGTCAAGACTCCAAACTCCACTATGGCCAAGACAAAAGAGCTGTCAAAGAACACCAGAAACAAAATTCTAGACCTGCACCAGGCTGGGAAGACTGAATCTGTAATAGGTAATCAGCTTGGTGTGAAGAAATCAACTGTGGGAGCAATCATTAGAAAATGGAAGACATACAAGACCACTGATAATCTCCCTCGATCTGGGGCTCCACGCAAGATCTCACCCCGTGGGGTCAAAATGATCATGAGAACAGTGAGCAAAAATCCCAGAACCACATGGGGGGACCTAGTGAATGACCTGCAGAGAGCTGGGACCAAAGTAACAAAGGCTACCATCGTAACACACTACGCCGCTACGGACTCAAATCCTGCAGTGCCAGACGTGTCCCCCTGCTTAAGCCAGTACATGTCCAGGCCCGTCTGAAGTTTGTTAGAGAGCATTTGGATGATCCAGAAGAGGAATGGGAGAATGTCATATGGTCAGATGAAACCAAAATAGAACTTTTTGGTAAAAACTCAACTTGTCATGTTTGGAGGAGAAAGAATGAAAGAACACCATACCTACTGTGAAGCATGGGGGTGGAAACATCATGCTTTGGGGCTGTTTTTCTGCAAAGGGACCAGGACGACTGATCCGTGTAAAGGAAAGAATGAATGGGGCCATGTATCGTGAGATTTTGAGCAAAAACCTCCTTCCATCAGCAAGGGCATTGAAGATGAAACGTGACTGGGTCTTTCAGCATGACAATGATCCCAAACACACCGCCCGGGCAACGAAGGAGTGACTTCGTAAGAAGCATTTCAAGGTCCTGGAGTGGCCTAGCCAGTCTCCAGATCTCAACCTCATAGAAAATCTTTGGAGGGAGTTGAAAGTTTGTGTTGCCCAGCGACAGCCCCAAAACATCACTGCTCTAGAGGAGATATGCATGGAGGAATGGGACAAAATACCAGCAATAGTGTGTGAAAACCTTCTGAAGACTTACAGAAAACGTTTGACCTCTGTCATTGCCAACAAAGGGTATATAACAAAGTACTGAGATGAACTTTTGTTATTGACCAAATACTTATTTTCCACCATAATTTGCAAATAAATTCTTTAAAAATCAGACAATGTGATTTTCTGGATTTTTTTGGGACTGTGTGTGATTTTTTGGACCCTCCCACTGTGGGGCAAAAAAGTATTTAGTCAGCCACCAATTGTGCAAGTTCTCCCACTTAAAAGATGAGAGAGGTCTCCAATTTTCATCATAGGTATACCTCAACTATGAGAGACAAAATGAGAAAAAAAAATCCAGAAAATCACATTGAAGGATTTTTAATGAATTAATTGGTAAATTCCTCGGTAAACTAAGTATTTGGTCAATAACAAAAGTTCATCCCAGTACTTTGTTATATACCCTTTGTTGGCAATGACAGAGGTCAAACGTTTTCTGTAAGTCTTCACAAGGTTTTCACACACTGTTGCTGGTATTTTGTCCCATTCCTCCATGCATATCTCCTCTAGAGCAGTGATGTTTTGGAGCCACTCCTTCATTGCCCGAGCGGTGTGTTTGGGATCATTGTCATGCTGAAAGACCCAGCCACGTTTCATCTTCAATGCCCTTGCTGATGGAAGGAGGTCTTCACTCAAAATCTCACGATACATGGCCCCATTCATTCTTTCCTTTACACGGATCAGTCGTCCTGGTCCCTTTGCAGAAAAACAGTCCCAAAGCATGATGTTTCCACCCCCATGCTTCACAGTAGGTATGGTGTTCTTTCTCCTCCAAACACGACGAGTTGAGTTTTTACCAAAAAGTTCTATTTTGGTTTCATCTGACCATATGACATTCTCCCAATCCTCTTCTGGATCATCCAAATGCTCTCTAGCAAACTTCAGACGGGACTGGACATGTACTGGCTTAAGCAGGGGGACACGTCTGGCACTGCAGGATTTGAGTCCCTGGCAGCGTAGTGTGTTTCTGATGTAGCCTTTGTTACTTTGGTCCCAGCTCTCTGCAGGTCATTCACTAGGTCCCCCCGTGTGGTTCTGGGATTTTTGCTCACCATTCTTGTGATCATTTTGACCCCACGGGGTGAGATCTTGCGTGGAGCCCCAGATTGAGGGAGATTATCAGTGGTCTTGTATGTCTTCCATTTTCTAATAATTGCTCCCACAGTTGATTTCTTCACACCACGCTGCTTACCTACTGCAGATTCAGTCTTCCCAGCCTGGTGCAGGTCTAGAATTTTGTTTCTGGTGTCCTTTGACAGCTCTTTGGTCTTGGCCATAGTGGAGTTTGGAGTCTGACTGTTTGAGGTTGTGGACAGGTGTCTTTTATACTGATAACGAGTTCAAACAGGTGCCATTAATACAGGTAACGAGTGGAGGACAGAGGAGCCTCTTAAAGAAGTTACAGGTCTGTGAGAGCCAGAAATCTTGCTTGTTTGTAGGTGACCAAATACTTATTTTACCAAGGAATTTACCAATTAATTCATTAAAAATCCTTCAATGTGATTTTCTGGATTTTTTTTTTTCTCACTTTGTCTCTCATAGTTGAGGTATACCTATGATGAAAATTAAAGATCTCTTTCATCTTTTAAGTGGGAGAACTTGCACAATTGGTGGCTGACTAAATACTTTTTTGCCCCACTGTATATAACATCATAAAGACACATTCGTCTATATGACGGCATCGCAAGTCCTATGTAGCCTGAGATCATAGGGTCATCATAGGACAGCATGCAGGCATCATAGGCTGTCCTATGATGTCCTATGATTGTGACACACAGACAGAGATTTCTTAGATAGATAGATAGATAGATAGATAGATAGATAGATAGATAGATAGATAGATAGATAGATAGATAGATAGATAGATAGATAGATAGATAGATAGATAGATAGATAGATAGATAGTTTAATGTAGTACTTCCGGTCAATATGGCTTTCTTCTGGTGTGACCTTTCGGTCACGCTACCTAAACAAAATGCAGATTTGTTTACCGGCACCATGTCAGAGTGGCATAGTGACGGGCCGGCAAAGATAAAATAGACTTTTTAAAAAATGACAAAAGTATCAAGTCTGGAATCATTTCAAGCTCAAATTGAAGGAAAACATTGTGCAATGTGTACATGGTAAAGCTGAGCGACGAGCTAGCATGCTACAACGTTGGATGTTACAATGTCTCGGCAGAAAGCATCCCACATCATGCAAAGCCAGTGCACCCGAGACAAGGTATGTGATTGAGATTTAAAATTAAGATGAACAGAATGTAGTCAGCTACGCTAATTATGCTTATGTGACCAAAGAACATACAGCCACTGCCGTTAGCATCTGGATGCTAACGAATGCTAACGTGTCCGCCAGCAGATGGTAACTTTATGGTGTAACGTACCATTTAAAGTTACGTTCTATGCAATAAACATTGCAATAAGCATTGCAATAAACATGTACCTGTGTTATTGAGTGTTTGGTACAATTACTACTGCTCTTTAGGAAAGAAATTCCGCAAATGTTGGTCAGTGCAAGTTTCTTTAAAAAAAAGCATCAGATTACTCGAGTAATCTTTGATTAGAGTGAGTGATTACCTGAGCCGTAAAATAGTTGTTAGCTGCAGCCCGAATTCAGAGACACCAATATCGTGATACTTTATTAAAAATTATGAATAAATAAAATACAAATACAAGCTTACCTATTTACCAGAATAATAAAACCAAGTAAAGCTGCGTGTCCATCAAGCCCATTTTTTTAATGTCTCTGCCCTGTATCCTAGCAACCGCTTGACCTGTCGCTCACAGCTCGCCCTCTGCATTGACACATTTTGCACTGAAACCCTCTACTAACTACACTACTACACATCAAACTGGTAAGAAAACATACATCCCTCCAAGATTTTGCTTTCAGATATTGATCTTGGTATCATTTAGCCAAACTGTGGTTTGCTGGTGAAGCTTATGAGCAAAGCGGTGCTCCAAAATTTAACTTCTGAAAACTTTAAAAACTGAGCACAGTGACAACAAGAGCACCACACACAGTACATTATATTATTAATCTTTATTTCAGACACACAGATGGGTCCATATAAAATAAGAAGGGGTAGGGGCATCAGGGAAACAATAAAAAACAGCATAACTGTCTTTAAACAGAATTCATGTATAGGCTGTTGTGCCAGTGTCTTCTGAGGACAGAGGTGTATCTGAGGTTGCTCTTCCTGGGGCTTGTAAGGGTCTGTATGATGCTGTTATCTGAATCATCCAAATGACACATAAAATTGTACTTGAGTTTTCTCAGTAGTGCCTCACACGTAGGAATACCACAGGACACAAACAGCTGACTGGCACTATGCCATCTGGGCACCTGAAGCAGCAACCTCAGTGCATCATTGTAGGCCATAATCAGCCTTCTCATACTACCAGTCCTGTAGCTGCACCACAGATGTGCAGTGTACAGAGGAGTACAGTAAGCGCTGAACAGAGAAGATTTAACATTTACAGAGCACATACTGAACTTTCTCAACAACATGTTGGCTTGGGCATACAGCAACGGCACTGCCTGTAGATATCGCTGCCATCTCTCAAATCATCTGTGATAATGTGATCCAGATATTTTTATGTCCTTGCATGTCACAAGAGGAGTGTCACACAAATTAAAGGCAGGAAAAATGAGTTCCCTGTCCTCTCTGCATCTCACAATCATGACATTACTCTTTTTTAGCATTAAATTTGATGTGATCAGTCATATTGTGAGCATACTCTTAGTAGTTGTTGCAGCCCAGCACTATAAGTCTTATGATTGCCCTTTGCAGGGCAAAGATGAGACGCCAAAACCCAGCAATGAGTTTTGTTATTTTATTACAAAAGTACCAAAATAAAGTGCCACGAGGGGCCAAACACAATCACACTAACCACAGGCGACCACAAAGGGTGAACTAACTAAGCACATGAAGGAACATAAAGTCACTTACATATAACACAGCCAGGGCGAAACCTTACACTGCAAATGAAGAACTGGAGCCGGACGTGGGGACTCCAGTCTCAATAAGGCGAGATCGCAGCGAGGACTAATTCTTAGCAGTGATCTTAAATAGAGCATAAATTAATTACACACAGGTGAGACAGATAATGAATAAAGGGTGAACAGCTGTGACAGGCCGCGAGCCAGCTGACAGGCGGAAGTGCTGCCGCGGCGCTGTCAAAATAAAAGCACCAATATACCCTCCAATACACCCTCCAAACATGGATAATACATGCCTTCAGCCAAGAAATAGAGAAACACTAAGGATCACGAATCATCAGTTACAGTGAGTTGATCTGGAGGCCTCCCAGAGTCCCAGCTCCACCCAACCGTCACAAGGAAAAGGTCAGGCGGCCTACCAGACCTCCAGAACCACAAAATCAGGCAAAAAGGTCCCTCAGGTGGCCTCCTTGCATCGTTGGAACAGCGGACCATTGAACCCTGCTCACCTCCCCCAGAAAGCAGAATAGAAGATGGGTGACCCCCGCAGATCCCTGGCAGGAAACGAGCCACAAAAGAACCAGAAACTTGTAGCCGAACCACAGCAGCCTTCAGCCCCAGCGCCACACCCACGATGGCCTTGGCTTGAGATGTAGCCGCACCCTCGATGGCCTTGGCTTGGGGAGTAGCAGCACCCTCGATGGCCTCCACTTAAGGCATAGCAGCACCTACGGTGACCTCCGCTTGAGGATCTGGACCCATGGTGACCTTGGCTTGAGGAGCTGGACCCACGGCGACCTCGGCTTGAGGAGCTGGACCCACAAAGACCTCGGGCAGCAGACCGGAACCCACGGAGACCTCTAACGTGGCAGGACATTCCTCGGTGACCCTGAGAAAAGGCTCAGAAACAAAGGGCACAGGAACAAGTCTGGGTCACCGGCAGCAGTGTAACCCGGCGAGGCGAGCTCAGATGCTGCTGATGGCAGCACCTGTCCCCCCCCAAGAGCCAGACAAGATCTCCCCAATACCGAAATAATGAAAACAAAGGAGAGTACTTGCCTGAGCTCAAGTTCCACCGCCGTCCAGGACTCCGTCGATCCGGATGGCAATCCAATTGGCCCGGCCTCCTGGAGGTCCAACTCCAACTCTACTGCGGCGGCCCCAACAGCAGGCATGATGATCTCAGCAGTCTCTGGACCCCCCGGTGCTGCAGCCCACACGGATGGCTCACTCTGCATGGCGACCAGAGATCAATTCCAAGCTGGAACAGGATTCTGCTCAGTGGAGATCCGGGGACGCTTCGTCATCGGCACAGACTCCAACTGGCAGGCTGACCTCCTCCTCTGTCCATATTGCAGCTCCGAGGCTGGAACCAGGATCACCAGGGCCGCAGGCCCCTCCTCCCTCCAGCGGTTCGGTCCTGGCACCGGCGGACACTCAGGGATTATAGGAGGAGACACAAAGGAAGCAGGTTGCGTATTTATGGCTGCAGTAGGTGGTGAGGGCTCAGGAGACTGCATGATCTGAGCCTCACCCCCAGGAATCAGACAAGGTAATTCATCAGTTAGTGACTGAAAATGAAAAATCACTTGCCTGTCCTCCTGGGGTACGGTGGTCACTCTGTTCTTCCCTCCCCCCTTACAGAGATGAAGGTGGGCCCCTCGGGAAGATGGGGAGGAGCCGCTCCTAGCGGATCAACAACAGAGGCAGCCGAAGAAGAAGTCCCTGGGCTCACAGCAGCTGAAGGAAGCGCTGTAGAGAAGGGAGGACCAGCTGAGGCAGTCCGAGGTAGGGCAGCTGGCGAAACAGCTGACAATGAAGGCCCGGAAGCTGGAGCTGCTGTCATACCTCTCTTCTGTGGCGAGGAAAAAACAACTGGCTGGGAGACAAGAGAGTCTTTCCGACGGCCCGTAGCCGGACCCATACAGGGATCTCGCGGTGCATTAACCTGGTCATTAAACTCAATCCACTTCAGAACAGCCGTATCCCGGGAGATGGGTTCTGTGCAGGATGGTGATGCCTTCTGGCTGGAGACGAGGCTAAATTCAAATTAGGGAAACGCCGCTGCTGCGCTGAAACTGCGGCCAGCAGCTCAGCAAACTGAGGATAATTACTTAACCCGGGATGTGCCTCCACCATCCTAACTGCAGTCACCACGGTCTTCAGAACCCTGCCCGGGCCAACGGAAGAGAGAGCTTCAGCCATCCAGTCCCTGATAAACTAAGCTGCCCAAAGTTCATCTTCTCTGGGACCCCCGGCTGCCCTCCTTCTCCGCTCCGCTGGAAGACGGCTCTTCGGCGACTGAACCACGGGAGCTGTAGCTGTAGCAGGAACCTGAGGAACAGGAGTTCCTCCCCGTTGGCCCCCTCTTAAGCTTCCTGGAGGATCCCTGGTCCAGCTGTCGGTTTCTCTGTTGGAGCGCCGAAAGCTCAGCCATCCTCTCCCTGCCCTCAGCATGCTTGACAAGGCGAGGATGAGGTTTAGCAGCCACCTCCGCGAGGCCCAGGTACCACAGTGCGTCTTGGGGGGAACAATTGCGAGCTATGGCCAGGAGGTCATCTATCTCCATAAGAGCCTGGACGAGCTCAAAACCCAGGCTCATAGGATACCAGATGGTGAAAGACGCCATAACCTCCCCCAATAAAGAAACGCTGGCACCCGGCGAAGGAAAAAATTCAGAGCCAAAAACAAAAACTCACTGAGGCTACTGTTATGATCGCCCTTTGCAGGGCAAAGATGAGACGCCAAAAGCCAGCAGTGAGTTTTGTTATTTTATTACAAAAGTACCAAAATAAAGTGCCACAAGGGGCCGAACACAAATACACTAAACACAGGCGACCCCGAAGGGTGAACTAACTAAGCACACGATGGAACACAAAGTCACTTACATATAACACAGCCAGGGTGAAACCTTACACTGTAAATGAAGAATTGGAGCCGGATGTGGGGACTCCAGTCTCGATAAGGCGAGATCGCAGCAAGGACTAATTCTCAGCAGTGATCTTAAATAGAGTATAAATCAGTTACACACAGGTGAGACAGATAATGAATAAAGAGTGAACAGCTGTGACAAGCCACGGGCTGGCTGACAGGAGGAAGTGCTGCCGCAGAGCTGTCAAAATAAAAGCACCAATACACACCCTCAAAACAAGCCCAAATAAAGGGACAAAAAGAGAAAATAATAAGTGACTCGAGCGTGGAGCAGACCCGCGCTCGGGATCACCACTATAAGGACTCATTATTACTAGGTCATCTGAATACATGAGATGATTGATGACAGAGCTACCCACAACACAGCCTGTATTACATCTATTCAACTGTCTCGACAAATCATCCATATATACATCAAACAGAATAGGGGACAATCAGAATCAGAATCAGAATCAGAAAAAGATTTATTGCCAAGTACATTCACAAGTAAATAACTGGTAAATATACGAGGGATTTGACTTGACACTGAGAACGTCATAGGTGACATTTTCAATGACGCGGCAGCCACGAGGCGCCTGTCAGCAGAGAGGGAACAGGAAGCAATGGGGAAGAGGGGGGGTGAACACAATAGGAGAAAAAAGCATTGTTTGTCAGAATAAAGTTCATATATGATCGATATTATGATTACAAGAAAAAAAACTCTCAATGCACAATTAGCAGACAATAGAATCCATACAATGACACAAAGAGAGCAGTGAATGAATGAATCTTCAAGTCAGTATAGTGAGTCAGTGTGTGTGTGTGTGTTGAGTGCAATCAGTGATATCAGTTGGAGGACAACAAAAGTCTCTTCCCGCAGCAGATGTTATGACTACCGTCTGAGCAGAGGCGCATGTCCTTGGCACGGCAGATGGAATAGTTTGCCAGACAGCTGGCTGTCCTTGAGAGTCAAATACTGCCCACCATGTTATGAAAACAAGTATACTGAAGATAATCTGGAGGACTGAGTGCTGAGGGCGTCAAAACAGGTCAAATAGCACTGACTTCAGAGAAAAAACTTTCTATTCTCTTACAGATTCAGTGCTCAAATCCTTCATGTCTGGGTGTTGAAATCGAATCATGGACGGCTCTCAGCGTGATCGTGATGTAATCCATTTTCCTGTACAGTTCTCCATTAGCCGCTGTCAGAGTCCTGCCCAGTTGGTCAATTTGATGGGTGAGCCTCGCCGGGTCCGCTTTTTGATAGGCTCCGTCCATCTTCTTCAATTTGCGGTACACCAGAACAATCCCAGATCCAATCAGTAGAATTCCGATGACCATTGCTCCGAAAAGGTATAAATCTTCAATATCTTCGATAGAGAGATCACACAGGCACAAGAGTTTCCAATTGCTTGTGTCCTTCAAATAACCCGCAGCAGCTGTTCCTGCGGGGCAAATCGGCTCCCCCGGGCCAGATTTTCTCGTTGAAAAAACAGTGTCAATTGCGTTCAAAGCCCAGCTTATTAAATCCATAATTTCGTTCGATAATCAGCAGTAAAGACACGCAGACAGACAATAGCAAGCTGGGATCCAGTCAGTTAGGGAAGGAGAGAGATAAGGAGCCGGAGCTGGGAGGAAAAGCGTCTGCTCTCTTTGGAGGGCGGAAGTGAAGAGGACAAGATTCCACCTTGGCGTACACCGTTGCTCACATGAAAGGGAGTTGATAGGATGTTCCCCAATTTTACACACATGGTCTGATTGGCATACCAGAAAACCAAGATTCTAATTAAATACTTAGGGACACCTCTAAGAAGTAATTTTATAAATAGTTTTTCATGATTAATTCTATCAAATACTTTTAATGCATCGATAAAACTCAAGAAAACAGAGGAATTAATGCTTCTATACTTTGCCACTATTTCCTTTAGAGCAAAGATACACATATCAGTGCCATGCTTTCTTTTAAAACCAAACTGACTGTCAGAGGAAAAAACAAATATCTCCAACCATGTGAGCAAAATTCTTTCCAGCACTTTAGATAGAACACTAGCAAGAGCAATAGGCCTACAGTTATCAACACTGTTTAGCTTTGTCCTTAATGACAGGAACTAGCACCAGAGACACAATAGAGTCTGGGAGGACACCGTGAACTAAAAAGCCAGTGAAACAGTGTACAAAACCTATTGCTTGCATTTTTGAGGTGTTCTTCTACAACACGATCCAGTCCACAAGCCTCCCTGTCCTCAATCATCAAAACTGCATCATACACCTCCATGGGCTGAACCCCCAAGCCATCAGAGCAATCTACACTGTCCACAGATAGCACATGACTTCTGAAACAACTGATGTGATCACGCCACACCTCAGCTATTTTCTCTGGGCCACTTATACCCTCTATATTAGATGGCAAAGAGGATTTAGCATTATTCATAACTTTAACCTCTCTCCAAAAATCATAAGAATTCTTACTCTGCAGGCTCCTGGCAAGTGACTCAGCCTGCATTTTGATCTCATTTCTTTTAATACATTTAGTACATGGAGGCTGACCCTAGAGACTTGGTCACCTTCCTGTGGTAATGTATCGTCACTTCCTGTGTTGCTGGCTGTCTGTGGTTTGCTCTCCTCATTCTCCTGAGGATTTTGCCTTTAATTGTATTTTAATCACTTTTTTCCATCTACCATTAGCT
Source organism: Pholidichthys leucotaenia (assembly GCA_020510985.1). Taxonomy (NCBI): domain Eukaryota; kingdom Metazoa; phylum Chordata; class Actinopteri; order Cichliformes; family Pholidichthyidae; genus Pholidichthys; species Pholidichthys leucotaenia. The sequence continues at coordinate 59,405,255 of CM035846.1, read as the reverse complement.
CTCACTTCTGTTTATCAAGCCTCTTGCACCTGTGTGTGCACTCAGTGTCATCTGATCACCCTCTTTAGCCTTCTGTTGACCTTTCATCTGTGTTTTTGTTAGCTTTGGGTTAGCCACTAGCTATGGCTACTGGCGCTCCTTCCTCTCTTCCTCTGGTGTGCTCTCTCTGTCAGATGTTTAGCTACACCTCTGCCTCTTTTAGTGATAACGGTAAGTGTAATAAATGTTGTCTTTTTGAGGTGCTCGAGGCGAGGTTGTCTGATTTGGAATCCCGGCTCCGCTATATTGAAACACCGTATACGCCAGTTAATAACAACGGATGTCTCCTAGCTGCAGCGGAGCTCCCTAGCCTAGGGCAGCCTGCTAGCAGTCCTCCTCAGCAGTGAGGAGACTGGGTGGGTGACGGTGAGAAGGAAGCCAAGCCGCAAAGCCCTAGTTAACCACCAACCTGTTCATGTTTCTAATCGTTTTTCCCCGCTCAGCGACACACCCGCTGAGGAAAAAACTCTGATCATTGGCGACTCTGTAGTCAGAAACGTGAACCTAGAGACTCCAGCGGCCATAGTCAAAGGCACTCCTGGGACCAGAGCAGGCGACATTGAGTCAAATTTGAAAATGCTGGCTAAAAGTAAATGTAAATACTCCACAATTGTTATCCACGCCGGCATTAATGACGTCCAACTCCGGCAGTCGGAAGTCTCAAAACTTAACGTGGAATCAGTGTGTGACTTTGCAAAAACGATGTCTGTCTCTGTAGTATTGTCTGGGCCCCTCCCCAATCTGACCAGTGATGACATGTTTAGCCACTTGTCATCCTTCAACTGCTGGCTGTCTGTGTGGTGTCCTGCAAACAACGTGGGCTACATATACAATTGGAGCTCATTTTGGGGAAAACCTGGTCTTATTAGACGAGACTGCGTCCATCCGACTTTGGATGGTGCTTCTCATTTATCTAACAATCTGGCATCATTTTTATCCAAATTTCAAAAACCTTGACAACTCAGAGTTGGGACCAGGAAGCAGAGTCGCAGTCTTACACGCCTCTCTGCAGCTCCTCTTCATCCGCCACCCCTCAACTTAGTCCCTGTCTTCCCCATCAGAGAATCACTGTCTGCTCCCTCCAAAGTAAATACAAATATTATGTATAAGCATCCCAAAGTGATTAAACAAAAAGCTGGTAAAACTCAAATTAAACATGAAGCCTCTAAATTTAATGATTTGACCTCTGTTCCTCCTCATAATTTAAAAATTAAATGTGGTTTGTTAAATATTAGGTCTGTAACTCCCAAGTCTCTGCTAGTCCATGATCTGTTAATTGATCATCAGATTGATTTAACATCCCTTACAGAGACTTGGTTAGGGCAAGATGATTATGGTTTGAATGAATCAATTCCCTCTGGTTATTTAAACTGTCAAAATCCCAGAAGTTCTGGTTGTGGAGGAGGAGTGGCAACAATTTACCATTCCAAATTACTAGTTAATGTAAAACAAAAAACACGTTATAATTCCTTTGAGGGCCTGGTCCTCAGTATTGGGCATTTTAGCAATTTTAGACTAAACTCAATTTTATTTGCCATAGTTTATCGTCCTCCATCAACCTACTCAGAGTTTTTATCTGAATTTTCCAAATTCTTAGCTGATTTAGTACTGAAATCAGATAGAATAATTATAGTAGGGGACTTTAATATACATGTAGATGTAGATAGTGATTGCCTTAATTTGGCATTTAATTCAATATTAGACTCGGTGGGGTTTTCTCAGAAAGCCGGAAATTCTACCCATTATCTCCACCATACGTTGGACCTTGTTCTGACATATGGCATAGAAATAGGAAATATGGTAGTCTCTCTTCATAACTACTGTCAGACCATTGTCTGTTAACCTTTGATTTTACTATTTCTGACTATTTGGCTCCTAAGAAAAAATATTACTACAGTAGATGCCTCTCAGATGATGTTGTTACCAAATTTATGCACATTGTTTCCTCTATGCCATGTGTCAACACAACGGAAATAAGCTATAGACAGTTTGCTCTTTCTGTAATTGATAGCATGGTAGAGAGTGTTACAGCTTCTCTGCATCAGACTCTACACATGATGGCCCCGTTAAAAAAGAAAAAGTCTAATCAGAGATTTCTAACTCCTTGGTTCAACACAGAAACTCGTAGCTTAAAACAGAAGACTCGTCAATTAGAAAGAAAATGGCGCTCCACTAATTTAGATGAAATCTATTTAGCTTGGAGAAATCATCTTTTAATTTATAAAAAAAAAAAATCTCTTAGAAAACCTAGAACGAGTTATTATTCTGCATTAATAGAAGAGAACAAGAATAATCCCGGGCTTTTTTTCAGCACTGTAGCCAGGCTGACAAAGAGTCAGGACTCTGTCAATCCTAGCATTCCCTTAGAGCTTACTAGTCAGGACCTTATGAACTTTTTCAATAATAAAATTTTATCTATCAGAGATAAAATCAGTCAGATTCTTCCCACCGTTAACTTAAATACAGTAACTACTACAACTCCTTCAGTTGACATCTGTTTGGATCAGTTTACTCCAATTGACCTTTTAGAGTTAGACAAAATAGTTTCCTCATCCAAGCCTTCAACTTGTCGTTTAGACCTTATTCCTACCAGGTTATTTAAAGAAGTCTTCCCATTTATTGGTAGCTTTATTCTTCAAATAATCAATTCTTCATTAACTTTATGTCATGGCGGCCTCTGGGCCGTCATTAGCATCATTAACTCCAGCTGCGCACAGATCCACAGGGATTAATCAGCAGCTGTTAAAAGCCAGCGTTGCTGACAGCCCGGGACAGAGTCGTCTGTCCTCCTCGTCTGAGAAAGAACCAGAACTCCGTTCTCTGGCCTCGTCAAGGTATTCTCTTGTCTCGTCAGAGTCTGTCTCGTCAAGAATTGTTTTGTCAAAAACTGCCTCGTCAGAAACTGTCTCGTCAGAAGCTGTCTCGTCAGGAATTGTCTTGTCAAGAACTGCCTCGTCAGAGACTGTCTCATCAGAAGCTGTCTCGTCAGAAGTTGTCTCGTCAGAAGCTGTCTTGTCGGAAGCTGTCTCGTCTAAAGCTGTCTCGTCAGGAACTGCCTCGTCAGAATCTTCTCTGGCCTCGTCTAGAACGTCTCTCGCCTCGTCAAGGACATCAGTTCAAAGTCAAGCACGTAAGAGAGCTGTTTGCTACTCTACTCCTAACCTCTACCCCTGTGCACAGGTGGACTCCCTTGGCGGCGGACCTGCGTCCCCAGCTGACGGGGTTACGCCAACTCGCTCACGTAGCGGCTCGCTACCACCACGACTACCGGTACGTCTGGCTCCACAAATTCCTGAATTATTACTGTATCAGTTACAGGAGTACTGGCCACCGTTACCGGTGGAGTTTGTGTCATCGTCATCTGTTGTGTCTTCGTCACCATGCTCTGTGGAATCACTCACCTCGTCGTCGTCTGTGTTGTCATGGTCACCACGTTCTGTGGATTAGGTCCTCTCGGCGCCACACCAGTAGGCTGCCTTTTGCAACAGCGGCTCGATTCCGAGTTTTTTTTCCCTTCCTCTCTCTTTTGATCACTTTTTTTTTTTTTCACCCCACTTATATCACGGACACACAGATCGTCTCAAATGTCTCCTGAGCCGGTGGACGGAGCCACTGTTTATAGCAGGATACGATACAACAGGGAAGAGCTGCTAGCATTTAACCGCCACCCGGTCCCACTGGAAAAACTCGACATACCGAGAGAATTGAGGCGAAAGCGTCGCGGCTGCCGGGCTGGAGTAAGGCGGAGGACAAAAAATATAAGGTACAGACCCTCCTTCTGTTGTCATGGGAAATGTACGGTCGATACTGGGAAAGTTAGATGAGCTAGCGGCTATCTTCCGTTATGATAGCACTTACCGGGAGTGCTCTCTCCTTTTGTTTACTGAGACGTGGCTAACTGAACTAGCAGCAGATGCTAACATTGAGCTGGAGGGTTTTCACATGATACGAGCTGACCGAACACCAGAGAGTGGCAAAGCTAGGGGCGGTGGAGTGATAATGTATGTTAACAACAACTGGTGCAGACCGGGACATATCACTGTTAAACAACGACACTGCAGCAAAGACATTGAGTTGCTAGCTGTTAGCATGAGGCCTACATATCTCCCGAGAGAACACTCACACGTGATCTGCATTGTTGTTTATGCAAATCCGACGGCGAACGCTGGGACAGCGCGTGACGTCATCCATTCAGTAACCAGCAGGCTGCAGACAGAACACCCAGATGCTCTTCTCCTCATCTCAGGCGATTTCAACCACGTTTCACTGTCTCCCATTCTGCCCACTTTCACCCAGTATGTCACATGCCACACTAGAGAAAATACAACACTGGATTTGTTCTACGCAAACACTAAGGAGGCGTACACCTCATCACAACTCCCCCCACTTGGGAGATCGGATCACAACTTGGTTCATCTCCGACCGGTGTACAAACCCCTAGTGCACAGACAACCTCCGGCCATGCACACTGTGGAGTTATGGTCTGAGGAGACAATGGACACTCTAAAGGACTGTTTTGAAGCCACTGCCTGGAAGCAGCTCTGCGATCCACATGGTGAGGACATCGATGGCCTCATTCACACCTTCACGGGCTACCTCAGCTTCTGTGTGGACAAATCCGTTCCCACCAAGACCATACGGCGTCACTCAAACAACAAACCCTGGATCAACCCTGAGATAAAAACACTTCTGAGAGAGAAGAAGAGGATCTTCAGGTCGGGGAACAGGGAGATGCTGAAGTCGGTACAGAGGGAGCTGAGGAGAAAGATCAGAGAAGGCAAGGACAGCTTCAGGAAGAAGATGGAGGACAAGCTGCAACAGAGCGACATCAGCGGGGTCTGGAGAAACCTCAAAACCATCTCGGGGCTCCAGAATACCTCCCCCCAGGCCACGGGGGGCAGGGAGTGGGCGAACAACCTGAATCTGTTTTTCAATAGATTTGACCAACCGCCCTCCCCCCTGTCTGCACAACAACCACTGCTGCCTCTAAGAAATCAAGTCCTGCTGCCCACTCCCCACTCCACCGACACCCCCCCCACTCCCAACACACAGCCCCCCATCCTGACCCTGACCAAGACCCAGGTGAGGACGGAGCTGAGGAAGATCAAGGCGAGGAAGGCGTCGGGACCGGACGGCATCAGCGCAAAGCTCCTCAAGTCCTGTGCAGACCAGCTGTGTGGGATTGTGACGTATATCTTCAACATGAGCCTGAAACTGGGGAGGGTACCACAGCTGTGGAAAACATCTTGTGTGGTACCTGTACCAAAAACTTCCCACCCCAAAGACCTGAACAGCTACAGACCGGTGGCCTTGACGTCCCACTTGATGAAGACCCTGGAGAGACTGCTCCTTGCTCATCTCCGCCCCCTGGTGGAACCAGCGATGGATCCACTCCAGTTCGCCTACCAGCATGGCATTGGGGTGGAGGATGCGGTGATCTTCCTCCTTCACCGTTCTCTGTCCCACCTGGAGAAGCCCGGGAATATGGTGAGGATCATGTTCTTTGACTTCTCCAGTGCTTTCAACACCATCCAACCGATGATCCTGAAGGACAAGCTGCTGCGTGCAGGGGTGGACCAGCACCTGTCATCATGGATCCTGGACTACCTCACGAACCGGCCTCAGTTTGTGAGAACCCGGGACTGTGTTTCCGACACGATCATCAGTAGCACGGGGGCCCCCCAGGGAACGGTGCTGGCTCCCTTCCTGTTCACTCTTTATACTGCGGACTTCTCACACAACACAACACATTGCCATCTACAGAAGTTCTCTGATGACTCTGCGATCGTTGGTCTCATCTCCAACGGAGATGAAGCTGAGTACAGAGGGCTTATCCAGGACTTTGTGGACTGGTGCCATCGGAACTGCCTCCAGATCAACGCGAGGAAAACTAAGGAGCTGGTGGTGGACTGCCGCAGGCATGGGCAGCCCCTCACAGCACCAGTAAATATACAGGGAACAGACATCAAGATGGTGACATCCTATAAGTACCTGGGTATTCATCTGAACAATAAACTAGACTGGTCACACAATACTGACGCACTCTACAAGAAGGGACAGCGCAGGCTGTTCCTGCTGAGGAGACTCAGGTCTTTTGGTGTACAAGGGGCGCTGCTGAAGTCATTCTATGACACGGTGGTGGCATCAGCCATCACCTTTGGAGTGGTCTGCTGGGGCAGTGGCATTACTGCAGCCGATAGGAAGAGACTGAACAAACTGATTAAGAAAGCTAGCTCTGTCCTGGGGCAGCGCCTTGATCCGATGGAGGAGATAGGAGAGAGAAGGACGGTGGCTAAACTGTCATCTCTGCTGGAGTCCGAGTTCCACCCTATGCAGGACATACTGGATGCACTGAGGAGCTCATTTAGCAGCAGACTACATCATCCCAGGTGCACAACCGAGAGGTTTCGTAGGTCCTTCCTACCAACGGCTGTCAGACTGTACAACCTAAGCAGGGCTGCTCGTAGAGATAGCAAAAAGACGTAACAAACTAATAGTTTTTTTGAATGCAAAAGATGCAATAGACTTACACAACGGTCCTCTCCGGCATACAACTAGGAACATACCGGTCGCTATGGAGGGTGAGAATATGTATGGGCACATAATCATACCATGTAGGATAACTAAATAGACGGTTATGCTGTTTCATCCCACCTAGCAACAATGCTCTGCACTGTGTGTGTTTATATATTTACATATTTATTCCATCTAGCTACAATGCTCAGCACTGGGTGTGTTTATATTTATATATCTATATATTTATTCCATCTAGCTACAATGCTCCGCACTGTGTTTTTATATATCTACATATTATTCCATCTAGCTACATTGCTCCGCACTGTGTGTGTTTATATACTTGCATATTTATTCCACCTAGCTGCAATGCTCCGTACTGTGGGTGTTTATATATTTACATATTTATTCCATCTAGCTACAATGCTCTGCACTGTGTGTTCATATATTCATATATTTATTCCCTCCAGCTACAATGCTCTGCACTGTGTGTCTGTGTGTGTGTGTGTGTATATATATATTTTATAGTAATATGTACATATGTATATTAGCTGCTCTTGCTTGCTTGTTTTTTTTTTTCTTGCCTTCTGATTGTTGCTCTGAGTGTTGCTATCCCTGTGCTGTTGCAATCCTGGAATTTCCCCATTGTGGGACTAATAAAGGCTTATCTTATCTTATCTTATCTTATCACCCGCCTTGTCATCGTCTGGATTATCATCGTCACCACGTTCTGTGGAATCACTCGTCTTGTCATCAGCTGGTTTGTCATCGCCCCGGTCTGTGGTGTCACAGCCGGAGTCACTGGAAGACCTGTCCTCGCCTCAGTCACAGGTGGAAGCTCCAGCTCGTTACCGGACGCCTTCACCTCCTCGTTGCACGGCTGCTGGTTCTCAGCAGGACGTAACCTGTGCTTCTCCCAAGTAAGCCTCACTACTGATAGCTTGTCATTAGCGTGGGACAAAAGTAATTGTCTGTGCTTATATGTTCCAGGGTTGCCGGGTCTCCGTCCAGAGTGCTCAGTTCCAGTGACCAGGATACTATCCATGCTCTCACATTTGCACTACACACCCTTTCACTATAATAAAGATTATTGTTCACTAATTTACCCGTGTCAGTGTCTGTCTCCTGGGTCCCAAAACATGTCACTTTAGGCCGTGTACCGCAGGCTTTTAAAACAGCTTTTAAAAAAGCCAATGCTGGACCCAGGAGTTTTAGCTAACTATAGATCAATCTCTAATCTCCCTTTCATTTCAAAAATCGTAGAAAGAGTTGTTGCTACACAATTATTTGACCACTTGCAGGGAAATGGTTTATTTGAAAAGTTTCAATCTGGGTTTAGAATCCATCATAGTACTGAAACAGCCTTAGTGAAGGTCACTAATGACCTCCTGATCGCATCTGATAACGGACTTGTTTCTGTACTTGTCCTTTTAGACCTTAGTGCAGCTTTTGATACTATCGATCATAATATTCTACTTGATAGATTAGAACACTATGTTGGACTTAATGGAACTTGGTTGTAGTGGCTTAGATCTTATTTATCTGATAGGTTCCAGTTTGTTCATGTCAATAATGAGTTTTCTTTCAACTCAAAGCTCAGTCATGGAGTTCCACAGGGATCTGTGCTAGGCCCTACTCTTTTTAGTTTATATATGCTTCTGTTAGGCAACATTATTAGAAAGCACTTTATACATTTTCATTGTTATGCAGATGACACACAATTATACCTGTCAATAAAGCCAGATGACTGTAATCAATTAGCCAAGTTAGATGCCTGTCTTAACTAAATCAAAGCTTGGATGACTTGTAATTTCCTGCTATTAAATTCAGCTAAGACTGAAGTCATTGTTGTTGGTCCAAAAAAACCTTAGAAATACCTTTCCAAATCAAACTTTCAGTTTGGATGCAGTTACTCTTTCTCTTAATAGCTCTGTGAGGAACCTTGGAGTTATTTTTGATCAAGATCTGTTTTTCAATTCACATATTAAATTCGTTTCTAAGACTGCCTTCTATCATTTGCGTAATATTGCCAAGATTAGAAGCATCTTGTCTCAGAGTGGTGCTGAGAAACTGATCCATGCTTTTGTTAGCTCCAGATTAGATTATTGTAACTCTCTATTATCAGGTTGTCTTAAAACATCTCTAAAAAGTCTTCAGTTGATCCAAAATGCTGCAGCAAGAGTTTTAACAGGTACTAGAAAGAGAGATCTCTCCAATTCTGGCCTCCCTTCATTGGCTTCCCATAGAGTTTAGAATTAAGTTTAAAATCCTTCTTCTCACTTTCAAAGCTCTAAACAATCAGGCCCCTTTTAATTCAAAAGATCTGATATTACTCTATTATCCTAACAGAGCACTACACTCCCAAAATGCTGGATTACTTGTAATACCTAGAATGTCCAAAAGTACAATGGGGGGCAGAGCCTTCAGTTATCAAGCGCCTCTCTTGTGGAACCAGCTGCCAATCTGGATTCGGGAGTCAGACTCAATCTCTGTTTTTAAGAATAGGGTTAAGACCATCCTTTTTGATATAGCCTAGAATTAGGGAGGGATCATCTGTTTCTGAACCCTCCTTTAGTTATGCTGCTATTAGGTTTAGACAGCCGGGGGACCTCCAATAATTGCACTGGCCTTGACTCCTTTCTTCACTCTCAATGATTTTTTTTTTTTTTTTTTTTTTTTTGCTGGTCATTAACATCTGGTTGTTCTCTCCCATAGATTGAGTCCCCATCGTGATGTTTGCTCTCTACATGTCTGTTCTTTTCTTCTTCTCTATCCCCTCACCCCCCAGCCAGTTGCGGCAGATAACTGCCCCTCCCTGAGCCTGGTTCTGCTGGAGGTTTCTTCCTGTTAAAAGGGAGTTTTTCCTCTCCACCGCTGCCAAGCGCTTGCTCACAGGGGATCGCCTGATTGCTGGGGTCGTTCTGCAATTGTGAGGGTCCCCCCTACAGTTGAAAGTGCTATGAGATGACTGTTGTTGTGAAATGGCGCTATATAAATAAAGTTGAATTGAATTGAATTAATAAACGAAGAGCATGTTTAAATCTTACATCGGTTTGTTTTTTAAATTCCAGCACTGGTCCCTGTCTAGGCCGTCCTGCTTCAGACCAGAGAATAAAAGCCTCTCTATCTACACTGTGTTGTTCTGACACAAACATTGCACATTGCACTGTGTTGTTCTGACACAAACATTCCATCCAGGTTTGATGTTAAGCCCTCTGTTTGGATTTCTACAACGTGGTCAGCTTGAGCTGATGAAAACTTTAACAATAGCATCATACATATCAGAGTTCACTAGCATGCTGTGGGTTTGTACAATTCATATCAGTACGCATCAGAGCACTCCTGGGAAGACGGATCCTACTAAATAAGCTGTCAGTTACAGCGGCATATTCATTTAACTCTTCCAGTGTTAGTCTAGACCAGTCCAGCTTCCCTGAACAAGCAGCACTGCCATCAGCAGAGACAGCAGGTATATCCTCAACATTTATAGACATGAAATCAGAAGTAGCCATCCCATAAAAATGTGCATGTTGCTTAGTGACGCATGGGCATCTGCTGTACATATACAGTGATTGAGCCAGGAGGTGGTGTGCCAGGCTTCACTAACGTAGGTGTAGCTTGTATCAGGCAGGAACACTTTATTGGACACAATAAGATCGCTGTTGTCACAGAATTGCAGAAGATGTTTGGCAAATATAGAATTGGTATCAGACAGATCTGCATTAAAATCTCCAATAACAAAGACACAAGTTGAGCCATTATCCTCAATGGGGGAATTCACAAATGCTAATCTGTTCATAAAATCATCTTCAGACTGGTAAGACTCATATGGTGTATATATTTTTTATCGTGAACTTCTTTTCATTCAAATTGATTTCTAGCCCCAAAGCCCAGTCAACATTCAATCTCACCCTGTTTACTACTGAGTCATATTTTGTGTTCCATAGAATAGCCACTTCACTACGAATCCTACCACGGACTATTCTAGTACTGAGATCAGTGGTGGATTCACTAGCACCATGGAAATCCTTATGTAAAGTGTTTAATTTGTCCAAGTCGTGCTTGGCAAGCCAGGTTTCTTGAAGGCATAGAATGTTACACTCTTCCAAGAGTTTGTCAACAACCAGAAAACTTGTATCAGCAGCACTATGACCCACACTCAGGCCACGCGCGTTATACAACACAAGCCGGATTGTTGCTTTTAGTTTTTATTCCACAGAGGGGATCAGCTGCAGCTCACTGCCTCCCACTGTAGCGACACTAGCAGCAGGCTCCTCCCATGAGCTATAGCTTTCCCCTCAGCCAGGTGAGACACTTGAATCGACTGCGGCTCCTCTCGGTTGGTGTGGTTCATAATATAGCTGGACAAAGGCTTCAGCTGGCCACAGCTGAGGATCGTACATATCTGCCACATCGTTACATTCTGCTGTGATATGAAACGAGCTGAATCTTCCATGTGATCTCTCAAACTTCCTGCACAGAACTTCATGACCCAGTTTCTCTGTCAAATAGTCATGGAGAGTGTCTGCATCCAGGCTCAAATCAAACTTGGTTGCAAAAACTCTCACCAACTTAGTTTTGACAGTTTGTATGTTAGAGAGCTTACCGGTTCCAACTAGTGAAGCTTGTCTCCGTTCACGTTTCCCTGTAGCTTATACACGGTGGGGTTTAGGCAGAGCTGTAGATCCTCCCGGCACTGACTTCAGCCGGCGTTCATCCCGCACAACAACAATCCACACCGGAGACCTCACAGTTCCTTCTGCAGCCCAGGACAGCGGAGCAGGAGACGTCAGCTGTATCGGGTCCTTGTCAGTGGTGTCCTCAGTTGTATAGTGCTAGGCATGAGCGCTGGCCCCTGGATCAGGAGCTTGGAGGCCGCCTGGCTTCTCCCCACAGTCAATTGTCTGTCCAGAGAGGCAGTCACATCCCGCAGAGTCTCACAAACATTTATTTGCACTTCCAGGGTTCTTTTCATACAGCTGATATCAGCATTTATTTGCTCAAGTTTACTGAGTAACATTGACACACTGATGTGGTTGAAAGAAACCGGGGGTGTGATGAAGCCCCGTGAATGTGTCGGATCTTTCTGGCCAATTGCTTCACCAAAAGGCCGATTACACAAAGCCCCATTTAACAGCTCATTTGGGAGTACTGACATCTGCTGGTCATCTGATGTACAGCAGTCCTACTGTGATACAGTGGGGCAAAAAAGTATTTAGTCAGCCACCAATTGTGCAAGTTCTCCCACTTAAAAGATGAGAGAGGTCTCCAATTTTCATCATAGGTATACCTCAACTATGAGAGACAAAATGAGAAAAAAAAAATCCAGAAAATCACATTGAAGGATTTTTAATGAATTAATTGGTAAATTCCTCGGTAAAATAAGTATTTGATCAATAACAAAAGTGCATCTCAATACTTTGTTATGTACCCTTTGTTGGCAATGACAGAGGTCAAACGTTTTCTGTAAGTCTTCACAAGGTTTTCACACACTGTTGCTGGTATTTTGGCCCATTCCTCCATGCAGATCTCCTCTAGAGCAGTGATGTTTTGGGGCTGTCGCTGGGCAACACGGACTTTCAACTCCCTCCAAAGATTTTCTATGGGGTTGAGATCTGGAGACTGGCTAGGCCACTCCAGGACCTTGAAATGCTTTTTACGAAGCCACTCCTTCATTGCCCGAGCGGTGTGTTTGGGATCATTGTCACGCTGAAAGACCCAGCCACGTTTCATCTTCAATGCCCTTGCTGATGGAAGGAGGTCTTCACTCAAAATCTCACGATACATGGCCCCATTCATTCTTTCCTTTACACGGATCAGTCGTCCTGGTCCCTTTGCAGAAAAACAGTCCCAAAGCATGATGTTTCCACCCCCATGCTTCACAGTAGGTATGGTGTTCTTTCTCCTCCAAACACGACGAGTTGAGTTTTTACCAAAAAGTTCTATTTTGGTTTCATCTGACCATATGACATTCTCCCAATCCTCTTCTGGATCATCCAAATGCTCTCTAGCAAACTTCAGATGGGACTGGACATGTACTGGCTTAAGCAGGGGGACACGTCTGGCACTGCAGGATTTGAGTCCCTGGCGGCGTAGTGTGTTACTGATGTAGCCTTTGTTACTTTGGTCCCAGCTCTCTGCAGGTCATTCACTAGGTCCTCCCGTGTGGTTCTGGGATTTTTGCTCACCGTTCTCGTGATCATTTTGACACCACGGGGTGAGATCTTGCGTGGAGCCCCAGATCGAGGGAGATTATCAGTGGTCTTGTATGTCTTCCATTTTCTAATAATTGCTCCCACAGTTGATTTCTTCACACCAAGCTGCTTACCTATTGCAGATTCAGTCTTCCCAGCCTGGTGCAGGTCTACAATTTTGTTTCTGGTGTCCTTTGACAGCTCTTTGGTCTTGGCCATAGTGGAGTTTGGAGTCTGACTGTTTGAGGTTGTGGACAGGTGTCTTTTATACTGATAACGAGTTCAAACAGGTGCCATTAATACAGGTAACGAGTGGAGGACAGAGAAGCCTCTTAAAGAAGAAGTTACAGGTCTGTGAGAGCCAGAAATCTTGCTTGTTTGTAAGATAAGATAAGATAAGATAAGATAAGATAAGCCTTTATTAGTCCCACAATGGGGAAATTCCAGGATTGCAACAGCACAGGGATAGCAACACTCAGAGCAACAATCAGAAGACAAGAAAAAACAAGAGCAGCGAGTATACATATGAACATATAAATATATGAATATATAGACACACAGTGCGGAGCATTGTAGCTAGATGGAATAAATATATAAATATATAAACACAGTGCTGAGCATTGTAGCTAGATGGAATAAATATGTAAATATATAAACACACAGTGCGGAGCATTGTAGCTAGATGGAATGAAACAGCATAACCGTCTACTTAGTTATCCTACATGGTATGATTATGTACCCATACATATTGTCACCCTCTGTAGTGACCGGTATTTTCCTAGTTGTATCCCGGAGGGGACCATTGTGTAAGTCTATTGCGTCTTTTGCATTCAATACTATTAGGTTGTCACGTCTTTTTGCTATCTCTGCGAGCAGCCCTGACTTAGGTTGTACAGTCTGACAGCCGTAGGTAGGAAGGACCTGCGAAACCTCTCGGTTGTGCACCTAGGATGATGTAGTCTGCTGCTAAATGAACTCCTCAGTGCATTCAGTATGTCCTGAATAGGGTGAAACTCGGACTCCAGCAGAGATGACAGTTTAGCCACCATCCTTCTCTCTCCCATCTCCTCCACTGGGTCAAGTTGCTGCCCCAGGACAGAGTTAGCTTTCATGATCAGTTTGTTCAGTCTCTTCCTATCGGCTGCTGTAACGCCACTGCCCCAGCAGACCACTCCAAAAGTGATGGCTGATGCCACCACCGTGTCGTAGAATGACTTCAGCAGCGCCCCTTGTACACCAAAAGACCTGAGTCTCCTCAGTAGGAACAGCCTGCACTGTCCCTTCTTGTAGAGTGCGTCAGTATTGTGTGACCAGTCTAGTTTAATGTTCAGATGAACACCCAGGTACTTGTAGGATGTCACCATCTCGATGTCAGTTCCCTGTATATTTACTGGTGCTGTGAGGGATTGTCCTTGCCTGCGGCAGTCCACCACCAGCTCCTTAGTCTTCCTCGCGTTGATCTGGAGGCAGTTCCGATGGCACCAGTCCACAAAGCCCTGGATAAGCCCTCTGTACTCAGCTTCATCTCCGTTGGAGATGAGGCCAACGATCGCAGAGTCGTCAGAGAACTTCTGTAAATGGCAGTGTGTTGTGTTGTGTGAGAAGTCCGCAGTATAAAGGGTGAACAGGAAGGGAGCCAAAACCGTTCCCTGGGGGGCCCCCATGCTACCGATGATCGTGTCGGACACACAGTCCCGGGTTCTCACAAACTGTGGCCGTTTTGTGAGGTAGTCCAGGATCCATGATGACAGGTGCTGGTCCACTCCTGCGCACAGCAGCTTGTCCTTCAGGATCATCAGTTGGATGGTGTTGAAAGCACTGGAGAAGTCAAAGAACATGATCCTCACCGCATTCCCGGGCTTCTCCAGGTGGAACAGAGAATGGTGAAGGAGGAAGATCACTGCATCCTCCACCCCAATGCCATGCTGGTAGGCGAACTGGAGTGGATCCGTCGCTGGTCCCACCAGGAGGCAGAGGTGAGCAAGGAGCAGTCTCTCCAGGGTCTTCATCATGTGGGACGTCAGGGCCACTGGTCTTTTTTTTTTTTTTTTTTTTTTTTTTTTTTTTTGTTACTTATTTGTACCCATAGGTAGATTTGGTTTGCAGTCTGGTGACAAGCCACCGGCTGCCGGTCGCTGCGTGCACAAGCGCCCTAAACCTACATGTTTTTGGTATGCGGGAGGAAACCGGAGAAATCCCGGAGTAAACCCACGCAACACGGGGAGAACATGCAAACTCCACACAGCTCACTGTTGGTCGGGGGCTGGGATCGAACCCACGATCTCATGATCCCCGCAATCCCCCGGCCGAGGGTAAAACTGTGCTGCCACAGTGCTAAACCACTGCGCCACCGTGCAGCCCTGGTCTGTAGCTGTTCAGATCTTTGGGGTGGGAAGTCTTTGGTACAGGTACCACACAAGATGTTTTCCACAACTGTGGTGCCCTCCCCAGCTTCAGGCTCAGGTTGAAGATGTGCTCCACAATCCCTCACAGCTGGTCTGCACAGGACTTGAGGAGCTTTGCGCTGATGCCGTCCAGTCCCGACGCCTTCCTCGCCTTGATCTTCCTCAGCTCCATCCTCACCTGGGTCTTAGTGAGGGTCAGGTTGGGGGGCTGTGTGTTGGGAGTGGGGGGGGGGGGGGGGTGATGGTGGAGTGGGGTGTGGGCAGCTGGACTTGATGTCTTCAGAGGCAGCAGTGGTTGTTGTGCAGTGGGGGGGGAGGGCGGTTGGTCAAACCTACTGAAAAACAGGTTCAGATTGTTCGCCCACTCCCTGCCCGCCGTGGCCTGGGGGGAGGTATTCTGGAGCCCAGAGATGGTTTTAAGGTTTCTCCAGACCCCACCGATGTCACTCTGTTGCAGCTTGTCCTCCATCTTCTTCCTGAAGCTGTCCTTGCCTTCTCTGATCTTCCTCCTCAGCTCCCTCTGTACGGACTTCAGTATGTCCCTGTTCTGTTGTAGGTGACCAAATACTTATTTTACCGAGGAATTTACCAGTTAATTCATTAAAAATCCTTCAATGTGATTTTCTGGATTTTTTTTCTCATTTTGTCTCTCATAGGTGAGGTATACCTATGATGAAAATTGGAGACCTCTCTCATCTTTTAAGTGGAAGAACTTGCACAATTGGTGGCTGACTAAATACTTTTTTGCCCCACTGTATTACATGTGGCCTACATAAGATAAGATCAGATAAGCCTTTATTAGTCCCATGATGGGGAAATTACAGAATTGCAGCAGCAAAGGAATAGCAGCACACAGAGCAATAGTAAACATACCAGTGGATCTGTAAATACTAGTACATACCCGTGCATACCCGTCCATGCCCGTAGAAACCAAGTATAAGCAAGTATTTCTGCATGCCCCTTGCTGAAAGGTCTCCTCCTGCCTCATTCGGTGTTGTTCACAGTCATGCCTGTGGCGTACTGCTCAAACTTGAGGTGTTTCATCTTCATGGTGTGGTGACACTAAACACAGCGGGGGGACATTCCTCTGGAACATTCCACACACCCAGCAGCAGGGCTGGAGGAAGCAGAGGACAATTTACATGCGGACAGGGAACCACAGGAAGCAGACAGACGGGACTGTATGCATGCGTCCTCGAGCCAACCAATGTCATGCTAATCATGTGTATTGACCGATGTGTATTAGATGACAATTGATATGCTAATGTGCCATGCATTCTCTCTGTCTGTATAACGGTATAAAAGAGCTTGTTTCACTCTCATCTCTCTCTCTCTCTCTCTCTCTACTCACTACTCTCATCTCTACTCAACCGGACCCCAGCAGGCAAAGCTGGGGTCTACAGGCTGTATTCATGTTAGAGGGTCAATAAAGAATCTGTGTCGACCTACGTTCATGCCTCGCCTCAACATCCTTTCCTTTGCACTCTCCACATTGGTGACCTGACGGAGATGAACTGTCTCTCCCTTATACCGCACACCACATTGGTGACCTGACGTGAAATGGACTATCTCTCCCTCTCACCGCGCTGTGGATTCCACAGACCGGGGATCACCTACATTCTTCACATCCACACGGGAGCACGCGCGCCTTGTCCTCTCTCCACGATGGCGACCTCCAGGGCCGGACGGAGAGCGCGGCGCTGGGACCGAGACGCACGAGGATCGGCGACACAAGCAACGCACAGAAACAGCCTGAACGGGGAAGATCATGGGCGCTGAATGCGTTGATTTCCACCAAGCTCCCCGACCCTGACTTACTCTCGACATGAGAACAGCGCAACTGGAAGCTACGTGGCCGCAGTGCGTGCCACGCCCCAGGGACAAACCGGCTCTACAGACTGATACATCGTCCTCCGCCACTGCACATGACCGAGAAACACGGCCGATCGCCAGCCTCGGAACCTTCAGGGCTGCTCACGCACCTGAAGCAGACATGCAGCCCACACCCAGGACTTTGTATGGGTTTCTCAGCCACGGCGCACAATGGGAATTTAGCCGATTGCTGTCCCCGATGGCTTTAGGGCTGCTTCCGCACCTAAAGCTAAAACCACCAAGTCCCTCACACAGCTTCAGGTTTTTTTTTTTCACAGCCACCACACATCCTCGCAGGACGTGCCACGAGAGGAGTCAGAGACTTAAGCTTTCTTCTTTTTATTTCACAACCACTGTCTTTTCCACCCCTCCCCCTTTCCCTCCACGGACTTACGGGCCCTCCAACACTTCTCACCAGCAGACAGTTTGGACGAAGCGGCGAACCTTTCCCCCCGCTGCAGCCTCCACTGGTGTCGACTTGAGCCCAAATGACGGGGCGGGGGGGGGGGGTCACAGCCCTTTCTGGGTGTTCGGGGGGGGGGGCTGGTGTGGTGACACTAAACACAGTGGGGGGACATTCCTCTGGAACATTCCACACACCCAGCAGCAAGGCTGGAGGAAGCAGAGGACAATTTACATGTGGACAGGGAACCACAGGAAGCAGACAGATGGGACTGTATGCACGCGTCCTCGAGCCAACCAATGTCATGCTAATCATGTGTATTGACCAATGTGTATTAGATGACAATTGATATGCTAATGTGCCATGCATTCTCTCTGTCTGTATAACGGTATAAAAGAGCTTGTTTCACTCTCATCTCTCTCTCTCTCTCTACTCACTACTCTCATCTCTACTCAACCGGGCCCCAGCGGGCAAAGCTGGGGTCTACAGGCTGTATTCATGTTAGAGGGTCAATAAAGAATGTGTGTCGACCTATGCTCGTGCCTCGCCTCAACATCCTTTCCTTTGGACCCTCTACAATGGCATCTTTTCTGATGTGCAGCAGTTCTCCCCATTCTATTGCTCTCCATCTGGTAGTTCTTCCTCTTCTTCTTCTTCTTAGACATGGACATAGACATAGACAATATGACCGACTGCATCACAGAATACATTAGATTCTGTGAAGACATGACCATGCCAGCTCAGATTGTATGTACACTGCTTCTCCAACAACAGACCATGGGTCACCAGTAACCTGAAAGCACTTCTGAACAAAAAGAAGAGAGCTTTTAGGGCTGGAGACAAGGAGAAGCTGAGGGGAGTGCAGCATGAGCTGAGAGAGATGCTGAGGAGGTGCAAGGACAATTATAGGAGGAAGCTGGAAGATAAACTCAGGCAAAACAACACTAAAGATGTGTGGGAGGGAATGAAACAAATAACTGGGTGCAAGGGGAGAGTCAGGCAGCCATCTGGGAGCCAGGAGAGAGCTGAGGAACTGAATCTGTTTTTCAATAGGTTCAACTCACAGTCTGTCACCCGAGCAAAACAAACAGACCCCCACGCACCCCTCCCCACCCACGCTCCAGTGCAGAACCTCTCTCCATCTCCCACCTGCTCCTCCTCAGGGGGCACCAGGACCCTCCCTCACTTCACGGTGACTACAGATCAGGTGGAGAAACAGCTGGAGAGACTCCGTCAGTGGAAGGCTTCGGGCCCTGATGGCATCTCCACAAGGACCCTGAGGACCTGTGCCAACCAACTAGCTCCAGTACTGAAACACCTGTACAATCTGAGCCTGAATCTGGAGACAGTACCGGTGCTGTGGAAGACACCCTGCCTGGTTCCTGTCCCCAAGAATTCATCTCCATCGGATTTGAATGACTACCGACCAGTTGCCCTCACACCTCATTTGATGAAGGCCCTGGATTGACTGGTCTTAGCCCACCTGAGGCCGCAGGTGAAGACGTGGCTGGACCCTCTGCAGTTTGCATATCAGCCCCATTTAGGAGTTGAAGATGCTGTCATCTACCTGCTGCAACGAGCCCATCTGCACCTGGATGGTGGAAGAGATACTGTGAGAATCACTTTTTTTGATTTCTCCAGTGCCTTTAACACCATCCAGCCGCTGCTGCTGGGTGAGAAGCTGCAGGTGATGGGGGTTGACAGCTCTGTGATCTCCTGGATTACTGACTACCTGACAGGCAGACCACAGTTTGTCCGGCTGGGCAGTGTCTTGTCTGGAGTGGTGGCTAGTGATATGGGAGCTCCACAGGGGACTGTGCTCTCTCCTTTTCTTTTTACCTTATACACCACGGACTTTCAGTACAACACTGAGTCATGCCACCTGCAAAAATTCTCTGATGACTCAGCTGTTGTGGTGTGTATAAAAGGAAGAGAGGAGGGGGAGTACAGGGCACTGGTAGACAGATATGTGGAGTGGACAGAGCAGAATCACCTGAGGTTGAGTGTCAGCAAGACCAGAGAGATGGTGATTGACTTCAGGAAGAGGAAGGCTCCTTCTCAGCCACTGCAGATTAGGGGGGAGGATGTGGGAATGGTTGAGGACTACAAATATCTGGGTGTCAGGATCAGCAGTGGGTTGGACTGGAGATCCAACACCGATGCTGCGCACAAGAAGGGGATGAGCAGACTCTACTTCCTGAGAAAGCTGAGATCCTTCAACGTGTGCAGCAGGATGCTGGAGCTTTTCTACCAGACTGTTGTCGCCAGCGCCATCTTCTTTGCTGCTGTCTGTTGGGGTAGCAGTATCAGGGCCAGAGATACCAACAGACTTGACAAGATTATCAAGAGGGCTGGCTCTGTAATTGGTCTCAGACCGGAGACCTTTGAGACAGTGATGGAGAGGAGAACACTAAATAAACTGTGATCCATCATGGACAATCCTGATCACCCCCTCCACCACACACTAGATAGACAGCGAAGCACTTTCTCCAGTAGACTACTACAGCTTCGTTGTCGAACAGCCAGGTACAGGAAATCTTTCCTGCCACATGAGATGAGATGAGATTCAACTTTATTGTCATTACACATGTATGAATACAAGGTAACGAAACGTGACTTGGCATTTGGGCACGCTCTGCAGAGCGCATCCAAGGCCGGGGCAGCCGCTAGGCGCCAGTCATAAAGAAGAAAGGAAAACAAAGAAAAAGGGAATGGATATGACACAGTAGGCGAGAGAAAAAAACATGTTTTATCAAAATGGCGCTCGGCAAGTGAGCGAAATTTTGATTGCAGGCAAAAAAAACCTCAATGCACATTTAGCAGACATTTAGCAGGAGATCACACACAAGAGCATGCATGCAATTTCACATGCAATTTCACTGTACAATAACTCACTATGATGTTGTATTCTGACATAGCTATGCTGCCTCACTGCACCTTACAGACTAACTGGTACATCACTTTTTCACTCTGCTCCTGATAGTCCTTCTTTGTGCAATGGGATGATTCATGTGTTTATACAGGTCATCATATATTAAGCTATGATGTATGTAGGTTTTATAGTCGTGTTAGTTTTTACTTTCCATGGGTAATCCCTTTGTCTGTCATGTGTGTGTGTTTTTGTTGTTTGGTTGTCAACTGTCATGCTGCTGTTACACTGTAAGTTCCCAGTTTGGGATCAATAAAGTACATCCATCCATCCATCCATCTATCTATTTATTCTTCTTCTTCATTCAGACCACTGGTTGAGAGATAGGTGTGTCGTAATTCCAGTTCATGGACAGGATCATGAAAATAGATCTGAGCAAAAAGTGGCTTTCGACCCTGTTCTGGAAGGCCCGTGCATGCCCGTAGAAACCAAGAAATCTGAGCACCCGGAAAAAATCACTGCTTTGCTTGGTATTTTACACATTTGTAGTGTAGACTGCCATTCTTCAAGGTTACACATGTTTACCGTGTCAGCACCTCTTTAACCACTTGCACTCCGGGCAATTTTCCTAAAAATGCCAAAAAATAACGTGCCCAAACTAAATTGAAAGCTGTTCTTCAACCCTTTGCAGCATCTTCATGGGGTTGGTCTCATTTGAAAGAAAACACTTTGAATTTTTTGGCAAAAAAAAACATAATCTCTCTACGTGCTCCGGCCACTGAGTTACAGTCATCTAAACATACTGAACTTGAAGAAAAAAAATTTGGACACTGTTTTTTGGGATACAAATGCTTGTAAATAACACACAGCTGTCCGATATGGCTGGAAAATGCAACAGAAATGTAGAACCAAGTGTTATCCAGCTGAGATCCAAATTTGGTAACAATACCACAAAAAATGAATATTTTACACAGCTTTGTTCTCAGGCTGTTCCCAGGCGTTTTGGAACTGTGCCAAATTGTGCCAAATGGCACAGTTTGGAAAAACGTCTGTAACTTTTGAATAATTCAATGTAGAATCTTCATTTTAGGCTCAAAGGAAAGGTCACACTCAGGGCTGTGTCTGTGTGTGTGTGGGGGGGGGTCGCCCCCCCCCCGCTACCAAGGACAGAGTTCGGCCCTCGCTACATGACAGATTACACTCGTTGCATGTTTCCACAGCAACGCTGTCACAGCGGCTCCCCCCCCCCCCGCTACTGTGTGTGTGGGGGGGTCCCCCCCCCCGCTCGCTACAGAGGAGGGACTTCAGCCATCGCTACACAACGGATTAGCCTCATGTGGTGATGTGGGACAGCAGTGCAATCATCGCGGCTCCCCCCCCCTCGCTGCAGAAGAATAGCGGGGGTGGGGGGGCGTTCACAGCCTGTACACTGCGAGCAACCCCTTGTACCGCGGCGCACGAACTTCAGACTTCGTGAACCGCACAGCTGTAATTTACCGATCGGTCAAAAGTCATTTTTGATTACAATTTTCAGGGATAAATAATAATTTAGCTTATAACACCTTACCTCTTCACAGCAGAGTCTTAGCGAACTTCTCTTCCTCATTGTCAGACGAACGCGACGCTGATCCGCTCTGGTTCTGGTCTCGCGACTCGATCAAAACATAATTCCATTATTGCGGTTTTGTGCTTCCATGATTGCGGTTTTTGGCGAATGATTTTTCAAAACAAATAACAGTAGTAATTAAAAAAAGACTGGCGAAGGCGTGTGTGTCGCTCAGCCTTCGTCGTCAGCCTCCGTCAGTCTATAATGACCATGGAAGAAATCACAACGTCTACTCTGCTGGAACCAATACAAAATAAGCACCGCCTGTGGCCGAACATGCCGATCCACGAATGGCACTCCCTGTCACACAGGTTGCATTTGTGGATGGTCTCCATGCTGCTGGGTCTGTGGGGCTCTTCCTGTGTCCTTTTTTGATCCGCTCCAGCAGCCAGTCTTCACCCAGCCTTAAAAAAAAACAGCTCACGAACTTCTCTGCTTCAATTGGCTCACTGCATTCAAAGCGTTGGGAGGCGGGTCCTCCTTCCTAGGTTTTCTTTCATTGGCTCTTCATGGTTTCAGAAACCCAATTCAAAGCTCTTATTAGTCGAATGAGAGGTCAATCAGATGAACTAATCTGTTCTGTGTCTGCAGCATTTTTTTCCCAGTGGCGCTTGGAGGCCAGCACCATCTCCATCTGCACCATCATCAGTATATCATGCGTTATGCGTCCAAGCGCGCACGAGTGTGCTCTTGTGCGCCCTCATGCGTCCTAGGACGCAGAGACTTGCCCGCCCGCGGAACAACGGAGTGCAAGTGGTTAAAAACCACATTGCTCAGAAAGCGATGCTTTTGCTTAGTTTCTTCATCTTGAGCAAGAATACGAAGACTGCTTGATCTGGCATCTGTGCTCGCGGCAACGTAGAATTGGCCATGGCTGAAGAAATCTGTTGTGCAGAAAACACCAATGCGCTGTAAAGACTGGCCCTGTGACTTATTCACCTTGGCAATTTTGAGCCATATGACATCATAAAGACACATTAGTCTAGGCATCGTGAGTGATGGTCTATATGACATCATAAAGACACATTTATCTATATGATGGCATCACGAGTCCTATGTTGCCTGCTCTCATCGGATCATCATAGGACATCGTGCAGACATCATAGGGCATCCTATAATGTGCTATGACATCCTATAGACATCATATCTTTATGACGGCATCGCAAGTCCTATGATGCCTGAGATCATAGGATCAGCATCGGACATCAGGCAGACATCATAGGCCGTCCCATGATGTCCTATGATCGTGTCAGACAGACAGAGATTTCTTAAATTTATAGAGTGATAATGATGCAATTGCATCATTATTTGATAATTGATAGGATATTTTCAGGTTTCATTGATTATTCTATATGATTTCAATGCTGTATTATTCTATTTTATATTATAACTGTATCTGGTGCATATAATGAGCCAATGTCTGATTCTCTGTAATTTTTCCATTGTCTCAGAGCTTGAAAAGAATGTCTGTTTCTCAGTGTAAGATTAGGCTGAGCAAGACTGTAAATAATGACGAGGGTTTTTGTTTTATCATACCAAGCTGTTCTGTTCAGAATGTGCGAAGTTAGGTTGACCAGGTCATGTAAAGATCACAGCAGAATGTTCAGTGCTGTCCATAGATTAGAAGCAGTCTTGGGGAAAGATGGCTCCAGCTGTCTTTAGGTTTAGATAAGGTCAGGGACGCCTGCCCAGGGTATAAGGAGCAACATCATTGAACACGTTTGTCATATCCGGCTCTAGGGAGCCGGGCAATCAGAGCCAGGGGCAAGCCAGTGAGTCGTGATATTTTATTCAGGGTAAAGGGGAAGGGATGAGGAGAGCACAGATACTCATGCAGAGGTACACTCACAGGTTGCACAGCGCAGAGGTAAGCAGCTCGTACCGGACGTGGGGGTAGCAAGACGTACATACTCACAGCGGGATACAAACACAGGAATGCTGCAAGAGGAGTATAAGCTGACACCAGACGAAGGGGCTTCAGCTTAGCAATGTGTTTATGTCGCAGCCCCGAGTCATCGAGGCTGCTCCTATTTATCCTCATTGGCAGCGCCCCAGCTGATGAAGACTAATTGGCCCCAGCCATCCATAATGCTGCCAGCTGGGGGCCAGCTGAGACGCTGCTCAATGGGAAGCAGGGATGAGGGAAAACATGGGCCGAGTGCCGAGACGGCATCTCAACCCATGGTGACAGAGCCCCTCCCTCAAGGTCGGGCTCCTGAACGACCAGGAACATCCCAGCCCCCCCCCCCCACCTAGGGTGGGAGGAAGGGAGGCGGACCGGAGGGGAAGAAGCCAAGGGAAGGACAACACCAATGGGGCAATGTAGGGTAGCGGGAAAGAAAAACCCAAATACAATACTGACAAAACAGAATAATTAACCCAGGTACAGATGGGGAGAAGAACTGGGTCAGCACGCCGGTTACATACTACCCAGAGAGTACCAACCATGCGTGACCCAGAGCAAGGAAAAAAGAACCACCAAAAAGGTACAGAGCAAAAAATGCTGAGTACGGTTAAATAAAGGGGAACCTATACACAGCGCTAATTTAAGTACATACACAGTCACCAAGAAAAGTGAGGGTGACTGGAACAAATGACAATTATAGAGCATGGTGTTACGGAAAACAAGGCACATGACTCTATAATGAACCAACAGGACAAAAAAGAAATACTGAGTGCAGGCAAAGAAAAACCCACACACACGAATATATACATACCCAGTCACCTAAAGAAATGAAAGTGACTGGAATAAATGGATAACTGCAGAGCATGGTGTTACGGAAAACAAAACATAACTCTACAATACAAAAAACGAGGCTAAAAACATGGCACAAAAAGTAAAATGCTGAGCATGAGCGATGGAAAACACAGCACTATAAAAACGAATCCACCAACAGGACAAAACATTACACCCGAGTGACCTTAATAACAAAAGAAAAAGTGACACCCGAGGTGAATGGCAGGCAGAGTCCAAAAATGGCCGAGATGGCTCCGGAGATCTCCCCGCCCATTGTCCAGCTGGCGAATCAGGGAAAGAGAAGTGTTCGGACGGCGAACTCTGGACCCAGATCCCAGGAATCCAGTTCACCGGCAGCCGAACCAGGCTGCCCAGAGGGAAACACAGACCAGTGGGGGGAACCAGATCACCGAACCGAAAGTTCTGTGGGTCGGGTCGTCGACCCGCATCACTCAACCACCAGGACCGTTGAGACGGGCGAAGGATCAGAGCGGATCCCGGTGGAAGAGGCTCAGGGGAGAGCCGATGACGAGGGCGGCGGGCGTCAGGCCGCAGGAAAACGGCCACCTCCTCGCCGGACCTGGACAATACTGGGGCAGCACCCACGTCGGACCCCGATCGGGCCTCAGGCGAACCCACGTTGGACCCCGACTGGGTCTCGGGCGAACCCACGTTGAATACTGCACCAGAACCGACCTCTAACGTTGAACCCGGACCCTCCAGCACCACGAGGAACAGCAACTCCTTGCCGGTGACCCTGGAAGAAGGCTCAGAAGAGAAAACAGAACCGGGATCAGGATCACCGGCAGCGCCAAAACCCGGCGAGACGAGCTCAGACGCAGCAGACGGCTGCACCCTGCTCGTCTCCCCTGGAGATAGGCTGAAGTGCTCGGGGATAAAAAGAGAGAAAAGAAAGGAGAGCACTCGCCTGATCTCGGGTTCTGACGCCGTCCAGGACTGCGAAGATCCAGGATCCGTCGTCAGGAGGTCGTTGTCAGGCTCCCATCTAGCCGCGTCGGGCCCCGCAGCCAGCACGATGGTCAGCGCAGCTTGAGATTCCTCCAGCTCAGGTAACCCCGCCGACGATCTACTCGGCGTGAAGCCAGAAGAATCTCGTCCCGCCGGACCGAACCGCTCCTCCGTGGAGACCCGGGGACGCTCAGTCGTCGGCGTAGACTCCACGCAGCAGTCAGTCCCCCTCCTCCGTCCGCAATGTAGCTGCGGAACCACAGGCCCTCTCCATATCCCACCACGTTGACCCGGAGCCGGGGACCGCTCGGCGGAGAGAGACACAGAGGATGCGGGATTAGGCATACAGGTTACAGCAGGTGGGGAGAGTTCAGGGAGCTGCGAACCCTGAACTTCTCCTCCAGGGATGTGACAGAGCAAATCATTAAGCAGGTGTGAAAAAACAATGACTTGCCTGCCCCCTGGAGGTTGAGTATCGCCTGCTGTAGTGGAATCTGCTTCTTCCTCTCCCCGCCCGGCGATAACGGAGGACCCCCCGGGAATTCGTCTGAGGGTCGCTCGCGTTGTCTCCAGCAGAGAGCTCACCAGGCCGGGATTCCAGGCACACACAGCGGTCAGGAAGCGCGTCGAGGAGGAGGGGGAAACAGCCGGGGTGAGCCAGCCCGAATGTCCAGGAATGACAGCGGGGGAACGAGGCTCAGGGGACGAGGCTGTAGAATCTCCACACTGACGAGGCGAAGGGATGACAGCTGCGTGGGAGGAACGGTCCTGACGATGACCCAGAACTGGATCTGGACGAGGTTCGTGCAGAGGTGACTCGGCGATGTGATGACGACTACTCCCAGGGGACGAAGCGAGGGGGAAACCCAGGATTCGCCGCTCCAGATCGGAGATCGAGACGAGGAAGGCGTCGAGCACGGGAAAGCTTCGTAGCCCTGAAGTCCTCACCATCAATCTCACTGCCGCCGCCACATGCCTGAAGGTGGTGACAGGAAACACAGTAGAGCTCGCGACAGCCACTCGACCCCGGACATAACTGCTGTCAGCTGCGGCTCCTTGAAGGGAATCCCGAGTGACGTGGCGCAGGTCGGGGGAAGTCCTCTGGTTGGCGCGAACTCCCGGACTGGAATAGCGGCAGGAACGGGACTCCGAAGCGGGGAAAGACGTCGCCCACTTCGACTCCCTGCCGGGATTTCCATCCACCCCGTGGAGCTTCTCTCGCTGTGTACCTGCAGCGTCTATCCTGGCACTGTCTTCCAGATGGTACAGAGAGTGAGGGTGACAGTCCAGGAGTTCCTCAGCACGGCCCGGATGCCAGCGTCTCGCGTTGGAGGCGTCGTGCAGGGTGAAGAACGTCCCGTCGACAGCCTCCGAGATGGACCTCAGCTCGTCGCCCTGGTGCCGGAAGTGACTCCTGGGAAACGGCATGCTAGTAGCGCTGACACCCGGACAGAAAGGTACATTTCCACGGCGACTCACGGCCGCCGGTAGCTCTTCTGGCTGCGACATACTGTCATATCCGGCTCTAGGGAGCCGGGCAATCAGAGCCAGGGGCAAGCCAGTGAGTCGTGATATTTTATTCAGGGTAAAGGGGAAGGGATGAGGAGAGCACAGATACTCATGCAGACGTACACTCACAGGTTGCACAGCGCAGAGGTAAGCAGCTCGTACCGGACGTGGGGGTAGCAAGACGTACATCCTCACAGCGGGATACAAACACATTGCTAAGCTGAAGCCCCTTCGTCTGGTGTCAGCTTATACTCCTCTTGCAGCATTCCTGTGTTTGTATCCCGCTGTGAGGATGTACGTCTTGCTACCCCCACGTCCGGTACGAGCTGCTTACCTCTGCGCTGTGCAACCTGTGAGTGTACGTCTGCATGAGTATCTGTGCTCTCCTCATCCCTTCCCCTTTACCCTGAATAAAATATCACGACTCACTGGCTTGCCCCTGGCTCTGATTGCCCGGCTCCCTAGAGCCGGATATGACAACGTTAGGGAGTTGGTGTGAGCAAGCTCTGAGTGAGGCATGTTATGCTGTGACCGATTGCCTCCTTTTTCTGATCAGAAAGAGAATAAATGGCTCAGAACTTGGAAACCGCTTATTGATTATTGATTCAGTCACAATCGATTCTTTTTTGCTCTAACAATACTACTACTACTGCTAATAATAATAATGATACCTACGTATTATGTCAGAATCCCCATATGAGGTATTGCTTGGCAGATAAATTTATGTTGAACATGGGATATCAATAAAGTTTCAATATATCACAATATACAGTATCAGTCATGGTAATATTAATAAAGTATATCAATGTGCTTGTGTTTTGGGACATAATTGAAATGGACATGACAATTCATATCTTGTGAACACACACATACTATATAATATAAAACCATCCTCCATGTGAGTGATTTCAGGAGATATACGTTTGTTTCCCTTATTTTGTGATATCAAGTCAAAATGCTCCAAATCAGCTGATTTTCTTTGCCGTTTTTTTGTGGCTCCGTTTTCTAAGAGATACTGTCAGTCTCCTGTACATAACGATCCTCTGCATCACCTATCAAGCAGAACATTTCTGACCTCAAAAAATGCAACTGAATTGTGCTCTCTGTAACTAATGACCTCAGTGATGAATCTAACTGAATCTGTCTTTATGTGTAAGTGTTTTATGTGTTCTGCTTTTTCTTTTTGATGTATTAATGTCCTAATATTCATTTTCCAAGGTACTTAAGAATGTTTTGTCAACTTTATTGAAATGTAATGTCTGATTGTTTGTATCCTTTTCTTGCAATAACAATAAAAAAGCAGAACACTTCCTGAATTTGCTGAGCCGTTTTCAGCAAGTGAGTCACACAATGAGGCAGTCACGCGATTTCTAGAGAAACGGGGCCTCGTTTTGTCATGGGCCACGTGATCTTCTGAAACATGATACAGGCCTCGACACAAGCCTCATTTGGCCATGCCCCCTTTGCTCAAGACAGGCCTCGGGACTTTTAGTCTCAGACGTAGCATCACTAGTATAGGTAGTGTGAAATGAATCGTGGTATATCTTCACCACATTCATTCAACACTTTTAAGCATAGTTTCACATTATTCATATCCTTTTGTGTGCCTTTATGTGAAACACTGCGCTGATTGTTTGGGCAGACCTCAAACAAAATCCGCTTTGAGGCCTCAATCCGGTCAGAACTGAAACCCTTTGTTACCAGCATGACGGTTTCATCATTGCTCAATGTTCTCATCTTAATCACAACAAAATTAAGCAGTTCATCTTCCACTATAACTACGGTCACTTGTTCTGTATATCTCCTGTTTAATTCAGGAGAGTACACTGTGTGCAGCACGCTGTGTTGCTTCAGCCGCCATGTTACACCTATCCATAGTCATTATCGATAGTGCACAGTTAGCACACCAACAATTGGAAAATCGGTTACAAAGTCATAATTCAATATAGTGTAAATCTGTAATAAAACTAATAACCATGCAATTGCAAGGACTTTTAGAAAAGCAAACAATCTGACATTCAAAGTGGAACAAATTTAGAGAAAATATCACAAAATCATTTAACACCCTACAATTAGTAGAACTTCAATACATGTACAAACACTGTGTGAAATGATAATGTCCTGGCTTGAAAACTGTGCGAGAAGTTAGCTGGAAAAACCATGAATTGAAATTGCATTCAATTTAATACACTGCAATGACAAAGTTGTAAAACCTGGAATTTTCACAAAAATGATCCAAAATCAAAATCCTTGTACTATGCACATTTTCAATACATGTAGAAACACTGTGTGAAATGATCATGACTTAGCTTGAAAACTGTGGGAGGAGCAAGCTGGACAAACAGACATGATCATACCATAACATGTCTTGTCTTTAGAGAAGGGCAGATTAAAAAAAAAAAAAAAACGCTGACTGCTGAGAGCATTTTTACACAAAGGCAGAAAATGAAAAGAAAACAGACATTCTCAGTCAACAAAATGCTCCCTATGGATACACAGCCTCATTTTTCAGTCCACTAGATGGTGCTAAATGTTCATTGTCTGGTTAGGTCAGCACAGCAAAGGAGTGATTCCTGAGATCTAGCCGGGAGCTGACCAACACAAAGCTCAGGATGGGAAATCTCAGTGTATGATATCACAGTACTCAGCATATCGTAAAATCATGGTAATGGCATCACAGCCCAAAAATTGTGATAACATTGTATTGTGTGGCCTCTGGTTAATCCCACCCCTACTAGTTAGTGAGTACATTAGCAATATTAGGGAGACAAAATTGTTTTCAGGTGTTGTCTGAGAGGGTGTGGGTGGGCGATTTAGCCAAAAAAAATGATAGTATGATATTTCTTCGGAGAGGTGCTGCTCACCTGTGAAAAAAAAAAATCATGGGCAGATTATACGCACTGCTGTACCATTTTCTTAACATGGCAGTAGTCTGAAACAGCCTTAAAAACTGTCAGGGGCTACCTTTGGCAGGACAGGAATAATTGACTCCTTCAGGCGGGACAAACTTCAGTTAATTGCAAAACACAAATAAATGCAGCTTGAGGGCTGTCAAACACAAAGAGAGCTGATTATGCTAAACACTTACAATTAACTAGGAAACACACGATGAAGAGATACCGGAGGGAAATACTGCAAATGAAGCCACAAAGAACTGAGAGACAAACCAACATATAAAGGGTCAAATCAAGGGACAAATCAAGAGCTGAACAGTAGCACATGAGGGAAACTGGCTACAGATATGGAAAACATGAGGGGCTGGGAACTACAGGCAAACAAGGACACAAGATATACAGATGTGGACAAAATTGTTGGTACCCCTCTGTTAATGAAAGAAAAACCCACAATGGTCACAGAAATAACTTGAATCTGACAAAAGTGGTAATAAATAAAAATTCTATGAAAATTAACCAATGAAAATCAGACAATGCTTTTGAATTGTTGTTCAACAGAGTTATTTTAAAAAACAAACTCATGAAACAGGCCTGGACAAAAATGATGGTACCCCTAGAAATGATTGAAAATAATGTGACCATAGGGACATGTTCAACCAAGATGTGTCCTCTAATTAACATCACAGGTGTCTACAAACTTGCAGTCAGTCAGTCGGCCTATTTAAAGGGTGACAAGTAGTCACTGTGCTGTTTGGTGACATGGTGTGTACCACACTAAACATGGACCAGAGGAAGCAAAGGAAAGAGTTGTCTCAGGAGATTAGAAAGAAAATTATAGACAAGCATGTTAAAGGTAAAGGCTATAAGACCATCTCCGAGCAGCTTGATGTTCCTGTGACTACAGTTGCACATATTATTAAGAAATTTAAGATCCACGGGACTGTAGCCAACCTCCCTGGATGTGGCTGCAGGAGGAGACGGATAATACGAATGGTAACAAAAGAGCCCAGAACAACCTCTAAACACATTCATGGTGAACTCCAAGGTCAAGGTACATCAGTGTCAGATCGCATCTTCCGTCGTTGTTTGAGCCAAAGTGGACTTCATGGGAGACGACCAAGGAGGACACCACTGTTGAAAACAAATCATAAAAAACCCAGACTGGAATTTGCCAAACTGCATGCTGACAAGCAACAAAGCTTCTGGGAGAATGTCCTATGGACAGACAAGACAAAACTGGAACTTTCTGGCAAGGCACATCAGCTCTATGTTCACAGACGCAAAAATGAAGCATACCAAGAAAAGAACACTGTCCCTACTGTGAAACATGGAGGATGTTCTGTTATGTTCTGGGGCTGCTTTGCTGCATCTGGTACAGGGTGTCTTGAATCTGTGCAGGGTACAATGAAATCTCAAGACTATCAAGGAATTCTAGAGAGAAATGTGCTGCCCAGTGTCAGACAGCTTGGTCTCAGTTGCAGGTCATGGGTCTTGCAACAGGATAATGACCCAAAACACACAGCTAAAAACACCCAAGAATGGCTAAGAGCGAAACATTGGACTATTCTAAAGTGGCCTTCTATGAGCCCTGATCTAAATCCTATTGAACATCTGTGGAAGGAGCTGAAGCATGCCGTCTGGAGAAGGCACCCTTCAAACCTGAGACAACTGGAGCAGTTTGCTCATGAGGAGTGGCCCAAAATACCTACTGAGAGGTGCAGAAGTCTCATTGACAGTTACAGAAATCGTTTGATTGCAGTGATTGCCTCAAAAGGTTGTGCAACAAAATATTAAGTTAAGGGTACCATCATTTTTGTCCAGGCCTGTCTCATTAGTTTGTTTTTTAAAATAATTCTGTTGAACCACAATTCAAAAGCATTGTCTGATTTTCATCAGTTAATTTTCATAGAATTTTTATTTATTACCACTTTTGTCAGATTCAAGTTATTTCTGTGACTATTGTGGGTTTTTCTTTTATTAACAGAGAGGTACCAACAATTTTGTCCACGTCTGTACATAAAAGCAAGGACTGGGGAAAAACACAGCAGACAGTACTAATGAAAACACAGTGAACTCAAAATGAAAACAAAGCATGGGCATGGTTGGAGACCATGTCCAGACATAACAAAAACTAAATATTTCCACACAACTAGTCTGGCTTCAGGTAACTTCTACCACAGAGTTTCTTCCCGCACCATGTTTGTTTATGCTGAGTAACCATAGAAACACAGAATTTACGTCAAAAACGTAACAGTGACACGACTTGTATCAAAATTTATACCGATATTGTCGTGAAGGTTTCAATATGGCACACCCTATGAGACAGAACTAAAAAGGCAGAAACAAAGAGAAAATAAGTGTTCAAAAACATGAAAAAAGTTTTACTGCTAATGTCATCATGTCCACTGAGCTCTTGGTAACCTACTACAGCAGTGATTTAGAAAAATGACTTGTATGCTAATGTGAGCAGTTTCCCTGACAGTCTAAAAAAAATTCAGTTTACTCTTTTTGATGAACACCTCACGACATTCAACAGGATTTTAAATGCCTACAATAAAGAACTCACTGCACATCCCACATCAAAAATTGCGATTGAGTCCGGTTATGGCTGCCACGTAGGACGGACGTGTCTCGCTCTGCTCTGCTCCTGGAGAAAAAAATCGGCAAATAACTCTCTCATTTGGGACAGAACGTATCCCAGCATTTGAGCGAGGATATGTCGGCGAAGCCTAAGGCTGGAAAACCAGGAAAAGGAAAAAGCGAGCCGCCAAAACAGTCCAAATTAACGGACTTTCAGGTCTGTGACGCAGCAAACAAAACTCCATATATGGCGGAGGAGGCTGGCGGCGGTGCGATTTCTGCGGGGAATGGCGCAGATGCGCTGATGGCTGCCATGAGTTCAATGAGAGCGGACTTTTCCTCTAGATTTGATGGGATTATGACAGCGTTGGAAGGAATAAGAAAGGAATTGGGTGACTGTGTAGAACGAACGGCGCAGATGGAGCTCCGTCTCGCTAGTGCTGAAGATGACGTCACCCGTCTTCAATTAAAGGTGCGCACTTTGGAAAAAAAAAATAAATCTCTGGAAGATAATATTTTGGATTTGGAATCTCGGTCGAGACAGAATAATTTGAGGCTGGTGGGTCTTCCAGAGGAATCAGAAGGTCGGGACGTATGTTCCTTTCTGGAAAAGTGGATTCCGGAGGTGCTGGGCAGCGAGGAGTTGCAATCAGCAGTGGTTCTGGAAAAAGCACATCGTATTGGCCCACGGAGAGATAAGGGACCGCCGAGGACCTTAATTATGAAGTTTCTTAGCAACAGAGACAGGATGAAGATCTTCAACGCTGCACGTGCTAAAGGAGAGATTAAACACCAGGACCAGCAGGTGCGGTTCTACCCAGATTTGGCCACAGGAATCCAGCAATTGAGGAAGCAGTTTGATCCCGTACGTAAGGAGCTGCGCAACCTTGGGATTCGTCATGGTGTAATCTATCCTGCGAGACTGCTGACCACGTATGAGGGCAGAACCCACATCTTCAAGACCCCAGAGGAGGCGCAGGAGTTCATCAAGAAGATCAAAGAAGAAGAAGAGACTGGTGGGAGCTAAGCATGAACAAAATATAAGGTAGAATAATTAAGCATTTGCACAGGCATCTGACTGACTTGAAGTAAATAGTAAGTTTACAAAATATAGATTGTATTATATATTAAAAAAACAAAACAAACAAACAAAAAAAAAACTATGATGTACAAAGTTGTTAAAAATTTTGGAGTTAAGTTGGAAAACTACAGAGGAGAGTTAATGTTACGTCATTAAAAGCAGTAGAGTTAGGGTGATTGGGAGGATGAAGAAGGAGTGGCTTAGGCTGTTCCCCGTGGGTGTGGAACGGTCGATGGCTATATCGGGAGACAGAATTTTTCTTTTGATTTTGGGGGGTTTGCCACAAGTGTGGGAAGGGGAAATTTGTTTGTGTGTAGTTTGTAGGATGAATGTTCAACCACTCATGTTTTTGCTTCTCTGTATGAGCATGTTTACACTGCAAGGTAATCCCAAACTCTCTATTGATCATGGACCAAAGTGTTAATCTTAATTTAACTTCATGGAATTGCAGAGGTCTACAAAATTTAAAAAAACTTAAACAAGTTATGAATAAAATAAAGGACATGGGTTCAAGAATTGTGTTTTTACAAGAAACTCATCTGATAGAGGAGGATGTTAAAAGAATTAGGAGTAGATGGCAGGGAAGTGTATTCACCTCTTCATTTTCATCCCGAGCCAGGGGAGTTATGACTCTCATACATAAATCAGTTCCTTTTCAAGTGAAAAATGTAATTGGAGACAAATTTGGAAGATATGTAATCATTCAAGGTTCTTTGCTATTAGAAAATATAAATCTTGTGAACTTATATGGTCCCAATATAGATGATCAGAAGTTCTTTGCTAATTTATTTCTCATCTTATCATCACTTACAGGGCAACATATAATAGCAGGGGATTTTAATTGTACATTGAATCCAGGTGTGGATAGATCAACAGGACTGGATTGTACGCACATTGGATGTAGGATGACTATTAATCATTTTATGAAAGAATTGAGATTGTTAGATATATGGAGAGAAATGAAACCACAAGTTAAAGCCTATTCTTGTTATTCCAGTACCTACAAGACATTCTCACGTATTGATTATTTTTTGATTTCCACAGAATTAAGGTCCAAGATTCAAAACTGCTTTTATGATAACATCGTGATCTCTGATCATGCACCCTGTTGTCTAATATATGTAGATAAAAAATTGACAAAGGAATCAGGTAGATGGCAATTTCAGCATAAATGGCTTCAGGATGAGGAATTTGTCAAGTATATAGAAAAACAGATAGACGAGTTCTTTGACATCAATACTACACAAACATCAGCATGTGTAAAGTGGGAGGCTTTCAAAGCTTTTATTAGGGGACATATTATTAGTTATACAGGATCAAAATCTAAGAAGACTCGAGAGGAGAGAGCTAAATTGGAACATAAAATAAAAAATCTTCAGGAAAAAGTGTATGCAGGAAGTGACCCAAGGTTGGAGAATGAATTACTGATTTTGAGAGCTGAATACGACAAAAAATCAGCGAATAGAGCTGCCTCGAGTCTTCTAAGATTGAAACAATCTTTTTATGAACAAGGTGAAAAATCAGGAAAATTATTAGCATGGCAGATTAAACAATTGGAAATTAAAACACCAATTACCAGTATTATAAGTAAGGGACAGGTAGTTATAGATCCTTTAGAAATTAATAGAGCCTTTAGAGATTACTATGAAAAATTATATGATACCAAAAATGAACCTGATTTAACAAAACTAAATGGGTTTTTGAACGAACTATCTATACCGTGTATTCCAAATGAAAACAGGGAGATATTGGAGTCTAAAATTAGTCAAGAAGAAGTTGGGCTAGCCATTGATAATATGAAATCAGGAAAAAGTGCAGGACCAGATGGTCTTCCAGTTGACCTTTATAAAAAATTTAAGAATAAATTAATAAAACCTTTTTTGGAAATGGTTTTAGAAGCATTTCAAAATAATAATTTACCATCATACATAAATAATGCCTTAATTATACTGCTGCCAAAACCAGGTAAGCCCTCTAATAAATGTGAAAATATGAGACCAATAAGCCTATTAAACGCCGACCTTAAGATAATCTGTAAAATTTTAGCAAGACGAATACAAGAAATTTTACCAAATATTATTAATCGAGATCAGAATGGCTTTATAAAGGGTAGACAAGGCTTCCATAATGTAAGAAGACTATTTAATATTATTTATTTTAATAAAGAAGCACCGGATACAGCTCTCCTATCATTGGACGCCGAAAAGGCCTTTGATAGAGTTGAATGGCCCTTTCTTTTTGAAGTCCTACAAAGGTTTGGACTTGGAAATAATTTCATAAAATGGGTTCAAATAATATACAATAATGCTACAGCAGAAATCCTAACAAATAACAATATTTCAAAACCAATAAAAATCAATAGAGGATGTCGACAAGGCTGTCCACTTTCACCTTTACTGTTTACTATGGCAATTGAACCTTTAGCGATAGCGATACGTTTACATTCACAAATATATGGAATTAAAGTTGGACCAACATAACATAAAATCTCCCTGTACGCCGATGATATAATTTTGTTTATGTCGAATCTAAAAAAATCAATTCCAACCTTGTTGAATTTAATAAAGAATTTTGGGGAAATATCAGGATATAAAATAAATAAAACTAAATCTTCAATATTAATGCTAAATGAGACCCAGAGAAATTACCCAGCCCCTGAGGTAAATCAATTCAATGTTGTAAATCAGTTTAAATATTTAGGAATCCAAATTATGCCTAAGCTAGAATCAGTCGCCAGTGTCAACTATGAAGCCTTAATGTCAGATATCAGTGAGTTAACTCAGAGATGGATGTCACTACCAATGTCGATGATCGGGAGAATCAATATACTTAAAAGTAATATTTTACCTAAAATACTTTATTTATTTCAATACATTCCCTTATCACCACCTTTAGATCTATTCTCAAGAATAAAAAAAAAGTTAGTGGAATTTATATGGAACAACAGGAGGGCTAGATTACGTTTGTCTTTATTATATTTACCATTTGATCGTGGAGGTCTGAAATGTCCAAATTTTATGTTGTATTATTGGTCGGCACAACTGAGGTCTATGACATATTATTTTTCATCAAATGATCTCCCTCACTGGACTGAAATGGAATCATACAATTTACCTTTACCTCTTCCCATATTCATATACTCAGATTCGGCAAAAAAATTACAAAAACAAGTTAAAAATCCATTTGTAAAGCATATGATCAAAATATGGTGTGAAGCTAAAAACTATTTAAAAGAACCACAGTTATTGTCACAATTTAGTCCAATATGGGGTAATCAATATTTTAAACCAGGGAGAGCGGACGCTGTATTTAAAGTATGGAATTTAAAAGGGATACAAAAGATTCAGGATTTATATTTGCCATGTGCAGACAACATAATGTCTTTTGAAGAGCTGAGGATCAAATTTAATCTCAATAGAACACATTTTTTTAAATATCTTCAACTTAGAAACTTTATTCGATCAAATCAAAATAAAGCTCTCACTCGACCTATTTATTCATCCTTGGAAAAAATGATGATGAAAGATAGTAAAAGAAAGGGTATTATTTCAGAGTTTTATAACTCATTGACACTATCTTCAAGTGAAAATTCACTGAAAAGATTAAACTACTGGAAAGAAGATCTGCAAATTGAAATTTCAGAGGAACAATGGGAATTGGCTTGTACAGAAGCTCAAACCAAATCAATAAATGCACGCCTTAAATTGATACATTTCAAATGGTTAATGCGGATGTATGTTACACCGGAGGAGTTAAATAGATATAACAAAAATATACCAGATACATGCACAAAATGCATGGAAAGTAAAGGAACCCTATTTCATTGTTTATGGGAATGTAGATTAATAAGAATGTTTTGGGAAGAGGTGAGGGTAACAATTGAAAAAATAATCCCAAAACAAATCATATTGAATCCTAAACTGTTTTTGTTGGGTCTGTACCCAGAAAAGCATAATTTTAATAAAAGTGAAAGAACATTCATAGACCTCAGTTTGCTTAATGCCAAAAAATGTATTGCACTATTATGGAAAAAGACTCATAGACCAGATGTGACTCAGTGGTTAAGACAGATGTTAACAAACCTTCCATTAGAAAGAATAACATATATACTAAAATCAAAGGAAATTGTGTTTGAGAATATATGGAGACCTTTTATTGATTATGTAAAAAATTTAAACATAACTCTTGAAGAAGAAGGTGAATGATGTGTGTGGACCTTGTAAATTCCAAACTGGTGAACATAATATGTATACTTATGTATTGGATTGTCTAGACTAAACAGAGGAGCATTGTTGAAGACTTGATTTTGTTGGTGGTTGTTGGTGTTTTTAGTGCATTTTTTTTTTTTGTAGTACTTTAGTGTTAGTGTTTGATTGTTTGTATCATGTTTGTTAAAAAAAAAAAAAAGGTTCAATAAAGATATTGTGGAAAAAAAAAAAATTGCGATTGATGTTAGCTAGTGAGACCATTAGCAGCATTAGCAAACTTCCACTGTTTTAGGTGCTGTTCCAAGATTTAAAGAAAGAGGAAAAACACAAAAATATTTAATGGTGAGGTTATATTGTGTCCACTGAGCTGTTGGAAACCTACATCAGCAGTGATTCGGAATTATAACTCGTATGCTAACATAAGTATTTTCCCCAGGAATCTAAACAAATGAATAAATTCACAGTTTACTAGTTTTTTTTTTACGTACACCTCATAAAATCCAATAGGATTTTAGGTGCACACATAAAAAACCCATCGTGCATCCAGTGTAAAAAAATGTGATTAATGTTAGCATATTGGTGCTAGGTGCAAAATAAAGGAAAGAACATGCACTGAAAAACACAAAAGGATATTATGCTAATGCTACACTGTGGCCACTGAATGTGAAAAACAGTTTTTGTAGTTTGTTGCTTTGTTCCAAAGAGAAAGCACAAAAGAAAAACCTATCTATGTGGCACAAATTGTCCTCAGTCTCTCAGAGGCAACTGTGATTACAGATGATTCAAAGGAAGTCATACTGAATATTTTATTATGCCAGGGTCTACCGGGGGGATAATTGCAAGGCTTTACCAAACCTCTCCCAAATACCCGCTTCTAACAAGATGATATTTTGCTGCAAACGGGCTTTTCCTTTATATGCAGAACAAAAGAAAGCCGCAGACTGTTAAAAGAAATTTTATCAGCTGCAACCTGACTGAACCATTACATCACCGTAACAGTAATAAGGGGAGCGTCATGGTATTACTTTCCACACACTGCACGAGACATGATGCTCCATCAGATTACTAGAGACTGTCTCCTTATTATGTTTCTCTCTGAGACAGAGCCTTCGGGTATGTTTGCACTGGATGGGGAAGGCAATGAGCCTCACATAGACTGTCTACGGCCCATTTCCCACAAAAATGTATTTAGCAAGACTTAGAAATGAACCTTTGTGTGGGACACTGAGACAAAAGCACCTTTAGCATATTTGATCAACATTGTATCTGGGGTATAGCTGAGGTACTTTTTTTTTTTTTTTTCAACCAGTGTGGTAGCCTAGTGGTAGAGCATCTGCCCCCACAACTGGGAGGTTGTGGGTTCAAGCCGGGTCATACCAAAGACCATATAAAAATGGTACTTTCTGGCTTGGTGCTCAGCATAATATCAACCACAAGGGTAAATGGCGTTCATTTATCTAGCTCAAGTAGGTTCATTTTGTCTTCTTTTAATTATTATTCTTTTGTTCTTATTAAAGACAAGAATAGAAAGGAGATGTATTTACCTTCTTAACATGTTTCGACTGTACACTGCAGCCTTCGTCAGAAGAGTCAGCTGATTGCTGCCAGGTGACATTTATCAGCTGATTTTCGTAGGCGGGGCCAGCTCAGCAGATCCGTCAGATCCACCAAACCGGCCCCGCCTTCCGCCATCAGATGGTCTCTGGAGAATGTGATCCCAGGTGTGGGAAAGCATAAAGGCCCCCTCATCTCGGTTCATGGTGTCTTTTCCCCGCTTCCTGATTTCTATGGCCTCCTTGATCCAGCGTTTGTGTCTGTTGCTCTCTGATCCAATAATTTTTGCGTTGTCCCAGTCCATGATGTGATTATTTCTTTTGCAGTGATCTGATATTGCTGATTTTAATGTTTCTTGTTCTGCCTTTTCTTTTTGTGATCTTGTGAGTCATCCTTGTGTTTCCTTCTCACATTCCTTCTGGTGTTCTTTTTTTCTTGTGGTGAATGATCTTCCAGTTTCTCCAATGTAGGTTTTATTGCATGATATTTCATATATTACAATGCATTTTTTGTCTTGTTCTATTCTGTCCTTGGGGTGTACTAATAACTGTCTTAATTTTTTGTGTGGTTTTACTGATGTGTTTATTTTGTATTTTTTCATGATCCTTTGAATTGGTTCCGTGATCCCTCGTATGTATGGTATGGTTATGGTGTCCTTGTTTTTGATTTCGGCTTTTGTTCTGTGTCTTATTTCCTGTTTGTTTTCTTTCTTTCTTGTTGTTTCCCTTTGTTTATGGCCCATACTGGATATTGGCAGCATATAAGTGCATGTTTTATGTGGTTTTCCTTCTCGTTTCTGTCTTCTTGGTCTGTGATGATGGTGGCCCGTTCATATAACGTCCTGACAACCGATAGCTTGTGGGCTGTGGGGTGTTCCGATGTCCATAGTAGGTATTGATCTGTGTGGGTTGGTTTCTTGTAGACTGTGATTTTTATGCTGCCGTCATTGTTGTGGTGGATTTTCATGTCCAGAAAGGCTATGGTGCCATTTTCCTCCTCTTCGTGTGTGAATTTTATATTTCCAGTGCTGTCCGTGCTGTTCAGATGGTCAGTGAGTTCTTGTGTGTGTCCTTTCCTTATTTTTTCCGTATCTCTTCTAAAGGGTGGGTTTACATTGTGTAGGTGCTGTGT
Organism: Pholidichthys leucotaenia; assembly: GCA_020510985.1. Lineage (NCBI taxonomy): Eukaryota > Metazoa > Chordata > Actinopteri > Cichliformes > Pholidichthyidae > Pholidichthys > Pholidichthys leucotaenia. Next base: position 59,364,691 of record CM035846.1, on the reverse strand, counting down.
TGATAGCTTTGTTTTCCAGATCCTCCATGAAAAAGCTTCTCATAATGGCTGATAGTGGGTCTCCCATTGCAAATCCTTCTTTTTGTCTGTAAATTTTTTCTCTGTATTGAAAATAGGTGGATTTAGCAACAAATTGTAATAGTTCGGATATGTCATGAACTGTGAGATTGGTGCGTCTTTTAAGGATAAGATAAGATAAGATAAGATAAGCCTTTATTAGTCCCACAAAGGGGAAATTCCAGGATTGCAACAGCACAGGGATAGCAACACTCAGAGCAACAATCAGAAGGCAAGAAAAAAACAAGCAAGCAAGAGCAGCTAATATACATATGTACATATTACTATAAAATATATATATACACACACACACACAGACACACAGTGCAGAGCATTGTAGCTGGATGGAATAAATATATGAATATATGAACACACAGTGCAGAGCATTGTAGCTAGATGGAATAAATATGTAAATATATAAACACCCACAGTATGGAGCATTGCAGCTAGGTGGAATAAATATGCAAGTATATAAACACACACAGTGCGGAGCAATGTAGCTAGATGGAATAATATGTAGATATATAAAAACACAGTGCGGAGCATTGTAGCTAGATGGAATAAATATATAGATATATAAATATAAACACACCCAGTGCAGAGCATTGTAGCTAGATGGAATAAATATGTAAATATATAAACACACACAGTGCAGAGCATTGTTGCTAGGTGGGATGAAACAGCATAACCGTCTATTTAGTTATCCTACATGGTATGATTATGTGCCCATACATATTCTCACCCTCCATAGCGACCGGTATGTTCCTAGTTGTATGCCGGAGAGGACCATTGTGTAAGTCTATTGCATCTTTTGCATTCAAAAAAAAAAAAAAAAAACAAAAAAAAAAAAAAAAACTATTAGTTTGTTACGTCTTTTTGCTATCTCTGCGAGCAGCCCTGCTTAGGTTGTACAGTCTGACAGCCGTTGGTAGGAAGGACCTACGAAACCTCTCGGTTGTGCACCTGGGATGATGTAGTCTGCTGCTAAATGAGCTCCTCAGTGCATCCAGTATGTCCTGCATAGGGTGGAACTCGGACTCCAGCAGAGATGACAGTTTAGCCACCGTCCTTCTCTCTCCTATCTCCTCCATCGGATCAAGGCGTTGCCCCAGGACAGAGCTAGCTTTCTTAATCTTAATCAGTTTGTTCAGTCTCTTCCTATCGGCTGCAGTAATGCCACTGCCCCAGCAGACCACTCCAAAAGTGATGGCTGATGCCACCACCGTGTCATAGAATGACTTCAGCAGCGCCCCTTGTACACCAAAAGACCTGAGTCTCCTCAGCAGGAACAGCCTGCGCTGTCCCTTCTTGTAGAGTGCGTCAGTATTGTGTGACCAGTCTAGTTTATTGTTCAGATGAATACCCAGGTACTTGTAGGATGTCACCATCTCGATGTCTGTTCCCTGTATATTTACTGGTGCTGTGAGGGGCTGCCCATGCCTGCGGCAGTCCACCACCAGCTCCTTAGTTTTCCTCGCGTTGATCTGGAGGCAGTTCCGATGGCACCAGTCCACAAAGTCCTGGATAAGCCCTCTGTACTCAGCTTCATCTCCGCTGGAGATGAGACCAACGATCGCAGAGTCATCAGAGAACTTCTGTAGATGGCAATGTGTTGTGTTGTGTGAGAAGTCCGCAGTATAAAGAGTGAACAAGAAGGGAGCCAGCACCGTTCCCTGGGGGGCCCCCGTGCTACTGATGATCGTGTCGGAAACACAGTCCCGGGTTCTCACAAACTGAGGCCGGTTCGTGAGGTAGTCCAGGATCCATGATGACAGGTGCTGGTCCACCCCTGCGCGCAGCAGCTTGTCCTTCAGGATCATCGGTTGGATGGTGTTGAAAGCACTGGAGAAGTCAAAGAACATGATCCTCACCATATTCCCGGGCTTCTCCAGGTGGGACAGAGAACGGTGAAGGAGGAAGATCACCGCATCCTCCACCCCAATGCCATGCTGGTAGGCGAACTGGAGTGGATCCATCGCTGGTTCCACCAGGGGGCGGAGATGAGCAAGGAGCAGTCTCTCCAGGGTCTTCATCAAGTGGGACGTCAAGGCCACCGGTCTGAAGCTGTTCAGGTCTTTGGGGTGGGAAGTTTTTGGTACAGGTACCACACAAGATGTTTTCCACAGCTGTGGTACCCTCCCCAGTTTCAGGCTCATGTTGAAGATATACGTCACAATCCCACACAGCTGGTCTGCACAGGACTTGAGGAGCTTTGCGCTGATGCCGTCCGGTCCCGACGCCTTCCTCGCCTTGATCTTCCTCAGCTCCGTCCTCACCTGGGTCTTGGTCAGGGTCAGGATGGGGGGCTGTGTGTTGGGAGTGGGGGGGGTGTCGGTGGAGTGGGGAGTGGGTAGCAGGACTTGATTTCTTAGAGGCAGCAGTGGTTGTTGTGCAGACAGGGGGGAGGGCGGTTGGTCAAATCTATTGAAAAACAGATTCAGGTTGTTCGCCCACTCCCTGCCCCCCGTGGCCTGGGGGGAGGTATTCTGGAGCCCCGAGATGGTTTTGAGGTTTCTCCAGACCCCGCTGATGTCGCTCTGTTGCAGCTTGTCCTCCATCTTCTTCCTGAAGCTGTCCTTGCCTTCTCTGATCTTTCTCCTCAGCTCCCTCTGTACGGACTTCAGCATCTCCCTGTTCCCCGACCTGAAAATCCTCTTCTTCTCTCTCAGAAGTGTTTTTATCTCAGGGTTGATCCAGGGTTTGTTGTTTGAGTGACGCCGTATGGTCTTGGTGGGAACGGATTTGTCCACACAGAAGCTGAGGTAGCCCGTGAAGGTGTGAATGAGGCCATCGATGTCCTCACCATGTGGATCGCAGAGCTGCTTCCAGGCAGTGGCTTCAAAACAGTCCTTTAGAGTGTCCATTGTCTCCTCAGACCATAACTCCACAGTGTGCATGGCCGGAGGTTGTCTGTGCACTAGGGGTTTGTACACCGGTCGGAGATGAACCAAGTTGTGATCCGATCTCCCAAGTGGGGGGAGTTGTGATGAGGTGTACGCCTCCTTAGTGTTTGCGTAGAACAAATCCAGTGTTTTATTGTCTCTAGTGTGGCATGTGACATACTGGGTGAAAGTGGGCAGAATGGGAGACAGTGAAACGTGGTTGAAATCGCCTGAGATGAGGATACGGACACCTGAGATGAGGATACGGTCATTATTGAGGCGTTCTTGCACTATATGTAGTGTGACATCAACAGGTGTGTTTGTGAATAATGAAATGACGTCATGTGAAATGAGGATCTCGTCCAATTCTATTTTCATATTTTTGAGTTCTTGTGCCAGCTCTTTTGAGTTTTTGCAGTGGAAATCTGATAGTCCAAGGAGGGGTTTGATGATTTCAACCAGGGCTTTTGATAAATTGTACGTGACAGATCCAATACTGTCTATTATTGGCCACTTACATAGCGCTTTTTCTCATCTGTGGATGATCAAAGCACTTTACAGATCCTGCTATCCACCCATTCGCGCACACATTCACACACTGATGGCGGCAGAGCCGCCCAACACACACAGGCACACAAGCGGGTAGCACAGTGGCGAAGTGGTTAACACTGCGGCAGCACAGCAACTCACCCTTGGCCAGGGGATCCTGGGTTCGATCCCAGACCCCGACCAACAGCGATCTGTGTGGAGTTTGCATGTTATCCCCGTGTCTGCGTGGGTTTACTTCAGAATTTCACTGGTTTCCTCCCACATGCCAAAAACATGCAAGTTAGGTTAACTGGCATCAAACTAGGGATTCTAAATTGTCCTTAGGTATGACTGTGAGAGTGAATGGTTGTCTATCTCTCTGTGTTGGCCCTGCGATGGACTGGCGATCTGTCCTGGGTGTACCTTGCCTCTCGCTCAAAGATGCTGGGATAGGCTCCAGCCCCCGCGACCCGAAAAGGATTAAGTGGAAGAAGATGGATGGATGGATGGGAAGCACAAGCCAATCTACACCCTATGCTGGTTCCAAACCCAGGTTAATGGGGAGGATTGCTTCAGGAAGAGCAATAAACCAATCATCATGATATTAGGCATTAGGCAGATATGCTGTGGCGACCGCGAAAAGGAGCTGCCGAAAGAAGAGAGTTTTTCTTTCTGGAAAGTTTTAGACTGCACTGTTTAAGGCTTTTATGTGAAAACAAAAACTGAGGTGAAGTCCCAATAGAACTGTATCAAACATATGGTTAATGGGCTCGCTGAACAGAGCACTGAAATGAACAACTTGTCACATAAAGCAGGAACATACTGGGATAAAACAGAAGTGAAGCATTGCAGAGGAAGTCGGTACAAAATTGCAAATAATTTGGGTGTCATTCAAAATAAGCTCCAACCACTTTCTATTTATTTGTGTCAGTCAACTGTAGGAGTCCCAACTCTATACAAACATACTGTCCAAATCCAGTGATTCTGATTTAAAGACACACTCCAGTGGATAAAAAAATCAGCAAATACACACACGCACGTGCGCGCGCACACACACACACACACACACACACACACACACACACACACACACACACACACACACACAAAAGTCTGTCAGCTAGCAAATTGGACCAGAAAACAAAAATACTGAAGATCTAATGCCTAAAAAAATAACAATACAATGCTGCCATGACTGTGGAGGGTCCAAACAACCATTCGACACATGCAGAGCACACAAGCCCCACAGCGAAGCAGCACAGTGCACACATCGGCCACCACAGCTGTCCTCTGCTGGCCGTGAGCTGCATACAGCCGCCTAAAATCAGACTGCGAGTCCCCACTGGTGCTCATGCTCCTATAACATCAAAAGCTTAAAAAGTTAATACCACCATGACTGTGGAGAGGAATGACCAGATCGATTGTATAGCACATGCGATAACGCATGCACCGAGGCAGCACGGAACACAGCAGAAAGGCAGCGCCAGCCTGCAGCCGGAGAGTGGACACACTCAGTCGCCCAGCTGGGGACAAAGCGCCCCACAGCTCTGGTCCTCTCAACAATCACCAAACAAAAAACAACACTACACATTCATTCCATGCACAATCGTCTCTGCATGTTTTCAACACACTCCAAACGTATTTTACTTTTCCATGTTGCATCGAGGCAAAACTGTCAAACGGTCAAGTCTGATTACATCACTTTTCTCCTCCTGTGTTTAACGTGCAACAGCATCTCTCAAAAGAAGTCTGAGCAAACGAATCAACACATGCAGCATCTAAATGTATCCACGCTATCTGGATATTTGTAGATTATTTTCTCTTGAGCACATTACCTATTTTATACAAGGCTTTGACATTTACATTTATAAAATTATACCATTGGTAGGCTACAGTATCAGGCACAATAACAGGTTAAAGGCAGCTAATGCTACATTACACAAACAAACAATCAGTCCTGTGATAAAAAGACTACCTGGGTTAAACGACACGCCCACTTTTTTGCACGGTGGCCTCAGGATAATGGCTGAAACTCCACCAGTCCTTAAAAGCAGTTCAGTGGTAAAACTCATCTTAATTTGGGTCAAGTCTTCAAAGCAGCTGTTCAAAAATGCTAACTGGGCCTGGAGGCTAAGCTGACTCCTCAGTTCCGCCCTCTTCCTCTGAGGCTATACCCACTGCTTAGTGCCGATTGGTTCCTTGTACTTGGGACGTCACAGATGTCTAAATCTGTCTAAACCTGACTTTTTGAACGGGGAGGAAGGGAACTGAACTTTTACAGCAGAGAAACACAGATATGACACATAAGAGTGATTTCACTCTTGATATGACTTGTAAGTCATAAAAAGACATGTTACGGACAAGACAACATCCCGGTTCACAATTCGTATGCTGCCCAGATGGAAGCACAGTCCTGCAACTATGAAATCCTTCCACACCCCCATTACTCTCCTAACCTTGTACCATCTGACTTCCAAGACAATGAAACACTGATTTCCGGGGACAAGTCGTGGCTTCTGACACAACCTGCAAACTTCTACAGGTGAGGTCTCCACAGCTGCATAAAATGACGGGAGAAGTGTGTGACCCTTGGTGCTACCTATGGAGAGAAAGACATAGCTGTGACAAGTTTGGTTCCTCTCAGTCCATGGAAATGAGTCAGGGGAAATCTTTAATTATATAGTCCTCATATTTATGACAAGTATACATTAGTATTCTTACCATATACCATATGGTATATGGTAAGAATATTACCATATTCTTACCATATACATAAGGTTTGAAATGCAAGCTGATAAAATAATACTACATACTTTAATTTGGGAAGACTATAGTACTCGTGATAAATTAGTCAACTTTTACTTTGACTAAAATGTCACTGAGGGAAATTATCATGCTTACTGCTGGTTATGAAGCAAACAGGATGCTACATCAATGAAAGCACCAAGGTGGAGATGCCTCGGTGCCAGAGCCTTGGTGGAGGCATGCATTCTCGGATCATCAATCAAAAATTTCATTCAAATCTATCCAGTAGTTTTGGAGTACACGCATGCGCAGTGAAAATAATCTGCACTTCACATGCCTGAACAGCTACAATCCAAATAAAGGAAGAGCACGGTGGCAGACGTTTTAAGTGGTGAAAGTGATGGAGGTGCATGAATACAATGACAATCAAGACAAACAGGAGCTTTTGCTGTTTAATGCCAGAGGAAGAAAACAGATGGGCAAAAAGATGGACATTTGTTCACCCAGTATTGGTGGATTGCTCAGTACTTGCCTGTGGCAGAAGTTTCTGGGCACATGCGCACTTCACTGCAACCATTTGTGGGTGAGGAATGTTGGGACTTGGAGTTTTAGCAAGTTTTTCATGAGTTTTACCTCATCCTTCCTCTGCAAAATGAAACAGCAAAACCAGTGTGAAAACAACTGATGTGATGAATAAATGGTGTGGTTGCTGAATACGTGTTTTTTTTCAGTAACCGCTATTTTATAACAGTTCAGCTCCACGTGCTGTTAAAAAAAAGTGCTGTGTTGTGCTGTAAAAAAGTCGCACTGCCACCTCTAGTGACCAGGCATAGTTATTACAATACCTTTTTCCCCAGCATCACTGACGTTAAAAGTGAGTTAAATTTGTGTTTATTTCGAAAACAAAGCCTTATCTTGGAATTCTGGCAAATTAAAAGGCAAGAAAATATGACGATACAATGATACAAGCCTTTAGTTCCACTAAAGAGGTAGACAGACGGACAGTTACACACATCCATACACAGACTCATTAACTGATTACTGTATGCCTCTCAGTTTCACTAAGGCAAAACTACATGCAATAAGCTAAATCAACACAAGTCAAAGCATGTATACAGAAGGATACACATCCTATGGATACAATTAGCTAATCACAAAGTGTTAACTTTTCAGTATCACAAAGTCATGACAAACAGATTACTTTTTACTGGCAGTAATATTGTAGCACTGGCTGTAATTGCATAATTCCAGTTCTCACTTTATAAGGCTATGATGTTCTTCGACAAACTTCTGCCGCTGAGTTTTGACATTAATTAAATTTAACAAGCCAACCACATCCACACTGATGTTTACACCTCAGCAGGTATCTGGTGTCTTTATCATGAATGCCCTTCGGGGCAGGAAGGCGAGACCCACGTGCTGAACTGTGAGCTTGGGTAATTTATTAACAAAAACAACAAACATAAAGTTCAACAAAGTGCTCCAAATACAAAACAATAACGAGAGAGAAAAACTTTCAGGGATAGCACACCAGAGCAGAAATAGGGCTCTGGCGGAGACAAAGAGAAGTTGAAGATCACTTGATCACTCAAGGCAGTGGCAAATACAACTGGACATAACTTCCCTTAAATAGGGATCACAACCATACATAACTAGTGACAGATGTGGGTTCACATGAGCGGGCAAAAGAGAACAATGAATGATGATTGGGATCGGCTGAGAGAGATGAGGGAGAAGCTGCTGGACTGACAGCTTGACAGGGGGATGCCCACGCAGAGCACAAACCCGTAAATGTCGCCTGACAGCTGTCAGCCCAGAGAAGGACACCACAGAATAAGAAGTAAACATAACCAATAGCAGACCAAGTAATTACAAATAGAAATGAAACAAAACTGAAGCCAAAGCAGAAAAATAGAGAACAGTACAAAACCTCAAAGCCACAAAATACAGTAAATATATATAAATATTAAAAAAGAGCCACGAGACTGAGTCCGGCAGAACATCCAGGACTCAGCTCGTGACAGAGCCCCCCCCCCCAAAGGGGTGGACCCTAGACACCCCAAGGTAACACCAAAAGAAAAAGAAAGCCTGCCCCCCAACAGGGGCACAGCAATAACCCACCCAGGGTGGGTGGTAGGGGAAACAAGCTAGGAGGGAACGAAACAAAAGCCCCACTCAGGACTCAGACCTGTCAAAATCAGAAGTTTAGGCCCCCCAGACCAAAGAGCTGGAAAGTTCTGGTGAGCGACCAAAGTCCCAGGCCTGGCGGACAGCAAGGTGGAACAAGTCAGGTGGCCTGCTGGAGAACATGGGTCACCCAACCCAACAGTCTAGTCCGTCAGGCGGTCGACCAGGGTGCTTCAGCCACTCGATCAGCAAGGGTGGTCCAGGGGGCGACCGCCCAGCAGAAGGAGCTGGAGGAACCAGAACAGCATCGGGTACTGGAGGGAGAATCATGACGGCGTCCGGCAGGAGAGAGGGGACCATGACGGTGCCTGGCAAAGGAGAGGAAATCACGATGCCCTTAAACTGGCCAGCAGCACCCTCAGTGGTCCCGGATTGGGAAGAAGTAGCAAGTCAGTATCAAGTCAAGTAGCAAGCCAGTAGTGGCTCTGGGCCGGAGTGAAGTAGCACGCACAGTGGCTCTGGGCTGGAGCGAAGTAGCACCCTCGGTGGCTCTGGGCCGGAGCAATGCCACACCCAGTGGGTCCGGGCTGGAGCAATGCAGCACTTGCAGTGGCTCCGGGCTGGAGCAGAGCTGCACCCACGGTGAACCCGGACTGGGCCATGGCTGCACCTACGGTGGACCTGGACTGGGCCATGGCGGCACCCACGGTGGACCTGGGCTGAGCCATGGCTGCACCCACGGTGGACCTGGACTGGGCCAGTGTTGCACCCACGGTGGGCCCCAGGCTGGGATGTAGCGCCCACGTAGGCTTCAGGCTGGGGAACAGCACCCACAATGGTCCCCGGCCAGGACACAGCACCCACAGAGACCTGGACAAAGGAGGAGGGACCCAGACAATGGCCTCGGGCAGAGGAGGAGTTGCACCCATGGAGGTTCCAGGCTGGGACAGAGCACCTGCGACGACCTCCACTGCGGGGGAAGCTGGACCCACAGCGACCTCGGGTGGCGAGTCTGGATCCATGGAGACTTTGGGTGAAGCTGGAACCTCCTCGGCAACCCTGGGGAAAGGCTCGGACAAAATAGGAGGAGAGACAGGGTCAGGGTCACCGGTAGCAGCGGAGCCCGGCGAGGTGAGCTCAGGTGCGGCTGATGGCTCACCCGGATCTCCTCACCAAGAGCCAGACAAGCCTTGTCCAAAACTGATACAAGAAAAACAAAGGAGAGCACTTGCCTGAGCTTGAGCTCCACCGCCATCCAGGACTCCGTCGATTCAGAGGACAATGACATCTCGGGCCCGGTCCTTTGGAGACCCAGCTCTAACTCTGCTGCAGTAGCTCCTGCAGCAGGCATGGTGGTAGGTGCAGTCCTAATCTCCTCCAGTGAGGTAACCCACATAGGTGGTTCGTCCGGTGTGGGTTCTGGAGGTGATTTGCCTGTTGGCGCTGGATCCTGGGTAGTCGAAACCAGGGGACACTCTCTGGTCGGCACAGGCTTCGGGTTGGAGACAGCGCTCTCCCTCTGTCTGGTCCATGGATGCGAGGCTGGGACTTGGTCCTCTGGGGACCCGCAGGCTCCTCCATTGTCCGGCGCTTGAGTCCCGGGGCCGGCGGACACTCAGGGGTGAAAGGAGGAGACACAGAGAGAACAGGTAATGCATATGTTGCTGCAGCAGACAGTGAGGACTCAGGGAACTGCATGGCCTGAGCCTCATCTCCGGGAATCAGACAAGATAATTCATATTGAAACGAATGAGAATGAAAAAACAGTTGCCTGTTTTCCCGGGGCGTGATGTTTTCTGCTGCAGCTGGTTTGTGATCATCCCTCTCTGTTGCTACGGTGGATGAGGGCCCCTCGGAGGATCGTAGAGGAGCCGTCCCTGCAGGCACGGAGACAGGTGGAGCCGGGGAAGAAATGGCCAACCCCTCAACAGTGGGAAAAAACGCCAAGGAGGAGGGGAAGGCAGCAGCTGCGGAAAAAGTTGGTGCTGGTGAAGCAGCCGGAGAGGAAAAAGGCATAGAAGGCACTGCTTCAGAGGTCTTCTCCCTCGGCGAAGGAGGGGCTGTTGACTGGGAGGTGGAGATGTTCTTTTGGCAGCTCGGGGCTGGATGACGACGTCGTGGAGCTGATGGAGCAGGAACAGCACCAGAGACTGGTGAGGAGCCAAAGCAACGAGACCCGTGAGCGCCTCCCCTTCGGCACGAGCTCTTGCTTCTCTGAGGAATTCCTCACCATCCCGCCGTTTTTGCGTTGTAGCACCTTCACCAGCATGCTTCAAGAGCTGAGGGCATCGGTGAGCAGCTGCCTCCACGAGCCCGAGATGCCACAATGTGTCCTTCGGGACGAAACCGCTGTGTGCTATGGAGGTCAGCCCATCTATCTCCATAAGGGCTTGGCAGCACTCCCACCCCAGGTGCATCGGGTAGCCGGATCCACCTGCTGAGTCCATGATGAGTTCCAAAAATATGAGTAAAAGAAAAACAAAGAAACCACAAACTCACAGCAGCTGGGTCTCTACTGGCCGCTGCCTTCTGTCATGAATGCCCTTCAGGGCAGGAAGGCGAGACCCACGCGCTGAAATGTGAGCTTGGGTAATTTATTAACAAAAACAACAAACAAAGTTCAACAAAGTGTTCCAAATACAAAACAATAATGAGGGAGAAAAACTTACAGGGATAGTGCACCAGAGCAGAAATAGAGCTCTGGCGGAGACAAAGAGAAGTTGAAGATCACTTGATCACTCAAGGCAGCGGCAAATACAACTGAAAATAACTTCCCTTAAATAGGGATCATCATCATCATAGCAGTCTATCGGGGGCAACAATGACTGCTTCATTTAGGTCTGATCAGATTCCTCCACACAGCTCTGTAATTCGCCTTCCGCTGCCAGGAACTCCTGACCTTGTTAACCCAGGCGACGTCCGAGCCGGTATGAGTTGCTCTCTGACTGACCATTTCATGAAACTGCTTGCAAAGCATTTGAGTACCGCTAGCTTTTGCTGGACTAGCGACACATTCTTGGCAGTTAGAGGTATTATCAGTGGCAAGGACAGGCCAAGACAAACTGACTCCAGTATCTGTTGCAGTGACTGACCAGATGATACAGTGGGGCAAAATAGTATTTAGTCAGCCACCAATTGTACAAGTTCTCCCACTTAAAAGATGAGAGAGGTCTCCAGTTTTCATCATAGGTATACCTCAACTATGAGAGACAAAATGAGAAAAAAAAATCCAGAAAATCACATTGAAGGATTTTTAATGAATTAATTGGTAAATTCCTTGGTAAAATAAGTATTTGGTCACCTACAAACAAGCAAAATTTCTGGCTCTCACAGACCTGTAACTTCTTCTTTAAGAGGCTCCTCTGTCCTCCACTCGTTACCTGTATTAATGGCACCTGTTTGAACTCATTATCAGTATAAAAGACACCTGTCCACAAGCTCAAACAGTCAGACTCCAAACTCCGCTATGGCCAAGACCAAAGAGCTGTCAAAGGACACCAGAAACAAAATTGTAGACCTGCACCAGGCTGGGAAGACTGAATCTGCAATAGGTAAGCAGCTTGGTGTAAAGAAATCAACTGTGGGAGCAATTAATAGAAAATGGAAGACATACAAGACCACTGATAATCTCCCTCGATCTGGGGCTCCACGCAAGATCTCACCCCGTGAGGTCAAAATGATCACGAGAACGGTGAGCAAAAATCCCAGAACCACATGGGGGGACCTAATGAATGATCTGCAGAGAGCTGGGACCAAAGTAACAAAGGCTACATCAGTAACACACTACGCCGCCAGGGACTCAAATCCTGCAGTGCCAGACGTGTCCCCCTGCTTAAGCCAGTACATGTCCAGGCCCGTCTGAAGTTTGCTAGAGGGCATTTGGATGATCCAGAAGAGGATTGGGAGAATGTCATATGGTCAGATGAAACCAAAATAGAAGTTTTTGGTAAAAACTCAACTTGTCGTGTTTGGAGGAGAAAGAACACCATACCTACTGTGAAACATGGGGGTGAAAACATTATACTTTGGGGCTGTTTTTCTGCAAAGGGACCAGGACGACTGATCCGTGTAAAGGAAAGAATGAATGGGGCCATGTATCATGAGATTTTGAGTGAAAACCTCCTTCCATCAGCAAGGGCATTGAAGATGAAACGTGGCTGGGTCTTTCAGCATGACAGTGATCCCAAACACACTGCCCGGGCAATGAAGGAGTGGCTTCGTAAGAAGCATTTCAAGGTCCTGGAGTGGCCTAGCCAGTCTCCAGATCTCAACCCCATAGAAAATCTTTGGAGGGAGTTGAAGGTCCGTGTTGCCCAGCGACAGCCCCAAAACATCACTGCTCTAGAGGAGATCTGCATGGAGGAATGGGCCAAAATACCAGCAACAGTGTGTGAAAATCTTGTGAAGACTTACAGAAAACGTTTGACCTCTGTCATTGCCAACAAAGGGTATATAACAAAGTATTGAGATGAACTTTTGTTATTGACCAAATATTTATTTTACCGAGGAATTTACCAATTAATTCATTAAAAATCCTTCAATGTGATTTTCTGGATTTTTTTTTTCTCATTTTGTCTCTCATAGTTGAGGTATACCTATGATGAAAATTGGAGACCTCGCTCATCTTTTAAGTGGGAGAACTTGCACAATTGGTGGCTGACTAAATACTTTTTTCCCCACTGTAGGTTTGTTTATTTCTGCTCTTTGTGTCGTGCATGTCGCGATGCACCGACTGGCAAAAGTCCACCACAGACCTTGCGACAGATGTGCTTATCTGCCAGGATGTCCAGTCTCACCCCGTGTAACTGGGAGTGGTCCACCACAGACCTGGTTTTACCCACGAGGTGGTTTTCTCCCTCCGAGATGCGCAAGACAGTTGACTCCCTTATCAAACTTCTGTGTGGCACAAAAGTAGCCATAAAAATCCAGGACTCACCTGTAATACTGAACATCATCATTATCATCATCATAGCAGTCTGTCGGGGGCGACAATGACTGTTTCATTTAGGTCTGATCAGATTCCTCCACGCAGCTCTGTAATTCGCCTTCCGCTGCCAGGAGTGGAATAATGCAACCTCCCTCACAACCATTCATAACTAGTGACAGGTGTGGGTTCACATGAGTGGGCAAAAGGGAACAATGAATGGTGATTGGGATCAGCTGAGAGAGATGAAGGAGGAGCGGCTGAACTGACAGCTTGACAGGGGGACACCCAAGCAGAGCACAAACCCGGAAATGCCGCCTGACAGCTGTCAGCCCAGAAAAGGACACCACAGAATAAGAAGTAAACATAATCAATAGCAGACCAAATAATTACAAATAGAAATGAAACAAAACTGAAGCCAAAACAGAAAAAGAGAACAGTACTAAACCTCAAAGGCACAAAATACAGTAAATATATATAAATACAAAGAAAGAGCCACGAGACTGAGTCTGGCAGAACATCCAGAACTTGGCTTGTGACAGTCTTACCTTTATTATGACTACAAAGTCACTCATAACAGACATACAGAAATAAACTCTATTCCTTTTACTCATGTCATTTCATACTGCGTTTCAAATTATTATGCAAATAGGATTTTAGTGTCATAAACACAGTTTTTGTTTTTCAATTAAACTTGTCACTGATATCAATCTCAGGCGCCTGTCATAATCAGTTTGCCAGGTGAGCCCAATTAAAGGAAAATTACTTAAGTAGGATGTTCCACATTATTAAGCATGCCACAGGTTTCAAGCAATATGGGAACGAAAAAGGATCTCTCTGCTGCCGAAAAGCGTCAAATAGTGCAATGCCTTGGACAAGGTATGAAAACATTAGATATTTCACGAAAACTTAAGTGTGATCATCATACTGTGAAGAAATTTGTGGCTATTTCAGAGCAGACGGGTTTGTGTAGATAAAGGCACAATGAGGAAGGTTTCTGCCAGACAAATTCATCAGATTAAGAGAGCAGCTGCTAAAATGCCACTACAAAGCAGCAAACAGGTATTTGAAGCAGTTGGTGCCTCTGGAGTCTCACGAACCTCAAGGTGCAGGATCCTCCAGAGGTTTGCAGTTGTAAACTTATTATTTGGCCACCCCTAACCAATGCTTACAAGCAGAAATGGTTGCAGTGAGCCCAGAAATATATGAAGACTAATTTTCAGTCTTGTTTACTGATGAGTGTCGTGCAGTCCTGGATGGTCCAGATGAATGGAGTAGTGGATGGTTGGTGGATAGCCACCATGTCCCAACAAGGCTGGAACATCAGCAAGAAGGTGGCGGAGTCATGTTTTGGGCCGAAATCATGGGGAGAGAGCTGGTATGCCCCTTTAGGGTCCCTGAAGTTCAATGGATATAAGAATTGTGAAGGTTATATCAAAGAAGGGGTCCTATGTTAACATGTAACTTGGCCTGTTAAGATGTTTGTGATTACAATAACTTTTGACTTCAGTAAATATGACATCGTAAAGCTGCATATTCAACAAATGACCATTTTCAGTCCTTTACAACCATTAAAATATTTTGAAACTCTGTTGTGCATGATAATCTGGAGTAGTGCATTTTGAGTTTATTTATTTGTGCAAAAAATAGTTATCATTGGGAGGTTTGTTCAATAAAATTTGAATTATGCTCTAATGGTTGATGACTTGAAAATTATACTGACTGTCATTTGCATCGACTATTTAAGAAAATCAGAGACAAATTGTCACGTGTGCCCCTTTAGGACAAAGGAGAGGACCCAATCGCGTAGCAAAAAGTAGACATAATTTATTGAGGAACTAACATAAAGCAGCACGAGGGCTGGAATGAATACTTCAGCTGCACGGCAGGATAACCAGAGAAACAAACCTAAATCGTGAACAGCAAAACAGTGCATGTGAGCGGGAAAAAAAGCAGTCTACTAACCAGACATCTTACAGTCATCTTAACAGCAGATCGCAGCACTGATTGTGCTATGAACGCTGAATAAATAAGGGCAGGAGGTGATTAACGTGATCAGGTGCAGCTGTGAATAATTAGCACTACAACAGAACTAATCAGGGAAAATAAGACGCTATCACAATAAGGAAACACAAGATGACAGGAATAACCATAATGATGACAACTCAGGATGATAATAAATACAAGAATAACTTAAAGGATGAGCCTGGTCCTCCGACCAAACTCAGACCCTGACACAAATATCATTTGCATAATAATTTGGAATGCAGTGTAAAGCGGGAGTCAAAAGTTTATTGCTCCACTAAACTTTTATACATTTCACAGGAATCAGTTATTATATTTGTATGATCATATCATCATATAATTTTATGCCCAAAGTCATTCAGTCATCTGTCACCACCTACTCATTATACAAGGAATTCAAATGTATAAGAATATATGGTGAAATCATTAGAAAATTGGAAAATAAAACCATTGCTTATTTTCTCAGCACCGATAATATCATTATGGTGTGGTAGCACTGTATAACAGACTGCCATTTAAAAATGTAAATACCAATATGTATTTTTAGTTAAGACACACTTTGTTGCATATAATTGTATTGATAAATAAAAATCCTTTGCTCAAATCTCAGATTCAAGAGCACAAATGTGGTTTTCATCCTTTGAGAGGTTGTGGGAATTTGCCAAACCAGTCTACATGTGTTTTGCGGACTCCAGGAAGGCATTCAACCACGTCCCTCGTCATTTCTTGTGAGGATGCTTCAGGATTAGGTATCAAGCTTGTTGCCACAAACTATCCGGTCTCTCCAAGACTTGTGAGAGTTCAGTTCGAATTGCCAGCAATCAGTCAAACTCGTTCCCAATGAGAGCTGGACTCTGATAGGGCTGCACTTTGTCACAGATCCCATTCATAATTTTTATGAACAGGACTTCTAGGAGCAGCCAAAGAACGGAGGGTGTCATGTTTGGTGGCCACAAAATTGTGTCTCTGCTGTTTGCAGATGATGTGGTTCTGCTGGCTTCATTGAGCAATGGCCTACAGGTCTTACTGGCAGTTTGTGAAATGACTACAATGAGAATCTGTCATGATCTGGGCATGGTCTGGGGACCATGCCCACGCTTTAAGTTCATATTGATGTTGTGTTTTCCCTTGTTGTTATAATTATTGCCTCCACCAAGGGAGGACGGAGGCATTGTTTTTAGTGGCGTTGGTTGGTTGGTTGGTTTGTCTGTTGGTTGGTTGGTTGGCTTATTTGTTAGCAACATAACTCAAAAAGTTATAATAAACAGATTTTGATGACCCCCCTCATGGATCATCACCTTATCGTGGTGGGGGGGGGTTTGCGTGCCCCAGTGATCCCAGGTGCTATGTTGTCCGGGGCAATTTGCCTCTGATAGGGTCTCCCAAGACAAACTGGTCCGGGGTGAAGGGCCAGACTAAGAACGATCCAACAGACTCTCATGAATTGTATATCAAGGATTCAGTGTACCCCGCCCGGTATGGGGTTACCGGGGCCCCACCCTGGAGCCAGGCCTGGGGGAGGGGCTCGAAGGCTAGCGTCTGGTGGCCGGGTTTCCACCCATGGGACCCGGCCGGGCTCAGCCCGAAGGAGTTACATGGGTCCGCCCTCCAGTGGGCTCACCACCTGCAGGAGGGATCATGGGGGTCCGGTGCTATGTGGATCAGGTGGCGGTCAAAGGCGGAGACCTTGGCGGACTGATCCCAAGCTTTCTAAACTGGCTTTTGGTACGTGGAATGTCACCTCTCTGGTGGGGAAGGAGCCTGAGCTGGTGTACGAGGTTGAGAGATACCGGCTAGATATAGTCGGCCTCACCTCAACACACAGCTCCGGTTCCGGAACCAGTCTCCTGGAGAGGGGCTGGAGCTTGGCCTTTTCTGGAGTTGCCCCGGGCGAGAGGCGACGAGCAGGGGTGGGTATTCTTGTATCGCCCCACCTTGCTGCCTCTATATTGGAGTTTTCCCCGGTGGACGAAAGGGTTGCTTCCCTGCACCTTCGGGTTGGGAAACGGGTCCTGACCATCATTTGTGCCTATGCACCAAATGATGTTTCAGAGTACCCACCCTTTTTGGAGTCTGTGACTGGGGTGCTGGAGGGTGCTCCTCTTGGAGACTCCATTGTCCTACTGGGGGACTTCAATGCGCACGTGGGCAACGACAGTGAAACCTGGAGGGGGGTGATTGGGAGGAACGGCCTGCCCGATCTGAACCCGAGTGGTGTTCAGTTATTGGACTTCTGTGCTAACCACAGTCTGTCCATAACGAACACCGTGTTCAAGCATAAGGGTGTCCATATGTGCACCTGGCACCAGGACACCCTAGGTCGCAGGTCGATGATCGATTTTGTTATCGTGTCATCAGACCTGCGACCGTATGTCTTGGACACCCGAGTAAAGAGAGGTGCAGAGCTGTCAACTGATCACCACCTGGTGGTGAGTTGGATCCGATGGCAGGGGAGGAAGCCATTCAGACCTGGTAGACCCAAACGTATAGTGAGGGTGTGCTGGGAGCGTCTGGCTGAGGCCCCTGTCCGGGAGGTCTTCAACTCCCACCTCCGGAAGAACTTCAACCACATTGCGAGGGAGTCTGGAGACATGGAGTCTGAATGGGCCATGTTCTCCACCTCTGTTGTTGAAGTGGCGGCCCAGAGCTGCGGACGCAAGGTGGTCAGTGCATCTCATGGTGGCAACCCCCGAACCAAGTGGTAGATACCAGTGGTGAGGGGGGCCATTAAGCTGAAGAAGGAGTCCTATCAAGCTTCGTTGGCTTGTGGGACTCCCGAAGCAGCTGAGGTGTACTGGCAGGCCAAGCGGAGTGCAGCTCGGGTGGTTGCTGAAGCAAAAACCCGGGTATGGGAGGAGTTCGGTGAGGCCATGGAACAAGACTTTCGGTCGGCCTCAAAGAGATTCTGGCAAACTGTCCGGCGGCTCAGGAGGGGAAAGCAGCTCCCCGTCCACACTGTGTATGGTGCGGATGGGACACTGTTGACTTCGACTGGGGACATCATCGGGCGGTGGAAGGAATACTTCGAGGATCTCCTCAATCCCACTGATACGCCTTTCACAGAGGAAGCAGGGTTTGGGGACGAGGGGGATGACTCGCCTGTCACAGGGGCTGAGGTCGCCAAGGTGGTTAAAAATCTCCTTGGTGGCCGGGCCCCAGGGGTGGACGAGATTCGCCCCGAGTACCTCAAGGCCCTGGATGTTGTTGGGTTGTCATGGTTGACACGCCTCTGCAACATTGCGTGGAGGTCGGGGGCAGTGCCTTTGGCATGGCAAACCGGGGTGGTGGTTCCTCTCTTTAAAAAAGGGGACCGGAGGGTGTGCTCCAACTTTAGAGGGATCCCACTCCTCAGCCTCCCTGGGAAGGTCTATGCCAAGGTACTGGAGAGGAGAGTCCGGCCGTTGGTCGAACCTCGGATTCAGGAGGAGCAATGTGGTTTTCGTCCTGGCCGTGGCACATCGGACCAGCTCTTTACCCTCTCGAGAATTCTCGAGGGTTCATGGGAGTTTGCCCAACCAGTTTACATGTGTTTTGTGGACTTGGAGAAGGCATTTGACCGCGTCCCTCGTGGATTTTTGTGGGGGGTGCTTCGGGAGTATGGGGTATCGGGCTTGTTGTTACGAGCTATTCGGTCTCTGTATGACCGTTGTGAGAGTTTGGTTCGTATTGCCAACACTCGGTCAGAGCCATTCCCAGTGAGAGTTGGACTCCGCCAGGGCTGCCCTTTGTCACCGATCCTGTTCATAATTTTTATGGACAGGATTTCTAGGCGCAGCCAGGGAATGGAGGGTGTCATGCTTGGTGACCACAGGATCTCATCTCTGTTGTTTGCAGATGATGTTGTCCTGTTGGCTTCATCCAGCAATGACCTACAGCTCTTGCTGGGACGGTTTGCCGCTGAGTGTGAAGCGGCTGGGATGAGAATCAGCACCTCCAAGTCCGAGTCCATGGTCCTCAGCCGGAAAAAGGTGGATTGTCCTCTCCGGGTTGGGGACAGGCTCCTGCCCCAAGTGGAGGAGTTTAAGTATCTTGGGGTCTTGTTCACGAGTGAGGGGAGAATGGAGCGAGAGATCGACAGACGGATTGGAGCAGCATCTGCAGTGATGCGGACGTTGTACCGGTCTGTTGTGGTGAAGAGGGAGCTTAGTTCTAAGGCAAAGCTGTCGATTTATCAGTCAATCTACGTTCCTACTCTCACCTATGGTCACGAGCTTTGGGTAATGACCGAAAGAACGAGATCGCGGATACAAGCGGCTGAAATGAGCTTTCTCCGTAGGATTGCTGGACTCACCCTGAGAGATAGGGTGAGGAGCTCTGTCATCCGGGAGAGGCTCAGAGTAGAACCGCTGCTCCTCCACATTGAAAGGAGTCAGTTGAGGTGGTATGGGCATCTGATTAGGATGCCTCCTGGACGCCTCCCACTTGAGGTGTTTCAGGCATGTCCCACTGGGAGGAGACCCCGGGGCAGACCCAGGACTCGGTGGAGAGACTATGTCTCCCAGCTGGTCTGGGAACGCCTTGGTATCCTCTCTGAAGAGCTGGAGCAGGTGGCTGGGGAGAGGGAAGTCTGGGCTTCTCTGCTTGAACTGCTGCCTCCGCGACCCAGACCTCCGGAAAAGCGGTAGAAGATGGATGGATGGATGGATTTTGATGACATTTTCAGGAAAGGTGTGTAATGGCACGGGGAACAGATGATTAGATTTTGGTAGTGATTCAGATCATGATGTGGATGCAGGAATTTTTTGAATATTATTTTATATATTAATCTGGAACTTTTCATGTACTGCCCCTTTAAGACATGTCCACTGAGTTACGTGCGTGGCTACGCCATTGGGCCACATGCCTTGGCAACCCGGAAGCCAAACACTGGAGAAAAAGCATTAGGGGGCGTGTCCACCAAACTTGTATTTTCTGCTGTGGGGGACAATTTTCGATTCATTCTCTATGTAGTCCAGCGTTTACAGCGCTGAGTACCCTCGGTGCTGTAAACACTTTGAGTGGTGGCCGCTTTTTGTTGCAGTGCTCAGGGATGAAAAAAGTTCAACTTGTCAGACTATGGTATAGCTGTGCTCGTCAATGTCAGACCTTTCTAATCAGCTAATCAGAATCAAAGAACGGCGGGACATAGGATGCTGGTACAGGAAGACGAGACCGGGAGGTGACAGTGGAGAAGTTGAACTTTGCTGCATCAAGCAACCTGGTACTCTTTGATTTGACACTAACAGGACATCATGATCAAAATTTGAAAGCAAACGCTTAGAGGAACATGTCCACATCTGTCGGCATGCCAGGTGAGCGTTTGTAATATGTAATATGGATACTATGTGAATTTGTAGTTGATAACTGCAAAAAAAGGTATGGAGAAGAGAGGTGGGAAAAAAATGAAAACCAACCTGAACAATTCAATAAAGAGTGATGTTGATTTAAGGTGGAAATGCCAAGCCCCAATGTATGGTCAATACAATTATGACAGTCTTGTCATTATTATTACTAGTGCATACCTGTGCATGCCCGTGCATGCCCGTAGAAACCAAGTATAAGCAGCTATTTCTGCATGCCCATAGAAAGCAGGTGTAAGCAAGCATTTCTGCATTCCTGCCTTTGAGCTTTGACATGGTTACCATGGCAACAGTAACCTGGTGAAACCTGCCTTTGATCTTTGATGTCACCACTCGTTTATTATTGTCATTATCATTATTATCATCATTATTATTATTATTATTATTATTATGTAGTCATATAATGTAGTCATATTGTTTTTGCTGTTGTTTCTCTGTCAGTAATAATAATAATAATAATAATGTATTGCATTTACATAGCGCCTTTCATTCAAATTTTCAGGAAAGGTGCATAATGGCACACTGAACACATGATTAGATTTTGGTGATGATCTCAAAATGCGTACCTCCACCAAGGCTCTTATCTTCCCACAGAGTGTTAGCAACAATACTCCAAAACTCCTACATAGATTTGGATGAAATTTTCACTAGCGGTGGTCCTTGGCCCAAAGAAAAACTCATTAGATGTTGGAGGTGATCTGTGAGTGCATACCTCCACCAAGAACCAGTCTCGCAATGTACAGATGGATGGTGATATGGATGGACAAAGGGATGAAGGGAAGGACAAAGGGAGGGAAGGACGGAGCCTTGGAAGAGATATGCACTCTCTGAGTGCCTTCTAGTTATTATTTGCATTATTTGTCTTCTTTGTTTCCCCTGGTCCACTGTGCTCATCCCATTTGTCCTTAGTGTCATCGTTGTCTTTGCATTTCCCATGTCCTTGTTTTTCCCTTTGACCATCCCTTGTCTGGTCCTGCGTTGTGTGTGTTCTTGTCTACCTATTGTTCCCAGCCCCTCATGTTCTCCGTACCCATTGCCAGTTTCACTTCATGTGTGTTACCCTTCAGCCCTGATTGTTTCCCCAGCTGTCTTGTTCTGTCCCTTATATATGTCAGTCTGTGGTTTTGTTCTTTGTGGGGTCATTGTCATTTATTCCTCCGTTGCTCCCAGTGGTTTCCCTGTGATATTCCCCGTGAGTTTGTTTTGCTTCTGTGGCTTAGTTTTGTTTTCAGCCCTTGTGCTGCTGTTTGTTTTCGTTGAGTTTTCAGTTAATAAATCATTGTTTGTGTCTAAGTCCTGCATGCACTCTGAGTCCACCTTAAACCTTTATCTGCCATAGGCAGATCTATAACAGAATCAGCACCTCCAAGTTCGAGTCCATGGTGCTCAGCCAGAAAAGGGTGGATTATCCTCAACAGGTTGGAGATGAGCTCTTGCCCCAAGTGGAGGAGTTCAAGTATCTAGGGGTCTTATTCATGAGTGAGGGGAGAATGAACAGATGACTGACAGATGGATCAACGCACCATTTGCAGTGATGCAGACACTGTACCGGTCTGTTGTGATGAAGAGGGAGCTGAGCTCCAAAGCAGAGCTGTCGATTTACTGGACAATCTACGTTCCTACCCTCACCTATGGTCATGAATTTTGGATAATGACCAAAAGAATGAAATCATAAATACATGCAGCAGAAATGAGCGTTCTCCGTCGGGTGGCTGGACTCACCCTTAGAGATAGGGTGAAGAGCTCAGTTATCAGGGAGAGGCTCAGAGTACAACTGCTGC
The DNA here is from genome assembly GCA_020510985.1 of Pholidichthys leucotaenia. Lineage (NCBI taxonomy): Eukaryota > Metazoa > Chordata > Actinopteri > Cichliformes > Pholidichthyidae > Pholidichthys > Pholidichthys leucotaenia. The sequence goes on along the minus strand of CM035846.1, from coordinate 59,342,283 downwards.
TCCTCCACATCAAAAGGAGCCAGTTGAAGTGGTCTGGGCATCTGATCAGGATGCCTCCTGGATGCCTCCCACTTGAGATGTTTTGGGCATTTGGAGGAGACCTTGGGGCAGACCCAGGACACGCTGGAAAGACTATATTGGCCTGGGAACACCTTGGTATTCTCATTGAAGAGCTGGAGGAGGTGGCTGGGGACACAGAAGATTGGGCTTCTCTGCTCAGACTGCTGCCTCCGTGACCCAGAACCCCAGATCAGCAGTATGGATGGATGGAAAATATTTTAAGATAAGATAAGATAAGATAAGCCTTTATTAGTCCCACAATGGGGAAATTCCAGGATTGCAACAGCACAGGGACAGCAACACTCAGAGCAACAATCAGAAGGCAAGAAAAAACAACATCTAGCAAACACATGTCCATATTACTATAAATGTATATATATAGACACACAGTGCAGAGCATTATGGCTGGTGGATGTGCAGCAGAAAGTCTAAGCTCTCTCTCCGCGGATGCAGCGGGCCAGCTGGAAGTCTTTGGGCATGATGGTGACCCCCTTAGCGAAGAAGAGACCACCAGGTGGGTCTTTTGATGTTGTTGATTCTGTGATACAAGAATCTCAGTTTCGCCTTCATTTTGTGTCCATTGCAAAACATACTGCTAATCAAGATGAATGTTACACATGCTAAATATAAGCATTTTGTTGCTGTAAACCTGCTAGCATGATGATGTTGCACTTTCACACAAAGACAGCTGTTAGTATATTAGTTCTGTCACTTTATTGTTTACAGAGAAATCCAAAGAAATCCCATTTTCAGTAGCGAAATGTCTAAATAAACACTGGAAGAAAAGTCTGTTGATTCCATTACACTATGAAATAATCCATAAATAAGATTGATGACATTGTTTCACGGTCAATAGTTGTCCCCTCTAGCAAAACATTTGCAGTGAATGTGTATAAAGTTTTAATTCTCTGCTGTTTGTCAATGTCTTAATTCCGCCTCCCTAAGCCCCCACAATACATCTCAAAAAGCAACAAACAAACAGAGTCACTGATGCAAGACGGCAAATGAATCGTTGGTAACCGCTTGGCCAAATATGGTGTGAGAAGGAAATTCATCAGCAAGGAGTAATGAGCGTTTAGCTGTCCCCTCAGTGTTTAAAGTCCAGATTTGTTTTAGGGGAAAATGTCTCCACAGAGAGAAAACTGAAAAATATACTGGTAGAAGAAGGGCCAACAACCTCGACTAAAGCAAGAGTTAATTTCAGCAATTTTTGGCCAAAAATATGCATGGAACTACAGGATACAGTTACACCTGAAAAAACTTTTTTCCTTATAGATTCACAACTTTTTTTCTTATAAATTTAAATGCAATCCTTGCTTTTTCCTGCTTGAACTGTTGCTGTTGTACCATTCAGGTGGATGTTATCAGCTGCACTCAGTAAATACAGCTGGATACAACAAAACATTTCTGGCTGTAAAGCAACAAAGTGTGACAATTTTCAAGGGTGTGATTCTTTTCTATACCCACTGTAGCAACAATTATGAGCCTGGAATAACCTTCATAACTAAAAGATTGTTGAGCCAACTCCATCTGCACACATGAAGCCACAGATCTGAAATGACGAACCCATCAGCAACACCGTTTATGTTTCACCAGATAGAGTAGCTGCAGAAAATGGAAACGACACAGAGGAAATGGCGCAACAGATCAAAGAGGAACATGGAGATCTGTGTCTCCTTTGTGTTCCTGCAACCCACCAACGCTCCCGCACCATGACAAAGAGCATGGTCAATAATTCATCTCATCTGGCTGCATTTATTATACATCATATGGCCGGCAATATGACACGCACTCCAGAACAGCCATTCTTTCTTTCCACTGCAGGAGTCAGTGAAGCACCCAGAAAAAAAGTAAAATAAAACTGGTGCACTGGCACTGACACAAGTGAGGTGGGGTCTGGGGTGGGCCATGACACAATATCATCCCAATAGTTGAGCCATGATAATAAATTATCATGATGTTGTTAACAATGGTTTACACCTTAAGTACATGAAGATCAGCACAAGTTCGCCAAACATTCACGCAATTGCCTAGGAGGACTAACAATTTTCATGAAATCATAAATCCCTGGATCTCCTGACCTTTGACAATGACCTTGACTCTATTCTGGATGGAGACAAACCTGAGGATCATTGTGTGTGAATTTCTTGAGAATTAGGGCAATTGCCTAAGAGGAGTAGCAGTTTTCATGAAATCATATACAGTAAGTGCTGAGATCTCCCCAAATTTGACCCTGACACAGTATTGACACAGACCCACCTGAGGATCCCTGTGTGTGAGATTAGGAAAGCTGGATTCACATTACAATGTTTGGACCGGCGTTTACTGATGTTTTTGGTAAACATCTGGCTCCGCCGGTGAAAGTTGGTGATGGTTGGCGTTTGTTGGTGAACACTAGTGAACGTCATGTTTCTTGAAAATTTTCAACATGCTGAAAATTTACCAATGTTTGGAAATAAACGTTGGTGAAAGTTGTGCTCAGTCTGTAAAAGTTCCTGAGCACTGGGCTAAGTTGTGCAGAGCTAGCCTAAGTCAGCAGAAGTTGGGCTCCATTGGCGAATGTTGACTGGAATGCTGGCGGAAGCAGATGTTTTTAGACAAAACTCATTTTTCGTAGATGCACAGAAACAGATGAACGCACAGTGATTGTGTCAGAAATTTGCAATTTTTTCAATTTCCCAGTTTGGGATCAATAAAGTACATCTATCTATCTATCTAAATCCAGAAGAAATGCTGAAGCAGTGTCACTGTTCATGGTGCTGGAATGCCAAAGGCCCAGAGAAGCAAACGCGAGAATAAAAACCCCAAAATGTGACAACTCCAAAGAAAAAGTGATGATGTGATATCAAAAAGTAAAGAACATTTAATGCACTTTTTTTTAAAAAAAGCACTGTGTCATATTATATTTCCTTGAGGCATTGTTTTGTATAAACTTTTTCTTGCTTCAGTGAATAGATAGGACTTACCCCATATAGGCTGTTCAGTTTCTCTCTCTCTCGCTCTCTCTGCCTCGCTCTCTCAAAAAAAAAGTTCAGGCAATCTCAACTTCAGTCCAAGCAGGAATAATAACAAATTTAAACTTATCCAATGAAACTGGCAAAGTGTATGCCCAACAAGGGAGACAGGGAGATGTGTATAGTCAAAAACCAAGTCCAGAATGTCAGGAAGGCTCCACAAACGCTGACCTTTATATGAGCACTGTCTGACGCTGACCTCAGCTGACCTACGCTGAGTATTTGCTTGCTTAAGTTGACGTAAGTTGGCAACTGCTGAGTTTGTTTCTGCTAACAGAAAAATGAATGCAACTCTGGCAAATGCTGCCAAATGCTAGCAAATGTTCATAGAAGTTGGTGGATGCTGGATTTTAAAAAAAATTCCCGCTCGCAAATGTAATTTCACTGATTTTTGGACTCATTTCTATGATTTTTCCAACCATGTGATTTTTTAACCACTGGGCCAAATGCCTAAGAGGAGTAGCAATTACCATCAAATGTGGGCGGATGGATGACAGATGCTGTGCCATCGCATTAGCTCCTTTCAGCTTTGCCGGAATGAGCTAAAAATCATTACTACTCCAAGGCAATTTCCCCAATGCTTGCCAAACTCACACACAATGGTTGTGATCAAAGTCAAGGGTTAAAGGTGAGGAGATCTGACCATTTTCGTGGTGGTTTCATCAGGTCTGAATGAGCTGCTTCATCATTAATGTTCTGGTTTAAGGTATAGTTTTTTGGCAGCACGGTGGTTTTATTTATTAAGTTAACCTTTATTTATACAGGATAGTTCCATTGAGAGGCAACTTCTCGTTTTCAAGGATGCCCTGTTCACACTCACACAGTTACACACAGTTACACATTCACACCAGGAAGCTGCCCAGTACAACCACAGACTGACCTGTGGCCACTGAGCAACTCCACTGGAGCAGTTGAGGTTAAGGGCCGTGCTCAAGGGCACCACAGTGGGGTTAAGGAGGGTGGGGTGAACACTGCTATGTTATCTGTCCCACCGAGATCTAATCCTGCCAGTCCAGGGATCAAACCCACGACCCTCCGCTCAGCAGTCCACATCCCTAATGGCAGCATGGTGGTACAGTGGTTAGCACTGTTGCCTAACAGTAAGAAGGTTTCAGGTTCAAATTCCCAGGATGGCACAGGTGGGAACCTTTCTGTGTGGAGTCTGCATGCTCTCCCAGTGCTGTGTGGGTTTACTCCAGGAGCACCGGTTTCCTCCCACAACCCAAACACATGCATGTTAGGTTAATTGGTCATTCTAAATTGTCCCTAGGTATCTGTCTTCCATAGGCCCTTAGAATAGAGGGTTAGTACTAGTGAAGCTCTTTGAGACTAGAAAAAGCGCTATATAAGTACAGGTCCTTACACATATGCAGTGCATCCGGAAAGTATTCACAGTGCTTCATTCTTTCCACATTTTGTTATGTTACAGCCTTATTCCAAAATGGATTAAATTCATTTTTTCCCCTCAAAATTCTACACACAATACCCAATAATGACAATGTGAAAAGTTTTTTTTTTTTTTTTTTTTTAGATTTTTACAAATTTATGAAAAATAAAAAACTAAGAAATCACATGTACATAAGTATTCACAGCCTTTGCCATGAAGCTCAGGAGCATCCTATTTCCACTGATCATCCTTGAGATATTCCTACAGCTTAACCGGAGTCCATCTATGGTAAATTCAGCTGATTGGACATGATTTGGAAAGGCAAACACCTGTCTATATAAGGTCCCACAGATGACAGTGCATGTCAGAGCACAAACCAAGTGTAACCCAGTATTAAAAACGCAAATAAAAATATGAATATTGGTACCGCTTTTGAAGAGAAAAACACCCATTTCACAATGGGAGTAAATAATTTAAAGATGAATATTTAAATAAATATATATTCATAAAACAGTAGGGAACATTTTCTGGGGAGTTTTGATAAAGTTCCAAATGTTTTCATCTGGTATATCGAGCAACCTATGGCTGCGTCTTTTGTTAGGCAGCAACAGCCAATGGGGTCACGCGCTTTCTCGCTCGGTCTTGGTGTAATCCGCAGAACGCTGTCAGTCGCAGCAGACATCGACCGAGAGAGCGCGTTCCCTTACGGAGACGGTGAGCTAACGTGCTAATAGCAGTCTTTGTCTCGGCTAAAACTTGAGATTGGTAAGCCTGAACAAACACCTACAATGAGACATTGCTGTATTAGCAAATTCTAATGCCCCGTTTGTTAAGTTTTAAGATTGGGATCCAATTGGGTCATCAAATTGGTCACCTGGGACAGATACTAGAAGAACTGTATATATTATAAATATATTTGGAGTATATTTTGGGTATTCTATTTTATTTTTATTTTTTATCTATTATTGTGACAAGTGTGTGTTTTTTTGATTAAATGTACATATCTGTAAATAATACACAATTGTAAAAAGAAATATAGTTGCAAGTTCCATATATCGGTGTAGTGTCATCTGTTGTTACGCCCTCCAGGCTCCTACGAACCTAGGGTCTACCTGACCTGGCCCAATTGTCCCTTCCATCCAGGTAGTAGAGTTACAGGTAATTACACTGCCATAACCCAATACTACCAAAAGGGTGCAGGGTACTACACCTAAAGTAAGTAGGTGTTAGTGGTGTTACACAAGCATGAAGTCAAAGCAGCTGTCTGTAGACCTCCGAGACAGGATTGTCTTGAGGCACGAATCTGGGGAAGGGTACAGAAAAATTTCTGCTGCTTTGAAGGTCCCAATGAGCATAGTGGCCTCCATCATCCGTAAATGGAAGAAGTTCGGAACCACCAAGACTCTTCCTAGAGCCGGCCGGCCGTCTAAACTGAGCGATCGGGGGAGAAGGGCCTTAGTCAGGGACGTGGCCAAGAACCCGATGGTCACACCGTCAGAGCTCCAGCGTTCCTCTGTGGAGAGAGGAGAACCTTGCAGAAGGACAACCATCTCTGCAGCAATCCACTAATCAGGCCTGTATGGTACAGTGGCCAGATGGAAGCCACTCCTTAATAAAAGGCACATGGCAGCCCGCCTGGAGTTTGCCAAAAGGCACCTGAAGGACTCTCAGACCATGAGAAACAATTCTCTGGTCTGATGAGACAAAGATTGAACTCTTTGGCATGAATGCCAGGCGTCATGTTTGGAGGAAACCAGGCACTGCTCATCACCAGGCTAATACCATCTCTACAGTGAAGCATGGTGGTGGCAGCATCATGCTGTGGGGATGTTTTTCAGCGGCAGGAACTGGGAGACTAGTCAGGACAGAGTAATGTCTGAATAGAGTGATGTCTGAAGATAGAGTAGGTGGCGGTAATGCACCTGTAAGCTGGTTGCCAACCGCCAATCAAATCTAAAAGAAGAAGAAGAAGAAGAAGGATAGAGGGAAAGATGAATGCAACAATGTACAGACATCCTGGATGAAAACCTGCTCCAGAGCGCCCTTGACCTCAGACTGGGGTGACGCTTCAGCTTTCAGCAGGACAACGACCCTAAGCACACAGCCAAGATATCAAAGGAGTGGCTTCAGGACAACTCTGTGAATGTCCTTGAGCAGCCCAGCCAGAGCCCAGACTTGAATCCAATTGAACATCTCTGAAGAGATCTGAAAATGGCTGTGCACCGACACTTCACAGCCAACCTGGTGGAGCTTGAGAGGTGCTGCAAAGAGGAATGGGCAAAACTGCCCAAAGATAGGTGTGCCAAACTTGTGGCATCATATTCAAAAAAAACTTGAGGCTGTAATTGCTGCCAAAGGTGCATCAACAAAGTATTGCGCAAAGGATGTGAATACTGATGTACATGTGATTTCTTAATTTTTTATTTTTAATAAATTCGCAAAAATCTCAAAAAAAAAATTTTTTTCACATTGTCATTATGGGGTATTGTGTGTAGAATTTTGAGGAAAAAAATGAATTTAATCCATTTTGGAATAAGGCTGCAACATAACAAAATGTGGAAAAAGTGAAGCGCTGTGAACAGTTTCCGGATACACTGTATTTTACCAAGCAAGAATCTTCAGTTATTAAATAAAAATTATTTGTGTCACATCTGTGTTTTTACTTCTACAAAATGAAACAGCTGCATGAACAGCTCAGAACTGTTTAAAACTGATTTGCTGGAGTTTACTCCTTCAGTTTTGGTCACTTACAGCAGCTGATGTTCTCTACCAACAGTGGTTGCATAGTTCAAAGACACTTTGAGACATAGTGTGGCGGCAGTGAGGAGAGCAGAGAAAAGCTCAGATCAAATGTCCCTTTAAAGTCATTTTTGGTTCCATCAAGGCATTCAACATAGTAATGGCATACAGTGAGCAAAATGAGCTGCATATGAGTGAGCGAACTGAGGAATTCAACTGTGAAATGCACTGATTTCAAGGAAACAGGCTGAGAAATTCATTTATCCCTCACTGTAAAGGGCTGTAATAAAGACTTTCAAACTTGAGAGCAGAATCACCTCCATACTGGTGAGATTACAGCGATGAGTCCCGCCAAACCAGCTGCTGTTGGAGCACTGGTCAATGTCCACATCCTGCAGGTTCACATCCACCCGAACGACCCCCCTGTCAGGCAGAAAGACAGGACAGGGAGAACAGAAGAGGAGAAGGAGAAAAGCCAAGTCAGCAGGAGGAGAGATAATAGTCTTGGAAATAATGGGGGATTCATAAAAGGTAAGAAAGTGTGCTTTGAAGGAGTTAATGTGCTAAAAATCAAAGGCAGACTCACTGCACACATGTGAAGACTGAGAAACAGAAAAAAACAGGGGAAGGTGTAACAAAATTATGCAGGTTAAGGACACCGTGTGAGGGAGAGAAACCCTGAGGACACAGGCCAAAATGAAAGAAGGGAAAATTAAAAGCAACAGGAGGAGCAATGCTCTGGGGAAGCAAGGTTAAAAATGCAGTAGGCAGGAGTGGCTAATGGAGGAATGGATGAAATAGATTGTAAATGGAATGGAAATTAAGATTGATGGAGATAAGTAATAAAGAGAAGAAGAGAGGCAGACATTGAAAGAAATTAGATCTAAGAAGTGCAATAAGCATGGGCACTGCTTTGTTTTCCCCCAGGAAATAATCATTTTTAACATTTAATCTCTCTTAAAACATCCTTCTCAACTCAAAAGTGGTAAGCTCATTTTCGAGCCCTATATTTAGTTAATACTGAAAGTACCCAAGGTTCTGACTCAAAGCCAATATTTGTCTGAAATCTTTTTGCCTGGTTTGATCAAACTCAACATTTCCCCAACAGGGTCTCCATAAGCCATAGCAATCAGGTCCCATGTATGTATCCTTATTGTAGTATAAGGTATGCAGAAATTAAAAGCACATATGCCCTTTTTTCACAGGCTGACAGTTTCCAGAGGTCTTAATGAAATGTCTGTGCCATGTTTTGGTCAAAATACCTCAGGGTTTAAATACTACACCACAATTTTACAACCAGATTAAACACCCTTCCTCACAGTAGTCAGCTTCAGTGCATGTTTCTTTAAATGCTAATGAGTTTCACTTCATTCCATCCTCCCTCTTTCATCAATTCCCAGATCTGTGGTCGAAGCTAACAGTGGCCAGCTGCAGTGGTTGGCCACAACCAGAGCTTACCAATCAAAATTTTGTTATGTCTGGCTGCTGGGGAGGCAGAAAGGATGGACCCAAATGCAGTAATGAGTTTCAGCAGTTTTAGTCACAAACCAAGGGCACAACACGGGGGCTGGAAAACACGAAACTAAATTTGGACACAAAACAAAAAACAAAAAGTACAAACCAGGATGCAGGGGAGAAAATCAGATTGAAGCGTGGACAGTGAAACCAAGAACATAACAGGAGTTTGTCTTGCGACGGGGAACAAAGGAATGAGGGGAGGTATATACAAATGCTAACGAGAGTTAATGAGAAACAGCTGATGAGAATTAAGGAACGAAATGTAAAGAGCAAATAATGACGTGAACTGGAAGGACTACAACAATAAGACAATAGGAAATTAAACAGGAACAATTTCAAAACAAAACCAAACACAGGAACTAGGAATAACTAAGCAGAGAGTAATAATAATAATAATGATGACAGTAAAGCTAATAATAATAACAACAACAACCAAGAATACCTGAAAACACAGAAAATGCTGGTCATGGCCGAGGGCCAAGCCCAGACACTACAAGTTTGGCTGAATAAAGCAAATAAAGTAATCATCAGGGCAGATGTGTGTGGTCTGAGTGGTCAATAGGACCAATCCCTGGAGTGTAATAAGGACTTAATGAGTAAATGGCTGGCTCTGCTAGTTGCTGCTAATATCTGCCAACAGAAGAGTCATGCCAGTCAGACTATAATTTTAAAAAATAGTAAAATAAGCTAAAATAACATCTAGAATTAGATAAATGGTCTCTTTTTTGTAGATGATCTGGCTGGGATCAAGGATGTTAAATGTGGTGAATGAGGTAGTCTATGTAATGGGAATGATAAACACTAGCTAAGCTAGGATAACTCAGCTAGCGTGTCAATCTGTGTGATTACAGGGCCATATTGGTCAAAATGAAATAAGTGAGAATAGCACTTGGAAATTGGATATATGATCGCGTGTGAATGAATGAACCAGCCGGGAACATGGGTGTCCATTGTGGTAGATGAAAAAATAGAGAAAGTACAGTCATGTGAAAAAATCTGGACACCCTATGAAAGCCTGTGTGTGTGTTTTTTTTTTTTTAACATATTTGGATATATGGATATTAAATGTAAATTTTAACAATACTGGGAGTTTCAAGTAATATAACTAAACAATTAAAACTGAAGAAAAGACATTTTAAAATTTTCTGTAAAATGTAATTCTAAAAACATGCAATTTCTGGTGAGGAATAAATTAGGACACCCCCACATTTATTCCCACTTAAAATGGCTAAAATCACACACGTGTATCACATTAGGTGCACATGATTAGAACATCGTTACTCAGCATTTTGAAGGAGGCTTGTCCTATTTAAACCTCAGACATTTAGTGTGGTGTGCTCCTGACTGTTGAAGTGAGAGTGAACACCATGGTGAGATCAAAAGAGCTGTCTGACGCTGTCATGTGCTGGCGAGCGCTCGCACCCTCTTTCCTGCTCACTGGCTCCCTCATCAGACGCACCTGCTGATCCCTGCCTTGGCCAGCGTTTATAAGGAAGGAATCGTCAGTGATTCAACGCTGGCTCGTTTGGGTTGCTGACCGAAGCCGAAGCGGTGTGTCTTCTGGGATTTGGTGCGCTCGCCAGCCTGTTGGTCCACCTCTAGGCAACCTTCCTCCTCTACCAAGTCAGACCCATTCATCATTCCTGACTGGCAGTTCCGCCTGCTGGTTCCTCTCCTTCGCTGGATTCTGCGCCGGTCTCTTATCATCCCTCACGTGAGTGGCACAATTTGTTTCTCCATTTATTCTCCATTCCTCTCTAACCAGCTTCGCCTATCCTCAGCAGGGCTCCTGCTTATCTGGCGAGTGACTGGAGCTTTCCTCAAGATTGCTATTTTGAAAACTTTAATAAAAGGTCAATCGTTGTTTGTGTGTCCACTTAGTGATTGCACGTTGCACTCAGGTTGCTTGTCCAGCCATTATGACAGAGACCTTCAAAAAGAAGATTGTATCACCTTATGAGTCTAGGAAGGGATTTAAAAAGATCTCAAAAGAATTTGAAATCAGCCATTCCACTGTCCAGAAAATAGTCTGCAAGTGGAGGACATTCACAACAACTGCCAACATGCGCAGGTCTGACCGTCCAAGCAAGTTTACCCCAAGAGCAAACTGCAATAAGCTAAAAGAAGTCTCCAAAAACTCTAAAATGTCATCACAGGACCTATAGCAGGCTCTTGTTACTGTTGATGTGAAAGTGCATGTCTCAACAATCAGAAAGAGACTGCACAGGTGTAACTTGCAAGGGGGGTGTGCAAGGAGGAAACCTTTGCTCGAGAAACATGAAGCCCAAACTGAAGTTTACCAGAGAGAATGTAGACAAAGACCAGGAATTCTTGAATAATGTTCGTTGGACAGAGGAGTCTAAAATTGAATTATTTGGACACCAGAACAAAGGATGTGTTTGGTGCAGACCAAATACAGCATTCCAGGAAAAGAACCTCATACCAACTGTGAAGCATGAAGGTGGAAGTGTCCTGGTTTGGGGATGCTTCGCTGCAGCAGGACCTGGACAACTCACCATCATAGAATCCACCATGAATTCTACCATGTACCAGAGGGTGCTTGAGGACCATATGAGACCATCTGTAAAAAAATTTAAAGTTGAAGCAGAACTGGACCCTGCAACCTCCAGGCACTCTGTGGTTTGTTATGCCCCGCAAGCGCAGACAACGACGGGAGAGGAAGCAGAAATGAGGCTGCAGGGCTGGCCTTCGTGCCCAGCTGGGCAAACTTCACTCCAAACTACCCATCCATCCATCCATCCATCCATCTTCTTCCACTTAATCCTTTTTGGGTCGCGGGGGGCTGGAGCCTATCCCAGCATCTTTTGGGCGAGAGGCAGGGTACACCCTGGACAGATCGCCAGTCCATCGCAGGGCCAACACAGAGAGACAGACAACCATTCACTCTCACAGTCATACCTAAGGACAATTTAGAATCCCCAGTTTGATGCCAATTAACCTAACTTGCATGTTTTTGGCATGTGGGAGGAAACCGGAGAAATCCCGGAGTAAACCCACGCAGACACGGGGAGAATATGCAAACTCCACACAGATCACTGTTGGTCGGGGGCTGGGACCGAACCCAGGATCCCCCGGCCAAGGGTGTGTTGCTGTGCTGCCGCAGTGCTAACCACTCCGCCACCGCTCTCACCAACGCCAGATCCCTTGCCAACAAAATGGACGAGCTGTGCACGGAGATCACCTATAATCACTACATCCAGGACTGTTGTATTCTGACTGTGGCCGAGTCATGGCTGAACGAATGCTTTCCGGCTGCCACTGTGGAATTAACTGGCCGAACTTCACATTGTCTCAACTGCAATGCTGATTCTGGTAAGGGAAGGGGGGAGGGGCTCTGTGCTTATGTGCTTCAGACTTGGTGTAAAAACAGGAGAATAATTCATAGCCACTGTTCACCAGACATAGAGGCAATATCCTTCCTATGCAGGCCTTTTTTTCTCCCCCGCAAGCTAACTGCAGTGATTTTAACTGCCATTTACATTCCTCCTGATGGTAATGTTAGCTTAGCACTCAATCACCTCCAGCACATTGTCAGCAGGCAGCAAAGAGATCACCCCGACACAGTCCACATTATTGCAGAGGATTTTAACAAAGCATGCTTAAAGACTGTACTCCCCAAATTCCACCAACATGTTAAGTGTCCCACAAAAGGGGAAAAAACACTGGATCATGCTGACAGCAACATTAAGCACGCCTACAGAGCCACCCCCTCCCCCACCTTGGACAATCAGACTATGTCTCTCTGTAATTGATTCCTGCCTACACCCCCCTTAGGAAGAGTTCCTGCCCAACCAAGCAAACAATTAAAACCTGACCTGAAACTGCTCTTCTCCAGCTACAAGACTGCTTTGCCTGCACTGATTGCAGCATCTTTGAACACCAGGGCCCGGACTCCTACACCAAATCTGTCCACTTCTAAATCAAATGCTGTGTAGAAAATGTGACAGTCACCAAACACATCCGGGTATTTCCAAACCGCAAACCCTGGATGACTAGTGAGGTCCAGGCTCTGATCAGAGCCCGCGACTCAGCCTTCAGACAGAGGGACAGTTCTCTGTACAGCATTGCCAGAGCTTACCTGAAGAGAGGCATAAAACTCATTAAAAACGCCTATAGGAGGAAGATGGAAGGCTTCCTCACAGACAACAACCCCTGACAGATGTGGAGAGGCATCCAGGTCCTCACCAACTACAGGGGCCTGGGCTCCACAGCATCAGACAGCAGCCTCACTCTGGCAGAGGAGCTAAACTGCTTCTTTGCCCAGTTTGAGCACACACACCCCAAACTCGTCCTCCCCCCTCCCTCCCCCCTCTCTCTACAGGTGCACGAGGTGAGGAGGCAACTGAGAGCAGTGAACCCCCGCAGAGCTGCTGGTCCAGACGGTATCCCAGGAGCGGTGGTCAAAGTATGTGCAGACCAGCTGGCAGGGATACTCACCAAGTTGTTTAACCTCTCCCTGACGCACACCACCGTCCCCTCCTGCCTCAAGGCCTCATCATCCACATCCCACAGGGGACTGTTTTCTTCCATCCTTCGACCCCCATCAGCTCGCCTACAGGGAGAACTGGTCTATAGAAGACGCCATTGCCTCCACTCTCTACAGAGTGCGCTCTTTGTGGACTACAGCTCATCTTTTAACATCATCATCCCGGACATCCGGATCAACAAACTGCACCTCCTCCAGATCCCCCCCACCCCCACCTGCACCTGGATAAAGAACTTTCTCACCAATCACCCACAAACAGTCAGACTTGGCCCCGACCTCTCCTCCACACTACTCCTCCACACTGTCCCTCAGCACTGGCTCCCCCCAAGGCTGCGTGCTAAGCCCTCTACTGTACTTCCTGTACACCTTTGACAGTATTCCAACCCACCCAACTACAGTCATCGTGAAATACAGGGACAACACCACCTTGGTTAGGCTCATCACTGACGACAATGAGAAGGCATACAGGGCGGAGGTAGAGAATTTGCTGCTGTGGTGCCAAACAAACGACCTGGAACTGAATGTCCAAAAAAACAAAGAACTCATTCTGGAACGAACAGGACCACCCCCCCCCCGCCCATAAATTGCGACCACATGGAAACCGTCCCCGCCTTCAGATTCCTGGGCATCCACATCTCCTCTGACCTCTCCTGGACTGTCAACACCAAGGCCCTGGTGAAGAAAGACCAGCAGCAGCTACACTTCCTCTGTTTCCTGAGGAAGAACAACCTGGACCAGAAGCTGCTGCTGGCCATCTATTACTGCTCAGTGGAGAGCGTGCTCACCTACTGTCTGAGTGTGTGGTACGCCAGCTCCACGGCTGAGAACAGGAAGGCTGTGCAAAGGGTCATCAACACCGCCCAAAAAATTGTTGGCAGCCCTCTGTCCTCCCTGGAAGACATCTCCAGATCAAGAGGAGACCCCTCACATCCAGCCCACCACCTGTTTGACCTGCTTCCCTCTGGATGACGGTTCAGATCGATCAGGTCCCACACCTCCAGACTGACAAACAGTTTCTTCCCCTGGGCCATCCGAACTGCAAACAGTCACAGGCCCCACCCCCTCCCTCTGAACACTCACATGCACAGAACTGAGGACCTTTTAATTATCACTATAACTCACCTGTCGTTGCACTCCTCACTTTCACGCATATTGAACCATCCATGAAATCACTACTGTACATTTTCCATAATCCTTGGGCCATTTTACTCTATTATGTGTTCTGCACTTCACACTCCAATGTACATAGTTCCACCCGCAAAGCCACTACCGTACCTGTGTATATACCAATGGGCTACTTGTTATTTTTACTTATACCTTTACCTCAGTCATATGGAAAATTGTGTGTTCTGTAACTGTTTTATTTCAAATTCTTCTCACTTGCTTTATTATGCAGTAGCCTGGTGGAGTACCCACAATTTTGTTGTGCTGTACAACTGCACAATGACAATAAAACCTATTCTATTCTATTCTAACACAACAATGACCCAAAACATACCAGTAAATCCACCAAGGACTGGCTAAAAAGTAAGAAATTGAGAGTACTGGAATGGCTGAGTTAAAGCCCAGATCTTAATCCCATTAAGATGCTGTGGGTGACGTGAAACGGGCTGTACATGCAAGAAATGTCAGGTGTGGGTTGAGCCATGTCCTCACCTTATGTAATAGTTTATATTTCTTGTTTCTTGGACATGGTCTCCAACCCACATCCTCGCCTTTAGTTCATTTTCTGGGATTTTCTCTATTTGTCATTATTTACTCGAGTCATGACTATGTTTTATTAATTCTGCCTTAGTTTCCCATTGTTCTGTTCATCATTTTCTCAGTTATGTTTGTGCTCTTTGTTTTGGTCTTGGGCTTAGTTAATGTGTGTTGTTGTTTTCGCCTTAGTCTAGCTTGGTTCTTGTTCTGTTGATTTCCTGATTATCCACGGCTGTTTGTGTATAAGTTGATTAAGTTCTGCTCTATTTAAGGGACACAGCTCCTCACATGGGTGTTGTCATAATTTGGCATGATTCACGCTCCTGTCTGCCTTGTCTGAATCGTTCCTGTGACTTTTGTTTCACTGTGTCAAGTCGTTATTGTTTATTTCCAGCCCCTGAGCTGTGTTTAATTTCTGTTCTTATTAATAAAACGTCAAACGCTCGCTACGCGACTGAGTTATCTGCCCCGAATGGCAAACCCATGACAAGAAACCCCTCAAACATCTCACAGATGAAAGAATTCTGCGTTGAGGAGTGGGGCAAGCTTTCCTCAGACTGATGTCAGAGACTGGTAGATGGCTACAAGAAGCATCTCACTGAAGATATTTCAGCCAAAGGGAATAACACTAGCTATTAGGCGGTAGGGGGTCCTAACTTTTTCTCAGTTAGAATATGTATTTTTGTTGATATCTTTTGTTTAATGAGTAAAACAAGATTAACTTTTGTTATTTACCTGCAATTAAATCACCTTCTTTTCCAGAGATAAATCAAAACAAGATTAAACATCAATATGTGAACATTTCTTAATAAAGAACTGAATATTTAATGGGGTGTCCTAATTTTTTTTATGACTGTAGCTATTTAAAAAATGCAGAGTTTCCTCTGGTAACATTTCTGCCACCACCCTTGAAGTTATGCTGCCATGCTAAGAGGAAATGTAAATTTAAGAAAAAAAAAATAAATTAAGGAATGACGCTTCAAGCGCGCACATGAACAACGCGCGTGACAGTCATCTGCCCTTCAGAATTCGGAAGTGCACCGCCTGTATGACCATTCTAGTCAGCAGGCAGAGCATCTCTCTAGTGTCGCTGTCCAAGAGAAGCATGAGCTTATTAAAGTAATTTAAACATGGAAAAAAGCAGAAGCGGTACGTAAGCAGTGGAGGCATTTATGGTGGTTCTAACCTGCTGGTAACGGGAACAATAATGAAGAGTCACTTAGCAAACAGGTGTGGTGAGAATTCATATGCAGGGAAAAGCAAAAGTGACTGATGAATTGCTGAGGATTTACTTCACCAGCCATGACAATATTAACTAATTTATGTTCATTATTATTTACCTGGCAAGTTAAGATGATCAAATTTCACAAAGTCAATGACTTTAATCCATCAGCAGCCTTCAGACAAACGGAACGTGCCGACATTTGGATTTCAAAATAAGGGAGGTTTTTCCTGCTGTCTGGGTGGTGAGGATTTACCTTTTGTTCTTATTAAAGACAAAAATAGAAAGGAGATGTCTTTACCTTCTTAACATGTTTCCACTGTGCACTGCAGCCTTCGTCAGAAGAGTCAGCTGATTGCTGCCAGGTGTTATTTTATCAGCTGACTTTCGTAGGCGGGGCCAGCCCAACAGACCTGTCAGATCCACCGAGCTGGCCCCGCTTTCCGCCGTCAGATGGTCTCTGGAGAATGTGGTCCCAGATGTGGGAAAGCATAAAGGCCCCCTCATCTCGGTTCATGGTATCTTTTCCCCGCTTCCTGATTTCTATGGCCTCTTTGAAGAGTCAAGGTCCTTGAAGGGTCAAGATCTTCCAGTTTCTCCAATGTGGAGAAACTGGAAGATCAGTCACCACAAGGAAAAAAGAACACCAGAAGGAATGTGAAAAGGAAACACAAGGACGACTCATAAGATCACAAAAAGAAAAGGCAGAACAAGAAACATTAAAATCAGCAATATCAGATCACTGCAAAAGAAATAATCACATCATGGACTGGGACAACGCAAAAATTATTGGATCAGAGAGCAACAGACACAAACGCTGGATCAAGGAGGCCATAGAAATCAGGAAGCGGGGAAAAGATACCATGAACCGAGATGAGGGGGCCTTTATGCTTTCCCACACCTGGGACCACATTCTCCAGAGACCATCTGATGGCAGAAAGTGGGGCCAGCTCGGTGGATCTGACAGGTCTGCTGGGCTGGCCCCGCCTACAAAAGTCAGCTGATAAAATGACACCTGGCAGCAATCAGCTGACTCTTCTGACGAAGGCTACAGTGCACAGTCGAAACATGTTAAGAATGTAACGACATCTCCTTTCTATTTTTGTCTTTAATAAGAACAAAAGGTAAATAATTAAAAGAAGACAAAATGAACCTACTTGAGCGATTGGGTGGTGAGGAGATTTCTAGAAAACTATAAATATATAGAAATATTATAAACAGAAATTATGGAATATTTGTTAATTTAAGTTAATTTATTTCATTAAATACAATTTTATTATTTTTTTTCTTTGAAATCAGAGTTAAATTATTGCTCTGTTCTGGCTCTGCAGAATTATGGTCAAAAATGTAAATTGTTATAAGGAAAAAAAGTCAAAATTTTACCACAATCTGTTTCAAATTCATATTAAAAACTGGTAATTTTATAAAAAAAAAATAGACAAAAATTAGCTATAAAATAATCCACAAGTTTATAATAAAGTCTCAATTATACAAGAAAAGTCATAATTTTCCATCCATCCATCCATCCATCCATCTTCTACTGCTTTTCCGGAGGTCCGGGTCGCAGAGGCAGCAGTTCAAGTAGAGAAGTCCAGACTTCCCTCTCCCCCGCCACCTGCTCCAGCTCTTCAGAGAGGATACCAAGGCGTTCCCAGACCAGCTGGGAGACATAGTCTCTCCACTGAGTCCTGGGTCTGCCCCGGGGTCTCCTCCCAATGGGACGTGCCCGAAACACCTCAAGAGGGAGGCATCCAATAATTTTACAAGAGAAAATTACAAATGAGGAAAATGGTTGCAAATTTGGTTAGATTTACAGAGAAATGTAGAAAACTATAAGAAAATTGTAAATTTTGGAGAAAAACCTCAAACCTTCAAGATTAAAGTCATTACTCAAGTTTTTAAGTGGGTGCTTTTTGTACCCTTAACTAGAAACTTTTGGTTGTCTACTTTTAATTATTAATTTCATAACACTGCTTTTACATAAGAAGAATTTCTGGCAACTCTGATCATATAATTTAAGTATGCATGAGTAAATTACTATTACGAATGGTTTTTTTTCCCTTCTCTTTCCTACTCTTTCTCAATGGAAAAAAAAAAAAAGAAACACTAGAATAAAAATACAAAAAAATACACATACAGTGGTGTCAAAAAGTGTTTGCCCCTTCCTGATTTCTCATTTTTTTGGATGTTTGTCACACTTAAATGTTTCAGACCATCAAACAAATTTAAATAGTAGACAAAGATAACACAAGTAAACACAAAATGCAGTTTTTAAATGAAGGTATTTATTAATAAGGGGGTTAAAAAAATCCAAATCTACATGGCCCTGTGTGAAAATGTGATTGCCCCCTAAAACTAATAACTGGTTTAGGGGGCAATCAAGCATTTGCGATAACTGGCAATGAGTCTTTTACAGTGCTGTGGAGGAATTTTGGCCCACTCATCTTTGTCCCTGTCCCCAAGAAGCCACGGATCACTGGACTTAACGACTACAGACCTGTAGCGCTCACCTCTGTAGTCATGAAGTCCTTTGAGCACCTGGTCCTGCCCCACCTCAAAACCATCACCACTCCCCTCCTGGACCCGCTGCAGTTTGCCTACCGAGCCAACAGGTCTGTGGACGACGCAGTTAACCTGGCCCTCCACTCCATCCTGCAGCACCTGGACTCCCCGGGAACCTACGCCAGGATCCTGTTTGTGGACTTCAGCTCTGCATTCAATACCATCCACCCCGCTCTGCTCCAGGACAAGCTGTCCCTGCTCAACGTGCCTGTCTCCCTCTGCAGGTGGATCACCGACTTCCTGACGGACCGGAGGAAGCATGTGTGGCTGGGAAAGACTGTCTCAGACTCTGTTAGCATCAGCACAGGATCACCCCAGGGCCGTGTACTTCCCCCCCGCTCTTCTCCCTGTACACCAACTCCTGCACCTCCAGCCACCAGTCTGTCAAGTTGATCAAGTTTGCAGACGACACCACCCTCATCGGGCTCATCTCCAACGGCAACGAGTCCGTCTACAGGAGATAGGTGGCCCAGCTGGCGTCCTGGTGCAGCCACAACAACCTGCAGCTGAACGCTCTGAAGACAGTGGAGATGATCGTGGACTTCAGAAAAGTCACAGCCCCTCTGCCCCCCCTTACCCTCACAGACTCTCCCATCACCACTGCGGATTCCTTCCGCTTCCTGGGCACCACCATCACCTGGGACCTCAAGTGGGAGCCGACCATCAGCTCCCTCATCAAAAAGGCCCAGCAGAGGATGTTCTTCCTGCGGCAGCTGAGGAAGCTCAAGCTACCCACCAAGATGTTGGTGCAGTTCTACACGGCCATCATCGAGTCCATCCTCACCACCTCCATCACCATATGGCACGCAGGAGCCACCGCCAGGGACAGACTAAGACTGCAGCGCGTTGTGCGCGCTGCTGAGAAGGTGATCGGCTGCGAGCTTCCATCCCTCCAGGACCTGTACATCTCCAGGACCCGGAGGCGTGCAGGTCGGATCATAGCCGACCCTTCACACCCTGGACACGCACTGTTTGCCCCCCTCCCCTCAGGTAGAAGACTTTGGTCCATTCAAACTAAAACCTCCCGCTACATGAACAGCTTCTTCCCCTCTGCCATCAGACTGCTGAACACTAAGTGACTTATTAGACTCTCGTGCACTACGTACAGCAGCTCAACCGGACTCATGATAATTATCACTGTTTTCATTTGCACTACCGACTGCACTATGTGGAACTCCACAATATCTGCTGCTTGTTAATATATTTTAAATTGCATAGATTAGTATTACTCATTCATATTCTACATTTTATTGCATGCATAGTTTTTTATTTTTATCTTTAGTGCTACTCCATGTTTAACCACTTGCACTCCGTTGTTCCGCGGGTGGGCAAGTCTCTGCGTCCTAGGGCGCACGAGAGCGCACTCGTGCGCGCTTGGACGCATGACGCATGATGGTGGTGATGTAGGTGGTGTGGCCTCCAAGCACCACTGAAAAAAAAAACTGCAGTCACAGCCGCGAACAGATTAGTTCATCTGATTGACCTCTCATTCGGCTAATAAGAGCCTTGAATTGGGTCTCTGAAACCTTGAAGAGCCAATGAATGAAAACCTAGGAAGAAGGACCCGCCTACTTTGAATGCACAAGCCAATTGAAGCACAGAAATTCGGGCTGGTGAAGACAGATTTACTGCTGCAGCAGATGAAAACAAAGGAAGCTGGACGAACCTGCTACAGACCCAGGCTCACCCAGCAGCATGGAGAACACCCACAAGTGGGACCTGCACTCATTCCAGCAGAATAGACGTTTAGGATTCTCTTCCGTCATCATAGACCGACGGAGGCCGATGACAAAAGTCGTAAATCATTCGCCAAAACGGCAATAATGGAATTATGTTTTGATCGGGATCCACGAGCGGAGCAGCGTCGCGTTCGTCTGACAATGGGGAAGAGATGTTTGCCACGACTCTGCTGCTTTGAAGAGGTAAAGTGTTATAAGCTAAATTATTATTTATCCCTGAAAACTGTAATCCAAAAATGACTTTTGACCGATCGGTAAATTACAACTGTACTGCGCACGAAGTACGAAGTGCGTGCGCCGCGATAAACAGTTCATTTGCCGTGTTCGGACCATGAATGCCCCCCCCCCCCGCTGCAGAAGAGGAGCGGGGGGGGGCGTTCACGGTCCGAACGCCCCCCCGGTCCGCGGGGGAAATATATGAGTCTATTCCATCATGTAGCGATGGCCCTCTTCTGTAGCGAGGGGAGGGGGGGGCGTTCACGGTCCGTTCACGGTTCCCCCCCCACACACACACACACAGTAGCGAGGGGGGGGGAGCCGCTGTGAAAACATGCAAGGAGTGTAATCCGTCATGTAGCGAGGGCTGAACTCGGTCCTTGGTAGCGGGGGGGGGGGGCGACCCCCCGCCCACACATACACACACACACACACACACAGACACAGCCCTGAGTGTGACCTTTCATTAGAGCCTAAAATGAAGATTCTACATTGAATTATTCAAAAGTTACAGATGTTTTTCCAAACTGCCATTTGGCACAATTTGGCACAGTTCCAAAACGCCTGGGAACAGCCTGAGAACAAAGCTGTGTAAAATATTCATTTTTTGTGGTATTGTTACCAAATTTGGATCTCAGCTGGATAACACTAGGTTCTACATTTCTGTTGCATTTTCCAGCCGGATCGGACAGCTGTGTGTTATTTACAAGCATTTGTATCCAAAAAAACACTGTGTCCAATTTTTTTTTCTTCAAGTTCAGTATGTTTAGATGACTGTAACTCAGTGGCCGGAGCACGTAGAGAGATTATGTTTTTTTTGCCAAAAAATTCAAAGTGTTTTCTTTTAAATGAGACCAACCCCATGAAGATGCTGCAAAGGGTTGAAGAACAGCTTTCGATTCACTTTGGGCACGTTATTTTTTGGCATTTTTAGGAAAATTGCCCGGAGTGCAAGAGGTTAATGTTGCAGCATTGCACCGAGACAAATTCCTAGTTTGTGTACTACATGAACAATGGCAATAAATCTGATTCTGATTCTGATTCTGCAGAATTGTTGTAATTCAGACACAGTGGAGGATTTTCGAGCATGAACCACCTTTTTAAGGTCATGCCACAGTATCTCAGTTGGATTCAGGTCAGGACTTTGACTAGGCCACTCCAAAGTCTTCATTTTGTTTTTCTTAAGCCATTCAGAGGTACACTTGCTGGTGTTTTGGATCATTGTCCTGCTACAGAACCCAAGTGCGCTTCAGCTTGAGGTCACGAACAGATGGCCGGACATTCTCCTTCAAGATTTCTTGATAGACAGTAGAATTCATGGTTCCATTTACCACAGCAAGTCTTCCAGGTCCTGAAGCAGCAAAACACCTCCAGACCATCACACTACCACCACCATATTTTAATATTGGTATGATGTTCCTTTTCTGAAATGATGTGTTACTTTTACACCAGATGTAATGGGACACACACCTTCCAAAAAGTTCAACTTTTGTCTTGTCAGTCCACAGAGTATTTTCCCAAAAGTCTTGGGGATCATCAAGATGTTTTCTGGCAAAACTGAAACAAGCCTTTATGTTCTTTTTCCTCAGCAGTGGTTCTTGCTTTGGAACTCTGCCATGCAGGCCATTTTTGTCCAGTCTCTTTCTTATGGCGGAGTCATGGACACTAACCTTAACGGAGGCAAGTGAGGCCTGCAGTTCTTTGGATGTTGTTGTGGGGTCTTTTGTGACTTCTTGGATGAGTCGTTGCTGCACTCTTGGGGTAACTTTGGTTGGCTGGTCACTCCTGGGAAGGTTCGCCACTGTTCCATGTAGTAGTAGTAGATTAGTTTGCCATTTGTGGATAATGGGTCTCACTGTGGTTCACTGGAGTCCCAAAGCTTTAGAAATGGCTTTATAACCTTTTCCAGACTGATAGATCTCATTTACTTTGTTTCTCATTTGTTCCTGAATTTCTCTGGAAGTGGCTAGAGAAATTGAACTCAGCTTTCCAAAGATGTGATAAACCCCAGTTAATTTATGTTTTAACAGTAGCTAAAGAAAATATGTTGCCACTGAGCCAAGGTCTTTAAGCCAGAGGAAACACTGAAATGCACTAGCAAAGATAAAGTAACAGCATGATTACATGGCCATAACAACCTAACTATACCAAAATGAGCTAAAATAACACCTGGAAGTGAGATATATGATCAAGTGTGAATTAATGATAAAGCTGGGAATATGGATGTAAAGTGGGCTGAGTAGAACATCGAGTAGCATTAAAATCACAATCACCCCCACTCAGCTAACTAGGCTATCTTCACTGCTGGTGTGTGGCTTTTCACCCTCATAGGGACTCATCTAATTCCCACATCACTGAAGAAGAAGCCAACTTTACTGTCATTCAATCCATACAGACAATCATGTACAGTAGAACGAAATCACATTTTTCCTATCTACAATGTTAATCACATCTAGAATTAAAGGGGCCACTGCCATGCAAGGCACCACCACAAACAACTTTTCCTTACCCCATTCTATTATGCTGAGCACCAAGCTAGAAGGCGGGAACTACCATTTTATACAATCTTTCATATGACCCGGCTGGGGCTTGAACCCACAACCTTCCAGCTGTAGGGCGGATGCTCTACCACTAGGCCACCATTTCGGTTAACTGAAACGGGTAAAGATAAAAATGGAGGGCATCATTCCCATGAACTTTGACTGGGAGGTCACGGTTGGAGGCAAATATGACTGGCTAAATGAATGAAACTAGTGAGATCAAGGCAGACCTTAACAAGGTGACAGGGTTGTGTTTGTCAACGTTTTTGCACTGACAGCCACTCTAGATACTGAGATCTGTGCACAAAAACACAGAAAAAATTAAACATTTCATTTTACACTTTAAATTTTGTTCTACACATAATACATAACTAATGTAAAAAATAACTGTTACAACAATTCAGACATATAAATGACACATCTGTCCTTCCCCAGTTGTTGATAAATATGATATGTCCATTGTTTCCTGCATAGAACATAAGACAATTCTAGCCTAATTTGTTTATTGCTGTTAATAACTCCAGCCAGATAATGCTGTTTTCTGAAGTGAGGTGCATCACTTTTTCAGCTGCAGTGGATTTCAAAAGGCAACAGGTTGATTCATGATTGGATAAACCAGCATTGCTAATGTTCTTCATCATCAGTGTGTATGTGGCAGTGAATTAAATGTCATTGATGGTTGAAGTTTTGTAATAGCAGGTGGTTGTGGCTTTTCGCAGCCTTGTAATTCCTCCTGCATCCATGAATGTAAATACTAATAAAAAGGTATGTGGTGTTTTCTCTGAACTTGTCATCACCTCAGCATCGTTTCAGACAGGAAAGGATTTACACAACAAAGGTGGGAAAAATTCTTGTTTTCTGGCAGCCTGGAGACCCCAACAAGAAATTCAATAAGAAGAGAGTACTGACCTTTGCAGCAGTAAGCTCCACAAGTTAAATACACTGTTGCAGGATGTGACAGAAATACAGCATTAGAGAAGCACTGTCAGGCATTCCAAGTTTAGAGCCTGCAATGTCACGAGGCTGAGAGCGGTCACCTGCCCGCTCACGTGATCCACACCTGATATCATTTGTTATGATTGATCTCTTGCCTTATTTAAGACCAGCTTTTTCAACCACTCCTGGTCAGAGCCTCATCAGAGAATCTACCCTTTCCCATCAGAACCCATTCCCGGTTCTGATGTGCATTCCTGTATTCATCTCGCCGACTACCTGTCGTAAGTTTATTTTTTGTGCACTGTATAGACTTTGTGTTTTCCTTATTAAATACCACAACTAGCAGTTCAGTGTTTGGGATTTCCTCTCTGCCCCGCAGAGGCGATTCATGACATGCAGTGTCCCAACCTACGTAAGCCCAAATGTGTGTTCCATCTGTGACTGTATGACTCCTATGTTTTTCATCACACTCACTCATATGTATAGAACACCTTTTTTTAAATTTTCTTCACTCCTTTGTTGTGATGTGGAGCATGACACCTGCCACCTTTATCTGCCGGCTGGGAAGTGGAACAAACACCTGTGATGAGAGGCTTTGGCTGCCACCTCTCCTCACGCACACAAAAAGAAAAGAAGCCAAACTGACTTTGAACCGAAAGAAAGCATCTGTGTTCCCTGGCCAAGGCCTGGTAGACACATAACATCCTGCAGAAAGAGAGGAAGGATGTGGTAGATATCGGTGGCCGGCCCACAAATGCAAAACATTGTTTTTAGGACTTAAATATCTTTTCTAACTTTTCTAAAATTATAACATATCTAACACATGAACACCTTTTTTGCCACTCTCAGAAGAAATGTGTGAGAATGATATATCCTCCCACCTCTCGCCGACAGCTACAAAAATCCACCTCTGCCAAGAATCTCAAGCAGCGCTTTCAGCTCTGTAGTGCTGGAGTTAAATGTTAATTTTAGCCTGCTTACCTGCTCAGGGTGGCAGGCTTAATCCTATGTTTATAATGCTGGGAAATAGGTACAGCAATTTATTAAAACATGCTAACACACAGTTGCAAGAAAAACTACGTTTACCCTCCGGGATTACCTGTTTTTCTGCCTTAATTGGTCATAAGATGTGATCTGATCCAAGTCTCAAGTATAGACAAAGGGATGAGGGATGATTCACATCAGCAGATGCTTCCCGAGAATAGCAAACTCAAAATGTTCTGTCAGGAAGAAAGGTCCAATATTCTTCCTGAACATCGTGCAGGTCTGATCAGCGTCTACTGGAAGCATTTGTTGGAAGTTAATGCCGCCAAAGGAGGTTCAACCAGTTATTAAATCCAAGGGTTCACTTAGTTTTTTTTTGTTTTTTTTCACCAGCACTGTAAATATTTAATGTATGTGCCCAATAAAGACATGAAATATTACACAAAACCCAATTCCAGTGAAGTTGGGTAAAGTGGAAATAAAAAAAGAATACATGATATGCAAATCCTTTTCAAAATATATTCAACTGAATACAGTACAAATACAACATATTTAAGATAAGATAAGCCTTTATTAGTCTCACAATGGGGAAATTCCAGAAGATAATCCTTTATTAGTCAATGTTAATGTTTAAACTGATAAACTTTATTGTTTTTTTAAAATATTCACTCATTTTGAATTTGATGCATGTAACACATTCCAAAATAGCTGGGACAGGGACATGTTTACCACTGTGTTACATCATCATCATCATAGCAGTCTGTTGTGGGTGACAATGACTGTTTCATTTAGGTCTGATCAGATTCCTCCACACAGCTCTGTCCTTAGCCTTCTGCTGCCAGGAACCCCTGTCTATATCCAACTTCTTCAAGTTTCTTTTTACAGTGTCTTTAAATCTGAGCCTTGGTCTACCCTGATTGCGTTTGCCCTCGCATAACTGTGAGCAGAGTAACTGCCGAGGGAGACGCTGGTGGTCCATCCTCT
Source organism: Pholidichthys leucotaenia (assembly GCA_020510985.1). NCBI lineage: Eukaryota > Metazoa > Chordata > Actinopteri > Cichliformes > Pholidichthyidae > Pholidichthys > Pholidichthys leucotaenia. The sequence goes on along the minus strand of CM035846.1, from coordinate 59,316,174 downwards.
CAACATGTCCGAGCCATCTCAGGTTCATCTGTATTAGCATGTCCTCCATTGATGGTAGACCAGCTCGTTTCAACCCTTCTATGTTGGTTATCTTGTCTTTGCATGAGATTTTCATTATGGCTTGAAGGTGTCTCATCATGTACGCGTGGAGTTTCTGCACCTGCACTCTGTAGACAGTCCAAGTTTCAGCACCGTACAATAGAGTAGGCAGTACTGTCGCTCTATACACTTTGCATTTCACACGGATAGACACATGTCGATTGTTCCACAGTCTTTCCCTCAAGTTTCCAAACAGTGTTTGCTCTTCCCATTCTGAGAGATAGTTCATCCTCCAGCCTAGCATTCTCTGAAACAGTACTCCCTAGATACTTGAAAGTCTTGCACTTGACTAGTGGCTCTGTACCAATGCTGATCTCTTCTGGTAGTGATGTTGATAATTGGAACTTTGGTGGTTGATAAAGGCACTCTGTCTTCTTGATGTTGATTTGGAGGCTGAACTGGCTAGCTGCTCTTGCAAATTTCTCCACTAAAGATTGCATATCTTCCACACTGTGTGCAACTAGAGTGCTGTCGTCAGCTAAGAGCATTTCTCTTACTAGCTTTATCGATGTGTTACTCTTGGCTTTAAACTGTGCCACATTGAACAAGTCTGCTTCTTTCCTTGTTTGAATGTATACTCCTTCTGAAGTGTCTTTGAAGGCCACCTCAAGCATGGCTGCCAGATATAGAGAGAAGAATGTAGGCACCAGCACATACCCTTGTTTCACCCCGTTGCTTACTGAAAAGTCTTTAGATACTGAACCACTCATTGTCACGTTTGCTTGCATACCTGTATGAAGTGCCTCGATCAGGCTGACAAACTTCTCTGTACAGCCATATTTCTTCAGTACCTGCCAAAGTCCTTGTCGCAAAACAGTATCGAAGGCTTTACTGAAGTCTATGAAGACTACATAAAGCGGAATGTTCTGTTTGATACACTTTTCTTGAACCTGTTTCAAGCAGAAAATCATGTCCATTGTGCTTCATCCGCTTCTAAAGCCGCACTGGGTTTCCGGTAGTACATTCTGTGAGATGTGTTCATTGAGTCTGTTCAGTAGTCCACGTGAGAGAATCTTACCAACAGTGGCTAGCAGTGATATACCTTGGTAATTTCCACAATCTTTCCTGTCACCTTTCTTGAACAAAGGCACAATACTTGCATCCTTCCAGTCTTGAGGTACTTTCTGGGCATCCCATATCTCTTGGATGAGCTTGTGCAGGCAGTTGGTCAGCTGAACACCACCAAATTTCCACACTTCTGCTGGAATTCCATCCCTTCCTGGAGCTTTACCATCCTGTGTTGTCCTGATAGCTGCCATTAGTTCATCAAAATTTGGTGGTTCACCCAGACTTGATACAGCTGGTCGCTGCACTAGAGCTTCTTTAGCCTCTTCAGTGAGATCGCCAGGGTTGTTCAGTAGTTGGGCCAAGTGGTCTGCAAATCTGTCCAGGATCTTTCTTTCGCCTGCAAAACCGTTTCACCATCCATAGCCTTTAGTTGGATCAGTCCTCTTGGTTTAGGGCCGTAGATTTCTCTCAAACCTGTGAAGAATGTTTTCATGTCCTTCCTGTCTGCTGCAGTTTGAAGTTCCTCCACTTTTTCATCCCACCAGTTGGACTTCATCTCTCTGGTGTACTTCTGTAGCTCACTCTGAGCCTTTGAGTATTTCTTCTTCTTTGACCTTGTGTTACACTGTAGGTTTTCCTGCCTAGCTGTATTCCTCGCTTCTCGTAGTTTCTTCAGGTGTTCATCATGCTCATCAAACCAATCTTGATGTTTCCTCTCAGAGTGGCCTAATACATCACTCACAGTCTGATACACCGCCTCCTTCAGTGTTGCCCATTTCTCTTCTATGTCATTCTCTGAGTTGTTGCTGTCCCAGTCTTTCAAGTTTTCATCCATTTCCTGTGTAAGTTCTTCCTGCTTCTTTGGCCTTTCAGTGCACTAGTGTTTAGCTTCCGTGGTGGCTTCGCACCCGTCCTGCAGTGCTGTTTTCGACTGCAAATCCTTAATCTAGATCTCAGCATAACATGATCAGTACCACAGTCTGCGCCTCTCATTGCTCTGGTGTCCAATACACCCCTTATGTCTCTCTGCCTGACTATGATGTAGTCTAACGAGTGCCAGTGCTTGGATCTTGGGTGCATCCATGTCTTCTTGTGTGTGTCCTTGTGCTTAAATAGAGTGTTGGTTATCACAAGGTTGTACTCTGAACATAGTGCAAATAGAAGTTCTCTATTAGCATTGCACTTGCCTACTCCATGACTGCCTAGCACTCCTTTCCATTTCTCAGTATCCGAACCAACACTGGCATTAAAATCTCCAACGAGTATCAGCCTGTCATCAGTCGGTACACGCCTGATAGTCTCAGGTAAATCACTGTAGAACTCTTCCTTCACCTCCTCTGTGTTGGTCATTGTTGGGGCATATACACTGATGAGTGTGGCATACATCTTCCGCTGTAGTGGGAGTCTCATAGTCATTATCCTGTCGTTGATTGGCACCGGTTCCTCATCAAGCATTGCTGCTATCTCCTTTCTAACTGCAAAGCCCACTCCTGCTTCTCTCCTTTCTTGAGTTGATCTCCCACTCCAAAAGAAGATGTACCCATGGTCTTCCAAGCTGTCATATCCAGGCAATCTTGTGCAGCAATCTAAGTGCAGCTATGTCTACATTGTACCGGTTCATTTCCAGGGCCACAAGCACGATCTGTCTTTCTGGGCACTGTGATGTTGTTCTGTCCAACAGAGTGCGTACATTCCATTCTGCTACACACAAGGCTGCTGTTTTCCTCTTCTTTGTCTTCCTGCTCCTAGCTTACATTTCGCTGCCTGTCGGAGTGTGAACAGATCAGCGCGGACCTTGTAAGCCCGGGCGATGTCCGAGCCGGTATGAGTTGCTTTCTGATTGACCATTTCATGAAACTGCTTGCAAAATATTTGAGTACCGCTAGCTTTTGCTGGACTAGCAACACATTCTTGGCAGATAAAGGTATTATCAGTGGCAAGGACAAGCCAAGACAAACTGACTCCAGTATCTGTTGCAGTGACTGACCAGATGATAGGTTTGTTTATCTCTGCTCTTTGTGTAGTGCATGTCACGATGCACCGACTGGCACAGTCCACCACAGACCTTGCGACAGATGTGTTTATCTGCCAGGATGTCCAGTCTCACCCCATGTAACTGGGAATGGTCCACCACAGACCTGTAGCAGATATTGTTTTTAGTTCTGCCATGATGCCCTGTTTCACCCTCCACGCCTTCGGAAGGGCGGGGATGCCGGTTGAGTTGCCAACGGCCCGACCCATGAGACAGGTAGTACCGGTTTTCATGGTTATCTGGTAGCAAGCAAGCCAATGCCTCACCTTTCCTTTTAACAACACTCAACAAGGGTTTAGGAAGTGAGGACACCAATTGTTGAAGCTTTGGAATTTGAATTCTTTCCCATTTAGAGACCGACCTTCAGAGATCATTGGACGGCTCCTACACCCGGATGCTATGCACCGTCCTCAATATAAAATGGCAAGACCACGTCTCCAGTGAAGATCTCTATGGGCACCTTCCCAGAATATCAGACAAGGTGGCCTGGCGAAGACTTGGCCTCATGGGGCACCGTTACCATCACCAAGAGCTCCCAGCAGGCCACCTGTACTCTGGGAATCGACACATAGCTTTCGCCACCCAGGACAGCCATTAACATCATTCGTGGACACTCTGAAGGGAGACACTGGGGCGGCCAACACTGGCAAGCTTGCTGCCTGTATGCTAGACCATGAAAACTGAACTGCTAGGCGTGCATCTCAGCTGAGGCTGCTCTGACTGACTGACTTTCTTGATGTGAGACTTCAGTTGTTCAACAGTCCAGGGTCTCTGTTGGCATATTTTGTGCTTCAAAATACACCACACATTTTCAATGGGAGACAGGTCTGGACTGCAGGCAGGCCAGTCTAGTACCTGCACTCTTAGTAAGAAGCCACGCTGTTGTAACATACAGAATAAACCTTGGCATTGTCTTGCTGAAATACACAGGGACGTCCCTGAAAAAGACATTGCTTGGGTGGCAGCATACAGTGGGGCAAAAAAGTATTTAGTCAGCCACTAATTGTGCAAGTTCTCCCACTTAAAAGATGAGAGAGGTCTCCAATTTTCATCATAGTGTAGGAAAACGTTAATTTTGGACAACCTCTAGTAAACCCTCAGAAAACAGTGTGTATTAGATGCTAATGGCAAATATAAATATTCTTAATAAATGTACCTAAGAGTCTATAATTTAATGATTAATAGTAAATGGGAGCATTTATAGGGAATGTGACTAAAGGAATGAATATGCACTGTTAGATATAAACTGTCAGTGAAAGCAATAGCGTTTCTACGCCAGAGGTGGCGCTCAGTAATGACAAGATGCTGTATAGTGTTAGAACACCATAGATGAAGAGTAGTATGTGTTCTAGTGAGTGTTCCAGAGAATGTTCGAGAGTGTTATGAGACAAGATGGTGTCTAACTATGTGCTGTGTAATTGTGGGCCGTGCCGTGTGTGCTGAGAAGTCAATTAACGGTCGCTGCAAAGTCTAAACAGCTTGGCTCAATCATCCTTCCTCCCCTTTGCCCCTCCTGGGTGTAACAAAACTTGGTAGCAGAGGATGGTTCAGTCGTGTCTGAGACGGTGAGTCAGTGCAAATAAAAAAAAAAAGAGAGGCCGTAACAATGGAGCTGGAGCAGCTACAAACTAAGCTAACCGAGGCCTTGGTGCCGTTGCGGGCCGAACAGCTAAATGAGGTCTGTTTATTTGCAAAGATAAGCCCAGCCGAACCGTCTACGAAGTACACGCTGATACGACTGTTAATCGAGGAGGTTGAAAAAGCCATTGAACGCGAAGAGGAGGATATAGTCCGCGAGTTTCTGCTAAAGCTAATAGCATGTGCTAACGAAGCTAAGCTAAGTGAACCGTTGACGCAGGCAGCGACAGCGGCCGGCACGAGCCGCGAGGCGGAGGCACTCGCCAGTTTACAGAGCCAGTATGCCGCTCTGCATGAAAGTATCATTAATTCAGCTAAAAGGGTTGAAGAGGAAATAATAAGAGTGACGGATGATGAGGCCGCGCCGCTACCGGGCCGCCATTTTGTGACACAGCCCGAGGCTGCGCCACCACAGAGCCGCCATTTTGTGATACAGCCCGCGGTCCCCACAGCGCCCCTACCGCCAGAAGTGATCATTAAATGGGAGTTTAAGATAAATGGGCAGATAGGGGAGAGGGGCCAAAAAGACAAGTTGTCTTATTCAAATCTCACTCACCAGATCGATATGGGCTTAAAGAAAAAGCACAGTGAGGCTGAGATAATTGAGGCTGTTGTCAAAGCAGTGAGTCCTGGATTGAGTTTGCGCGCTATGCTGGAGATTAAGTCAGATCTCACACTGCCACAGCTGCGCATAATCCTGCGAGGACATTATAAAGAAGATAGTTCCACTGACTTGTATCATCGTCTGATAAATCTCACACAAGACAGTAATGAGTCACCTCAGAACTTCCTGTTTCGTGCCATTGAGCTAAAGGAAAGACTTTTAGCAGCATCCAGAGAGCCTGGCACTGAAGAGCAGTTTAGTTCTGATCTTATTCAGAGGAAGTTTCTGAGGGCGGTGGAAACAGGACTGATCAGTGTTGATGTAAAATATCAACTGAAGCGTTATTTGGAGGATCCTGCCGTCACCGACGAGCTACTGATTTCAAAGACGAATGCAGCAGCCAGTCTTGAATGGGAACGGCATCAGAAATTTAAAAGGCGCATAAAAGAACTAAAGGTTCGAGAATGCTGAGTGGAAAACCAGACGGGTCAGTATGCAACCGAGAGAGAAGTAGATGGCCAAGAGCACCCCCTACCATCGACAAAAGGTAAAATCCTTAAATCCCAAAGCACAGTGACCCGTACGGAATCTGAGCTCCTGGACATAGTCACGCAGCTGAAGAGTGACATGGAGGAGATCAAAAAGGCCATACGTGAGTCTCCCAGAGCACCTCGCACTCAAAGAGCCAGGAGGACACGTGGCTGCAAGAGATGTCAGTCTACCAGCAATGGCGATCAATGCAACCACTGCTTCAGGTGTGGAATCAGCGGCCACATGTCAAGGGAATGTCGAATAGGGAGGAGACTCGGAAGAGGAACAGGGCAAGCAGACACGGCGGCCAATACTGTCGCAACCACATCAGAACAAGCTAACACACAAGAACTGTATGAGCTCGTTACTGACAGTATTCAGAGATTAGAAGCAAGGCTGGTAGCTCAGGCCAAGGTACCTCCTGTAGAAACGGTCCATGTTAATCTACTGTCCCCTAATCGCCAATTACAGTTACTCAATTTGGTTGGAAAAAAATATGTCATCACCTGCTTCCTCGATGACAAGGAGACACAGGCATTGTGGGACACAGGGTCACAGGTTTGTTTAATGAATGACACCTGGAGACAGGAGCACCTGCCACACACCACCGCCAGAGACTTAGCCGAGTTGATGGGTCCAATTATCCTGAGTGGGAGGGCAGTGAACCAGACCCCGATTCCATTCTCAGGGTGGGTCGAAGTCACATTTAAGCTGCCGACAGTTAGTCGCCCACCAGTGGAACTCTTAGTTCCTGTGCTAGTGGTGAAGGAGGACAGAGTGGCAGAGCCGCCTATCATTGGGTTCAACGTGATTGACCATGTCCTGAAGATGGGCATTAAACCCCCTTGTGCCATCAGTGAAGCTGTTAGCGCAGCCTTCTCATTTGACTGTAAGAAAACAGAGGTGTTTTTGAAAGTGATGCAAAGTGAGGAGGATAGGCTGGGGGAAGGAATGGTAAAAGTTGGCAGTGAGTTGGTTACCATCCCTGCTGGCCAAACCAAAACAGTCAAAGGTTGTGTCAGAGCAGGCTCACTTCCAGACACACAAGATGTCTTGTTTGAGCCGAGTCAGTACACCCAGTTACCAGAGGGTTTGCAGATGCAAAGTGGGTTGGTGCAGTTATGGAAAGGGAAGCGATCTATGCTCAAAATACCTGTAACAAACAGTACGTCCCGTGATATCCAGCTGCCCGCTAAGACCATTTTGGGGGAAACGCAGAGAGTTAAAACTGCTTATCCGGCAGATATTAGACCCCCTGCTGTAAACCAAGCGACCGTCGACCCGATGACGAGTGAAACAGGAAGAAATAAAGAGACCAAGATGAACTGTGCTGTCAAAAAGACTATGGACATGTGGGACCCTCCAGTTCCCCTTGATCATTTCTCGCCCATACAGCAAGAGCAAGTAAAACAGCTACTACGGGAGGAACGGCAAGCGTTTTCCCGTGATGAGTATGATGTAGGGACAATTCCCTCTTTACAGTTGAAGATCCGACTCAAAGATCACGATCCTGTCAAAAAGACTTATGTTTCTGTTCCCAAACCACTTCATAAAGAAGTAAAGGAGTATATAGAAAACCTGCTTAACAGGGGCTGGATCACCAAATCCAAGTCATCGTATTCCAGTCCAATCGTCTGTGTGCGAAAGAAAGATGGAGGTCTGCGTTTGTGTTGTGACTTCAGAGAGCTGAACAAGAAGTCTATTCCTGACAGACACCCGATTCCCCGCATACAAGATATGCTAAACAGTCTAAATGGGACTGTGTGGTTTTCAGTCCTCGACCAAGGGAAGGCGTATCATCAGGGTTTCCTGGAAGAGTCGAGTAGGCCCCTCACTGCATTTATCACTCCCTGGGGTTTGTTCGAGTGGGTAAGAATTCCATTTGGTTTGTCCTCAGCACCAGCAGCATTCCAAAGATCTATGGAGGAGTGCTTGTGGGGGTTGAGAGATGATATTTGTCTGCCTTACCTCGATGATAACCTTGTTCATTCACAGACTTTTGAAGATCACTTGCGAGACCTGAGAAGCGTCCTGCACCGCTATCAAAGCCATGGGGTGAAGTTGACTCCCCGGAAATGTGTTATTCAAGCAGCAGGTACGTTTCCTTGGTAAAATGGTAACAGGACAGGGTTACACCATGGACCCTGCGGACATTGCTCCAGTGCAGACACTCAAACAGCAGCAAACTGCCACTGTTGGAGAGTTAAGGAAATTGCTAGGTTTTATTTCATATTACCGTAGCTATATTCCAAACTTCTCTCGTATAGCAAAGCCTCTTTACGACCTTCTGGCTAACGATCACACAGACAAAGCAAAGAAAAACTCAAAGAAACATGTCAAAAAGAACGATGGTGGCCACTTACCCTCATCCCATGTGATCAGGTGGCGCCCAGAGCATCAAGCAGTAGTTTGTCAGCTTGTTGACCTTCTTACCCAACCCCCAGTGTTAGGTTACCCGAACTTTGAAGAACCCTTCATTTTACACTGTGACGCTTCACAGGCGGGGCTTGGGGCGGTGTTATACCAGCGACAACAAGGCAAACTGGTTGTGATAGCATATGGCTCCAGGACACTGTCACATTCAGAGAAGAACTACCACCTTCATTCAGGGAAGCTGGAGTTTCTTGCCATGAAGTGGGCCCTCTGTGAGAGGTTTCGGGATTATCTGTACTATTCTCCACCATTCACTGTCTATACAGACAATAATCCCCTAACGTATGTGCTCACCACCGCAAAGTTAAATGCAACCACACAGAGGTGGGTAGCAGAACTAGCTGATTTCCAGTTTGTGATTAAGTATCGCCCTGGAAAAGCAAACAGAGATGCAGACGGACCTTCACGTATGCCCCTAGATATGGAGCAGTACATGAACAAATGCACCCAGAATGTTGATCCTGATGTGATGAATTGTGTGACACAGGCAGTCAAGGTAAAGTCACAAGAAAGTGAACCATGGCTCTGCCCAGTCACCATTTCTACTCTCATTAGTGAAGCAGATCAAGAAGCCAGCTCTATAGCTGAAATATCAAAGACTGATCTAAAAAGAACTCAAGAAGAAGACTCCGTGATTGGAGAGGTGTTGCACTATGTGTTGTCAAAACAATGGCCAAGAAGTGGAAAGCAGCAGAACAGTAAAACTGCAGCTTTAGTCAGGCAAAAACACAAGCTGTACTTGGAAGATGATGGACTGCTTTACAGGAGAACGGCAACACATGACCAGCTACTCCTACCCCAGAAGTTTCACAAGCTCGTGTTCAAAGAGCTCCATGAAAACATGGGCCATTTAGGGGTAGAGAGAGTGATGAACTTGATAAGAGAGCGTTTTTATTGGGCTCACATGCAAAGAGATGTGGAGCACTACATCACGAAAGTTTGCAGTTGTTTGAAGAACAAACGTCCCAATAAGATAATAAGGGCACCACTGACTAACATTGTCACCACATACCCATTCGAATTAGTGTCAGTGGATTTCCTGCATTTGGAGAAATGCAAAGGAGGATATGAGTATATCCTGGTTTTAATGGACCACTTCACTCGTTTTGCCCAGGCTTACCCATGTCGTAACAAAGCTGCCCACACCGCTGCTGAGATCTTTGGAGATTTTGCTCTCATGTTTGGTTTCCCCACACGACTCCATCATGATCAGGGAAGAGAGTTCCAAAATAAACTTTTTGCAAAACTCCAAGAGTACAGTGGTGTGCAGGGGTCCCGAACAACGCCCTACCATCCCCAAGGGAATGGGCAGGTGGAACGATTCAATCGTACACTGTTGGCAATGCTCAGAAATTTGCCCGAAGCAGCTAAGGAAGACTGGAAGTCATCGCTGGCAAAAGTGGTTCATGCCTATAATTGTACGCTTAGTGAAGCTACGGGGTACGCACCATATTTTCTGTTGTTTGGTCGTAGTCCAAAGTTGCCTATTGATCTGATGTTTGGCCTCACAACAAGAGAGCAGAGTGTTTCTCAGCAGGACTATGCTGAAAAGTGGAGAGCTACAATGATTGAAGCTTACAAACTCGCTTCTAAAACAGCAAACAAAGAAGGGATGAGAAGTAAAGCACTTTATGATAAAAAGGTCCACGGTGCTGAATTATTCCCTGGATCCAGAGTATTGGTTCGAAACTTGACCGAAAAAGGTGGGCCAGGAAAATTAAGATCATACTGGGAAGACAAGGTGTATGTCGTGACCCAAAAGCAGTACCCAGACAGTCCAGTATATGAAATCAGACCTGAAAATGGCAAGGGACGCACTCGGGTCATGCACAGAAACCTTTTGCTACCATGTGACTTTCTTCCCATGGAAACAGTGAAGCATGCCTCTAAGAAAATGAGAGAAAGAGACTCTAAAAGACAAAGGCATGTGGACAGACAAAGCAACACGGATGATGATGAAGATGAAGAGGGTTGGAATGCCATAATCGGATTACGAGCTGGGAAGGATCAAGAGCAGCGTCCACTGAGAGCCGATGCACCGGAGTTCTACCCGCACAGTGACACTACTCCGGAGGATGAGGACCAGGACCCAGATGACGTCACGCAGGTGCAGCTGGCACCAGAGGTCGACAATCCGGTGGTCCCAGATCCAGCTGAGGCAGACCAGGACCAGAGTGATGAGGTGTCGGAGTCCAGTTCCAGTGACCAGGAGGGACCTGACGAGATTCCTGCTAAAACGTATCCTTCAAGAATAAGAAAACAGCCATTGAGATTGACTTATGATAAGTTAGGCCAACCTTGCACTTCATTGCACTTCATCTGTCTAGAACAAAGGTGTAGAAGCTAAAGATAACCATTGGTCAAACATAAATGTTTTGAAAAGTAACTTGGTAGTTACTGTGATGGTTGGTAAAAAAATTGAAAAAGAACAAAAAAAATTTAAAAACACAAAAAGAGACTTGCAGTGTGTTACTAAGGCACAGGCACCACACCAAGGTTTATTTGGTAGGTTATGACTAGATTGAGTACCCTTACTCTCAGGAAAGATGCAGATACCCACCACGATGGATGGAGCGGTTGAAGGTTATCGTGCACAAAGACCTCTTCTGCAAATGTATTGCATGGAATAGGAGATACATGCTGTACTATGGACAATTACCAGTTGCATCTTTATAGACTTTAATGAACTCTGACTCCTGTGTAGCAATACCCTACTTACATGTAATACATGATTACCAAATGTGGACTGAAAGAAGAAAAGAGAAAAAAAACTACTGTTTTTTAAGAAAGGTGTAATGTCGGGACGACATTAACTTTTTGAGGGGTGAGTGTAGGAAAACGTTAATTTTGGACAACCTCTAGTAAACCCTCAGAAAACAGTGTGGATTAGATGCTAATGGCAAATATAAATATTCTTAATAAATGTACCTAAGAGACTATAATTTAATGATTAATAGTAAATGGGAGCATTTATAGGGAATGTGACTGAAGGAATGAATATGCACTGTTAGATATGAACTGTCAGTGAAAGCAATAGTGTTTCTACGCCAGAGGTGGCGCTCAGTAATGACAAGATGCTGTATAGTGTTAGAACACCATAGAAGAAGAGTAGTATGTGTTCTAGTGAGTGTTCCAGAGAATGTTCGAGAGTGTTATGAGACAAGATGGTGTCTAACTATGTGCTGTGTAATTGTGGGCCGTGTCGTGTGTGCTGAGAAGTCAATAAACGGTCGCTGCAAAGTCTAAACAGCTTGGCTCAATCATCCTTCCTCCCCTTCGCCCCTCCTGGGTGTAACAATAGGTATACCTCAACTACGAGAGACAAAATGAAAAAAAAAATCCAGAAAATCACATTGAAGGATTTTTAATGAATTAACTGGTAAATTCCTCGGTAAAATAAGTATTTGGTCACGTACAGACAAGCAAGATTTCTGGCTCTCACAGACCTGTAACTTCTTCTTTAAGAGGCTCCTCTGTCCTCCACTTGTTACCTGTATTAATGGCACCTGTTTGAACTCGTTATCAGTATAAAAGACACCTGTCCACAACCTCAAACAGTCAGACTCCAAACTCCACTATGGCCAAGACCAAAGAGCTGTCAAAGGACACCAGAAACAAAATTGTAGACCTGCACCAGGCTGGGAAGACTGAATCTGCAATAGGTAAGCAGCTTGTGTCATAACTCTGGCTCTCACGAGCCAGGAAAGGAGATACGAGGGCGACCAGTGAGTTAGCGTAGTTTATTAACAAAGCACACACAACACAAAATAACGAACAGAAAAGTAAAGAGCCACGTGGGGCTAAAACACACACAGAACTAAGGGAAACATACCACCCAGGGAGAAAGGCTAGAGAGGCGGCGAGGGAAAAATACACGCCGAGTCGCTACACTTACTTTGGGTGAAGCGCCGAGGTAACGGCGGACTGAAGCTAGACGTAGGAGCTAACAGTCGTGGGAACACAAGGAACGTCTTCCCATAGCGAGGTCGCAGCGACGAGTAACTCTCGGCTGCTCGCTTAAATGGGGGAGATGATTTGGGAATAGGAGACAGCTGTCCCAGCGCAGCTGAACTAGACAGCTGGCAATCAGCTGGGCGCTGTCAAAGAGCGGGCCATGGAAGACCCGGCACGGACTACCCCGGAGCAGGAGCGAACTGGACAACCTGAACGCAGAGAAAAGATAGTTCAGGTCGTGACAGTACTCCTCCCCCGAGCCGCGCCTCCTGGAGCGGCCTACCCCCCCCCCCCCCCCCCGAGGGAAGACCAGGGAGGGCGGTGGGGGCCAGATCTGGGAGAAAGGGAGGGACCAGAAAAAGGAGGCAGGGAAGAAAAAAAACCTAGATACAGTATAGGGTCAGATACCATAATAATCTTAACCCCAAGAAAAAACCATCACCCCCTCCTCTGCAGACGCCAGACGGTCTGTGCAGGTGACCACAGGAGGTGGGGAGAAACGACAAGAACAAGATACAAGGGCACAGCGATACAGTCATGGGAAGAAAAAAAAGCTCACAATAACTTAGGGCGAGGACAAGACAAAAACTCATGTCCTGAAGGACCGAAAACTATAAAACTCTGATGAACATCTGGTTGAAGTAGACTTACACAAGTAAACCCCGACCAAAACAGAATATACAAAGGAAGTAATTCGGGCATAAGACCTAAAAATAGAGCCTGAGGCCGCAAACTGGCATAAAGATACAAAAAACCAACTCCTCAATCACGTATTAACACAACGGAAGTCACAAAACAGTCAGGAGGAGGGCATAAATACAGAAAAAAAAAACATGACTACTCAGAATGAGGCCAGGCAATGTGAAGCAAATGCTACTTAAAGGAGAAATTAGAATAAGATCATACTGGGATCATAAAACAAAGAAAATAGTCCAAGGAAATTTTAACTGGGATAACCCCACAATAAGGACTCTAGGGCAGAGAGTTCTTTGATGTCCTGAAAAGTATTAAATTAGGGAGGACAATCAAACGCAAGACAACAAACAGTCAGTCAATTCTTCCAGGACGTCAGCAGGTGGAGCGGGGCAGGCGATGACAGCTTGTCCGGCGGGCGGCCCGACTCCACCAGGCCAGGAACCACAACACCAGTTCGGGTGGCCTACCCGAGTCCCAGGCTAGGAGACACAGTTTCTCCGGAGGCCGACCCAGATCACCGAACCAGCCAGATGGCTTCCCAGGCGGTCGTCCCGTGACCTCAGACCACGGAGAGCTGAGGGAGAAGTCTTGGTGCAGCTTCCTCCCTGAGGGAAAAGGCAGGAGGAAACTGACCCAGGTGAGAAAAACCCCCACAGTAGTAGGGGGAGAAGAGATGGAGGCCAGGGGCAAAGTTAGCCTGCCATCTAATGGCAACAAGGGTAGGGGGAAACTGGCCCGGGTGAGAGGAACCCCAACAGCGGCAGGAGGAGAAATGATGGAGGCAAGGGACGAAGTCAGCCTGACGTCAGGCGAACACAATCCTCCAGCTCCCACACTAACCGTTACCCGGACCGGCGCAGCACCCCCGGTGGGCCCCGATCGGGCCGGCGCAGCACCCCCGGTGGACCCCGATCGGGCCGGCGAAACACTCCCGGTGGACCCCGATCGGGCCGGCGAAACACTCCCGGTGGACCCCGATCGGGCCGGCGAAACACACCCGGTGGACCCCGATCGGACCGGCGAAACACTCCCGGTGGACCCCGATCGGACCGGCGAAACACTCCCGGTGGACCCCAGCTGGACCGAGACAGCACTCCCGGTGGACTCCAGCTGGACCGGCGAAACACTCCCGGTGGACCCCAGCTGGACCGAGACAGCACTCCCGGTGGACTCCAGCTGGACCGGCGAAACACTCCCGGTGGACCCCAGCTGGACCGAGACAGCACTCCCGGTGGACTCCAGCTGGACCGGCGAAACACTCCCGGTGGACCCCAGCTGGACCGAGACAGCACTCCCGGTGGACTCCAGCTGGACCGGCAAAACACTCCCGGTGGACCCCAGCTGGACCGGCGAAACACTCCCGGGCGCAGCATCTGAGGCGAACACCGTGCAGGGAACCGGAACCTCCGAGATGGCACCCAGAGCAGGTTCGTCTCCGGTGACCCTGGGGAGAGGCTCAGAGGGACAAAAGGAACCGGGATCAGGATCACCGGCAGCGGCAGAGCCCGGCGGAACAGGCTCGAGCGCAGCAGACGGCTGCACCCGGCCCGCCCCCCCGAGAGACAGGCAATAATGCTCCAGAATAGAGAAAAGAAAAACAAAATAGAGCACTTGCCTGATCTCGGGTTCTACCGCCATCCAGGACTTCGATGCTCCGGGCTCAGCGTGCAGGACTCCGTCCTCCGGCTCCAACTCGACTGCGAATGGCTCCACAGCCGGCATGATGGTTTCCACAGTCAAACGACCTCCAAACGCCGAAGACCGCGTCGACAGCCCACCTGGCGTGGGGGCAGGAGATCTGGACTCTGCTGGGCCGAACCATTCCTCCGTGGAGACCCGGGGACGCTTAATCGTCGGCGCTGGCTCCAACAGGCAGTTCGACCTTCTCCTCTGCCCATAACGTGGCTGCGGGGCTGGGGCAAAACCCTCCAGGGCCGCAGGCCGCCTCCTCCTCGCGCAGCGGTGTACACCTGGCACCGGGGCACACTCAAGGGGAAGAGACACAGAGGACGCAGGTTCATATTCAGTTTTTGCAGCGGGAGGAGAGAGCTCAGGGGACTGTGAACCCTGAACTCCTCCCCCAGGAATCAAACAAGGCAATTCGCTCATAATGGGAGGAGAATGAAAGGACACTTGCCTGATTCCCGGAGGGCCGGTGGAACCCGCTACAAGGGACTCGAGTCTCTCTTCTCCCAACCGGATAGAAGTGGGGAACCCCCCGGACAGATGAGGCGGTGCTACCCGCACCGGATCGGGACCTGGAACACCTGGAGATGAATTTGCGCTTCTCCCAGCGGCCGGAGTGAATGACGAAGAGGGGGGTGAAACAGCTGAGGAGAGCTGGGGGCCCAAAGCTGACGGGACAGCGGGGAGAGCGGGCCCAGGAGCGGGAGCAGCTGATTCACTTCTTCGGCGAGACACGGGAGCAACAGCAGGCTGGGAGGCGGAATTCGTGTGGTTTCCTGGAGCGGGATCCGGACGGGACTCTCGCTGAGATGAGTGGGGAATTTGGGAGCGACGTCTTCTGAACGTGAGGCCGGGAAAACGCCGCTCCTGTGCGATGAGCGAAGCCAACAGGTCAGCGTATTCCGGATAATCGTTCAGCTCCGGGTTCTTCTCGACCAGCCTGACCGCTGCAATCACGTTCTTCATGGCTACGGGGGGAACGGCGGCGGAAGAAGCGGCTGCCACTCGATCCGCAATGCGCATCGCTGTCATTCTCATCTTCTCCGGGGGAAACCCGGTTGACGTCACTCTATCCTGGGGATCACCCCTGGGTGAGGCGAACTCCTGGACTGGATCGGCGGCAGGAGCGGGATTCCGAAGCGAGGAGCGAAGGCGTTCTGTCCTCGGCTTCCTGCCGGAGTTCTCCTCCAGCCTACGGAGCCTCTCCCAGGCCACAGAGATGTCTGCCCTCCTTGCCTTAACCTCGGGAAGAAGGAAGTAGCGAGAAAAGCAGTTAAGCATACCCTCGGCGAGCTCCAGGCGCCAGCGTATCTCGCTGGGGGCATCGTAGAGGTCCGTGGTGAATAACGTTCCGTCCACAAGGTCCAGAGTCTCCGAGAGATCGTGGCCTGGGTGCCGCATGAGTCTCTTGGAAGGAGACATGATACTGGCTCGCCCGTACCCAGAGGAAGAGGAAAAAAGGCGTCGAGTCCTTACAGCCAACTCACGGTCGCGGCCGTCTCACTAGGGCTGCGACCTACTGTCATAACTCTGGCTCTCACGAGCCAGGAAAGGAGATACGAGGGCGACCAGTGAGTTAGCGTAGTTTATTAACAAAGCACACACAACACAAAATAACGAACAGAAAAGTAAAGAGCCACGTGGGGCTAAAACACACACAGAACTAAGGGAAACATACCACCCAGGGAGAAAGGCTAGAGAGGCGGCGAGGGAAAAATACACGCCGAGTCGCTACACTTACTTTGGGTGAAGCGGCGAGGTAACGGCGGACTGAAGCTAGACGTAGGAGCTAACAGTCGTGGGAACACAAGGAACATCTTCCCATAGCGAGGTCGCAGCGACGAGTAACTCTCGGCTGCTCGCTTAAATGGGGGAGATGATTTGGGAATAGGAGACAGCTGTCCCAGCGCAGCTGAACTAGACAGCTGGCAATCAGCTGGGCGCTGTCAAAGAGCGGGCCATGGAAGACCCGGCACGGACTACCCCGGAGCAGGAGCGAACTGGACAACCTGAACGCAGAGAAAAGATAGTTCAGGTCGTGACAGCTTGGTGTGAAGAAATCAACTGTGGGAGCAATTATTAGAAAATGGAAGACATACAAGACCACTGATAATCTCCCTCGATCTGGGGCTCCATGCAAGATCACTAGAACAGTGAGCAAAAATCCCAGAACCACACGTGGGGACCTAGTGAATGACCTGCAGAGAGCTGGGACCAAAGTAACAAAGGCTACCATCAGTAACACACTACGCCGCTAGGGACTCAAATCCTGCAGTGCCAGACGTGTCCCCCTGCTTAAGCCAGTACATGTCCAGGCCCATCTGAAGTTTGCTAGAGAGCATTTGGATGATCCAGAAGAGGATTGGGAGAATGTCATATGGTCAGATGAAACCAAAATAGAACTTTATTGTAAAAACTCAACTTGTCGTGTTTGGAGGAGAAAGAACACCATACCTACTATGAAGCATGGGGGTGGAAACATCATGCTTTGGGGCTGTTTTTCTGCAAAGGGACCAGGACGACTGATCCGTGTAAAGGAAAGAATGAATGGGGCCATGTATTGTGAGATTTTGAGTGAAAACCTCCTTCCATCAGCAAGGGCATTGAAGATGAAACGTGGCTGGGTCTTTCAGCATGACAATGATCCCAAACACACCGCCCGGGCAATGAAGGAGTGGCTTCGTAAGAAGCATTTCAAGGTCCTGGAGTGGCCTAGCCAGTCTCCAGATCTCAACCCCAAAGAAAATCTTTGGAGGGAGTTGAAAGTCTGTGTTGCCCAGTGACAGCCCCAAAACATCATTGCTCTAGAGGAGATCTGCATGGAGGAATGGGCCAAAATACCAGCAACAATGAGTGAAAACCTTGTGAAGACTTACAGAAAACGTTTGACCTCTGTCATTGCCAACAAAGGGTATATAACAAAGTACTGAGATGAACTTTTGTTATTGACCAAATACTTATTTTACCAAGGAATTTACCAATTAATTCATTAAAAATCCTTCAATGTGATTTTCTGGATTTTTTTTTCTCATTTTGTCTGTCATAGTTGAGGTATACCTATGATGAAAATTGGAGACCTCGCTCATCTTTTAAGTGGGAGAACTTGCACAATTGGTAGCTGACTAAATACTTTTTTGCCCCACTGTATGTTGCTCCAAAACCTGTATGCACCATTCAGCATTAATGTTTCCTTCACAGATGTGCAATTTACCCATGTCATGGGCACAAACACACACCCATACCATCACAGATGCTGGCTTTTGAACTTAACGCTGACAACAACCTTGATGGTCCTTTTTCTCTTTAGTCTGGAGGACATGTCGTCCATGATTTACAAAAACAATCTGAAATGTGGACTCGTCAGACCACAGCATACTTTTCCACTTTGTGTCAGTCCATCTCGATGAGCTCAGGCCCAGATCAACCATTGGCATTTCTGGGTGTTGTTGATATGTGGCTTTGGTTTTGCATGGTAGAGTTTTAACTTGCACTTGTAGATGTAGTGACAAACTGAGTTAACTGACAAGTTCCTAAGTGTTCCTGAGCCCATGTGGTAATATCCTTTACAGAATTATGTTGATTTTTAATGCAGTGTCACGTGAGGGATCACGGGTCACGGGCATTCAACATTGGTTTTCAGCCTTGTTGCTTACTTGAAGAAATATCTCAAGATTCTCTGAATTTTTCGATGACATTATGGACTGCAGATGAAATCCCTAAATTCCTTGTATGTTGAGAAATGTTCTTAAACTGTTGGACTATTTATTCACAGAGTTGTTCACAAAGTGGTGTACCTCGGCCCATCCTTGCTTGTGACCGACTGAGCCTTTCGGAGATGCTCCTTTTATGCCAAATCATGACACACACTTGTTTCCAATTAACCTGCTCACCTGTGGAATTTTCCACAAAGGCGTTTTTTGAGCATTCCACAACTTTCCCAGTCTTTTTCTTGCCCTGTCCAAGCTTTGTAATTTGTTTCAGGCATCAAATTCAAAAAAATGAATGAATTTTTGTTTTTAAAAAACTATCAGTTTGAACATTAAATATCTTGTCTTTGTAGTGTATTCAGTTGAGTATAGGTTAAAAAGGATTTGCTTTTTTATCCCTTGCATCTTCCTCGGTAACACCAATCCTCTCCATGTCCTCCTTCACTACATCCATGAATCTTCTTTGTGGTCTTCCTCTTTTTCTCCTGCCTGGCAGCTCCATCTTCAACATTCTTTGTCCAGTATATTCACTTTCCCTCCGCTGCACATGTCCAAACCATCTCAGCCTTGCCTCTCTTACTTTGTCTCCAAACCGCTCAACCTGAGCGGTCCCTCTGACATACTCATTTCTAATCTTGTCCCTCCTAGTCACTCCCTATTATAATCTTAGTATCTTCAACTCTGCCACCCCCAGCTCTGCTTCCTGTCTTTTTCTCAGTACCACCATCTTCAAACGATATATAATAGCAGGTTCTCACTAGTGTTTTATAAATCTTCTCTTTCACTCTAGCTGCTATCCTTCTGTTGCTGAGGCTTTAAATGCTGTTGGTCAACAGTACAAAACCTTAATGTCTAAAGCTGCTTAGAACCCCATAATCATTGCCTGCCAGCAGTAGATGGAGCAGTTGAAGGGCCAGATGTATTGCTGTGTCAGGTCTTTGCTGGTCTTTTCACAGTTTCTTAAGGGCAAAACTTTGAGACACTGTTCATCTGCTGTAGACTTTTTTTTTTAGGCTTCCCACTTCTTTTGTGTGCCACTTTTCCAGTTTCTTCAGAAAAGAAGAAACTGCAAACTATGCTGAGATATGTATTGGAATTTTTGGCAAGTAGCTCTTGGAGAATCAGGCTGGTACTAACAAAGTGACTAAAGATACAATTTAAAATAGGTTGTTTTGTCACGAAACTGGGTTCTGGATTTCCTGCCAGACCCAGCTTTGTGGCTTTTTCTGTGTATTTTCATGTTTATTGTATTCTTGTGCCTTTTTCGTTATTGTGCCTTTTATTTCTTTGACTTCGTTTTCAAGTTGTTTTGACCAGGTCTTGTGTCATTTGTGATTATTTCTTAGTCTGCATCTGGTCATGTTTTATTTCTCATGTTTATTCTCTGGGCTGACAGCTGACAGGTGATGTTTCCGGGTTTGTGCTCCTCCTGGGCATTCCCCTGTCAAGCAGCTTAGCTGCTCCTCCCTCATCTCTCTCAGCTGATTCCAATTTTGTATCTTCTCTCTCCTGCCCATTCAGGTGCCCACATCTGTTGTCATTTTGATGAATGAGTTTGATTCCTATTTAAGGGCTCTGTATTTCATTTTACGTTGTCGCCACTTCGGATATCGTTGGGTTGTCTAACCTCGTCTCCACCAGAGCAAGCTGAGCTCTGGTGAGTATCTCTGTAAGTTATCTCTTTCTCATTTGGATGTTTTTGTTGGAACACTTTGTTGGATTTTGTGTTTACCTGTTTTTTTTCATAAACTGCACAAACTAACGGTTCAGTGTGCGGGTTTCACATTCCTGCCCGAAGGGCGAAACATGACATGTTTAGTACGTTGTTTGGTAAGCTGCTCATAGGGGCTGTATTAAATGTCACAACTTTGCACAATAGAGAATGTCCCCTCCAATACACAACTAAGACAATTACAATTGTTATCGAGGCTGGCAACAACACTGTTCATTCAAATGTGAAATACACTGTCTGGGTTCATATTTTTATTTTGCTGGGTAATTTAACTAACTGTAATGCTGTTGATACCATCTAGCTGCAATGCTCCTGCACTGTGTATACTGTATAACTGTGTACATACAGTGGTGTGAAAAGGTGTTTGCCCCCTTCCTGATTTCTCATTTTTTGTATGTTTGTCACACTTAAATGTTTCAGATCATCAAACAAATTTAAATATTAGACAAAGATAACACAAGTAAACACAAAATGCAGTTTTTAAATGAAGGTGTCTATTATTAAGGGTAAAAAAAAATCCAAACCTACATGGCCCTGTGTGGAAAAAGTGACACCCCCCCCCCATTAAAACACAAATTAACTCTGGTTTATCACATCTTTGGAAAGCTGAGTGCAATTTCTCTAGCCACACCCAGGTCTGATTACTGTCACACCTGTTCTTAATCAAGAAATCACTTAAATAGGACCTGCCTGACAAAGTGAAGTAGACCAAAAGAGCCTCAAAAGCTGGACATCATCCAAAGAAATACAGGAACAAATGAGAAACAAAGTAATTGAGATCTATCAGTCTGGAAAAGGTTATAAAGCCATTTCTAAAGCTTTGGGACTCCAGCAAACCACAGTGAGAGCCATTATCCACAAATGGCGAAAACTTGGAACAGTGGTGAACCTTCCCAGGAGTGGCCGGCCGACCTAAATTACCCCAAGAGCACAGTGACAACTCATCCAAGAGGTCACAAAAGACCCCACAACAACACCCAAAGAACTGCAGGCCTCACTTGCCTCAGTTAAGGTTAGTCTTCATGACTCCACCATAAGAAAGAGACTGGGCAAAAATGGCCTGCATGGCAGAGATCCAAAACGAAAACCACTGCTGAGCAAAAAGAACATAAAGGCTCGTCTCAGTTTTGCCAGAAAACATCTTAATGATCCCCAAGACTTTTGGGAAAATACTCTGTGGACTGACGAGACAAAAGTTGAACTTTTTGTAAGGTGTGTGTCCCATTACATCCAGCGTAAAAGTAACACAGCATTTCAGAAAAGGAACATCATACCAATATTAAAATATGGTGGTGGTAGTGTGATGGTCTGGGGCTGTTTTGCTGCTTCAGGACCTGGAAGACTTGCTGTGGTAAATGGAACCATGAATTCTGCTGGCTACCAAAAAATCCTGAAGGAGAATGTCTGGCCATCTGTTCGCGACCTCAAGCTGAAGCGTACTTGGCTTCTGCCGCAGGACAATGATCTAAAACACACCAGCTAGTCCACCTCTGAATGGCTTAAGAAAAACAAAATGAAGACTTTGGAGAGGCCTAGTCCAAATCCTGACCTGAATCTGATTGAGATGCTGTGGCATGACCTTAACCCTCAAGCGATCAAGCTATTTTACGGACTGAAATGACCAAGTGGGGTCATTTATGACCCCATTGTGCTCTGTACAGGGATCCTTATTATAAATGGCTGGTTGAAGGTTTATCATACCAAAACTACTCCCTGTATTTAAGACAGGTATTTTATAATGAGCTAATGTAAAATGTGTTTGCTAATAATACTTTTATTGCAAGAAATAACCAAAACGCAGACTGTAAGAACAACATTACATTTATTTAGACAGTCCTTGTCAGTTCACTCTTGGAACATCATCATCATCATCATCATCATCATCATCATCATAGTCATCATAGTCATCATATCATCATCACGATGATGATGATACCTATTATTGTAGTTACGATGATGATCATGATACCTATTATGGCATTTTGCGTAATGGCGGTTTTCTTGTGGACGGTGATCTGGATCACCACCAAAATCTAATCATCTGTAGGATACCCAATTTCTGACAATCTGTGAAAATTTCATGAAAATCCATCCATAACTTTTTGAGTTATCTTACAAACAAACAGACAAACAGACAAATCCAGACAAACAGACAAATGTAAATCTTGCTATCCTAGGTCTGTTAGCCATGGTTCACTGCAATACAATATAAAGTACTGATTAGAAGTGGAAACCGGAGTGGTGGCTCAGTTGGTAGAGCATCCGCCCCACACCCGGGAGGCAGGGGTTCAAATCCCGGCCGGGTCATACCAAAGACCATATAAAAATGGTGCTTTCTGCCTTCTAGCGTGGTGCTCCGCATAATGGAATGGGGAAAGTAAAGTTACACACAGAGCTACCAGAGGACTGACCCCCCGCTGTAGCTTTCACTACTTACAGTAGCTGTGTGGCCTAGGGTCAGAGAAATGGAGATAGGCGCCGCCCATATACACCTTCAGGTGTGAAGGGATTAACTAACTAACTATTAGAAGTGGAACATTTGAATAAAGTTTATAAAACCAGTGCTTCTCTTCGGGGTCATAAATGACCCCACAAGAGTTTGCGATGTCTACGCCACACCAATTGGTTGATCCCTGCAAAAAACTATGAAAGTGTGTAGGATTAGTAGACTGACAAATTCATGCTAGGAAAGAAAATTTGGATAAAAAATAAAGAGACGGCACATTAAATTATATGGCTGGGGTCGTAAATGACCCCACTCGGTCGCTTGAGGGTTAAAAAGGCGGTTCATGCATGAAAACCCTCCGTCGTTGGCCTCCGTCGGTCTATGATGACCATGGAAGAGAATCCTAAATGTCTTCTCTGCTGGAACAGCACCGCCTGTGGCTGAACAGGCCGATGCGCGAATGACAGTCCCTGTCACACAGGTCACACTTGTGGGTGGTCTCCGTGCTGCTGGGTCTGTGGCGGTTCTTCCTGCGGGTCCTTTTTTCATCTGCTGCAGCAGTCAGTCTCTCTTCACCCGCCTTGAGCTGTCTGGTCAGGGTGCCTCTCCATTTGGAGCGGTCCGTTGCAAGGTCCTCCCAGCGCTCTGTGTTGATATCCAGGGCCTTCATGTCTCTCTTGCAGACATCTCTAAAGCGCAGCTGTGGGCGGCCAACGTCTCTCCTGCCAGTTGCCAGTTCTCCATAGAGGACGTCTTTGGGGATTCTGCCATCCTCCATACGGTGAACGTGGCCTAGCCAGCGGAGCCTGCGCTGCCTGAGTAGAGTGAACATGGATGGAAGGCCGGCGCGGGACAGAACTTCTGTGTTGGGCACTTTGTCCTGCCAGGATATGTCCAGGATGTGGCGAATGCAGCGCAAGTGGAAGGAGTTCAGTCTCTTTTCCTGCCGGGCGTATGTTGTCCACGTCTCACTCCCATAGAGCAGTGTGCTGATGACGCAGGCGTTGTACACTGCCATCTTCGTCTTGACAGAGAGTTTGGGATTCTCCCACACTCGTGTGGTGAGGCGAGTGAGTGTGAAGGCTGATTTTCCAATCCTCTTGTTGATCTCTGTATCAAGGGAGAGGTTGTTGCTGATCGTGGACCCCAGGTACGTGAACTGATGCACGACCTCCAGCTTGTAGTCGTCAATGGTGATGGTTGGTGGTGCTTCCGTGCCTTGCGCCAAGACGTTAGTCTTCTTCAGGCTGATGGTAAGCCCGAAGTCCTTGCATGCCTGGGAGAAGCGGTCCATCAGGGTCTGAAGCTCCTGCTGTGTGTGGGTTGCGACTGCAGCATCGTCTGCGAACAGCATGTCTCTGATTAGAGCCTCGCGTACTTTGGTTCTGGCTTTCAGGTGGGCGAGGTTGAAAAGCCTGCCGTCAGATCTTGTGTGCAGGTAGATTCCCTCTGTTGCTGTGCTGAAGGCATGCCTCAGGAGCATAGCAAAGAAAATCCCAAAGAGGGTTGGCGCAAGTACACAGCCCTGTTTCACTCCGCTGCGTATGTTGAATGGCTCTGAGACGTTGCCATCGTGCTGCACTATCCCCTGCATGTTGGTGTGAAACGATTCGATGAGGCTTTGCAACTTTGGTGGGCATCCTATCTTTGGCAGGATCTTGAAAAGGCCCTCTCTGCTGACCAGATCGAACGCTTTGGTGAGGTCGATGAAGGCGACGTACAGAGGCATGTTCTGTTCTCTGCATTTCTCCTGGAGTTGGCGGATGGAGAATATCATGTCTACCGTCGATCGCTCAGCGCGGAAGCCACACTGAGACTCGGGGTAGACACGTTCGGCAAGCTTCTGTAGACGAATGAGAACAACTCGTGCGTAGACTTTGCCAACAACGCTGAGGAGGGAAATGCCCCTGTAGTTGTTGCAGTCACTTCTCTCCCCTTTGTTTTTGTAGAGGGTGATGATCTTGGCGTCCCTCATGTCCTGTGGTACGGCACCTTCCTTCCAGCACTGGCAGAGGACGTCATGCAATGGCAGCAGTAGGGCAGTCTTGCAGTGCTTGATCAGGTCAGGGGGTATGCCGTCGTTGCCGGGTGCCTTGCCAGCGGCCAAGCTATCAATGGCCTTACTGAGTTCGTCGATGGTTGGCTCGGCGTCAAGTTCGTCCATGGATGGCAGGCAGTTGATGGCATCAAGGGCTGACGGTGTCACGGTGTTCTGTCTAGAGTAGAGGTCGGAGTAGTGTTCCACCCATCTCTCCATCTGCTTGTTCTTTTCTGTGATCATCTCCCCAGTGGAAGATTTGAGGGGGGCCGTCTTGCTCTGAGCCGGACCAAGTGGTTTCTTGATGCCATCGTACATACCACGGATGTTCCCTGTTATGGCAGCGGTTTGAATGTCTTGGCTGAGCTGAGTCCAGTACTCGTTGGCACAGCGCCGAGCAGTCTGCTGAACTTTGCTTCTCGCAGCCCTGAGAATCTGCAGATTCTTCTCGTTTGGGTACTTCTTGTACTCAGCAAGTGCTGAGCGCTTGGCTTCAATGACGGGGGTCATCTCGGTCAACTTGGCATCAAACCAGTCCTGTGACTTCGAGGTCTTCCTCCCAAAGGTAGCCAAGGCTGTGCGGTAGATGGTGTTTCGCAGCTCTTCCCACTTCTGCTTTGCAGATTCTCCTCCTTGTGGTACACCAAGTTCCTTCTCAAAGGTGGAGGCAAACTGCTCAACAAGTTCTGGTTGGGCCATCTTGCTGGTGTCAATCCGTGCCTTTCCAGGTTGTCTAGCACGATGGAATTTCTTCAGCTGCAGCTTGACCTTGCAACACACCAATGAATGGTCTGTGTCACAATCTGCACTCTGGAACAAACGGGTGATTAGCACGTTCTTCAGTGAGGTGCGCCTGGTCAGGATCAAGTCTAGCTGGTGCCAGTGCTTTGAGCGCGGATGTTGCCAGGAAACCCTGTGTTGGGGCTTGGTCTTGAAGAACGAGTTTGTGATGCACAGATCGTGATATGTGCAGAACTCGAGCAGCCGCTGTCCATTGTCGTTCATTCTGCCCACGCCAAAAGGTCCAAGACAGGAGGGCCAGGAGTCGTGGTCAGCACCCACTCTGGCATTGAAGTCTCCAAGGAGAATGAGTTGTTCAGAGTTGGGGATGATCCTGACAGTTGTTGCGAGATTCTCGTAGAACTCGTCTTTTGCCTCTGGTGTGGCTGTCTGTGTTGGGGCATACACACTGACGAGGGTGACTGGGCCTTCAGTGGTGTTCAGGCGGAGGGTGAGGAGTCGTGCAGAGCCAGTGCTGCCCGGTTCCACCATCTTCAGCAAAGTGTTCTTCACTGCGAAGCCCACTCCGTGTTCCCTGTGTTCGTCACTGCCCTTTCCCTGCCAGTAGAACATGTAGTCCTTCTCTCTCAGTGTGCCTGCATCAGCTAACCGTGTTTCCTGGAGAGTGGCGATATCCACTCCCAGTCTCTTCAGCTCATTATTGATGATGGCAGTCTTCCTGGTGTTGTTGATGTCCTTTAGGTTAGCAGCGAGTCCTGTCATCATAGTGCGGACGTTCCAAGTTCCCAGTTTTAGAGTTGGTCTCTTTTGTTTTATTGTCTTGCCTGGTGCGAAGGTTCTCAGCCTGCTGTTTGGATTTCTCCTTATCCCCATGCACCCAATGAGGAAAGCAAGCTGTGGCGGGACAACACCTTATTGGCTGGGGGCTGCCCAGCTTGAGGCGGGCGGTAGCTGTCCAGTGAGATCTGATGATCCCTCCCACCGTCGGGAACAACCCCTGGCGCCACGCTCTACGCCAATTGAGCAGTGGCTTATAACCGGTAACTGTCATTCCCCGTGTTTTGTCTATGCCAAAGGCGAAGCTGGAGTGTCCTCTCCAGTGATCCGGTGTTCTACCTTCCAGCGTTGGGCGTTGGTAGGATTCAAGCCTGGGCAGGAAGATATGGAGGACAAGATGTTGCCCATGCAGCATGTCCCCCCTCTCCACGTCACTGATGAATCCAAAGGAACAGCAGGGCTGCTACAGTTTGCCACCAGCGCCGTTGCAGGAGCTGCCAGAACGATGTTGAGCACAACATAGAACTGCCTTAGGGGCTCCGACTCCAGATTTTTCCTCAGGGTTGACTCCCGAAGCCTTTCCCGTGACCGGGTATGCCGCAAGGCAGCAGAGGTTTGAAATCAGGGTTTACCTTCCCCTAGATGGGCTACCTTCCCAGGTTGACGAGCCACCATCTACCCGAAGCATCTGGTTTTAAGGCGCCAGAGATCCGCCCTCGCCCCTTCTCCTATTAGTAAAAGCAGTTCCGCCGGGCTTAGAGACTAAACCACACGGGCAGGCTAGGAGTTGGACTTAGTTGTCAGAGGCTTTTCGAGACGCACGCCATAAGGAGCATTTTATGAGCACTGGGAGCTTAACCCCAGTGCCGCTCCTGGCTATGACAACCTTGGAACCGAAAACCCTCCAATGTGGCTGAATTACAACAATTCTGCAAAGATGAGTGGACCAAAATTCCTCCACAGTGCTGTAAAAGACTCATTGCCAGTTATCGCAAATGCTTGATTGCAGTTGTTGCTGCTAAGGGTGGCTCAACCAGTTATTAGGTTTAGGGAGAAATCACTTTTTCACACAGGGCCATGTAGGTTTGTTTTGTTTTTTTTCCTTTAATCATAAACACTTTCATTAAAAAACTGCATTTTGTGTTTACTTGTGTTACCTTTGTCTAATATTTAAATTTGTTTGATGATCTGAAACATTTAAGTGTGGCAAACATACAAAAAAATGAGAACTCAGGAAGGGGGCAAACACTGTTTCACACCACTGTTTGTATATTTACTTACTGCTTTGGCTAACCAATTCTTATCATCTTATTTACTATTGCTCTGAGTGCTGCTATCCCTGTGCTGCTGCAATCCTGGAATTTCCCCATTGTGGGACTAATAAAGGCTTATCTTAACAGTGACAAAGGCTAAAAAAAAATGAAAGCACCAAGGTGCTGATGCCTCGGTGCCTGTGGCATGGTAGCATGGGGGGTTGTAAAAAAGTCACACTGCCACTTCTAGTGGGCAGGAACAGTTATTACAATAACTTTTTTTGCAGCTGCATTGATGGTAAAGTTGAGTTAAATTTGTGTTTATTTTGAAGACAAGGCCTTATCTGGAAATAGTGGCAAATTAAAAGTTGAGAAAATATGGCGATATAATGATACAAGCCTTTGGTTCCACTTAATTTTGACCGGATGAGCTGAAACAGACAAGCAGACAGATCCACACACAGACACATTGAGTGATTACTATATGCCTTCCTTCACTGAAGCATAATCACAAATTTGGAAGGAAAGTTAACACATCAGTCAGTATAGTGGTGCAGTGATTAGCACTGCTGCCTAACAGCTAGAAGGTTCCAGGTTCAAAACCCCAGGCTGGCAGGGGTAGGAACCTTTCTGTGTGGAGTTTGCATGTTCACCCTGTGCTGTGTGGGTTTACTCCGAGTGCTTCGGTTTCCTCCCACAATCCAAAGACATGCATGTTAGATTAATTTGTGATTCTAAATTGTCCCTAGATATCTGTCTCCTATAGGCCTTTAAAATAGAGGGTTTGTACTAGTGAAGTGCTTTGAGTGGCCTTGAGACTAGAAAAGTGCTATATAAGTACTGGTCCTTATTACTTAGGATACAATAATATTTTACGAGAGCATCTGGCCCTCACAGTGTCTGTTGAGAAAAATTCTAGTCCTTGGACAAATGTAGTTGATAACCCCTGGGCTAGAGGTTTAAGTAATTAATATTAAATGATCTCTCTGCTATTCTCTGATTAAAAACAAATTTTGAAATCTCCTCATACAGCACAACAAGATACTTCATTTATCCACATAGAACAATTTGTAGCAGAGCAGCTCAACATGCCCGGCATACAAAACGTAAATCAATAAAAGATGGGGGGAAAATAAAGCATTAGAATGACTAAAAGAGGTTAAAAGCCCTAGAATACATAAGGAGGAAATGATAAAATATCACGTTATCAATATACGAGGGGGGGCTGAAAAGTTCATAGTGGTCAAATTTGACCAAATGTGGTTTATTTTTCAACTGCAAGGATCCAAGCGCTGCAACACTGCTGGAAGAAGTGTGTGGACCGAAGGAGAGACTATGTTGAAAAATAAACCACATTTGGTCAAATTTGACCACGAACTTTTCAGCCCTACCGTGTATATGTTATAATGGAACCAAAGTATTCACATTACCAGGAATAAAGTATTCAAACTGTTAGGTTTTGTGTGTCTTATCCATTTTGTGTTATGGGTTTATTTTTCTTATTTATTGTATCATCATTTTTGAAATTGTACAGCAGTTTGGTCAACATTTTAAATTTGCTTTGACTTGACATTTCCTCAAATAATGAGCATGCTTGAAGCTTCTGACACATCTCTCTCTTTCCCTTCTCACTCAGTACTCAGACAGCACATCTAGGTAAAAAAAAATCTTTACATGTTCATGTCTCATTTGCATTTATGTCAGCTTTCGCCATCACTAAACAGCACAGATGCCCATGGTGACGAAACCTTGCACTCATGGGTCAGTGCTGCTGACCCTGTTTATGCAAAGTAAGTACAGTATGTAAAAAAATGCACAGATGAGTTACTGAGTCAGTTTAAAAAAGAAAACTGAAAAACTGAGAAATGCTCTCTTGGGATTGAAAATGATTGACAGAATTTGTATTAGAGTTAACCTAAGGCATTTTAATGGAAAAAGATGGACTCCCACTGATCTCTGCAGATGTGCTAGTTTTTTCAGTCAAACAAATCAAAAAGAAAGGAAAGAATACAAACAGCAACTTAAACATAAAGGAATAAATGAATCCTGCTATTCCGCATGGAATCAACTTTCCTTTACAAAGCATAAAAACCACATAGGGCTCTATGGCAATCTATTCAACAGTCTACTGTCTGAAGAGCAGAGCGCATTTATGGGTGTGTCCAAGTCCTACCTTTGTTATCACGGCAGTGGGAAAACTGTCTGGCAAAAAGTCCAAGGAGGCTGGTCTAATTAATAAGAGGTGTGTTTTGGATAATCCAATCCCATGTGCCTCTGCCCATCCCTTTAATGCACAGAGGAACATAATCCAAGGTGAACTCTGATCATGACGGCTTGTTTAAGACCAGTTTTGCACTGGCCAAAGGGTGTGCGAGTGAGCAAAAATGCACAAGATAGTAAAGCTGCTTGACATTAAGCCAGGCATTACTCATAGTTGATGCCCTCTTCAGCAGCCCCCACTCCATGTTGCTCTTGATGGACTTGAATTGCAGGTGCTGCTTGTACATATCACTCTGCTTGTTGAGCTCACTGATGTCAGCCAGAAAAGGATGGATTGCCCTCTCTGAGTTGGGGACAAGCTCCTGCCCCAAGTGGAGGAGTTAAAGCATCTCAGAGTCTTATTCACAAGTGAATGAGAAATGAAGCGGTGATGCAGATGTTGTACCAGTCTATCGTGGTGAAGAAGGAGCTGAATTCTAAAGCAAAGCTGTTGATTTACTGCTCAATCTACACTCCTACCCTCACCTATGGTCATGAACTTTGGGTAATGACTGAAAGAATGACATTGTGGCTACAAGTGGCTGAAATGAGCTTTCTCCATAGGATTGCTCCATAGTGCCTGTGTCCTGGGGGGTCATCCTCCCTGTCCTCCGGGGCCTGCAGGTGTGTGTGTGTGTGTGTGTGTGTGTGCGCGCGCACATGTAGGTGCGCATGAGTGTGGGTGTGAGTGGGTTTGTATATGTGTGTGGGTGCAGATGTGGGTGCGTGTGTGTGTGTGTGTGTGTGGACATGTGGGTCTGTGTGTGGGTGTAGGTGGGCATGTGTGATGGTGAGTGTGTGTGTGTGATGCAGATACCTGTGGGTGGATGTGCGGGGGTGGAGGATGTGTGTGTAGGCGGGGGAACCTCGTTGAGTGGCGGGGATGGGGTGGGCCATCTGGTGGCCTGGGGGTTGGCGATTCAGGGCCTGCTTGTCCCGGCCGCCCTGCCGTTGTGTCACGGGACGGGGCGCTTTGTCGCATTGCCTCTGGTGTCTTTGGCTCCGGGTGTGTGTGGGTGCTTGGGGGTGGTGGTGGTGTGTGTGTGTGTGGGGGGGGGGGGGGGGGTCGGCCGCTGTGTTGTCGTCAGTTTGCTCTGGGGTGGATGTGGCTGTGGGGTGGCCTGCTGCTGTCAGTGGGTGTCTGGGGTCTGGGGTGGGTGGTTGGTGGGGTTGCAGTGGGCGCTTGGGGGTGTCGCTTGCCGTGTGGGGGGCCATATGGGTCTGACCTGTTGTTCACTATTGTGATTATTGTTGTTATGTATGTTCGTGTGTGCAAGATGAGTGGGAGTGGGTGTGGGTGTGGCTGCTCCATCATGTTTGTGGTGCTGGGAGCACTGGGGCGCAACGCTGGTGGGTCCTGGGCTGCTTGGCCTGGTGGCCCTCGCCCTAGGTTGGAATTTGGGGGCAGTGGGTGGCCTGCTGAACCAGTTTGTGAACTGGCTTCTGGGAAGGGGGAGGCTCCCTTTTGGACCTCCTCCCTCCTGTCTTATTGCCGCACCCCCCCCCCCGATTTTGGGTGGAACATACATCTTCTTGGATATACTTAAGGTTTGGGGGTGGGGGTGTGCCGCACTGTGTCGGTGAAGGGGATACCTCTGTCTGCTGCACAGCGGGGCTGCCCTTATCTCAATTTTAATTGCATTTTAGGCACTGACGGCTTGGGGGGATGGGAGCCCTGCTACTTATCACAGTGGCTAGTGGTGCTCCAACCACCATCCCCCCAATTTTAACTGTATTATGGTAGTTTACACACCTGCACACAGTCACATCATACAACTGACCCACACCTATTATGATTTGTGCAAGGGGGGGGTCTTCCCCCACCCCTGTTGCCCTCCTTCTGCCGGGGGCTTGAGGGCCCGGCGAGGGGCCTGAGACCCGTCATCTTGTCAAAATCTCTGGGTGCTGCCAAATGAATAGATGCAAGCAATGGAGTGAGAAAGTGATTGAGCAAAAGAGTAAGCAAGAGTGAACGAGTGATGAGTGGAGATGGTGATGGTGGGTCGGTTTTGTGTGGTGCTTTGCGTGTCAGGTGGCATCTCGGAGCGCCTGCAGTGGTCCGCTGATGAGTCGCTCGGGTGGGGGCTGGGGGTGGTAGTCTGCTTCTGTGGCTGCAGTCGCCCTGGGGTGGGTCGGCAGGGGACGGGGGGGGATAGCTGCTACCCTGCGCTGGCGGTCTCCCCGGCCGCTGCTGGGTGCTGGTGTGCATTCATGCTCACTGCATCTGCATCGCGGTCCCCCTAAGTAATAAGGGTGAATGAGGGTGGGTGAGTGTGTGGGGGAGAGCACGAATGGATGTGAGTAGGTCGGAGTGTGAGTGAGAGTGCATGTATGGGTGAACGTGACTGAGGGCGAGTGGGAGTGGGAGCAAGATTGAGCATGTACAGTAGTGGGTGGGTCGGGGAGTGCAAGTGTAGGATTGTGTGGGAGAGAGGATGAGTGAGAGTGAGTGAGTGCGTGTGGGTGTATATGAGAGCATGAGGATGTGAATGTGTGGGAATGAGTGTGTCTGTTAGTCGGGAGTTGCTGGATTGAGGGGGTAGTGCCTCTTGGCTATGTGGGCTCCCCTGGATGGGGGGGGCCTTCTTTGGGTGTGGGGGTCCACGGGGTGTGCAGCGTTGGCACTGGGGGGAGGCTGTGGGGGGGGGGGGCTCACGCTGGGGGCGTGGGCCGGTCTCCGGCACAGGGGGTGGAGGCGCTGGCCTCCTGGCACCTGGGGTCCAGGGGCTAGCGTTGGCCCCTCTGTGGGGGAGGGGGTTGGCAGGCCCGGGGGATGTGGGCCCACCACGCTGGCCGCCTGGTAGCCTGGCCTCCCTCAGCTGTCCCTCTTGGGGCGGATGCCTGGTTTTCCTGGGGCTTGTTGGCCTCGGACATTTGTGCCCTGTGAGGGTTGGTGGCGTTGCCTTGCCTGCTCGGGGTTTCAGGGTGGGGGGGTTGCTGCAACTGGCTGCCCTCTTCATTTGTTTCCTGACAAACCACTCACATGCATATGCTTATTTTGCGCGTGTTCTCATATACATGCACACGGATGCACACACACAAATGTCTCCCCTTTAACATGTGTGGATACCAGACTTGTGTTGAGACCTCTTCAGTGGAAGAAGCAGTCTGTCTTCTGTTTGTTTTAGTTGTTGGTTTGTTTGTCTTTTCCCCCCTTCCTCACACTTCCTTTCCCCATTCCCCATCCTGTCGGGTCCTTCATGGGTAAAATAATTTAAATAAAGTCTTAAAAGATATTACAAGAGGAGTTTACAACAATATACAGTACATAGATAGGTACTGTATAAAGCTCCTTTTGGCAAAGTAAATCTGTATTGGCGCAATAAGGGTAGCAGATTTTTGTTCTGCTCAGCTAGCTGCCTGGCAGGACAAGGGGGGAAAAAAAGGATTGCTGGACTCACCCTTAGCGATAGGGTGAGGAGCTCAGTCATCCAGGAGAGGCTCAGAGTAGAACCGCTCCTCCTTCACATCGAAAGGAGCCACTTGAGGTGGTTTGGTAATCTACTTAGGGTGCCTCCTGGATGCGTCCCATTTGAGGTGTTCTGGGCATGTTCCACTGGACGGAGACCCCGGGGCAGACCCAGGGCATGCTGGGGAGACTATGTCTCCCAGCAGGCCTGGGAACGCCTTGGTGTCCCCTATGAAGAGCTGAAAGAGGTGGCTTGGGAGACGGAAGTCTGGGCTTATCTACTTGGACTGCTGCCTCCACCACCTGAATCCCCGGGAAAGCAGTAGAAAATGGATGATGTCTAGTTAATTATTTTATGGAGGACGATGGGGAAGAAGAGATGACTGAACAATTAGGCTGAACAATCAACTGAATTTAATAGGTTTAAAGTAGCTTGCAAGGGTGCAACATGCACAAATGAATGAGTCTGAACTGAAACTTCGGGAAGAGGATGATCTGTTGAACAATTTCGTAAACCCACACACCATTTTTTTTTTCTCTGTGCAGTGAAAAACTGTCTGCTGTGTCTTCAAATAGTTTGTACTTAACTGTCCTCAGATTACACTTTTAACAGAAAAACAATAGCAAAGTGTCTGTTTTTCATTAACCAGGACAGAACACACACACAAACATACACGAAATATATGATATGATGACAGATATCGATATGTGGACAGAATACTTCATCACAGAAGAAAGGTCTGTAGTTTAAAATTTTCAGACTGACAGCACCCCACCACACCTCCTCCATGCATTGCCTTCACACTCCTTGTTCATTCATTCATTCCATTAAAAAAAAAAAAACATTAATCCCTAATCTATCGTCTATACTCCACAAGTAAGTCCATGATTAAAATGAAAATGTAGATGAAATAAAAAATTAAGTGTATCATATTACAATTAATAAAATGATGGGATTTGATTACAACTGTTACAACTCTGTTCAATAAAATAACAGAAAATCCCAGTGCATGCTGTGTTTCCTCATGTGCTCCTGTCAGTAGGGGCTGCACAATTTTAAAACATGCCACTGAAATAGCATTAACAATGTGCTTTAGAAGACGGACCTCCTTTTTTCTGATCAAAAGTGCATTGTCATAAAATGTACTAAAATGCCAACGCAAAAAGATTGTGCTAGTGCCACACCTCTCTTAAATGTGTCCCCTCCTTGCAGTGCAATGCAGCCGCACTGTCTACAGGTAATTAGATGGCGTGATGCAAAGCGTGGAAGAACTATGCACTGGTATAAACTGTTAAATCCACTGGTGCAAGACAGGAAGCATGCCCAAATGCTCACTGTTGAGTACTGTAAAAGGGATAAGGACCTGTACTTATATAACACTTTTCTAGTCTCAAAGACCACTCAAAGTGCTTCACTAGTACTAACCCTCTAAGGGCCTATCAAAGATGGATACCCAAGAACAACTTAGAATCACCAGTTAACCTAACAGGCATGTCTTTGGATTGTGGGAGGAAACTGGAGCTCCTGGAGTAAACCCACGCAGCACAGGAGAACATGCAAACTCCACACAGAAAGGTTCCCACCCCTGCCAGCTTGGCGGATTTGAACCTGGAACCTTCTAGCTGTTAGGCAACAGTGCTAACCACTGTACCGCCATGCTGCACAAAAAAGGTCCCATAATGTCTTTAATTTTAAAAATCCTAAGCCTTTCTTAATATAGAATGATGTTTAGAGCTGGAAGTCCAGTGGGAGAAGGAGAAAAAAAATCCACAAAACCAAAGATGAGGGAAGACATGATGGAGCTGACTCCATCATCTCTACTAGCTTATTCTTTTCTGTCCAGAGCAAAGCAATTTCCTATTTTTAGAAATGCCATCACAGGACTAAGATGAGGGGAAGAAGCAGTATACAAAGCTGGCTTTAAAGAAGTAGAGTTGGGAGGAAAGCAGCATGCATCTGGTGGTTGGAACCAATTTGTGCATTTGCAGAGTGCATCTTTTTTATGACGAAAAGGTCTTTCAATCGTGTGTCCCCTCCTAACTCGAATTGTCCCTTGGCTCCCTCTGCTTACTTGAGTTCCAGCACACAGCAAACTATATTAAGAAAAACATGGGATCATACACTATCAAGGAAATTTTCAAAGCTCTTCCAGCATAGTCGTTCCCATCAGCATATAAGCTGGACACTATCAAATGGTAGTTCCTAATTTTTGTGCATTCCCATTGAGATTTTTAGTTTAAGTTTTCTAGTTCAAACTGAGGGCCAAAATATTTTTAAAAATCATTGCATGTACAGATCTTTGTATATTTAAGCCAAGTTTAATTTGAAATAGTGCAAGAAAGCTTGGCTTAATTTTTCACCAGTGTTAACTCATTTAGAACCTAATTTGACTAAACTGATTAACTAATATTAGCTTAAACCATGTTGGTACAATCCATCCTAAAACTTGGACTTCATGTTTGGAGCAGTGCACTGATGCTCCACAGGACAGCACTGGCGTAATATGACCTAATGTTACTGATTGGCTCAAATGGAGAAGAAAGGGGTGGGTGGGGTGCTATGGTCTTAAACTTTTGATCAGCTGATGAACAGCTTTTTCAATAAATTGCCTACTCCTGTTTCATCTTTTTGATTATGATCCACCAGCCTGATATGCAAATACTTGTAATGTTTCCCCAGGTCTTAAGATTTTATTCAGGAATACTAGTGCATTGCCCATAGAACACAACTATTCCTGTCCGACACAGTTATCCCAATCAGGCTTTCCAGGCCCAAATGTAGGCTGTGTTTGAAAGTGGAATACAAAGAGGTGTAGCCTATATGTAGGCAAATCACATGTTAGACAGTGACAAATATAAAAGGGAGTAAATGGCACTAAGATTTATCTGATTGTGTGAATATTAATTACAGAATGCCTAAATATTGAAAATGAATGGGACATCCAATATTATCGACTGTTTCAGATCCCTTGTTTACTTGTTTGTCAGATCACTTATTTGTCTGATTTTTTTATCACTTATATTCAAGATAATTGTGTATCTTGCACTTTGGTGAATAGGAGTTTTTCAGTCATCATTATAATTATTTTAGTTTAGTTTATAACACTGTTCAGTGATGGAATTCAGTGTAATATTGAATTTCTTCTGTGCATCGTCAAACTCATGCAGTACTATAACAGGACATCTTTACAAATATTTGAGACCTGTTGGCTGCTATTTTACCTGTGTGCCTGCGAAGGACTGCAATCCACAGTTTCAGCTGCTGCTTCCTTGCCAGCCCCTCCCCCCCGCACCTCCTGTCCTTCATGCCAAATTATCCATTAGACCTACACAATCATGGCAACTTCATGGTATAATTTTTTAATCATTAAACCTTAAGTCTATCTTTTGTCGCTATTTGCACTACAGGTAGCATTACTGTACATGGACTGCTGTTGTTGTTTTTCAAGCCTTATTCCTTTTGTTTTTTATATTGTGCACACCACTGAAGAGGGAGAGAAACGCCATTTCAATTCTCCTGTATGTCCTGTACGTATATCAGCTGTTGTCATAGATGTGCCAAAATGTCAGAACGCTGGTGGATCCAGTCAGCTGATCACTCGAACCACAGAGCTCAACTGTTTTCTATGATAAATCAGCCTCAGGGCAAAAGCACACTCCATGCTAGGGCTGTGCGATATGACAATATATATCAGATGACAAATAAGAACGTCTATCGTTTCATAGAATACCCTATCGTTTATATCGTTATTTAAAATGCACATATTCCCGTTTATTCAGTAAAGCTCCTCCCCACTACTTGTCAGCGTCCCGTCTCTCCTCTGCAGTGTGTACAGCAGAACAGATGTGTCGTAGGTGGCTGGGCTTCAGTCTGGTGGTTGCTAATGCTTACTCCAAACTATTGGTTCAGATAGCTGCTACTCCTGTTTGCTAGGTATGTGGGACTTTTTTCCATCGTGCTGCGTCAGAGAGGATAGTTTGCTAACCTCGTTTTAATAGGAGGTATGTAATATCAACACCATGTCTAATTAGAAAATGCTAAATGACGGTGCTAAGTTGTGCTAAGTGGAAACCATAGCAGATCATCGGGGGGTTTTTTGGCTTAAATTACTGCTGAGTTTTAGTTTTGTCTGAAAAAAACTTATTAAAGCTGCAAAAGTGCATGATGGTGGCACATACACGCAAAATAAATAATAAATACATTAAAATGGGTTGGAGGAGCAAGTTGGCTCTTAATGTAATTTATCTGATTTCTAATCATTTTAATTAGTCAAGTATTGATAATGAATAAAGTAAAAATCATCATATGTATTTTATTACATTACCTTTTGTGTCTTTGATTTTCAGATCATGACCAATCTGAAATATTTTTACTAAGAAGCAAACAGGTTAAATCAGGCCAGAGTGGCAGGCTGCAGGTCTACACTTAAATTTTCACTGATTTAAACAACTGTCACGAGACGAAGTGCAGCGTTTCACTGTGCTCAGGCTCTCTATTTATTGTTGTTCTTATCCTGTGTTTTCTCAAGTTTATATATTATTTCTCTGTGTGTGGGTTTTGTTATGTGTAGTCTTCGTGGCATGAGCTCTCCTCTTCCAGACACTCCCTCCTCCCTTTAAATCTCGTTTGTGCACTCAGCTCGGTAATTAGGTCATCTGCCCGCTCATGAGATCCACACCTCATGGCACTCATTATGTTTGATTACTTGCCTTATTTAAGAATCCTTTCCCTGCCACTCAGTTGTCAGTGCCTCATGGTTGTCTCCGCTGTTTCTCAACTCCGTCAGAACCCCTACCCTGTTCCGACGTGCTTTCCTGTTTGTTATCCTCGCCATTTCCCTGCACTCCTCAGTTGCTGTAAGTTTATTTTTGCTCACTGTTTGGACTTTATGTTCTCTTTAATAAATTGCACAACTAGCAGCTCAGCGTCTGGGTCATCCTCTCTGCCCTGAAGGGGTGATTCATGACACTAACAGCTAATTTATATCTGTAGGTGACAGCCATGGGTAATTTTCTCATTTTCAGATATTTTGTTATGTTTTGGGGGGTTTTTTTGCTTTTTTTTTTGCTTTTCTCCTCAGGCTCAGGAAATATTTAACTTATTGATGTTCACTTTTTAATTCATATATGATTTAAAAGAAAAACCTGAAATTTATGAGAATCAAGTCTCAAATGCACATTAAATACTTTATAACAACACTGCAAAATTATGAGGGAAAACAGTACATGTAAAAAAGTTATAAAAAAGATGGTCCTTTTTATGTGATTACAGCGGCGTGAAGAAGTGATTGCACCCTAAACCTAATAACTGGTTAGGCCACCCTTAGCAGCAACAACTCCAATCAAGTGTTTACGGTAACTGGCAATGAGTCTTTTACAGTGCTGTGGAGGAATTTTGGCCCACTTATCTTTGCAGAATTGTTGTAATTCAGCCACACTGGAGGATTTTCGAGCATTAGCCGCCTTTTAAAGGTCATGCTACAGCATTTCAATCGGATTCAGGTCAGGACTTTGACTAGGCCACTCCAAAGTCTTCATTTTGTTTTTCTTAAGCCATTCAGAGGTGGACTTGCTGGTGTGTTTTGGATCACTGTCCTGCTGCAGAACCCAAGCGCACTTCAGCTTGAGGTCACGAACAGATGGCCAGACATTCTCCTTCAGGATTTTTTGGTAGCCAGCAGAATTCATGGTTCCATTTACCACAGCAAGTCTTCCAGGTCCTGAAGCAGTAAAACAGAACCAGACCATCACACTAACCACCTTATTTTACTGTTGGTATGATGTTTCCTTCTCTGAAATGCTGTGTTACTTTTACGCTGGATGTAATGGGACACACACCTTTCAAAAAGTTCAACTTTTGTCTTGTCAGTCCACAGAGCATTTACCCAAAAGTCTTAGGGATCATCAAGATGTTTTCTGGCAAAACTGAGATGAGCCTTTATGTTCTTTTTGCTCAGCAGTCGTTTTTGTCTTGGACCTCCGCCATGCAGGCCATTTTTGTCCAGTCTCTTTCTTATGGTGGAGTCATGAACACTGACCTTAACTGAGGCAAGTGAGGCCTGCAGTTCTTTGGATGTTGTTGTGGGGTCTTTTGTGACCTCTTGGATGAGTCGTCGCTGCGCTCTTGGGGTAATTTTGGTTGGCTGGCCCCTCCTGGGAAGGTTCACCACTGTTCCATGTTTTTGCCATTTGTGGATAATGGCTCTTACCGTGGTTCGCTGAAGTTCCAAAGCTTTAGAAATGGCTTTATAACCTTTTCCAGACTGATAGATCTCAGTTACTTTGTTTCTCATCTATTCCTGAATTTCTTTGGATCGCAGCATGATGTCCAGCTTTTGAGGATCTTTTGGTCTACTTCACTTTGTCAGCCAGGTCCTATTTAAGTGATTTCTTGATTGAGAACAGGTGTGACAGTAATCAGGCCTGGGTGTGGCTAAAGAAATTGAACTCAGCTTTCCAAAGATATGATAAACCACAGTTAATTTATGTTTTAACGGGGGGGGGGGCGTGGCAATCACTTTTTCACACAGGGGCATGTAGGTTTTGATTTTTTTTTACCCTTAATAATAAAACACCTTCATTTAAAAACTGCATTTTTTGTTTACTTGTGCTATCTTTGTCTAATATTTAAATTTGTTTGTTTACCACACTTAAACATTTCAAATCATCAAACAAAAAATGAGAAATCAGGAAGTTGTGTGGAGTACAGGATGAGCTCCTGGCCTGCACTGAACAGCCCAAAATATCAGTCATAATTAACTATCTTCAAAGATTCAAAGATTCTTATTTGTCAATACTTCTATACGTGCAGGACATACAGAAGAATTGAAATGCCGTTTCTCTCTCTCTTACTGGTGTGTGCAATATATAAGAAGGAGTAAGGATGAAAAACAACAACAGCCATCTATGTACAGCAATGCTACCCGTAGTGCAAATGAAGATATGAAGATCTTCTATAGTATGTCTTCTGTTGAATCATCATATATCAAGGTCTTGCCTCATAAATATTTTGAGAAGTACTCTGTTTATACATTAGGAATAAACATCAAAATCAGTCCACCTAAACTACTGCTAAAATGACTCTGATAATTTAAGTAGAAACTGGTTGTACTTTTATTGAGAACTACAATCCAGTGACATTTTTGCAGACATTTGCATGTTGCAGTAGCAACAGAAAACTTTAGTGCTAATGCCAACAACAGGTTTGAACTACCCAGTAAAACTGGGGTCTGCCCCCCTTTCGTTTCTCAACCTGCTGGTGATGTTGCTTACTTGTTGAGCCTGCCATGCCTGCATTAGTGCTGTAATGTACGCAAATGATTCGATTGAGTGTACTAACTTTTATGGGTGAACGTACCGTATGAATTACCGGAACTGTAGTGGAAGCCAGGGATCACCAGCTGAATCACCTGCCTGAGCAGCAAATGAGCCCCGCCCACTCCATTCAGCCAATTCTCAGTTCAGTGAGTGGTAGACAGAGCTACAGTACAGTACTGAATGATTCAGTGTACCACTGATCTTTTTAGCTTGACTCAGTACATTTCAGTGAACTGTGGATCCCATCACTAGCCATCACTAAAAAAAAAAAAAAAAAAAAAAAAAAAAAAGATGGCGGCGCGCCTAGACGCAGCGGCCCCTCTTGGCATCAGCGAGTGTGAGAGTTTTAATCATCCCAGACGTACATTCTGTAAAACTTACAACCGTGAGACCTTATTAAACATCAAGGTACTGCACGCTGCAAGAATCGCAGCGATCGGTTGTGATTTGGACATTCTACGCCAGCATGGAATTTTGGCGGAGTCCCCGCTGGAAGCTACCCGAGAGAGGAGGAAGCGGAAGCGGAGCGAACGCAAGCAAAAGCGAGGAAAAAGGGCCGGGATCCATGCTAGGCTAAAGGCTAACCCCTCCAGACCAGCGGTACCGTCGCTTCTTCTGTCAAACGTCCGCGCCCTCGAAAACAAGGTGGATGAGCTGCGTTTGCTGAGAGAAACCCGGAGAGAATGGAGGGACTGCTGTGTGTTTGTTTTCACCGAGACATTGCTCCACGACAACATTCCTGACGAGGTCATTCAGCTGGAAGATATGGCGATGTTCCGTGCCGACAGGGAAACGGCGAGCTCCGGTAAGAGCCGGGGGGGTGGGCTATGCATCTATGTTAACAAGAACTGGTGCGTTAATGCCACGTTAGTGTCTAAACACTGCTCTCCGTTGACGGAGTTCCTTATTGTTAATTGTCGGCCATTTTATCTGCCGAGGGAATTCAGCAACGTGTTTGTAGTCGGTGTTTACATAGCGCCGAGTGCTAATGCTAAGAAGGCACTCGGGGAACTGCACAATGCGATCAGTGAAATCCAAACGTCACACCCGGACAGTTTTGTGGTGGTTACGGGGGATTTTAACCACACCAGCTTAAAGACTGTGCTCCCCAAGTTTAAACAATGTGTAGACTTTAAGACCAGAGGACAGAATATGTTGGACTTAGTGTACACAAACACAGATGCATATAAGGCGATACCCCGCCCCCATCTCGGCCGTTCTGATCACATGTCCGTGATGCTGGTGCCTGCCTACAAACCTTTATTGAAGCGCAGCAGGCCAGCAGTGAAACAAATCAGGATTTTGCCAGAGAGTGCAACCTCTGCACTGCAAGACTGTTTTCAGCACACAGACTGGAAGATCTTCAAAATAGCAGCCTCCCAGGAAGACAGGACAGATGTGGAGGAGTATGCCGATACGGTCACCAGCTACATCGCAAAGTGCACAGAGGATTTCACTACAGTGAAGACCATCACTATACGGGGTAATCATAAGCCCTGGATGACTGCAGAGGTGCGCTCGCTGCTTACAGCCAGAGATGCAGCCTTCAGAGCGAAGGACAGGATTGCCCTCTGCTCAGCCAGGTCTGCGCTTTCAAAGGGAATTAAGGCGGCAAAGCGCGCCTATGCGGAGAAAATCCAGGAACACCTCTGTGACACTAGGAACACTAAGCAGATGTGGCAGGGAGTTCGGACACTGACGGGCTTTAAGTCTAGGCAGGGGGTCGATGATGACGACGCTTTGCTTCCAGACAGGCTTAACGACTTCTTTGCACGTTTTGAAGCATCAAACTCGACAATCAGAGGGAGGGCCGGCCCACTCCCACCATCGGTCGGACCAGCTTTTACCATCAACACAGCGGACACACGGAGGACCCTATCCAGAGTCAACCCACGCAAAGCTGCAGGTCCAGACAACATTCCGGGACGTGTGCTCCGAGACTGCACGAGCGAGTTGGCGGATGTCCTGACTGACATTTATAACATCTCCCTGAGTCAGGCCATCGTTCCCAGATGCTTCAAGACCTCTATCATTGTACCGGTGGCAAAGAAACCAGTGGTGTCCTGTTTGAATGACTATCGTCCTGTTGCACTTACACCAATTGTGATGAAGTGTTTTGAACGGCTTGTCAAACCACACATCACAGCCTGCCTCCCTGCATCACACG
Organism: Pholidichthys leucotaenia; assembly: GCA_020510985.1. NCBI lineage: Eukaryota > Metazoa > Chordata > Actinopteri > Cichliformes > Pholidichthyidae > Pholidichthys > Pholidichthys leucotaenia. The sequence goes on along the minus strand of CM035846.1, from coordinate 59,273,647 downwards.
ACCCGCTCCAGTTTGCATATCGTTCAAACCGCTCCACGGAGGATGCTATAGTCACCACCCTACACTCTGTCATCACCCACCTGGACCAGAAAGACACCTACGCCAGACTCCTGTACATTGATTTCAGTTCAGCATTCAACACCATTATTCCCCAGAGACTGATAGAGAAATTACTCCTTCTCGGTCTGAACACCGCCACATGTCTCTGGATCCTGGATTTCCTGACTGAGAGACCTCAGTCTGTCCGGGTTGGAAACAACATCTCCAACTCTGTCACGCTGAGTACCGGAACCCCTCAAGGCTGTGTACTCAGTCCACTGTTGTTTACACTTCTAACACATGACTGTGTATCCAAACATGAGGGGAACCAGATTATTAAGTTTGCAGATGACACCACGGTGGTGGGACTTATTCAGAGGGATGAGGAATCAATGTACAGGGAAGAAGTGAGAGACCTGGAGGGCTGGTGCAGGGAGAACAATCTGGTGCTCAACGTGGACAAAACGAAGGAGATGATTATCGACTTCCGGCAGTCACAGCCTGAGCACGTCCCCCTCAGCATCGGCGGCCGTTTAGTGGAGAGAGTAGAGAACATCAAGTTCCTCGGAGTGCAAATCTCGCAGGACCTGACCTGGAGCAAGAATTCCTTGGAGATCAGGAAGCGGGCTCAGCAGAGACTACACTTCTTGAGGAAACTCAAACAGGCCTCTCTCCCCATCTGCATCCTCAGGACCTTCTACAGAGGTGTGGTGGAGAGTGTTCTGACGTACTGCATTGCTACATGGTACTCCAGCTGCAGTATGTCAGACAAAAAAGCCCTGCAAAGGATAGTCAAGGGGGCGGAGAGGGTAATTGGAGTCTCTCTCCCCTCTGTCCAAGAACTTTTTCAGAACAGTTGTAGGAGCAGGGCACTGAACATTGTCAAGGACCATTCTCACCTTCTGCATAAACACTTTGAACTTCTTCCATCTGGTAAACGATTCCGGAGCATCAGAGGCAGAACCACCAGACTGATCAACAGCTTCCTCCCACAAGCTGTCAGGATGCTGAACAGCTGACCCGGAATCTCACATACACACTACTGCACCTATGGACATTTTGTATATTATAGTTAGTTATTCTTTTTCCCCAAGTATGTCTCAGGGATGTGTGAATGGATGGGGGGGTGGGGGTGGGGTGGGGGGTGGAGCTATGTGGGGTGTGTCTTAATCATGCTGCTTCTTATATGGATGCCGAGAGAAACGCAATTTCATCTTGCCTGCACTACAGTTGTATGTACAGCAATATGACAATAAAGTTTGATTTGATTTTAGCCTCCATCCAAGGCTGCCTTCTCTGCTCTGCTACCATGATGCATCTCCTTTTCCATGCAGCCCACGCACGAGAGATGATGCTTAAAAATAAGCGTAGTATGTACAGTGGGGAAAAAAAGTATTTAGTCAGCCACCAACTGTGCAAGTTCTCCCACTTAAAAGTTGAGAAAGGTCTCCAATTTTCATCATAGGTATACCTCAACTATGAGAGACAAAATGAGGAAAAAAAAATATCCAGAAAATCACATTGAAGGATTTTTAATGAATTAATTGGTAAATTCCTCGGTAAAATAAGTATTTGGTCAATAACAAAAGTTCATCTCAATACTTTGTTATATACCCTTTGTTGGCAATGACAGAGGTCAAACGGTTTCTGTAAGTCTTCACAAGGTTTTCACACACTGTTGCTGGTATTTTGGCCCATTCCTCCATGCAGATCTCCTCTAGAGCAGTGATATTTTGGGGCTGTCGCTGGGCAACACGGACTTTCAACTCCCTCCAAAGATTTTCTATAGGGTTGAGATCTGGAGACTGGCTAGGCCACTCCAGGACCTTGAAATGCTTCTTACGAAGCCACTCCTTCGTTGCCCGGGCAGTGTGTATGGGATCACTGTCATGCTGAAAGGCCCAGCCACGTTTCATCTTCAATGCCCTTGCTGATGGAAGGAGGTTTTCACTCAAAATCTCACGATACATGGCCCCATTCATTCTTTCCTTTACACGGATCAGTCGTCCTGGTCCCTTTGCAGAAAAACAGCCCCAAAGTATGATGTTTTCACCCCCATGCTTCACAGTAGGTATGGTGTTCTTTCTCCTCCAAACACAACAAGTTGAGTTTTTACCAAAAAGTTCTATTTTGGTTTCATCTGACCATATGACATTCTCCCAATCCTCTTCTGGATCATCCAAATGCTCTCTAGCAAACTTCAGACGGGCCTGGACATGTACTGGCTTAAGCAGGGGGACACGTCTGGCACTGCAGGATTTGAGTCCCTGGCGGCGTAGTGTGTTACTGATGTAGCCTTTGTTACTTTGGTCCCAGCTCTCTGCAGGTCATTCACTAGCTCCCCCCCCCCCCCCCCCCGTGTGGTTCTGGGATTTTTGCTCACCGTTCTCGTGATCATTTTGACCTCACGGGGTGAGATCTTGCGTGGAGCCCCAGATCGAGGGAGATTATCAGTGGTCTTGTATGTCTTCCATTTTCTAATAATTGCTCCCACAGTTGATTTCTTCACACCAAGCTGCTTACCTATTGCAGATTCAGTCTTCCCAGCCTGGTGCAGGTCTACAATTTTGTTTCTAGTGTCCTTTGACAGCTCTTTGGTCTTGGCCATAGTGGAGTTTGGAGTCTGACTGTTTGAGGTTGTGGACAGGTGTCTTTTATACTGATAATGAGTTCAAACAGGTGCCATTAATACAGGTAACGAGTGGAGGACAGAGGAGCCTCTTAAAGAAGAAGTTACAGGTCTGTGAGAGCCAGAAATCTTGCTTGTTTGTAGGTGACCAAATATTTATTTTACTGAGGAATTTACCAGTTAATTCATTAAAAATCCTTCAATGTGATTTTCTGGATTTTTTTTTCTCATTTTGTCTCTCACAGTTGAGGTATACCTATGATGAAAATTGGAGACCTCTCTCATCTTTTAAGTGGGAGAACTTGCACAATTGGTGGCTGACTAAATACTTTTTTGCCCCACTATGTGCAGGATCCGTATTCTGACGAAGGGATCAAATTATTGTCCCACTTTCCCCACTGTGAGACTAATAAAGGCTTATCTTATTATGGGAGAGAGATAGATAGATAGATGTACTTTATTGATCCCAAACTGGGAAATTACAGTGTAACAGCAGCATGACAGTAGACAACCAAACGACAGAACCACACACATGACAGACAAAGGGATTACCCATGGAAATTAAAATTAACACAAGAATTATTGATTGGGAATTATTGATCGTACAGAGGCAAAACTATTGTACAAATACGATAATTATCGTATGTCTGGCAACACTGCTGTGGCTCCCTCCCTCACTATTGCTCTACCACTTGCAGAGAGCAGCACCTAAGTTTCGATTAGCACTCCCTCTGCTGGCAGACTCTATAATTGGATTTCAGAATGCGGTTCCAAACGTGATATAAATAATTGATTTTTGGAAATGGACTGGCAGGCCATAGTGTATGAGGGGGCAGGCCGCCAGTTGCCCATCCCTGATCTAAGGCATCGGAGAGCGCCTTGGCGGGGAGAGAGCACTAGATTAGCACATCTAACATTAGCAGAGTTAGCCATTTCACTCAATCAAGGTTGTTTCAGTGCTTTTTATGTAGCCCAGAGACTGATAATATGCCATCAACCATGCATACTGCGCAATCATATCCCTGATAATGACTTATTTGGGGTTTACATGATCACATTCAGTCATTAGTTATGTCAATTAGCTCAGTCTGTCTTCACTATCTTAGCTAACATTAGCCTCAAAATGGTGCCTAAGCCCCGTCAACCAAACTCCCAAGAGGGAGGGTGGGGTGAGAGTGAAGTAATAAATGTTTGTACCAATTACCTTCAATAATAATGATCAGCTTCTAAAAATCCATCTTCACGTCTCAAATGTCATACAGAAATTGTTTCTCTACAGTCCAGGCTCCTCTCCACAGTCATATTCAACATCAAAAATGGGATTTAATGCCTAACTTAAAGCATCCCACTTCTCTTCCCCTAAATGTCACAAATCACAGTGACTTGTAAAACGTCAGTCAATTAAACTCACTCAAAGCCCTCTTGGCTGAGCCAGAATAGTTGACTGATTTAATTATGACTTCCTTCACTGAACTGATTTAATCATACTTAACATTTTCAGCTGCCGTCAGCGCCCGACACCGGCAAATCTTCGCTTCTCACAACTAGACAGACATTCTCATCACGACATGTTGATCCCACTGAGGATATTGATCTTTTTTTGAAGATGATCAAGGCATCACAGATGAACAGACTGAGTCACCACAGCAAAAATGAATCCGTGGTACATGGCAGAGACTCTTTGAGCAGCCTTCAGGATTTCTGGGAAAGTGAAAATTGAGGACCATGTTATGTTTTGATGAAGCTGAACTTCTAACAACCTTCCCCCCCATCCTTGTCACTTTCAAATCAGTTATATTCTATGACACGGTGGTGGCATCAGCCATCACTTTTGGAGTGGTCTTCTGGGGCAGTGGCATTACCACAGCCGATAGGAAGAGACTGAACAAACTGATAAAGAAAGCTAGCTCTGTCCTGGGGCAGCGCCTTGACCCGGTGGAGGAGATAGGAGAGAGAAGGACGGTGGCTAAACTGTCATCTCTGCTGGAGTCCGAGTTCCACCCTATGCAGGACATACTGAATGCACTGAGGAGCTCATTTAGCAGCAGACTACATCATCCCAGGTGCACAACCGAGAGGTTTCGCAGGTCCTTCCTACCAACGGCTGTCAGACTGTACAACCTAAGCAGGGCTGCTCGTAGAGATAGCAAAAAGACGTAACAACCTAATAGTTTTGAATGCAAAAGATGCAATAGACTTACACAATGGTCCCCTCCGGCATACAACTAGGAAAATACCGGTCGCTATGGAGGGTGAGAATATGTATGGGCACATAATCATACCATGTAGGATAACTAAGTAGACGGTTGTGCTGTTTCATCCCATCTAGGAACAATGCTCTGCACTGTGTGCATTTATATATTTACATATTTATTCCATCTAGCTACAATGCTCCGCACTGGGTGTGTTTATATTTATACATCTATATATTTATTCCATCTAGCTACAATGCTCTGCACTGTGTGTCTGTGTATATATATATATATATATATATATTTATAGTAATATGTACATATGTATATTAGCTGCTCTTGCTTTTTTTTCTTGCCTTCTGATTGTTGCTCTGAGTGTTGCTATCCCTGTGCTGTTGCAATCCTGGAATTTCCCCATTGTGGGACTAATAAAGGCTTATCTTATCTTATCTTATAAAAAGTGCTATTAAAAAATGACTATGTTACTTAAAATATGTCTGGGCCAATGCATGACGAGTAAACCATATGGATGTCTGCCACTCTGAGACCTAAATGACAAAAGCAAACACTGTTTTTGAAAAATTGTTCTCAGAATTTTCTTTTTGTTCATAATTTCTTTTCATTATTTTATTACCTTCTTAAATATTATTTTTCCTAATATGCTTTCTTCTACATAGGCTATCTTTTTGCAATATTTTGTCCAAATATGTAGCTTTTTTGATAAATTTGCAACTAAGGATGTTAATGATTAACTGACTTTCAATTAATTGTCGATAAGAATTTAGTCAACTAAATTAAATTAGCTGTCAATTAATTGATAACTCAGCAGTCCTTTTCAATGGGAGCTTATTCTATGAAATGTTGTGGGGTTGCCATCCAGGCAGGGGCACATGCGGTCACCCACACCCACATTTCAACTGAAAAAGCAGAAGAAGATGCCAAGCCTCCAGAGCTTGGCTGTGCAGAGTGAAAAAACTCGCCCTTCCGGGTTATGTTGGAGCACCACAAGTTCCAACGGCACGAGCTTGAAGGTCCACCTGCTTCAAATTAACATAGCAGAGAAATGGACCGGAGCAAAGAAAAAGATTACACGAGCGCAAAAACCCATCCCTGCTGCCGCTGCCCTGCGCTGCCAGAAGGAAAAGCAGACCGGACTCAAGTTGCCACTGAGGTAACGGACAACAGGAGAGCCCAGATCGTACTGGGTTTGTCTGGATTTCCGAGGTACTGTGATAATGTTTAACATGCAACAGATGAAGCAGCTCACACTTTATTTTCCTGTTAAAACAGTCTACCAGTGCATCTCAGTAAATTAGAACATGATAGTTATTTTTTTGTAATATAACTAAAAAAGATAAATTTCTTATATTGGTAATAGTTTTTAAAATAATTAAAAATCACAACATTTGTAATTTACTGAGATGTACCAGCACATAAGTACACACTATACAGTTCAAAATTTATTAAACTACAAAAAATGCCATTGTCTGTCATAAAAAAAATGCACATGGTACAATAAATCATCAAGGAGTAGGTTGTTCATGTTTAATTCAGCATATCAAAAACAGTAATTAACTTTTTGTATGTTAAAGATAGAAAGACCGTATTGTACCGAGAGAAATTCAGGTTCTCAGGAAAATTGCTGCTTATCAGTTAATCATTAATCAATGAAACAATTAATGAATTAATCGATAAGTTGCAAAAAGGGATGCAAGTTTAGTCACCTACATTTGTGCCTTTTTTCTTTTTACATTTGCCACTTCTAAGGATGTATGTATTTTTACACTTTACAATAGAGGCATCACGATTGTCTTCACACCAAATGAGGTTTTCAAGTTTTTCTGCAATCCAGTCACATTCCAATAGGTCGTAGACAGTGTAGCGGGGTCTTCATCCAACGTGAAGGGGGCTTTAGGATGATGTGTGAGCTAATACAGGTAATTCTCCAGGAAATGAAAGTCAATGTAACGTCCTCCGAAGTGATGAACATACAGCTGTTCGTTTTTTGATACAACCCCAATTCCAGTGAAGCTGGGATGTTGGGTAAAATGTTAAAAAAACAAAACAAAACAATGATTTGCAAATCCTTTTCAGCATAGAGTGAATCGAGTAGGTTCACTTTGTCTTCTTTTAATATGTGCTATTAAAGACAAAGATAGAAAGATGATTTTTTTTTACCTTCTTTTCTTTACATGTTTCGACTGTTCACTGCAGTCTTCATCAGAAGACTTCTTTTCTTTTCTTCTTCATTTTCATCAATTTTGGAGGGACGTCCAGTTCTTGGTAATGTCACTGTTGTGCCATATTTTCTCCAGCTGATGATGACTGTCTTCACTGTGTTCCATGGCATATTTAATGCCTTGGAAATTCTTTTGTACCCTTCTGCTGACTGATACCTTTGAACAATGACATCCCTCTGATGCTTTGGAAGCTCTCTGCAGACCATGGCTTGTGCTGTAAGATGTGACTACAAAAATGTCAGGAAAAGCCTACTAGAACAGCTGAACTTTATTTAGTGATAATCAGAGGCACTTTAAACGGTGGCAGGTGTTTCCTGACTCCCATTTAACATGAGTTTGAATGTGATTGTGTCATAAATCACCCTGGCAGGGGTAGATTGAGGACTCCAAACGCAAGCCGTGAGTTTGCAAATTTAATAATGAAAACACAAAAATAACACAAAGACAAAAACTTACACGTAACATACAGGATCAGGTACAAGGTAGGCGTGTGGGGACGCCGGGGAAACGGGGCTCACGTCTGGAGAAAAAAGAAGAACAGCCTGGACGGGACCAGGCTGAGGCGTATGGACACACCAGGAGAGCAGGGAGGAAAAGATGGAGCACACCCGTTAAAACACTGAGGAACATTTGGATAAACCAGAACAATGCTGCACCGAGAAGCAGCACAGCGGTCTTTAAATAGGCAAAAGGAAATGGCACAAGTGACTGCAGGTGTGGGTACGAGAGCGAGAAAGTAATCAGAGTCAACTAGTGACAGGTGTGACAGCCCGCGAACAGAGTTTGACAGAAGAATGTAAACACTGGTGACTGTCAAAGTAAAAGCACAACCGGAAACTACTAATAAATCATAATGCTGAGGATGAGCAGAGAAACCAAGGACAAGGACCAGATAACAGTAAATGACAAAACTAATAGCTATGTGCTACAAAAGGGAAACATACAGTGAGGACAAGGGAAACTGTGTTTAGAATTAACCAATCTGTCACGAGCATGAGCACGGCTCTCCTACCCGTGCTCAGCATCGTGACAGATTGGTTAATTCTAAACACAGCCACGTCCCCAGTTATAACAAGGTGTGAATATTTATGCACCAGGTTATTGTAAGTTTTTTTTTAAATTTTCCCCCCTTAAAAGATTTCAGTTTGTTTTTCTATTGGGTTGTACAGGTTATAGGTCACATTAATGGGGGAAAAGAAATGATTTATCTTGGTCTCATTTTTTTGCATCACAAAAACCTGGCATTTGAACAGGGGTGTGTCAACTTTTTATATCCACTGTATATTCAATTGAATACACTACAGAGACAAGCTACTTAATGTTGAAATTGATCAACTTTTCTTTGCAAATATTCACTCATTCTGAAATTGATTCCTGCAACACATTCTAAAAAAGCTGGAACAGGCCAGGTCTCCATTGTCATATTTTGCGCTTCATGATGGGCCACATATTTTCAGTGGGAGACAGGTCTGGATTGCAGGCAGGTCAGTCTAGTCCACTCACTCTTTTACTACAAAGCCGCACTGTTGTAACACGCGCAGAATGTGGCTTGGTATTGTCTTGCTTAAGCAGGGACATTCCTGAAAAGACATTGCTTGGATGGCAGCATATAATAATGATGATGGATTAGATTTATATAGCACTTTACATGTCAAGTGACATCTCAAAGTGCTTACAGTGAGTCTGTTATTCATTCACTCCAGTCAACGCTGATAGTGGTAAGCTACCTCTGTAGCCACAGCTGCTCTGGGGCAGACTGACGGAAGCGTGGCTGCCAATCTGCACCAACAGCCTCTCCGACCACTACCGAACATTTATACACATTCATACCCAGTGTCATGGTGACTGGAGGCAAGGTGAGTAAAGTGTCTTGCCCCGGGACACAAGGACAGGATGGCTGGAGAGAGCAGGAGTCGAACTGCCAACCATCCGGTTAGCAGTTCGACTCCAGCGTTAATGGTACCATTCAGCATTAATGGTGCCTTCACAGATGTGCAAGTTACCCATGCCATGGGCACTAACACACCCCCATACCATCACAGATGCTTAGTTTTGAACTTAACGCTGACAACAACCTGGATGATCCTTTTCCTCTTTACCCTGGAGGACACAACGTCCAAGGTTTCCAAAAACAATCTGAAATGTGGACTCGTCAGTCAGTGGTGCCTCCAGAAATTTTTCATAGAAGTGGCAATGTGAGTGGCCACTGAAAAATCTTGGGATGACACATCAAAATCAAAAGCTAAGATTCAAGTCCAGGAATTCTGTAATGCTGTTGTCATAGGTTTATATAGACTAATTAAACTGCAATTATAGTACCTTTTATGACTGACATACATAAACTAATTGCAGTAAAATTAAAATTCTGAGCTCCACAGCAAACCAGCTGTCATAGTCATGTCCCTGTCAGGTGAATTGCTCCTCTTTGTGTGGACAAGTTAAAAGCCTTTATGCTGCTTGCTCGTATGTGAACAACACTAGTTGACTCTAAAGTTGATCTAAAAGCTAGTGCAATGACAGAGAAAAAAAATGAGTGACTGACACATTTATCCAAATAATATCATTTCCTAATTTCAATAAAGTTGTATGCAAAAATTTGTTGACTGTGCACATATTTTTAATTGAAAAGGTGTACGAGAACAGAGGTGAACTGGTAAACAGTCTTTAATAAAATATGGAAAAGAACTACAATATTGCCAGCAAACATTAAAGCATAGTTACATTTTATTTCATAAACTGACCAAAATAAAAACCTAAATACACAGCTGAGATGTTAGGGGTGTGAGCACCCCATGTCCCTAATTAATTAAATACAAAGAAGAAAAATCACCAAATATGCTATTTTACAATTGGAGCCCAAATTCATGCCTACCACTGCATTTCATCATTTCATTTTCATTCTTACCTGCTGGCCCAGGGGCATTTGAGTGGCTTCAGCTGCATCCTGACTGTCTTAGCCATCAACCTCAGCCTGCTGGGGCTGCCTGAACCACTGATGACTGCCCACTGCTGTGTTCCATCTCTGATGTTGACTGCTGTTATTCATCACAGTCATGATCTTGTTCTGATCGTCATGTTCTGTCTGCTCCCACTGCCATAGTCGTCTCCCCTGCACAGTTTTTCTTCTTTAAAAAACAGAGCTGTCCATTCACTTCATCGTCTGCAAATTCACACAGCAGTGTAGTGACTAAGACATAAGTCCATTTTAACATTCTTAATGAAACGCATTTTTGCAGTGACTTTTTACAGAAAAGCTTTATATTAATAGAAATTCCCTGTACCCTGCCTCTCACCCAAAGATGCTGGGATAGGCTCCAGCCCCCCCACGACCCGAAAAGGATTAAGCGGAAGAAAATGAAAGAATGAATAATAGAAATTCCTGTACACTCTAATGCTGTGCTCGAAATGTTCACTCGTTCCCTATATAGTGCACTAAATAGTGAATCAGCCATTTTGCAGTGCTGTTGGCAATCTTAACTGAAAATTTCATTCACTATATAGTACACTCAAAATATCCCACAATGCAGTCTGAAAAATAGTGTACAACAGATGGTCACTACACTAGCCAATATATCCCATAATGCAATGCGCAGCCAATGGAGCAGTGAAAGGAGAACATAAACTACCTTAAGGTATTTATAGTTATTAATTCAGCAAAAATAATTTGATTTAATACATATTTACTACAAATTCCATGCAAGTATTAATTTTTTACCACCGTTACTCTGTTACGTTTTACTATCTCACCATGATGTCCGTGCAGCGAAAACAAGCCCAGCAGCGTCTGGAATCTGTTAATTTTATTGTTCTATCCACCTTATTCCTGGGGGTGCCGCTGTAGGAACGATTATGGGCGGAGCTTCCGGTTTCGGCTGCAGTAGTGTTAAATCAGTCAGTAAGAGTGGCGTAGCAGGGGCATTTAAAATAGCATTTTTAAAAGTTTTTCAAATTCATTTTAATGTATAGTCCACATACGTGTTTTGCACTCAAGCGGCAGCTAATTTCAGCACTTGTAGTTTTTGTATTTTTGAATGTTTTTGCGTAGTTCTGGTACTTGCTGCTGTTCGTGGTGTGAGGCTCCTCACAGATAAGCAGAGCTAAATCTGTGGCTTCAACAGCAATGAGTAGATCATGCACTGAAAACTACAGGATTGTTTGTGTGATCGGTGGTACAGACACAGCAGCACCAGGTATGTTTTCACTTGGATCAATGTCACAGGTCTGACGTTTACCCCGAATTTAAAACGCCCAAGCACAGTGTTGTGGTTCTTTGTGGCTCTGACTGGACTCTACGTCTGCTCTGAGGTAAATTTGATTATGTCCAACATATTTTAACAAAATGCAGCCCACTTTATTGCGGTGGAGACATTGATATATCTCAGAGCTTTTATTTGTTTACAGCGTTAGCATATTAGCAGCGGTGCTAACAAACGGAGCTACAGTTTGTCAGGCCACTTTTTAAGGTCATCTTCCTATCCCTCGATAGTCGTGGGAAGTGGTATGATTATATCACTGTTTTTGAGGCGCAAAAAGCTGTGTTCCCACATTTCTGATGCCGAAGTCATTGCTTTTTAAAAAGGAAAAGTGTCCCATTTCAGTGACAACCATACGTTCTAAACTAGTACCGGAAGTTGCTACCATAATTCACGCAAGGCATCATGGGGCCTAGGAATAAGGTGAATTGAGTTTACTGTATAGTCCACTATATTTAAATTCACTATATAGCGAGTAGGGAGGGAGTGAGTGAGTGAACATTCTGAACACAGCCTAACTTCAGCTATGGGTAACATGTAACATTCAAACTTGTAAAACTTTATTGCACCATATGTAATGTAGTTATTTATTGTTCATATATCGTATTATATGTAGAGCTCTTATTTATGTGGCACGGGGTGGTGGCTCTGTCTTCCAGTCCCGCCAACCCCATGGGTATAAGAAGGACTGCAGGTAGGGGGGCAGTCTTGTTCGCCTTTACCTCTGCCAGCGGCTGTGGCAGTAGTTGGGTGCACAGCGCCCTGTGTAATAAACTTGTGTTCAGCTCTACTGCTGGTCTCCTCCTTGGCTCCAAGTTCAGACATAACATTTGGCGACGAGAATAAAAGCGGGTAATACCAAAGACATGGAAGAGTGTGGGACACCAATTCAGCCATTTTTGGAGCTCTCGGTGAGCCGCCTGTACCGTGGCCTCGGTGGTACGATGCCTTTAGAACGTATATGGTGGCGTTGGACCTGGGAAGGATAAAGAAGTTGAGGGCACGTGCGTTGCTTGTGCACAACCTGGAAATGGAGGGACAAAGGATTTTGGGTACGCTTGGTGACACGGACAGCTATGAAGAAGTGGTCGAGCTGATGGCACGCCATTTCAGGGCACCAGACAACGTCATCGTCCAAAGGATTAAGTTCCAACAGCGCCCCCAACAGGTAAGCAAACCCATTCAGCGGTTTGTGTCGGACCTGAGGCAGCTGGCCGCTGAGTGTTGATTCGGACTGTTGGAGGAAGAAATGGTTCGTGACCAGTTGGCGGAACATACCAACTGTGCTGCGATCCGGTCTAAGCTGCTCATATTTCCTGGTGAATTGGCGCTATCTGGGGTCGTCGAGTTGGCCCTTCAGCTGGAGGCAGCAGATAAGCTGACTCGGGAGTGGAGCGAGCGTCTGTCACCACAAGAGTTACGATCCCCCATGGCTACACAGGTAGTGGACCTGGACAGCGACGGGAGCATCGAGGAGGACACCAAGGGTGCCAATGCTGTACAGATGAGGTCTGCCCCGGTGAAGCCCAGGTGTATGGGCTGCAGGTCCATGAAGCACCACTATAAGGCCAGAGAGTGTGTGGCAAGAAGGAAGCGCTGCGACAAGTGTGGCTGTCTATACCACTTCGCGACAGTATGCCAGTCAGCAGAACGAGAGAGCCCGCACAGAGATTCGACCCGTCCCGCCCCGACGGTAATACATACTGTGTCCCAGAGTACCAGTGGGTGCACACATTGCACGGTAGTGTTGGATGAAGTACCGGTACCGATGCTGATTGACACGGGGGCAGAGAGTTCACTGCTGAACTGGGCTACAGTTGGACAATGTTTTCCCCACTACAGAATTGGAGGTGACTCAGCGCTGCTTTGCGGCTATGGAGGAGGACGGTTAGCCATGGTGGGTGCCATCAGACTGACAGCTCGGTACAAGTCGGTGGAGACAGCCGATGTGGAGTTTGTTGTGACGGCCTGCGGCACAATCATCATCGGTTGCAACCTGTTCTATGGCCTTGGGTTTTCCATCAGGAGCAGCGCTGGGGAAGAATGGTCGGGCTGCGGACTGTGGGACTGACCGGTTCCGAGTGTTCAGGACGACGTTGTGTGGGATGGACAATTGCTGGGCACTCTAGAAAGTGGACAGGTCTTGTCGTGTTCAGGGTTGCTGCGGGAGGGCCCCGCTGCCAATGTCCGAGTCGCCCTGGATGAGGGTATCGGGCGGCATGGGGAAGAGTCTGCGGCGGCGAGCGATGCCCAGGAGATGGTCCCAGGTTTCCCGGAGCACGGCCGTGGTGGGCCGGTGAACACGGGGCCACATCGGCAGCGGATTTACAAGCAGTTGGGGTATGACCGAGTGGCACTGGGAGAGCGAGTGCCAGGCGGAGACACCGCAGGCCGTGCAGGGCCTCGCTTGGAGTCGTGGACTGGGTTTGGGCTCGGGCGGAGGCAAGGTCCAGGCAGGTGAGAGCCAAGTGGAAGATGGAGCAGTACCTGGGCCGGCTGCAGGTGACGGGCGAGCGGCAGGATGGTTATCTTCAGCTGTCGGATGGCTCGTGGTGGTACACTGATGAGTTACGGCGTGCCCCAAAAAAGGCAGCTGGGCATGGCACCAGACGATTGGAGCGTCCGAAGGTGTGGAGGAGAAGGCGCACCGGGATTGAGGCGACCAGCTGTGGCCTGGGACGCGAGCTACCTCGAGGGGTGAACTGAATGGTGAAGGGTCTTGGGAAGGGGGGGGGGGGCATGGGTCATCCTCACCAAGCCATGGATATGCATTTGTTGATAGCTAGTAATCTGTATTTATAGTTCTGGGATTATTTTGGTGTTCTGTTTTAAGTAGGAGACATGGCAGTATTTTTTTTCTTTTTTAACAGCACTTTTATATATCATAGGCGGCAAAACAACCCGCTTCGCCATGTGGGGGGGTCAGACGGTAGTTACCCGTCTCTCCTAATTTTAGTTATTTTGTGTGGATGCCATAGGTCCCTTTTGTGATTTTAGTTTAGTTTTGTTTAGCGGATGATTCAGGTTCCAAACTGGGGTGGGCTGATTGTATGCGCGTTTTGGATTTTTCTACGGGGGGGGTGTAATGTAGTTATTTATTGTTCATATATTGTATTGTATATAGAGCTCTTATTTGTGTGGCACAGGGTGGTGACTCCGTCTTCTGGTTCCGCCAACCCCGTGGGTATAAGAAGGGCTGCAGGCAGGGGGCGGTCTCTTCCACCTTTACCTCTGCCAGCGGCTGCGGGTGTAGTTGGGCGCACAGCGCCCTGTGTAACAGACTTGAGTTCAGCTCTACCGCTGGCCCCCTCCTTCACTCCGAGTTCAGACATAACACCATATTAAAAGACTTGGCCTTCAAAAGCAAAATTAAAGAATTAATATTTTTGTCAGAGTTTAGTATTTTTGTCAATGTAGTTTCTTTAAAATCGGTCCAATTTTGATGCTTTCTTGAACAAAATAAAACTATACAAAGTCTTAAAACACTGTAATCCAAACTTTTACATTACTATATTAGCACTTTAACCTCATTAGCCTTTTGCATTGTACTTTATTTTATTCTGTTTATTTCATGTTCTTGTTCCAGCGGTATTTTTATTTGACTCAGTATTGTACTACACTGTGATATGTCTTTATGATTTCAGAAACTTAATCTTTAATTTAAAAAAAAAAACAGATTTAGCAAGCTAATGCTACTAGCAGCTAGCTTAGAGGCAGCTGTAAACACTAAAACCAGGAAAAGCACAAACACACTTACGTAAGCATTCAGTGACTTACCCTGGATTGGTGTTCCCGCTAGCAGTGGTGTCTCTCAGCATCCAAACAATCAGCGCCTACGTATCAGGCCTTCAAGCTGATTTCAGTCAGACTGATGGCGTGATTCTTGTCACCCGGTTAACGTGCTCAAGGCCCGGCTGTAAGGGTGGTGCCCCACCAGGGAGCGGAGGGACGGGACAGGTTGGGGGTGTGACAGTGATCTGCTCAAGTTTGCTGTATTTTGTTAATGTTTGTTATTAAACTACAGCACACGTCAGTTTTTTCTGAAACATGTTACATTAACATTATTACATGTAAAATATGACATCGACAAACATGCTAGAAAATTACGTTTAGACTGTCCAGTATGCGGGGGCAACTGGTGGGGCAAGACCTTGGAGCAGGATGGCCATTACCACCCTGTGCCATCCCTTGGGGGCGCCATTTTCATCAGACCACACGGCAGTTTTTCACTTTTCCTCAGACATCTCAGATGAGCTCGGGCTCAGAGCAACTGCGGCGTTGACATAATGCACGGCTCAGGAGACACACACGCAGGCTCAGAGTAGATCCAATAGCTTTATTAGCAACAAGTGTGTATGAATGTGTGTCTGCAAGATGTGGATGTATTGGTGGTGGCGTCTGCGTCGGGCACGGAGGCAGGAGACCGTACAGCCGGACAACCCTATGGGAGAAGCACAAGGAGAAGGGTGACGGACACACACCAACACAGGAGATGATAAAATAGAGATGAGCTTACTTGGAGTAGCAGGTGGCTGGCACAGCAAGGACGGGGTCCGGTAGACAGCGACCTGGAGAGCCCGGTGCAGCAGCGAGGGAGTGGAGACGGAGAGGAATGGTCCGCCGCCGGGAAATCCACCTGTGCACAGGGGAGCAGACTTGAAGAGGAAAAGGTAAGGGCTTCTTACCGATATAATTGCTGAAGTGGTAGAGGTTACTCACAGCAGTAGTGACGAGCGAAGTCTGACGGCTTCAGGCCGAAGCCCAGGGCGAGGCGGCTTAAATCCCTCACCGCTGATGATGTGCAGGTGTGCGTGCAGCTGGCGCCGCAGATGAGCGGCGAGGCGTGACAGGCGTTTCTGGGTGTTGTTGTTGATATATGGCTTTTGCTTTACATGCTCGAGTTCTAACTTGCATTTGTAGATGTAGCAACAAATTCTGTTAACTTAAAATGGTTTTCCGAAGCGTTCCTGAGCCTACATGGTAATATCCTTCAGAGAATGATGTTGGTTTTTAATGCAGTGCCGCCTGAGGGTTCAAAGGTCACCAGCATTCAATGTTGATTTTTGGCCTTGACGCTTACGTGCAGAAATTTCTCCAGATTCTCTGAATCTTTTGATATTATGGACTGTATGATGAAATCGCTAAATTCCTTGTAACTGTATGTTGAAAAACATTGTTCTTAAACTGTTGGACTATTTGCCCGTGCAATTGTTGACAAAGTGGTGAACCTTGTCCCATCCTTGTTTGTGAATGACTGAGCCTTGCATTCCAAAAAGGTGCTTTTTGAGCATTCCTCTCAACTTTCCCAGTCTTTTCTTTCCCCTGTCCCAGTTTTTTGGAACGTGTTGCAAACATTACATTCAAAATGAGTGAATATTTGCCAAAAAGCAAATAAAGTTTCAGTGTGAACATTAAATGTCTCGTCTTTGCAGTGTTTTCAATTGAATATAGGTTTTAAAGGATTGATAAATCATTGTATTGTGTTTTTCTTTATCTTTTATTTTTGCTGCTAATTCTGCAAAAATCTCAGAAGACAAAATCTATAATTTTCTTCCCTCTTCATATTTACTAAATGACAGCTCTGACGCTACGAACAGATGGACACTGACGTACACTATGGGTGAGTGAAGCGTGTATTGATGTAGGGGAAAGTGGATCTGAAGCTCAGAGCGGTTTTGTGTTGCAGCTGTTGATATTTCATTGTTTATTCATGACTGAATCGATCTTTTCAGGACGATCTTGGACGGAAGCCTCGAAATATGAGACCTCTGGGTGTCTGCTGCTGCACACACACACACACACACACACACACACACACACTCTTCAGGAACAAACACACTGTGAAAAGCCTTCATTGTGGTCATAAGTCAGGGATCTGCAACCTCTGACTCCAGAGCCACACACAGCTCTCTGTGGTTTTGATAAAAAGAAATGTACAAATTTAAGCTGCAAAATTACAAGAGAAAAAGTCCCAAATTCACATGAAAAGACATAAGAGAAAAAAGAAAACCCTCACAACATTGCGATCACGGCTGTATTAGATTCTTTTTTGTATGTTGCAATGTTTTCGTAATGGGGAAGATTGCAAACCCTTTAAAACTGAGGGAAAAAAATCCCTCTCCTCTCAACAAAAACAAAAAAACTAGAGGGCATTCAGAGAGTGCATACCTCCATCAAGGCTCGGTCCCTCCCTCCCTTTGTCCTCCCCTTGGTCCCTTTGTCTGTCCATATTGCCATCCATCTGTACATTGCGAGATGGGGCCTTGGCAGAGGTATGAACTCACGGATCACCTCCAACATCTAATGAGGTGGTCTTTGTGCCAAAGGCCACCTCTGGTGAAAATCTCATCCAAATTCATCTATGAGTTTTTGCGTGATCCTGCTAACAGACAGAGGCACAGCAACAAAAACACTATGACTACACTGTATTATCATTAATTTAACTAACCGCAACGCTGCTGATACCATCTAGCTGCAATGCTCCTGCACTGTGTATACAACTGTGTACATGTGTAACCCACCACAGCACCAGTAAACATACAGGGAACAGACATTGAGACGGTGACATCCTACAAGTACCTGGGTGTTCACCTGAACAATAAACTGGACTGGTCACACAACACCAACGCGGTCTACAAGGAGCAGCGCAGGCTGTTCCTCCTGAGGAGACTCAGGTCTTTTGGAGTACAAGGGGCACTCCTGAAGACCTTCTACAGTTCAGTGGTGGCATCAGCCATCACATTTGGAGTGGTCTGCTGGGACAACCCAGTGGAGGAGACAGGATAGAGGAGAATGGTGGCTAAGCTGTCATCTCTGCCGGAGACAGAGTCCCACCCCATGTAGGACACGCTGAACACACTGAGGAGCTCATTTAGCAGTAGCCTGTACCATCCTAGGTGCGTGACCGAGAGGTTCCGCAGGTCCTTCCTACCTACGGCTGTCAGACTTTATAACCTAACCAGAGCTGCTCGTAGAGGTCGTGTTGAATGTACAAAACGTAGCAACATTGCACAGTAAATGGTCCCCTCCATTATACAACTAGGCAATATTAATCATTACTGAGGGTGACAACACGGCTGATTCAAATAGGAAATATACTGTGTGGGTACATATTCATATTCTGCGGGGTAACTTAACAGACTGTAATGCTGTCTATACCATCTAGCTGCAATGCTCCCGCACAGAGTATATACAGTATCTGTGTTCATATGCATACCCATTTGTTCTTATTATCTTATCTTTTTAATTAATGCCTTTTAATTATTATCTTTTAAATATTTTAATTATTAGTGCTGCTGCATTCCTGGAATTTCCCCATTGTGGGACGAATAAAGGCTCATCTTATCTTAGCTTACATATGTATATTTATTTACTGCTTTGGCTAACCAGTTCTTATCTTATTATCTTATTTACTATTGCTCTGAGTGTTGCTATCTCTTTGCTGCTGCACTCCTGGAATTTTGTGGACGGCCATTAACAACATCATTCGTGGACATGCTGAAGGGAGACACTGGGGCGGCCAACACTGGCGAGCTTGCTGCCTGTATGCTAGACTGTGAAGACTGGACTGCTAGGCGTGCAGCTCAGCTGAGGCCACTCTGACTGACTGGCGGTGGTCACACACACTGTTTTCTCCGACTTCTTCTCTTTTTCTCTGTGCAACAATCATATGAAAAGTTGCTTTTTCTTAATATTTATTAGCTCCAACTCCATCACAATCTGCTCTTGTCCGCCACTACTTCATAAACAAAAACACATGATGAACGCAAATCACTCTACACAGCGGATGAAACCCTTTTTCCAACGCATTTCACCAACGCATTTCACCCAACACTCAAGAAAAAATTGCCGATCACTGCGTCAGTGACGGACGTTGGTAATGGCATCAACGTGACACACTCCAAACCTCGTCTTAAACCGCACACTTTGCTTGCTTTTTCTTGGCGTCTTCGGATGAAATAATGTCAATCATCACATACTATGTGGATGGAGACCGCATTTCTTTTCATTCCAAGTTGTTTTACTTTTCCTGCAGTATTTGGTGGTAAACAGCGCTAAGAGTGCACTGTTTCCGGGGTGCGGAGGTATGTAGCCACACATAACTGTGTCCATTACTGATGGAAATAAGTGAGAACACTATAATCTGGTACAAAGCATCTTTACGGTGTTTCATGTTTTTTCTGTACATGGTCTCTGACAAAAAAGGGGAAGTACACGAAAAGCTCAACATTAATATATAAAATAATTTTCAAAAAATTCATGGATCCAGATCGTGATCTGGATCACCACCAAAATCTAATTGTTTCCCCATCTCATTACACAGCTTTCCTGAAAATGTC
Source organism: Pholidichthys leucotaenia (assembly GCA_020510985.1). Classification (NCBI taxonomy): domain Eukaryota; kingdom Metazoa; phylum Chordata; class Actinopteri; order Cichliformes; family Pholidichthyidae; genus Pholidichthys; species Pholidichthys leucotaenia. Next base: position 59,253,955 of record CM035846.1, on the reverse strand, counting down.
ATCAAAATCCATTCATAACTTTTGGAGTAATGTTGCTGACAGACAGATAATCATGGGCGGTGTGGTGGCGCAGTGGTTAGCACTGTGGCAGCACAGCAACTCACCCTTGGCCATGGGATCCCGGGTTCAATCCCAGCCCCTGACCAACAGTGATCTGTGTGGAGTTTGCATGTTCTCCCTGTGTCTGCGTGGGTTTACTCCGGGATTTCTCCGGTTTCCTCCCACAGGCCAAAAACATGCAGGTTAGGTTAACTGGAGACTCTAAAGTGGCCCTAGGTGTGAATGTGTGTGTGAATGGTGAAGGGATAGCGCCGTACCGTGGCTGCTTCATCCATCCAGGTGGATGCCCTGAAAAGTTGCAAATTTATTAGAAAAAACATCCCAAATTTATGAGGAAAAAAGTTACAAATTATCAAAAAAACCCTGCAAACTTATGAAAAAAATGTGCAAATTTATGACAAAAAGTCACCAGTTTACAAGAAAAAAATTGTAAATTGACAAGAAAAAGTAGAAAATTTATGAAACATAAGTAGCAAGTTTAAGAAAGAAAAAAGAAACGTAATTTTTTTCCACTGTACATGATTGGCTGTATGGACTGAATGGCAATAAAGTTGGCTTCTGGCTTCTTCTAAAATTTGTCTGAAAATTCACAAATTTTCTAGAAAAGGGTACGTATCATACCAATGAATGTTGCAAATTTAAGAGAAACTAGAAAAACACTCAGAGAATGCATACCTCCGCCAAGGCTCCTTCCTTCCCTCCCTTTGTCCATCCATCTGTGCGTACCTCCCTGCCTCCACCCCACCATCCACAATGCAAGATAGGGCCTCGGTAGAGGTATGCGCCCATAGATCAGCTCCAAAATTTAATGGGTTCTTCTGCAGCCCAAGGACCATCTCTGGTGAAAATTTCAGCAAAATCCATCCAGTAGTTCTTGTGCAACCCTGCTAAACCACTGCAAGAAGATTGAGCCTTGGTGGAGGTATGCACTCGTGGAACACCTCAAATGTAATGGGTTTGGATGTAGGCCAAGAGCCACCTCTGGTGAAATTTCCATCCAAATCCATCCAGTAGTTTTTGTGTAATCCTGCTACACACACAAAGCCCCATTACCTCCTCCCTTGGCGGAAGTAATAGACATGACTAATTCATGAGAAAAATCACAAATTTACTGCAAAAAGTTGGGCATTTAGAAAAAAAAATGTGTGTTTGTGGCAGATATGTTGAAAATTTAAGATAACTTTTTAAAACTTGCAAAATCTTCTTTCCTGTGTGTGTGTGGGGGGGGGAATTGAAATTGCTCAAATGACTTTTCAGATGACTGTTATAACGGCACTGTCAGGCTGCAGCAGTAGAGGCCCGCGGTCTCTACTGCTGTCATCTAGAGATGAAAAAAAAAAATGGCTGACTATATCTGTTAAGAGTCACCAGTTATGGACAAATGAGTTCATGCTGCTCCAGAGCCACAGGTTGCAGACCCCTCAATAGGGCATTAGTTTAAAGGGGTCATTGACTGAAAATTGACTGGTATGTCTGTAGGTTTTAACTGTCTGAAATGAGTCTATTGGTCACGTAATTATCAAAAAAATTTCAAAACAGTCAATTCTCTTAAAAAAAACAAAACACACACACACACACACCGTCTTTATCTTGTTTTTCTCTCCCAGAAACGGTTTTGACTCTTCCGTCTAAATCGTATACATCACAATTAAAAAAAGCCAACCCACCGTCTAACTAAAGGCCCACCCACTGCTCTATTATTGGCCCGCCTAGCTGTCCGTCATGTAGATGGAAGGGGGGGACTAAAGGTAGCCTATTAGCCCCCGAGCTAACACTGGTACCAGAACGCTGGCTGTAAGCTATCGTTATTTTCTTCAGATCTTAGTCACCCTAATAGCCATCCCTGTAACCACCCAGTTTGCCGACGTGCCTCATGTCACTCCGACCCATCTCCCAGTAGTTTCATTGTGATTCCATGGCGATTTCGTACCGGCAGCTGCAACAAAATAGTCCAAGACCAGAAGCTGCTGGCTCTCACAGTCAGCTCCTCCACTGTCCTCCGGGGCTCTGCGCGACTCTGCTCCGCTCTCGCGGGCAGCGCTGGAGAATTGCCTCGTGACGGGGTGTCCACCAGCTGGCTGGGAGCACAGCAGAGTCCCACAGAGTGAGACACTCCCCTTTGAGATCCCTTGGCTCGGTAGTTCGGCTCGGCCAGCAGCCTCAGCTCACAGGCCAGGTCTCGGTTGTGGCAATCGGAAGGTGTGTGTGTGTGTGGGGGGGGGGGGTTGGTGCACGGTGCTAGCGATTTGTTTTGGAATCACGGCAAAATTGTTGGGAGATGGGCCAGAGTGACGCGAGATACACAATCAACTGTGGATCAGTGAATCAGCGCCATTCATCCAAGCTAATAGGAGGCTATAAGCTAATCGGCTAATGGCTAACTGACGAGGGAGGGTGGAGTTGAATAGGCGAAGGATGATTCTTAAAGTGACAGGCTTTAAATAACAGCGTTTCAAGAAAGCCAGGAAAACAATAATTTTAAAAAAAAAAATCAAGAAAATGTGAGCAAACTATGTTACAAACATTTCATTAAGACGTGTGTGAGCTGCCAAAATGTGGAACAAGTGCAGTCAGTGGCCCCTTTAACAAAACTGATGACTGCTTCTTTAGTTTCATACTAGATTGGCGTCAGTCCTGCTATGCAATATTTGTGAGCTGCACAAGTTTTCAGCACTTCCACAGCTATAACAGTGAATTTCCCCGTACCTTATGGAGGGAAAACTGTCTCCTTCCTGTCACTTCTCACCTGAACTCGGGTCCCGAATCCGTCCTCAGCCCGTAGAACCCCGCAGACAGGGTCAAGAGCCAGTACGGCACAAACGCCCCGTGCTCACACTCCAGGTACGGCGCAGACCACTTGATCTGGTTCTTATCCAGCAGGTAGCTTCTCCTCCTGGAGCCCTCCGGGACTCTCCTGTGCACGTGCGGTCTCCTGCCGTCCCGGAACTCGTTGAACCACTCCGTCTCCGGACCCCTGCCCCTCAGGTGACGGTGCGCGGAGCCGGACAGGTCCTGCAGCACCACCTCCTCCTTCTCGTTCCGGGTCGCCTGGAGGAAGACGTGGGGACCCGGCGTCGGCGTGTCCGTGAGCAAGGTAACCACCGCCCTGTGGATTTTGGGGTCGCCCTCGAGGATGCTCTGGACCAGCGCGTGGTACCAGTGGATGTCCCGCCCGAGGCGCTGCTCCCGGGTCCCGTTGCCGGCCTGCAGGATCATGTTCAGGAAGTTGGTGGCGTGCGCCACCGTGTCCAGGATGCTGTGGAGGGAGTAGTGGGAGGCGACGTGGAGGCCGCCCCGCAGGCTGCTCAGCTCGTACCTCCGGGAGCAGTTGACCTGCCGGAGCGCGGAGGAGTCCCCGGTGTGCAGGAAGGCGGTCACCACCCTCGGCAGGTCCTCCTCGATCTTGTGCGCCACCACTGCGCGCTCGGTGGCCGGCGCCGGGTGGTGGGTGGGCAGCTCCCGGTGGGCGCTCGGGATGCTGAACGCCGGCGGGTCGTTATCCGACCACTCCACGTAGCCGTAGTTTGAGCCCAGCACCGGAACCGCGTGCAGGAGCAGAGGCAGGAGCATCAGAGCCATGGTTCCCTCACAGACGCGGCGGGGACGCGCCGCGGCGATCATAACCAAAGCTGCTCATTTAGGAGATGAAAGCACCTTAAAACAACAAATAGGAAACTTTCTTGAATTTCACACCTGTAAAACATCCTGGCATCTTCTCAGCACCGACTTTACCACTTATCTGCTATCTTATAAGACGCGCTTTCCCATCAGAACAGCAGAAAAAGCAAACACCGACTCCTCTCCCCGCTCCGTGATCCATCCACACGAAGCGTCTCGCTCACTTCCTCCCTGCTCGGAGAAATCCATGAGAGGAGTGAAAGAGGAGAGCGGATTGTAACTGACGCTCCGTCCCTCCCAATAAAGCGCTTATAGGCCCGCTCCAGTCTGCGTGTGACCTCATGTGAGGTGTGTGGATGTTTCCCTCTGCCCGTCTCCCGGAGGTGGGCGGAGCTACGGGAGCTGTCCTGTGCTGAAAGGGGGAGGAGGGAGAGCGAGGCGGAGATGAAGCCGAGGGAGGATGAATCGTGTTTAAATTAGACGCACCTTTTTTTTTGTCATCTTTATTTTTGCATAAAAAATACGATTAGATATTTTATTTCTCTTTTAAAAAATCATATTCACAGTCATATTTCTGGAAATGGAAACACAAAAACTAAAATTTAAAGTTACCAGATTTACAGCATTTATTATGTTCTTCATATTTAGCCCTTTATTTAAAAAAATATGTGACTTTTAAATCTTTTTGCAGCTTGGCCGACTTGGTCTTGGGAGACTCTGGTCTCGACTACAACACTAAGAAACACAACAGGTGTGTGTGTTTTTCATTAACCAGAACAGGACACAGGTGCCTGTGAATGGACACAAAGTGAAGTGCAAACATTCTCCCTTTTCATTTATTAAATTCCCCTAAAAAGTGAATATTCTTCCAATAAGTTTGCAATTAAAATGAAAATGTGGACATAACAAAAAAAATACTGGTGACTGCCAGTTGTACCCCTCAGCCTCTGTTGTTGCGATGTAGTTTATAGGACATTTTGACCTTGCAATGCCAAAACCATAGGTGTAAGGGTTCCTGTCTGCTCTGTCTCCCTGCTGATTGAGCACCTCTCCCTGCAGCTGCAAGCACCACCTGCCGCCAATCAGTAGGAGATGATAAATAGGATGCTCTCCCATTAAGCCTTCTTCATGCTACATTTCCCTCTAGTCCACAGGTGTCAAACTCATTCCATGGAGGGCCAAGACCCTGCAGGTTTTACCTCCACCCAGTGGCTTCAACAGGTGTTTTCTCTGAATTTCTTCCCACTGATTGCTGATCAGTGAAAACACCTGCTGAAGAGACTGGGCGGAAGTAAAACCTGCAGGGTCTTGGCCCTCCATGGAATGAGTTTGACACCCCTGCTCTAGTCCGCTGTGGTCCACATATGCTTTAGACCAGGGGTGTCAAACTGATTCCATGGAGGGCCAAGACCCTGCAGGTTTTACTTCCACCCAGTGTCTTCAGCAGGTGTTTTCACTGATCAGCAATCAGTGGGAAGAAATTCAGTGAACTCACCTGTTGAAGACACTGGGTGGAGGTAAAACCTGCAGGGTCTTGGCCCTCCATGGAGTGAGTTTGACACCTGTGCTTTAGACGAGCCCGGCACCCACGTGGCGCTGCTCATGCTCACTTTTTTCATCTACCCAGGACAAGCGGTTGATGCATGCGCACAACCATCATTTGTAGTTTCACTCCTACCCAAAAGGTAGCACCAAGGCGCTTATGCGCCACAGTTTTCACCAACGAAGAAATGGCGGACTTCTTCACAAAGTTTCTCTTCAAATAGAGTCCATTTCTGCTGTTTGACTTCCCGGTTTTCACTCCTTTTCCACGAAGATGCTGCTGCCGCTGTGAAGGAAAGTATGTATGTATGATTCATGTATGTTTTTATTCTCGTTTTCCACCTCCTCGTTGTCTTCTTCGTCTACTGATGTATGCTGTGCCGACATCGCCACCTCATGAATGGGGCGCTCAGTCTTGCGCATGCACTTTTCAACGAGTTCAGGTCGTGGACACGTGGCGCAGTCACAAAATTTGGGCTGCACGCAGTCATCCACAGTCGAGCACTGCAGACACTAGCGGAGTGGAGACAATGACGTAAATTTCATCACACGTGGTTTCCAGTTACGCGTACATGGACAGCGGAGGTGTAGCATGAAGCAGGCTTTACTCTGCCTGGTTGCGTCTGACCCACAACTAGCCTGTATCCTGCTCTGAGCTTAACCTGTTTAACCTTGTGCTTTTGTCCTGTTGTGATCTGACCCTTGTCTGCCTTCTGTCTTGGATTTGTCTGCCCACCCTGATTAAGTCTGCCGTGCTCTGACCCCTGCCCGCCTTTGGGCACTGAAAGACTCCATTCCCGGTGTCCACCATCACAGGATCTGCTGTCATTCCCCGCTGTTTTCATTGGAAGAAACCTCTAAGCATAACAGCAATTTTAATCTCCCTGTCACCATTACATACACTCAACATTGCCTCTCCTCTCTCCCATGCAGGGTTGCCAGATCCTCTTCACCTTTGCAATATTACTACATTATTGTCAATAAAGATAATCGTTTCACTTACCTTAAACGTTGTCTTCCGTGTCTGCTCCTGGGTCAAAGTGTTACACCACGTAAATAGGAAGAGGTCAGCCTGTATACAAATTTTGGAAACCCTAGGTGTTATTGTTGTTATTCAGTCAATCAAAATTTTATTTATATAGCAATTTTCATACAAAAGGTTGTAGACAAAGTGCTTTACATTTTAAAACTATGACCCAATTACAGCCCCACCCCTTCACTCACCCAACCACACATACACACACACACACACATCTATGTGAGACATGGCCAAGCGCTGAGGATCCAAGTGTAAAAGCACCATCCTAGGGAGCCATCCACATGAGGGAAGCGCCAGGTCCGCAGCTACAGGGACACCACTTCTGCGACCGCCCAAGACCAGTCATTGGGTGGGCCAGGGCAGTCACAGGCTAGTGCCCTGCAGCCAGAACTAGGCAACCCCCTGTGGGAGGGCTCCCTATGAGGAAACACTGAAGCTAGGACAAGGCAAGATGAATAAAACTGTCAATAATAAATAATAAGAAGATACACAACTCGTTAATAAAAGGGCAGTGGTGACCTAATGGTTAGGGATGTTGACTGGTGAGTGGACAGTCGTGGGTTCAATCCCTGGACTGGCAGGATTAGATCTGGGTGGGACAGATAATATAGCAGTGTTTTCCCCACCCTCCTTAACCCCACTGTGGTGCCCTTGAGCAAGGCCCTTAACCCCATCTGCTCCAGTGGAGCTGCTCAGTGGCCACAGGTCAGTCTGTGGTTGGACTGGGCAGCTTTCTGGTGTGAGTGTGTAACTGTGTGAGTGTGAACAGGGCATTCTTGAAAACGAGAGGTTGCCTCTCAGTGGAACTACCCTGTATAAATAAAGGTTAACTAAAATAAAGTAAATAAATAAAAATAATCGTACCCCACACATTTAAACTCAAACAGTTTAAAAAGTAATAGTGTCATGAACTGGGGTGGACTTCCAGCCCAGTTTCATGGCATGGTGGCTGCCTTGTCTTTAGTGTGTTTTGATTCCCTATTTTTCCATCAGGCACCTCCTTGGGAGCCTTTGAGGTCTTCCCGGCTCCCTGACAGCTCGCAGCCACGCCCCCTGTCCTGCCAGTTTTTGCCAGCTGGCTGTCATTACTAACTGTGTTCATCCTTGTGGTTTCACGCACGCACACACACACATACATGCTCACAGACATTCACTCACACACCTGTTCCCACTTAGTCCAGTCCACTCAATCTTACACTCTCCCTCTTTCTATGCACACCGGCATTCACTCCTGTCATTATGTGTGGCATTATTTTAGGCCTGTGGCCGTGGGAGTGAATTGCCAGATTATTGTTGGACATGTGTTATCTTCACAGTGTTTTCCTGTTGTGTTGATGCATGTATGACTAGACGCCCTGCCTGTTTCTGGTACTGCTTCGCTCTGCATAGCATTTGTATCTTCTTTTTCCGTCCTTGCAGGTTGGTTCTGGGATTCCATCCATGGACGTCTCTGTTCCTGGCTCCAGTGAGTATTCCTGTGCCCACTGCTTCCAGTCCCTTCTTGGAAGCGTTCGGGTGTCCAGGCTGCCTTCCTCTCGCTGTCATTCCCGCCTGAAGCTCTTTGGGTTCCCTGGGCTTACTCACTGGTGAGCTGAGGAGCGTCTCGTGAGCTTGCCAGAGCCTCCTCGCCATTTTGGTATTTTCTGTTGTTGCTGGACTGTTTGCCTCCTTATTTTTGCACAATAAATTGCACACAACATCTCCTGCATGTGGATTTGTTTCTTTCCTCCATGCGCTGCTTAAAAGTGCACGGGGAATCACAGCATAATAGTATTTAATAACAAAGTGAGTAATATAGCAAGCACAACATAAAATAAATGTAAACCAGAAATTAAGAAAATTAAAATAGGAAACTAATCAAAAGCAAGGTTAAAATAGTAGGTCTTGAGCCTGCTTTTAAAAACATGAACATTCTCGGCAGCTCTGATGTTCTCCGGCAGGCTGTTCCACAGATGTGGGCCATAGTAACTAAAAACTGCCTCACCGTGCGCGCATGTTCTGATGGTAGAGTATTATTGTTGAGCTATAGTTTAGACGGCATTTTGACCTTGATCTTTGACCTTTTGTCCCCAAGCCCATAGTTGTAGGTCGTGGTCCCAAGGTGAACCTGTGTACCACGCTTGGTGACCTTAGCTTTACTTGTTCTATAGCAACTGGGTATAGGGGAAGCTAACCATGACCTTTTGTCCCCAAACTCATCATCAGAGAGCAGGGTCTAAGGCATCCAAAACTTTTCTTAGACATGATGACTTGAAAAGGCTACATCATTCATTTGCGTAGTTATTGCATGACAAATTTTAGGGAAAATTGACCTTTGGCCTTGACTTAAAGGTCAGAAGTCACCCAAACTCAAATGTGACTGAGATTTTTCATAGATACACTCATGATATCAATTTGAAATTCTTTCTCTAGTTATCGCATTCAAGGTAGGTGTTAACGCTGCTGCCACCACCACCCATCTGCCCAGCGGGATGACGACAATACACCTTCAGCCTTCAGAGGCTGAGGGGTAAAAAACTATTCAGCGTATTGTAGCGATGTGTAGCATCTTGGGAGAGCCAGATTGTCTAGCATCTCAGACAGGAGACAGTGGATAAGCTTGGGAGAACAAAGAGCAGGGGATTCCTGGTGAGATAGCAGGAAGGAGTCAAGGATGAATGCAGTGTGATGCAAATGTCATGTTGTGTGTGATGTAAATGCCATGAAACTTAAGAGAGGAGTTTCTGCTGGAGAGTTCAGTCTGTTCTGTGCTTGAAAGATGGAGTGTGTAATAAATCGTCTGAAATGATTCCGCCTCTGATTTCTCACACTCCACACTGGTGACCCAAGACGTATTATGGAACACGAGGCAAGATCCCCGGAGCCGGCCCGGTCAGGAAGCTACAGTGAGGCGGCAGCCATCCCACAGACAGCCAGGACTGGAACCCCCGGCCATGTGTGTGCAGTTTCAGTCAAGCTACCGGATTTCTGGCAGCACAACCCGCGCTCTTGGTTCCACCTCACCGAGGCCCAGTTCGCTCTCCGGGGAGTAACGGTAGATGATACCAGATTCTACCATGTGGTCGCAGCGCTTGACACCCACACAGCTCAGCAGGTAGTGAGCCTGCTCGATCAGCCACCAGCCAGCAGCAAATATGAAGCGCTCAAGGCTGCGCTCATCCAGCGCTACACACTCTTGGAATGTGAGAGAGCAGAGAGGCTCCTGACACGGACTGAGTTAGGAGATGGTTCAGCCGTAGACCTGATGGAGAAGATGCTGGCGTTAATGGGCAAGGACGACGGGCACTTTCTGTTTGCCCACCCCTTCCTCCGGAACCTTCCAACAGTGGCGCGAGCGGTTCTGGCCAATTCGCCGTGGCTGGCCGTGCGCGACTACCGTGCGCTAGCCCAGGAGGCAGACCGGACCATCATCACCACCAGGGTGATCACAGTCAACGCGGCAGCGGCGGAGCCCAGCGAGACGACCAGAGGAGGCGAGGAGCCACCGACGGTAGCAGCAGCGGGGGCCAAGGAGTGCCAGAGAGACACGCTCTGTTTTTACCACCGCCGCTTCGGAGAGAATGCATGCAGATGTGCACCACCGTGCCAATTCAAGCGCTCGGGAAAACGCCAAGGCCGGGGGTCGGTAGCAGCTGCGACCCTCGGTGAAGAGAACAAGCTGCTCTACTTAACGAATGCACGCTCGAGGAGGCATTTCCTCGTGGACACCGGAGCCCAGAAGAGCTTCATCCGGCCGACCTACGCTGACCGGCTGGCAGGATCTAGCGGCCCCGGGATGTTGGCAGCAAATGGCTCGGATATTAAGACCTTTGGTGAGAGGACTCTGCTCTTATCTCTACACGGCCGTACATATGGGTGGACTTTTGTCGTAGCAGCACTGAATTACCATATACTGGGGGCTGATTTTCTATGTGCACACGGTTTACTGGTTGATGTTGCTAACAGGCGCCTGGTTAATGCACTGTCCTTTGACTCTCTCCCCTGTATAGCTCGAGTGACCCAGCCAACAGCACAAGCCAACGTCACAGCTACAGGCGGTAAGTTCCACACACTGCTCACTCAGTTCCCAGCACTCACGGTCCCGACGTTTTCCGCGGCCATCGCTAAATACGGGGTGGAGCACTTTATCACCACCACCGGGCCGTCCGTTTTTGCAAGACCTCAGCGCTTGGACGCAGCTAAACTGGCCATAGCGCGTGAGGAGTTCGCCAACCTGGAAAGGTTGGGCATCATCAGGCGCTCAAACAGCCCATGGGCATCCCCGCTACACATGGTCCCTAAGGCTGAGGGATCGTGGCGACCGTGCGGGGATTTCCGCAGGTTGAACAGCGCCACAGCGCACGACCGCTACCCAATTCCCCACATACAGGATTTTTCCGTTCACCTCGCCGGAGCGCACATTTTTTCCAAAATAGACCTGGTCCGCGGTTACCACCAAGTCCCAGTGCGTGCTGAGGACATACCCAAAACAGCGGTAATAACTCCGTTCGGTCTATTCGAGTTCCTGCGCATGCCATTCGGGTTAAAAGGAGTGACACAGACGTTCCAGCGCATGATGGATGCAGTGCTGCGCGATCTCCCGTCTGTGTTTGTCTACCTGGACGATATCCTGGTAGCCAGTGCGTCCGAAGACGAACACGAAACCCACCTCACGACGGTTTTCCAGAGGTTGGAGGAGCACGGGTTAATAATCAACCCGGCGAAATGCCAGTTCGGCGTGACGGAGATTGATTTTTTGGGGCACTGTGTCTCTCCGGAAGGAGCGATCCCGCTGCCCGACAAAGTGCATGCCGTGGCGGATTTTCCCCGGCCTCAGACAGTCAGGGCGCTGCAGGAATTTTTGGGAATGGTGAACTTTTATAACCGTTTCCTTCCCCGTGCGGCACAGCTCATGCAACCATTATACGCCGCGCTCAAGAAACAGAAACCCACGGATAGGGTTGAATGGACCCCGGAGCGAGAGCGGGCGTTCTCAGAAGTTAAAGCAGCCCTGGCAAACGCCATACTGCTGGCGCATCCAGACCCGACGGCCCGCATAGCGCTCACCACCGACGCTTCAGACGTGGCCACAGGGGCTGTCATGCAGCAGCGCGTCGCCAGGGCTTGGCAGCCGCTCGCTTTTTTCAGCAGAACTTTGCACGACAGCGAACGTAACTACAGCGCGTTCGACAGAGAGTTGCTGGCCCTTCACCTGGCCATACGCCACTTCCAGTTCTGGCTGGAAGGACGCAGCTTCACCGCGTTCGTGGACCACAAGCCGCTAACATTCGCGATGGCCAAGGTTTCAGAACTGTGGTCGGGCCGGCAGCAGAGACAGCTGGCCTCGATCTCAGAGTTTACTACCGATATTCAGCATGTGTCTGGTAAACTGAATGTAGTGGCGGACTGCCTCTCGCGAGCCGTGGTGGCCCTGGTCTGCATGGGAATAGATTACGCAGCCATGGCCGGGGAACAGATTAGCAATGCAGACGTGCGCGCGCTCCAGTCTGGACCAACAGGGTTAAGGCTGGAGAGCAGGGTGCTGCAGGATGGCGGCCGCCCCCTAATCTGCGATGTCTCCATGGGTCGCCCGCGTCCGGTGGTCCCAGCCGCGTGGCGCCGCCGCGTGTTTGAGTCAGTTCACACTCTGGCGCACCCAGGAGTGCGCGCGTTGGTCAAAATGGTGGGAGAGAAGTTTGTGTGGCCGAGCCTACGCAAACAAGTGAAAGAGTGGGCTGCAGCCTGCGTGGCGTGCCAACGAGCCAAGGTACACAGACACACGAAGGCTCCCTTGGAGCCGTTTCGTATTCCGGCTAAGAGGTTCGACCATGTTCACGTGGACCTCGTGGGCCCCCTCCCGCCATCACAGGGGTGCACGCACCTCCTGACAATGGTGGACCGCACCACGCGCTGGCCAGAAACAGTCCCGCTGGCGTCAACCGCGTCCGCGGATGTAGCGCGCGCTTTTTTAACAGCATGGGTGGCACGTTTTGGAGTCCCGTCGGACATTACGTCCGACAGGGGCCCGCAATTTGTTTCCGAACTCTGGTCTGCGATGGCCCGCAGCCTGGGTGTTACAATTCACCACACAACCGCGTACAACCCACAGGCCAATGGGTTATGCGAGCGTTTTCATAGATCACTGAAAGCAGCCCTCAGGGCTTCATTGACGGATGCAAATTGGGTAGACAGGCTGCCATGGGTTTTATTGGGGTTGCGCTCCGCGCCGAAAGAGGATCTGGAAGCTTCTCCGGCAGAGCTCGTTTTTGTGCAGCCACTACGGCTGCCCGGGGAATTTCTGCCAGATAATCCCGCGCTGGGCAGCTCCCCGTTTCAGCTTTTGCAGCGTAGCGCAAACACAGGCACGCTGCCAGGCCCTGCCCACCACAGTTTTCCGTGTGTTTTCACGCCTAAAACTTTGAAGAGCGCGGAGTTCGTGTTTGTCAGACACGACGCCCACCGCCCTCCATTGCACCCACCCTATGATGGACCGTTCAGAGTGCTGGAAACAGGGGATAAGCATTTTTTGCTAGACTTGGGGGGTAGGAGGGAAAAAATTGGCATAGACAGACTCAAACCCGCTTTCGTTGTGGCGGACGAGCAAGTGCTGTTGGCTAAGGCCCCTCGGCGTGGAAGACCCCCACAGAGAGCTCCCCAGGGAAACGATTCACCAGAGCAGCCATACAGACAGACTGAAGTGCCCCCCCCCCCCCAGCAACAGCTCACCCGCAGTCAGACACACTCCCAGCAGCACCCAGTTACAGCAGATACGGGAGGAGACGGAAGCCCAAGCAACATGTGGACTGATGTTCAATTGTTCTATCACAGCATGTGGACTGTTATTCTATTGTCCTATCTAAGATGCTGGGGGGGGGGGTGATGTGTAGCGATGTGTAGCACCTTGGGAGAGCCAGACTGTCTAGCATCTCAGACAGGAGACAATGGATAAGCTTGGGAGAACAAAGAGCAGGGGATTCCTGGTGAGATAGCAGGAAGAAGTCAAGGATGAATGCAGTGTGATGCAAATGTCATGTTGTGTGTGATGTAAATGCCATGAAACGTAAGAGAGGAGTTTCTGCTGGAGAGTTCAGTCTGTTCTGTGCTTGAAAGATGGAGTGTGTAATAAATCGTCTGAAATGATTCTGCCTCTGATTTCACACACTCCACAGTATCACCATATTCTAATAAAAATTACAAGTAGCAATACTTTGATTAGATTAAAACTGTTATAACTGTCAATTAAAATAACAGAAAATCCCAGTGTATGTTGTATTTCCTCATATACCTCTGTCCGTAGGAGTGTGCCCACAATTTAAAAAGGTGCTGCTGAAATAGCATTAACAATGGACTTTTAAGCAGACTTGCTGAATAGACGGAAATATAGAGTGATGACAGAATGATGTACATGGTGGTAATGCGCCTGTAAGCTGCTCTGCCAATCGCCAATCAAATCTAAAAGAAGAAGAAGCATTAACAATGTGCTTCTGATGATAGACCTGCTTTTTGCTGATCAAAAGTGCATTATGACAAAATGCATCAAAACAGCAACGCGCTGAGATGGTGCTGGTGCCACACCTCTCTTAAACGAGTCTCCTCCTTGGTGTAAAGTGGGCGCACAGTCCACAGGTAATTAAATGGCATGATGCAAAGTGAAAACCAGACTGAACTGACAGAAACAAGCATCTCCACAGGCACAAAATGGGAAGCATAGCACAAATGTGTGCTTTTGATCGTCATACTAGGGCCCTGGAAGTGTTTCTACATCAGAATATTTCATGAATTCAGAAATTATCAGTAATTTACCTGGAAAATGGCATTTACTGCTTCACAATCTTAACTATCCTTAACTTTCCTGTCAAAAATATACAACACTCTTTTTAAAATCTTCAGCCACTATTGAATAAATTGCAACTCTTATTTCCATATTTTATGTTTATACAAGCCTGTTATACAGTGGTGTGAAAAATTGTTTGTCCCCTTCCTGATTTCTACTTTTTTTAGTATGTTCGTCACACTTAAATGTTTCAGATCATCAAACAAATTTAAATATTAGACAAAGATAACAAGTAAACACAAAATGCAGTTTTTAAATGAAGGTATTTATTATTAAGGGTAAAAAAAAAAAACCCCAAACCTACATGGCCCTGTGTGATAAAGGGATCCCCCCTTCCTGTTAAAACATAAATTAACTGGTTTATCACATCTTTGGAAAGCTGAGTTCAATTTCTCTAGCCACACCCAGGTCTGATTACTGCCACACCTGTTCTCAATCAAGAAATCACTTAAATAGGACCTGCCTAACAAAGTGAAGTCGACCAAAAGATCCTCAAAAGCTAGACATCATGCTGCAGTCAAAAGAAATTCAGGAACAATTGAGAAACAAAGTAACTGAGATCTATCAGTCTGGAAAATGTTATAAAGCCATGTCTAATGCTTTGGGACTCCAGCAAACCACAGTGACAGCCATTAGCCACAAATGGTGAAAACATGGAACAGTGGTAAACCTTCCCAGGAGTGGCCGGCCGACCAAAATTACCCCAAGAGTGCAGCGATGACTCATCCAAGAGGTCACAAAAGACGACACAACAACATGCAAAGAACTGCAGGCCTCACTTGCCTCAGTTAAGATCAGTGTTCATGACTCCACCATAAGAAAGAGACTGGGCAAAAATAGCCTGCATGACAGAGTTCCAAGACAAAAACCAGTGTTGAGGAAAAAGAACATACAGGCTCAGTTTTGCCAGAAAACATCTTAATGATCCCCAGGACTTTTCAGAAAATATTCTGTGGACTGACAAGACAAAAGTTGAACTTTTTGGAAGGTGTGTGTCCTATTACATCTGGTGTAAAAGTAACACAGCATTTCAGAAAAGGAACATCATACCAACAGTAAAATATGGCAGTGGTAGTGTGATGGTCTGGGGCTGTTTTGCTGCATCAGGTCCTGGAAGGCTTGCTGTTGTAAATGGAAACATGAATTCTACTGTCTACCAAAAAATCCTGAAGGAGAATGTCCGGCCATCTGTTCATGACCTCAAGCTGAAGTGCACTTGGGTTGTGCAGCAGGACAATGATCCACAACACACCAGCAAGTCCACCTGTCAGAAATTGTATATATGTACAAATATGTTATCATTTCATAATTAGTTTTAGCTGAACTTTTCTGTATTTTTTCCCTTACAATGGCTGCAACAATGCTGCATCAGGAAGGTTTAACTCACCCTGTAACAGACATACCTCAACAAACCGGAATAATCTGTATTTACTTAAAGTTTAGAAACCGGTGTGCAAGAAGTCATGTGCTGACACGGAGTTGTCTTTGTGTTACACAACAAAGCCTGACTGTTCCACGGCCTTATCAGTCACCACAAAGCCTGACTGTTTCACTACAAAGCCTGACTGTTCCACGGCCTTATCAGTCACCACAAAGCCTGACTGTTTCACTACAAAGCCTGACTGTTTCACGGTCTTATCAGTCACCACAAAGGTGCCCATAAAGTTGCAGCAGATGTTTCCTGTGTCTGACCTGCTCAGTATAAAAGGGACGTGCTGCCTTTGTATGGCAGCGCGCATTTCCCATCTGTAATCAGAGGTGTGTTGCTCCTTGTACAAGTAAAAACTTTGAACACATTTTGTGTCTCGAATCTTATTAAGGTACGAACCTAACAGAGTACTATTATTTTGTGAGTCTTGAGTTTCAGATTCCTGACATGCGTGGTGCCGTGACCCGGATGACCAATATCCAGACTGGGTGAGGACCAGGGCAGACTCCAGGTTGAAAACCATGCGCATGGTCTGACTTATAGTCAGCTTTGAAAACCCGCCTTGAGAGAACTCTGTGAGCCTCGTCGGAGTCCTAACTCTGTCTGGTGACGGTCATCCGCACAGAGTCTGAAAAGTAAGTGAAAATTATTTGTCTGATCGCGGAAAGTAATTGTCATTGTTGAAAACCACAGGTCAGCTAAATGCAAGTAATGGTAGTATAAGGTGACGCCCTGTACTTTTCCTGGTGGTTAAAATTATTGTGTGAGCATCTAGTTCCATTCAAAAGGTGAATGCAATAATTTTATGAGGTAGTGTGACGGCGTTTCACAACTACAAGTAAAATAGGCAATTGTGCTGGAAAACCGGATAGACAGAAGAGTAAACAGAAAAAGATTGTGTTGTTTTCCGGCCGAAGAGTCAGGTTTCAAAAAGTAAAAGGTGCTGCGTATTGACTGATAGGTCAAGCTTTAGCTAAGTAATGGTAATATAAGGCGGCATCCTTTATATTTTTCCTATCTGATCATACCAGGTAATGATCCTGTAAGAAATTACAGGAGCCCTAATATAGGTTGCGTAAGATCTAGCCCCATCAACAAGTGAGCGCACTTAAAAAAAATTGGGCAGTAATATTGTTGCAATGGGCGTACTGACAACGTTCCTGACTATATAAACAGATAAAGCGAAAAATAAAAAAAAGGAAACTGCGTGCCGAACGGTAAAAAAAAAATTACAATAACCGACTAAAAGAAAAAGATCAGATAAAGGATCCTGAAAAATATTTAAACAAAAAAGATTATTCCTTTAAACCCACACTGGATGTGGATGAATGCACAGTCTTAGCGTCGACGGAAAAACTTACAACAAAAAGAGATAAATATCAAAACCAACCGAGCATCGAACCATTATTAAATGAAAAAGATAATCCTTCCCCAACTTATCAATGCCACGATCCTAAGGAGGGTCTATACGGCAAATTATTTAAAGAAGCCCAAGAGGTTGGGAAAAGGAGGAGGCAAATAAAATCATAATAATTAGACCATAATATTTAAAGATGGACGGATTAAATGGCAGCAGAACTGGATAACGTTAAAATGGACAATGAGAAAGTTATTTTATCTCTTATCTATTCTTTGTGTGTGAGCCTTAGATAGAGGCAGTGTAGAGAGAACAAAACTCCTCTGCTTTCTCTGTTTGTGTGTGTGATTGATCTGTGAAGAAAGTGGTCTAAATATGGGTATAAGGTTTTGGGTTTTTATTTTTTCAATTTAACTCTGTGGGGTCTTGATTAATGTTGCGTACGTGATAAACTGTTTACATATTTAAAAAAAACAAAACAATTTTTACGCATTGCTGACCTTTGTCCTTGACTGAAACATGACAGTGCATTTTATAGAAAAAAGGACTGACATGTGACAATGTGACTACAGGCCATACTATGATCATATTATGATGTCATTTAATAATGCCTAATCACTGAAGGTATTATGTTTACCCTATATCACATGATTTAGAGCACAGAGGATCAAAAGAGATTGATGATTAATGTGTCTGTGCATATGATCTGCCAGAGGCTATGGATTATCAGACACAGGTCTTGGAGAAAGAATCCTTAAATTGATGGGCATTTTTTGAAGCCAAGTATGACTTTGTATGACATTGTAGATAACATAAGGTGTACTGATTCAAATGACTTTGACTTTACAAATATAATGTTTATATGATTTTATACTGATGTTACTCACCACATAATGGTGCGGTAACAATATATTTCAGAAATGTGACAGTAATGAGGAATGTGTTTTTCCTGATTCGGTGGTGGCCAAGCTGGGTCAGGGTAAACTACATTCACCCCATAATTTACCAAGGAATATATAAAATGAGGCATTCCTGGGAAAAATTTAAATCAAATTCTAATTAGGCAAAACGTCCACCTTTCCATTGATTGAAAGAGTGTGATGCAATCTTTATTCATTTATTCAAATTCAACCCATCTGTGTTCAACTGGACAAACTGATCTTATTTATCAATGCTGAAGCATGTTAAAAATGCACAGATAGTTATTTTGTTTTTCTTAAATGGAATTTGTAAACTATTTTAAGAGATGTCACAAAAAGAAGCTATAATTATTGAAATCTATTTTTGAAGGAACTGGGCTACCTGCAGATTTTATTTAAAGTTAAAAATGGTAGCACACTTCTTTTCAGTAAAAGAATCAAATACCCTGTAACTTTGCTGCATGTGAGCCTCCATGTATCAGAACAGGGGGTATCAAAGAAATTAATTAGCAAATAATTAGCAATCCTTAGAAAAATAGATAATGCATAAAAATTATCAATAAATGATTGATGATGAATTCAATTCGACTTTATTTACATAAGCGCTTTTCATTTCATTTAATGTAGTACCCAGGATAAACATATGGCTGCAGTTTATAACTAAAATACATACTGGGCAATACAGACCACTTTTTATTATTCATGGGATAATACAAATAATAAGATCATGCCCTCTATTTACAGCAGGACAACCATTCCATATTGTTGCCAGCTAGACTGTTATCGTACACTATAACCTTGTTGTCACAGCCACACCTTAAGCTTGTACCAAATTCCTTGTGGTTATTTACTGGTGGCCCATTTTTTTTTTTTTGATAAAAAAAAAAAGGCAACAGAGGGGCGAGCGGTGGTTCTCTCTCCCATCAGCAAAGGGGGGTGAACGGCAGCTCTCTCTCTCTACTTAGCAAGGGAAGAAGCGAGCGACAGGCTTGCTCTGTAAAAAAGGCCTGATGGGCCAACATCCACTGCTTATGCTGTAACAATGTTGTCTGGGGTCCTGATTGTGTAAAAATTCCACAACCTGCATCTTTGATTACAGCACTTACATCTGTGCAGACAGTAAGCATGCTTATAACGCATGCCACCTGCATACTGTTACCTTGAATCTGCGAGGGTTTGTCATCTCCACAGAAAAACCAGCAAAACATCGACAGCAATTATTGTAACTATGTAATGTTCTGATGCTACCATGTTCTGTGGCAGTTATTCACTGCCCTGCCCACACTAATGGCACTGACTTGTCTAGCTGCGGTAATCGCTTGGCTGATAACGCTACTCACTGTGCTGCTATTGGTTTTTTAGGAACCGTCTGTCTTATTAATAATGTTGATGTTGATGTTTTTAAAGGCTATCAAAATAATATGGACCTTCCTCCTGTTTCATGTGTAAATTTGCTCTGCCACCCACATTATACAAATGAGCTGTCCTGGTGGCACATGGCCAATCATGTGCCAACAGGAGGGAAAACTGTGAGGATGTTGGAAAACTGTCCTAGTTTTTGAAAGAAGTAACAAAAACATGCTAAAAAGTGCATCATTTGTTTACAAAATAATGCTCAAGGAGCAATGGAAAGCTACAATATTGCTTGGTGTTGATTGACACCTTTACAAAGTGGACAAAAATTCATCCCACATCCTCAGCTAATGCTGCATTTGTGTGTAAAACTCTATTGAAATTGGGGTTCCAGAACTGATTTGTGCAGATAATGGAACTCATTTTACAGCACCTAACAATGTAGATATTACTGTGTTGCTTGATGCACAGAAGGAAATGACTATGCTCCCTGGAGCAATTGTTTCAAACAATGGAATTTATTGCACTACTGATGGTAAAATAATCCTTCCTCCCTCCTTGTATCACTGGCTGTCGATCTTGACTCATGGCAGTGGCCATGTATCCACAGGAGGAATGAAGGCACAGGCTGAAAAAACATTTTTTCTGCCCAGGAATTTTGAAAGAAATGAAAAAAGTGTGCCAACAATGTTTAATCTGCATACAAAACAATGCACAAGGTGCAATGAGGACGAGACATGGTAGTTTCCCACCACCTAAAATGCCCTTTTCTCAATGGTGTATGGATTTTGGTGTTTTTTTTTTTTTTTGTTTTTTTTTTTTCCTCTCGGTGCCACACGAGTAGGCTGCCTTTTGCAACAGCGGCTCGATTCCGAGTCTTTTTCCCTTCCTCTCTCTTTTGATCCGTCTTTTTTTTTCACCCCACTTATATCACGGACACACAGATCGTCCTAAATGTCTCCTGAGCCGGTGGACGGAGCCACTGTTTATAGCAGGATACGATACAGCAGAGAACAGCTGCTAGCATTCAACTGCCACCCGGTCCCATTGGAAAAACTCGACATACCGAGAGAACTGAGGCGAAAACGCCGCGGCTGCCGGGCTGGAGTAAGGCGGAGGACAAAAAATATAAGGTACAGACCCTCCCTTCCATCTGTTGTCATGGGAAATGTACGGTCGATACTGGGAAAGTTAGATGAGCTAGCGGCTATCTCCCGTTATGATAGCACATACCGGGAGTGCTCTCTCCTTTTGTTTACTGAGACGTGGCTAACTGAACTAGCAGCAGATGCTAACATTGAGCTGGAGGGTTTTCACATGATACGAGCTGACCGAACACCAGACAGTGGCAAGGCTAGGGGCGGTGGAGTGATAATGTATGTTAACAACAACTGGTGCAGACCGGGACATATCACTGTTAAACAACGACACTGCAGCAAAGACATTGAGTTGCTAGCTGTTAGCATGAGGCCTACATATCTCCCGAGAGAACACTCACACGTGATCTGCATTGTTGTTTATGCAAATCCGACGGCGAACGCTGGGACAGCACGTGACGTCATCCATTCAGTAACCAGCAGGCTGCAGACAGAACACCCAGATGCTCTTCTCCTCATCTCAGGCGATTTCAACCATGTTTCACTGTCTCCCATTCTACCCACGTTCACCCAGTATGTCACATGCCACACTAGAGACAATAAAACACTGGATTTATTCTACGCAAACACTAAGGAGGCGTACACCTCATCACAACTCCCCCCACTCGGGAGATCGGATCACAACTTGGTTCATCTCCGGCCGGTGTACAAACCCCTAGTGCACAGACAACCTCCGGCCATGCACACTGTGGAGTTATGGTCTGAGGAGACAATGGACACCCTAAAGGGCTGTTTTGAAGCCACCGCCTGGAAGCAGCTCTGCGATCCACATGGTGAGGACATCGATGGCCTCATTCACACCTTCACGGGCTACCTCAGCTTCTGTGTGGACAAATCCGTTCCCACCAAGACCATACGGCGTCACTCAAACAACAAACCCTGGATCAACCCTGAGATAAAAACACTTCTGAGAGAGAAGAAGAGGATCTTCAGGTCAGGGAACAGGGAGATGCTGAAGTCCGTACAGAGGGAGCTGAGGAGAAAGATCAGAGAAGGCAAGGACAGCTTCAGGAAGAAGATGGAGGACAAGCTGCAACAGAGCGACATCAGCGGGGTCTGGAGAAACCTCAAAACCATCTCGGGGCTCCAGAATACCTCCCCCCAGGCCACAGGGGGCAGGGAGTGGGCGAACAACCTGAATCTGTTTTTCAATAGATTTGACCAACCGCCCTCCCCCCTGACTGCACAACAACCACTGCTGCCTCTAAAGAAATCAAGTCCTGCTGCCCACTCCCCACTCCACCAACACCCCCCCACTCCCAACACACAGCCCCCCATCCTGACCCTGACCAGGACCCAGGTGAGGACGGAGCTGAGGAAGATCAAGGCGAGGAAGGCGCCGGGACCGGACGGCATCAGCGCAAAGCTCCTCAAGTCCTGTGCAGACCAGCTGTGTGGGATTGTGACGTATATCTTCAACATGAGCCTGAAACTGGGGAGGGTACCACAGCTGTGGAAAACATCTTGTGTGGTACCTGTACCAAAAACTTCCCACCCCAAAGACCTGAACAGCTACAGACCGGTGGCCTTGACGTCCCACTTGATGAAGACCCTGGAGAGACTGCTCCTTGCTCACCTCCGCCCCCTGGTGGAACCAGCGATGGATCCACTCCAGTTCGCCTACCAGCATGGCATTGGGGTGGAGGATGCGGTGATCTTCCTCCTTCACCGTTCTCTGTCCCACCTGGAGAAGCCCGGGAATATGGTGAGGATCATGTTCTTTGACTTCTCCAGTGCTTTCAACACCATCCAACCGATGATCCTGAAGGACAAGCTGCTGCGCGCAGGGGTGGACCAGCACCTGTCATCATGGATCCTGGACTACCTCACGAACCGGCCTCAGTTTGTGAGAACCCGGGACTGTGTGTCCGACACGATCATCAGTAGCACGGGGGCCCCCCAGGGAACGGTGCTGGCTCCCTTCCTGTTCACTCTTTATACTGCGGACTTCTCACACAACACAACACACTGCCATCTACAGAAGTTCTCTGATGACTCTGCGATCGTTGGCCTCATCTCCAATGGAGATGAAGCTGAGTACAGAGGGCTTATCCAGGACTTCGTGGACTGGTGCCATCGGAACTGCCTCCAGATCAACGCGAGGAAAACTAAGGAGCTGGTGGTGGACTGCCGCAGGCATGGGCAGCCCCTCACAGTACCAGTAAATATACAGGGAACAGACATCGAGATGGTGACATCCTATAAGTACCTGGGTATTCATCTGAACAATAAACTAGACTGGTCACACAATACTGATGCACTCTACAAGAAGGGACAGCGCAGGCTGTTCCTGCTGAGGAGACTCAGGTCTTTTGGTGTACAAGGGGCGCTGCTGAAGTCATTCTATGACACGGTGGTGGCATCAGCCATCACTTTTGGAGTGGTCTGCTGGGGCAGTGGCATTACTGCAGCCGATAGGAAGAGACTGAACAAACTGATTAAGAAAGCTAGCTCTGTCCTGGGGCAGCGCCTTGATCCGATGGAGGAGATAGGAGAGAGAAGGACGGTGGCTAAACTGTCATCTCTGCTGGAGTCCGAGTTCCACCCTATGCAGGACATACTGAATGCACTGAGGAGCTCATTTAGCAGCAGACTACATCATCCCAGGTGCACAACCGAGAGGTTTCGTAGGTCCTTCCTACCAACGGCTGTCAGACTGTACAACCTAAGCAGGGCTGCTCGCAGAGATAGCAAAAAGACGTAACAAACTAATAGTTTTTTGAATGCAAAAGATGCAATAGACTTACACAATGGTCCCCTCCGGCATACAACTAGGAACATACCGGTCGCTATGGAGGGTGAGAATATGTATGGGCACATAATCATACCATGTAGGATAACTAAGTAGACGGTTATGCTGTTTCATTCCATCTAGCAACAATGCTCTGCACTGTGTGTGTTTATATATTTACATATTTATTCCATCTAGCTACAATGCTCAGCACTGGGTGTGTTTATATATTTATATATCTACATATTATTCCATCTAGCTACATTGCTCCGCACTGTGTGTGTTTATATACTTGCATATTTATTCCACCTAGCTGCAATGCTCCGTACTGTGGGTGTTTATATATTTACATATTTATTCCATCTAGCTACAATGCTCTGCACTGTGTGTTCATATATTCATATATTTATTCCATCCAGCTACAATGCTCTGCACTGTGTGTCTGTGTGTGTGTATATATATACAGTATATATTTTATAGTAATACGTACATATGTATATTAGCTGCTCTTGCTTGCTTGTTTTTTCTTGCCTTCTGATTGTTGCTCTGAGTGTTGCTATCCCTGTGCTGTTGCAATCCTGGAATTTCCCCGTTGTGGGACTAATAAAGGCTTATCTTATCTTATCTTATCTTATTTTATTGAACTATCTAAAGTGGGACAACTGCAGTATTGTCTGGTCCTCATTGACACCTATACTAAATGGACAGAAATTCATCCTACAGCAAAGGCAGATGCTAAATTTGTTTGCAAAGTTTTACAAAACAACATATTTCCCACGTTTGGAATATCGGAGACCATTTATGCAGATAATGGCACACACTTCACAGCACAAATGGTTAAGGATCTTACTTCTGCTGTTGGAACACAGCTGAAGTTTCACACTGCTTATCACCCACAAAGTGCAGGTCTAGTGGAAAGGAAAAATGGTACTGTTAAGCAAATGCTAAACAAAGTAATGCATGACCAACGAATTTCATGGCCTAAAGCATTAACTGTAGTAAAGCTAACCATTAACACCATCCCAGAAAAGAAGAGTGGGTTATCTCCATTTGAATGCGCCTTTCATAGGCCCTATATTCTACCTGACCTACTCCCATTAACTGCCACTAACCCTTATAAGACTCTTGGAGAGCATTTGAAAGAATGTAAACAAATGAAAGATTATGTTGAATCTGTCAGATCTTTCTCTACTCCACAGGAGGGCCCAGAAAATTCCCTCCAGCCTGGTGATTATGTCTTCATAAAGAACCATCACCGACAGAATTGGAATTCCGTGAGGTGGCTTGGACCATACCAAGTATTATTGACCACACCTACCGCAGTGAGGATTGCTGAAAGACCTTCTTGGATTCATCTGTCACATGTTAAAAGACTTCAGGTGCCCCTTGGTGACCTCCAGCCACCCCTAGGGTAAGTCCGGTTACAAAGGGGAGTCTAGTCCTTTTAAGGATAAGACTCGTCTCAAACCCGGTGAAGACAGTGACCTGAGTCTATAGGCACACTCCCAGGGGAATCAGGCACCATGGTAATCCTGAGACTGACTCTGACCTTCTTGAGTATCCCGCTATTAGTCCTCACCATTATCACCTCACCACCCTTGAGAAGAGATAATAGAAATATAGAGGAACATGTCACAGAAACACTGTTTATGACTAATCGGTGGTATCAGTATATGTTCCTCAATGCTCGTCTGACAAGAGGAAACGGCAGTTGTTGGGCTTGTTCTTTGTTGCCTTTAACCACTAAGGGACCAATCCTAAAGGCTGAACCCTTTCCTATAAACGTGTCTAACTGTATACTAGAGATTTCAGCCTGGGGATTCCTACCCGATATTACCATGAAAAATCATGATAACACCTCTTATCAAATGGCATGTCCTGATCAGATTATAGCTATGAATGTAACACAATCATTAACTAGATTTGCCTTTACAAAGAAAAATGTGACTTTCCCAGCATGTGTATATTCAAATGGTACCACGGCGTTGGGGAAACTTCTTCCACGACAATGTTTAACAGTGTTGTTACCTTGTACCTCACAGTGCAGCGGAGCAACAGATTGTTCTTTTACACCTATATTACCTAGTCCAAGGTATAGATCACAAAATTACACTGTCAGGAAGACTAGCATTACGGGCACAGTTCAAAGTAATGGCACCTATGTTATCAAAGAAGTTCATTGGTTATGTGGTTCCAAACTCTACGCTCAATTACCTCCCAATTGGGGAGGAATTTGTGCCCCAGTGACTGTTACTGATGGATCATTTGTTCTCTACTCTGATGACAACTCCTCAGGACACACTAAGAAGAAAAGAAGTATTCAGTCCCTCTTTAGTGCTGCTGGACTTACTGTCCCACAGAAATATAAATTATGGACACTGGGTGACAAGGTTGGACATTCAATTTTCGCCCCATATGGAGTTGGTCAGTTAATGACAAAATTTGAAGAAATGAACTACAGACTGTTAATGTTTGTTAATGCCACTACTGTTGTTTTGAAGGTTTTATCCAATGTAACTGAACAAACTAGAGTTATGGTTATGCAAAACAGAATAGCATTGGACCTGGTTTTGGCTGTCCAAGGAGGTGTATGTGCTATGTTTAACGGGTCCTGTTGCACTTACATTCCATCTGTCTCTGAAAGTATGGATACCGCTATTACCGTCATGGAACAAGTGCAGTAGGCAATCATGAATGATTATGAAGAGAAGCTACAATCTGGTTGGTTAGACTGGTTATTCACAGGAAGTTGGTGGCAGGTGCTTCTTAAAGCCTTTATGCCTTTTATTATAATAATGATATGCATGTTTCTGTCATGTTGCTTTGTGATTCCCTGTGTCAAATCAATGATGTCTCGCGCTCTGTCTCAACATACATTTATGATACAACAAATGTTCCAAGACCAATACACTCCTTTAAATACCGAAGAGGTGGATAACAATGATAATTGTGCTCCTGTTTAAATTTGGAAATGATACTCTATGAAGACAATGTAGGAAATCTTTTGAAGTTACATTGTTCTGATGTCTGTATGTGATAAAAATTATGAACTGATAAACAGGAGGAAATTGTCAGAAATTGTATATATGTACAAATATGTTATCATTTCATAATTAGTTTTTAGCTGAACTTTTCTGTATTTTTTCCCTTACAATGGCTGCAACAATGCTGCATCAGGAAGGTTTAACTCACCCTGTAACAGACATACCTCAACAAACCGGAATAATCTGTATTTACTTAAAGTTTAGAAACAGGTGTGCAAGAAGTCATGTGCTGACACGGAGTTGTCTTTGTGTTACACAACAAAGCCTGACTGTTCCACGGCCTTATCAGTCACCACAAAGCCTGACTGTTTCACTACAAAGCCTGACTGTTCCACGGCCTTATCAGTCACCACAAAGCCTGACTGTTTCACTACAAAGCCTGACTGTTTCACGGTCTTATCAGTCACCACAAAGGTGCCCATAAAGTTGCAGCAGATGTTTCCTGTGTCTGACCTGCTCAGTATAAAAGGGACGTGCTGCCTTTGTATAGCAGCGTGCATTTCCCATCTGTAATCAGAGGTGTGTTGCTCCTTGTACAAGTAAAAACTTTGAACACATTTTGTGTCTCGAATCTTATTAAGGTACGAACCTAACAGAGTACTATTATTTTGTGAGTCTTGAGTTTCAGATTCCTGACACCACCTCTGAATGGCTTAAGAAAAACAAAATTTTCAATTCAATTCAATTCAACTTTATTTATATAGCACCATTTCACAACAACAGTCATCTCATAGCACTTTCAACTGCAGGGGAAACCCCCACAGTTGAAACTAGAAAAACACTCGGAGAGCGCAAACCTCCGCCAAGCGCCACAGTTCCCCCCATACAGTGTTTGTGTGTACGGTTTCAGATTCCTTGACCATGAAAACATATGACTAGCAATTGGATTCACAATGATAGGATTAGTGGTTCAGTAGTTATTGACGAAAATGGCATTTTCCGTAATGGCGGTTTAGCGCCACAGTTCCCCCCATACAGTGTTTGTGTGTGTACGTTTTCAGATTCGTTGACCATGAAAACATATGACAAGCAATTGGATTGACAATGATAGGATTAGTGGTTTAGTAGTTATTCACGAAAATGGCATTTTGCGTAATGGCAGTTTTCTTGTGGACGGTGATCCGGATCACCACCAAAATCTAATCATCTGTAGGATACCCCATTTCTGACAATCTGTGAAAATTTCATGAAAATCCGTCCATAACTTTTTGAGTTATCTTGCTAACAAACAAACAAACAAACAAACAGGCAGACAGACAAACCAACGCCGATGATCACATAACCTCCTTGGTGGAGGTAATGAAGACTTTGGAGTCGCTTAGTCAAAGTCCTGACCTGAATCCGATTGAGATGCTTTGGCATGACCTTAAAAATGTGGTTCATGCTTGAAAACCCTCCAATGTGGCTGAATTACAACAATTCTGCAAAGATGAGTGGGCCAAAATTCCTCCACAGCGCTGTAAAAGACTCATTGCCAGTTATCATAAACGCTTGATTGCGGTTGCTGCTGCTAAGGGTGGCCTAACCAGTTATTAGGTTTAGCGGGCAATCATTTTTTCACACAGGGCCATGTAGGTTTGGATTTTTTTTCCCTTAATTATAAACACCTTCATTTAAAAACTGCATTCTGTTTTTACTTGTGTTATTTTTGTCTAATATTTACATTTGTTTGATGATCTGAAAGATTTAAGCGTGGCAAACATCCAAAAAAATGAGAAATGAGGAAGGGGGCAAACACATTTTTACACCACTGTATTTTCTGTTGTCCAGTCTTCTGTGTATCAAACATTCTGCTTTTCGAGTTTTTACACGTGCAAAAGATCAACAACAAAAATTAAACTTAAACACTTATCTTTCAGCTGCTCCTTGTGTCAGAATGTGGGCTGGACCCATGTCCTCACCTTGTTTTGTAGTTTACAGTTTCTTGTGACTGGGACATGGGCTCAGCCCACATCCCCGCTTTGAGTTTATATTTTGGGATTTTCTGTGTTTATTATTACTAGTGCATACCTGTGCATGCCCGTGCATACCTGTGCATGCCCGTTGAAAGCAGGTGTAAGCAAGGGTGTAAGCAAGCACGTCACCACTTTTCTTCTTCTTCTTTTAGATTTGATTGGTGGTTGGCAACCAGCTTACATCACAATGAGTAAATTTAATTGTTGATGATGCCCGGTTACAGTCCGCGGTCAGTCTGAGAATACACGTAAAAGAGTTGTAAGCCAAGCGTTTGATACCGCAAAGTCCAAATAGGTTCAAACGAGGTAAAGGCTTGGGGGTCCCAGTTCGAGGCCACAGGGAAATGCATTTCCACTGCATAAAGTGGACCCATAGAAGGCGCGCGGGGGTATTAATAAAATCAGTGCAAGATCCTTTTTACATCACAATTGAGCATAGATTAAAATCAATGCAAGAGCTTTTTAATATCACAAGTGAATATAGATTTGGGAAAAATATCAATGCGAGATCTTTACATCACAAGTGAGCATCAGTAAAGTGAGGGATAACCTTAAAATAAAGGTAAATAGCGCTAATATAATAAGGATAAACTCTAATGTGGTAATTAGAACTAAAATACCTTTAGGCATCATTTAAAACAGGTCTAAAATGAAATAAAATAATCCTTAAAAATATATACACAATAAAATGGCCTCGAATTATAATAAAAATAAAATAAATACGTTAAATACGTAAATAACTGCAGTTTGTTTGTCCGGTCGCTGGTGTGCTTGTTTGTGTGTATTTTTATTGTTTCACCGTTTCCTTTGGTGAGAAAAAGAGAGAAAAAACAGAATGTGAGAACACGGAAGTCAGGCAGTGAGACAGAAGTCGAGGTTGTTTTTTCTTTGTTGTTGTGAAGTGCAAAAGGACAATAATGAGATTGTTGTTTCACGGGAAATGGCAGATTTGTGCATGGGAGATTGGTAAGTGACAAAGATGGGAAAAAAATTGAATGAACTGAATGTAATAGCGAGTCCTATGATCGTGAGTGATGACTGCCTTTAATCTTTGATGATGTCATAGTGCAGGGGTGGGCAGCGAGGGCCATTCCACTGCAGATTTTCTGTTCCACCCAGTCTCTTCAGCAGGTGTTTGCTCTGATCACCTTCAAGGATTGCTAATCAGTGAAAGCACCTGCTGACGAGACTGGGTGGAATAGAAAACCTAGAGTGGAATGGCCCTCCATGGCACATGATTGCCATGGAGGGCCATTCCAGGGATCATAGGACTCACTATGACATAGTGAGTCCTATGATCTTTGATGATGTCATAGCGACTCCTATGATACCTGCATTTGATCTTTGATGATGCCATAGCGAGTCCTATGGTCGTGAGTGATGCCTGAGTGATGCCTGTCTTTGATCTTTGATGTCCTATGATCGTGAGTGAGCATGAGTGATGCCTGCCTTTGATTTTTGATGATGTCATAGCGAGCCCTATGATCGTGAGTGATGCAGTCCAAGGATGGTTAATGTTTTCACACATAAGGAGTCGTTATACATAGGAAGGATTATTAAAAACAGGAAAAGGTCAACATGGAGAGAATTTTGTTCCACCCTTGGTAGGAAAACAGAACTAAGTGATGTCTGGGGTATGTTTAAAAAAAATGAGTGGGAAAAGGGTATCAGTTAAAATTCCAGCTTTAGTGGATGGGGACAAGATGGCTGTATAAGACAAAGAAAAGGCAGAAGTCCTAGGTAGAGCATTTGCAGCAGTGCATAGAGGAGACCATCTTGGTGAGAGTCATAGACAGCAAAGGCAGCATAAACTCAGAGAAAATGCAAACTTAAAAAATGAAGTGAAAGAAGACATGACTGCGTTAGACCTCGAGCTCACAATGTCAGAGCTTAAGAGAGCTTTGCAAGATAGTGGATACACAGCTCCAGGATATGATCAGTTAAGCTATGCTATGTTCTGGCAGTTGCCTATGCAATCAATGCAACTGATACTGAAATTGTTTAACAGAATAAGGAAGGAGGGGATTATCCCAAGTGGGTGGAAAAAGGCTGTAATTTTACCATTTAATAAGCCAGGGAAAGATCCAGTTCATCCAGGCAACTACAGGCCAATAGCATTAACATCACACTTAGGGAAATGGATGGAGAAGGTGTTAGTTTACAGACTCTCATATGTATTAGAGCAAAAATGATTAATAAACGACTATCAAATGGTTTTAGAAGAAGAAGATCCACAGTGGATGCCTTTAAATTTTCAAACAGTAAAACCTGCTGTATGACTTTCACAAAAAATGCAGAACTGGTACAGAACCATTAAATTATATAATCAACCAAAAGAGAAAGTGACTAAGTTCAAATATCTATGATTGTGGTTTGATAGTGAATACACATGGAGAGTTCTTATTGAAAATCTGGAGACAAAGTGCAAAAAAGTCATTAATCTCATAAAAAGCTGTAGCTGCACACAAATGGGGTGCAGATAAACAGGCTTTAATTGATATTTACAGAGCCCTCATGAGATCGACAATAGACTATGGATGCATGATTTATGGGGCAGCAGCAAAGACGACTCTGGAAAAAATAGAATGCAGCATAGAGCTGTCAAAACAACACCAAACAATGCAGTTTTAATAGAAGCAGGAAAAATGCCAATGGAAGTGAGAAGAGATAAACTCACATTATCTTACTGGGTCAAGCTGAAAGGAAGTGAGGAAGCGAATATTTCAAAAACAACACTTCAAGACTGCTGGGAATACTCTTAACTTCCAGGGACACGGGTTTGGGTGGACAACTGAAAGAAAAGCCAGAATGTATGGGCTACACACTATTGATATAGCTAGCACCAGTCCAGTGAGTAATGTTCCACCTTGGCTGTTTCTGGGAAAAGAAGTAGACATCGGTCTGCTAATGAGGAAAAAGGATTGGCATATGAATGAAGTTGGTGTTAAAACAAGGATTTACCTCAGGAACAATTACTATAACTTCTTACAGCTCTATACTGACAGTTCAAAGAATAAAGAGGGCTCTGTTAGAGTTGGAGTATACATTCCAGAGTTTAAAGAGACCATCGCAAAAAGACTCTCCAACAGTACATCCGTGTTTACAGCAGAGATGGTGGCAGTAATTATTGCTTTGCAGTGGGTGGAGGAGGTCAGACCGGACCGGGTGGTGGTGTGCACGGATTCACTTGCAGCATTAAAAACCATACAGACACTAAAATCTACAAGGGAAGACTTGGTGATTGAGCTATATCACAGTTTATTTAGGGTGCACAGGGGTGGTGGAAATGTTCAGTTTTGTTGGGTTCCTGCACATGAAGGGTTGAAAGGGAATGACTGCGCAGACAAATCAGCAAAAAGTGCTCTTGGGGAAGAGATACATATACCATTGTCTCTTGGAAAAGGTGAAGGGAAAGCAATAATCAAGAAAAAAGGAATTAAGCTATGGCAAAAAAGATGGGATGAAGATCATAAAGGTAGATCATATTACAAAATACAAAAATCTATTGCAATAAAGAATTTCATAACAACCAAAAGGAGGGAAGACATCATTATGGCAAGACTCAGACTGGATCACACAGGTTTAAGCGGCACTTTATTCACCATGGGGAAAAGCGAAAGTGACAAATGTAGAAAATGTGGAGTAAAAGAAAATGTCGAGCACATCTTATTACACTGTCACAAATATGGAAATGAAAAACAGATAATGAAAAATGAAGTTCGAGAGGCCGGTAGGGAATGGGATTTAACTGGGATTCTGGGAACAGATGGAGATGGAGAGGCAATAAGAATCACGAGAAGGGCTCTTTTCTCTTTTTTAAATAATAACACAGGATTAAGTCATAGAATTTAGAGGTCGGGCTCAGATGACATAATGTTACACACTCTTGTACATTAGGTGGTGGTATGCACCTTTCAGTTGTTTGCTATCCGCCAGTAACCGAGAGAAGAAGAAGAAGAATGAACATCCTAGGACATTTCACACATAAGGAGTCATTATACATAGGAACATCATAGGACATCATGCAGACATCATAGGAGGTCCTATGATCTTTGGTCGTGACACACACACAGATAGACACACAGACACACAGAGATTTCTTGAATTTTTGAGTGATAGAGTTATATAATTCAGAAGAATTCTGACTTTTGATATATAGAGTGATGTTTACTGAGTGAAGTACGTGGCGGTAAGGACTACGGCTCCTGACCGGATGGAGTGATGATGTGGAGTGAAGTGCGTGGCGGTGTTGCACCTGTAGGCTGGTTGCCAACCGCCAGTCAAATCTAAAAGAAGAAGATGATGCTGGTCAACACCGCCAAGAGTTGGTGTTGATGCCACTGAGAACACAGTCCAAGGGCCGATAATTTTTTCACATAAGAAGTTGTTCAGAACTCCTTATACTAAGATATAGAGTGATGATATTGAAGTCAGTGACGATAATGCACCTGTAAGCTGGTTGCCAACCGCAAGAAGAAGAAGAAGAAGAAGAAATATCTGGAAGGGGTTTCTATAGAACTTACACACGTGGACAAAATTGTTGGTACCCTTCTGTTAATGAAAGAAAACCCACAATGGTCACAGAAATAACTTGAATCTGACAAAAGTGGTAATAAATAAAAATTCTATGAAATTAACCAATGAAAATCAGACAATGCTTTTGAATTGTGGTTCAACAGTATTATTTAAAAAAAAACAAACTCATGAAACAGGCCTGGACAAAAATGATGGTACCCTTAACTTAATATTTTGTTGCACAACCTTTTGAGGCAATCACTGCAATCGAACGATTTCTGTAACTGTCAATGAGACTTCTGCACCTCTCAGCAGGTATTTTGGCCCACTCCTCATGAGCAAACTGCTCCACTTGTCTCAGGTTTGAAGGGTGCCTTCTCCAGACGGCATGTTTCAGCTCCTTCCACAGATGTTCAATAGGATTTAGATCAGGGCTCATAGAAGGCCACTTTAGAATAGTCCAATGTTTCGCTCTTAGCCATTCTTGGGTGTTTTTAGCTGTGTGTTTTGGGTCATTATCCTTTTGCAAGACCCATGACCTGCGACTGAGACCAAGCTGTCTGACACTGGGCAGCACATTTCTCTCTAGAATACCTTGATAGTCTTGAGATTTCATTGTACCCTGCACAGATTCAAGACACCCTGTGCCAGATGCAGCAAAGCAGCCCCAGAACATAACAGAATCTCCTCCATGCTCCACAGTAGGGACAGTGTTCTTTTCTTGGTATGCTTCATTTTTGCAAGCTGATGTGCCTTGCCAAAAAGTTCCAGTTTTGTCTCATCTGTCCATAGGACATTCTCCCAGAAGCTTTGTGGCTTGTCAACATGCAGTTTGGCAAATTCCAGTCTGGCTTTTTTATGATTTGTTTTCAACAGTGGTGTCCTCCTTGGTCGTCTCCCATGAAGTCCACTTTGGCTCAAACAATGACGGATGATGCGATCTGACACTGATGAACCTTGACCTTGGAATTCACCATGAATGTGTTAGAGGTTGTTCTGGGCTCTTTTGTTACCATTCGTATTATCCGTCTCCTCCTGAGGCCACGTCCAGGGAGGTTGGCTACAGTCCCGTGGATCTTAAATTTCTAAATAATATGTGCAACTGTAGTCACAGGAACATCAAGCTGCTTGGAGATGGTCTTATAGCCTTTACCTTTAGCATGCTTGTCTATAATTTTCTTTCTAATGTCCTGAGACAACTCTCTCCTTTGCTTCCTCTGGTCTATGTTTAGTGGTCCATGTCAACAAACAGCACAGTGACTACTTGTCACCCTTTAAATAGGCCGACTGACTGATTACAAGTTTGTAGACACCTGTGATGTTAATTAGAGGACACATCTTGATTGAACATGTCCCTATGGTCACATTATTTTCAATCTTTTCTAGGGGTACCATCATTTTTGTCCAGGCCTGTTTCATGAGTTTATTTTTTAAAGTAATTCTGTTGAACCACAATTCAAAAGCACTGTCTGACTTTCATTGGTTAATTTTCAAAGAATTTTTTTTTTATTACCACTTTTGTCAGATTCAAGTTATTTCTGTGACTATTGTGGGTTTTTCTTTCATTAACAGAGAGGTACCAACAATTTTGTCCACGGCTGTATAATGTTGTGAACAACACCAAGTACGTGGCGGTAATGCACCTATAAGCTGGTTGCCAATCGCCAATCAAATCTAAAAGAAGAAGAAGAAGAAGAAGAAGAAGAAGAAGAAATAATCTCTGGAACAGAAGTCTGAGCTGTCCAGAAAGAGTGATGATATAGAGGGAAGTAAGTGGCGGTAATGCACCTTTAAGCTGGTCGCCAACTGCCATTCAAATCTAAAAGAAGAAGAAGAAGAAATCTCTGGGAGATATATACAGTGATTAACTTAAAGTGAGGATATAAAGTAAAGTATGTGGCGGCAATGCACCTGTAAACTGGTTGCCAACTGCCAATCAAATCTAAAAGAAGAAGAGGAAGAAGAAGAAGAAATCTCTGGATAGACTGATATATGAAGTAGTGATGTATGTGGCGGTAATGCATCTGTAAGAATATTGGGATCTGTCCCAATATTCGGTGGAGAAACACATGAGCGTAGAGTGATGATATAGAGTGAAGTATGTGGCGTAATGCACCTGTAAGCTGGTTGCCAACTCTCTGTCTGTCTGTCTGTGTGTCCGTCTGTCACAATCATGGGACTTTGTGTTGCCATGGTAACCATGTCAAAGATCAAAGGCAGGCATCACTCATGATCATAGGACTCACTATGACATCATCAAAGATCAAAGACAGGCATCACTCACACTGTGACATCATCAAAGATCATAGGACTCGCTATGATGTCATCAAAGATCAAAGGCAGGCATCACTCACTATCATAGGACTCACTATGACATCATCAAAGATCAAAGGCAGACATTCACTCGCTATGACATCATCAAAGATCAAAGGCAGGCATCACTCACGATCATAGGACTCGCATAGGACTCACTATGACTTCAAAGATCATAGGGCTCACTATGACATCATCAAAAATCAAAGGCAGGCATCACTCACGATCATAGGACTTGCTATGACATCATTAAAAATCAAAGGCAGGCATCACTGAACGAGTGGTGACGTCAAAGGTCAAAGGCAGGTTTCACCAGGGTTACTGTTGCAGTAGAAACAGAAATAAAAGCATTTGAGACAATTGCGCCATGTAAAATTCTCCACTGGAGATCAGCTGTCCTTTTTTTTAATTGGAGGTTTGTACAGAACTCTCCACTGTGGACTCACTCCTTCCCCAATCAGCTTCTCAGCCCACACAGTGGAGGGTCTGCTGTGCAGTCCTGTCCTGTTGATGACCTTAACACGATTGATGTACAGCGATTTTTTGTCAGCATTGTGCAAGGTCACCTGTTTGGAATTTTGTGTTTTTAACAAATGTCCAGTTAGATGACCAAGATCAGGGCTCATGGAGATCTCTGGGAAAGGGTCACTATGGTTGGGTTCAGTGGTTCCTCTGCTGTGGTCCACCAGCAGCCGTCTTTACCTCCTATCAAGCCTCTGCCTCCAAAGGTCCAGGACCCTCTGAACCATTCTGGCAGACCGGATACCCAGTAAGGTACAGTAGCTACAGTCAGGGAGTCTGTTAACGTTGGTCCTGCTGCATTTAGAGTGCTGCCATAAATCCAGGAGTGGTCTCAGTGCAGACATCCAGCCTTGCTCCATAAATCAATGGCTCCCTCAAGAGCCAAAAAAGAGAGTCAGAGTTTTTACATCGTTTAGCATCAAAAAGGTTCCGGGACTTAAAAACACTTTGATAAAATGGAGGCAACCCACTTAAATTTAAACATTTTGAATTAATTTAAAACAGAGCATCATCCAGTCCCAGATGACTCACACGCCTGAAGATGCAGCTGGCCACCTCTCTCCATATTAGATCTGCCAGCCCCCTCAGAAACCTCTGCACAAACTGTAACCTAAAGGTGGCAGTTCCTGCTGGCCAGGTGTATGAGGCCCTGTACCCCCCTCCTCTCTGGGTAAAAACAGCACCCCCTGTGGCACCCAGTGCAAACTGTCCCAGAAAAAGTACACAATTTTTGTCTGGATCTGGGACAGTAAACCTAATGGGGGATCTAAGCAGGTTAATCGGTGCCAAAGCAGGGAGGCAACCAGGTTATTAAGCACAAGCACCCTCCCTATGTAGGACATCTGAGGAAGCAGCCATCTCCACTTATTCATTTTGCCTTCAGTTTTCTCACCCGTTCTCCCAGTTCCTCTGGACCATGACGTTGTTACCAAGAAACCCCCCCAGGTATTTTAGTAGTAAAACATCGTTTTATCCGCATATGTGGATAAAACTATGTTTCTATTAAAACCAGGTGAGGCAAGGCGAGGCCATCAATGCTTGTGCATATTCTATGGAGGAGGGGTTCTAGGGAGAGTGTATAAAGCATATCAGACAAAGCACAGCCCTGCAGGATGCCTCTATGCACTCTGAAAAGAGCACACAAACTGCCATTGATTTTCAGTATATTCTCAACACCAGCATATAACACCTGGATCTTGGCTATGAAACCAGCGCTGAACCCGCACCTCTCCATGACCCTCCAGAGCAAGTCATGCTCAACGCGGTCAAAAGCCTTTTCCTGAGCTAGAGAAATCAGACCAGTATTTATACCCAATGAGCTAGAGACTTCCAAAACATCTCGAAATAGGTAGACATTGTCTACCATGGACCTGCCCAGTAGACAATACGTCTGGTTTCGATGGATGACCTACTCCATAGCTTCTCTCAGCCTGTTAGCCAAAGCCTTGGACAAAATCTTGTAATCTGTGCAGAGGAGAGATACGGGCCACCAGTTTTTTATGTCCTGTAAATCTCCTTTTTTTGGCAGGAGGGTAACAACAGTCCTGCGGCAGGATGTCGGCAGAGAGCCTGAACACAAACTTTCATTAAAAACCTCTAAAATGTCAGGTGCAAAAATGTCACAGAAAGCTTTTTTTTTTTTTTTTTTGTTACTTATTTGTACCCGTAGGTAGATTTGGTTTGCAGTCTGGTGACAAGCCACCGGCTGCCGGTCGCTGCGTGCGCGAGCGCCCTAAACCTACATGTTTTTGGTATGCAGGAGGAAACCGGAGAAATCCCGGAGTAAACCCACACAACACGGAGAGAACATGCAAACTCCACACAGCTCACTGTTGGTCGGGGGCTGGGATCGAACCCACGATCCCCGCGATCCCCCGGCTGAGGGTAAACTGTGCTGCCACAGTGCTAAACCACTGCGCCACCGTGCAGCTTTAAAAAAAACTCCACAGTAAGGCCATCTATTCCCGGAGCCTTCCTCCCCTTCATGCTCTGAAGGGCAGCAGACAATATGGGTAACTAAAGAGGCCAGTCTAACTGTGAGTTGGTCTCCTCAGAGACCTGAGGTAGTCCACTGCAGAACCCCTCAAACAGGCAATTGTCCTCCCTGTACTCACTGGTGTACAGAGAGGAATAAAACTCAACGACGTGCTTTCTGATCTGTTCAGGCTTGATCAGTTCTTGCCCTGTGTTGGAGGCCAGGTAGTGGATTACTTTTTTCTGTCCATGCTTCTTCTCCAGACTGAAGAAGAAACTAGCGGGAGCATCCATCTCAGTGATGTTCTGAATTTGGGACCGGACTAGAGGGTCTTGTACATTAGTGTCCAACAGCTGGGCTCAGGTCTTTTTGGGGGGATTTGAGGATGTCAATACATCCTCGGTTTCCTGTGGACTCACTAAAGGTCTCTAACTCCACAATATCTATCTCCAGGTCTCTGATAGAACTACAGATGTCATGTGTGACACTGAATGTATACTGCTGACAAAATAGTTTAATTTCAGTCTTGCCATGATCCCACCATTGCCTAAGACACATAAAATCTTTTTTTCCTTTGTCTAAAAGCAGTGCAGAAAAATCTTAAAGCCTCTTTAAAACCTTTATCAAATGTTAAAACTGAGTTAAAATGCCAATATGCACTCTTGGGGGCAAAATTCTTTATAAAAACCTGACAAACAGCAAGTGCATGATCAGTAAAACCAACTGGTAAAATTTTACAGGACTTAAAAACATTACAGTGGTGTTTAAAACAATACAATCAGTCAAGTCGGGCTAAAAATATCCTATCCTCTCTGAGGTGGGACCATGTGTACTGTTGGTAGTCAGTGTCCATCCTTCTCCACACATCCACCACTCCATGAGAATAGACCAGCCGTCTCAGAGCCTGTTGGGAACTTGGATGTGGCTCTGTGTGGTTTTGATCTAAAAACTTATTTTCAGTACAATTAAAAATCCCCACCCAATAATAAAAAATCATCCGAGCTGCAACTGTTTAATTTACCATTAATCTTTTGTAAAAAAAAAAAAAAAAAAAAAAAAAAACTCTTCCTCTCAGTACCATTGGTTGGAGCATAAATGTTGATAAAAAGCACAGTAAAATGTTCAAAACAGGCTTTGGCTAAAAGACATCTGCCTTTGATAAAATGCTCAACCTCCAGAGAAGTTGGAGCAAACTTCCTGGAGAATAAAAAGCCCACCCCTCCACTAGCTGTGGTATTATGACTTAAAATCAGTTTTTCCTTCCCACTCCCTACTCCAGTCTGCCTCTATGCTTGGATCACAGTGTGTTTCCTGTAAAAACAATGCATCAATGTGATTAATTTTTGCTTTTTCAAAAACCAGTGCCCTTTTCTTAGGTTCTCTGGCAACATTTACATTTAAACTCCCCACCTTAAAAAGTACAGCTCCTGACCAGATAGAGGGATGATATAGAGTGAAGTATGTGGCGGTAATGCACCTGTAAGCTGGTTGCCAACCGCCAATCAAACCTAAAAGAAGAAGAAGAAAAATCCATAATTAGATGAGTATTAAAACCAGAGTGAAAAAACAAGAAGAAAAGTAAAAGAGAAAACATTTCTTCTTCTTTTAGATTTTATTGGCGGTTGGCAAACCAGCTTACAGGTGCATTACCGCCACTTACTTCACTGTATATCATCACTCTATGCTTGTGTGTCCTATCCATCAAAGAGAAAACACTATTCTTCTTCTTCTTTTAGATTTGATTGGCGGTTGGCAACCAGCTTACTGGTGCATTACCGCCACACGCTCCATATATGTCTGTCTTTGTGTGTCTGTTTTTCCTCATAACTTTGTGACCGGTGTATTAGTATCTTCTTTTTCTTTTAGATTTGATTGGAGGTGGGCAACCAGTTTACAGGTGCATTACTGCCATGTACTTCACTCTATATCATTACCGCCACACACTTCATATATGTCTGTCTTTTTGTGTGTCTGTTTTTCCTCATAACTTTGTGACGTTTTCCTCATAGCTTTGTGACATTTCCTCAGAGCTTTGTGACGTTTTCCTCAGAGCTTTATGACATTTTCCTCATCACTTTGTGACATTTCCTCAGAGCTTTGTGATGTTTTCCTCATAGCTTTGTGACATTTTCCTCATCACTCTATAAATAATTCAAGAAATCTCAGTCTGTCTGTCTGTCTGTGTGTCTATCTGTCTGTCTGTCTATCACGACCATAGGACTCAGTAAAACATCACACAATTCGCCTATGATGTGCCTGTGGTGTCTATATAATGTCTCATGATCATGGGACTCGCAAAAAGATCATAGGATTCGCTATGGCATCATCAAAGATCATAGGAGTCGCTACTGATGATCATAGGACTCGCCATGTCACGATCATAGGACTCGCTAAAAGATCATAGGACTCACTATGACATCATCAAAGATCAAAGGCAGGCATCACTCACAATCATAGGACTCGCTATAACATCATCAAAGATCAAAGGTAGGCAGGCATCACTGAATGAGTCGTGACATGCTTGCTTACACCTGCTTTCTACAGTCATGCAGAAATACTTGCTTATACTTGGTTTCTACGGGCATGCACAGGTATGCACAAGTCATCATTAAAAGCCGATTTGTTTTTTTTTTTAACTTTATTCATCTGTTTTCTCAGTCTGAAAACTTCCTGATCTGTGAGGTCTGTTTCAGCTTTGCTTTTTAAAAGCTGCCTTGCAGAGTTATAAAAAGTCTGCTTATCAGGAAAATATTGCTGTATATCCAGCCTCTTCATGCCCTTGGTCTGCTGTAAAAACAATTTGAACATTTTTGTGGGATAAATGATGTCCTCTTTACTAACAGACAGGTATGTACTATTGTGTGAAAACACACTGCTGTCAGACAAACAGGCCTCACTGTTGCTATTGCAAGACAGAGCCGCACCATCTGCAACATTCTGTCTGACCATCAGCCAACCTGTTTTACCACCTGCAGACACGGGTGGTGCTTTATTTCTGAGGTGCTTAAGAGAAACCTGCCCTGACTCACACGCCTCCATTTCTTCTACATCAGCTGCAGCACTGTCCTTACATAGAACTCCTGATGCTTCACCTGCCCCACACTGTCTACTTGTTCCTTCACCACATGGCTTTCTGTAAAAATATGATCGTTCCATGTAAATGTGTCAAAATATATCCCAACAACAAGCCATGGGTTACAAAATCAGTTAAATCCTGCTTACAGAGGAAAGCACTTGCCTTTAAACAGGGGTCTGTTTCTGAGCTGCAGGTTGCCACAAAAGAGCTGAAGGCCGAAATTTTAAGAGCAAAACAGAATTATAAATCAGAGTTGGAAAGCAAGATGGCAACAAAGAAACTTGGTTCAGCCTGGGCCAGTATGAAAACTATTGCAGGCCTTCAGAGCACAGAGCGCAGTAATCGTGTGTTTTTAGAGGGTTTTAATTCAGACACAGAGCTGGCTAATGCTCTTAATTGTTTTTATGGTTGTTTTGATTCCTCTGATTTTAGCTCAGAAACCCAAGATTTGAAACAGAAACTCAAAGACAATCAGCACTTTAATATTGAGGTGCAGGATATTAAAAGGGAGTTCTGCGCTGTAAAAGTGCACAAAAGTCAGGGCCCTGATAATATATGTGGGTGACTGGTAAAGTCCTGTGCACATGAATTGAGTCCTGCATTTCACTACATTTTCAATAAGTCCTTACAGACACAACATGTGCCTAAGATCTGGAAAGATGCCGTGGTTGTCCCTGTTCCAGAATCCAGCTGTCCTAAAACGGTAAACGACTTTAGACTAGTTGCTTTGACTTCAATTTTAATGAAAATTTTTGAAAAACTGGTCAGATTTGAGGTCCTAAAGCAGACTGAACATACATTGGATCCTTTGCAGTTTGCATATAGGCCTCACAAAGGAGTGGAGGACGTCACTGTCACTCTGTTTAACATGCTTTTTAAACATCTGGATTTTAATGGGACACACGCCAGGCTTTTATTTGTGGACTTTTCCTCTGCCTTTAATACAATCCAACCTCATATTTTAATTGAAAGGCTCCTGCAACAATTTGATTTGAGCAATAATCTGGTGGGTTGGATTCTGGATTTCTTAACCAACAGGACACAGAGAGTAAGGGTCAATGGTACATTGTCTGACCTAAAGTGCTCTTCTACTGGCTCTCCTCAGGGGTGTGTGTTGTCACCACTCCTCTTCATCCTGTACACAAATATGTGTCGGAGCAGACATGACAACAGACACATTATAAAGTATGCTGATGATTCAGTTATTGTCAGTCTCCTCCAGGATGGTGAGAGTGGCCATGGCCCAGTAGTTGATAATTTTGTTCACTGGTGTGAGGATTCCTACCTGCAGCTGAATACGACAAAAACTAAAGATATGATTATTGACTTTAGGAGGAAAACTCCCAGGCACAAAGTCACCGTACTAAAAGGCCAGACCACTGAATGTGTACAATCCTACAAATATCTTGGGACGATTATTG
The DNA here is from genome assembly GCA_020510985.1 of Pholidichthys leucotaenia. Lineage (NCBI taxonomy): Eukaryota > Metazoa > Chordata > Actinopteri > Cichliformes > Pholidichthyidae > Pholidichthys > Pholidichthys leucotaenia. The sequence goes on along the minus strand of CM035846.1, from coordinate 59,212,115 downwards.
ATAGTAATTTAAACTTTGAAGAGAACTGTGAAAGGGTGTGCAAAAAGGGTCAGCAACATTTGCATTGTTTGAGCAAACTTGCACGCTTCCAAATTGACCGAACCATAATGACAATGTTTTATCGGGCTTTTATTGAATCTGTTTTATCCTTTTCTTTAGTGTCATGGTTTGGTCAGATAAAACTGAAACAGAGGAAATCCTTGGATCAGGTAGTTAAATGGTCCAGTCGTTTGCTTGGTGAGTCACAGCTGAGCCTGACATCCCTGTACACCAGACAAGTACAGAGGATGGCTACCTCCATTTTAAATGATGACTCCCACCCTTTGCACTGCAACTTTCAGCTTCTTCCCTCAAGACGGAGGTTTGCTGTCCCAAAAAGTAAAACCCAGCGCTACAAAAACAGCTTTGTTCCTGCTGCTGTCAAAGAGTTGAACAAGTTGTAACAATATATTGCACATAATTTAGTTACCTATTTATTAATTCCATTTTACTGTATATTTACTTATTTTTGTAGGATTTTTATTTGGGTTCTAAATCTTTTATCGGGTTTTAGACCTTTGAGTTTTTAACCTCTTTGACTAGTCTTTAACTTTTTAATATGACCCTTCTCTCTTATCTCTGGTTTTTCTCTCATCTCTTTGTCTTTATATCCTGATTGATGGAGCCTTGAGTATTTTTATCATGTTTATAGTCAGCTTCATATGTGCCTGTGTTTGTGTTTATGTTGAATGTAATTGTGGTTTGTAAATATGGATGTCACCAGACTGCAAAACAAATCTACCTATGGGTACAAATAAAGGAACCTGAACCTGAACCTGAACCAGTTATGCACAATTCACCAGCTACCTCAGCTTCTTCACACATCTCTCCACTTATTTTATCTCATTCACCCACATATGTCATTTCACTATTTACAGCACCAACTTTGCCCAGCTCACCTGTGATCCCACCTGCCTCAACTATTTCATCACTCAAATGACCTGTTTTCTCACCCACAACATTACCACCTCACCCACTTTATTTTCCACCAAACACATCCCCTCACCTGCTTCACCCACACCCCTTTTCCTCTCATCACTCAAATCACCTTTCTCCTCACCCACAACACTATCCACCACCTCACCCACTTTATTCTCCACCTAGCCCTTTCCCCAATCCCTTCACCTCTTTCATCCACACCCTCTTCCCTCTCATCACTCACCACAGTGCTGCTCTTGTCTGGACTCAGTCTCACCTCCAGCAGCTCCTCAGCTGTAATGTTGGCATCCTCAGCCTGCACAAAGAAGTTGTGCTGCCTGGTGGCGGCCGGCCTCAGCCCTGATGTGGGTTGGTCAGTGGTGGCAGCCATCTGCTGCTCAGCGCAAATGGCCCCCTCGCCACCAGCAGTAGTCCCGGCCACATCCCTCGGGGCAGGGCCAGCATGGTTAGGACAGGCCTTCACCAGATGTCCCTCTTCACCACTCCCAAAACATTTTAACGTGGTGGACATTGCAAAAAGAACATAATCAAAGCCATCAACCCGTACCCGAAACACAATTAAATTCATCCACTTTATTGCTGGGGATCATACAGAGCTGCCTGCAGTGGGACACGATGTGTCTCAGCAGGGGAGCCTTGCAGCCTGACAAAACTTTTCTAATGGGTGACACCACTTTTCCAAACTTTGACAGCGCTCTCACAAGAAGCTCATCACTAATAAACTGGGGAATGTTAGAGAGTGCTACTTTTGTAGCTGACTGTGACAGCGGCAGGATTGACTCAAACATCCCATTTATTGTGATTCTGCTTTTGACCAAAGTATTTACCTGGTCCACCCTTTCCACAAACAACACAACAGCCCCATTCATGCAGGCTGCGGATTTAACGGCATCATGCCCGATAATTCCCCCAACAGCAAGTGCAACCTCCTTCACGCTGTGCAGCGAGCCGACACCAGTTTTGATGCTGTGCTTCCGCGTCATAGCGCCTGAGATGTCGGCCAGCGCCACAGAGCCTGGCCGACAAAAAAACCCCCAAACACAAAAAATTAAAACAGACAAACACCACTACCTTAACAAATCCAAACTAATATAAACCACCAGTTGTGACAAAAGAACAGAAAAGATAGGAATATAGCACAAACTCTCAGCATTTCTACGCTTCCACTCACACTCCTCTCACAAAGAAGAAGAAGAAGAAGAAGAAGAAGAAGAAGAAGAAGAAGAAGAAGAAGAAGAAGAAGAAGAAGAAGAAGAAGAAGAAGAAGAAGAAAGGCTGATCCCAAGCCTGGGTAAATGGGGAGGGTTGTGTCAGCAAGGGCATCCTGCGTAAAACCTTTGTCAGTCAAATATGCAGATCATCATGAATGCGTGTATACCTCCATAGGCTCCTCTCCATGGATCGCCACCTTGTCATGATAGTATTTTGTTGTAAATTTATTAAAACTATTGCAGTGCCCGTATGACCCCGTGTTGACTGGTGACATCATAGAAGTGATGCTTGCACCAATGAATTGATGGCTATCATATAATCTGGGCTTGATCATAATCTGGGCTTGATATCCTCTCGGCGCCACACCAGTAGGCTGCCTTTTGCAACAGCGGCTCGATTCCGAGTTTTTTTTCCCTTCCTCTCTCTTTTGATCACTTTTTTTTTCACCCCACTTATATCACGGACACACAGATCGTCCCAAATGTCTCCTGAGCCGGTGGACGGAGCCACTGTTTATAGCAGGATACGATACAACAGGGAAGAGCTGCTAGCATTTAACCGCCACCCGGTCCCACTGGAAAAACTCGACATACCGAGAGAATTGAGGCGAAAGCGCCGCGGCTGCCGGGCTGGAGTAAGGCGGAGGACCAAAAATATAAGGTACAGACCCTCCCTTCCATCTGTTGTCATGGGAAATGTACGGTCGATACTGGGAAAGTTAGATGAGCTAGCGGCTATCTCCCGTTATGATAGCACTTACCAGGAGTGCTCTCTCCTTTTGTTTACTGAGACGTGGCTAACTGAACTAGCAGCAGATGCTAACATTGAGCTGGAGGGTTTTCACATGATACGAGCTGACCGAACACCAGAGAGTGGCAAAGCAAGGGGCGGTGGAGTGATAATGTATGTTAACAACAACTGGTGCAGACCGGGACATATCACTGTTAAGCAACGACACTGCAGCAAAGACATTGAGTTGCTAGCTGTTAGCATGAGGCCTACATATCTCCCGAGAGAACACTCACACGTGATCTGCATTGTTGTTTATGCAAATCCGACGGCGAACGCTGGGACAGCGCGTGACGTCATCCATTCAGTAACCAGCAGGCTGCAGACAGAACACCCAGATGCTCTTCTCCTCATCTCAGGCGATTTCAACCACGTTTCACTGTCTCCCATTCTGCCCACTTTCACCCAGTATGTCACATGCCACACTAGAGACAATAAAATACTGGATTTGTTCTACGCAAACACTAAGGAGGCGTACACCTCATCACAACTCCCCCCACTTGGGAGATCGGATCACAACTTGGTTCATCTCCGGCCGGTGTACAAACCCCTAGTGCACAGACAACCTCCGGCCATGCACACTGTGGAGTTATGGTCTGAGGAGACAATGGACACTCTAAAGGACTGTTTTGAAGCCACTGCCTGGAAGCAGCTCTGCGATCCACATGGTGAGGACATCGATGGCCTCATTCACACCTTCACGGGCTACCTCAGCTTCTGTGTGGACAAATCCGTTCCCACCAAGACCATACGACGTCACTCAAACAACAAACCCTGGATCAACCCTGAGATAAAAACACTTCTGAGAGAGAAGAAGAGGATCTTCAGGTCAGGGAACAGGGAGATGCTGAAGTCCTTACAGAGGGAGCTGAGGAGAAAGATCAGAGAAGGCAAGGACAGCTTCAGGAAGAAGATGGAGGACAAGCTGCAACAGAGCGACATCAGCGGGGTCTGGAGAAACCTCAAAACCATCTCGGGGCTCCAGAATACCTCCCTCCAGGCCACGGGGGGCAGGGAGTGGGCGAACAACCTGAATCTGTTTTTCAATAGATTTGACCAACCGCCCTCCCCCCTGTCTGCACAACAACCACTGCTGCCTCTAAGAAATCAAGTCCTGATGCCCACTCCCCACTCCACCGACACCCCCCCCACTCCCAACACACAGCCCCCCATCCTGACCCTGACCAAGACCCAGGTGAGGATGGAGCTGAGGAAGATCAAGGCGAGGAAGGCGTTGGGACCGGACGGCATCAGCGCAAAGCTCCTCAAGTCCTGTGCAGACCAGCTGTGTGGGACTGTGACGTATATCTTCAACATGAGCCTGAAACTGGGGAGGGTACCACAGCTGTGGAAAACATCTTGTGTGGTGCCTGTACCAAAAACTTCCCACCCCAAAGACCTGAACAGCTACAGACCGGTGGCCTTGACGTCCCACTTGATGAAGACCCTGGAGAGACTGCTCCTTGCTCATCTCCGCCCCCTGGTGGAACCAGCGATGGATCCACTCAAGTTCGCCTACCAGCATGGCATTGGGGTGGAGGATGCGGTGATCTTCCTCCTTCACCGTTCTCTGTCCCACCTGGAGAAGCCCGGGAATATGGTGAGGATCATGTTCTTTGACTTCTCCAGTGCTTTCAACACCATCCAACCGATGATCCTGAAGGACAAGCTGCTGCGCGCAGGGGTGGACCAGCACCTGTCATCATGGATCCTGGACTACCTCACGAACCGGCCTCAGTTTGTGAGAACCCGGGACTGTGTTTCCGACACGATCATCAGTAGCACGGGGGCCCCCCAGGGAACGGTGCTGGCTCCCTTCCTGTTCACTCTTTATACTGCGGACTTCTCACACAACACAACACATTGCCATCTACAGAAGTTCTCTGATGACTCTGCGATCGTTGGTCTCATCTTCAACGGAGATGAAGCTGAGTACAGAGGGCTTATCCAGGACTTTGTGGACTGGTGCCATCGGAACTGCCTCCAGATCAACGCGAGGAAAACTAAGGAGCTGGTGGTGGACTGCCGCAGGCATGGGCAGCCCCTCACAGCACCAGTAAATATACAGGGAACAGACATCGAGATTGTGACATCCTATAAGTACCTGGGTATTCATCTGAACAATAAACTAGACTGGTCACACAATACTGACGCACTCTACAAGAAGGGACAGCGCAGGCTGTTCCTGCTGAGGAGACTCAGGTCTTTTGGTGTACAAGGGGCGCTGCTGAAGTCATTCTATGACACGGTGGTGGCATCAGCCATCACTTTTGGAGTGGTCTGCTGGGGCAGTGGCATTACTGCAGCCGATAGGAAGAGACTGAACAAACTGATTAAGAAAGCTAGCTCTGTCCTGGGGCAGCGCCTTGATCCGATGGAGGAGATAGGAGAGAGAAGGACGGTGGCTAAACTGTCATCTCTGCTGGAGTCCGAGTTCCACCCTATGCAGGACATACTGAATGCACTGAGGAGCTCATTTAGCAGCAGACTACATCATCCCAGGTGCACAACCGAGAGGTTTCGTAGGTCCTTCCTACCAACGGCTGTCAGACTGTACAACCTAAGCAGGGCTGCTCGCAGAGATAGCAAAAAGACGTAACAAATTAATAGTTTTTTTGAATGCAAAAGATGCAATAGACTTACACAATGGTCCTCTCCGGCATACAACTAGGAACATACCGGTCGCTATGGAGGGTGAGAATATGTATGGGCACATAATCATACCATGTAGGATAACTAAATAGACGGTTATGCTGTTTCATCCCACCTAGCAACAATGCTCTGCACTGTGTGTGTTTATATATTTACATATTTATTCCATCTAGCTACAATGCTCAGCACTGGGTGTGTTTATATTTATATATCTATATATTTATTCCATCTAGCTACAATGCTCCGCACTGTGTTTTTATATATCTACATATTATTCCATCTAGCTACATTGCTCCGCACTGTGTGTGTTTATATACTTGCATATTTATTCCACCTAGCTGCAATGCTCCGTACTGTGGGTGTTTATATATTTACATATTTATTCCATCTAGCTACAATGCTCTGCACTGTGTTCATATATTCATATATTTATTCCATCCAGCTACAATGCTCTGCACTGTGTGTCTGTGTGTGTGTGTGTGTATATATATATTTTATAGTAATATGTACATATGTATATTAGCTGCTCTTGCTTGCTTGTTTTTTTTCTTGCCTTCTGATTGTTGCTCTGAGTGTTGCTATCCCTGTGCTGTTGCAATCCTGGAATTTCCCTGTTGTGGGACTAATAAAGGCTTATCTTATCATAGGATCAAGTCCACACTTTATGTTCATGTATTGGTTTTCTGGGATTATTTATGATTATCATTTCCATTTATTGCCCTCTGTGTTCCCCTGAGTCCTCTGTTATTGTCTTCTGTGTCATCCCCTGTCTGGTCCTGAAGCGTTGTGTGTACCTGTTTACCTATTGTTCCAGCTCCTCACGTTTTCTGTACCACTAGCCACTGCCCTCTCTGTATTACTCCTGTATTGTGGTCCTGTATGTTCATTGTTGTTTCATGTGTATCCCCTGTCTGTGTTTGTCTGTACAGCCCTGCCCATCCTGTGTTCCTCACCTGCAACTACTTCCCTGCTGCCTTGATTGTTCCCCAGCTGTCTCTTGTTTGTGATCATTTGTTACCGTATATATGTCAGTGTTCAGTGTCTGTCTGGTGTGGCATCATTGTCTTTATTCCCTGCCGGTATCCCAGTATCCCGTATCCCTATAAGTTTATAAGTTTTTTAGCTTGAGCTATTTTCCAGCCCACGTGCTGTATTTTTTTTGTTCATTTGTGTTCATTAATAAATCATCACGTTACACTGGATTTCTGCCTGCTGTGTGAGTCCATCTTACCCGCCTGCCGAAGGTGTACATGACAGTATGATGCCACTAGACACGGATTCAGCAGGTACAAACTTCAGTGTGTTTGGCCTGGATGAGGAGTCATCGAGGGGCTGATTTCAGATGCCTGGAATAGTCACACACCAGAGTTAGTGATGGGGCTCCTGGACAGGGCTGCTGCAGTAATCAAAGATAACCCCAGCCTAAGGAAATATCCTGGTCTGGTCAGACTGCTGATTTCAGCGCCTAATTTGCAAAATTCACTCCGTGGACTGGTGAGAAGCCCGAAACCTGCACCGAAGGCAAAGCGTCCCCTGGATTCAGCATTACAAGAACCTGAGCCGACGGCGAAATGTCCCCTGGCTCTGTTATCCACTCATCATCCCCAGCATCATGGAAGCCTGAGTCGACAGTAAAACATCCCTTGGCTTCCTGAACACCAGTCTCCTCCTCGTAGCCCATTTTCCTGGACCCGCTGTGGGCTGATGTTCCCTCCGTCACCGTGGAGTGCAACGGGACCTGCTGGGCGGGCAGCGGTCTGGGTTGGAAGGGAGGCTCTGAGAGAAGCCGCTCCTCCCAGCGTTCCACCGTGGCTCCTCCAGCCTCAGCTCCAGTTTTTTCTCCTTCTTGCTCCGCTTCAGCCCTGTGGAGTTCAGCTACACCGACTCCCACAGCAGCTGCAGTGCCAACGCTCACATTTTCTACACTGGTGCGTTTCAAGGTTTTATGTTGTTGCCTCCTGAGTTTAAAGGTTCTACGTCATCACCTCCTGAGTTTAAAAGTTTTGTATTGTCACCTCCTGATTTTAAAGGTTTTATGTTGTCACCTCCTGAGTCTAAAGGTTTTATATTGTCGCTTATTGAGTTTCAAGGTTTCATGTTGTCACCTCCTGAGTTTCAAGGTTTTATGTTGTCACCTCTTGAGTGTCAAGGTTTAATGTTGTCACCTCCTGAGTTTAAAGTTCCTATGTTACCACCTCCTGAGTTTGAAGGTTCTATGCCGTCACCTCCTGAGTTTAAACATTTTATGTTGTCACCTCCTGAGTTTAAAAAGTTTTCTTCTGAGCAAGAAACTCCAGTGTTGTTTTCTCCAGAGTCTAGAGCTTCTACATTGTTTTTCCCAGAGCAAAGAGCTCCTATATTATTTTCCCCAGAGCAAAGAGTCATTGTATTGGTTTCCCCAGAGCAAAGAGCTCCTCTATTATTTTCCCCAGAGTGAAGAGCTCCGATATTGTTCACCCCAGAACAAAGAGCTTCCAGGTCATTTCCTGAGTTTGGAGCTGCTACGTATGTTATTATTCCCAGAGCAATGGGCGCCTACTTTGTTTTCCCCAGAGTAAAAGGCTCTTACTTTGTTTTCTTCTAAGCAAGAGGCTCTTAAATGTATAGAGTCATCCTTGATAAGAATCTGTTGCCATCTTGGCAGATGGCAACAGGTTCAGCAGGTTCAGCAAGACAATGATCCCAAACACACAGCCAAGGAAACCCTCAAATGGCTCCAGAAAAGGAAAATAAAGATGCTAGAATGGTCCAGTCAGTCACCTGACCTGAATCCAATTGAAAATCTATGGAACAAACTGAAGATCAGAGTTCATAGAAGACACCCACGGAACCTTCAAGATTTGAATACAGTTTGTGTGGAAGAATGGGCTAAAATCACTTCTGAGCAATGTCTGCACCTAGTTTCTCCATACAGGAGGCATCTGGAAGTTGTTATTACCAGCAAAGGCTTTTCTACTAAATATTAAATGAATTTCACCAAGCGTGGTCAATACTTATTCCTTGTGTCATTCCACTTTATTAAATGTAACTTGTTTTGTCAAGACAGTTGCCTTTCTTTCTTTGTATGTGTGGATTACTTGGGTTGTTCCAGATATCTGGTGAAAATCTCAGGTCAATGGCTCCATCAGAAATATGGTTGATAAGAAAAATGTTGACATGTTCAATACTTACTTTCCCTGCTGTAAAGGCTAAATAAATTTTTAAACAATTATGAAAAGAATGTACAAAATAAGCAAGAATACTCAACAATATTCTAAAAGTAGTGTAGAGAAATAAATAAATAAATGAATAAATTAAATCTGTTTTGTGTCATTCATTCATCTTCTTCCGCTTAATCCTTTTCGGGTCACGGGGGGGCTGGAGCCTATCCCAGCATCTTTTGGGCGAGAGGCAGGGTACACCCTGGACAGATCGCCAGTCCATTGCAGGGCCAACACAGAGAGACAGACAACCATTCACTCTCACAGTCATACCTAAGGACAATTTAGAATCCCCAGTTTTGATGCCAATTAACCTAACTTGCATGTTTTTTGGCATGTGGGAGGAAACCGGAGAAATCCCGGAGCAAACCCATGCAGACACGGGGAGAACATGCAAACTCCACACAGATCACTGTTGGTCGGGGGCTGGGATCAAACCCAGGATCCTCCGGCCAAGGGTGAGTTGCTGTGCTGCCGCAGTGCTAACCACTCCGCCACCACGCTGCCCTGTCAAAGTGGTAAATTTGTGGAGTAATTGCCTTGATGGTTTGAAAGTATTGTACATTCAACAAGTTTACAAACTGACTAAATTTACTTTAATGGAGAAATACAAATTATGTAAACAGTTTATGTAACTAGGTATCATTTTTGTTTCCATTGATTATTAGATATGTTTGCAATATGGGAATAAAAGTAAATAGTTAAATGTCAGCATATATCAGCATATTATTAGGCATATATCTTTTGATTGTGATTTTTAAAAAATTTTTACTGTCTTTTGTTCAGACTTAAATACTAGATTGAGGACTGAAAATTGGTCATAAATAGCTTTTTAGGAGTCAGGGCATTTTCCAGCATTTTGCACACCAACACTGAGTGCCCATAAAATTAGCAAAATTACTCATTTTGCCCTCTGATTTGTATTTTCAAAGGTGTTGGACTGGAATGACATGTCCATCATGATCTCCTGGTGGCAGAGGACCAGTGTTCTTGACAGTGTTTCAGACCAACTGGCCAACACCTACAGGGAAGCTGCTGTCTCCATCTCCATCACCACCCTGACTGACGCTCTGGCTGTCTTCCTAGGCTACTGCTCACCCTTCAGATCCATGCGGTCATTCTGCCTCTATGCTGGGATTTCTGTTTGCTTTTATTATCTCTACAGTGTCACTTTCCTGGGAGTGTGTATGGCTTTGAATGGGGAGAGGGAAGCCGAGAACAAGTACTGGTTTACCTGTGCCAAAATCCCCAATGACCTATCGGCAGGGACTTCGAAGGCCTATAGTTTGTGTTGTGTTGGAGATCAGTACAATCACATCACTGAGAAGGAGGAAACTGAACCGATGAATCACTTTTTTGAGTGGTTCTGTGGTCCATTTTTGACCCACAAGTTCACAAAAGCTTTTGTACTTCTTATCTATGTGGGTTACCATCTCAGATATTACAGCCACCAAAGGCACCATTTCTCTGAGTAAAGCTACAATATGATGGTGGCAGTGAAGCAACCCGTGTCCTACTGGGACGACGAAGAGCGGAAGCAACTAGATTCATGCATTTCCAGATTAGAAGGACTGAATCTTGTTACTAGCATATCGGCCTGGTTCGTCTTCTATAAAAAACACTCAACCACTTTAAATCTAAGCATCAGCACGTAGGGAGCTTTCACAACTCGCCTACTCCACTTCTTAGAAGTTAACCCCATGTTCCGACTAGATATCAACTTGACCAAAGACAATGAAATTCAGGCGTCTGGTTTCTTCATTTAGACGTTAAACAGTTCTATGACAAAAGACACGATGACGGGTCTCAGGAAAACTGCAGAGTAAAGTCCTGTAGAGCTGCTGGTGTACTACCCGGCTTTGATCTACTTTGACCGGTACACCGTCATTACCACTAACACCATTCAAACCATCCTCATCGCAGCGGCTGTGATGCTTGTTGTCTCAGTCATACTCATACCCAAGCCTCTATGCTCCATATGGGTTGCTTTTGCAATTTGCTCAGTCATGATTGGCGTGATGGGTTTCATGTCTCTGTGGGGTGTGAGTCTGGACTCCATTTCCATGATCAACCTTGTCATGTGCATCAGTTTCTCCATCAATTTCATGGCACACGTTTCTTACTCTTTTGTCTCCAGCCCCAAACCCGATGTCAAAGGCTGTGGAAGCTCTGGCCCATCTGGGGAACCCGATACTGCAGGGGGCGTCATCTACCATCATAGGAGTGATGGTGCTGTCGGTATCTAGGAGTTACATCTTTAGGGTATTTTTTAAGATCGTGTTTCTTGTCATTGTGTTGGGGGTGCTCCATGGTTTGGTGTTTGTTCCGGTGTTTCTGACCATATTTGGGGCATGTGGGAAAAAGCATTAACATACAGTGGTGTGAAAAGTGTTTGCCCCTTCCTGATTTCTCTTTTTTTTGTATGTTTGTCACACAAATGTTCCAGGTCATCAAACAAATTTAAATAGTAGACAAAGATAACACAAGTAAACACAAAATGCAGTTTTTAAATGAAGGTGTTTATTGTTAAGGGGGAAAAATTCAAACCCACATGGCCCTGTGTGAAAAAGTGATTACCCAATAAACCTAATAACTGGTTGGGCCACCCTTAGCAGCAACAACTGCAATCAAGTGTTTGTGATGACTGGCAATGAGTCTTTTACAGTGCTGTTGTCATGAACACCCCTCCAAGACAAAAACAACCCAGGTGCTTGACTGCAGTGGAACATTTATTAACAGAAAAAACATAACCAGTCCAAAAGAAATAACTGTGTAGACAAATACAAAAAGGCAACAAAAATAACTTACATAACTGAGTTAAACACAACTGTGGCTGCCGCACTGATGGGGAGAAATGGCAGTCTGTAAATAGTGGGGAGAGGAACGAGCAGCAGGTGTGAATGGCAGGTGACCTAATTATCAACTGCTCGCAGCTGGGAAGGCTGGAAGGCAACAGCGAGCAGCTGGTGGGCGTGTCTGGGATATGAGGAGGGAGATGTGCATGGAACAGAAACATACCAGACATATACAACAGATTACAAACTAGACTAACAGATAAACAAAACTAGAAATAAGGTGAGGATCTAAGCTCAGAGAAAACCTGAGCTCAGATACATGGCAGCTGTAGAGAAATTCTGGCCCACTCATTCAGCCACACTGGAGGGTTTTCGAGCATGAACTGCCTTTTTAAGATCATGCCACAGCATCTCAGTTGGATTCATGTCAGGACGTTGACTAAGCCACTCCAAAGTCTTCATTTCGTTTTTCTTAGGCTATTCAAAGGTGGACTTGCTGATGTGTTTTGGATCATTATCCTGCTGCACAACCCAGGTGCACTTCAGCTTGAGGTCACAAACAAATAGCTGGACATTCTCCTTCAGAATTTTTTTGGTAGACGGTAGAATTCATGGCTCCATTTACCACAGCAAGTCTTCCAGGTTCTGAAGCAGCAAAACAGCCCCAGACCATCACACTGCCACCACCATATTTTACTGTTGATATGATGTTTCTTTTCTGAAATGCTGTGTTACTTTTACGCCGGATGTAATGGGGGACACACCTTCCAAAAAGTTCAACTTTTGTCTCGTCAGTACACAAAGTATTTTCCCAAAAGTCTTGGGGATCATCAAGATGTTTTCTGCCAAAACTGAGACAAGCATTTATGTTCTTTTCGCTCAGGAGGGGTTTTTTGCCCAGTCTCTTTCTTATGGTGGAGTCATGAACACTGACCTTAACTGAGGCAAGTGAGGCCTGCAGTTATTTGGATGTTGTTGTGGGGTCTTTTGTGACCTCTTGGATGAGCCATTGCTGCGCTCTTGGGGTAATTTTGGTCAGCTGGCCCCTCCTGGGAAGGTTCACCACTGTTCCATGTTTTCACTATTTGTGGATAATGGCTCTCACTGTGGTTTGCTGGAGTCCCAAAGCATTAGAAATAGCTTTATAACCTTTTCCAGACTGATAGATTTCAATTACTCATCAGTTTTGGACTGTCGGAACATGTAGTCTCCTGGTTCGCAAATTATTTGAGTGACAGGACCCAATGTATTAAATATGATGGTTTGTGTTCTGAAATTGTCAGTGTCCACAAGGGGGTGCCACAGGGTTCTGTATTAGGACCCCTCCTATTCATTATGTACATTAATGATCTAGGACAAAATGTGTCTGATGCTAGTTTGCATTTTTATGCTGATGACACAATTATTTACTGCTTTGGCTCTTCCCCTGCTAATGCTGTTGCTTCTCTGCAGAAAGCTTTTAATGTGGTGCAGCACACACTTCTGCAGCTAAAACTAGTCCTTAATGCTGACAAAACTAAACTGATGTGGTTTTCAAATTTTAGGAAGAGTCCACAAATTTTTCCCACAGTGTCCACTTTTGAGGGAAATGAAATTGAGGTGGTTCACTCGTACAAGTATCTTGGTATCTTGCTTGATGATGCTCTGACTTTTAAGCCCCATGTTGAAAATCTTGTGAAGAAACTTAAACTGAAACTGGGTTTTTTATTTCGAAATAAATGTTGTTTTTCTTTTGAGGTTAAAAAGCGTCTTGTTACTGCAACTTTTTTATCTATTTTAGATTATGGAGACCTCTTGTATATGAACGCTTCAGCTCAGTGTCTGAGTAAGATTGACTCTGTGTATCATGCTGTTTTGAGGTTTGTTACAAATTGTAGAGCCTTGACCATCACTGTGAACTGTATTCTAGAGTGGGATGGCCCTCTTTGTCCACCAGGAGGTAACACTCACTGGTACATTTTTATTTACAAGGCCATGCTTGGACTGTTGCCCCCTTACATTTGTAATTTGATCACACTGAGAAGTGTTGATTCTTACGGTTTGCGTTCTAATGATCATTTGCTGCTTTCTGTTCCATTTGCCCGTACTGAGTTGGGAAAAATAGCTTTCATGTTCTCAGCTCCCTCTACATGGAACATGTTGCAAAAAGACTGGAAATTAACGGAACTTGTTTCATTGAACGACTTTAAATCCAGATTGAGAACACTTGAGACGGCCTCACTAATTTGTAACTGTTTTATAAAGTGTATTTGTGATTTTTTTTTTTTTGCTGCCTCTTGGCCAGGACTCCCTTGAAAAAGAGGTTTTTAATCTCAACGGGTTTTTTTTCCTGGTTAAATAAAGGTAAAATAAATAAAATAAAATTACGTTGTTTCTCATTTGTTTTTGAATTCCTTTAGATCGCAGCATGATGTCTAGCTTTTGAGGATCTTTTGGTCTACTTCACTTTGTCAGGTAGGTCCTATTTAAGTGATTTCTTGATTGAGAACAGGTGTGGCAGTAATCAGGCCTGTGTGTGGCTAGAGAAATTGAACTCACTTTTCCAAAGATGTGATAAGCCACAGTTAATTTATGTTTTAACGGGGGGGGGGGGGGGGTCACTTTTTCACACAGGGCCATGTAGGTTTGGATTTTTTTTTTACCCTTGACAATAAACACCTTCATTTAAAAAACTGCATTTTGTATTTACTTGTGTTATCTTTGTCTAATATTTAAATTTGTTTGATGATCTGAAACATTTAAGTGTGACAAACATACAAAAAAAAGAGAAATCAGGAAGGGTGCAAACACTTTTTTACACCACTGTACGTGTGACCTTTCAGGTTTGATAAGAATTTTTGTAAAACTTCAACATAAAACCACCCATGACTTAAAAACAAGGATTACACTTATTATCTACTTTGCTACAGAATAAACTGTCAATCTTCTACCTCTGGAAAGAGTCATGAGCAGAGTAAAGGCAAAATATAAATGACAAACCCCATGACTTTAAGTTGTGCTTAACTTTATTTCCAAAGAGTGTACTTTAACAAATCTGAAATCTTTTTGAATACATAATCATGTGAACAACACTGTATTCCTGTCATTTCTAAGGTTTTATAGGTCAAGTGGTAATAAGTCATTAGTTAAGTTAAAATCCAAAAACAGAGTGTGAAAAAAGTACCGTCAGTGTTTCCATCGGAATTAAGAAGGCAAATATTGTACTGGTTTGTGTGTTATGTATGAATAATGTGAGACAGGAGCCGTGCTGAACTGAACAGCGAATTACTCTTTATTAGACACACACAAAACTATATACACAGTGGGCCGTGCCCGCCTGACGTCACGCCAGTGGGCGGGTACAGCATCACACACACTACACCACATTCCTCTCCCCCTTTCAAAAGCGTAAGACCACACACACAACTGAGACCCTCCCCAATTTAGGACCCGAGTCACGCACTAAGGGAACGAGGAATAATTAACTGTAATAAAATATCCTAACACCGTAGACAACACCGTACCCACCAAGACCATACGGTGTTGCTCGAACAACAAACCCTGGATCAACCCTGAGATAAAAACACTTCTGAGAGAGAAGAAGAGGATCTTCAGGTCGAGGAACAGGGAGATGCTGAAGTCCGTACAGAGGGAGCTGAGGAGGAAGATCAGAGAAGGCAAGGACAGCTTCAGGAAGAAGATGGAGGACAAGCTGCAACAGAGCGACATCGGTGGGGTCTGGAGAAACCTTAAAACCATCTCTGGGCTCCAGAATACCTCCCCCCAGGCCACAGGGGGCAGGGAGTGGGCGAACAATCTGAACCTGTTTTTTAATAGGTTTGACCAACCGCCCTCCCCACTGACTGCACTACAACAACAACAACCACTGCTGCCTCTGAAGACATCGAGTCCTGCTGCCCACACCCCACTCCACCAACACTCCCCCACTCCCAACACACAGCCCCTCAACCTGACCCTCACTAAGACCCAGGTGAGGACGGAGCTGAGGAAGATCAAGGCGAGGAAGGCGTCGGGACCGGACAGCATCAGCGCAAAGCTCCTCAAGTCCTGTGCAGACCAGCTGTGTGGGATTGTGGAGCACATCTTCAACCTGAGCCTGAAGCTGGGGAGGGTACCACAGTTGTGGAAAACATCTTGTGTGGTACCTGTACCAAAGACTTCCCACTCCAAAGATCTGAACAGCTACAGACCAGTGGCCCTGACGTCCCACATGATGAAGACCCTGGAGAGACTGCTCCTTGCTCACCTCCGCCCCCTGGTGGAACCAGCGATGGATCCACTCCAGTTCGCCTACCAGCATGGCATTGGGGTGGAGGATGCGGTGATCTTCCTCCTTCACCATTCTCTGTCCCACCTGGAGAAGCCCGGGAATGCAGTGAGGATCATGTTCTTTGACTTCTCCAGTGCTTTCAACACCATCCAACCGATGATCCTGAAGGACAAGCTGCTGTGCGCAGGGGTGGACCAGCACTTGTCATCATGGATCCTTGATTACCTCACTAACCGGCCACAGTTTGTGAAGACCCGGGACTGTGTGTCCGACACAATCATCGGTAGCACGGGGGCCCCCCAGGAAATGGTTTTGGCTCCCTTCCTGTTCACCCTTTATACTGCGGACTTCTCACACAACACAACACACTGCCATCTACAGAAATTCTCTGACGACTCTGCGATCGTTGGCCTCATCTCCAACGGAGATGAAGCTGAGTACAGAGGACTTATCCAGGACTTCGTGGACTGGTGCCATCGGAACTGCCTCCAGATCAACGCGAGGAAAACTAAGGAGCTGGTGGTGGACCTCTGCAGGCAAGGACAACCCCTCACAGCACCAGTAAACATACAGGGAACAGACATTGAGATGGTGACATCCTACAAGTACCTGGGTGTTCATCTGAACAATAAACTAGACTGGTCACACAATAGTAACGCACTCTACAAGAAGGGACAGCGCAGGCTGTTCCTACTGAGGAGACTCAGGTCTTTTGGTGTACAAGGGGCACTGCTGAAGACATTCTACGACATGGTGGTGGCATCAGCCATCACTTTTGGAGTGGTCTGCTGGGGCAGTGGCATTACGCCTGCTCTACCTCCTGAGCCACTGTCGGTCGTCCAATAACCCCATGGTTGGCGGTTCGAATCCCGCTCTCCCCGGATATCCTGCCGTTGTGTCCCTGGGCAAGACACTTCACCCCCAATTGCTCCTGGTGGGTCTGGAAGCGCCATGTTAGGTAGCATGCCGCCATCAGCGTGTGAATGTGTGTGTGAATGGGTGGATAGCAGGATCTGTAAAGCGCTTTGGTCATCAAGAGATGAGAATAAAAGCGCTATATAAGTGAATGCCATTTACCATTTACCATTTACCATTACAACAGCTGATAGGAAGAGACTGAACAAACTGATCAAGAAAGCTAGCTCTGTCCTGGGGCAACGCCTTGACCCAGTGGAGGAGATGGGAGAGAGAAGGATGGTGGCTAAACTGTCATCTCTGCTGGAGTCTGAATCCCACCCTATGCAGGACATACTGAACGCACTGAGGAGCTCATTTAGCAGCAGACTACATCATCCTAGGTGCACAACCGAGAGGTTTCACAGGTCCTTCCTACCTACGGCTGTCAGACTGTATAGCCTAAGCAGGGCTGCTCGCAGAGATAGCAAAAAAACGTGACGACCTAATAGTATTGAATGCAAAAGACGCAGTAGACTTATACAATGGTCCCCTCCGGTATACAACTAGGACAATACCGGTCGCTACAGAGGGTGACAATATGTATGGGTACATAATCATACCATGTAGGATAACTAAGTAGACGGTTATGCTGTTCATTCCATCTAGCTACAGTGCTCCGCACTGTGTGTTTATATATTTATATATTTATATGTACATATGTATATTTGCTGCTCTTGTTTTTTCTTGTCTTCTTGATTGTTGCTCTGAGTGTTGCTATCCCTGTGCTGTTGCAATCCTGGAATTTCCCCATTGTGGGACTAATAAAGGCTTATCTTATCTTATCTTATCTTATCTTCTCTTATCTTAACACACTCATCCAAAAGAATAAAAAAATTTGGACCATGTCTCTAAAATATATAAAATAATCCCATATCACACACACTCGCATGCACACCAGCAGCATACTATATACATAATTACATTAATAGTGTTCAAGTCACACCTCTGTCCACTGGCAGCCAGTGGTAAAACCGGCCCAGGTGCCAGGGGCAACCCCAAATCATACACGTCCCTGGCCGTTGAAGATAAGACCGGCTCGGAGGCCCCGGACAGCCCCACGACATGTGCGCCCATGGCCACCGTCTGCATCCGGGATCAAAAACAATCTCTCTTGCCATAATGTCCCTCTTCACCGCCAACTGTATCACTCCTTGGGACCCGCCGTGCTGCTGTCCGGCACACCGTTCCTCAGTACTCGTCAGTCCACTCCCGACCGCTTTCAACATCGTCGTCGTGGCTCTAAACACTTTGGCCCCCTGTGGCCGAACTCTGGGGAAACCCGAAGCCTGTTCATTGGCGCCGCTCGCCGACCTGGGCACCTCGCTGCTGCTCTCAGCACCCTCATCCCAGGCGCTCTGCTGCGCTGTCTCCGTGCCCAGTCGTAGTTGCTCTCTCCCGGGGCTCACAGCATCGCTTTTGCTGGTGTCGTTTCCCGACCCAGGCACCTCACCGCTGCTCCCAGCACCCTTGTTACAGGCGCGCCGCTGCGCTGTCTCCATGCCCCGTTGTAGCTGTTCTCTCCTGGAGCTCTCAGCTTCTCTCTGTTCGGTGTCACTCTCCAACCCATGCACCTCGTTGCTGCTCTCAGCACCCTTATCCGAGGCGCTCTGCTGCGTTGACTCCATGTCCGACTGCAGTTGCTCTCCCTCGGGGCTCTCAGCGTCACTCTCGTCGGCTCCACTCTCCGACCCAAGCACTTTGTCGTTGCTCTCAGCACCCTCGTCCCAGGCGCTCTGCTGCATCGTCTCTGCACCCGACTGTCGCTACTCTTCCCCGGGGCTCTCAGCCTCCATGGTCCCGCTCACTCGCTGTCTAGCCTCTAGCCTCCAGCTGCGGGGTTGACTCCTGCTGCTCTTCCTCTCCGCTGTCGTCGCACACCACTCCGTCCAACTCATCAGCGCTCCGGTCCTCCACCTTCCTGCGCTTCACGGCTGGCCCGCCATTTTCAGTGACTGGGGACTCCCCTGATCCCAACTCGATGCCCAGCTGGTAGCCTGGAGCCCTCTTTAGCCACACAGTTAGCTTCGTGGCTAGCCCGTCCATAGACACTGACTGTGCCATTAGCTTCTCCCAGCTAACTAGCTTAGCCTTGTTTGGCGGCAACACTCCCACCACCCACAGCATCGTGGTCCTCATCTGCCCAGTGAAAAATTCGGCCAACCGCTCAACAGCATCCTCATAGTGCTCCGTCTCTCCCAACGTACTGAGAATTCTTCGGCCCTCCGCTCCAAGATGATGAGCCAGGAGCGCTCGTAGTCTTCTCCCGTCGAGTCCACCTAGGCCCAGTGTCCCAATGTAACCCTCAAATATGGCCCTCCACTTCAGCCACAGGATCATCGGGTCTCCCGTGTACTCCAGAAACGGCACTAGGGGTTGAGGTAGCCCATACACTTCCATAATTATTCTCGTTGCCAAAATGTTATGTATGAATAATGTTAGACAGGAGCTGTGCTGAACTGAACAGTGAACTGCTCTTTATTAGACACACACAAACTATATACACAGTGGGCCGTGCCCGCCTGACGCCAGTGGGCAGGTATGGCATCACACACACTACACCACATTGTGGTTTTCTTCTTGAGAAGTTGAAACATTTTTTTTTCATGGATTTGTTACGCTTCGTGTAAATTTGTAACTTTTTCATAAAGTTGCAACTTTTGTTGTGCATTTGTATTTTTTCTCATGATTTTTTAAACTTTTTTCTTCTAAATTTACATCTTTTTTTTCTAAATTTGCAACCTTTTTATCATAATTTTGTGATTTTCTCTTGAAAATTGACTTTTTTCTTATATATTTGCAAAAAATTACCATAATTTTGTGATTTTTTTCTTGTAAATTTGCTATTTTTTTTCTTGTAAATTTGCTATTTTTTTTCTTGTAAATTTACAATTTTTTTCTTGTAAATTTAAAACTTTATCAGAATTTTGTGACTTTTTCTTATAGTTTTTTTTTACCTTTTTATAAACTTGCAACTTTTTTGCACATTTGTAATTTTTTTCTTATTAATTTTTGACTTTTTTCTCATAAATTTGGCCCTTTCAATGTAATTCTGGAACTTTTCTTTTATACATTTACAACTTTATCATAATTTTGTGATTTTTTTCTTGTAAATTTATAAAATTTTTCATAAATTTGCAACTTTTGTGGACATTTGAATTTTGGGACATTTATTATTCTTAACCTACATATTTTTGACTTTTTTCTTATAAATTTTCAAGCTTTTTATCATAATTTTGTGACTTTTCTCTTGTAAATTTGTTATTTTTTTCTTATAAAGGTTCAATTTTTTTGTGCATTTGTAACTTTTTTCTCATAAATTTTTTGTAGTGATCTGTTCTGCCTGCCTGTTGCTCTAATTTTCTCCACAGCTGCGCGCACACCTGCTCTCCTCATCAACCCTACCTATTTAAGCCATGCTGCCCTCAGGTCTGCACGGAGATGTCAAGCTCCCTGGTCTGGAAGACCTCTTCGCCTCTTTGTCACCTCATGTTCCGGAGGTCCATCTCCTTTGATTCCTTCCTGCCTCGTCATCCTCCTGGGAGTCCTAGCTCCCCAACGACAAGTAAGCCTCATCCTAATCTCATCTCTACGCTTTGCTCAGCTCCCCTGTGCACAGGTGGAAATCCGTGGCGGCGGACCTCCACCTCCTGGCGGCGGACCGAGCTCATCTGCACTGTACAAAGGCTCATCACTCATCTCTGCACCTCTCACCTCCTCTGCAACCGGGGCCGAAGACACTGTCCCTCTGGCCAGAGCCTCCGGGATCTCACCTATGCAACACACCAACTCGCCTACAGTAAGACTGGACATTTATTGAATCCTCTCTCCCGAATTCTGTCACTAATTCCCCTGTCTCTGCTTCTCCCTAGGGTTACCAGTCTGTATGGTGCCCTGCTCGCCCCGGCTGTTACATTCCTGCACACACGCACACGCTCACTCTCACACTTCAAAATAAAGATAATTGAGTTTATTCTTAAGTCTGTGTCTGCCTTCTGGGTCATAAGTCATGTCAGTACGTTTCCGTCAAAACGACCCAGCAGACAGTGTGTTAGCACACAAAGTTAACATCTTAGAGGCTCGAGTAGACCAACTGTCTCATCAACAACAGGTTATACTTACACAGCTTGTCCAGATGAAGTCACGTCTGGATCGCCTGTCACCTCCTCAGTCCTTCCCATCGGCTCCCGGGGGCACGGCCGGTCCAGCTTGTTCCATCCCTTCTCCTTCTCCTCCATCTCGGCTGACTCCAGTTCCCATGCCCACACGCTTCAGTGGTAAGCTAGGAGAGGCTAGGGGCTTCCTATTACAATGTAGGATAGATTTTCAGTGGGTACCAGGGGATTTTCCCACCAGTCACAGCCGTATAGGCTACGTAGTCAATCTTTTGGAGGGGCGAGCTTTAGCCTGGGCTTATGTGGTTATGGCTAGGGCTGACTATGCTAGTCTGACCTATGATCAATTTGTGAGTGAGTTCAACGAGGTGTTCAATCACTCGGACTGAGATAGTGTGCTTACCAGTTGGTTACTCAACTTAAAACAGGGGAATAAATCGGTAGCCGATTATGCCGTAGACTTCCGGGTGGTAGCAGCAGAGGTGGGGTAGGAGGATGCCTCCCTTTGCAGCACTTTTGTCCGTAGTCTTAGCCCTTGCCTGAGGGACGAGCTAGCCCGTCTGGATAAACCTAGCAAGCTGAATAAACTCATTTCCCTTGCCATTAGCTTGGACAATCAGCTAAGGGAGCGGGCCAATGAGCGTAGACCTTCTGGTTGCTCAGCTTCACAGTTTCGCCGTGCTTTGCAGCCTCCCCTGCTGGCCCTTCCTCCATCTGATACACTTGATTCCCCCGAGCCTATGGTAGTAGGTCAGTCAAAGTTGCTGCTGGCTGAGAAACAGTGCTGCCGGGAGCTAGGTCTATGCTTATACTGTGGCAGTGAGGAACATGAGTTAGCTACTTGCCCCATTCGACCAAAAGAGGGAGTCCGTGCGTCACAGTAGGGGGACTCACGGACCCACTCCAAAGTAATCCCCCCACCAAGTTCCTGCTTCCCATCCGTTTTGTTCACAATCATCTAGAAATCTCGACACATGCACTCATTGATTCAGGGGCCGAGCAGAGTTTCATTTTGGAAGCTCTGGCAACCCGACTGGGGCTTGCCTGCCACCAGTTAAAGACACCTTTAAAGCTCATCACTCTGTCCAAGGCTCCACTAGCTCTGGTGTCTAAACAAACTGCCCCGGTATCTGTCCTTGTGTCTGGTAATCACCGTGAGCAGCTTAGATTGTTTGTGCTTCCAGTCTCTACCTCTCCGGTCAATTTGGTATATCCCTGGCTCCGGTTGCACAACCTATCCATTGACTGGCGCTCTGGTAACATCATCTCCTGGAGCTCGTTCTGCTTAAGTGCCTGTCTGCAGTCCGCTGCATGCTCGCCCTCCGTGCCTCTCGGGGTTCCCGACACACCCCTGCCTGACCTGTCCCGGGTTCCTCCTGAATACTACAATCTGGGGACCGTCTTTAGCAAGTCCCAAGCACTACCCCCCCCCCCCCCCATCGCCCATATGACTGTGCCATTAACCTCGGGCCTGGGGCTCCACTACCATTCAGTCGGCTTTACAGCCTGTCAGCTCCAGAGCAGGAGGCCATGAAAACCTACATCAAAGAGCCCCTGAGCTCTGGCATAATTCGCCCATCTTCCTCAGTGGTGAGGGCAGGGTTTTTCTTCATGGTAAAGAAGGACAGCTCGCTGAGACCTTGCATCAATTTCCAGGAACTGAACAATATTACCATTAAGGACAAGTACACGCTCCCACTTATCAACATGGCCTTCGACTACCTCCAGGGGTCCTCCTGGTTCATGAAATTGGACCTTCGCAATGTTTACCACCTGGTATTAATTTAAGAGGGAGATGAATAGAACACGGGGTTCCGTACCCCCAGTGGCCATTTCGAGTATCTTGTCATGCCGTTTGGGCTGACCAACACTCCTGCTGTGTTCCAGCGACTAATTAACGATGTGTTGAGGGATTTTCTGGGCTCTTTCGTTTTTGTGTACCTTGATGATATTTTGATTTTTTCTCAGTCTCTCAATAAGCACCAAGTGCATGTCAGGCGAGTGTTGCAGCGGCTGCTGGAGAACAAACTGTTTGTGAAAGCAGAGAAGTGCGAGTTCCACACTTCATCCACGTCATTTTTGGGGTTCGTCATCTCGCACAACAAAGTCATTGCCGACCCGGCCAAGGTAAAAGCGGTGGTAGAGTGGCTGACTCCTTCATCCCGGAAACAATTACAGCAGTTTCTGGGATTCGCCAACTTCTACCGCCGCTTCATAAAAAATTACAGCATCACTGCCCTTCCTCTCACTCGCCTCACCTCCACCAAGGTGCCCTTCCAGTGGACGGAGTTGGCTGAGGTTGCATTTTTGGAACTGAAATCATTATTCTCCTCAATTTTGATTCTGGTGCAGGTGGACCCCGCTCTGCAGTTCTTGGTGGAGTTGGACGCTTTGGACTCTGGCGTGGGTACAGTTTTGTCCCAACACTCCCCTATGGATGACAAGATTTGTCCTTGTTCATTCTTCTCCCACCATCTCTCTCTGGCAGAAAGGAACTATGACATCAGGGACAGGGAGCTCCTGGCGGTGAAACTGCCTCTGAAGGAGTGGCGCCATTGGTTGGAGGGGGCCTCCCAGCCATTCATTACATGGACCGACCATAAGAACTTGGAATACCTCAGGACGGCTAAGCGTCTGAATGCGTGCCAGGCCCGCTGGTCCTTGTTCTTTGGCAGGTTTGATTTTACCAACACCTACCACCCGGGTGTCCAAGAATGTCAAGCCTGACGCTCTATCTAGGCAATTCACCTCGGATGCTGCGGAGGCATCATCTCACCCCATCATTCCCTCATCATGTATCGTGGGCGCCCTCTCGTGGGGTATTAAGGAAAAGGTTCTTAGAGCGCAGGAGACCAAGACTGACCGGGGCAGGGTGAAGTTATAAATTGGGCCCACTCCTCCAAGCTCTTATGCCACCTGGGGATGGCACGCACAGTGGCCCTATTACAGAGGACTTTTTGGTGGCCTTCGCTCCGGAAGGATGTCGGGGAATACATTCGTACCTGTCCCCAGTGTGCCACCAGTAAGACGTCCTCCTCTCCTCCGGTGGGTCTGCTCCATCCACTTCCAATTCCCAGCAGGCCCTGGTCCCATATGGCACTTGACTTCGTCACCGGCCTTCCATCCTCTGCCAACAACACCGTCATCCTCACCATAGCGGACAGATTCTCCAAGGCGGCCCATTTCATCCCCCTACAGGGTCTGCCCATGGCCAAGGAGACTGCGGATCCACGGTATTCCCCTGGACATAGTGTCTGACCGTGGGCCCCAGTTTGTTTTGCAGGTATGGCGAGCCTTCTGCAACGCCATTGGGTCCACGGTGAGCCTGTCCTCGGGGTACCACCCACAAAGTAACGGCCAGTGTGAGCGTGCCAATCAGGAGCTGGAAGCAGCATTACAATGCATCACCACCGCCAACCCAGCGTCCTGGAGCTCCTACCTGCCATGGGTTGAATACGCTCACAACTCCGTTGTCTCGTCTGCTGTAGGCATGTCCCCAATCGAGGCTTCTTTGGGCTACAACCCCCTGCTGTTTCCCGAGGACGACTGAGACATTGCAGTACTTTCGGTGCGGGCCCATCTAAAGCACTGTCGCTGGCTGTGGAAGGCTACCCGGGCCACGCTGTGATGCACGGTGGATCGCAACACTGCCATTGCCAACCGCCGCAGGACCTTGACTCCACCCTACCAGGTTGGGCAACAGATATAGCTTTCCACTAGAAATATCAACCTTAAGGCCAAGTCTAGGAAACTTTCACAACGTTTCATTGGTCCTTTTACTATTACACATATTGTGAATCCTGTGGCTGTGCGCCTGGCTCTCCCCCCCTCCCTCCGCATTTGTCCCACCTTTCACATCTCCCAGGTGAAGCCGTTCTGCTCTAGCCCTCTGTGCCCTCCTCCCAAGACGCCACCTCCACCAGTAGTGATCGATGGCGACCCTGCATGGAGGGTCAATTCCATTCTGGACGTCCGGCGCCGGGGTCATGGCCTCCACTACCTGATGGACTGGGAGGGCTACAGTCCTGAATGGAGGTCCTGGGTGCGTCCCTACTTTGTGTTGGATCCTCATCTCATCAGGGACTTCCACCGGATGCACCCGGGTAGGTTGGATAGGCCGCTGAGAGGCGTTACGTGGGGGGGAGTACTGTAGTGATCCGCTCTTTCTGCCTGTTGCCCTAATTTTCTCCACAGCTGCGCGCACACCTGTTCTCCTCATCAACCGACCTATTTAAGCCATGCTGCCCTCAGGTCTGCATGGAGACATCAAGCTCCCTGGTCTGGAAGACCTCTTCGCCTCTTCGTCACCTCATGTTCCGGAGTTCCATCTCCTTTGATTCTACGCTTCGCTCAGCTCCCCTGTGCACAGGTGTAAATCCGTGGCGGCGGACCGAGCTCATCTGCACTGTACAAAGCTCATCACTCATCTCTGCACCTCTCACCTCCTCTCCAAAGACGCTGTCCCTCTGGCCAGAGCCTCTGGGATCACACCTGTGCGACACACCAACTTGCCTACAGTAAGACTGGACACTTATAGAATCCTCTCTCCCGAATTCTGTCACTAATTCCCCTGTTTCTGCTTCTCCCTAGGCTTACCAGTCTGTACGGTGCTCTGCTCGCCCTGGCTGTCACATTCCTGCACACACGCACACATTCACTCTCACACTTCATAATAATGATAATTGAGTTTATTTTTGAGTCTGTGTCTGCCTTCTGGGTCATAAGTCATGTCATTTTTGACTTTTTTTCCTCCTAAATTTGTTTTTAGTTTGTTTTAGTTTGTTTTCAGTTTTTCATGTAATTTTGCTACTTTTTTCTTATAAATGTACAACTTTATCACAATTTTTTGACTTTTTTCTTATAAATTTACAACATTTTTCATAAAGTTGCAACTTTGTTGTACATTTTTTATTTTTTCCAATAAATTTTTGACTTTCTTATAATTTTGCAACATTTTTTATCATAATTTTGTTTGTTTTCTTGTAAATTTGCAACTTTAAATTTTTATGACTTTTTCTTGTAAATTTACAACTTTTTTCTTAAATTTGCAACTTTTTGTACATTTGTAAATTTTTCTCATAAATTTTTGACTTATTTCCTATCATTTTTGGACTTTTTTCATAAACCTGGCACTTTTATTGTAATTTTTAAACTTTTTTCTTATAAATTTACAACTTCATCATAATTTTGTGATTTTTTTTTCTTGTAAATTTATAAAAATTTTCATAAAGTTGCAACATTTATCTGCATTTGTATTCTTTTCTTGGACTTTTCCTATAAATTTTTGACTTTTTTCTTATAAATTTACAACGTTCTTATAATGTTCTTACTTTTCTTGTAAATTTATAACTTTTTCTTATAAAGTTGTGATTTTTTTCTCAGAAACTTGTGAACTTTATCCAGCAAATTTATTTACTCCTCTTACCTCAGAGATGACAGATGGAAATTAGTGAGAATGCTATAATCTGGTACAAAGCATCTTGACCCTGTGTTTAATGTTTTTTCTGTACATGGTGCCTGACAAATAAACCAATAAACTATAAACTACTTTTCTCTTGTACGTAAATGGTCAACATTCATATACAGTAGATGCTGGTTAATTCTTTCTTCAATGTAACAGTTTATTTTTTTGCTGTTCTTCAATTACCCAACCCAAGTTTATTTATTTTTTAATATAGTCTAATTTTTTAAGGGTTTGAACTCCTTTCCAAAAACATGGACTTCCAAAAGGCTAGAGATAGCTCTGGCTACAATAACACTAATAGTGTCCGACACAATATTTAAAATGTTCTTTTTATTGTCCCCACTAACAGTGAAATTATTATTTATTTATTTTTATTTTTTATTTTTTTGTATTTTGTATACTTTATTAATCCCAGAGGGAAATTCAGGGCATCCACCTAGATGGATGAGGCAGCCACAGTACGGCGCCAATCCCATCACCATTCAAACACACATTCACACCTAGGGCCACTTTACTAACTACTAACTAACCTGCACTTATATAGCGCTTTTCTAGTCATAAAGACCACTCAAAGCGCTTTCACTATTACTAACCCTCTATTCTAAGGGCCTATAGAAGACAGATATCTAGGGACAATTTCGAACAGCCAATTAACCTAACATGCATGTCTTTGGATTGTGGGAGGAAACCGGAGCCCCCGGAGTAAACCCACGCAGCACAGGGAGAACATGCAAACTCCACACAGAAAGGTTCCAACCCCTGCCAGCCTGGGGATTCGAACCAGGAACCTTCTAGCTGTAAGGCAACAGTGCTAACCACTGCACCACCGTGCTAACTAACCTGCACTTATATAGCGCTTTTCTAGTCATAAAGACCACTCAAAGCGCTTTCACTAATACTAACCCTCTATTCTAAGGGCCTATAGAAGACAGATATCTAGGGACAATTTAGAACAGCCAATTAGCCTAACATTCAATTCAATTCAATTCAATTCAACTTTATTTATATAGCGCCATTTCACAACAACAGTCATCTCATAACACTATCAACTGTAGGGGGAACCCCCACAGTTGCAGAAAGACCCCAGCAATCAGGCGATCCCCTGTGAGCAAGCACTTGGCGACGGTGGAGAGAAAAAACTCCCTTTTAACAGGAAGAAACCTCCAGCAGAACCAGGCTCAGGGAGGGGCAGTCATCTGCTGCGACTGGCTGGGGGGTGAGGGGATAGAGAAGAAGAAAAGAACAGACATGTAGAGAGCAAACAGCACGATGGGGACTCAATCTATGGGAGAGAACAAACAAATGTTAATGACCAGCAAAAAAAAAAAAAAAAAAAAATATTTCATAGAGAGTGAGGAAAGGAGTGAGGCCCAGTGCATTACTGGAGGTCCCCCGGCTGACCAAACCTATTAGCAGCATAACTAAGGGAGGGTTCAGAAACACATGATCCCTCCCTAATTGTAGGCTATATCAAAAAGGTAGGTTTTAGCCCTATTCTTAAAAACAGAGATCGAGTCTGACTCCCGAATCCAGATTGGCAGCTGATTCCACAGGAGAGGAGCTTGATAACTGAAGGCTCTGCCTCCCATTGTACTTTTGGAGATTCTAGGTATTACAAGTAATCCTGCATTTTGGGAGCGTAGTGCTCTGTTAGGATGATACGGTAGTATCAGATCTTTTAAATAAAAAGGAGCCTGATTGTTTAGAGCTTTGTAAGTAAGAAGAAGGATTTTAAACTTAATTCTAAACTCTATGGGAAGCCAATGAAGGGAGGCCAGAACCGGAGAGATATGATCTCTCTTTCTAGTACCTGTTAAAACTCTTGCTGCAGCATTTTGGATCAGCTGAAGACTTTTTAAAGATGTTTTAGGACAGCCTGATAATAAAGAATTACAATAATCTAATCTCGAGCTAACAAAAGCGTGGATCAGCTTCTCAGCATCACTCTGAGACAAGATGCTCCTAATCTTGGCAATATTACGCAAATGATAGAAGGCAGTCTTAGAAACAAATTTAATATGTGAATTGAAGGACAAATCCTGATCAAAAATAACTCCAAGGTTCCTCACAGAGCTATTAAGAGAAGGAGTAACTGCATCCAAACTGAAAGTTTGATTTGGAAAGGAATTTCTAAGGTTTTTTGGACCAACAAGAATGACTTCAGTCTTATCTGAATTTAATAGCAGGAAATTACAAGTCATCCAAGCTTTGATTTCCTTAAGACAGGCTTCTAACTTGGCTAATTGATTAGTATCATCTGGCTTCATTGACAGGTATAATTGTGTGTCATCTGCATAACAATGAAAATGTATACAGTGCTTTCTAATAATGTTGCCTATAGGAAGCATATATAAACTAAAAAGAGTAGGGCCTAGCACAGATCCCTGTGGAACTCCATGACTAAGCTTTGAGCTGAAAGAAAACTCATCATTTACATGAACAAACTGGAACCTATCAGATAAATAAGATCTAAACCACTGCAATGAAGTTCCATTAAGTCCAACATAGTGTTCTAATCTATCAAGTAGAATATTATTATCAATAGTATCAAAAGCTGCGCTAAGATCTAAAAGGACAAGTACAGAAACTAGTCCATTATCAGATGCAATGAGGAGGTCGTTAGTGACCTTCACTAAGGCTGTTTCAGTACTATGATGGATTCTAAACCCAGATTGAAACTCTTCAAGTAAACCATTTCCCTGCAGGTGGTCAAATAATTGCGTAGCAACAACTCTTTCTAAGATTTTTGAAATGAAAGGGAGATTAGAGATTGGTCTATAGTTAGCTAAAGCTCCTGGATCTAGCGTTGGCTTTTTGAGTAAGGGTTTAATTACAGCCGTTTTAAAAGCCTGCGGTACATGGCCTAAAGTTAATGAAGAATTGATTATATGAAGAATAAAGCTACCAATAAGTGGGAAGACTTCTTTAAATAACCTGGTAGGAATAGGGTCTAAAAGACAAGTTGAAGGTTTGGATGAGGAAACTATTTTGTCTAACTCACAAAGGTCGATTGGAGTAAACTCATCAAGACAGACATCAATAGAAGGAGTTGTAGTAGTTACAGTATTTAAGTTAACTGTGGGAAGAATCTGATTGATTTTATCTCTGATGGATGAAATTTTATTATTGAAAAAGTTCATAAAGTCCTGACTAGTAAGCTCTAAGGGGATGCTAGGATTGACAGAGTCCTGACTCTTTGTCAACCTGGCTACAGTACTGAAAAGAAACCTGGGATTATTCTTGTTCTCTTCTATTAATGCAGAGTAATAACTCGTTCTAGCTTTTCTAAGAGATTTTTTATAAATTAAAAGATGATTTCTCCAAGCTAAATAGATTTCATCTAAATTAGTAGAGCGCCATTTTCTTTCTAATTGACGAGTCTTCTGTTTTAAGCTACGAGTTTCTGTGTTGAACCAAGGAGTTAAAAATCTCTGATTAGACTTTTTCTTTTTTAAGGGGGCCACCAAGTCTAGAGCCTGATGCAGAGAAGCTGAAACACTATCCACCATGTTATCAATTACAGAAGGAGCAAGCTGTCTATAGCTTATTTCCGTTGTGTTGACACATGGCATAGAGGAAACAATCTGCATAAATTTGGAAACAGCATCATCTGAGAGGCATCTACTGTGATAAAATTTTTCTAACATGCATGTCTTTGGATTGTGGGAGGAAACCGGAGCCCCCGGAGTAAACCCACGCAGCACAGGGAGAACATGCAAACTCCACACAGAAAGGTTCCAACCCTTGCCAGCCTGGGGATTCGAACCAGGAACCTTCTAGCTGTAAGGCAACAGTGCTAACCACTGCACCACTTTAGAGTCTCCAATTAACCTAACTTACATGTTTTTGGTGTGTGGGAGGAAATCGGAGTACCTGGGGTAAACCCACGCAGACACGAGCAGAACATGTAAACTCCACACAGACGGGTCACCGATGGTCAGGGGGTTGGATCAAACCCATGATGGTCAGGGGTGAAATTGATCCCGTGACCTTACTGTGCTGCCACAGTGCTAACCACTGCGCCACCGAGCTGCCCAGAAAATAACCCAAATTGCAGCCTATGCCACTTCCAGTTTTTATGTTTTGAAGGATTTTATGCAGGGTATTGTCTGCTTTATGGGACTTTTTATTCCTGAATTTTTTTATCTTTTTGTTTTTGGTCTTTCCTTCTAGCTGTTGACGTTATATTCTGTGATTAAAAAAAAGTCATAATCTCAACCGCAGTCAAAGTCTGGCCTTTGAAAATGTAGTTTTCCCACCCAGTATGCATTTCAGATAGGGTTAATTACCCTATCTGAATGTCTAGACAAAATTTTTTTCTTAATTAAAACTGGCATATTTTAGCCATTCATTCTGTATTTTTGCTGAGAATTTTTTCCTTTTACTTTATCCGCTGTATATAATTTGTATCACAATTTATTTCATTCCACTTTATGTGGAAATTTCATACAGAATGTACAGAACATGTTCCTTCAGCGGATCTTTTTGGATGTATGTTTTACATTTTGCTTGTCATTTTACAGGGCCAGTTTCTGTATAAAGCGTTTTTTTAATTTAACTGGCCCTCCTGGAAAAAATATGCTTTTTAGGATGTATTCTTTTCATGAAACCGGAGCACCCGGAGAAAAGCCAATATATTTGTTTGTGTTTTATCTGTCACGCTTTGCTTGGCATTTTACACATTTCAGTGACAGTTTCATACAATTTATATTATAAATGGACATCATTGTCCCTGCCTCCAAAATTTCACCTGGATGGTGGGATGTTTACATTGCTAGCCTGCTAGTACAGTGATGGCAGAATCTCAGCATTCATGTCTTTGGGGGGAAAAGATCCCAATTCCTTAATACTAGTGCATACCTGTGCATGCCTGTAGAAACCAAGTATAAGCAAGTATTTCTGCATGCCCATAGAAAGCAGGTGTAAGCAAGCACATCAGCACTCGTTCAGTGATGCCTGCCTTTGATTTTTGATGGTGTTATAGCGAGTCCTATGATCGTGAGTGATGACTACCTTTGATCTTTGATGATGTCACAGTGAGTCCTATGATCTTTGATGACGGCATAGCGAGTCCTATGGTGCCTGCATTTGATCTTTGATGAAGTCATAGCAAGTCCAATGATCTTTGATGATGTCATCTCGAGTCCTATGATCGTGAGTGATGCCTGCCTTTGATCACACACAGACACACACAGATTTTCTTGAATCACTTGATACTATGGTGTCTATATGATGTCATATAGACATCATGTACACATCATAGGCGATCCTATGATCTTTTAGCAAGTCTTATGGTCGTGACAGACAGACAGTAGCGAGTCCGATGGTGCCTGCATTTGATCTTTGATGATGTCATAGCGAGTCCTATGATTGTGAGTGATGCCTATATAGACATCGTGTAGAGATCATAGGAACATCATAGGCGATCCTATGATCTTTTAGTGAGCCCTATGATTGTGACCCACAGACAGACACACAGACACACAGAGATTTCTTGAATTTATAGAGTGATGATGATGATGATGATGATGATTTAGCAGGTGCCTTGGCAGCCGGCTGTGTTCATTGTAGTCTTGCGGCTAGCAGTGAAATGGTCAGGATGGCTACTGGAAGAAGTATCCATGTTGCATTTGTCAGTAAAATGCCATTAAGTAAACGTTTACTTTGGCGATGCCACCACCCTCCTGTCTGGGTGACAGCAGGGGGAATGTTGAGTGCAACGTCCTCGATCTGCTCAGCTATGGGAATGTCCATTCTCAGTTCTTCAGACAGGCTCTCATGCCTTTGGGTCTCAGGGATGTGTGTTTGTTGTCTATCTTGTGTAAGAGTCCCAAACTGTGTCAAATCTTGTGTTGCCTGCAACGGACCATATTTCTGGATATGCAATTCTTCAGTCAGCCATTCAACCGCTACATGGTGTTTGTCCTCCATAGATTTTATATGTAGCAGTTTGTTATTCTCGGCTTCTTTGAAGACAGACTGAACTTCACAAATCTTTTTATTCATATTTCTAATAATCTCATTTTTCTCCTGAATGACACTCTTGAGCTTTGCCCTCTCATCAAGTAGATTTTTGTTTGTCTGTTTTAATCCAAGAATTTCTTCTTTTCCTTCCTTAAGTTGTAGCTCAGAGTTCTGTAACAGTTTCCTCAGATTTTCAGTCTGTTCATGATTTTTCTGGGTCACCTGACCCTGGAGCATGAGTTTCTCTTTTTGTTGCAAATATTTTATATTTTCCCTCAGCAATTCATTTTCTTCTTTTTCTTCATTAAGTTGTAGCTCAGAGTTTTGTAACAGTTTCCTCAGATTTTCAATCTCAGACAATTGTATGGCATCCAGATTTTCAAAATTTTGTACTAGAGCAGTGAGTTTTTGGTTCTCCTCTGCAAAACGTTTTGCACACATTTCCACTGTAACAATATCGTCATCTAACTTTGATCGTGCAGTCTCCAGATCAGACACTAATCTACCAAATTTCAGGTTGGCATCACATTTTCTCTGTCCAAATGTACTCGGATGGCCTGACAGGTACAATCTACGAGATTTGACCATTTCCTCAAAGTCAAAGAAAACTGTTTCTTCAGATATACTCAGATTTGAAGCTTTGGTGACCCTCCCTCCTTTGAACTCTTGTCCCTATGAAGCACTTTAGAAAGGAATTAAAATTCTGGTTTAAATATTTCACTGCAGAATCTTCTTTTAGATTTGATTGGTGGTTGGCAACCAGCTTGCAGGTGCAGTGACTTCTTCTTTTAGATTTGATTGGCAGTTGGTCCTATGATCTTTTAGCAAGTCCTTTGATCATGACAGACACGATCATAGGGCTCGCTAAAAGATCATAGGACCGCCTATGATGCTCCTATGATGTCTACATGATGTCCTATGATGTTCCTATTTATAAGGCGTTCTGAACAACTTATGTGTGAAAAGCATTAAAGATTGAAGTATGTGGTGGTAATGCACCTGCAAGGTGGTTGCCAACTGCCAATCAAATCAAGAAGAAGAAGAAGAAGAAGAAGAAGAAGAAGAAGAAGAAGAAGAAGAAGAAGAAGAAGAAGAAGAATTATGTGTGAAAAAATGATCTGTACTTGGACTGCATCACTCATGATCATTTGACATCATCAAAGATCATTGGACTCACTATGACATCATCAAAGATCAAAGGCAGGCATCACTCATCATCATCACTTCACTCTATATAAAATTCAAGAAATCTCTGTCATGATGTCACAATCATAGGACTCGCTAAAAGATCATAGGACTCGCTACGACATCATCAAAGATCAAAGGCAGGCATCACTCACGATCATAGGACTCACTATGACCTCATCAAAGATCAAAGGCAGGCATCACTTACGATCACAGGATTCGCTATGGCATCATCAAAGATCATAGGACTCGCTATGACATCATCCCAGATCAAAGGCAGTCATCACTCACCATCATTGGACTTGCTATTACATCATCAAAGATCATAGGACTCGCTACGCAGACAGACAACAGCAAGCTGGGATCCAGTAGTTGGGAGGGGAGGAAAAAAGTCAGAGCAGGAGAGAAAGAAAAAGCGTCTACTCTCTTGGGAGGGCGGAAGTGAAGTTCCTATGATGTTCCTATGATGTCTACGTGATGTCTATATGACGTCATATAGACACCATAGTATAGAGTGATTCAAGAAAATCTGTGTGTTTCTGTGTGTGATCAAAGGCAGGCATCACTCACGATTATAGGACTTGCTATGACATCATCAAAGATCAAAGGCAGGCATCACTCACACTCACTCATGATCATAGGACATCAAAGATTAAACGCAGGCATCACACAATTATAGGACTCGCTATGACATCATCAAAGATCAAATGCAGGCATCATAGGACTCGCTATGCCATCAGCCTATGGTATCTAAATAACATCATATAGACACCATAGGCACAAAGCGCTAAGATTAAAGGACTCACTATGACATCATCAAAGATCATAGGATTTGCGACATATATGCTGTCTATGACTATGGCGGTTGCCAACCGCCAATCAAATCGAAGATTTGTCTATAGTCATCATCACCTGTCTGCGTGTCTGTCATGACCATAGGACTCGCTAAAAGATCATAGGACCCACTATGACATCATCAAAGATCATAGGACTCCCTATATCATCAAAGCTCAAAGGCAGGCATCACTCACAATCATAGGACTCGCTATGACATCATCAAAGATCATAGGAACTCGCTATGACATCATCAAAGATCAACAGCAGACTTCACAGATCAAAGGCAGGAATCACTGAACGAGTGGTATGACATCAAAGATGATTGGACTCACTATGCCATCATCAAAGCTCAAAGGACTCACTATGACATCATCAAGGCAGGCATCACTGAACGAGTCATGACACGCTTGCTTCCACTTGCTTTCTACGGGCATGCAGAAATACTTGCTTATACTTGGTTTGCACGGGCATGCACGGGTTTGCACGGGCATGCACAAGTAGGCACTAGTATTCCCAAAATGATCCAAGTATTATTAATTGGAATTTCAGGTTCAGGTTACTTTATTTGTACCCATAGGTAGATTTGTTTTGCTGTCTGGTGACATCCATATTTACAAGCCACAAATTACATTCAATATAGACACAAACACAGGAATACATGAAATTGACTATAAACATGATAAAAATACTCAAGGCTCCATCAATCAGGGTATAAAAAGACAAATAGATGAGAGAAAAACCAGAGGTAAGAGAGAAGAGTCATATTAAAAGTTAAAAACTAGTCAAAGAGGTTAAAAACTCAAAGGTCTAAAACCCAATAAAATATTTAGAACCCAAATAAAATCCTACAAAAATAAGTAAATATAAAATGGAGTTAATAAATAGGTACCTAAATTATGTGCAATATATTGTTACAGCTTGTTCAACTCTTTAACAGCAGCAGGAAAAAAGCTGTTTTTGTAGCGCTGGGTTTTACTTTTTGGGACAGCAAACCTCCGTCTTGAGGGAAGAAGCTGAAAGTTGCAGAATTTGCTTAATTCTTCACAAAATGTGGCCAAAAGATTTACCTGAATAATGGATAAAGCAATCCAAAATATCTTGATTTTTGAGAAAGACTCAGTGAGAATCTGACTTATTGTATTTTGGGATCTCAAAGTCAAAATTTTACTTACCAATATGTCAATCAGTGGTTTGAAGATGCCTGCCAAACTCCCTGCAGATATTCTTCTTCTTTTAGATTTGATTGGCTGTTGGCAACCAGCTTACAGGTGCATTACTGCCACGTACTTCACTCTATATCATCACTCTATCTGGTCAGAAGCTGATGTTCTTCTTCTTCTAGATTTGATTGGCGGTTGGCAACCAGCTTACACATGCATTACTGCCACGTACTTCACTCTATACACTACCGTTCAAAAGTTTGGGGTCACTTAGAAATTTCCTTATTTTTGAAAGAAAAGCACTTTTTTTCAATGAAGATAACTTTAAACTAATCAGAAATACACTCTATACATGGCTAATGTGGTAAATGACTATTATAGCTGCAAATGTCTGGTTTTTGGTGCAATATCTACATAGGTGTATAGAGGCCCATTTCCAGAAACTATCACTCCGGTGTTCTAATGGTACCATGTGTTTGCTCATTGCGTCAGAAGGCTAATGGATGATTAGAAAACCCTTGTGCAATCATGTTAGGTCTGCAATGCTGTAATTGCTGCAAATGGAGGATTCTTTGACGAAAGCAAAGTTTGAAGGAAAAAATTATTATTTCAAATACAAATCATTATTTCTAACATTGTCAATGTCTTGACTATATTTTCTATTCATTTTACAACTCATGGTGGTAAATAAGTGTGACTTTTCATGGAAAACACAAAATAATTGTCTGGGTGACCCCAAACTTTTTAACGGTAGCGTATCATCATTGCTACATGTCCAATGCGTCTCTTCTTCCTCTTCCTCTTCCTCTCCCTCTTCCCTATCTTATCTTGGCCATGGCAACCGCCACCAACATCACTATTCTAAAAACGTCCAATGCGTCTCCTCTTCTTCTCCTAGAACTGACCGGTGGCCGGCAACCAGCCCACAGGTGCATCACCGCCACTGACTTGATTATCATCACTCTACATCTTTGTACAAGGAGCTCTGAACAACTTCCTACACACAAAAAAACCATCCGTCCCCGGACTGTGTCCGAGGTGCGATCAAGACCCGCTCTGCTCATCTTCTTCTTCTTCTTTTAGATTTGATTGGCAGTTGGCAACCAGCTTACAGGTGCATTACTGCCACTGACTTGATGATCATCACTCTATATCTTTGTTTAAGTAGTTCTGAACAACTCCTTATGTGTGAAAAAATTATCCGTCCTTGGACAGTGTCCTCGGTGGCGGCATCTTCTTCTTCTTCTTCTTTTAGATTTGATTGGTGGTTGGTAACCAGCTTACAAGTGCATTACCGCCACCAACTCTATCTTCAGACATCACTCTATATATAATTCAAATGACTGTTGTTCAGATCATCTTCTTCTTTTAGACTCGATCGGCGGTTGGCAACCAGCTTACAGGTTCAGGGTATTGCATCTCTGTTTTTCCTACTTCTTCTTCTTCTTTCAGATTTGATTGGTGGTTGTCAACCAGCTTACAGGTGCACCACTGCCACGTACTTCACTCTATATCATCACTTTATCTGGTCAGGAGCTGTAGTCCTTCTATCATCATTGCTGTGTCCAATCAAACCTCAACTCTATCTTCAGACATCACTCTTCTTTGTCTCCTCGTACTTCACTCTATCTTCTTTTTCTTCTACCCTTCTTCTTTTAGATTTGATTGGTGGTTGGCAACCAGCTTACAGGTGCATTACCACCATGTACTTCACTCTATATCATCACTCTATCTGGCCAAAAGCTGTAGTCCTATCGTCATTGCTGTGTCCAATCGAACCTCAACTCTATCTTCAGACATCACTCTTCTTCGTCTCCTCATACTTCACTCTATATCACCACTTCACTCTATATCATCACTCTACACATCTTGGCTGTGGCAACTGCCACGGCCCAATTGTGTCCTCTCGTTGGCGTCGACCAGCTTTTGACCTTCTTCTACTCCTCTTCTTCTTCTTCTTCTTCTCTCGGTTGCTGGCGGCTAGCAAACAACCGAAAGGTGCATACTGCCACCGACTGTACAAGAGTGTGTAACATTATGTCAGAATCAGAATCAGAATCAGAATCAGGTTTATTGCCATTGTTCATGTAGTACACAAACTAGGAATTTGTCTCGGTACAATGCTGCAACATTAAACATGATAAGATAAGAGAAATAAACTATACATGTAATAAAGTGTATGTCATTTGAGCCCGACCGCTAAATTCTATGACTTAATCCTGTGTTATTTAAAAAAGAGAAAAGAGCCCTTCTCGTGATTCTTAGTGCCTCTCCATCTCCATCTGTTCCCAGAATTCCAGTTAAATCCCATTCCCTACCGGCTTCTTGAACTTCATTTTTCATTCTCTCTCTTTCATTTCCATACTTGTGACAGTGTAATAAAATGTGCTCTACATTTTCTTTTACTCCACATTCAATACATTTGTCACTTCCGCTTTTCCCCATGATGAATAAAGTGTCGTTTACATCTGTATGATCCAGTCTGAGTCTTGCCATAGTGATGTCTTCCCTCCTGTTTGTTGTTTTATAATTCTTTATTGCAATAGATTTTTGTATTTTGTAATACAATCTACCTTTATGACCTTCATCCCATCTTTTTTTTGCCATAGCTCACTTCCTTTTTTCTTGATTACTGCTTTCCCTTCACCTTTTCCAAGAGACAATGGTATAGCTATTTTTTTTCCCCAAGTACACTTTTTGCTAATTTGTCTGCACAGTCATTCCCTTTCAACCCTTCGTGTGCAGGAACCCAACAAAACTGAACTTCTCCACCACCCCTGTGTACCCTAAATAAACTGTGATATACAGACATGGACAAAATTGTTGGTACCCCTCTGTTAATGAAAGAAAAACCCACAATGGTCACAGAAATAACTTGAATCTGACAAAAGTGGTAATAAATAACAATTCTATGAAAATTAACTAATGAAAATCAGACAATGCTTTTGAATTGTGGTTGAACAGAATTATTTAAAAAAAAAAACTCATGAAACAGGCCTGGACAAAAATGATGGTACCCCTAGAAAAGATTGAAAATAATGTGACCATAGGGACATGTTCAACCAAGATGTGTCCTTTAATTAACATCACAGGTGTCTACAAACTTGTAATCAGTCAGTCGGCCTATTTAAAGTGTGACAAGTAGTCACTGTGCTGTTTGTTGACATGGTGTGTACCACACTAAACATGGACCAGAGGAAGCAAAGGAGAGAGATGTCTCAGGAGATTAGAAAGAAAATTATAGACAAGGATGTTAAAGGTAAAGGCTATAAGACCATCTCCGAGCAGCTTGATGTTCCTGTGACTACAGTTGCACATATTATTCAGAAATTTAAGATCCACGGGACTGTAGCCAACCTCCCTGGACGTGGCCGCAGGAGGAGACGGATAATACGAAAGGTAACAAAAGAGCCCAGAACAACCTCTAAACACATTCATGGTGAATTCCAAGGTCAAGGTACATCAGTGTCAGATCGCATCATCCGTTGTTGTTTGAGCCAAAGCGGACTTCATGGGAGACGACCAAGTCACCACTGTTGAAAACAAATCATAAAAAAGCCAGACTGGAATTTGCCAAACTGCATGTTGACAAGCCACAAAGCTTCTGGGAGAATGTCCTATGGACAGACGAGACAAAACTGGAACTTTTTGGTAAGGCACATCAGCTCTATGTTCACAGATGCAAAAATGAAGCATACCAAGAAAAGAACACTGTCCCTACTGTGAAACATGGAATAGGTTCTTTTATGTTCTGGGGCTGCTTTGCTGCATCTGGCACAGGGTGTCTTGAATCTGTGCAGGGTACAATGAAATCTCAAGACTATCAAGGTATTCTAGAGAGAAATGTGCTGCCCAGTGTCAGACAGCTTGATCTCAGTTACAGGTCGTGGGGCCTTGCAACAGGATAATGACCCAAAACACAGCTAAAAACACCCAAGAATGGCTAAGAGCGAAACATTGGACTA
The DNA here is from genome assembly GCA_020510985.1 of Pholidichthys leucotaenia. Lineage (NCBI taxonomy): Eukaryota > Metazoa > Chordata > Actinopteri > Cichliformes > Pholidichthyidae > Pholidichthys > Pholidichthys leucotaenia. Next base: position 59,172,575 of record CM035846.1, on the reverse strand, counting down.
TTCTAAAGTGGCCTTCTATGAGCCCTGATCTAAATCCTACTGAACCTCTGTGGAAGGAGCTGAAACATGCCATCTGGAGAAGGCACCCTTCAAACCTGAGACAACTGGAGCAGTTTGCTCATGAGGAGTGGGCCAAAATACCTGCTGAGAGGTGCAGAAGTCTCATTGACAGTTACAGAAATCGTTTGATTGCAGTGATTGCCTCAAAAGGTTGTGCAACAAAATATTAAGTTAAGGGTACCATCATTTTTGTCCAGGTCTGTTTCATGAGTTTGTTTTTTAAAATAATTCTGTTGAACCACAATTCAAAAGAATTGTCTGATTTTCATTGGTTAATTTTTTTTTCCACAATATTTTTTATTGAACCTTTTTTTACAAACATGGCACAAACAGTCAAACACTAACACTAAAGTAATTTAAAAATAAAAAAACCACTAAGGACAACAACAAAAATAAATAAATAAAAAAAAATGTACTAAAAACAACAACAACTATTAACAAAAGCAAGTCAACAACAATGCTCCTCTGTTTAGTCTAGGTAATCTATTACATAAGAATACATAATATACATTCACCAGTTTGGAATTTGCAAGGTCCACAGATATCATTCACCTTCTTCTTCAGAAGTTATGTTTAATTTCTTTACATAATCAATGAAAGGTCTCCATATATTCTCAAACACATTTTCCTTTGATTTCAGTATGTATGTTATTCTTTCTAGTGGAAGGTTTGTTAACATCTGTCTTAACCACTGAGTCACATCTGGTCTATGAGTCTTTTTCCACAGTAGTGCAATACATTTTTTGGCATTAAGCAAACCGAGGTCTATGACTGCTCTTTCACTCTTATTAAAGTTATGCTTTTCTGGATACAGACCCAACAAAAACAGTTTAGGGTTCAATGTGAATTGTTTTGAAATTATTTTTTCAATTGTTACCCTCACCTCTTCTCAAAACATTCTGATTTTTCTACATTCCCATAAACAGTGAAATAGGGTTCCTTTACTTTCCATACATTTTGTGCACGTATCTGGTATGTTTTTGTTATATCTATTTAACTCCACTGGTGTAACATACATCCGCATTAACCATTTAAAATGTATCAGTTTAAGACGTACATTTATTGATTTGGTTTGAGCTTCTGCACAAGCCATTTCCCATTGTTCCTCTGAAATTTCAATTTGCAGGTCGTCTTTCCAATAATTCAGTCTTTTCTGTGAGTTTTCACTTGAGAATAGTGTCAATGAGTTATAAAACTCTGAAATAATACCCTTTCTCTTACTATCTTTCATCAAAATTTTTTCCAAGGATGAATAAGTAGGTCGGGTGAGAGCATTATTTTGATTTGATCGAATAAAATTTCTAAGCTGAAGATATTTAAAAAAATGTGTTCTATTAAGATTGAATTTGATCCTCAGTTCTTCAAAAGACATTATGTTATCTGAGTGTGACAAATATAAGTCTTGAATCTTTTGAATCCCTTTTAAATTCCATACTTTAAATACAGTATCCGCTCTCCCTGGTGTAAAATATTGATTAACCCATATTGGGCTAAACTGTGACAGTAAGTGTGGTTCTTTTAAATATTTTTTGGTTTCACACCATATTTTGATCATGTGCTTTACAATTGGATTTTTAACTTGTTTCTGTAATTTTTTTGCCGAGTCTGAGTATATGAATAAGGGAAGAGGTAAAGGTAAATTGTATGATTCCATTTCAGTCCAGTGAGGGAGATCATTTGATGAAAAATAATATGTCATAGACCTCAGTTGTGCTGACCAGTAATACAACATAAAGTTTGGACATTTCAGACCTCCACGATCAAATGGTAAAAATAGTAAGGACAAACGTAATCTAGCCTTCCTATTGTTCCATATAAATTCCACTAACTTTTTTTTAATTCTTGAGAATAGATCTGAAGGTGGTGGTAAAGGAATGTTTTGAAACAAATAAAGTATTTTTGGCAAGATATTTCTTTTAAGTATATTAATTCTCCTGTTCACCGACATTGGTAGTGACATCCATCTCTGAAGTAACTCATTAATGTCTGTCATTAAGGCTTCATAGTTGGCATTGGCGACTGATTCTAGCTTAGGCAAAATTTGAATTCCTAAGTATTTAAACTGATTTACAACATTGAATTGATTTACCTCAGGAGCTGGGTGATTTCTCTGGGTCTCATTTAGCATTAATATTGAAGATTTTGTTTTATTTATTTTATATCCTGATATTTCCCCAAAGTTCTTTATTAAATTTAACAAGGTCGGAATTGATTTTTTAAAATTCGACATAAACAAAATTATGTCATCGGCATACAGGGAGATTTTATGTTCTATTGGTCCTACTTTAGTACTGCCATCGCTAAAGGTTCAATTGCCATAGTAAACAATAAGGGTGAAAGTGGCCAGCCTTCCCGACATCCTCTATTGATTTTTATTGATTTTGAGATATTGCTGTTTGTTAGGATTTCTGCTGTAGCATTATTGTATATTATCTGGACCCATTTTATGAAATTATTTCCAAGTCCAAACCTTTGTAGGACTTCAAAAAGACAGGGCCATTCGACCCTATCAAAGGCCTTTTCGGCGTCCAATGATAGGAGAGCTGTATCCGGTGCTTCTTTATTAGAATAAATAATATTAAATAGTCTTCTTACGTTATGGAAGCCTTGTCTTCCCATTATAAAGCCATTCTGATCTCGGTTAATAATATTTGGTAATATTTCTTTGTAGTCGTTTTGCTAAAATTTTACAGATTATTTTAAGATCAGCATTTAATCGGCTTATTGGTCTCATGTTTTCACATTTATTATTGGGTTTACCTGGTTTTGGCAACAGTATAATTAAGGCATTATTAATGTATGGTGGCAAATTACCATTTTGAAATGCTTCTAAAACCATTTCCAAAAGTGGTTTTATTAATTTATTCTTAAATTTTTTATAAAGGTCAACTGGAAGACCATCGGGTCCTGCTCTTTTTCCTGATTTCATATTATCAATGGCTAGCCCAACTTCCTCTTGACTAATTTTAGACTCCAGTATCTCCCTGTTTTCATTTGGAATACACGGTATAGATAATCCACCCAAAAACCCATTTAGTTTTGTTAAGTCAGTTTCATTTTTTGTATCATATAGTTTTTCATGATAATCTCTAAAGGCTCTATTAATTTCTAAAGGATCTATAACTACCTGTCCGTTACTAATAATACTGGTAATTGGTGTTTTAGATTCTAATTGTTTAATCTGCCATGCCAATAATTTTCCTGATTTTTCACCTTGTTCATAAAAAGTTTGCTTCAATCTTAGAAGACTCGAGGCAGCTCTATTCGCTGATTTTTTTTTTTTATCATATTCAGCTCTCAGAATCAGTAATTCATTCTCTAACTGGGGGTTACTTCCTGCATACACCTTTTCTTGAAGAATTTTTATTTTACGTTCCAATTGGACTCTCTCCTCTTGAGTCTTCTTAGATTTTGAACCTGTATAACTAATAATATGCCCTGTAATAAAAGCTTTGAAAGCCTCCCACTTTATACTTTTTTTTTTTGTACTTATTTTGTACCAGTAGGTAGATTTGTTTTGCAGTCTGGTGACAAGCCACCAGCTGCCAGTCGCTGCGTGCGCAAGCGCCCCTTATCTCCCTAACCTGCATGTTTTTAGCATGTGGGAGGAAAACGGATAAATCCCGGAGTAAACCCACGCAAACACGGGGAGAACATGCAAACTCCACACAGATCACTGTTGGCCAGGGGCAGGGATCGAACCCACGATCTCATGATCCCCGCGATCCCCCGGCCGAGGGTAAAACTGTGCTGCTGCAGTACTAACCACTGCGCCACCGTGCAGCCCCGTTGATACATGCCGTTGTTTGTGTAGTATTAATATCAAAGAACTCATCTATCTGTTTTCCTATGTACTTAACATATTCCTCATCCTGAAGCCATTTATGCTGAAAATGCCACCTACCTGGATCCTTTGTCAATTTCTTATCTACATATATTAGACAGCAGGGTGCATGATCAGAGATCACAATGTTATCATAGAAACAATTTTGAATCTTGGACCTTAATTCTGTAGAGATCAAAAAGTAGTCAATACGTGAGAATGTCTTATAGGTATTAGAATAACAAGAATAGGCTTTGACTTGTGGTTTCATTTCTCTCCATATATCTAGCAATCTCAATTCTTTCATAAAATGATTAATAGTCATCCTACATCCATTGTGCGTACAGTCCAGTCCTGTTGATCTGTCTATATTGGGATTCAATGTACAATTAAAATCCCCTGCTATTATATGTTGCCCTGTAAGTGATGATAAAATAAGGAATAAATTAACAAAGAAGTTTTGATCATCAATATTGGGCTGCACGGTGGCGCAGTGGTTAGCACTGCGGCAGCACAGTTTACCCTTGGCCGGGGGATCGTGGGGATTGTGGGATCGTGGGTTCGATCCCAGCCCCCGACCAACAGTGATCTGTGTGGAGTTTGCATGTTCTCCCCGTGTTGCGTGGGTTTACTCCGGGATTTCTCCGGTTTCCTCCCGCATACCAAAAACATGTAGGTTTAGGGCGCTCGCGCACGCAGCGACCAGCAGCCAGTGGCTTGTCACCAGACTGCAAACCAAGTCTACCTACGGGTACAAATAAGTAAAAAAAAAAAAAAAAAAAAAAAAAAAAAAAGTGGCCCTAGGTGTGAATGTGTGTGTGAATGGTTAAGGGATAGCGCCGTATCGTGGCTGCTTCATCCATCCAGGTGGATGCCCTCAAATTCACCTCTGGGGATCAATAAAGTATACTAAATCTAAAAAAAAAAAAATCTAAATATTGGGGCCGTATAAGTTCACCAGATTTATATTTTCTAATAACAAAGATCCTTGGATGAGTAGATATCTTCCAAATTTGTCTCCAATTACATTTTTCACTTGAAATGGGACTGTTTTGTGTATGAGAATCATAACTCCCCTAGCTCGGGATGAAAATGATGAGGTGAACACATTACCTTGCCATCTTCTCCTAATTCTTTTTACATCCTCCTCTATTAGATGAGTTTCTTGTAAAAACACAATTTTTGAATCTATGTCTTTTATTTTATTCATAACTTGTTTAAGTTTTTTTTAGATTTTGTAGACCTCTGCAATTCCATGAAGTTAAATTAAGATTAACGCTTTGATCTATGATCAATAAGGAGTTTGAGATTACCTTGCAATATGAACAGAATTTTTATTTATCACCACTTTTGTCAGATTCAAGTTATTTCTGTGACCATTGTGGGTTTTTCTTTTATTAACAGAGGGGTACCAACAATTTTGTCCACGTCTGTAGCTCAATCACCAAGTCTTCCCTTGTAGATTTTAGTGTCTGTATGGATTTTAAAGCTGCAAGTGAATCTGTGCACACCACTGCCCGGTCCAATCTGACCTCCTCCACCCACTGCAAACCAATAATTATTGCCACCATCTCTGCTGTAAACACGGATGTATTGTTGGAGAGTCTTTCTGAGATGGTCACTTTAAACTCTGGAATGTAGACTCCAACTCCAACTCCAACAGAGGCCTCTTTGTTCTTTGAACTGTCAGTAGAGAGCTGTAAGTAGCTATAGTAATTGTTCCTGAGGTAAATGCTTGTTTTAACACTGACTTCACTCATATACCAATCCTTTTTCCTCAATAGCAGACTGATGTCTACTTCTTTTCCCTTTAACAGCCAAGGGGGAACATTACTCACTGGACTGGTGTTAGCTATATCAATAGTGTCTAGTCCATACATTCTGGCATTTCTTTCAATTGTCCACCCAAACCTGTGTCCCTGGAAGTTAGAGTATTCCCAGCAGTCTTGTAGTGTTGTTTTTGAAATATTCGCTTCCTCACTTCCTTTCAGCTTGGCCCAGTATGGTAATGCGAGTTTATCTCTTCTCAAATCCACTGGCATTTCTCCTGCTTCTGTTGAAACTGCATTGCTTGGTGTTGTTTTGACGGCTCCAATGCACAGGTGAAGCGCTCTACGCTGCATTCTCTTTTTTTCCAGAGTCCATAAATCATGCATCCATAGTCTATTGTCGATCTCATTAGTGCTCTGTAAATGTCAATTAATGCCTGTTTATCTGCACCCCATTCGTGTCCAGCTACAGCCTTTATGAGATTAATGACTTTTTTGCACTTTGTCTCCAGATTTTCAACATGAACTCTCCATGCGTATGCTCTATCAAACCACAATCCTAGATATTTGAATTCACTGACTTTCTCTATTGATTGATTATATAATGTTAATGGTTCTGTACCAGTTCTGTGTTTTTTTGTGAAAGTCATATAGCAGGTTTTACTGTTTGAAAATTTAAATCCCAGTCATATGACCACTTTTCCACTTTCTCCATTGCTTTCCTGATGTTTTTGAACACAAATTTCTGATTTCTTCCCCTCGTCCACATGGCTCCATCATCTGCATATAGTGCTGATTTGATGGATCCCTACAGGTGCATTACCACCACACACTTTATATATGTCTGTCTTTCTGTGTGGCTGTTTTTCCTCATCGCTTTGTGACATTTCCTCAGAGCTTTGTGACGTTCTTCTTTACTCTCAGTATCTGGGTCTCTGTAGTCCGTATCTGCGGCTCATCTCATTATTATTATTATTCCTTTACACTTGCTTGGCGGTTGATCCACCAGCCCATGATGTCTTTGAACCTAAAGATCCCTCACTTAACAAGTCCTCAACTGCTTCCCAATGTAGCCCCTTAATGCCAAGATATTTTTCTGCTGCTTTCACAATGATTTTGATTTTTTCTGTTTTCTTGGAAGTCTGCGCAGTGCAGTTTATCACATCTACCACAAATAAGACAAATTATTTTCCTGCAAAACCTGAGTATCTTCCTTAATTCTACTGCATGCACTGCAAGTCTCCACACTTTTCCTGTTCGAGTCCACTCCCACTTTTTTAGCCGGCACCTTTTTCGCAGCTTCTGCATATGTTAATCCCTGGAAGACTTTTACCTGCTGAATTTCTGCTGCTTTTTTGCTGGCTTCACAACCTCAATATGCAGAGCTAAAGCATAGAGTGTTCTCGCCTTTATGACGTCACGTTCCTATATAACGTTGCAGACTCCTCACAAGTTTACAAAAAAACCCAACTTTATTTACACTGTTACCGTCTGCCCTTTACCAGAAGTGGATGATAGCAGACACAGGATGTTTTTTTGCCTCATAAAACTATTGATCATATATACACAGTCCAGGGACTGATGATTTTTTTTGCACATTAGAAGTTGTTCAGAACTCCTTATCATCACTTCTTATAAGGAGTGATGATAATCACGTCAGTGGCGGTAATGCGCCTGTAAGCTGGTTGCCAACCGCCAATCAAATCTAAAAGAAGAAGAATAATGTACAAAAAAACGCTGCAGCCATAGTATGAAGCTGCAGTGCCGCCATTGTTGCTAAGTCTGCTTATTATGAACAACTTTGAGCTTGTGAACAGACTAACTCTGAGTGCCAAAGCGATCTGGTTTATACATATTCTCCCCGCCTCTGGCACTCAAGGTAAACACATTTACATAGCTGTTACCAAGTGTGAACACACATCAACATACGCATTAACACATTTGTGCCCCTGCGACCTCAGGTGTGAGCCTGGCACAGCAGGGGCGAAAGGCACATCTTTATTTACTACATACCCCCTGGTTAGCACCCCCAACACCCTCAAGTACTGGGTGGAGTGTCATCTCCTTTGTGTCACCACAGTCTCTTTCTTTAAACAGAATACTGCAGTGCCTGTAGAAAGCAAATAAATAATAAACACATGAATGAATAAATCTATCCAACTTATTCCTGAGGGTGCTGCTGTAGAAACGATTATGGGTGCAACTTCCAGTTTCGGCTGAAGTAGTGTTAAATCAGTCAGCAAGAGTGGAGTAGTGGAGCATTTAAAATAGCATTTTTAAAAGTTTTCTAATTCATTTTAATGTGTAGTCCACATCCGTGTTTTGCAGTCAAGTGGCAGATAATTTCAGCACTTGTAGTTTTTGTATTTTTGAATGTTTTTGCATAGTTCTGATACTTGCTGCTGTTCATGGTGTGAGATTCCTAAACCTCAGCTAAATCTGTGCTGGTGTAATGTCCTTGCTTAAACTCTTTTAAGAAGGCACAACACCAGAGGTAAGTTGAAGCTGTTCTTTGCTTGAGCACTTCTCAGAACATACAGGAAACAATATCTCACTGCCACCACATGGGGACGCCAACTTACTGAACTATATTCGACACTCCCCCCCCCCCCCCCAGCTGCTTTCCTACCTGTGCAACACTTAACACAATAACCCAGTGTAATTACCTCAAACTCTACCATAACACTGAAAAACAATCAATAAGATTTGTTGATCACTTAACATTTCTCAAAATATAGCGTACATTTACAAATGTAAACACGGTTTTATGAATGAAAGTGAAACTGTAACCATGTGACATCTGATCCTCGGAACAGGAGCATTATACCAAATTAATCACACCTGTGGATGCACACCTTATATATATATCCCTTGCATCCATCCATTCTTCCTCTTTCTAACGAATGGGAGGAGGCTGCCTCCACCGACGAAGGACAATGAATGGTTACAGGTTCGTAAACATACGTTTTATTTAATTTCAGTGAACCTGAGTTTGGCTTCCTTATTGTACTTAACTGAGTGCATACAAGTTAAGCAGGTTCCTCCACATAACCGAGCTGAAACAAAACCTTTCGAGCACAAGGCACACATGCCGGCCCACATGAGGGAAAACTAAGATGCAACTTAAGAACCTGCTGCGACCCCCAGAACAGATGAGGGGATGACTGATGAGGCCAGGTTGAGCCTATAGGATGGAACAGGTTGAGGAGGAAGCCCAGTCAGTGGCTGTGCATACATCCTTCAGGGTGCACCCCTAACAACGGCCATGTAGTGGCTAATCCCTGTGTCGAGTGGGACACCAGCCTATCTGATGGCTCCGCTCCAACCTGTACATACGCAAAGGCAGTCAGGTCAACTATCTGTGATGATCTGGTGAGGGGACTCCCCCTCCCTTTCTGTGGGAAGTCCTTTGTCTGTTTCCCGAGCTCTGCAGGTCATCAATGCACCTGCGTGAGTGGATGCACCTGCTGCCTCTTTACTGCAAGCGTTTAAATTTAGGACCTGCTTGTGAACACTTCTGCGCTGGCTCATTGGGTATTGCTGCCTGAAATTAGGGTTTTGAATTGTGTTATCAGGAACTCAGCCTAATCCTCCTTTTCCTCCTCTCTCCCCAGGTTGCTGCCATCTCTGCGGTGCGTCTCCGGGATTGAAGTGTGCTCACTTGTCTTCTCATCATCATCACCCTGGACAGCTCTCTCCACCCAGTCAGACTCCCCCCAGCTCCTCTCCTCTCCCACTCCGCCGCCAACTCTGCCCTGCTGGTTTCTTCACCTCTTCGCTGAGTTCCTATGCCGGGCTCGCTGCTCACCTGTAGTAAGATAAACCCCCATTCTAATCCATTATTCCCAGTGTCACTCCTCATGTCTAATCAGCTCTTATCTCTCTTCCCCACAGGCTGTGTGTTCCCTCAGCATGTTCCGCTTTTACTCCTGTTGTATGTTTTTTCAATAAAATTGTGTTAAACGTTTCTCCTCCACATTTGAGTGTCTTCCCTGGTGTTAGTTGCCTTGCACATGAGCTTTACACCCCCAGTCATGACAGAACGAACCAGCCATGACCTAAGCTCAGCAGGCGCTGCACCAGCAGAGCACTCCGCTCTTTACTGGTTAGACCCCACTGAGCATCAGGTGGCTGTGCTCACCAAGCAGCTGCAAACCATTACTCAGCAGGTAACCACAGTCACAGACCGTCTTTGCCAGATGTCTCGCTCGGGTTCTCCCTTGCCACCTGTCGTCCTGGGAGCCACTATCATACACCGTACCTCCTCCGTTCCTACACCTGCCCCGTACATGGGGGAGGTGGGGGGATGCAAGGGATTTTTACTCCATGTATGTCTTTATCTGCGGCAAGTGGGTGGGGAGTACCTGGACGACACATCTAAGATCCATTATATGACCCTCCTGCTTCGAGACCAGGCTCTTAATTGGGCTCAGTCCATTCTTGATAGCAATGAGGGCCCCAACTATTCCTTTGAACGATTTGTCCGAGAATTTTCCCATGTGTTTGACCATTTGGAGAACAAGGGGAATATCATGAACCACCTAATGTCACTCCAGCAGGGGAATCGGTCTACGGCTGATTTCTCTGTGGAGTTCCGTGTCATCAGGGCAGACTCCGGGTGGAATGACGTTGCCCTATGCAGTGCTTTCCTCCTGGGTCTGAATACCAACCTCCATGATGACCTGGCGGTACATGTGACCTCTCCTCTCTGGATGAGCTCATCGACCAGGCTGTCAGTTTGGACAATCATTACCGCAAGCAAGCGAAGGAGCAAAAGGCCTTCTTCAGTCCATCCATCTCACGCACACCCCCTTCGGCTACCAGCTCAGCCAAGCCCGACTCCTCCTCCGAAGCTATGGTGTTAGGCTGAGGCCGTCTGACTCCAGAGGAGCACCTGCAATGGAGGAGAGCTGGCACGTGCATGTACTGCGGCTCATTGGAGCATAAACTGTTCACCTGTCCTTTGAAACCAAAAACATGTGGCCCGTCAGTAGCGATGGGGGGTCTGGCGGGCGGTAACTCCAATAATCCCCCGGGTAACTTTTCTATCCCAATGCTTATTCAGTTACCGGGGACCGAGAGGAAGGTCTCGGCATTAATTGATTCAGGGACGGAGCAGAATTTTATTTCTTTGCAGCTCGTACGGGAGATAAGCATTCCCACTACTCAATTGCTCACTACAGTAAATGTAGGGGCACTATCCGGCTGCAGCCAAGCTTCTGTCACCGAGCGCACAGAGCCAGTCTCCGTTCTTCTTTCCAGGAACCACTGGGAGTCACTCTTGTTCTTCACTCTCCCTAGTTCATCCTCCCCAGTGGTTCTGGGTTATCCTTGGCTCCAGAAGCATAATCCTATTATCAATTGGGCACAAAATTCAGTTTCTTCCTGGAGTCCATTTTGCCTAGCCTCCTGCCTCAGCTTGGCTACGTGTTCACCATCTCTTCTCATTTCCTCCCCTCAGGCGGAGTTGCTGGACCTCAGCCTCGTACCCAAGGTCTATCATGACCTGGGGGAGGTCTTTAGCAATTCAAGAGCTCTCTCTTTGCCTCCTCACCGCTGTTATGACTGTGCTATCAACCTCCTCCCGGGTGCACAGTTGCCGTCCAGCCAGCTCTACTGTCCTTCTGGGCCGGAAAGGGAGGCGATGGAAAGCTATATTAACCTGTTGAACTCCGGGATTCTGCGGGTGGTCACGTCTCTGCGTCATACTGCGTCTCAGTGCGCACTGAAAAAAAAAGCTGCATTTCCATTCTTCCAGTACAGACACATCCGCGAACAGAAAGCCAAAGGAGTGTTTGATTGGTTTAGATTTGATTGACCTCTCACTCGACTAATAAGAGCCTTGAATTGGGTTTCTGAAACCTTGAAGAACCAATGACTGAAAACCTAGCAAGAAGGACCTGCCTACCAATGACCGCAAATACAACGAGCCAATTGAAGCAAAGAAGTTCGACGACTGCAATGCGTGCGTCCCGTGCGTAAAATCTTTTTTGTCTAAGCCGCTGGGTCACATTGAGACCTGTGTGTAATGGTAGCGTTAGCCACTCTCAGCCGTTAGCCAGTCTTTTTTTATTACTACTGTTCTTATTTGTTTTGAAAAATGGTTCGCAAAAACCGCAATCATGGAAGCGGAGATGGTTTGACCGGGTCGGGTAACCAGAACCACGAGTCCGTAACAACCGGACCAGCTTCATGTACGTCTGACAATGAGGAACAGATGTTCGCCAACGACACTGCTGTTGTGGACAGGTAAGTGTTATAAGCTAAATTATTCTTTATCAATGAAAATAGTAATAAAAATGACTTTTGACCGATCGGTAATTACAACTGTCCGTCATGGCCACAAGTTTTTTTGTGCACTGTGCTCCTCTGTAGCCGGGGGGGGGGGGGGAGTTGTTATCCTCTACATTGCAGATATTTTAGTATAATTTTTATTGCACTATAGGTTATTTTTTCTTGTAAAAAAAGGACACACATTTTTTACGTGGCATGTTTCTTTGTGTGTGGGGGGCTTGTTTGTTCATTCATTCATTCATTCATGAATGAACAAACAACCCCCCCACCACCACACACACAGCCCTGAGTGTCACCTTTCATTAGAGCCCAAGATGAAGCTTCTATGTTGAAGCATTCAAAAATTATAGATGTTTTTCCAAACTGTGCCATTTGGCACAGTTTGGCACAGTTCAAAAACACCTGGGAACAACCTGAGAAAAAAGCTGTGTAATATATTCATTTTTTGTGGTACTGTTACAAAATTTTGACCTCAGCTTGATAACACTTGGCTCTACATTTCTGTTGCATTTTCCACCCAGTATCTGACAGCTGTGTGTTATTTGCAAGCATTTGTATCTAAAAAAACACCCAGGCGAACTTTATTTTCTTCAAATTCAGTATGTTTAGATGACTGTTACTCAGTGGCAGGAGCACTTAGACAGATTATGACTGTTTTGCCAAAAAATTCAGTGTTTTCTTTTAAATGAGACCAACCCCATGAAGATGCTGGAAAGGGTTGAAGAACAGCTTTTGATTTACTTTGGGTATGTTATTTTTAGGCGTTTTTAGGGAAATTGACCAGAGTTCAAGGGGTTAAAGAATCCCATAACGCCGGCCTCATTCGGCCATCTTCGGCTTCTCTTGGGGCGGGGTTTTTTTTAATCAGGAAGAAGGACAGATCCCTGCGTCCATGTATCGATTACCATGAGCTCAACGTGATAACTGTTAAGGACAAGTATCCTTTGCCCGATCAATTCTGCATTCAAGCTCCTTCAGGGCACTCAGGTGTTTTCCAAACTCGACTTGCGCCACGCATATCATTTGGTCCACATGCACGAAGGGGACGAATGGAAGATGGCCTTCAAAACACATCTGGGGCACTTTGAATACCTAGTGATGTCGTTTGGGCTCACTAATGCTCCAGCCATCTTCCAGCATATGATCAATGATGTCCTCTGCGATATGGTCAGCCAATTCATTTTTGTTTATCTCGATGATATTTTGATTTTTTCCCGCATGCCGGAGGAACACACAGTCAATGTCCGGGCCATGTTACAATGGCTCCTGGTGAACTATTCTCTGAGCCCCTCCCCAATCTGACCAGTGATGACATGTTTAGCCGCTTGTCATCCTTCAACCGCTGTCTGTCTGTGTGGTGTCCTGCAAACAACGTGTGCCACATTGACAGTTGGAGCTCATTTTGGGGAAAACCTGGTCTTATTAGACGAGACGGCGTCCATCCTACTTTGGATGGTGCATCTCATTTATCTAACAATCTGGCATCATTTTTATCCAAATTTCCAAAACATTGACAACTCAGAGTTGGGACCAGGAAGCAGAGTTGCAGTCTTAAACGCCTCTCTGCAGCTCCTCTTCATCCGCCACCCCTCAACTTAGTCCCTGTCTTCCCCATCAGAGAATCATTGTCTGCTCCCTCCAAAGTAAATAAAAATATGATGTGTAAGCATCCCAAAGTGATTAAACAAAAAGGTGGTACAACTCAAATTAAACATGAAGCCTCTAAATTGAATGATTTGGCCTCTGTTCCTCCTCATAATTAAAAAAATTAAATGCAGTTTGTTAAATATTAGGTCTCTAACTCCCAAGTCTCTGCTAGTGTTACGTATGGCTCTGTGAGCCATACAATGAGAGCCAAGGGCAGACCAGTGAGTTTGCGATGTTTATTGCAATAAAGGGAAAGGAACAAAGGAACAGGGCCTCGTGGGGCCAAAACACAAATGATCATACAAGGGCATACACTTACACACGATGCTGAATGACGAGCGGGTGGCTGGCGCCAGACGAAGGGGTTCCAGCCTTACCCACGCCGGAGAAGAGTGTGGGTAATCGTGCGAGGTCACAGCCCCGAGTGATCAGAGCTGCACCCTTTTATACTGGTTGACAGCGCCTCAGCTGATGAGAGGTAATTGGGCTCCAGCCGTCCCGTAGAGCTTGACAGCTGGGAGCCCGCTGAGACGCTGTCACAATAAGAGCTGGGCTGAGGAGGAATATGGCCTGAGTGCCGGATAACAATGGCGTTTCAGCCCATGTGACACAGCCCTACCCTCACAGCCGGGCTCTGAACGGCAAGTAACACCCAAGCCCCCCCCCCCCCCCACACCGAGGGTGGGCGGATGGGGCGTAGGCCAGGAGGGCGTAAATGGGAAAAGAGAAAAAAAACCCAACATAAAGAGGGAACCAATGAAGCACTTACAGAGTGTGAGGAAAAGCACAATACCCCATAAAATGCAAATGTGTAGCCTGAGAGAAAAAGAAAAAAGAAGAGAATACAATATTGACAAGGGATAAATGAAACAATTACAGAGCATGGGGGAGAACACCACACAATACTCCAAAACGGGCAATCATATGCGGACGGAAGGAAAAAAAAACACTACTTAGGCTGGGAACAAATGAAGTAATCACAAAGCATGGGAAAGAGGAGAAAAAAAAAAGGAAACCCAATACTCCATGAAATGCCCATAACGATATACAGACAGACACAAAGAAAATCAACCCAGGGGACCTTGAAACGAAAGCAGAGGCTCCTAGGGCGAAATCTAACAGATACAAGGCATCCCTCAAACAGGAGGGGAAGGGAAAAAAAGGCACGCTAAACGTGAAACAAATATGAGAAATGACATGACTGTACCCTCACAAAAACACACAAGACTAGGCACAACAGAGATAATTCAGTTCGGGGGGGGGGGGGTCTCCCCGCACCCAGCATCCAAACCAGGCGGCCTACCCGAATCCCAGGCCAGAAAAAACAGTATCTCGGGCGGCTGGACCAGATTGCCGAACAGAAAGTCCAATAGGTCGGGCGGCCGAACCAAAGAGCCGAATGGACACGGCAGTTCCTCTGGTGGCCGACCCGCATCGCCCAGCCACCAGGCCCGTAGGGAAGAGAGGGGCAACGGCTTCCCTGTGGAGAGAGATAGTGAGGGCGAGCCGGGCCTATAGTGAGAGGTCCATATGGGCCCTAGTGGAGAAGGCTTGGGGGGAAGATGAGAGCAACTCAGGTGACGATGGTGAAGAGGGGGATGAAGATGATGATGAGCCGGTCCAGTGTCCGATGGCCGGGGATCTGCAGCTCCCTCACCGGACCTGGATACCTCTGGTGCTGCACCCTCGTTGGACCCCGATTGGGTCTCGGTAGCACCCGCATCAGACCCCGATTGGGTCGGCGCCGCACCAGAACCGGCCTCCAACCCCGAACCTGGAACCTCTGGCACAGCGGGCGACAGCAGCTCCTCTCCGGCGACCCTGGAAGAAGGCTCAGGAGAGAAAGAAGAACTGGGATCACGATCACCGGCAGCGCCAGAACCCGGCGAGATAAGCTCGGACGCAGCGGGCGGCTGCGCCCGGCTCATCTCCCCTAGAGACAGGCTAAAATGCTCTAATATATGAAGGAGAAAGACAAAGTAGAGCACTTGCCTGATCTCGGATTCAGACACCGTCCAGGACTGCGAAGATCCAGGTTCAGACAGCAGAAGGTCGTCCTCAGGCTCCCACTCAGCTGCGTCGGGCTCCGCAGCCGGCATGATGGTGCACGCAGCTTGCGAGTCCTCCGGCACCGGTGCCCACGCCGATGGCCCACACGGCGTGGTGGCAGGAGAACCTCGACCCGCTGGACTGGACTGCTCCTTCGTGGAGACCCGGGGACACTTCGTCGTCACCGCAGGTTCCACGCTGCAGTCCACTCTCCTCCTCCGCCCATGGCGTAGCTGTGGAACTGGAACTAGGCTCTCCAGAACCTCAGGCCCCCTCCTCATCCCGCGACGTTGGCCTGGCATCGAGGACCGCTCAGCGGAGGGAGACACAGAGGATGCGGGATTAATAATTACAGCCACAGCAGGTGGTGGGAGCTCGGGGAGCTGCGAACCCCGAACTCCACCTCAAGGAGTCTGACAGAGCAAATCACAATGAGTGGATGAATGAAATGGGACTTGCCTGTCTCCTGGAGGCTGGGTGGTGACCGCTGTGGCGGACGTTGCTCCTCCCTTTCCCCGCCGGACGGTAACGGAGAACACCCTGGGAGGACGTCAGGGAGCCGCTCGTGATGATTCCGGGACGGAACTCGCCAGGTCAGGACTCTGGGTGCACCCAGCAGCCGTGGAATGCGTCGAGGTGGAGGGGGCGACAGCTGAGATGAGCCGGGCCCGGAGCGCTGACGTAACAGCGGGGGAAGACGGCTCGGGAGACAAGGCTGCGAGATTTCCCCTCTGATGAAGCGCAGGGGTGACAGCTGTGTGGGGAATTGAGACCTTGCGGCGACCCGGAACTGGATCCGGACGGGACTCGTGCTGAGGTGGACAGGCAGTGTGATGACGGCTACTTGCAGGGGGCAAGGTGAAGGTGAGACCCGGGAATCGTTGCTCCTGTGCAGAGACAGAGGCGAGCAGGTCGGCAAACTCTGGGAACTCACGCAACTCCGGATTCCTCTCCACCAGTCTAACCGCCACCGTCACATGCTTGATGATGGCAGATGGATGAACCACGGAACGAGCAGCAGCCACTCAGTCTCGGATCCTGCCAGCTGCCAGCTGCAGCTTCTCCGGGGGATTCCCGAGTGACGTCACGCCCAACGGGGAAAGTCCTCTGGATGGTGCGAACTCCTGGGCCGGAACGGAGGCAGGAGCGGGATCCCGAAGCGAGGGGTGACGACGACTCCTCTTTGGCTTCCTGCCGGGATTTCCCTCCAGCCCACGGAGAATCATGCGTTGTGAGGCAATAGCGTCTCTCCTGGCACAGACCTCAGGGTGGTTGGAGTAGCGAGGGAGTTTGTCCAGGAGAACCTCAGCGTAATCTAGGTGCCTGCATATATTGTTGGGATTGTCGTAAAGGGAGGCGGTGAAGAGTGTCCTGTCGACATACTCCAAGGCGGTTGCTAGCTCATCGCCCGGGCGCCGAACGCGGCTCCTGGGAGACGGCATGCTCTCAGAGCAGACACCCAGACAGGGAAGAACAAGTCCAATTTGGCAAACTCACGGCCACCGGCAACTCGCTTGGCTGTAACCTACTGTTACGTATGGCTCTGCGAGCCATACAATGAGAGCCAAGGGCAGACCAGTGAGTTTGCGATGTTTATTGCAATAAAGGAAAAGGAGCAAAGGAACAGGGCCTCGTGGGGCCAAAACACAAATGATGATAGAAGGGCATACACTTACACACGATGCTGAATGACGAGTGGGTGGCTGGCGCCAGACGAAGGGATTCCAGCCTTACCCACGCCAGAGAAGAGCGTGGATAATCGTGCGAGGTCACAGCCCCGAGTGATCGGAGCTGCTCCATTTTATACTGGTTGACAGCACCTCAGCTGATGAGAGGTAATTGGGCTCCAGCCGTCCCGTAGAGCTTGACAGCTGGGAGCCCGCTGAGACACTGTCACAAGAGCTGGGCTGAGGAGGAATATGGCCTGAGCGCCGGATAACAATGGCGTCTCAGCCCATGTGACAGCTAGTCCATGATCTGTTAATTGATCATCAGATTGATTTAATATCCCTTACAGAGACTTGGTTAGGGCAAGAGGATTATGCTGGTTTGAATGAATCAACTCCCTCTGGTTATTTAAACTGTCAATATCCCAGAAGTTCTGGTCGTGGAGGAGGAGTAGCAACAATTTACCATTCCAAAGTACTAGTTAATGTTAAGCAAAAAACACGTTATCATTCCTTTGAGGGCCTGGTCCTCAGTATTGGGCATTTTAGCAATTTTAGGGTAAACCCAATTTTATTTGCCATACAGTAGTTTATCGTCCTCCATCAACCTACTCAGAGTTTTTATCCGAATTTGCCAAATTCTTAGCTGATTTAGTGCTGAAATCAGATAGAATAATTATAGTAGGGGACTTTAATATACGTGTAGATATAGATAGTGATTGCCTTAATATGGCATTTAATTCAATATTAGACTCGATGGGGTTTTCTCAGAAAGTAGGAAATTCTACCCATTATCTCCACCATACGTTGGACCTTGTTCTGACAAATGGCATAGAAATAGAAAATCTGGTAGTGTCTCCTCATAACCCTGTACTGTCTGACCATTGTCTGTTAACCTTGATTTTACTATTTCTGACTATTTGGCTCGTAAAGAAAAATATTACTACAGTAGATGCCTCTCAGATGATGTTGTTACCAAATTTTTGCAGATTGTTTCCTCTATGCCATGTGCCAACACAACGGAAATAAGCTATAGACAGCTTGCTCCTTCTGTAATTGATAGCATGGTAGATAGTGTTACAGCTTCTCTGCATCAGACTCTAGACATGGTAGCCCTTTTAAAAAAGAAAAAGTCTAATCAGAGATTTCTAACCCCTTAGTTCAACACAGAAACTCGTAGCTTAAAACAGAAGACTCATCAATTAAAAAGAAAATGGCACTCCACTAATTCAGATAAAATCTATTTAGCTTGGAAAAATCATGTTTTAACCCTTAGATGCATGACCAACCAATTCCTACACTCTTCCATGAGTGGGATCAAAAATGACCCCAATTAGAATGTGTGTGTTTTATGCTGCACACTTAAGAAATTTCTTTCATTTTGGTTAAAGATGATTATTTTTATTATATTATGGGTGATTATTAATGTATTGTAAAAAGGTAAACATCCAAAACATCCAACACTGTATAGGTGTGTCGTAATTCCGGTTCATGGGCAGGATCATGAAAATAGATCTGAGCAAAAAGGCCCGTGCATGCCCATAGAAACCGAGAAACTTGAGCACCCGGAGAAAATGCTTTTGCTTAGTTTCTTCATCTTGAGCAACAATACAAAGACTGCTTGATCTGGCATGTCTGCTCGCGGCAACGTAGAATCGGCCATGGCTGCAGAAATCTGTTGTGCAGAAAACACGAACGCGCTGTAAAGACTGGCCCTGTGACTTATTCACCTTACCAATTTTGAGCCATATGACATCATAAAGACACATTAGTCTAGGCATTGTGAGTGATGGTCTATATGACATCATAAAGACACATTTGTCTATGTGCGTCATATAGACATCATATCTTTATGACGGCATCCCGAGTACTATGATGCCTGAGTTCATAGGCCATCTTACGATGTCCTATAAACGTGGCAGACACAGCTAACTAGTGTTAGCTTAGTTAGCTACTGTAGCTAACTACAAAGTAGTAATTTGATGATGATAACACTATCACACAAAATTCATGGACGTTGAAAATAAGTTCATAATTTATAACAGCACATATGTATATTATGAGGTATAAAAATTATAATATTTATATGTATGTTGCTGTGTAAAAATAACCTTCAGGGTGGTGAGTAGATGTGGCCTTCTGTGCCAAGTCTTCGAAGCATGTGTCGAGTAACCCGGGAAGATTTTTGTGAAGCACGTCTCAGGTTCAGGTTCAGGTTCAGGTTACTTTATTTGTACCCGTAGGTAGATTTGTTTTGCAGTCTGGTGACATCCATATTTACAAGCCACAAATTATATTCAACATAGACACAAACACAGGCACATACATATGAAGCTGACTATAAACATGATAAGAATACTCAAGCCTCCATCAATCAGGGTATAAAAAGACAAAGAGATGGGCTCAAGGCTTGTGTTACTGATGAACATGGTGACATTCGAAGGGGACAGTGAAGCGCAATGTTCCTCACATTTTGTGGACTTGGGACTTTATTTGCAATCTATTCCAGCTTCTTTTTTTGTGTGTTTTTTTTGTTTTGTTTTTTTGCGATGGAACCAGCAAGAAAGAGATTTGCTTCATGAAGCTTCATCTCGCCATCACTAGTGGTGAGACTGTTGGCATTAGATGTGTGGATTGACAGTAAATGTATATCTGACAATCACAGTTGACAAAAATCAAAGGTTCCTAGGGTTAACCTTTGAAATTCCATAGAAAATGCTTGGGGTCATTTTTGACCCCACATATGGAAAAGTGTGGTACTGATACAAAAAATACAATTACTTAAAAAATATAACAATTAGATACAAATCCAAATGGCCTCATGTCAAAGGCAACCTACAGTGGGGAAAAAAAGTATTTAGTCAGCCACCAATTGTGCAAGTTCTCCCACTTAAAAGATGAGAGAGGTCTCCAATTTTCATCATAGGTATACCTCAACTATGAGAGACAAAATGAGAAAAAAAAATCCAGAAAATCACATTGAAGGATTTTTAATGAATTAATTGGTAAATTCCTCGGTAAAATAAGTATTTGGTCAATAACAAAAGTTCACCCCAGTACTTTGTTATATACCCTTTGTTGGCAATGACAGAGGTCAAACGTCTTGTGTAAGTCTTCACAAGGTTTTCACACACTGTTGGTGGTATTTTGGCCCATTCCTCCATGCAGATCTCCTCTAGAGCAGTGATGTTTTGGGGCTGTCGCTGGGAACCACGGATTTTAACTCCCTCCAAAGATTTTCTATGGGGTTGAGATCTGGAGACTGGCTAGGCCACTCCAGGACCTTGAAATGCTTCTTACGAAGCCACTCCTTCGTTGCCCGGGCGGTGTGTTTGGGATCATTGTCATGCTGAAAGACCCAGCCACGTTTCATCTTCAATGCCCTTGCTGATGGAAGGAGGTTTTCACTCAAACTCTCATGATACATGGCCCCATTCATTCTTTCCTTTACACGTATCAGTTGTCCTGGTCCCTTTGCAGAAAAACAGCCCCAAAGTATGATGTTTTCACCCCCATGCTTCACAGTAGGTATGGTGTTCTTTCTCCTCCAAACACGACAAGTTGAGTTTTTATCAAAAAGTTCTATTTTGGTTTCATCTGACCATATGACATTCTCCCAGTCCTCTTCTGGATCATCCAAATGCTGTCTAGCAAACTTCAGACAGGCCTGGACATGTACTGGCTTAAGCAGGGGACACGTCTGGTACTGCAGGATTTGAGTCCCTGGCAGCGTAGTGTGTTTCTGATGTAGCCTTTGTTACTTTGGTCCCAGCTCTCTGCAGGTCATTCACTAGGTCCCCCATGTGGTTCTGGGATTTTTGCTCACTGTTCTCGTGATCATTTTGACCTCATGGGGTGAGATCTTGCGTGGAGTCCCAGATTGAGGGAGATTATCAGTGGTCTTGTATGTCTTCAATTTTCTAATAATTGCTCCCACAGTTGATTTCTTCACACCAAGTTGCTTACCTATTGCAGATTCAGTCTTCCCAGCCTGGTGCAGGTCTACAATTTTGTTTCTGGTGTCCTTTGACAGCTCTTTGGTCTTGGCCATAGTGGAGTTTGGAGTCTGACCTTTTGAGGTTGTGGACAGGTGTCTTTTATACTGATAACGAGTTCAAACAGGTGCCATTAATACAGGTAATGAGTGGAGGACAGAGGAGCCTCTTAAAGAAGAAGTTACAGGTCTGTGAGAGCCAGAAATCTTGCTTGTTTGTAGGTGACTAAATACTTATTTTACCGAGGAATTTACCAATTAATTCATTAAAAATCCTTCAATGTGATTTTCTGGATTTTTTTTCTCACTTTGTCTCTCATAGTTGAGGTATACCTATGATGAAAATTGGAGACCTCTCTCATCTTTTAAGTGGGAGAACTTGCACAATTGGTGGCTGACTAAATACTTTTTTTGCCCCACTGTATTTGAGGAATACATGGAAGATTAAATGATAAAAAAATAAAATTACAAAGATATTGGGAAAAAAAACAACCGCAGGGGTCATTGTGACCCCACTTATGAATCTAAGGGTTAACTGATAAAAAATCTTTTAGAAAAGCTAGAACAAGTTATTATTCTGCATTAATAGAAGAGAACAAGAATAATCCTAAGTTTCTTTTCAGCATTGTAGCCAGGCTGACAAAGAGTCAGGACTCTGTCAATCCTAGCATTCCCTTAGAGCTTACTAGTCAGGACACTAATAGTCCCAGAGAGGGGCCATTTGGCCTTTTTACCTAGAAAACCCACAAGAGGGCCAATTGGCCCCAAGTCCCCCCTGTGGTCACTCATTTTGTTATGGTAATGAGGCTGTTAGTGGCAGTGTGTGGGGTGAGGGGGGTGTGGGGTGTGGGGTGTGGGGTGAGGGGGTCACACTTCAAACACTTCACACTTCAGTCTTGAAGTCATGTTGGCTACTTCTGTGTGAATGTGAGAATGAGGAATAAAAACACATTCTATTCTAAAATGTGAACATGTGAATGTCCCATGTGACCATAACGACTCATGTGACTGCAACCAGACAATTGTTTGATGGATAAATACCTCAGTGCACATGGACTATTGCTTCAGTTCCCTCCAGAACTTTGTGGTGAAAGAAGCTCCTCTCCAAGGAACAAAGATGCAGACATTCAACATTCAATTTGCTACTTTTCAAAAATTTGAAACTCCTCAAATTTGTTTTTCCCATAAATTTTCAATTTTCTCAAAAATTTGCAACTTTTTCCTCCAAAATTTGCAATTTTTTTTCTTGTACATTTGCCATTTTTTCCCAGTAAATTTTAAACTTTTTTCTCATAAATTTTAGTTTCTCTCATAAATGTTCATCTTTTTTCTCATAAATTCACAACGTTCATCTGAATATTGGTTAAATTTTTATTCCGTACAATTAAATTGTAATTCCTGACTTTTTCAGTTTATAAATTGGCATCTTGTCATATTTTTGCATTTTTATTTTTGCAAATTTGTACCCAATTTTACATTTATATGTTTGTACCTTATGCTAAGTTGGTGAATAACCTCCACCCCCCCCCTTCTCCCTTGCTAAAAAAATTAACAAACCACCTACTGGGTACATCCCAGTAACCGCTAGCATGCAGCATGAGAAAAGCCTACATTCACATTACCAGCTATGCACAGAGCTACCAGAGGACTGACCCCCCACCACCACTGTAGCTTTCACTACTGACAGTAGCTGTGTGGCCTAGAGTCTACTTCACCACTGAAGTGTGAAGTGTTTGAAGTGTAACCCCCTCACCCCACACCCCACACCCCACACCCCCCTCACCCCACACACTGCCACTAACAGCCTCATTACCATAACAAAATGAGTGACCACAGGGGGGACTTGGGGTCAATTGGCCCTCTTGTGGGTTTTCTAGGTAGACAGAAAAATGCTGGGACTTCTATTGTTAAGTGGGAGAACTTGCACAATTGGTGGCTGACTAAATACTTTTTTGCCCCACTGTATTTGAGGAATACATGGAAGATTAAATGATAAAAAAATAAAATTACAAAGATATTGGGGAAAAAAAACAACTGCAGGGGTCATTGTGACCCCACTTATGAATCTAAGGGCTAATTGATAAAAAATCTTTTAGAAAAGCTAGAACAAGTTATTATTCTGCATTAATAGAAGAGAACAAGAATGATCCTAAGTTTCTTTTCAGCATTGTAGCCAGGCTGACAAAGAGTCAGGACTCTGTCAATCCTAGCATTCCCTTAGAGCTTACTAGTCAGGACTTTATGAACTTTTTCAATCATAAAATTTCATATATCAGAGATAAAATCAATCAGATTCTTCCCACCGTTAACTTAAATACAGTAACTACTACAACTCCTTCAATTGATATTTGTTTGGATGAGTTTACTCCAATTGACCTTTTAGAGTTAGACAACATAATTTCCTCATCCAAGCCTTCAACTTGTCTTTTAGGCCCTATTCCTACCAGGTTACTTAAAGAAGTCTTCCCACTTATTGGTAGCTTTAGTCTTCAAATAATCAATACTTCATTAACTTTAGGCCATGTACCGCAGGCTTTTAAAATGGCTGTAATTAAACCCTTACTCAAAAAGCCAACGCTGGATCCAGGAGTTTTAGCTAACTATAGACCAATCTCTAATCTTCCTTTCATTTCAAAAATCTTAGAAAGAGTTGTTGCTACGCAATTATTTGACCACCTGCAGGGAAATGGTTTACTTGAAGAGTTTCAATCTGGGTTTAGAATCCATCATAGTACTGAAACAGCCTTAGTGAAGGTCACTAATGACCTCCTTATCGCATCTGATAATGGACTTTTTTCTGTTCTTGTCCTTTTAGACCTTAGTGCAGCTTTTGATACTATCGATCATAATATTCTACTTGATAGATTAGAACACTATGTTGGACTTAATGGATCTTTGTTGCAGTGGTTTAGATCTTATTTATCTGATGGGTTTCAGTTTGTTCATGTCAATAATGAGTTTTCTTTCAACTCAAAGCTCAGTCATGGAGTTCCAAGGGGGATCTGTGCTAAGCCCTACTCTTTTTAGTTATTATTAGAAAGCACTGTATACATTTTCATTATTATGCAGATGACACACAATTATATCTGTCAGTGAAGCCCCATGATAGTAATCAATTAGCCAAGTTAGATGTCTGCCTTAAGGAAATCAAAGCTTGGATGACTTGCAATTTCCTGCTATTAAATTCAGATAAGACTGAAGTCATTCTTGTTGGTCCAAAAAACCTTAGAAATGCCTTTCCAAATCAAACGTTTAGTTTGGATGTGGTTACTCTCTCTTAACAGCTCTGTGAGGAACCTTGGAGTTATTTTTGATCAAGATCTGTCTTTCAATTCACATATTAAATTTGTTTCTAAGACTGCCTTCTATCATTTGCGTAATATTGCCAAGATTAGGAGCATCTTGTCTCAGAGTGATGCTGAGAAACTGATCCATGCTTTTGTTAGTTCTAGATTAGATTATTGTAACTCGTTATTATCAGGTTGTCCTAAAACATCTTTAAAAAGTCTTCAGTTGAGCCAAAATGCTGCAGCAAGAGTTTTAACAGGTACTAGAAAGAGAGATCATATCTCTCCAGTTCTGGCCTCCCTTCATTGGCTTCCCATAGAGTGAATTAAGTTTAAAATCCTTCTTCTCACTTACAAAGCTCTAAACAAGCAGACCCCTTTTTATTTAAAAGATCTGATCCTACCATATTATCCTAACAGAGCACTATGCTCCCAAAATGCTGGATTACTTGTAATACCTAGAATCTCCAAAAGTACAATGGGAGGCACAGCCTTCAGTTATCAAGCTCCTCTCTTGTGGAACCAACTGCCAATCTGGATTTGGGAGTCAGACTTGATCTCTGTTTTTAAGAATAGGGGTTAAAACCTTCCTTTTTGACATAGCCTACAATTAGGGAGGGATCATGTGTCTCTGAACCCTCCCTTAGTTATGCTGCTAATGGGTTTAGACAGCCGGGGGACCTCCAATAATGCACTGGCCTTCACTCCTTTCTTCACTCTCAATGGAATATTTATTTTTTTGTGGTCATTAACATCTGTTTGTTCTCTCCCATAGATTGAGTCCCCATCGTGCTGTTTGCTCTCTACATGTCTGTTCTTTTCATCTTCTCTATTCCCTCACCCCCCAGCCAGTCGCAGCAGATGACTGCCCCTCCCTGAGCCTGGTTCTGCTGGAGGTTTCTTCCTGTTAAAAGGGAGTTTTTCCTCTCCACCGTCGCCAAGCGCTTACTCACAGGGGATCGCCTGTTTGCTGGGGTTTTTCTGCAACTGTGGGGGTTTCCCCTACAGTTGAAAGTGCTATGAGATGACTGTTGTTGTGAAATGGCGCTATATAAATAAATAAAATTGAACCAGCTCTTTGTGAAGGCCGAGAAGTGTGAATTCACCACCCGCTCCACTTCCTTCCTGGGCTTTGTCATAGCCGAAGGGGAGTTGAGGGTCGACCCAGCCAAGGTGATGGTGTTCTCGATTGCCCAACCCCGGACTCTCGAAAACAGCTCCAACACTTTCTGGGCTTTGTTAATTTCTACCGGAAATTCATCCAAAATTACAGCAGGGTTGCACAGCCTCTCACTCAACTGACCTCGACCAAAGTGCCCTTTAAGTTGGTCTGAGGCAGTGGAGCAGGCTTTCACCGAGGTGAAAGCCCTATTTTCTAACACACCCATCTTGGCCCAGGTTGACCCTCAGCTTCAGTTCATGGTGGAGGTTGATGCTTCCAACTAAGGGGTGGGCGCTGTCCTCTCTCAGCATTCAGCCTCTGATCAGAAGCTCCACCCAAGCGCGTATTTCTCTCGGTGGCTCACGCCAGCCGAGACAAATTACAACATAGGGGACTGAGAGCTGTTAGCCATTAAATTGGCTCTTGATGAGTCAGAGCACTGACTGGGGGGAGCCATTTACCCCATCACTGTGTGGAGCGACCACAAAAACTTAGAGTACCTTAGGTCAGCCCGCAGGTTGAACTCCAGGCAAGCCCGCAGGGCCTTATTCTTTCCCAGGTTTAATCTCTCTATCACCTATCGGCCCTGGTCTTGGAATATCAAGACTGACACTCATTCCCGCCAGGTTGACTCCGACCTCTCATCCTCCTGTTCTCCTCCTGAGCCCATAGTGCCCTCTTCCTGCATTCTTGGCACCCTCTCGTGGGAAATTGAGCAGAGGGTCTGGCAGGCCCAATCCACTGAGCCCAAGCCTGAGGGAGCCCCTGACAATCGCCTGTATGTTTCCTCCGCCCTTCGCAGTGACGTCATCCGGTGGGGGCATACCAGTCACTTTACCTGTCACCCCGGGATCTCCCAGACGATCAAACTGGTGCAGCGGGTGTTCTGGTGGCCTACTCTGTGGAGGGACATTCAGAATTATGTCAAGGCCTGCCAAGTATGTGTTATGAGCAAATCTGACTCCTCTCCACCTGCTGGTCTCCTGCACCCCCTGCCGGTCCCCAGTCACCCTTGGTCGCACATCATCACATCACCATCCCTCACAGGGCAACACAGTCATCCTCACCATAGTAGACCGGTTCTCTAAAGCCATTCACTAAAGCTGGATTCATGCTGCACCTCTGCTATCTGCGTACGTGTAACCGGAAACGTAGTATGACGAAATTTACGTCATCGTCTCCACTACGCTAGTGTCCACAGTGCTCGACCGTGGACGACCATGTGCAGCCCAAATTTTGTGACCTGAATGCATTGAAAAGCGCATGTGCAAGACTGAACATCCCATTCACGAGGTGGCGATATCGATACAGCATACCAAGACAAAGTAGACGAAGAAAACAACAAGGAAGTGGAAGACGAGAATAAACATACATGAATCATACATACATACTTCAGCAGCAGCAGCATCTTTGTGGAAAAGGAGTGAAAACCAGGAAGTCAAGCAGCAGAAAGCAAGCAGCATTTCTTTGTTGGTGAAAATCCTGGTGCGTCAGCGGATTAGTGCTACCTATAGGGCAGGAATGAAACTACAAATGATGGTTGTGCGCATGCGTCAACCACTTGGCCTGGGTACATGAAAAAAGTGAGCATGTACAGCGCCGCATGCATTCCGGGCTCGTCCAAAGCGCAACGTGGACCAAAGCGAACTAGAGGGGAAATGCAGCATGAATAGGGCTTTAGTGCCCCTTCCCAAGTTGCCCTCTGCCACTGAAATTGCCAATTTACTCGCTACTCATGTTATCCGCCTCCATGGTATCCTCCTGGACATTATGTCTGACCGGGGTCTCCAATTTACCTCTTTGGTCTGGAAGTCCTTCTGTCGCTCCCTGGGCACCACGGTCAGTTTTACTTCTGGTTACCACCCACAAAGTAACTGGCAGGCTAAGCATGCTAACCAATCCCTGGAGGCCACCCTGAGATGTGTGGCTTCCTGTAACTCATCTACCTGGAGCTCTCATCTGACCTGGGTGGAGTATGGCCATAACTCTGCCATCTCCTTTGCCACCGGAGTCATGCCATTCGAGACATCTATGGGTTACACTCCCCCTCTGTTACCTATGATTAGAGAGGGATGTGGCCTGTACCATCTGTGGGGGCCCACGCTAACCACTGCCGCCACTTGTGAAGGTCCACCCGGGCTGCCCTTCTCCGTTTGGCTGAGCAGAATCGCCAATACACGGACCGCAGGTGAATCCCGGTGCCCAAATACGCGGTTGGCCAGAGAGTGTGGTTGTCGGCGGAGCAGGTTCCTTTAAAAACGGAATCGAGAGAGCTGTCACCTCGCTTCCTTGGTCCATTTCCCATCTCGAGGATCATCAATGACGTGATGGTCTGTCTGAAGCTCCGTATCCACCCAACTTTCCATGTATCCAAGATCAAGACCCTCACCACCAGCCCTCTCTGCCCCCCCCCCCCCGAAGCTGCCTCCTCTTCCACAGATCCTCGACAGCCAGACCGTCTACACTGTCCAGAGGATTCTGGATGTCCGCCACTGGGCTGGGGTCTGCACAACCTGGTCCACTGGGAAGGCTACAGACCGGAGGAAAGATCTTGGATTCCCGGGTCTTTTTTCCACGACAAGGGAATGGTCCGAGCCTTTCATCGGGCTCACCCCAACAAACCCAGTGAGTCACTAGGAGGCGCCCCTTGGAGGGGGAGGGGGGAGTACTGTGATGATCTGGTGAGCGTGCTCTCCCTGCCTTTCTGTAGGAGGTCCTTCATCTGTTTCCTGATCTCCGCAGGTCATCAACGCACCTGCATGAGTGAACGCACCTGCTTCATCTTTACTGCCAGCACTTAAAAGGACCTGCTTGTGAACACTTCTGCGCTGGCTCATTGGGTATTGCTGCCTGAAGTTAGGTTAGGTTTTGAATTGTGTTATCAGGAACTCAGCCTAATCCTCCTTTTCCTCTCTCTCCCCAGGTTGCTGCCATCTCTGCGGTGTGTCTCCGGGATTGAAGTGACGCTCACCTGTCTCCTCATCATCATTCACCCTGGACAGCCTTCTCCACCCGGTCAGACTCCCCCAGCTCCTCTCCTCTCCGAACTCCTCCGCCAGCTCTACTCTGCTGGTTTCTCCACCTCTTCGCTGAGTTCCTCTGCCAGGCTTTCTGCTCACCTGTAATAAGATAAACCTCCGTTCTAATCCATTAATGCATTGGTCCTCTCGGCGCCACACCAGTAGGCTGCCTTTTGCAACAGCGGCTCGATTCCGAGTTTTTTTCCCTTCCTCTCTCTTTTGATTACTTTTTTTTTTTCACCCCACTTATATCACGGACACACAGATCGTCCAAATGTCTCCTGAGCCGGTGGACGGAGCCATTGTTTATAGCAGGATACGATACAACAGGGAAGAGCTGCTAGCATTTAAACCGCCACCCGGTCCCACTGGAAAACTCGGGACATACCGAGGAGAATTGAGGCGAAAGCGTTGCGGCTGCCGGGCTGGAGTAAGGGCGGAGGGAGCAAAAAATATTTAAGGTACAGACCCTCCCTTCCATCTGGTTGTCATGGGGAAAATGTAACGGTCGATACTGGGAAAGTTTAGATGAGCTAGCGGCTATCTCCCGTTATGATAGCACTTACCGGGAGTGCTCTCTCCTTTTGTTTACTGAGACGTGGCCTACTGAACTAGCAGCAGATGCTAACATTGAGCTGGAGGGTTTTCACATGATACGAGCTGACCGAACACCAGAGAGTGGCCAAAGCAAGGGGGCGGTGAGTGATAATGTATGTTAACAACAACTGTGCAGACCGGGACATATCACTGTTAAACAACGACACTGCAGCAAAGACATTGAGTAGCTAGCTGTTAGCATGAGGCCTACATATCTCCCGAGAGAACACTCACACGTGATCTGCATTGTTGTTTATGCAAATCCGACGGCGAACGCTGGGACAGCACGTGACGTCATCCATTCAGTAACCAGCAGGCTGCAGACAGAACACCCAGATGCTCTTCTCCTCATCTCAGGCGATTTCAACCACGTTTCACTGTCTCCCATTCTGCCCACTTTCACCCAGTATGTCACATGCCACACTAGAGACAATAAAACACTGGATTTATTCTACGCAAACACTAAGGAGGCGTACACCTCATCACAACTCCCCCCACTTGGGAGATCGGATCACAACTTGGTTCATCTCCGGCCGGTGTACAAACCCCTAGTGCACAGACAACCTCCGGCCATGCACACTGTGGAGTTATGGTCTGAGGAGACAATGGACACTCTAAAGGACTGTTTTGAAGCCACTGCCTGGAAGCAGCTCTGCGATCCACATGGTGAGGACTTCGATGGCCTCATTCACACCTTCACGGGCTACCTCAGCTTCTGTGTGGACAAATCCGTTCCCACCAAGACCATACGGCGTCACTCAAACAACAAACCCTGGATCAACCCTGAGATAAAAACACTTCTGAGAGAGAAGAAGAGGATCTTCAGGTCGGGGAACAGGGAGATGCTGAAGTCCGTACAGAGGGAGCTGAGGAGAAAGATCAGAGAAGGCAAGGACAGCTTCAGGAAGAAGATGGAGGACAAGCTGCAACAGAGCGACATCAGCGGGGTCTGGAGAAACCTCAAAACCATCTCGGGGCTCCAGAATACCTCCCCCCAGGCCACGGGGGGCAGGGAGTGGGTGAACAACCTGAATCTGTTTTTCAATAGATTTGACCAACCGCCCTCCCCCCTGTCTGCACAACAACCACTGCTGCCTCTAAGAAATCAAGTCCTGCTGCCCACTCCCCACTCCACCGACACCCCCCCACTCCCAACACACAGCCCCCCATCCCTGACCCTGGACCAAGACCCAGGTGAGGAGGAGCTGAGGAAGATCAAGGGCGAGGAAGGCGTCGGGACCCGGACGGCATCAGCGCAAAGCTCCCTCAAGTCCCTGTGCAGACCAGCTGTGTGGGATTGTGACGTATATCTTTCAAGCATGAGCCCTGAACTGGGGAGGGTACCACAGCTGTGGAAACATCTTGTGTGGTACCTGTACCAAAACATCCCACCCAAAGACCTGAACAGCCTACAGACCGGTGGCCTTGACGTCCCACTTGATGAAGACCCTGGAGAGACTGCTCTTGCTCATCTCCACCCCCTGGTGGAACCATCGATGGATCACCCCCAGTTTCGCCTACCAGCATGGCATTGGGGTGGAGGATGCGGTGATCTTCCTCCTTCACCGTTCTCTGTCCCACCTGGAGAAGCCCGGAATATGGTGAGGATCTGTTCTTGACTTCTCCACGTGCTTTCAACACCATCCAACCGATGATCCTGAAGGACAAGCTGCTGCGCGCAGGGGTGGACCCAGCACCTGTCATCATGGATCCTGGAACTACCTCACGAACCGGTCCTCAGTTTGTGAGAACCCCGGACTGTGTTTCCGACACGCTATCAGTCGCACGGGGGCCCCCCCCAGGGAAACGGTGCTGGCTCCCTTCCTGTTCACTCTTTTATACTGCGGACTTCTCACACAACACATACACATTGCCATCTACAGAAGTTCTCTGGCTGGACTCTGCGATCGTTGTCTCCATCTCCAACGGAGATGAAGCTGAGACAGAGGGCTTATCCAGGACTTTGGTGGACTGGTGCCATCGGAACTGCTCTCCAGATCAACGCGGAGGAAAACTAAGGAGCCTGGTGGTGGACTGCCTCAGGCATGGGCAGCCCCCTCACAGCACCAGTAATATACAGGGAAACAGAACATCGAGATGGTGACATCCTATAAGTACCTGGGTATTCATCTGAACAATAAACTAGACCTGGTCACACAACTACTGACGCACTCTACAAGAAGGGACAGCGCAGGCTGTTCCTGCTGAGGAGACTCAGGTCTTATGGTGTACAAGGGGCGCTGCTGAAGTCATTCTATGACACGGTGGTGGCATCAGCCATCACTTTTGGAGTGGTCTGCTGGGGCAGTGGCATTACTGCAGCCGATAGGAAGAGACTGAACAAACTGATTAAGAAAGCTAGCTCTGTCCTGGGGCAACGCCTTGATCCGATGGAGGAGATAGGAGAGAGAAGGACGGTGGCTAAACTGTCATCTCTGCTGGAGTCCGAGTTCCACCCTATGCAGGACATACTGGATGCACTGAGGAGCTCATTTAGCAGCAGACTACATCATCCCAGGTGCACAACCGAGAGGTTTCGTAGGTCCTTCCTACCAACGGCTGTCAGACTGTACAACCTAAGCAGGGCTGCTCGCAGAGATAGCAAAAAGACGTAACAAACTAATAGTTTTTTTGAATGCAAAAGATGCAATAGACTTACACAATGGTCCTCTCCGGCATACAACTAGGAACATACCGGTCGCTATGGAGGGTGAGAATATGTATGGGCACATAATCATACCATGTAGGATAACTAAAGTAGACGGTTATTGCCTGTTTCATCCCACCTAGCAACAATGCTCTGCATACTGTGTGTGTTTATATATTTACATATTTATTCATCTAGCTACAATGCTCAGCACTGGGTGTGTTATATTTATATATCTTTTATATTTATTCCATCTAGCTACAAATGCTCCGCACTGTGTTTTTATATATCTACATATTAATTCCATCTAGCTATATTGCCTCCGCACTGTGTGTGTTTTATATACTTGCATATTTATTCCACCTAGCTGCAATGCTCCGTACTGTGGGTGTATATAAATTTACATATTTATTCCATCTAGCTACAATGCTCTGCACTGGGTGTTCATATATTCATATATTTATTCCATCCAGCTACAATGCTCTGCACTGTGTGTCTGTGTGTGTGTGTTTATATATATTTTTTATAGTAATATGTTCAACTTGTATATTAAGCTGCTCTTGCTTGCTTGTTTTTTTTCTTGCCTTCTGATTGTTGCTCTGAGTGTTGCTATCCCTGTGCTGTTGCAATCCTGGAATTTCCCCGTTGTGGGACTAATAAAGGCTTATCTTATCTTATTCCCAGTGTCACTCCCTCATCAAAAAGGCCCAGCAGAGGATGTTCTTCCTGCGGCAGCTGAGGAAGCTCAAGCTACCCACCAAGATGTTGGTGCAGTTCTACACGGCCATCATCGAGTCCATCCTCACCGCCTCCATCACCGTGTGGTACGCAGGAGCCACCGCCAGGGACAGACTAAGACTGCAGCACGTTGTGCGTGCCGCTGAGAATGTGATCGGCTGCGAGCTCCCATCCCTCCAGGACCTGTACATCTCCAGGACCCGGAGGCGTGCAGGTCGGATCATAGCTGACCCTTCACACTCTGGACACGCACTGTTTGCCCCCCTCCCCTCAGGTAGAAGACTTCGGTCCATTCAGACTAAAACCTCCCGCTACATGAACAGCTTCTTCCCCTCTGCCATCAGATTGCTGAACACTAAGTGACTTATTAGACTCTCGTGCACTACGTACAGCAGCTCAACCGGACTCATGATAATTATCACTGTTTTCTTTTGCACTACCGACTGCACTATGTGGAACTCCACAATATCTGCTGCTTGTTAATATATTTTAAATTGCATAGATTAGTATTACTCATTCATATTCTACATTTTATTGCATGCATAGTTTTTTTATTTTTATCTTTAGTACTACTCCATGTTTAATGTTGCAGCATTGCACCGAGACAAATTCCTAGTTTGTGTACTACATGAACAACGGCAATAAATCTGATTCTGATTCTCATTTCTAACCAGCTCTCATCTCTCTTCCCCACAGGCTGCGTGTTCCCTCGGCATGTGCCGCTTTCACTCTTGTTGTGTGTTTTTTCAATAAAATTGTGTTCAACGTTTCTACTCCACATTTGAGTGTCTTCCCTGGTGTTAGTTGCCTTGGACGTGAGCTTTACACCCCCAGTCATTGTTGTGTTGGGTTCTTTTATAAATAAAGACTGCTGCTTTGGGTGAACACGGAGCCTCCTTTATTAACTGGCTGGAACAACATTAACACACGAACTCCGCATATTATTATCCGTCCTGTTGTACACCTGACCACATCCGGTCTGTGTCGCCCCCTAGTGGCTCCACATATGTAATCCTTAGATTACACCACATCCCCCTTACTGAAGCCAAGTTGACCCCTTTTAGCTGAAAACACAAAATACATTCTTATTTCCGTTCCCTTTTGTCAACTAACTATGACAGCATAGATTTAACACATCACCCCCTTTTACAAATCTATAACATTTCTTTTTTTTTTTCAACACTGTTGCCATGTAAGAACATATTATGCAAAGGCCTCTATATTCTATTTAAAGAAGGGCATTTTCAGAACTCAACTCTGTTTTCACAAAATATTAGCATCAACTCTACAGATCCAGTCTCTTTGGTTTTATCACTTCTCTACCAGACCGTGGTTCTAAACAACACCTGGTGTTTCCTGTGCATTGGGGCTCAGAAACAGTTTCTGTAGGAGTGTCTTTTCCATTTGACTGGGTCCGTTGTGGTTCCATCTCAGTCTCTGGTATCGACATAGGCACAAGATGAGTGCGGTTCCTCCTGATTGTCCCTTGTGGTCCACTAATGACATAGGACCGTGGAGTTTTGTGGACAGATGTCACTGTGCCCTGTGCTTTTGCATCTGTAATCCAAGCAAAGTTTCCGGGTAACAGTTTATCCAAATCTCTCGTTCTGTGTCTTTTGTTGAAACATTCTGTTTGCCTCATCCGTCTCTCCTTTTCCACGTGACGAATTTGTTGCAGATTCGGCACGCATGGCTGCAAGGCCTCTGGAAGCATTGGCAGGGTGGTACGAAGCCTACGCCCCATGAGAAGCTGTGCTGGGCTGTAGCCATTTGCCAACGCTGTGGTTCTGTAGGCTAACAGTGCTCGGTATGGATCACTGGCTTTCTTAATTAGGTTTTTGACTGTTCTGACAGCTCTTTCTGCCTCACCGTTACTTTGGGGGTACCTGGGACTACTGGTCACGTGCTCAAAACAGTACTCCTTTGCAAAGTCTTCCATTTCCTGACTTGCGAACTGCGGGCCGTTATCCGTGATCAGTATCTCTGGTATTCCGTGACGTGCAAACATAAACTTTAAATGCACAATGACATTGGCAGAGCGAGTTGGGCTGAGCTGGGCAATCTCTATATACCTAGAGAAGTAGTCCACTAATAACAGGTAGTTTTTGTCTTGTAGCGTGAACAAATCAGCTCCCAACTTCTGCCATGGCCTTTCTGGTAAATCTGTGGGCATTAAAGGCTCTCTCACATTAACTCTTTCCTGTATGCACTGTCTACATTTGAGTACAACTTCACTGATCTGGTTGCTTAAACCTGGCCACCATACAGCCTGACGGGCGCGCTCTCTGCATTTAACCACCCCCTGGTGGCCCTCATGTATCTTATCCAAAACTGCATTTCTCATGTTAGCAGGGATAACTAACCTCGTGCCTCTCAGTAGTAGTCCGTTATGCACACTCAAAACGGCTCTCTCAGACCAGTAGTGCTTCACCGCTCCCTGTAGCTGGTTACGATCCGGCCAGCCTTCTGTGCAGTATTTCATGACTTGTGAACAGACGCCGTCGGACTGCAGTTGCTCTTGGAGATCTGCAAGATATCTGCTGCTTGTAGGGAGTCCCTCTAGCACAGAGTCAACATAAATGTTAGTGTCCTCCATAAGATCTGTGTCTGTGTGAGTAACACTGTTTGTGAGCGGTAAGCGTGAGAGCGTGTCGGCAGTGGTGAGACTTTT
Organism: Pholidichthys leucotaenia; assembly: GCA_020510985.1. Lineage (NCBI taxonomy): Eukaryota > Metazoa > Chordata > Actinopteri > Cichliformes > Pholidichthyidae > Pholidichthys > Pholidichthys leucotaenia. Next base: position 59,137,150 of record CM035846.1, on the reverse strand, counting down.
GCCCGGGATGTGCTTTATAGTGTATGAGTACCTCATTAGGCGCATACGAAATCTCTGTATACGCGGTGGAAGCGCATCCAAAGCTTGTCCTCCCAGTAGGCTCACTAGTGGCTTATGATCAGTTTCTAGTTCAAAGTGCAGACCCAGGATAAAGTCATTGAATCTTTCACAGGCCCACGTGAGAGCCAGCGCTTCTTTTTCCAGCTGTGCGTAGCGCTGCTCTGTAGGTGTCAATGATCGGGAAGCGTAAGCAACTGGTGACCACACGTCTCTCTCTTTCTGTAGCATGACTGCCCCCAATCCGTATGAAGAGGCATCTGCAGATATTTTCTGTGGTTTGTTTGGGTCATAGAGCTGCAATACAGGAGCAGAGGACAGTTCTTGTTTGAGATTACAAAACGCATTTTGTTGTTCATGCCCCCAGTACCACATGTTCTTTGTTGAAAGCAAGTCTCTCAATGGTTTGTCCTTTTCAGAAAGGTTCGGAATGAACTTCCCCAGCTGGTTCACCATTCCGAGAAAGCTCCTGAGCTCACTCACGTTGCTTGGCTCTTTCATGTCCTGAACAGCTTGGGTTTTGTCTGGATCGAGCCTCATTCCTTCTGCTGAAACAATAAACCCAAGAAATTTAACCTCTCTTTTGCCAAACTCACATTTTGACATATTCAGCGTAACGCCGGCTTTCTCCGCGCGCTTCAAGACAGCGTGCAGTCTTGCGTCATGCTGCTCCTTGGTGGATCCCCAGACCAGGATATCGTCCATGTGACAGACGACTCCGTCAAGATCCGCTGTAACCTCTGTTACCATCATGTTTTGGAAATGTTCAGGAGCACTGGAAATACCAAATGGCAAACGGTTAAAGTGGTATCTGCCAAATGGCGTAATGAATGTGGTGAGAAAGGCCGACTCTTTAGACAGTGGTATTTGCCAAAATCCCATATTTGCATCGAGCTTTGAAAAGTACTGAGCACCTGTGAGCATGCCTAGCGTTTGGTCCACAGACGGGAGGATGTATCTTTCGCGACACACTGACTCGTTTAAAGGTGTCATGTCCACACAGATACGCACCTTTTCTTTGTCCTTTTTGGGAGCTACAACCATGCCACAGCACCAATCTGTTGGCTGCTCCACGCGACTGATGACTCCCAACTTTTCCATCCTCTCGAGCTCCTCTTTCACTTTACCCATGAGCGGCAGTGGGCACACGCCTTTGGCACCTTTGAGCGAAAAGGGCTTAGCAGCAGGTTCAGTTTAATTGTGTAGGCTTTTGAACAAGCCCCAAGTCCATCGCATAACTTGGGGTACGCTTTTCACACTGTCCTCTTGGTCTATAGTGTCCAATTCTGGCAATTGGTTTTTCAGTCTCACGGAAGCCTGTTCTACTCAGTAGTGCCATGCCAAGATTTTTGACAATATAGATTTCTCAGTACGCTCTTGTCACCGTATGTAATAGTCCTCTGTCATAGGACCCCAACACGGTTAGTGCAGTTCCACCCGGTCCGGTAGAGTGGTTTTTGTGCCTTGTTTCCAACTGTTCATTTTTCTTCTTGAAGGTTTCAAATGTTTGGTTCTGAAACCGCTGTGACGTCCGCTCCGGAATCTAACTTAAAAGTCACTTTAGTTTCCTCTCACGTTTATGTCTGCCAGCCATGGATCCTCCCTAGATCACTTCACCCAGAAAAAGTCCATCTGCATTGTCAGTGACCTCATCACAGTTGGGTTGGACCTACAGACTCTAATATAGTGTCCACTTTTTTACAGTTATGGCATTCCGCGTTTTTAGCTGGGCACTGTACTGCTGCATGTGCTGGTGCGTTGCCACACTTGAACAAACTTATTGTCTTGTTGTTGTCTGTTGAGGCCTTGAGGACTTAATCTTTTTTTGTTCCTTGAGTAATGAACTTGTTTGATTGGCTTGTTGACTGATTGTACTCGGCATCTTCAGCTGTGTCTTTAACACTAGTTTTTCACCCTCGTTAGTCAGTGTGATGTCGTTTTAGTTTCGTCTTCAGATTGGCCTTGCCATTGTTTTATAGCTTTAGCGTAGGGTATATCTTTGTCCAACCTGCTTTCTTTCTGAACAGCGACTAATCTTCCAACCCACTAAAAGCCGTCTCTCAAGGAGGTCAGCAGAAGTGCCCCGTACTCACAAGTTTCTGCCAGCGCATAGAGTGCTGTTAGATCGAGTCGAACTGGTTCTGCCGCTTGTTTGGCAACCTTCTGCTTGTTGAATTTTGCTCGTTCGTAAATCACGTTCTTTCTGGGAACGAAATGGTCTATCAAAGCCTGGTTTTAACGGCATCGTACTGCTGGCGCTGCACACTCGTTAGCTCGAGCCCTCTTAGCACGTCGTCAGCCTCATCTCCCATGCAATAAACCAGCGTATTTACTTGGTTCGCCTCAGCTGAGTTATTCAGGTTACTTGCCAGTCTAAAACGCTCAAAACGTCTTATCCACTTTTCCCACTCTTGGGGTCTCGCAAAGTCGAAGGGCTCCGGTGGTTTAATGGTGAAGGTTGCCGCTGGAGTAGCCGCCGCCATTACTGGATCAATTGGCGCAGCTGCAGCCCTTTGAACTTCATCTGACATAGCCGCTAGCCGGTTGCAAAGCTGACTTTTCTCACCTCAAAGCGCACCAACTTCTGACACCGTGTTGTGTTGGGTTCTTTTATAAATAAAGACTGCTGCTTTGGGTGAACACGGAGCCTCCTTTATTAACTGGCTGGAACAACATTAACACACGAACTCCGCCATATTATTATCCGTCCTGTTGTACACCTGACAACATCCGGTCTGTGTCGCCCCCTAGTGGCTCCACATATGTAATCCTTAGATTACACCACAGTCATGACACTATCCAATGGGACAGGCTAAAATAGGCCTGCTCATTGTGGACTCCCCATAGAACACAAAAGCTTGTCTGAAGAGTGGACAGACCTCGTACAGTCAACGTAAACTTTAAGGGCCCTTACTGACACAACCTAAAGAACCTCTCAGCCTCCGAGGGAGGGTAGAAAGCTTGAAGCATGAGAGGGTGGAAAAACAACTCCACTAGTAGCACTTTGGGTTGAAAAGCTGGGTTGGGCTGCAGGTGAGCCAACCGACTACTATCAAACCTAAAACATGCTGCATCCACAGAGACTGCATTCAGTTCACTGACCCACTTGGCTAAGACAATTGCCAAGAGAAAAAGCAGTCTTCCCAGAGATCAGACGAAAATCAGCAATGGAGAGTGGCTCAAAAGGTCTGGAGATTCCAAGTGGGCAGCAAAGGACGCCGGAATGGGCAGCTCCGTCTCACGCCTCTCAGAAATCGCCTAGCCAAGGGATGTGCCTCAGGAGACAAACCATCACATTTTCCATAGGCAGTTAACACTGCTGCCAGGTAGCCCCTGATAGTTGATTCCACCCAATCTTGGCAAAGCGGTATTGGAGAAAAAACAAGATTTTTTAAATTTATTTTGTGTACTTTATTGATCCCCAGAGGGGAAATTCAGGGCATCCACAAAGATGGATGAGGCAGCCATGGTATGGCCCCAATCCCTTCACCATTCACACACACATTCACACCTAGGGCCACTTTAGAGTCTCCAATTAACCTAACTTACATGTTTTTGGCCTGTGGGAGGAAACTGGAGTAACCGGGGTAAACCCACGCAGACACAAGGAGAACATGCAAACTCCACACAGAAGGGTCACCGATGGTCAGGGGTGGAATCGATCCCATGACCTTCTTACTGTGCTGCCACAGTGCTAACCACTGCACCACCGAGCTGCCCATTATTTCCCTTTGTGTTCCCCTGAGTCCTCTGTCATTGTGTTCTGTGTCATCTCCTGTCTGGTCCTTAGGCATTGTGCGTACCTGCATGCTTATTGTTTCAGCTCCTGTTGTTTTCTGTACCCCTAGCCGCTACCCTGTCTGTATTACTCCTGTATTGTGATCCTGTATGTTCATTGCTGTGTTTCATGTACATGCCCTGTCTGTGTTTGTCTGTACAGCCACGCCCATGTGCTCCTGACCTGAAGCCACTTCCCTGCTGCCTTGATAGTTCCCTAGCTGTCTCTTGTTTGTGATCATTTGTTACTGTCAGTGTTCAGTATCTGTCTGGTGTGGCATTATCATCTTTATTCCCTGCCAGTATCCCAGTATCCCTTTCCCTTTAAGTTATTTAGTATCTTGAGTTATCTTCCAGCCGACATGCTGTATTTTATTTGTTCATTTACATTAATGATTAAATCATCATGTTACGTTGGAGTTCTGCCTGCTATGTGAGTCCATCTTACCTGCCTGCCGGAGGTGTGCGTAACAATGGCACCTATTAAGAACACCTAAGGAGTTTTTATTAGGAGTTCTGAACAGCTCCTTATAAGATGTTGTTCAGTCATAGAATTCTGGTCACATGACCATAAAAGTGATTGTTCAGTTCAGCAGGAACTCCTTATACAGTGCATCCAGGAAGTATTTACAGCGCTTCACTTTTTCCACATTTTGTTATGTTACAGCCTTATTCCAAAATGGATTAAATTCATGTTTTCCTCAAAATTCTACACAGAATACCCCATAATGACAATGTGAAAAATATTTTTTTGAGATTTTTGTAAATTTATTAAAGATAAAAAAGTAAGAAATCACATGTACATAAATATTCACAGCCTTTGCTATGAAGCTCATAATTGAGCTCAGGTGCATCCTGTTTATACTGAACATCCTTGAGATGTTTCTACAGCTTAATTGGAGTCCACCTGTGGTAAATTCAGTTAACTGGACATGATTTGGAAAGGCATACACCTGTCTATATAAGGTCCCACAGTTGACGGTGCATGTCAGAGCACAAACCAAGCATGAAGTCAAAGGAATTGTCTCTAGACCAAGACAGGACTGTCTTGAGGCACATATCTGGTGAAGGGTACAGAAAAGTTTCTGCTGCTTTGAAGGTCCCAATGAGCACAATGGCCTCCATCATCTGTAAATGGAAGAAGTTCAGAACCACCAGGACTCTTCCTAGAGCTGGCTGGCCACCTAAATTGAGCGACTGGGGGAGAAGGGCCTTAGTCAGGGTGGTGACCAAGAACCCAATGGTCATTCTGTCAGAGCGCCAGCGTTCCTCTGTGGAGAGAGAACCTTCCAGAAGGACAGCCATCTCTGCAGCGATCTATCAATCAGGCCTGTGTGGTAGAGTGGCCAGATGGGAGCCACTCCTTAGTGTAACCCAGGGGTAGATTCCCTAGCGTAAAAATATTTCCCTTCTTATAGTAATGGCTAGAAGATGCACAATGTCCATAAATCGTTTTCTAAAATCTGGTCATGTCACTTTAAGGTTTCATCCTTAAATAGTTTGTATGAGACACATCCTCAACATGAGGTGTGACACCCTAATATTTAAGATTTAGCTTGGATTTCTTTCAGCCTCCAATTTGTCTATAGGTAAACACCTCAAGCTTCTACTATTTTGATTGGTTGGGGGGTGGGATTAGTGCAAAGAGAGGGGAATGAAGAAGAAGTGTTTTTCTTTCGCACTCTTTCTTCTCCCTGGCTGCCGAGGCGTTCAGGTGTACTGTGTATGTGAGTTTTTTCATTAGCACAGTGTCGTGTTCTTTAGTTGAACGAAATAACGTGAGACAACTGCATGCTGTTGAACGTGAACTTTACTTGGCAGCTTGCATGAGAAAAAGAGACAGCGCATATAAATTACGTCACGACGTCAGGTGCGTGACCAAAGATCACTAGTTACAGACAAGATAATACTGTGTCGTTTGTTTACACCGCATCTCCCTTTTTACCTTTTTTTTTTGAGAGTATGCGTACATGTAACTAGTATTCACGTGTACATTTTCTCTGAACCTAGCATGTACTTTTAAACCTTCGCTTATTATTTTCCAAACATTAACACAATACCACAGCTAAGAACATTCTGTGTTTGTATATTTTACCATTCTTTAGAGATCTAACTTTTTAGGTTTGACAATAGTTCTTCCCGATCTAGTTCTCACAACATCAGACTTTATAGGAGTAACAGGAGGTACAATAGGCGTTTGTTTCACCCGCTCTGAAGGTTCATCTGACCCACTCTGCTGTTTGGTACACTGTTGCAAAGGTGAGTGTAGAGGAATCAAATGCATGCGATTGTGTCTCACTGTCCCCTGTGGTAAGTCCACTGTATAAGATCTCGGTGTTGAGTGACTTTGGATAACAGTGCCTGGTGTTTTAGCATCTGTCACCCACACTTGTTCTCCTGGTGACAAGTTACACAAGGGTTTTGCTCGGTGACGTCTGTTGTAGTTTGAAATGTCCGACATCCTCTTCTCCCTTTCCTTATGAGCAAGAGTGACGCTGTCCGGCAGTGTCGGATCCAACTGAGAGGGAAGAGTCGGTAGTGTCGTCCTCAGGCGGCGGCCCATGAGGAGTTCAGCAGGGCTGTAACCATTTTGGAGAGGAGTAGCTCTATAGGCAAGAAGAGCTAAATATGGATCAGCAGCCTTTTTCAGTAAGTTTTTCACAGTCTGTACAGCACATTCCGCCTCTCCGTTACTTTGCGGGAACCTTGGGCTGCTTGTGATGTGTTTAAAGCCATAGGCAGCCGCAAAGTCTGTGAAAGTCCGACCAGAGAACTGGGGCCCATTATCAGACATCAGGACCTCAGGGATGCCATGACGGGCAAAGAAAGACTTCAGGTGAGTAATGACGTCATTGGATTTTGTTTTGTTCAGCAGGGCAATCTCAACGAACCTGGAAAGATAGTCCACAGCAAGAAGGTAAGTTTTCCCTCCCAGCTCGAACAGATCTGTACCCACTCTTTGCCACGGGCGGTCAGGGCATTTGGTTGGCATTAATGGCTCACTGTGGTTGTGTCTCTCTTGTATGCATGTTCTGCACTTTAACACCATTTCACTTATCTGTTGGCTGAGACCAGGCCACCATACTGACTGGCGAGCTCGGGCTTTACATTTTACAACTCCTTGGTGTCCGTCATGTAGTTTTGTTAAGACATCGTTTCGCATTGCTGAAGGGATAACAAGTCTTGAATCCTTCAACAGCAAGCCGTCTTTCACGGTAAGTGTGGCTCGGTCGGGCCAGTAGTTTCTCAACAGAGGTTCTTGTTTTGCATGTTCAGGCCAACCTTGACTGCACATGACCATTACACGAGCACACACACTGTCCATTTTCAGTTGTTCCTTGAGTGTTTGCATATATGATGAACTGACAGGCATATTTTCAATGATGCTGTCCACATATATGTCCGTGCTCTCCATGAGTTCCTCGTCTGATTTTGTCAGTTTTGTTTTCAATGGTGAGCGACACAAAGTATCTGCTGTCCAGAGTGATTTACCTGGGGCATACTGTACATTGTACGAGTAACGCATGAGTCTCATCCTGAAGCGCTGGATCCTCGGTGGCAGTAGATCCAAGGCTTGAGCTCCTAAGAGTGACACAAGAGGTTTATGATCAGTTTCCAGACAGAAGTGTTTGCCTATTAGAAAATCACAAATCACTCGCATGCCCATGTGGATGCTAAGGCTTCTTTTTCCACTTGTGCATAGCATTGTTCTGTTGGAGACAGCGACCTTGAAGCGTAGGCGACTGGTCTCCATCCTTCTTCCCACTGCTGCAGGAGAACATCACCTAGACCATAAGAAGAAGCATCAGCCGATACTTTAGTGTCTCTGTTTGGGTCATACATAGCAAGCACTGGGGGTGAAGTTAGAGCATCTTTGAGCGTTTTGAATGCTTTAGCTGGTCTACAACCCAATACCAGCTGTTCTTCGTGGACAAAAGATCAGCTCAGAGCTTTGTCGTGTCTCTGCTAATGGGGGATAGAACTTTCCACACCTGATGGACCATGGCCCAGTAAAACTTCTTAGCTCTGTCACGTTTGATGGCTCATTCATCTCTGTGTATGGACTCTGTTTCTTTGGGTCAGGACTTATGCCAGTTGTCCGTAATGATGTGGCCAAGGAAAGTCACGTTGGTCTGTGACAGATCACATTTTTCCACATTCAGAGTTATACCTGCTTTTCCAGTCTTTGCAGGGTGGTATAGAGTCGGGCGTCGTGCGCCTCTTGTCATGTCCCCAGACCAGCACATCATCAACGTGACAGAAGACCACTCCTTCAACTCCTTCGATAACCTCCGACATTTTGCGCTGAAAGTGCTCGGGCGCAGAGCTGATGCCAAGGGGAGGCGGTTAAAATGAACCGCCCGAAGGGTGGTATGAATGTGGTCAGTTTGGCAGTCAGATTCCTCCGACAAGGGAATTTGCCCAGAAGCCCATGTTGGGCGCCCAGCTTGCTGAACACTTTGGCGCCTGCTAGCATCCCAAGACTTTGTTCGACAGAAGGCAGCACAAACTTTTCTCTGCACACATACTCATTTAGTCCCGGTAAAATCCACGCACAGTGTCAGCCTCGGACTGTTATTCTTCGAACAACGACCATGCCGGCGCACCAGTCCTGTAGGTTCCTCCACTCGGGTGATGACTCCAAGCTGTTCCATCCTTTGGAGTTTCCTCCTTGACTTTACCCATTAGAGGTATTGGAATCCTCCTTGGGGTTTTCAATGAGGTATGGCACAGCGTTTGATTTGAGTTTTATGTGGTAGGGCTGCTGCACTTCACCCAGACTGCTGCACAGTTTGGGGTAGGATGTTTTCAGAGTGTCCACATTGAAATAACATCAACTCGCACAAGAAGGCCTAGAGCTATGATGGCAGGAAGGCCTAACAGTGGCGTGCTGAGATTTTTGACAATGTAGACCTTTTCTGTTTGTCTGTTTTGTCCCGTAGTTGAGGTGAAGCTTTGTGAAACCTGCGACCTCCAGTGGTTTCCTTCCAGGACCCAACAATGGTTTCTCCGCTGCTGAGAACAGGCATTTTTGCTCTTGGAAATATTGTTCCAAAGTCTGACTCCGCTATTGCAGTGACATCGGCTCCAGTGTCGAGTTGAAAGACATTTTTAGTGTCCCTCACCAGAATATCAGCTGTCCATTACCTGGTGGCCTGTTGTGACTGAGCCGAGGAAAAAAACTTCGCTCCTCTTCCGCCTCAATACTTGGACATTCTTACTTTGCCTTGCAGAACCCTTTGATAGTGGCCTTTCTTTCCACATGCATGAACATTTGGCATCATTTGCAGGGCACTCGTATTTAGGGTGAGGAGAACCACCACATTTATAGCACCATGCGTTGGTGTACTTTTGCTTTTACTTTTAGACAGCTGGCGTGCGTTCACTGTTTCGCTTTTGAACTTAAACTTTGTCTTGTCGTATTTGGCTTTAGTAACTCTATCCACAGAGTTCACGTTCATCTGCATCACGTTTCCTTCATTCCTCAAAGTTGTTTGTTGCTTTTTGATCTCTTCTGATTGCCTTGCCATATTTACGGCTTTCTCCAAGTCCAAGTCTTTTTCCATTTGCATGCGCTCCGACAGCCTTGTGTCGGCCAAGCCCACTACTATTCTGTCTCTTATGAGCTCATCGTGAAGCTGACCGTAGTTGCAGTGCTCCGCTAATGCATGCAGGGCCATTACAAATGTGTCTACGGTTTCATTTGGCTCTTGTTTGCGCATATTGAAACGTGCACGTTCATAAACAACATTTTTCTTTACAATGAAAAAGCTGTGGAAGCCATCTCTCACTTTGCTATATTCGAGCTGCTCTGCTTCGGTTAACTTTAAGCCTCTCAGGACATCATCCGCTTCATCTCCCATGCAGTATATTAATGTATTGACTTGATTTTCGTTTGAACTTGAAGACAAATTGCTTGCCTGGCGAAATCTTTCGAAGCACCGAATCCACTTGGTCCATTCATGTGGTTTGGAGAAATCAAAGGGCTCCGGTGGCTGGATGCTAAACGTGGCGCTGGGCGTGCTAGCCGCGATGCTAACTCCTGCTCTCGCCGGTTCATCATCTCTATCTTCGGGCATCTTAGCTCACCTCTCTCCCTCTTCCCACTAGAATGACTTTTAGTGTCTGTCTTCACAGCTACGCAGCACTTCTGACACCATGTCGTGTTCTTTAGTTGAACGAAATAACGTGGGACAACTGCGTGCTGTTGAACGTGAACTTTACTTGGCAGCTTGCATGAGAAAAAGAGACAGCGCACATAAATTACGTCACGACGTCAGGTGCGTGACCAAAGATCACTAGTTACAGACAAGATAATACTGTGTCGTTTGTTTACACCACACACAGAGCTACCGAGAGGCAGTTGATACTGTCAGCCGAGGGTTTTGACATATCGGTGAAGAGATTACAGTACAGTACTGAGTTGGTATACTATCTCTGTCATTACGGGAGTATGTCGTATTTCTACAGATAGGTAGTGTGCAAAGGTTTTATTTTTTTTTTCCTTCGTTAGCTAATGAGCTAACTGGCTAGCTGCTCCTGCCAGCCAGAGAACATACACTTGAAATGAACTGAGCCGTGAGTTTCAACTGTCTGTGTTTAAGGGACAATACTGCTGTTTTTCTCTACAAAAACACAAAAAGTTTTTATTCGGTGCTTTTTATTGTTAGAGACCATGAACAGTTCACGTTTAGTTTGTGGTTTAAAAGTGAGCACCACGAAGGGAGGTACTGCTGTGGTTTCTGGATCAAGGAGAGCAAGCGTGCGTTGTTTTCCCTGACGGTGAGGAGGAGGAGGAGCACGGAGCAGGTCCTCCGTGCTACCCAAAGCTTTGGCTTTGGAGGAAGAAATGGTCCGTGAACAGTTGGCGGAGCACATGCTGTGTTCGGCAGCACGGTCAGGACTCCTCACGCACTCCGGTGAACTGACGTTGAACACGGCTGTGGAGATAGCTCAGCAGTACAAGGCAGTAGATAAACTATCAAAGGACCTTGGTGAGAGAACGACATTGAGGCAGCCTGACTCACAGTCAGCGGAGCAGGCTGTGGACCCAGGTAGGGGTGACAGCTCAGAAGATAAAGAAGACTATGCTGCAGCTATTAAGATTAGGTCCGCACCGGGATCGCCCAGATGTTTGGGCTGTGGATCCACCAAGCACCGATATAAGGCAAGAGAGTGTCCGGCGAGGGACAAACGCTGCGGCAAGTGTGGACTCCTACATCATTTCGCCAGGGCCTGCAAAAGGCTAAAGCAAGGGAAATGACAATATGGAGCAGATTCCCCCGCCATGACTCCTACGGTTATTCACACCGTCTCCCCGAGCACAGATGGCCACATATACAGTGAGGTGATTCTGGACGGCGTGAAAATGCCGTTGTTGGTTGACACGGGTGCAGCAGTATCCCTCTTGAACTGGCCACTGTGAGGAGTTTGTTCCCGCATTACTGTGTGAGAGGACTGTCAACACCATATTGTGGCTATGGAGGTAACAGATTGGCCATCGTGGGTTTGCTGGAGCTGATGGCGAGATACAGGTCGCTGTGGTGTCCAATATCCAGTTTGTGGTGACCGTCAGTGGGTCGAACGTGATGGGCTGCGACCTATTCTACGGACTGGGCTTCACCATCGCCAGTGGCATTGGAGAGGAATGCCAGTGACGGCGGGTGGAGCTGTGAGGCTGGGAGGTACCGAGAAGCAAGGGGCTACAACAGCTTCGCCAGCATCACAAATGAAAGAGAGCGGGGCAGGACCGGCTGGCATGGTGGACCGACGTGCCACACAGGAACACTGGAGGCCTAGTTGGGCTTCTTGAGGGGTCGCTGGAGCGGTTTGACCCAGAGAGGAGGCCCAGGCTAGACATTGTGGACATTGGAAGCCGAGTTGAGCTCCCTGGGGGTCGCTGACATGGTTCGACCCAGGGAGGAGGCTCGGCTAAGGGGGGTTCATGGTAAGCGGAAACGACAAGAAGACCAGGAACGGCTACAGGTGGTGGCCGTTCAGGAGGACGGTTATCTTCAAGTGTCCGATGGCTCATGGAGACACCCCAAGGAGTTACGGTGTGTCATTGAGGTGAAGGAGTTGTCGGGGCTCCGACGTGGTTCATCTCCGGGGGCGAAGTGAAGAAGACGCTCTGGACAGGACCTGCCGGTCGGGTCTCCGGGGGATGTTCTCCCCATCGAGACTGTATGGGGGTAGGGGGCAATGTGTTTCGAACTGAATTAATAACATGTTAATGGCTGTAATGTTAATGTGTGCACTAACCAGGCTGCGTTGTTGTTCTGTCGACGTTATGAATGCATGAAAGTGGCTATGTTAAGTGCCCATTCTAAAAAAAAGAAAAATTCTTTTTCCAAGGGGTTTGTGCTGAAATGTGCCGTAATGTTAATACGTATGTGTGAGCTGCCCAAACCACGTAGTTAATATGTTTCACATGCAGCTGCTATATGTGAATTACCCAGTTTATCTTTGAAAAAAAGAAAAGAAGAAAGACTGTCAGGAGCCGGGCCGGCTTGGCTTCCCCCTGGCTTGGCCCTGATCTCTCTGTGGGTTTTGGTTCCGCTGTGCATGTACATATTATGTATTCTGTGCTGTGTCCTTATTCTTAGCCACTGCCTGACCGGCAGCTGTTTGACAGCCGCTGTGACCTACTTTCGGTGAACTCTGCTGATAGTCTGCCGGTCCGGCCACATCCCCTCTCTCCCTCATTTCCATCAGCTGTTCCCAGCCCCGTGTATCATCTTTCCTGTGCCTCGCCCAGGTGTTCGCAATTTGTTATGCCAGCGATGTTTGTACTTAAACAGCTCTTTGCTAGTCAAACACCGCTGGACCATTGTACGTGCTCACATGGTTTTCTTGGCCGTGTGACCGTCACGTCAGGTGAGGGATTATTTGTGTTTGTGCTTGCAGGCAGACTTGGATGACTCAGACTGTTCCTGCACGGTGTGTAAGAGATGTCTGTGTTTCTGTTTGCAGTTGTGCTGCTACGCTGGTCTGTAGCGTTTCCCCTTGCGGCACAACTGCTACGCTTAGGCGCTGCTGCCCAGCTCTTCTCCTGTGCCAGTCGAGCGTACTGGAGAACTCTAAGTTTATCTGAGCATTTTTGTCCTGTCTGTTTTTGTGGCCACGGTGCACAGTGGTCTGCCCGCTGCACGCAATCCGTGTGAGCCTTTTTGTGCACAACCGTTACATTTCTGTAATTTATTTTTGAACTGTTTATCAATAAATGTGTGTTTGGTGCAACCCTGCGCTTAAGTCCATCCTTCCCTCTCCTCCTCCGTGCACTGTGGAAAAGCGCACGGGGAGTTTATGACAAAGACAACAAGCCCAACGGTGTTTATATTGTTGTATTCACTACATGTTTGATGTGTGCTCTGCCCGGGTCATGGGGTGAGTGTGTTGGGAGGGGGGCTGTCACAGCAGGGTGTGAATATATGTATTAACAGGTTTGTTTCGTGATTTGGATTATTTCTGTTCTGTACATACGTATGTTTTGGGATTACTTTACATATTATATTAGGTACACGGCAGCTTTCTTTGTCCTGTGGACAGTATTGTGATAGTGACGGCAGAATAACCCATCTGGCCATGTGGGGGTGAGACAGTAGTCCACCTGTCCCCCTCTAGTTTTAGTTCTGTATGCATGGATAGGCCCAGTTATTATACCTAGTGTCAGTGTGTGATTCGGGTTGCAAATTTGGGTGGGTCTAAATGGAGTGTGTTTTGGACTTTTCTACGGGGGGGGGATGTAATGTATGAAAATATTATTATTATTGTGTACTATGGGTGACAGCTACACCTTTCCGGTTCCGCTGCCACCCAGGGTATAAAAGGCCGACCCGGAAGAGGCGCAGTCTCTTTTACGACCAGACCTCTGCCTACATGGGAGCGCCTTTGTGTTCAGTGAGTTGGATAATAAAGCTAAGTTCTATTGCACCTTCAGCCTCATTATTGAAGTCACGGTTATGGACATAACATGCTTCTCCCAAAGCTGGGTTTTGATTCGGTGTTTTTTATTGTTAAGGACCATAAACAGTTCACGTTGAGTTTGTGGTTTAAAAGTGAGCACCATGAAGGGAGGTGCCGCTGTGGTTTCTGGACCAAGGAAAGCGAGCATGCATTGTTTTCACTGACGGTGAGGAGGAGGAGCACAGAGCAGGGATCCAGGAGGAGGACGGGAAGCGTGGAGCAGGGTTCAGGAAGAGGAAGAGGAGCGTGGATCGAATTGCTCTCTCCCCACAGAAGAAAAAAGGGAGTGTGGATCGAGTTGCTCTCTCTATGCAGAAGAGGCCGGATAGGACCATTCGCGGGTACCGGCAGTTGACCGCCAAGCACACTAGGAGGGCTGCCTTACGCTACTTTGCGGTGAGAGACAGCAATCACTGATCAGGCCTGCAATGATTTTTTTGTTTGTTTTGTTATATTTTGTCTATTGCCGGCTTATCTACTGGTTATATGTGGGCTCACAGCTTTAATGATCTATGTGAGATTGCTGAATAAAATATTAAGCTGTGTGTTTTAGGGTTCTGACTCCAGTTCATTAGAACATTCTCTTAATATTACACTGCAAAGCTACTGAGGGATTTATTGTTTTCTCTTTCTTCATTTGGTTTGAAAAGTTTATACATTGTTTGGTGTCAACCTTTGCTTTACAGCTGTGTTAAATTACTTGTTATGATCAGGTGAGCACGCTCCCCCTCCCTTTCTGTGGGAGGTTCTCCATCAAGCTCCCAGCGCCGCAGGTCATCAGCACACCTGCGTGAGTGGATGCACCTGCTGCCTTTTCTCTGCCAGCACTTAAAAGGACCTGTTTATGAACGCTCCAGTGCTGGCTCGTTGGGTATAACCGCCTTAAATGTGAAGTTAAGTGTTTGTGCATATTATTAAGGAACTCAGCCTTAAACCCCCTTTTTTTTTTCTCCCCTCTCCTCAGGTTGCATCTCCATGGTGCGTCTTTGGGGTTGCTGTGTGCTCACCTGCCCCATCATCGTCATCACCACTCCAGACTGCCTTCTCCACCCGGTCAGACATTCCTCCCAGCTCCACTCCTCTCCTACTCCCTGCCAGCTCTGCCTTGCTGGTCTCCCTCTTTTCCGCTGGGTTCCTGTGCCGAGCTCTCTGCTCACTAATCGTAAGATCTACCCTTGTTTATCCATTGCTCCTAGTCTCCCCCCTCATTTTTAACCTGCTGTCGTCTCCCTCTTTAACAGGCTGTGTGTTCCTCTGGCGAGTGACACTTTCTTTATTAAGTTTGTTTTTCAATAAAATTGTGTTTCATGTTGCCTCTCTGTGTCGTGTGCATTCTCTGGTGTTAGCAGCCTGCACGTGAGCTTATCCTCCAAATCATGACATTACTATCAGTATTACTTATTGGCAAGTTATTAATTCTCCTGTTAATACTGACTGAGGAGTTAATAAATTTATAAAAAAGCTTTTTTTGTTTGTTTGTTTCTTTGTCATTTTACCAATGGGAATTTGCTGATCTAAGGTTAAAGGGCAATATTCAGTCACATTTATCATACATTGACAGCATTGGGAATATTTTTCATTTGATTCACAGGTGACTTTCAAGGCTGGTTACTATTTCTAAGTGTAACTGTACCAAGTATAAAAGTCAGTAAGGGAAACAAACCCAGGGTGCTGCATCTCGGAGAATAGGTACAAAAAGGCACTACATTAATAAAAGGCATGTGGCAGCCCATCTGGAATTTGCCAAAGGGACCTGAAGGACTGTCAGACCATGAGAAACAAAATTCTCTGATCTGATGAGACAAAGATTGAACTCTTTGGCATGAATGCCAGGTGTCATGTGTGGAGGAAACCAGATGTAATATTTGTTGTATATAAATGTGTATATTAGTAAGTAGTAAGATGGGGGCCAGGGTAGCTGGGGTTTGAGTGGTGGACTGCCTTTCCAGTGGTATGTCACCGGGGGTAAAAAGGGCTGGGGCAGAAGAGCACGGTCTTGCTCACCGTTGACCCTTGACTTGTAAGAAGTGATTCTGTTATCAAAGTGTGTTCTGCTGAACCCCTGGCCTCATCCTTAATATGAAAGATATGGACACATTTGGCAACGAGGTGAACACAGGTATGGAACGAGTTTTGGCCATTTTTGGAAGTCCCGGGCGAGCCGCCGGTGCCATGGGTTAGATGGTATGTGGCGTTCCAAAATTATTTGGTGGCCCTCAACCTCGGAGAGCTCGACAAAGCACGTGCTAGAGCTGTACTGGTCCATAATCTTGGAATAGAAGGGCAAAGGATTCTTGGCACGTTGGGGTAGCTGATAGCTTTGGAGATGTGGTGGAGCTGATGGCGTGCTATTTTCACGCCTGAGCCCATTTCTGAGGGTTAATGCGATAGGAATGCTGTTTAATAGGAGTTACATCACCAGTATCTACATCACGCGTTATCAAATCTGTCAACCCACGCCTATCACTGAACAGGGTTTTGTACTGATCCACCAGATCTAATATTTCTTGTCCTTGTTCTCAAGTCAGACGCTCTATGAATTCTGGAAGACTGACCAAAGTGGTGGAATTTTTGAGCCTAGCTGTAACTGGTTCAACTGCCTCACACTCATCCATACTCTCATCCTCTACTGCAACCTGTCATGCAACACACACCACCGATGGGTTGTCACAAGCATAATAACGCTTCAGAAGGTTGATGTGTCACAAACGTGATTTATGTCTGTGATCAGGAGTCTCCACAACATAATTACAGTCACCCGCTTACTTCAAAACCTTGTAAGGGCCATAAAATTTGACCCCCAGTTTCGCTCCACCCATAGGCAACAACACCAAAATTTGGTCTCCTGCCTTAAAGATATGCTGCACTGCCTTCTTTGCATACTGAGCCTTCATCTTTACTTTGGCTGCTTGCAGATTATTCCTGGCTAGTTCACAGGTTGTATGTAAACGGTCTTTGCAACACTCCACCTGGAGCTTCTGCTGACAAAGCAGACTGCAACAATTGTTCTTTTACCATTTTTAAGGGTCCCCTAACCTGATGTACACACGCCAGTTCAAATGGGCTAAAACCAGTAGCCTCACTCAGAGTCTCTGATGACAAACAACAAAAAATGGCATTGCTGCATCCCAATCATTTGATTAACTGACACAGTAAGTCTTAATCATAGACTTCAATGTCTGATGGTATCTTTCATTAGCACCTTGAGACTGAGGGTGGTAAGCTTGTGACATAATCTGCTTAATTCTCAGCTTGTGCAGCACTTCCTGAAATATACCAGAAGTGAAGTTCGACCCACGATCATACTGAACCTCCAGGGGTAACCCAGCCCTTGAGAAGAAATGAACCAGAGTCTCCACTATGACTTTGGTCTTTATTGATCTCAATGGTACTGCTTCTGGAAACCTCATTAACAGCATCCATGACAGTGAGGAGGTAGTCATTCCCCTTCTTTGTTTTTGGTAAAGGGCCAACACAATCGATGAATACTCTTTGAAAAGGTTCTTCCACAACTGGCAAAGGACAAAGAGGAGCAATGGGAACCGACTGGTTAGGCTTTCCAACTACCTGACGTTCATGTCATCTTCAACAATATGCCACAATATCATGCATCTGGGGCCAATAAAAATGTCTGCTAAATTTCTTCTAAGTTTTACGAATACCTAAATGCCCAACCATGGAAGCTTCATGAGCTAGATGCTAAACTTCCTTTCTAAAGGCTACAAGCAAGACAATCTGAGTTAGTACAGTCCAGGATTCATCAGCAGGGTGATCCCGAGGGTGCCATTTTCTGAGCAAGACTCCATCTTGAAGGAAAAATCCTTCAGCTACACCCTTCAGTTTCTCAGTAGTAGCTGCCATTTGCTGTATTGGTGCTACAGAAGGATCCTCTTCCTGTTCTGAAATCAGAGCTTTATAAGAAAACTGAGAGCATCTTAACTAAGTAGACGGTTATGCTGTTTATTCCATCTAGCAACAATGCTCCACACTGTGTGTTTATATGTATATATATTTATATGTACATATGTATATTCGCTGCTCTTGTTTTTTCTTGTCTTCTTGATTGTTGCTCTGAGTGTTGCTATCCCTGTAAAGAACTGAGGTCCACACGAATAGTGGTTTCAACAAAGTTCTCTTTTAAAAACTAGGAGCGGGAAACATTAACAGGCGGCAACATCAACACATCGCCATTTTCATATAATATTCACTTGGTGAAGGTCAACTCTGACCTGTGACGTCACCACAGTCTTGAAGACACAGCACACACAATTATCACATTATATGACATCTCCCCCTTTTTAGTTTTTTTTTTTCCAGAACAAAACAATTTTTCAATTCAAACATTTTTTCATTTCCATTTCACCCTTCCCCACAGCCCATAGCTTAATTATTGAACCACATATAACCACACTTATCACAGTGAACACGTGAATTTCTCTCTTTTTTCATTCATTTTTTTTTTCTCTCTACAAATCTAGTCTTTGCACAGGTTTAATCATTCTACCAGACCGGGTAAACAACAGTCTTTGCTTTGGGTCTGGCGGTTTGACACTGGATTCTGGTAAAATAGTGTCAGCAGCAGCTGCAGTTTCAGGCTGCTGATCGACAATCTCTGGCTGCAGGTCATTTGGAGCTGAAGAGTGTATCTCTCTGGCTGTTTCAGGATCATGTTGCAAGTGACGGCGGTTGCGTCGCAAAGTTGCTCCCTGGGGTGTGTCAATAAGAAAGAAGCGAGGTGTGCTGCTTTCTCCTGTGACAACAGCGGGTGTTTTCCAGGATTTCTGATGGTCCAGCTTTGTGAGGACTGAATCTCCTGGCTTCAACGAAGGTAGGGGTTTAGCTCCATGGCGCTGATTGAAGTAGAATGCTTGTTTCTGTTTCTCCATTGCATCCTTGTTCCTGACGACTTCCAGATCAGGTCATCGGGGCTGAAGATTCACTTCCAGTGTAGGAAGAGTTGTTTTGATCTTTCGACCCATAAGTAGCTCTGCAGGACTCACGCCTGTGGTGGTGCAGGGCGTTGATCGAAAGCACATGAGGGCGAGCAAAGGATCTTGCTGCTTTAAGATTCTTTTTGCTGTTTGAACTCCCCTCTCTGCATGTCCATTTCCTTGAGGGTTGTGTGGACTTGAGGTGATGTGCAAAAAGTCAAACTCCCTTGCAAACTTTTTAAATTCTTGGCATGAGAATTGAGGCCCATTGTCAGATACAACCACATCTGGACAACCAAACCTCGCGAACACTGCCTTCAGCTTTAAGATCATCTGAGAAGCAGTGGTTACTGGCAGATGAAGTATCTCGAGGAACCGAGAGAAATAGTCTGACACAACAAGGTAAGTGTGCTTGTTATGCTCACACAGGTCAACAGCAAGTCTCTTCCAGGGTCGATCAGGTAGAGGGGTTGACAAGAGAGGCTCTTTTCGCTGAGCTGGTCTCATCTCACGACACACCTGACAGGACTGGACTTTGCGTTTGATTTCAGATGAGATGCCAGGCCACCACACAGATGTGCAGGCCCGCTCTCTGCATTTTGTCAGACCTTGATGTCCATCATGTATTCGATCCAAGATGTCTGCTCTGAGCACATCCGGAATCAACATGCGGCTTCCTCTGGTGATAATTCCATCGTATTCAGACAGTTCATTTTTGATGGGAAAATAGTCTCTGATAGCTGCTGGGACATTGCCTATGTATTCTGGCCATCCTGACTTGATGTACCACAACACCAACTGTAGGTTACAGTCAGCTGCTGTAGCGGTCTTTATAGTGTCTATTTTATGTGTAGTAGCTGGCAAGTTATCAATAACTGCTGCTATGTAGCACGCTACATCAGAGTGAGTATCAGTCTCGTTTTCTACACACTGTAGTGGACTTCTTGAGAGTGTATCAGCTACTACCAAGGTCTTTCCCGGAGCATATTCGGCTGTCGGTTTGAACCTCATAAGTCTCATAAGTAGCCTTTGGCACCGTATTGGCACATTGTCCAGGTCCTTTTTGTTCATGAGAGGCACCAAGGGTTTGTGATCTGTGACCAACTTAAAATCTTCCAGACCACAGAGGTACTTCTCAAATCTCTCACATGCCCAGACACTCGCCAAACACTCCTTCTCTATCTGTGCATATCTAGTCTCGGCCTCTGACAGACGACATGAGCAGTATGCCACAGGTTTCCAGTTTCCATCGTGCAGTTGCAGTAGTACTCCACCTATACCATAGCTGCTGGCATCGGCTGATATGGCAGTAGGTCGATTCACATCATAGAATTTCAGAACTGGAGAAGTAGACAGAATGTCTTTGATGCGTTGAAATGCCTCCTGCTGAAAATGGTCCCACATCCACACTGACTTGGATTTCAACAGTTCATATAGTGGCTGGCCCACTGTCGACAGATTTGGGATATATTTCCCTAGGTAGTTAAACATGCCCAGGACACGCTTGAGGTCATGCACGTTCTGTGGTGGAGGGAGCTCGCGGATTGCCTTGACTTTATCAGGGTCAGGTCTCACGCCTGATTTGTTGATTTCTTGGCCCAAGAAGTGAAGCTTGTTTTGTCTAAACTTACATTTTTCTCTATTCAGTTTAAGTCCGGCTGACTCGATCCTTTCCAGTACCTTGCTGAGATGCTGGTCGTGCTGTTCATGAGTGTCGCCGTACACCAGTATGTCATCCATGTAGATAGCCACGCCTTCCAGGCCGTTGAGGGTTTCTGTCATTTTGCGCTGAAAAATTTCAGGAGCGCTTGTGATCCCAAATGGAAGACGTTTAAATGCATATCTCCCAAAGGGTGTGATAAAGGTTGTTAATTTACTGCTTTCTGGATGGAGAGGAATCTGCCAAAACCCGGAGGCAGCATCCAATGATGTGAATGTGGTTGTTCCACTAAGTTTTGCAGTGATTTCCTCTGCAGTAGGAAGAACATACCTCTCTCTTCGTACAGCTTCATTTAACCTCTTTAAATCGACACAGATCCGCACTTTTCCATTTTTCCTTGGGACTGGCACCATTGGCGCGCACCAATCTGTAGGATCAATCACAGCTTCAATCACATTATTCTCCTCCATACGCTGCAATTCCTCTTTAACCTTCTGCAAAAGTGGCAAAGGGACACGACAGGCAGTGTGCACTGTGTATGGCTGAGCATTCTCTTTTAACAGGATTTTAACTGGTTCTGTTTTAAGTGTTCCATGCTCACCAAATGCTTTGTGAACTTCTTCAACACGCTTCACAAGCCCCATCGACATTGCTGTGTCTCTGCCCAGCAAATTGTTTGCATTATTGCCACTGATGACATACACAGGAAAAGTATATGTTTTTTTCTTTGTATTCTGTGAAGGCTTGAAATTTTCCTATACAGTCCAACTGACCACCCGGGCTGCACAGTGTGACATTAGATGGCTCTAATTCCTTCTTAGGAACTAGTTCGTTAAATGTCTTTTCTCCCATAATGTTTGCATCTGCACCCGTATCAATTTTAAAGTTGACTGATGTTGTTCCAATTGTAAGCTGTATGGTCCATGGGTCATCATTTCTATTTGTTTTTGTGACTGCACCCCAAAAAAATGGTGTCTGGGAAACTGTCCCTTCAGTGACTTCTCTGACTGATTTACTGTGACATTTCTTTTCCCAGTGACCCACCTTTTTACACTTGTTGCATGTTGACTTCATGGCTGGGCACTTTTCAGGATCTCTGTGTTTTAATTTTCCACATCTTCCACACCATGAGTCTTTTTGCTCTCCACTTTTTTTCTTCTTTGGTTTAAATGGAGATCTTCCTCTGCCTGCTGCTTTTCCCTGGATCTCCTGCACCGTAGCGTGTGCTTCCCCCTGCTGGTGAACCTGGAGGACAACCTCCTCGGACTGGCGAACTGTTTGAATAGTTTGGGCAAGTGTTAGATCAGCCATCATCTGCAGTTTACGTGACAGCTCTTTATCGAGGATGCCCACAACAATTCGGTCACGGATATGTTCATCTCTCTTTACACCAAAGTCACAGTGTTCTGACATCTCATAAAGGGCTCTGATAAACATTTTCGCTTTCTCACCAGGCCGCTGCAGCCTCTGGTGAAAACAAGCGCGCTCATGGGTCACGTTCCGTTTAGGATAGAAGTACTCGTCGTATTTTCCTAACACAACGTCAAACTTCTTTTGATCCGCTTCCTCAGTAAATGAGAATGATTTGAAGGTGTTTTCAGCTTCGGGGCCCATGGCGTAAATCAGTGAACTGACCTGAACTTCGCCGTCCTCTTTACTCAGTTTTGTAGCCATCCGAAAACGCAGAAAGCGCTCTTTCCAGCCCGCCCATTCATTTGAACGATGAAAAGGAAAACTTTCCGGGGAATTAAACTTGGCCATCTTACTGAAGCAGAGCGTCCGTCAAGCACTTCTGACACCATGTAAAGAACTGAGGTCCACACGAATAGTGGTTTCAACAAAGTTCTCTTTTAAAAACTAGGAGCGGGAAACATTAACAGGCGGCAACATCAACACATCGCCATTTTCATATAATATTCACTCGGTGAAGGTCAACTCTGACCTGTGATGTCACCACAGTCTTAAAGACACAGCACACACAATTATCACATTATATGACAATCCTGTGCTGTTGCAATCCTGGACCTCATCAGGTGGACAGATACTTGTTCTTAGATCCTGAACTTTCATTACAAAGAACAGAAGAAATTTGTTATAGTCAGACACTGAGTACACATGAATCTGAGGGATGGGAAGAGAGACAATGTTAATTGATGGTCTCAAATAGAATTTTGGGGTTATATTTGTTAGAAGAAATTAACTGTCGAAAATTGTTTTATCATTTCATTTAAGGAAGAAACCAGCTCCTTAAGCTGCAGTCTGTGTACTTCTAACTTAGTCAATTTCCATAAACGCTCCACTTTATGACAGTTTCTTCTAAAACAACAGATATCTTCCTTTATCCATGGGCAAGATTTTTTAGGGGAAATAACCTTCTGTTTAACGGGAGCTACTATGTTTAAAATAGACAGACAATGATTAGTTAAAGACTGAACAGATGATTCAACGTCATTACATTCATTAGACAGAGAGTCCAGGTCAAATAGGTCTGAAAACGTCTCAAATACAGACTGATTTAAGATGCGCCGGTTGTTACAGTTTTACAAGGAGGTGGTGCAAGAGGAAAAGCTACATTAAAAAATATGCAGCAATGATTACTCACAAAACTGTCTTTAACATGGAGCTGGTCAATACTCAGGCCTAAGGAGAAAACCTGATCGATAGTGTGGCCTTTCTCATAAGTAGGTAAAAAAAACATGTTTTGACAGGTTACAGGCTTCATCCATCCATCCATCCATCTTCTACCGCTTTTCTGGAGGTCCGGGTCATGGAGGCAGCAGTTAAAGCAGAGAAGCCCAGACTTCCCTCTCCCCAGACACCTGCTTCAGCTCATCAGAGAGGATACCAAGGCATTCCCAGACCAGCTGGGAGACATAGTCTCTCCACCGAGTCCTGGGTCTGCCCCAGGGTCTTCCAGCGTCTCCCAGTGGGACGTGCCCGAGCTGAGCTCTGACCAGGTATCGTCCTTTTTCCTCAATTCCCTCAGCCGTGAACCCCGCTGCTTCTCGGGTGTGCTCCGGCCGAAAGTGTCTCTGGTTCCCCGGCGTCTCTGATTGCCTCCACCACAATGTTCCCGGGCTGTTCCCGGGCTGTTCTGCTCCCCCCTGGACGTGAGCATCTCTACCCTCCGGTACGTGTACTTTCCCCTTTATATTTATGTGTGTTTCCTATGTTTTGTTTGTGTTACTTCTAATAAATGTTGCAAATTCACAGACGGCGCTTGGTGTTTCTTGTTGCCCATGAAACGGGCGCTGCATGACAGTTGTAGTGTCTTCCGGCAGGAGGCGGTGCAGCTTCCATACCACACCATGATGCAGCTGGTGAGGATGCTCTCAATGGTGCCCTGGTAGAATGAGCACATGATGGGGGGTGGAACTTGTGCCCTCCTCAGTTTGCGGAAGAGAGCATCCGGCCTAAAAGTAACACAACATTTCAGAAAAGGAACATCATACCAACAGTAAAATATGGTGGTGGTAGTGTGATGGTCTGGGGTTGTTTTGCTGCTCCAGGACCTGGAAGACATGCTGTGATAAATGGAACCATGAATTCTGCTGTCTACCAAAAAAATCCTGAAAGAGAATGTCCGGCCATCTGTTCGTGACCTCAAGCTGAAACGCACTTGGGGTCTGCAGCAGGACAATGATCCAGAATACACCAGCAAGTCCACCTCTGAATGGCTTAAGAAAAACAAAATGAAGACTTTGGAGTGGCCTAGTCAAAGTCCTGACCCGAATCCGATGATGAGATGCTGTGGCATGACCTTAAAGAGGCAGTTCATGCTCAAAAACCCTCCAATGTCCAGTGAATTACAACAATTCTGCAAAGATGAGTGGGCCAAGATTCCTCCACAGCACTGTAAAAGATCATTGCCAGTTATCGTAAATGCTTGATTGCAGTTGTTGCTGCTAAGGGTGGCCCAACCAGTTATTAGGTTTAGGGGGCAATCACGTTTTCACACAGGGCCATGTAGGTTTGGATTTTTTTCCCCTTAATAATAAACACCATTTAAAAACTGCATTTTGTATTTACTTGTGTTATCTTTGTCTAATATTTAAACTTGTTTGATGATCTGAAATACTTAAGTGTGACAAACATACAAAAAAATGAGAAATCAGGAAGGGGGCAAACACTTTTTCACACCACTGTGTGTGGGTGTGGATATGGGTGCGTGCACGTGTGTGTGAACATGTGGGTATGTGTGTTGTGTGTAAACCTGCAAGGTTGTGTGTGGGTGTAGGTGGACATACGTAGGTGATGGTGAGTATGTATGTGTGTACACATGAGGGTGGGCGTGTGTGTGTGTGTGGGTGTGTGTGTGTGTGGGTGCAAGTACCTGTGGGTGGACACGCAGGGGTGGATGGGAAGACCTTGTTGGGTGGTAAGGAGTAGGGCAGGCCATCTGGTGGCCTGGGGGGTGGTGGTTCGGGACCTGAGACATCACATTTCATAAATCTGCAACTTTTTACTTATAAAATTTGTAATTTTTTTCTTGTAGATATGCAACTTTTTCCTTTTTAAATTTGGAAAACTTTTTCCTGTAGATTTCCAACTTTTTTTTTTTTACCTTGTAAATTAGCAACTTTTTTTTAATTCATTTTTTTCTTGTAAATCTTGTTTACTTTTGAAATTTGCAAAATTTTTCCTGTCAATTTGCAACTTTTTTCTTGTGAATTTGCAACTTTTTTCTTGTAATTTTAATGTTTTTTTATTCATAATGCTGATTTATTTTTGTAAATTTACAACTTTTTCTTTTTAAATTTGCAAAAAATTTAATATAAATTTAAAATGTTTCCCATAAATTTCCACTTGTTTTCCTCATAAGTTTGCAACTTTTTTCTTGCAATAAAAAAACTCATAAGTTTGCAGCTTTTTTCTTGTGAATTTGCAATTTTTTTTTCCCTTTTCAAATCTGTAACATTTTTCCATAAATTTGCAGCTTTTTTTTTTTGTACACTGAACTTTTTTCTTGTAAATCTGCTCATTTTCCCCTCTTAAATCTGCTACTTTTAGTCTCGTAAGTTTGCAGCTTTTCTCTTGTAAATTTGCTGGGTTTTTTCTCATAATCTACAACTTTTTTCTTGTAAATTTTGCACTCAGTAATTTTTTTTTTTTTTTTTTGTAAATTGGCAATGCTTTTGTGGCCACATTTTTTAAAATGATTATCCTTTCATTATTTTGTTATGTTTTTGTTGGGAGGGTAGAGATTTTCTTTCTTTGGTGTGAACTCTTCTCTTTTATGAAATTAGGGCCCCCCAAACACAATCTGCATAGGAGCCCCAAAAAGCTAGAAACGGCCCTGACTACTTGAGTAAATTTAACTCCACCTCTGAGGCTCAAATGGCTCCTATGCAGATTTTTTTTTTCTTTGAACCAATAAACAATTGAAATGACTTTTCTATGGCTGTTTTTGCCACTGGATGATGCAGATGAAGCCCTTCCTCCTCAGACTGCTAAACTAATGGAGAGATGTGACGTCACGGCCGGCGCAGCGGACAGGGGCTGAGTCCTCCGCGCGCGCTGGCCGTCCCACTTGACACGAGTCACGTCAAACCGGAGCAGGAGCGGCATCGGGACGCGGCAGGACTCAGGATCCGCTTTAAGCAGTCACCTCGTCACTACAGCCGCAAAACACCATGGGCAACGTGCAGGTGAGACATCCGCTCCTTCTTCAGCCACAACATCAGTTATTCGGACTTATAATAGGGCTGAAAGAAGGTAAATAAAAGAGTAAATGGCTTGAACTCAACTGGGATGATCGCAAATCTTTATTAGGGCTGCTGCTGCTGCTCCTCCATGACTCAGCGATCACACCCTGTTTTTTTCCCCGCAGGAGACTGTGGTGTAGATGTAATTCCCTGATAAACACTTTCCACAACCTCACCCTGCACTCTGTTTGAGTGTCATAATTATTACGACTTTAGACCAGTGCAGGGGTTGGAAACACAAACTTTTTTCAGCAAGTTATTTGTTCAAATTTGTCTTAAATGTTGTAGAATGAAGATAAAATAGCTTAGTGTGGGTCACCCCCACAGCCAAGGACAAGCAGAGCGCTCAGCTGGAGCAATTAACAGAACAGTGAGATGTATGGACTGTTATCAATAAGTGGAGAGGAATTCCGGCCAGTAATCGTGCTACTGTTATGTGTGACTCTCAAATGCAAATGTCCATACTTACTGCTGTGCATGTATTGTCTGTAGCTGGGTATATAAGTCAACCATATTGCTTACTCTGTCTCTTTAACTGCTCATCTGACTACACGCCTTCCCTGTCTGCTCACGAGAGCCTGAGGGCTCGCTCCAGTACGCTTAAGCCCCTTTTGCACTAGCCCGGCTTAGCACGTCATGGTACAGCTCAGCATGCTTGGTAAGTCTTTGCACTAGCCTCAACACGGTTTAACAGCAGCGAATCTCAACCCCGCTCAAGGGCAAGATCCATTCGTGCTGAGCTGTACCGTGTTTTGACGTCAAAAACTTTGGTCACCGCTGATTGGTCAGGTCTTAACGTCACCAAAGCGCCCGTCTTCGTTGAAATCTGTACGACCGCCATTTGCAATCACGGACTAACTCGGTCACGGAGTAAATACGATATTCATACAGACAGCATTGTAGGTTTTGCGGAACTCTACACCGTGGTCCAACGAAGAGGTGCAGAGTTTTCTCTGCTTGGTGGCAGTATTGCACAGTGAGGAGTGACCCGATGGCTGGCCAGCATACAAGCGGACTATAGACAAGCTGAAGACAATCGTGAGAGAACCAACGATGGTGAGTGATTTGTAATAATGTGCATCTGTTTGCTTATTTATCCTGTTGGTGGCAAGCTTACTTTTTTTGAGCCGTTATACAGCACTGTTCTGTGCTGGCTAACGTTTTTTTGCTAGTAGCTAGTGCTAATGCTAACGCTAACGCTAGTAACAACTGCTGAATTGCACTTGTTTTCTCTTAAATATTCGCTTGTGAGAGCAAAACGATGAAATATGTTAATCCTGGTTAAAGTCCTGGTTTGTGTTTTGTATTGCACTTTGGTCCTGGGCATTTAATTGTGTGCAATTTAATGCTAGAATGTGTTTCCACATGCCAGGGTTAGCCTCCCTGGATACTGGTGAAATGGACCACAGGAGCGAAATCTCGTCATATTAAAATTGCTTTTTCAAACCAGTGATTTATAAGTCATTCATATAATTTTCTAAAGCGTCAGAATAGACCCACACACCTATTCTGTGGATCCTGCGGTGCTTTTCACTCATTTCAGAAAGAGAAATCCGTATATTGTATAGCTTCATTATACAGACAGTGATATATTTATTTATTTTAATTTTGCTGATTACGGCTTACTGCCCCTGAAAACCCCAAATTCTATTTTGCAAAAAATTGGAATATTACATAAAATTAACTTTAAAAAAATAGTTTTTAAATATAAATGTTGGCCGTTGAGGTGTTGGTTAATATGGGCTGTAGCCATAATCATCAATATTAAAATAAACACTTTCAATATATCACTGTTCCTGTAATGAATTTATATATGGGTTTCACTTTCTGAAATGAGTGACAAAAATATTGAATTTTTTCATGGTCTCAGAGCCATTCAACATACGCAGCGGAGTGAAACAGGGCTGTGTACTTGCGCCAACCCTCTTTGGGATTTTCTTTGCTATGCTCCTGAGGCATGCCTTCAGCACAGCAACAGAAGGAATCTACCTGCACACAAGATCTGACGGCAGGCTTTTCAACCTCGCCCGCCTGAAAGCCAGAACCAAAGTACGCAAGGCTCTAATCAGAGACATGCTGTTCGCAGACGATGCTGCAGTCGCAACCCACACACAGCAGGAGCTTCAGACCCTGATGGACCGCTTCTCCCAGGCATGCAAGGACTTCGGGCTTACCATCAGCCTGAAGAAGCCTAACGTCTTGGCGCAAGGCACGGAAGCACCACCAACCATCACCATCGACGACTACCAGCTGGAGTTCGTGAATCAGTTCACGTACCTGGGGTCCACGATCAGCAACAACCTCTCTCTTGATACAGAGATCAACAAGAGGTTTGGAAAATCAGCCTTCACACTCGCTCGCCTCACCACACGAGTGTGGGAGAATCCCAAACTCTCTGTCAAGACGAAGATGGCAGTGTACAACGCCTGCGTCATCAGCACACTGCTCTATGGGAGTGAGACGTGGACAACATACGCCCGGCAGGAAAAGAGACTGAACTCCTTCCACTTGCGCTGCATTCGTCACATCCTGGACATATCCTGGCAGGACAAAGTGCCCAACACAGAAGTTCTGTCCCGCACTGGCCTTCCCTCCATGTTCACTCTACTCAGGCAGCGTAGGCTCCGCTGGCTAGGCCACGTTCACCGTATGGAGGATGGCAAAATCCCCAAAGACGTCCTCTACGGAGAACTTGCAACTGGCAGGAGAGACGTTGGCCGCCCACAGCTCCGCTTTAGAGATGTCTGCAAGAGAGACATGAAGGCCCTGGATATCAACACAGAGTGCTGGGAGGACCTTGCAACGGACCGCTCCAAATGGAGAGGCACCCTGACCAGACAGCTCAAGGCGGGTGAAGAGAGACTGACTGCTGCAGCAGATGAAAAAAGGACCCGCAGGAAGAACCGCCACAGACCCAGCAGCACGGAGACCACCCACAAGTGTGACCTGTGTGACAGGGACTGTCATTCGCGCATCGGCCTGTTCAGCCACAGGCGGTGCTGTTCCAGCAGAGTAGACGTTTAGGATTCTCTTCCATGGTCATCATAGACCAACGGAGGCCGACGACATGTTATGTGTGACTCTCAAATGCAAATGTCCATACTTACTGCTGTGCATGTATTGTCTGTAGCTGGGTATATAAGTCAACCATATCGCTTACTTTGTCTCTTTGACTGCTCATCTGACTACACGCCTTCCCTGTCTGCTCACGAGAGCCTGAGGGCTCGCTCCAGTACGCTTAAGCCCCTTTTGCATTAGCCCGGCTTAGCACGTCATGGTACAGCTCAGCATGCTTGGTAAGTCTTTGCACTAGCCTCAACACGGTTTAACAGCAGCGAATCTCAGCCCCGCTCAAGGGCAGGGTCCCTCCGTGCTGAGCTGTACCGTGTTTTGACGTCAAAAACTTTGGTCGCCGCTGATTGGTCAGGTCTTAACGTCACCAAAGCGCCCGTCTTTGTTGAAATCTGTACGACCGCCATTTGCAATCACGGACTAACTCGGTCACGGAGTAAATACGATATTCATACAGACAGCATTGTAGGTTTTGTGGAACTCTACACCGTGGTCCAACGAAGAGGTGCGGAGTTTGCTCTGCTTGGTGGCAGTATTACACAGTGAGGAGTGACCCGATGGCTGGCCAGCATACAAGCGGACTATAGACAAGCTGAAGACGATCGTGAGAGAACCAACGATGGTGAGTGATTTGTAATAATGTGCATCTGTTTGCTTATTTATCCTGTTGGTGGTAAGCTTACTTTTTTTGAGCCGTTATACAGCGCTGTTCTGTGCTGGCTAACGTTTTTTTGCTAGTAGCTAGTGCTAACGCTAACGCTAGTAACAACTGCTGAATCGCGCTTGTTTTCTCTTAAATATTCGCTTGTGAAAGCAAAACGATGAAATATGTTAATCCTGGTTAAAGTCCTGGTTTGTGTTTTGTATTGCACTTTGGTTCTGGGTGTAGTGGAGCTTGAAATAACGAGGCGATGTGATTCATAAACCGAAGTTTATTATCAGCTCCTCTAACAAGTCTCATCTAGGTGCAGCAGCAGAAGAAGTAAGAGAGCGAACACCTTCGGCTCTATGAACTTATACTCGAACATAACAAAAGACATGCATATCAAAAGCTGACATCCTACATTATCTTAATCCCCCCATTGTCTTCGTACTCCTCCGCCTGGCCCTGGGGGGTCAGGGCAACCCATCCGGTCTCCACCGCAGTGCCTTGGATGCTCTTTGATCTTCACTGGCAGTTGAGACTCTTTGTCCTGTTCCGAGGTGTGAAGTCGCCTTACATATGTAATCACCAAACATTCTCACATGCTTAAACATATGTTGGTTATGAAATATATGATTAATATAGACCACAGCCCCCCCCCAAACGACTAAGAAAAGGGCAATAGAAAAATTCACAGTTTAAGATAATTATTATGACATACTAACTGCTACACCTCTTGCCACAGAAGAAACTTTCCAGCAGCCATGCTCCTAAGAGAGTTCAGTGGTAATCATAACAGCATAGTAAAATCACAAGTCAGTCCTAAACTGTTACAGCACAATTAGTGAACAACTGTTGAGTAGTTTGCATCAGTCCCTGTGCTGTCTGGGTTTTAATCTTCTCCCGAATCTGCTGTGGGTCCGCTTGGGCGTCCTGCTGGGACCTTCCTGTAAGGAATCTGCAGCTTGGGGAGGAGAGTGATTATTTGTTCCCTGCAGGGGGGCTGAGTCTTTTCTCTTGGGGGGTCTACCCCGCCGAGGTGCTCTTGCCAACCGTGCAGGCTCGTCTCTCAACAAGAAGGCAGGTTTAAGTCTGTCAATGCTGACTGTTTCTTTTCTATCCCCAAAATCAAGCACAAAGTGTTTATCACCAGGTTCCAGCACTCTGAATGGCCCATCGTATGGTGGGCGGAAAGTTGGTTTTAAAGCTTCATGCCTAACAAAAACGAATTCAGCGTTCTTTAAAGCTTGTGGGACAAAAACCCGTGGAAAAGAGTGATGTGCCGGTCCGGGGAGAGAGTCCGGTCCGTTGCTGCCTAAAAACCTCGGGGCAGGGAGATGCCCTGGCTCTGGGTTCTCTGGTAAAAATTCACCTGGGAGCCTGAGAGGTTGTGCAAAAACTAATTCTGCTGGGGAGGCGTCTAGATCCTCTTTGGGCGCAGCATGCAACCCCAATAAAACCCAGGGAAGTTTATTTACCCAATTTGTATCCGTTAGTGAGGCTCTGAGGGCGGCCTTTAAAGATCTGTGAAAACGCTCGCATAACCCATTAGCCTGAGGGTGATAAGCGGTGGTGCGGTGAATTGTCGCCCCTAAGCTGCTGGACATGGCTGACCAAAGCTCCGAGACAAATTGAGGCCCCCTATCGGACGTGATGTCCGATGGGACGCCGAAACGTGCCACCCAGTTTGTCAAAAAAAACGCGAGTGACTTCCTCCGCTGTGGTTGACGCCAGAGGGACTGCCTCTGGCCAGCGCGTAGTACGGTCTATCATTGTTAACAGATGTGTGAAACCTTGGGAGGAAGGTAGTGGTCCCACGAGGTCGACATGAACGTGGTCGAACCTTCTAGCAGGGATTGGAAAAGGCTCCAGAGGGGCTTTTGTGTGTTTGTGTATTTTGGCGCGCTGACAAGAAATGCAAGTTTTTGCCCATTCTTTTACGTTTTTGCGCAGGCCAGGCCACACAAACTTTTCGGCGACCATTTTAACCGAAGCGCGCACACCTGGGTGCGCAAGGGAGTGAATCGAGTCGAAAATACGGCGGCGCCATGCAGCTGGGACTAACGGGCGAGGTCGGCCGGTTGAGATATCGCATATTAGGGGGGGTACACTGTCTCGTAAACCCCTTTTCTCCAGCCTTAACCCTGTTGGTCCAGACAGGAGTGCGCGCACGTCCGCGTCACTACTTTGCTCCTCTGCCATGGCTGCATAATCTATCCCTGCATGGATTGGTGCTGCGTATGTGTCCGCGTTGGTGAAAAGCTCTGCGGCTGCAGTAGTATAATCTATCTCCTCGCGCTCTGGCGATGTCACAGTGCGAGAGCGGCAGTCTGCTACCACATTAAGTTTGCCTGCCACATGTCGAATGTCTGTGGTGAACTCTGAAATCGCAGCTAGCTGTCTTTGCTGCCTGCCTGACCACGGTTCGGAAATTTTAGCCATCGCAAAGGTGAGCGGTTTGTGGTCTACAAAAGCCGTGAAACGCCGCCCCTCTAACCAGAACTGGAAGTGGCGGATGGATAAATGAAGCGCTAACAGCTCCCTGTCAAAAGTGCTGTATTTACGCTCAGTTTGGTTTAGCGATTTGCTGAAGAATGCCAAAGGTTGCCAGATTCCGCTGACGTGTTGTTCTACAACTGCCCCTATGGCCAGGTCCGAAGCGTCTGTGGTCAGCGCAATGCGGGCCGCGGGATCGGGGTGAACCAACAATGTGGCATTAGCTAGGGCACTTTTTACTTCCGCGAAGGCGCGTTCGCGCTCCGGGGTCCATTTGACCGCGTTGGAAGGTTTTTGTTTTCTGAGCGCGTCATATAGGGGCTGCATGAGCTGAGCTGCGTGGGGGAGGAAACGGTTTTAAAAATTAACCATTCCTAAAAATTCTTGCAGCGATTTGACCGTTTGTGGCCGTGGGAAACTTTTTATCGCGTGAACTTTGTCTGGCAGTGGAACTGCCCCCCTCGGAGAAACTCTGTGTCCTAAAAAATCAATTTGTGACACGCCGAATTTGCATTTGGCTGGATTGATTATTAACCCGTGCTCTTCTAGCCTCTGAAAAACCATAGTGAGATGCCGCTCGTGTTCTTCCTCAGACGGGCTGGCTACCAGCATATCGTCGAGGTAGACGAAAACAAAAGGGAGGTCGCGTAATACTGCGTCCATCATCCACTGAAAGGTTTGAGCCGCGCCTTTGAGGCCGAAAGGCATCCGCAAAAATTCAAAAAGACCGAAGGGGGTTATTACAGCTGTTTTAGGAATGTCCTCTGCTCGAACTGGGACTTGATGATAACCGCGGACCAGGTCTATTTTTGAAAAAGTGCGCGCACCCGCCAGATGCAGTGAAAAGTCTTGAATGTGAGGAATTGGGTAGCGGTCATGCACTGTCGCATTGTTTAATCTGCGGTAATCGCCGCACGGTCTCCAAGAACCGTCGGATTTCGGGACCATGTGAAGTGGTGAGGCCCAGGGGCTTTTCGAGCGTCTGACAATGCCTAATTTTTCAAGGGTGGTAAACTCGTCCCGAGCTATGGCGAGCTTGGTTGTGTCTAAGCGCCGAGCTTTGGCGAATACGGGTGGGCCCGTTGTGGGAATAAAGTGTTCGACCCCGTGTTTAGCCACTGTGGCTGAGAATTTGGGAATTGTGAGTGCTGGAAATTGGGTGAGGAGTTGATCAAACTTACCTCCTGCTGTGGTGACGCTAGCCTGCACGGGTGGTGGAGAAAGTCGAGCTGAGCAGGGAATAGAAGCAAAGGACAGTGCATTAACCAAGCGTCTGTTCGCTAGATCAACTAATAACCCATGAGCACACAAAAAATCTGCGCCCAACAAGTTAAAACTCACCACCGCTACAACAAATGTCCATCTGTAGTTGTGGCCGTGGATGCAGAGGGGCAGGCTCTTTTCGCCAAAAGTGTCGATGATGGAGCCGTTGGCTGCCACCGCTCCATTGCCCCGGGGGCCCATGGCCCGGTCTGCTTGGGAAGGCATGACAAAACTTAGTTGAGCTCCCGTGTCGATAAGGAACCGCTTGCCGGTGTGTCCGTCCGTCACATATAAAAGCTTGCTTTTTTCGCCGAGAACCGCCGCTGTTAACGGCTCTCGGCTTCGGCGTTTTCCCGAAATCGTGAATTTGCAGGGGGGAACGCATTTGTGAGCCTTCTCGGCGAAGCGGTGGTGGTAATAACAGACGTCGCTCCATCTGTTGCGTCCTGGCTGTGTCGCTGTCACCGCGGGCTGATTCTGCTCGGTGGTTTGTGGCTCCTCGTGGCTCCGGACATCAGCGTTGAGGTCTGTGGATGCTGCTGTGGGTGTCTGCTCTTTGCAGGCGTTGACGAGCCGTTGAGCTTCGTGAGCCAGCGTGCGGAAGTCTTGCTGGGTGCTGCATCGCATGTTGGCAAGCGTCCCTCTCATGTGTGGCGGCAGCGTACTGAGGAATATGAAATGGAAGAGGAAGTTGTCATTGTCCTCTTCTTTAAGTTGCAGCAAGTCCTCCATGAGGGCCTTGGGTCTGCCTCCTCTGTGGCCGTAGACCGCCAGGATCCTCTCGGCTCTCTCCTCGGCTGAGGGGACGTAATTTGCCACGATGGTCTCTTTCAGTTCTTTATATTTGTCCTGGGCCGGCGGCCGCTGGATTATGCTCCACGCACATCTCGAAGTGGCAGCGTTGAGTTTGGCGACGATGTGGTAGAACTTTGTATCGTCAGCCGTGATGCCCGCAAGTGCAAACTGGGCTTCAGCTTGCTGAAACCACGAGGCGGGGTCTTCTTGCCAGAAGTCCGGCAGGTTGACGGTGACGGCGTTTGTGTGGACCGTCACTGATGTGTCCACAGGGTGAGAGTGCCTTGCTTCGGCTCTCTCCGCGGCGCTGGTGCTTGGTTGAGCCCTCTCTATCACTTCTGCCGTGGGGGAACGTCGTCCATCTGTTCCCCTGTCTGCATGGGCACCGGCGTCTGCCTGGGTCGCCACAGATGAGTCGATCGCGGGGGAATGCCTCTGGTCCATTTTCGCGTCAGGGTCACCAGTGTAGTGGAGCTTGAAATAACGAGGCAATGTGATTCATAAACCGAAGTTTATTATCAGCTCCTCTAACAAGTCTCATCTAGGTGCAGCAGCAGAAGAAGTAAGAGAGCGAACACCTTCGGCTCTATGAACTTATACTCACACATAACAAAAGACATGCATATCAAAAGCTGACATCCCTCATTATCTTAATCCCCCCATTGTCTTCGTACTCCTCCGCCTGGCCCTGGGGGGTCAGGGCAACCCATCCGGTCTCCACCGCAGTGCCTTGGATGCTCTTTGATCTTCACTGGCGGTTGAGACTCTTTGTCCTGTTCTGAGGTGTGAAGTCGCCTTACATATGTAATCACCAAACATTCTCACATGCTTAAACATATGTTGGTTATGGAATATATGATTAATATAGACCACACTGGGCATTTAATTGTGTGCAATTTAATGCTAGAATGTGTTTCCACATGCCAGGGCTAGCCTCCCTGGATACTGGTGAAATGGACCACAGGAGCGAAATCTCGTCATATTAAAATTGCTTTTTCGAA
This sequence comes from Pholidichthys leucotaenia, assembly GCA_020510985.1. Taxonomy (NCBI): domain Eukaryota; kingdom Metazoa; phylum Chordata; class Actinopteri; order Cichliformes; family Pholidichthyidae; genus Pholidichthys; species Pholidichthys leucotaenia. The sequence goes on along the minus strand of CM035846.1, from coordinate 59,101,784 downwards.
CCAGTGATTTATAAAGTCATTCATTAAAGCGTCAGAATAGACCCACACACCTATTCTGTGGATCCTGCGGTGCTTTTCACTCATTTCAGAAAGAGAAATCCGTATATTGTATAGCTTCATTATACAGACAGTGATATATTTATTTATTTTAATTTTGCTGATTACGGCTTACTGCCCCTGAAAACCCCAAATTCTATTTTGCAAAAAATTGGAATATTACATAAAATTAACTTTAAAAAAAATAGTTTTTAAATATAAATGTTGGCCGTTGAGGTGTTGGTTAATATGGGCTGTAGCCATAATCATCAATATTAAAATAAACACTTTCAATATATCACTGTTCCTGTAATGAATCTATATATGGGTTTCACTTTTTGAAATGAGTGACAAAAATATTGAATTTTTTCATGGTATTTTAATTTTTGAGATGTGCCTGTATATGTGTTGAACTTGATTGAAACTAACCATCATCCATTTCTGTCGTTTGTCTAGGCAAGACGAAATCAGCCGCCCCACAACCTACCTCGCCACTGTGGAACGTACTGAAATCCTTTGCTTTTATAGGTAAGTGTCAGAACCAAAGTAGCACAATTACCACTTAACATAAAAGGGACTGAACTGCGATTTATTTGATTGTGTGAATATGGCGCATCAACTGTAAAATAAACCACTTGGGCTAATGTATTTATTTTTTTGTCAGATCAGTTTTGTGATCCTTTGTGAGTTATGTTCATAACTGTATGTTTTGGCAAATGAGAGATGTTCAGTTATTATATAACTGAACATCTCTCATTTGGTGAGACCAATTGTATTGCTTCCTTTTATATTTTAGCAATGCTAGCACAAAACACCGCCCACACATGAAGCCAGGGCAACAAGAGACACTTTTACAGACAAGACAAACTTTTATTGATTAAAAACTTCATATTTTGACTGACCGACTCCATACTCGGTGATGCACAACTTCAGTTAAAGTACTAGATTCCATTCAAGTGAATGTATTAATTCATTCTGATTGCTGAGGCCACAGTAAAAAGATGATTTTAAATGTAACTCAGCCCTTGTAAAATCTACTGAAGTGCAGCTACATGAAAATTGTGGTTAGAGGAGTTATTGTTTAATTTGACCTTGTAAGATTTTTTCCCCTTTGGTATATTATTCTATTTTCTTTTAATCTTTACTTTTAATCAATCTGAAATAAAGATTCATTCATTAATTCACATTCCACCGCTGGCTTTTAGCAACAAGTGTATTTCCAAAATAAGTTTTAAACTTGCTTTAATTAACCACCACCCATTTGTCTTTTGTCTAGGCAAGAGGGAAACTGTCACCCCAACTGGACCTTGCCTCACTATTTACAGAGATGCAGGCTGTAGATCTGTCGAACCAGGACCAGTACGAGGGGCCGATCCAGTTGCTTCTCAGTGAGGCAGCGTGTGACCATTCCAGTTTATTTTTTTACAGTTTGAATTTTGCACATTCTGAATAATCTGGAATTTGCTGCTGATTGTAATAAACAATGTAGTGACTTATGTGTTTGCATCATGATTTTCTATTTTGTCTGTTAAGACACCGGTGGGAAAAGAGTCAACTGTACAAAGGATTAATCGGTGACCTTGAAGATAATGGCTCATTTTTAAGAAAAAGTAACCAAAAAAATTATTATATTAACTGAAGACTATATTGTTAGAAGACTGTACAGAAGACCCTGCATACTTTAGTGACAGTACCAGTATATGGAGGAATTCTTGGTCATACTAGCATCTGTTCTTCATCATAATGGGTTTGGGTGGGGGTGTCTAATCATGTGCCATGGAGGGCCAAGACCCTGCAGGCTTTACCTCCAACCAGTGTCTTCAACAGCAGATTCCACTGAACTTCTTCCACTGACTGATCAGTGAAATCACCTGCTGAAGAGACTGGGTAGAAGAGAGAACCTGCAGGGTCTTGGCCCCCCATGACACATGATTGGAAGCCCCCGGATTAGGTTTAATGGGATTTAACATTTTAACACAAACTGCTTTATGGTTCATAATTCTGTTGACAGACTTACACCAAACCAAAAGTGATTTCTCAATCTGTTGGATTATTCTTAGCTTTTTCAATCTTTCAGTATTTAATTTATGCCACATGGTGGTAACCTTCACATATAAAAAAAGAGACATCTGCAAAAACTTCAGAGGTTTATTGTCAGTGCAATTCCCAGTGCAATACAACATGAATGCATGTCTAGTACATTGTTGATGCAGAGAATATATATTTCTACAGTACATGTATCTAGTATTTTCCATGTAACCTTGTGACTGCATTATTTTAATTGCTTTTAATCCTCGATCAAGTTTGTTTTGGCATAAAATGCATGATAACTGTCAAATATATTATACCTAACTCAGTAAAGTTTACTTTTTGAATATATATTTTGTGGCTAATATAGTTATTAACATGGCGATCAAGTTGTGTCAGCTGATCATTTTTTTCTATGACACCACCTCACTCAGTGCTGCAGAAGCAGGTACGTGCATGATTGTCAACAGTCTCCATGATTTTCAAGCAGATCAGAGCAATTTGTTGGAAATTTGTTGCACAGGAAATAAACGTTTCTACAGATATTCTTAAGCTTTATAACCACTTATCGTTTGTGAAGTGACAGGCTGATGACATCTGTGACAGGTCAGGTTCGCCCAGAGCGAATGAAGCAGTAATTTCCCCACAACAGAGCCATCTGAAACACACACAGCGTACATATTTTAGTCCCTAACAGCGATAAATTGCAGACATTAAAGTGTAGTACAACGTACTTATAGCAAACTAGCATTAGCAAAATTAGCTTACCGTCATATATGACCTAGTTTGTATCCTCACGCCTTTGGCTCTCCCAGAAGCTGCAGAACTATTTCCAGAGTGTTTCATCTCGCTGTCTGTGTCCTTTTTGGCGTTTATGGTGAAAAAAGCCACAGACCGAGGAGTCCTTGTACAGCTGTATGTGTTTATGTTTTGGTTGGGTCGCGTTTTCTACGTCACGGGAGTGTGGCGCCGCCTGCTGTTATAGAAATCCCACCCACCCGAGCTCAACACGGTTGTAATGCGGTTGTAGTGCGGACAAAAGCATACCGAACCATGTTGAAGTAAATCATGCTGTACCGAAGTATGCTGGGCTAGTGCAAAAGTGGCTTTATACAGTGCTGGAGTGAGTTCTGTGATGGCGATGAATAAAACACCCTTTTAAACCTCAGTTCGCCGTGCCTTTATTTTACCATACCGCCACATTTGATGCAGATGAAGTCCTCCCTCCTCAGACTGCTAAATTAATGGAGAGATGTGACGTCACGGCCGGCGCAGCGGACAGGGGCTGAGTCCCCCGCGCGCGCTGGCCGTCCTACTTGACACGAGTCACGTCAAACTGGAGCAGGAGCGGCATCGGGACGCAGCAGGACTCAGGATCCGCTTTAACCAGTCACCTCGTCACTACAGCCGCAAAACACCATGGGCAACGTGCAGGTGAGACATCCGCTCCTTCTTCAGCCACAACATCAGTTATTCGGACTTATAATAGGGCTGAAAGAAGGTAAATAAAAGAGTAAATGGCTTGAACTCAACAGGGATGATCTCAAATCTTTATTAGGGCTGCTGCTGCTGCTCCTCCATGACTCAGCGATCACACCCTGTTTTTTCCCCACAGGAGACTGTGGTGTAGATGTAATTCCCTGATAAACACTTTCCACAACCTCACCCTGCACTCTGTTTGAGCGTCATAATTATTACGACTTTAGACCAGTGCAGGGGTTGGAAACACAAACTTTTTTCAGCAAGTTATTTGTTCAAATTTGTCTTAAATTTGAACAAATAACTGCAGGTCAGGCTGCAGATGTACTGTCTACAAGTATGGTTGATGTCCAAGAGTGGCTCCTCCAGAACCATCTATTGCTGAACCTTCAGAAAACAGTTTCAATGTGCTTTTCAATCAAAAAATGTAACCTGCAACGTTTTAAAGTTAATATACATGATCAAGACATCAGTTTAGTTACAGAATTCAAATACCTTGGCATTGTACTAGATCCTCAATTCAAATTTAATCTTCATATAAAGAAAATTTCAAAAACCGTAAAAAAAAATCTGAACTGCTTTAAATTAATTAGATATTACATACCATACGAAGCAGCTGTACTGTATATGCATTCTATGGTTTTTTTTCTCATATATCATACTGTTTGACAGTCTGGGCTGAAGCAGCCCCTTCCACAATAAGACATATAGGTTCATTATATAATCAAACTCTAAAAATCTTGGATAAAAAGCCCATTAGGTGGCATCACTGTAATATTTTTAAAAAATACAACCTATTGAGTTTTGAGAGTTTCAGTGACCTCTGTTTTCTGAAATTAACTTTCAAATGTTTCCATAAATCAGCGCCTGAGCCACTTGCTGGTTTCATCCAAAGACAGGACAGCAGCAGAGCCACCAGGAGTTCTGTTAACAATAACTGTAAAATATTCCACCGCAGAACCACATTTGGACAAACAGCTTTCTCTATAAAGGGCAGTCACATCTGGAACACAATGCCAAATGAAATTAAAATAATAACGGACTTTAAAACATTCACTAAAAAGGTTAAAAACTGGCTGAAAAATAAACAAGAATGTACCCATATATGAAATGATTGTCTGCAGGGTGAGAGTGAATGAAGGGAAGGAATGAATGTGTTTGTTCATAGTGAGTGACGAAGGGAGGGAGGCCTGAAATAGGCAAATGTGAGTCAGGTTGTTATATTTGTGTATTTATAATATTTATAATCTTTATAATATTTATAATTGTGTATTTATAATGTATTTACAATCTTTTTTGCATTGATGTATGTGGTTGTTTATTCTGTTTTCATTTTTTTTATCTTATCTTATCCTTTCCTTTTTTTCTTTTTACTTGTTTCTTCTTTCTAAAGCCCATCCAGGTACAAGAGTTGCAAATTAGCTAATAGCTATACACTCTTTGTGCAACACATCAGATTGATTGTCATTGATTAATTGTCTGTTTATTGCACTGTCCCTGTCAAATAAACAAAATCTAAATGTTGTAGAATGAAGATAAAATAGCTTAGTGTGGGTCACCCCCACAGCCACGGACAAGCAGAGCGCTCAGCTGGAGCAATTAACAGAACAGTGAGATGTATGGACTGTTATCAATAGGTGGAGAGGAATTCCGGCCAGTAATCCTGCTATTGTTATGTGTGACTCTCAAATGCAAATGTCCATACTTACTGCTGTGCATGTATTGTCTGTAGCTGGGTATATAAGTCAACCATACCTTTTGGCGTGGGCAGAATGAACGACAACGGATAGCGGCTGCTCGAGTTCTGCACATATCACGATCTGTGCATCACAAACTCGTTCTTCAAGACCAAGCCCCAACACAAGGTTTCCTGGCAACATCCGCGCTCAAAGCACTGGCACCAGCTAGGCTTGATCCTGACCAGGCGCACCTCACTGAAGAACGTGCTAATCACCCGTTCGTTCCAGAGTGCAGATTGCGACACAGACCATTCATTGGTGTGTTGCAAGGTCAAGCTGCAGCTGAAGAAATTCCATCGTGCTAGACAACCTGGAAAGGCACGGATTGACACCAGCAAGATGGACCAACCAGAACTTGTTGAGCAGTTTGCCTCCACCTTTGAGAAGGAACTTGGTGTACCACAAGGAGGAGAATCTGCAAAGCAGAAGTGGGAAGAGCTGCGAAACACCATCTACCGCACAGCCTTGGCTACCTTTGGGAGGAAGACCTCGAAGTCACAGGACTGGTTTGATGCCAAGTTGACCGAGATGACCCCCGTCATTGAAGCCAAGCGCTCAGCACTTGCTGAGTACAAGAAGTACCCAAACGAGAAGAATCTCCAGATTCTCAGGGCTGCGAGAAGCAAAGTTCAGCAGACTGCTCGGCGCTGTGCCAACGAGTACTGGACTCAGCTCAGCCAAGACATTCAAACCGCTGCCATAACAGGGAACATCCGTGGTATGTACGATGGCATCAAGAAAGCACTTGGTCTGGCTCAGAGCAAGACGGCCCCCCTCAAATCCTCCACTGGGGAGATGATCACAGAGAAGAACAAGCAGATGGAGAGATGGGTGGAACACTACTCCGATCTCTACTCTAGACAGAACACCGTGACACCGTCAGCCCTTGATGCCATCCATGGATGAACTTGACGCCGAGCCAACCATCGACGAACTCAGTAAGGCCATTGATAGCTTGGCCGCTGGCAAGGCACCCGGCAACGACGGCATACCCCCTGACCTGATCAAGCACTGCAAGACCGCCCTACTGCTGCCATTGCATGACGTCCTCTGCCAGTGCTGGAAGGAAGGTGCCGTACCACAGGACATGAGGGACGCCAAGATCATCACCCTCTACAAAAACAAAGGGGAGAGAAGCGACTGCAACAACTACAGGGGCATTTCCCTCCTCAGCGTTGTTGGCAAAGTCTACACACAAGTTGTTCTCGTTCGTCTACAGAAGCTTGCCGAACGTGTCTACCCCGAGTCTCAGTGTGGCTTCCGCGCTGAGCGATCGACGGTAGACATATTCTCCATCCGCCAACTCCAGGAGAAATGCAGAGAACAGAACATGCCTCTGTACGTCGCATTCATCGACCTCACCAAAGCGTTCGATCTGGTCAGCAGAGAGGGCCTTTTCAAGATCCTGCCAAAGATAGGATGCCCACCAAAGTTGCAAAGCCTCATCGAATCGTTTCACACCAACATGCAGGGGATAGTGCAGCACGATGGCAACGTCTCAGAGCCATTCAACATACGCAGCGGAGTGAAACAGGGCTGTGTACTTGCGCCAACCCTCTTTGGGATTTTCTTTGCTATGCTCCTGAGACATGCCTTCAGCACAACAACAGAGGGAATCTACCTGCACACAAGATCTGACGGCAGGCTTTTCAACCTCGCCCGCCTGAAAGCCAGAACCAAAGTACGCGAGGCTCTAATCAGAGACATGCTGTTCGCAGACGACGCTGCAGTCGCAACCCACACACAGCAGGAGGTTCAGACCCTGATGGACCGCTTCTCCCAGGCATGCAAGGACTTCGGGCTTACCATCAGCCTGAAGAAGACTAACGTCTTGGCGTAAGGCACGGAAGCACCACGAACCATCACCATTGATGACTACAAGCTGGAGGTCGTGAATCAGTTCACGTACCTGGGGTCCACGATCAGCAACAACCTCTCCCTTGATACAGAGATCAACAAGAGGATTGGAAAATCAGCCTTCACACTCGCTCGCCTCACCACACGAGTGTGGGAGAATCCCAAACTCTCTGTCAAGACGAAGATGGCAGTGTACAACGCCTGCGTCATCAGCACACTGCTCTATGGGAGTGAGACGTGGACAACATACGCCCGGCAGGAAAAGAGACTGAACTCCTTCCACTTGCGCTGCATTCGCCACATCCTGGACATATCCTGGCAGGACAAAGTGCCCAACACAGAAGTTCTGTCCCGCGCCGGCCTTCCCTCCATGTTCACTCTACTCAGGCAGCGCAGGCTCCGCTGGCTAGGCCATGTTCACCGTATGGAGGATGGCAGAATCCCCAAAGACGTCCTCTATGGAGAACTGGCAACTGGCAGGAGAGACGTTGGCCGCCCACAGCTGCGCTTTAGAGATGTCTGCAAGAGAGACATGAAGGCCCTGGATATCAACACAGAGCGCTGGGAGGACCTTGCAATGGACCGCTCCAAATGGAGAGGCACCCTGACCAGACAGCTCAAGGCGGGTGAAGAGAGACTGACTGCTGCAGCAGATGAGAAAAGGACCCGCAGGAAGAACCGCCACAGACCCAGCAGCACGGAGACCACCCACAAGTGTGACCTGTGTGACAGGGACTGTCATTCGCGCATCGGCCTGTTCAGCCACAGGCGGTGCTGTTCCAGCAGAGTAGACTTTTAGGATTCTCTTCCATGGTCATCATAGACCGACGGAGGCCGACGACGATCGCTTACTCTGTCTCTTTGACTGCTCATCTGACTACACGCCTTCCCTGTCTGCTCACGAGAGCCTGAGGGCTCGCTCCAGTACACTTATACAGTGCTGGAGTGAGTTCTGTGATGGCGATGAATAAAACACCCTTTTAAACCTCAGTTTGCCGTGCCTTTATTTTACCATACCGCCACATTTGATGCAGATGAAGTCCTCCCTCCTCAGACTGCTAAATTAATGGAGGGATGTGACGTCACGGCCGGTGCAGCGGACAGGGGCTGAGTCCCCCGCGCGCGCTGGCCGTCCCACTTGGCACGAGTCACGTCAAACCGGAGCAGGAGCGGCATCGGGACGCAGCAGGACTCAGGATCCGCTTTAACCAGTCACCTCGTCACTACAGCCGCAAAACACCATGGGCAACGTGCAGGTGAGACATCCGCTCCTTCTTCAGCCACAACATCAGTTATTCGGACTTATAATAACTAACTAACTAACTAACCTGCACTTATATAGCGCTTTTCTAGTCACAAAGACCACTCAAAGCGCTTTCATTAATACTAACCCTCTATTCTAAGGGCCTATAGGAAACAGATATCTAGGGACAATTTAGAACAGCCAATTAACCTAACATGCATGTTTTTGGCATGTGGGAGGAAACCGGAGAAATCCCGGAGTAAACCCACGCAACACGGGGAGAACATGCAAACTCCACACAGATCACTGTTGGTCGGGGGCTGGGATCGAACCCACGATCCCCACAATCCCCCGGCCAAGGGTAAACTGTGCTGCCGCAGTGCTAACCACTGCGCCACCGTGCAGCCCATAATACTGAAAGAAGGTAAATAAAAGAGTAAATGGCTTGAACTCAACTGGGATGATCGCAAATCTTTATTAGGGCTGCTGCTGCTGCTCCTCCATGACTCAGCGATCACACCCTGTTTTTTTTCCCCGCAGGAGACTGTGGTGTAGATGTAATTCCCTGATAAACACGTTCCACAACCTCACCCTGCACTCTGTTTGAGCGTCATAATTATTACGACTTTAGACCAGTGTAGGGGTTGGAAACACAAACTTTTTTCAGCAAGTTATTTGTTCAAATTTGTCTTAAATGTTGTAGAATGAAGATAAAATAGCTTAGTTGTAATTATATGGGCGGATGTTTCATTTCACCTTTGTGGGGTGGGGGAGCTACACAGAACATTTTCTCAAGAGTAAATATTGAAGGGGGCACGCTAAGTAAATGACGTTCACTTATATAGCGCTTTTCCTCATCACTAGATGACCAAGATGCTTTACAGATCCTGGTATCCACCCATTCACACACTAATGGCGGCAGAGCTGCCATGTGCCGGTGCTGGCCTGACCCACCAGGAGCAACTGGGCCTTCACTGCCTTGCTCAAGGACACTTTGACATGCAGACAGAGCGAGAATTGAACCACCGACCCTCCGATCAGTAGTCAGCCACACTACACCTGCGCCACAGCCATATTATACACAGGGCTGTTTCTAGCATTTTGAGGGCCCTATGCAAGATTGTGTTGGGGGGGGGGGGGGGTATGTTTTTGGAACGGGGAAGAGTTCAAAACCTTTAAATTCAACAAAAGCATGAAAAATAAAATTGGGTCATTTCTAGACCAGTGTTTTTTCAACCTTTTTTGAGCCATGGCACATATTTTTACTTTGGAAAAAAATTCCAGCGGAACACCACCAACCAAAAGTGTTACAGATTGGCACACTGTAGCGTCTTTAGTTTTGTAACTTTTTATACTCACTGTCACATTACCCAGGTGGAACTTGGGTAGGAGTCTGCAGTCTGGCTCTTTTGACCATATTCAGTGGCTCTCTTTGGTTTTGAAAAACTCACAAATTTACAGAATACAGTCACAAATTTATGACAGAATGAATTCACTAATTTACAAGAAAAAACTGTCAACCAAAGAAGAAACACTCTAAAATCGAAGCAGTACTACCTTGATGTCTTTATGATGTCATATTGACCATCACTCACCAAAGAAGAGGTACTCATTACCTGATTATGAATAGGACACAGCACTTTAAACCACACCCATCACCTGTAGAGTGAAGTACGTGGGCGGGGGCAGTGAAGAGTCCAGTCCCAGGATTGGTGGCGGTAGATGCGAAAGAGGACAGCTCCTGAAATCTGGAAGAAGTAGATATAATTCAACTAGGAGGAATGAGGTGGGAAGCGGCGAAGAGGAAGTTTGAGCACAGTGGAGTCTAAAAGAAGCAAACTATAGGTCTAGAAACTCAATCAAGACTGTTAAGATAAGATAAGCCTTTATTAGTCCCACAACGGGAAATTCCAGATTGCAACAGCACAGGGATAGCAACACTCAGAGCAACAATCAGAAGGCAAGAAAAAAAACAAAAAACAAAAATAACAAGCAAAGCAAGAGCAGCTAATATACATATGTACATATTACTATAAAATATAGTAATATGTTACTGTAATATGTAATACTTACATGTAATACTTAGTATTAAGCGCAGCCGGCGCTTAATACTAAGCGCCGCTGGCGCTTAGTATTAAGCGCCGCGGCGACGGGGGCCCCAGGCGGCGGGCCGCGCGCCGGACCTCCGGCGGCGGGGGAGGGAAGGGCGACGGGGGGGACTGCTCCCCAGCCACGGCGCGAGCCCAGCCCCGCTTCGCACCACAGCCCGACCGACCCAGCCCTTAGAGCCAATCCTTATCCCGAAGTTACGGATCTGACTTGCCGATCTAACATGCCAGAGGCTGTTCACCTTGGAGACCTGCTGCGGATATGGGTCGTGAGATTTACACCTTCAATTGTAATATGTAATACTGTAATATGTTATCAAAGTGCTGAGGAATCAGAGGATGAATGATTCTGGAATGAACAGGAGGAGTGTAAAGTAATCATTAAACTTACTCAGGAAGGGGCATCGTTTGGTGAGTGGAACCCAGTTAAGCTCACAAATGCAATTAATGGGTTACTTGGAGAAGTTTTAAATGCAAGGGTTCTTTGTAGTGGTTTGTTGCTGGTTACATGTAAAGATAGTGTTCAACAAGGAAAAGCAATCAGAGCCACTAAGATGGAGGGGAAAAATGTGCAGTGTTCAGTATTGGAAGGAAATAAGGCAGTGAGAGGAGTGATATTGGGCATTTCAATGGCTGTCTCAACTGATGAAATAATGGAAAACTTAACTGGAGCAAAAGTGACAGATGTACAAAGATTGAAAACTAATAGAAATGGTGAAAAATGTGATACTCTGTCAGTAATGTTAAAATTTGATGAAACAAGACTGCCAAGTAAGCTGTATATTGGCTACATGAGCTATGAAGTCAGACTTTATGTTCCTTCTCCACTCAGATGTTTCAAATATCAAAAGTTTGGTCATGTAGCAGCGATGTGCAAAGGTAGACAGTGATGTGCCAGGTGCTCCAGTGAACATGAATATGGAAAATGTGAACGTAGCTCTGCATATCGAGGTTGTGAAGCCAGCAAAAGAGCAGCAGAAATTCAGCAGATACAAGTCTTCCAGGGATTAACATATGCAGAAGCTGCAAAAAAGGTACCAGCTAAAAAAGTGGGAGTGGACTCGAACAGGGAAAGTGTGCAGACTTGCAGTGCATGCAGTAGAATTAAGGAAGATACTCAGGTTTTGCAGGAAAATAATTTGTCTTATTTGTGGTAGATGTGATAAACTGCACTGTGCAGACTTCCAAGAAAACAGAAAAATTCAAAATCATTGTGAAAGCAGCAGAAAAATATCTTGGCGTTAAGGGGCTACATTGGGAAGCAGTTGAGGACTTGTTAAGTGGGGGATCTTTAAGTTCACAGACATCATGGGGCTGGTGGATCAACTGCCAATCAAGTGTAAAGGAAGAAGAAGAAGAATGAGATGAGCTGCAGATACAGACTACAGAGACCCAGATACGAGAGTAAAGAAGAAGACGAACGTCACAAAGCTATGAGGAAAAACAGACACACAGAAAGACAGACATATATAAAGTGTGTGGTGGTAATGCACCTGTAGGCTGGTTGCCAACTGCTAATCAAATCTAAAAAAAGAAGAAGAAGAACCACACCCATTCGAAGCAGTACATCATGTCATATAGACTTGCTGCTTCGAATGGGTGTGGTTTAAAGTGCTGTGTCCTATTCGTAATCGGGTGATGAGTATCTCTTTTTTGGTGAGTGATGGTCTATATGACATTATAAAGACATCAAGGCAGGCATCATAGGACATCATGCAGATGTCATAGGAACATCATAGGCTGTCCTATGATGTCCTATGATCATGACACACAGACACACACACAGATTTCTTGAATTTAGATGTACCAAATTTGAACCACTTCGAATGGGTGTGGTTTAAAGTAGTGTGTCCTATTGTTAATCGGGTGATGAATAAGATTTCCAGATTTACTGCTTCAAATGGGTGTGGTTTAAAGTGCTGTGTCCTATTCGTAATTGGGTGATGAGCATCCCATGCATGCCCGTAGAAACCAAGTATAAGCAAGTATTTCTGCATGGCCGTAGAACGCAGGTGTAAGCCAGCATTTCTGCATGCCTGTAGAAAGTTACTATGACCATGGTAACAGTAACCATGGTGATGTCTGCCTTTGATCTTTTACATCATCATTCGTTCAGTGATGCCTGCCTTTGATCTTTGATGATGTGTGTGTGTGGCAACAGTAACCATGGTGAAAGATGCGTTTGATGTTTGCTGTAGAAAGTAGGTGTAAGCAAGGGTGTAAGCAAGCACGTCTGCAGTCATTCAGCGATGCCTGCCTTTGATCTTTGATGGTGCCATAGTGAGTGCTGTGGTCTTTGATGATGTCAAAGAGAGTTCTATGATCGTGAGTGATGACTGCCTTTGGTTGTTGATGATGTCATAGTGAGTCCTATGATCTTTTATGATGGCATAGCAAGTCCTATGATCGTGAGCGATGCCTGCCTTTGATCTTTGATGTCCTATGATTGTGAGTGAGCTTGAGTAATGCAAGCGTTTGATCTCTGATGATGTCCTAGCAAGTCCTATGATCGTGAGTGATGCTTGCCGTTGATCACATAGTCAAAGACACCTGTCTATATGATGTCATTTAGACATCATATCTATATGACGGCATCACAAGTCCTATGATGTCTGAGGTCATAGGAACATCATAGGTCATAGCTAATCTTATGATCGTGAGTGATGCCTGCCGTTGATCACATAGTCAAAGACACCTGTCTATATGACATCATGTAGACATCATATCTATATGACAGCAGTGCGAGTCCTATGATGCCTGAGATCATAGGATCATCCTGAGTGATGCCTGCCATTGATCACATAGTCAAAGACACCTGTCTACATGTCTATATGATGTCATATAGACATCATATCTATAGAGTTTTTGCGTAGGCTCGTAAAATTCACGTGACTCGCGGGGGTAAACATAAACACGCCGTAGGTGCCGCCATCTTGGATGGCAAGAACAGCAGTTGCACTGTGACAACCCAGGCGTAACTTGTACTGTTTAGCGATCAGAATGAGTGAGGAGAACACACAGTCACAGTCTGACATAATAACATCCCTATCATCCTCTTCAACAACTGACACTGTGGCCTCTGACACTGTGTCTGCGATGTCTCTGTGAGATTCAGTGGAGTCATTGTCAGCAGTCATAACAGCAGACAAGTGTTTTTAATCTTGCTCCCGTGCGCTCCTCTGGTGTGCCGAAATGCCTCAGTTGAACGGAGGTGGTGGGGGGTGGGGGGTGGAGTAACCCCCACGGACAAGCAGAGCGCACAGCTGGAGCAATTAGCAGAACAATGACTGCCAGTAATCTGCTCAGCGGGGATGATTTGGGGGCAAACGATGAGATGATATCTTTCAAAGACGAAGGGGAGCAGGAGGAAAAGATATCGTAAAACGTGTCAGCGGAAAGGGATGTGGATGATGTGAAAGTCTTTGCTGGTGAACGAGTCGGAAAACAACAGCAGCTCCTCGGACTAGGAGGTGAGTGAAGCGCGCTGCGTGTTTTTTTTTTTGTTTTTTTTTAAAGGCTCTCCACGGCGCGCCGCGTTAAAACGTACCTGATTTTATGCACATTTACAATAGTTTTCTCCCCTTTCATGTGTGCATTGTCCTTTGTAGCAATCAGAGAGGCGCCCCCCAAACCAGACCCGACTCACAAAGTTGTTTTTTTTTTTTTTTGTTACTTATTTGTACCTGTAGGTAGATTTGGTTTGCAGTCTGGTGACAAGCCATTGGCCGCTGCGTGCGCGAGCGCCCTAAACCTACATGTTTTTGGTATGCGGGAGGAAACCGGAGAAACCCCGGAGTAAACCCACGCAACACGGGGAGAACATGCAAACTCCACACAGCTCACTGTTGGTCGGGGGCTGGGATCGAGCCCACGGTCTCATGATCCCCGCGATCCCCCGGCCGAGGGTAAACTGTGCTGCCACAGTGCTAAACCACTGCTCCACCGTGCAGCCCGTTATGAGAAAGCGAGAGATTACGTCAGTGAAGGTTATTATTCAAAAATCCAACTTTTTTTTTTTTTTTTTTTTTTTTTTTGCATTTCACACCAGCCATTTAATTCCCCGCTTATCCCCTTATCAGGGGGAACAACAGGAGTACACCATTTTGCCGAGTTTGTAGGTACACATGAGCTATGTGGTTTGTTTCACCCTGCTGCTGCTGTTTCTTGCCATCCAATATGGCGGCACACTCTAACGGGCCAGTGCGACACGCCCCCTGACGTCATATGCAAAAACTCAATATGACAGTATCACGAGTCCTACGATGCCTGATTTCATAGGATCATCATAGGACATCATGCAGACATCATAGGCTGTCCTAAGAATGCCTGAGATCATAGGATCATCATAGGTCATAGCAAGTCCTATGATCGTGATGCCTGTCGTTGATCAAATAGACACCTGTCTATATGTCGTCGTCTATATGACGGCATCGCTTCTATGATGTCTGAGATCATAGGAACATCATAGGTCATAGCAAGTGCCTGCCATTGATCACATAGTCAAAGCACCTGTCTATATGATGTCATATAGACATCATATCTATATGAGGGCATCGCAAGTCCTATGATGCCTGAGATCATAGGTTCATCATAGGACATCATGCAGACATCATAGGCCGTCCTATGATGTCCTCTGATCATGACACACACAGACACACAGATTTCTTGAATTTATAGTGAATTTATAGTGATATGTTACTTATTTATAAGAACAAGATTATGAATTTACACGAAAAATTTCCAAATTAAAGCAAAAAAAAAAAATTCAAATGTAGATGAAGAGTTTTAAATTAAAAAAAAAACTAGTCCATACCTGTGCATGCCTGTGTATACCCGTAGAAACCGAGAAACCAGAGCACCCAGAGAAAATCAGCGCTTTGCTTGGCATTTTACACATTTGTAGTGTAGACTGCCATTCTTCAAGGTTACACATTTTTACTGTGTCAGCACCTCTTTAAAAACAACGTTGCTCAGAAAGCGATGCTTTTGCTTAGTTTCTTCATCTTGAGCAAGAATACGAAGACTGCTTGATCTAACAACTCTGCTCGTGGCAACGTAGAATTGGCTATGGCTGAAGAAATCCTTTGCGCAGAAAACACCAATGTGCTGTAAAGACTGGCCCTGTGACTTATTCACAGTCATGGCAAAGCAGGGTCTTACTGGAAACTGTTTCTGTCACAAGGTGAATGGAAACATGTTGTCAGATGGTGTGAGTGTGATTCGTGGAATCGGGACAGTGGTGTCAATGCTGGACACCAATTCCAGATGTTGCAACCAACAGGTGAGGCTGTATTTGTTCAATGATGTATCTTGAGCCATTGCAATGTCCGTTTTGTTGGTCAAAGTTTTGCAGTAGCATGATCACCATTCCCACCTTTAAAGTGATGCGATGAGGAGGCATTCCAGATGGGCAGAGTGTATTTAGAAACTCAGTTGGGTTTGCATGATTACCCTCCGAGTCTACAGTGTCAACACTGTTGCAAGCATGTTCCTCTCCTGGGAAAGTCTTTGTCATATACTCATTGACTGTGTCAACTTCAGAGTTTGTCGGGCATAATATGACACGCTCACATAACCATCTTGGATTTGAAACATTGACTTGCATGTCTTCATACACCCACCTGACAATGTCTTCCAGTTTGCCACCTGGAATCATTAGTCTTTCGTCGAGTTCAATTGCAAACTCGCTCTGTTCTGGAACTACTGGAATTTTTCCTTCCCCAAGGTCCAAGACAAATTTAGCAAAATGTTCTTCAGCTTGTTGATCTACAGCCTGACAGATCCTCATGTTTTCTGTTAGTCAAATAGTTTCAACATTTTTCCATAGGTATGAGCTCTTGAAACACCTTCCTATGATTTGTGTTCTGCTACCATGTGGTACAACAGTAAGGATTTGCCTGCAATCACCACTGAAGACCATTGTGATGCCACCAAATGGCTTGTGTAACCTCCAGAGCCACTGAAACGTTCGATCTGCTGCTTCCAGTGCACGCCGATCCATCATGGACACTTCATCCACGACCATGAGATGTGTCATCCTAATGAGTGTTGCAGTGCTGTCATTTTCACTTACACTGCAAGTTGAGTCATCAGTGAGAATGAGAGGACATTTTGTTCTACTGTGAAAGGTGGTGCCTTTAGGCAGCAGGGTATCTGCAATGCCACTTGCAGCTGTTGCAAGAGCTACTTTGCCCTGTGTGCGAACTTTGTTGAGAATGTGGCATAATGTGAATGTTTTCCCAGTCCCGCCACTTGATACAAGTGGCGGCACTTGCATCAAGTGCTATCATTTTGCCAAGTCCCTGCTCCACACTTTCTGTCACTGTTGTAACAGCTGCTTGCTGCTCATGATTAAGTCTGTCTCTGTGACAGTAAAGCGAGCTTGAAGTTCCTCCATGTTGTGCTCAGTCTCGTGCTGTATAATGTTAGGAATTCTGCTATTGATGAAAAGGATTAAGCGGAAGAAGATGGATAGATGGATGTGAAGCAGACATGTCTATATGATATCCAGTAGACATCATATAGACGTCATAGGAACATTGTAGGCAAGCCTATGATCTTGCAGCCAGTCCTATTGTCTATATGACGGCATCGCGAGTCCTATGTTGCCTGATATCATCGGATCATCATAGGACATCAAGCAGACATCATAGGAACATCATAGATGGTCCTATGATCATGACACACTGACAGATTTCTTGAATTTATGGAGTGATGATTGTAGAAGAGCTCGGAATGACGAGGCGATGTGACTTATAAACCAAAGTTTATTATCAGCTTTGCTCCTCTAACAAGTCTCATCTAGTGCAGCAGCAGAAGAAGTAAGACACAGCGAACACATTCGGCTCTGTGTACTTATACTCACACACAACAAAAGACATGCATACAAAGCTGACATCCCCCATTAACTTAATTATCCTCCTTTGTCTCCGTACCCCTCCACCTGGCCCCTGGAGGTCAGGGCGACCTATCTGGTCTCCACCGCAGTGCCTCGGATGCTCTTTGATCTTCACTGGCGGTTGAGACCCTTTGTCCTGTTCTGAGGTGTGAAGTCGCTTTACATATGTAATCACCAAACATTCTCACATGCTTATACATATGTAGGTTATGGGATATATGATTAATATAGACCACAATGATGATGATATGAGAAAAAAGCTACACATTTAAAAGAAAAAGCCCCCAATTTTTTTTAAAAAGATCACAAATTCATGTGGGAAAATATTGCAGATTTCTTGTTAAAAAGCTACAAATTAAAGAGGACAAGATCACAAATTTGGGAGAAAAATTATGCACATTTGGGAGAAAAATTATGCACATTTACAAGAAAAAAGTTGCAAATGTCTGTGATATAAGTTATATATTTTTAAATTAACAGTTGCCAATTTATGAGGGGGAAACCCACAAATTTAGAAAGAAAAAGTTGCAAATTTCATAGAAAGTGTTGCAAATTTGCATAGAAAAAGTTAGTTTTTAGGAAATGAACTGCAAATTTATTGAATATTTGGTAGAAAAAATCAAAAGTTCAGAGGAAAAAAGCCTCCTCAAATTTATGGGATAAATTTATCTTTAAAAAGTTGTAAATTAATTAATAAAAATACCCCCCCCCCAAAAAAAGTAAAAAGTTGCTTTTTAGCAAGAAATGTTGCAATTTTATTAGGCTCTTTTACCTCTTTTTTTTTTTTTTTAAAGAGGTTTTGTGGCTCCATGCAGATTATTTCTTTCACAAAAATTGCTTAAGATGGCTCTTTTCATAGTAGAGGTTGCCAACCCCTGAACTAGGGGATGAGGGGAAGTAACAGTAGAATGTAGCTGCGTTAAAGGGTAAGTAACAAGGAACAGTTCCCTATTCCTTCCCCTTTAATGGAGCTACAATTTCTACTGTTACTTCCCTCACCTGCTAGTTCCACCTGGGTAACTTAACATCACTCAGCGTGAGACCTGGGCCCGTTTATTAATGTTTTTACATGTCGTTGCCCACCTCGTCTCTGGTCGGCAGACATTTGAAAAGATGTAAAGGCTGTCTGTCATTATTCTGACAGATTACATTAATTTTGAAGCTGCAGCAGACAATGATGTGCCACAATTACACAAATATCACAGCAGCTGAGTGAACAGTTTCTTTTAAGAGCATTGGGCTTCACTCAATCCCCTTGGAGTTTACAGCAGCTGTAACTATCGCCAGCTGCTGTGGAGCTGAGAGCAGCCCATCCTAGAACGAAAGCTGTGGGAGACACATTTATGCATAATCTACTGTATATTTTTGGCCTGCATTAATTAAAATGAATTGTTTTTTTTAAATAAATATGTGAATATGAAAGGTATTTCATGCCAATATAAAATAAAATGATGCCAATTATGTAAAATGTCCCTCTGAGCTGTCCGTCTCGTATACTCATTTCTAATCCTGTCCCTCCTAGTCACTCCCAGTGAGAATGTTAGCATCTTCAATTCTGCTACCTCCAGCTCTGCCTCCTGTCTTTTTGTCAGTGCCACGGTCTCCAAACCATACATCATAGCAGGTCTCACTATTAGGGGTGGGTTCAAAAGATCAATATATCGATATGGATCGATACATGTTTGACTGAGCTGATATCGATCCACAAAATCCGCGGATCGATCTTTTAATATTAATATGTTTTAATATAATATTTTTACGTTTGTGAACGTCTGCTGAGTATAATCGGGTCGAAACCGGGTCAGTGAGCCAGGAACAACGGCCGAGAAGCATAAACAACCGACGCGCTAACGGAGCTAGCAAGCTAACGGATATGCTAGTTCTTCTTCTGTGGTGTTAAAACGGTTCTCATCCGGCAAGAGTTTCCTGCCGTGCGTGCTCTTTCGTGTTTACATGAGCGGAGATAATAACGTGCGTCTCTTAATTTAGCAACAAAAGTCACCGTAAAGATTGTCCTCAACAGCTTCTGAATATTTTTCATAAATAAAACTTCTGTGTTCCCTGCGGCGCGTGCACACGTCTTTTGTGTTTACATGACGCGGAGTTAATAACGTGCGTCTCTTAATTTAGCAGCAAAAGTCACCGTATAGACTGTCCTCAACAGCTTCTTAATATTTTTCATAAAGCGGGGATAAACGGACTTTTACTCCATGCAGTGCTGTGTTGGAACATAAAGTTGACGACTGATAAACGGAAAATGCGCGGAGACTGAAACCCGTGAAGCAGAGGGAGACTTGGAGCTGCTGAGACTGTAAGTATAATATTTGTTTCTTTTCACGTTTGTGTCGTCAATTAATAATTTATCTGGCATGATGATGGTTTCTTTTACAAACTATGGACACAGAGAGAACTGTTGGTTAAGCGCTGTGAATAAATGCAGAATTAAGGTATATTTTATGAGACTGACTTCTGCCACTTAAGCGATGTGAAGAGAATAAATCACAATAAAATTAATAAAGGCTGCAGTACAAGCTATTTTTACCCAGTAGAACTAAATTGAAATGAACAAACCTTCTCAGGAAATGAACTGAAACCCTTTTCCAACATTGAAAGTTAATTTGTAGTTAAAATATAAAAAAAAAAAAACCTAAATTATTAAACCCTACTGTGGTGTGGCAATCTAAAAATATGAATGTTAATTTTACTGTGAAATCTATTCTTTTTATTTGCCTTCAGATGTGTGAAGACTGGAAGCTTCATCCTCACGGAGACCTTCTGAAGGTCAGAGGTGGTCAGTGGAGGAACATCCCTGCTTCATGTGGATTTCAGCACAGAAGAAGACCTTCAAATTCAAGATTCAAGGAGGTGCTGCCATCATTTTCTCCACACTAACATGCATTCAATGCAATTTAGTTGTTGTAATGACAAATTCTTTTATTTCTTTTTTAAAGTTCTCAGCAAGAACACAATATTGGTCTTTTTTTTTTTTACAATTTTACTGAGCATTTAATTCTAAATAAATCACTGTTTAACAAGAAATTTTTGGCAATCCTGTGCTTTTCTTGTGGTGTTACATAGAACAGTATCACTGTAAACTATGGAAAAAGCAGCTGCTTTAAAATTTGTACTTCCTCACACAACTTTGCAAAAAAACTCTAAAAGTGCCATAACTTTTTGGAAAAGCTCCCACAAATCCAGGCTTTTTGGGCCACAACAATCACAAAAACAGGTGACAAAATCCTGGAGGGACTGAAATACAGTGAGATTATGTCTGCATGGTTCATGCATTGAATTTGTTTACTTACTCTGGGTGGTGAACTTGACACGACACACCCTTTGCACTAAAGAAAGCACCTGTGAGCACTTTATGAAATGATAAGTTAAATAATAAAAAGTGCATTATTGTAACTGATTTTGGGTCAGTTCTATATGTAATATTTTATGTATTAACAAAGTTAGAAGATTCTTGGTACAATTTGCAGCATCAGGTCTCGAAGATTTTTGTTTCATGGGAAGTAAAATGGCTATTAAAATGGTAATTCCCCAGATCGAATCGGGATTGAATCGGAATCGAATCGAATCGATTCAGAATCTCAAGAATTGGAATCGAATCGATTCTGGAAATTTGGGATCGTTCCCAGGCCTACTCACTATCATCTTGTAAATCTTCATGTTCTCTCAAGCTGCTATTCTTCTGTCACAAATCACCCCTGACACTCATTCTCCACCCACTCTACCCTGCCTGCACTTTCTTAAATTAAACCATTGTATTAAAAGAATATAATATAAAAAAAATGGGCAGTGGTGGCCTAATGGTTAAGGATGTGGACTGATGAGCAGAGGGTCGCCAGTTCAATCCCTGAACCGGCAGGATTAGATCTGGGTGGGGCAAATAACATAGCAGTGTTCGCCCCACCATCCTTAATCCCACTGTGGTGCCCTTGAGCAAGGCCCTCAACCTCAACTGCTCCAGTGGAGCTGCTCATTGGCCACAGGTCAGTCTGTGGTTGTACTGGGCAGCTTCCAGATATTAATGTGTAACAGTGTGAACAGGGCGTCCTTGAAAAGAGAGGTTGCCTCTCAATGGAACTACCCTGTTTGTAAATAAAGGTTAAATAACACTGCAAATTTACAAGAAAAAAGTCACAAATTTAGGATAAAAAAGTTGAATTTACAAAGAAAAGAAAAATAGCAAATTTATGAATTAAATGTTGCAAGTTTATGTGAAAAAAAAGTTTCAATTTTATGAGAAAGTTCAAAATTTACAAAAAAGAACATTTTTTTGGGGGGGGGGGTTAACAAAAGCATCAAATTTATGAGAAAAAGCCCCCAAAACTGGTATTTAGGATAACTTTCATTTTCTTCCCAAATATTCAGCCTTTTTTGTATATTTGCAGCTTATTTTTATTACCTTCGCCAAGGGAAGAGGTACCAGAGTGGTGGCCTAGTTGGTAGAGCATCTGTCCCACAATCGGGAGGTCATGGATTCAAATCCCGGTCGGGTCATACCAAACACCATAAAAAAAAAAGGTACTTTCTGGCTTCTAGCTTGGTGCTCAGCATAATAGAATGGTGAAAGGAAAGTTGACGCACAGAGCCACCAGAGAACTGATCCCTACTGTACCTTTCACTACTTACGGTAGCTGTGTGGCCCAGAGTCAGAGAAATGGAGTTAGGCGCCGCCCCTATACACCATATGGTGTCCCACATGCTGTGGAAAGGAGTTAACAAGGGAGGAGGTAATGTTTTTGGAGGCATTGGTTTGACTGTTGGCAACATTACTCCAAAAGTTATGAACAAATTTTGATGAAATTTTCAGGAAAGGTGTGTAAAGGCATGGGGAACATATGATTAGATTTTGGTGGTGATCTAGATCACGATCGAGATCCAGGAATTTTAAAAAAAATTTTGTATATTTATATTGTGCTTTTCATGTACTGCCCCTTTAAGACGTGTTCACGGAGTTACAAAGGAGTTACGTGTGTGGCCACGCCATAGGGCCACACACCTCCGCATTTATGTGCATTTTTGAAACAATGGAGCCTCAAGCTCATGAACGATCTGAAGCCTTATGCTGGAGAAAGTATTTTTTTTATAAATGGGAGTATTTTTAACTGGAAGCTGTGGTGTTTTGGACAGGATTTCTAGGCACAGCCAGGAAACGGAGGGTGTCATGCTTGGTGGCCACAGGATCTCATCTCTGTTGCTTGCAGATGATGTTGTCCTGTTGGCTTCATCCAGCAATGACCTACAGGTCTTACTGGGACAGTTTGCTACTGAGTGTGAAGTGGCTGGGATGAGAATCAGTACCTCCAAGTCCGAGTCCATGGTCCTCAGCCGGAAAAAGGTGGATTGTCCTCTCCGGATTGGAGACAAGCTCCTGCCCCAAGTGGAGGAGTAAACCCTTGCACTCTGGTCAATTTCCCTAAAAATGCCTAAAAATAACGTACCCAAAGTAAATCAAAAGCTGTTCTTCAACCCTTTGCAGCATCTTCATGGAGTTGGTCTCATTTAAAAGAAAACACTTTGAATTTTTTGGCAAAACAGTCATAATCTCTCTAAGTGCTCCTGCCACTGAGTAACAGTCATCTAAACATACTGAACTTGAAGAAAATAAAGTTCGCCTGGGTGTTTTTTTTAGATACAAATGCTTGCAAATAACACACAGCTGTCAGATATGGGCTGGAAAATGCAACAGAAATGTAGAACCAAGTGTTATCCAGCTGAGGTCAAAATTTTGTATCAATACCACGAAAAATGAATATATTACACAGCTTTTTTCTCAGGTTGTTCCCAGGCATTTTTGAACTGTGCCAAATTGTGCCAAATGGCACAGTTTGGAAAAACGTCTATAACTTTTGAATGATTCAATATAGAAGCTTGATCTTGGGCTCTAATGAAAGGTGACACTCAGGGCTGTGTGTGTGTGTGTGGGGGGGGGGTTTATTCATTCATGAATGAATGAATGAACAAACAAGCCCCCCACACACAAAGAAGCATGCCACGTAAAAAATGTGTGGTCTTTTTTTACAAGAAAAAATAACCTACAGTGCACGAAAAATTATACTAAAATATCTGCAATGTAGAGGATAAGAACTCCCCCCCCCCCCCGCTACAGAGGAGCTCGGCACACAAAAAAACGGTCTGTCAGCGGTCCGTCATGTGGCGATGACGCACAGTTGTAATGACCGATCGGGCAAAAGTCATTTTTATTACTATTTTAAGATAAGATGAGATAAGATAAGCCTTTATTAGTACCACAATGGGGAAATTCCAGGATTGCAACAGCACAGGGATAGCAACACTCAGAGCAACAATCAGAAGGCAAGAGAAAACAAGAACATCTAGTAAACATATGTACATATTACTATAAATATATACTGTATATAGACACACAGTGCGGAGCATTATGGTTGGTGAATGTGCAGCAGAAAGTCTAAGTTCTCTCTCCGCGGATACGGTGGGCCAGCTGGATGTCTTTGGGCATGATGGTGACCCTCTTGGCGAAGAAGAGACCCACCAGGTAGGCCTCTCTGGTCTCCTGCAGAGCCACAACGGTGAAGCTCAGGAAGCGCAGGTGGGTCTTGAAGTCCTGAGCGATCTCCCTCACCAGGCGCTGGATGGGCAGCTTACGGATGAGCAGCTCTGTGGATTTCTGGTAGTGACGGATCTCTCTCAGAGCCACGGGCCTGTAACGGCGAGGCCTCTTCACTCCGCCTGTGGCCGGAGCGCCTCTCCGAGCAGCCCTGGTGGCTAGCTGCCTCCTGGGGGGCTTCTTCCTCCAGTAGATTTTACGGGCGGTCTGCTTGGTTCTTGCCATCGCTCTTTATTATTCTGTCTTATATTTCTTGCACGCCGCCTAAACTCCAGCCCGGCACCTGCGTCGTTTTCGCTACAGCTCCCGGTATGTCGAGTTTCCCGTTAGCACCGGGCGGCGGCCAAGTGCTAGCTAGCACCAGCTCCTCCCCGCTGCAACGTCTCCCGCTGCAAACAGTGGCTCCGTCCGCCGACCCGGGAGACCCCTGGGGCAATCCGTGCGTCCGTGATATATATACAGAGTAAAAGGTGTAGAAAGAAGAAGGAAGATTAAAAAAAAGGCTGTTGCAACGGGCAGCCGACTCGTGTGGCGCCGCCGGTCCGGCGGAACCAGAAACCGGAATTTTTTTTTTTTTTTTTTAATATTTTCAGTGATAAAGAATAATTTAGCTTATAACACTTACCTGTCCACAACAGCAGTGTCGCTGGCGAACATCTGTTCCTCATTGTCAGATGAACATGAAGCTGGTCCGCTTGCTACGACTCGTGGTTCTGGTCACGCGACCCGGTCAAACCATGATTCCATTATTGCGGTTTTGCGCTTCCATGATTGCGGTTTTGGCGAACGATTTTTTCAAAACAAATAAGAACAGTAGTAATAAAAAAAGACTGGCGAACGCTACCGTTACACACAGCGGCTTACACAAAACAGATTTTACGCACGGGACGCACGCTTTCAATCGTCGAACTTCTCTGCTTCAATTGGCTCGTTGTATTCGCAGTCGTTGGTAGGCGGGTCCTTCTTGCTAGGTTTTCAGTCATTGGTTCTTCAAGGTTTAAACCCAATTCAAGGATCTTATTAGTCGAATGAGAGGTCAATCAAATCTAAACCAATCAAAGCACTCCTTTGGCTTTCTGTTCACGGCAGCTTTTTTTTTTTTTCAGTGCGCACTAGGACGCACTAGGGCGCAGAGACGTGACCACCTGCGGTATCCCGGAGTGCAAGAGGTTAAGTATCTCGGAGTCTTATTCATGAGTGAGGGGAGAATGGAGCAAGAGATTGACGGACGGATTGGTGCAGCATCTGCAGTGATGCGGACATTGTACCGGTCTGTTGTGGTGAAGAGGGAGCTAATCTCTAAGGCAAAGCTGTCAATTTACCAGTCTACGTTCCTACCCTCACCTATGGTCATGAGCTTTGGGTAATGACCGAAAGAATGAGATCACAGATACAAGCGGCTGAAATGAGCTTTCTTCATAGGATTAATGAACTCAGCCTCAGAGATAGGGTGAGAGGCTCAGAGTAGAACCGCTGCTCCTCCACATTGAAAGGAACCAGTTGAGGTGGTATGGGCATCTGATCAGGATGCCTCCTGGATGCCTCCCACTTCAGGTGGCCAGGTGTTTTGGGCACGTCCCACTGGGAGGAGACCCCAGGGCAGACTCAGGTCTCACTGAAGACACTACATCTCCCAGCTGGTCTGGGAACATCTTGGTATCCTCTCTGAAGAGCTGGAGCAGGTGGCTGGGGAAAGGGAAGTCTGGGCTTCTCTGCTTGAACTGCTGCCTCTGGACCCGGACCTCCGGAAAAGTGGTAGAAGATGGATGGATGGATGGCTTGCTGTAGGTGACACCATCACGTAATGAACTGGCTGTGGCATCATATGGCGCCACCCTTCTGTATGTAGTTAATTGTGTGTTGAATAAAAGGGAGTCTGGTTCATGTCCGTTGTCGGTGCTTCATTTCCAGACATAACAAATGGCGACAAGGATAAACCCTGATAACGACTGTGTATCAACCTCAGAATGGTGAACAAGGCAGTGATCCCCGACAAATATCCCCTGTCCACAACGGAGGAGCTGATGGCAGCGTTCCATGGTTTGAAGGTGTTTTCCAAACTGGACCTCTGCGATGGTTACCTACAGGTTCCCCTTCATCCAGACAGCTGCAACCTAACAGCCTTCATCATCCACATAGGAATATTCAGGTACACCCGCATGCCTTTCAGCCTTAGTTCTGCCTGAGCTGCTTTCAAAAGATCATGGCTACCATCTTCGCTGGTCTCCCAGGGGTGGTGGTGTACTTGGATGACATCGTGGTGCATGGTGCAACATCAGCCTCCCACGACACCTACCTTGATAAGGTTATGAAAGTGTTAATGAGACACGACCTCACACTCTAGGGGATAAATGCGTCTTTGGAGTAACAGCCATTGAGTTCATGTGTTTCCGCCTGTCTGCCGAGGGCCTGAGCCCCCTACACTCAAACATCAAGGCAGTACTGCAGCTACCCGAACCATCATGTCCTGCACAGCTCTCATCCTTTTGGGCATGGCAGATCTTTACGGGTATTTCATTCCCCACTACTCGGAGATGATAGCACCACCTGAAGCAGGATGCACCCTGGGTGTGGACCCCGCGGTACTGCACCACCATCAGCCAATTGAAGACACAGCTCACCTCCCCACTGGTACTCGCCCACTTCAACCCACAAAGCCCCACGTTCATGATGTGTGATGCCTCCAACACATCAGTAGGAGCTGTTTTGTCACAACTGCAAGGAAGAACTGAGTGCCCAGTGGCATTCACCTTGACGTCACTCGCTGCCTCCAGCGTTCCTCTCTGGAGAGAGGAGAAACATTCCAGAAGGACAACCATCTCTGCAGCAAAACGAATTGTCTATAGACCTCCAAAACAGGATCGTCTTGAGGCAGAAATCTGTGGAAGAGTACAGAAAAATTTCTGCTGCTTTGAAGGTCCCAATTAGCACAGTGGCCTCCATCATCTATAAATGGAAGAAGTTCGGAACCACCAGGACTCTTCCTAGGGCTGGCCGGCCATCTAAACTGAGCGATCAGGGAGAAGGGCCTTAGTCAGGGAGGTGACCAAGACCCCGATGGTCACTCTGTCAAAGCTCCAGTATTCCTCTGTGGAGCGAGAACATTCCAGAAGGACAACCATCTCTGCAACAATCCACCAATCAGGCCTGTATGGTAGAGTGGCCAGATGGAAGCCACTCCTTAGTAAAAGGCACATGGCAGCCCACCTGGAGTTTGGCAAAAGACACCTGAAGGACTCTCAGACCATGAGAAACAAAATTCTCTGGTCTGATGAGACAAAGATTGAACTCTCTGGCGTGAATGCCAGGTGTCATGTTTGGAGGAAACCAGGCACTTTTCATCACCAGGCCAATACCATCCCTACAGTGAAGCATGGTGGTGGCAGCATCATGCTGTGGAGATGTTTTTCAGCAGCAGGAGCTGGGAGACTAGTCAGGATAGAGGGAAAGATGAATGCAGCAATGTACAGAGACATCCTGGATGAAAACCTGCTCCAGAGCGCTCTTGACCTCAGACTGGGGTGGCGGTCCATCTTTCAGCAGGACAACAATCCTAAGCACACAGCCAAGATATCAAAGCAGTGGCTTCAGGACAACTCTGTGAATGTTCTTGAGTGGTGCAGCCAGAGCCCAGACTTGAATCCAATTGAACATCTCTGGAGAGGTCTGAAAATGACTGTGCACCGACACTTCCCATCCAATCAGAGGTGCTACAAAGAGGAATGAATGAAACTGCCCAAAGATAAGTGTGCCAAGCTTGTGGCATCATATTCAAAAAGACTTGAGACTGTCATTGCTGCCAAAGGTGCATCATCAAAGTATTGAACAAAGGCTGTGAATACTTATGGACATGTGATTTCTCAGTTTTTTATTTTTAATAAATTTGCAAAAATATCTAAAAACCTTTTTCACGTTGTCATTATGGGGGTGTTGTGTGTAGAATTTTGAGGAAAAAAATTAATTTAATTAATTTTGGAATAAGGCTGTAACATAACAAAATGTGGAAAAACTGAAGCACAGTGAATGTCAGGGGCTGCATATGGCAGACAGGAAATGACTCATTAAGGTGAGCACGGTGTAAGGCAAACAAGGGTTTATTCCCCAGGTGTAAGCAAGGAGCTATGTTGTCCACGGCAATTTGCCTCTGATAGGGTCACCCAAGACAAACTGGTCCTGGGTGAAGGGCCAGACTAAGAACGATCCAACAGACTCATAATAAATACTAGAACAAGGATTCAGTGTACCCCGCCCGGTATGGGGTTACCGGGGCCCCACCCTGGAGCCAGGCCTGGGGGTGGGGCTCGGTGGCTAGCGTCTGGTGGCCGGGTTTCCACCCATGGGACCCGGCTGGGCTCAGCCTGAAGGAGTCACATGGGTCCGTCCTCCAGTGGGCTCACCACCTGCAGGAGGGATCATGGGGGTCCGGTGCTATGTGGATCAGGTGGCGATCAAAGGCGGAGACCTTGGTAGACTGATCCCAAGTTTCCTAAACTGGCTTTTGGTACGTGGAATGTCACCTCTCTGATGGGGAAGGAGCCTGAGCTGGTGCATGAGGTTGAGACATGCCGGCTAGATATAGTCGGCCTCACCTCAACACACAACTTCGGTTCCAGAACCAGTCTCCTGGAGAGGGGCTGGAGGTTGGCCTACTCTGGAGTTTCCCTGGGCGAGAGGCGATGAGCAGGGGTGGGTATTCTTGTATCCCCCCACCTTGCTGCCTTTATATTGGAGTTTTCCCCGGTGGACGAAAGGGTTGCTTCCCTGTGCCTTTGGGTTGGGAAACAGGTCCTGACCATCATTTGTGCCTATGCACCAAATGATGTTTCAGAGTACCCACCCTTTTTGGAGTCTGTGACTGGGGTGCTGGAGGGTGCTCCTCTTGGAGACTCCATTGTCCTACTGGGGGACTTCAATGCACACGTGGGTAACGACAGTGAAACCTGGAAGTGGGTGATTGGGAGGAACAACCTGCCCGATCTGAACCCGAGTGGTGTTCAGTTATTGGACTTCTGTGCTAACCACAGTCTGTCCATAACGAACACGATGTTCAACATAAGGGTGTCCATATGTGCACCTGGCACCAGGACACCCTAGGTCGCAGGTCGATGATCGATTTTGTTATTTTGTCATCAGCCCTGCAACTGTATGTCTTGGATACTCTGGTAAAGAGAGGTGCAGAGCTGTCAACTGATCACCACCTGGTGGTGAGTTGGATCCGATGGTAGGGGAGGATGCCATTCAGACCTGGTAGACCCAAATATATAGTGAGGGTGTGCTGGGAACATCTGGCTGAGACCCCTCTCCGGGAGGTCTTCAATTCCCACCTCCAGAAGGACTTCAACCACATTCCGAGGGAGTTTGGAGACATGGAGTCTGAATGGGTCATGTTCTCCACCTCTATTGCTGAAGCGGTGGCCCAGAGCTGCGGCCGCAAGGTCATTGGAGCATCTCGTGGTGGCAACTCCCAAACCAAGTGGTGGGCACCAGTGGTGAGGGGGGCCATTAAGCTGAAGAAGGAGTCCTATCAAGCTTGGTTGGCTTGTGGGACTCGCAAAGCAGCTGAGGTGTACCGGCAGGCCAAGTGGAGTGCAGCTCTGGTGGTTGCTGAAGCAAAAACTCGGGTGTGGGAGGAGTTTGGTGAGGCCATGGAACAAGACTTTCAGTCGGCCTCAAAGAGATTCTGGCAAACTGTCCGGTGGCTCAGGAGGAGGAAGCAGCTCCCTGTCTACACTGTGTATGGTGCGGATAGGGTGCTGTTGACTTCGACTGGGGATGTCGTCGGGCAGTGGAAGGAATACTTCGAAGAGCTCCTCAATCCCACTGATGCGCCTTCCACAGAGGAAGCAGGGCTTGTGGACAAGGGGGACGACTCGCCTATCACCGGGGCTGAGGTCGCCAAGGTGGTTAAAAATCTCCTTGGTGACCGGGCCCCGGGGGTGGACGAGATTCACCCTGAGTACCTCAAGGCCCCGGATGTTGTGGGGCCGTCATGGTTGACACACCTCTGCAACATTGCGTGGAGGTCGGGGGCAGTGCCTTTGGCATGGCAAACCGGGGTGGTGGTTCCTCTTTTCAAAAAAGGGAACCGGAGGGTGTCCTCCAACTTTAGGGGGATCACACTCCTCAGCCTCCCTGGGAAGGTCTATGCCAAGGTACTGGAGAGGAGAATCCGGCCGTTGGTCGAATCTCGGATTCAGGAGGAGCAATGTGGTTTTCGCCCTGGCCGTGGCACATCGGACCAGCTCTTTACTCTCTCGAGAATCCTCGAGGGTTTGTGGGAGTTTGCCCAACCAATTTACATGGGTTTGGTGGACTTGGAGAAGGCATTCGATCGTGTCTCTCGTGGTTTTTTGTGGAGGGTGCTTCGGGAGTATGGGGTATCCGGCTTGTTGTTACGAGCTATTCGGTCTCTGTACAACTGTTGTGAAAGTTTGGTTCATATTGCCAACACTCATTCCCGGTGAGAGTGGACTCTGCCAGGGCTGCCCTTTGTCACCGATCCTGTTCATGATTTTTATGGACAGGATTTCTAGGCAAAGCCAGGGAACGGAGGGTATCATGCTTGGTGATCACAGGATCTCATCTCTGTTGTTTGCAGATGATGTTGTCCTGCTGGCTTCATCCAGCAATGACCTACAGTTCTTGCTGGGACGGTTTGCCGCTGAGTGTGAAGCGGCTGTGATGAGAATCAGCACCTCCAAGTCTGAGTCCATGGTCCTCAGCCGGAAAAGGTAGATTGTCCTCTCCGGGTTTGGGGACAGGCTCTTGCCCCAAGTGGAGGAGTTTAAGTATCTCAGGGTCTTATTCACGAGTGAGGGGAAAATGGAGCGAGAGATTGACTGACAGATCGGAGCAGCATCTGTAGTGATGCGGACGTTGTACCGGTCTGTTGTGGTGAAGAGGGAGCTGATTTCTGAGGCAAAGCTGTCGATTTACCAGTCAATCTACGTTCCTACTCTTACCTATGGTCACAAGCTTTGGGTGATGACTGAAAGAACGAGATCACGGATACAAGCGGCTGAAACGAGCTTTCTCCGTAGGGTCACTGGGCTCACCCTCAGAGATAAGGTGAGGAGCTCAGTCATCCAGGAGAGGCTCAGAGTAGAACCGCTGCTCCTCCACATTGAAAGGAGCCAGTTGAGGTGGTATGGGCATCTGATCAGGATGCCTCCCACTAGAGGTGTTTCGGGCACGTCCCACTGGGAGGAGACTCCAGGGCAGACCCAGGACTCGCTGGAGAGACTATGTCTCCCAGCTGGTCTGGGAACGCCTTGGTATCTTCTCTGAAGAGCTGGAGCAGGTGGCTGGGGAAAGGGAAGTCTTGGCTTCTCTGCTTGAACTGCTGCCTCCGTGACCCGGTCCTCTGGAAAAGCGGTAGAAGATGGATGGTATAAGCAAGCACGTCAGCACTCGTTCAGTGATGCCTGCCTTTGAGCTTTGATGGTGTCATAGCTAGTCTTATGATCTTTGATGATGTCACAGCGATTCCAGTGATCGTTGAGTGATGCCTGCCTTTGATCTTTGTTGATGTCATAGCAAGTCCTATGATCATGAGTGATGCCTGCCTTTGATCTTTGATGTCATAGCGAGTCCTATTGTCTTTGATGATGTCATAGCGAGTCCTATGATCGTGAGTGATGCCTATATAGACATCATGTAGAGATCATAGGAACATCATATGCAATCATGTAGAGATCATAGGAACATCATAGGCGGTCCTATGATCTTTTTAGTGAGTCTTATGATCGTGACACACAGACACACACACAGAGATTTCTTGAATTTATATAAAGTGATGACTAGTGCATACCTGTGTATGCCCGTGCATACCCATGTATGCCTGCAGAAACTAAGCAAGTATTTCTGCATGCCCGTATAAGCAAGCGCGTTACCACTCATTCAGTAATGCCTGCCTTTGATCACTCTATACTATAGTGTCTATATGACGTCATATAGACATCAGTAGAGATCATAGGAACATCATAAGCAATCCTATGATCTTTTAGCGAGTCCTATGGTCGTGACATTGTCTATATGATGTCATATAGACATCATGTAGACATCATCGGAACATCGTAGTACATCATGGGAACGTCATAGGCGGTCCTATGATGTTTTAGTGAGTCCTATGATTGCAACACACAGACACACACACACACACAGATTTCCTGAATTATAGAGTGACTAGTCCATACCCCCCGCAACCCGAAAAGGATTAAGCAGAAGAAGATGGATGGATGGATGGATGGATAGTCCATACCCGTGCATACCCGTCCATGCCCGTAGAAACCAAGTATAAGCAAGTATTTCTGCATGCCTGTTGCTGAAGGGTCTCCTCCTGTCTCAGATGGCTGTGTTGTTCACAGTCATGCCTGTGGCGTACTGCTGGAACCTGAGGTGTTTCATCTTCACGGCATCTTTTCTGACGTGCAGCAGTTCTCCTCATTCTATTGCTCTCCATCTGGTGGGTTTTCTTCTTCGTTCAGACCACTGGTTGAGGGATAGGTGTGTCGTAATTCTAGTTCATAGGCAGGATCATGAAAATAGATCTGAGCAAAAAGTGGCTTTCGACCCTCTTCAGGAAGGCCCGTGCATGCCCATAGAAACCAAGAAACTGGAGCACCCGGAGAAAATCAGGGCTTTGCTTGGCATTTTACACATTTGTAGTGTAGACTGGCCTTCTTCAAGGTTACACATTTTTACTGTGTCAGCACCTCTTTAAAAATGACATTGCTGAGAAAGCGACGCTTTTGCTTAGTTTCTTCATCTTGAGCAAGAATACGAAGACTGCTTGATCTGGCAACTCTGCTCACGGCAACGTAGAATTGGCCATGGCTGCAGAAATCTGTTGTGCAGAAAACGAACGCGCTGTAAAGACTGGCCCTGTGACTTATTCACCTTGCCAATTTTGAGCCATAAGACATCATAAAGACACATTAGTCTTGACATCGTGAGTGATGGTCTATATGACATCATAAAGACACATTTGTCTATGTGCCGTCATATAGACATCATATCTTTATGACTGCATCGCGAGTGCTATGATGCCTGAGTTCATAGGCCGTCCTATGATGTTCTATGAATGTGACAGACACACAAAGATTTCTTGCTTTAATAGAGTGATGATGATGACAATGAGGAAGGAACGGGCACCCGAGATGCAATCTGTACAACGAGCAGCATACAACACACAATGTTCCAGCACCAGGCAACAGAAGAGGACGGCTAATAAAGGAAACAGGTGATTACTCAACACAAAACAGGTGACACTTAATCAGAGGCCAACAGATAACGGGATCAGCTACAGGTGAGAGAGACAGGACGGGCAGGGCTGTGCAAATAATGGACACCAGGGAGTTGGAGAATGATAAAAATACACGCAGGAACAAAACTATAGAACATGATTAGACACATGATAATAATGAAAGATAAACACAATGATCAACCCAGGCTAAGGTAGGGAAACATAGGGAAAACATACAAAAGTAACAGCTGGTGCTGGACACAGGGAACTTAAATAATATAAATGATAGCATAAGGATAATAATGGTACAAATAGTTCACCAAACAACAGAAAGCATGGACATGGTGTCTAGATCATAACTGAATATTTTCCGGATGCATTGTACATACATAAAAATAGCAAGAGAGCTTGGCCCGTAGGCCACATGTTTGACACTCCTAGACCAACACATTAAAAATACATAATTAGAGGTTTTACTTCCATGAAATAGTTGCAAATCACAGATACAGATCAGGGATGGGCAACTGGCGGCCCATGGGCCGCATACGGTCCCGAACATCATCCACTGTGGCCTGTCAGTCCATTTCCAAAAATCAATTATTTATTTATATCCCGTTTGAACGTATTTGAAAGTGCATTCTTAAATCCATTTATAGAGTCCGCCAGCCAAGGGAGCTCTAATTGAAACCTAGGTGCTTCTTCATGTGAGTGGTTGAGCAAGAGTGAGGGAGCCACAGATAGAGGGAGCAGTGTGCCCCAGAGTATGTCTTTTAAGGTATGTATGTGTCGCATGCTGAGACCGCATTAATAGGCTGTCAGCAGCAGTAAATGTACAGAATAGGCTGCTTTTAAACAACAATAAATGCCACAGCTCCTCACTGAGGGGTATTTACAGTAACAAGTTTCAAACTGAAAGGCAAATTTATATAAGAAACTGCAAATTTACAACAGAAAAACTCACTAATTTAGAAAAAAACCCCAGTACAACTAAAAAGTTATAATTTTTAAATAAAATGATGCAAATTTATCAGTAGATGCTTGCACATCTAATACCAAAATAAAATACAGATTTGCAAAAAGAAGGCTAATTTAAACCAGAAATGTAGCATATTTATGGGTTTTTGGACGGATTATCTATACCGTGTATTCCAAATGAAAATAGGGAGATACTGGAGTCTAAAATTAGTCAAGAAGAAGTTAGACTAGCCATTGATAATATGAAATCAGGAAAAAGTGCGGGACCAGATGGTCTTCCAGTTGACCTCTATAAAAAAATTTTAAGAATAAATTAATAAAACCATTTTTGGAAATGGTTTTAGAAGCATTTCAAAATAGTAATTTACCACCATACATGAATAATGCCTTAATTATACTGTTGCCAAGACCAGGTAAACCCTCTAATAAATGTGAAAACATGAGACCAATAAGCCTATTAAATGCTGACCTTAAGATAATCTGTAAAATTTTAGCAAGACGACTACAAGAAATATTACCAAATATTATTAACCGAGATCAGAATGGCTTTATAAAGGGAAGACAAGGCTTCCATAATGTAAGAAGACTATTTAATATTATTTATTCTAATAAAGAAGCACCGGATACAGCTCTCCTATCATTGGACGCTGAAAAGGCCTTTGATAGGGTCGAATGGCCCTTTCTTTTTGAAGTCCTACAAAGGTTTGGACTTGGAAATAATTTCATATAATGGGTTCAGATAATATACAATAATGCTACAGCAGAAATCCTAACAAACAGCAATATCTTAAAATCAATAAAAATCAATAGAGGATGTAGACAAGGCTGTCCACTTTCACCTTTACTGTTTACTATGGCAATTGAACCTTTAGCGATGGCAGTACGTTTACATCCACAAATATATGGAATTAAAGTAGGACCAACAGAACATAAAATCTCCCTGTATGCCGATGACATAATTTTGTTTATGTCGAATCTTATGTCGAACCAAAAACATGCAGGTTAGGTTAATTGGAGACTCTAAAGTGGCCCTAGGTGTGAATGTGTGTATGAATGGTTAAGGGATAGCGCCGTATCGTGGCTGCTTCATCCATCCAGGTGGTGGATGACCCTCAATTTCCCCTCTGGGGATCAATAAAGTATACTAAATCTAAAAAATCTAAATCTAAAATCTTAAAAAATCAATTCCAACCTTGTTAAATTTAATAAAGAACTTTGGGGAAATATCAGGATATAAAATAAATAAAACTAAATCTTCAATATTAATGCTAAACGAGACCCAGAGAAATCACCCAGCTCCTGAGGCAAATCAATTCAATGTTGTAAATCAGTTTAAATATTTAGGAATTCAAATTGTGCCTAAGGTAGAATCAGTCGCCAGTGCCAACTATGAAGCCTTAATGACGGATATTAATGAGTTGCTTCAGAGATGGATGTCACTACCAATGTCGATGTTCGGGAGAATTAATATACTTAAAAGTAATATCTTACCCAAAATACTTTATTTATTTCAATACATTCCTTTACCACCACCTTCAGATCTATTCTCAAGAATTTAAAAAAAGTTAGTGGAATTTATATGGA
The DNA here is from genome assembly GCA_020510985.1 of Pholidichthys leucotaenia. Taxonomy (NCBI): domain Eukaryota; kingdom Metazoa; phylum Chordata; class Actinopteri; order Cichliformes; family Pholidichthyidae; genus Pholidichthys; species Pholidichthys leucotaenia. Next base: position 59,065,998 of record CM035846.1, on the reverse strand, counting down.
ACAATAGGAAGGCTAGATTACGTCTGTCCTTACTATATTTACCATTTGATCGTGGAGGTCTGAAATGTCCAAACTTTATGTTGTATTACTGGTCAGCACAACTGAGGTCTATGACATATTATTTTACATCAAATGATCTCCCTCACTGGACTGAAATGGAATCATACAATTTACCTTTACCTCTTCCCTTATTTATATACTCAGACTCGGCTAAAAAACTACAGAAACAAGTTAAAAATCCAATTGTAAAGCATATGAACAAAATATGGTGTGAAACCAAAAAATATTTAAAAGAACCACACTTACTGTCACAGTTTAGCCCAATATGGGGTAATCAATATTTTACACCAGGGAGAGCGGATGCTGTGTTTAAAGTATGGAATTTAAAAGGGATTCAAAAGATTCAAGACTTATATTTGTCACGTTCAGATAACATAATGTCTTTTGAAGAACTGAGGATCAAATTTAATCTTAATAGAACACATTTTTTTTTAAATATCTTCAGCTTAGGAATTTTATTCGATCAAATCAAAATAATGCTCTCACCCGACCTACTTATTCATCTTTGGAAAAAATTTTGACAAAAGATGGTAAGAGAAAGGGTATTATTTCAGAGTTTTATAACTCATTGACAATAATGCTACAGCAGAAATCCTAACAAACAGTGAAAATTCACAGAAAAGACTGAATTATTGGAAAGAAGACCTGCAAACTGAAATTTCAGAGGAACAGTGGGAATTGGCTTGCACAGAAGCTCAAACCAAATCAATAAATGTATGTCTTAAATTGATACATTTTAAATGGTTAATGCGGATGTATGTTACACCGGTGGAATTAAATAGATATAACAAAAACATACCAGATATGTGCACAAAATGTATGGAAAGTAAAGGAACCCTATTTCATTGTTTATGGGAATGTAGAAAAATTAGAATGTTTTGGGAAGAGGTGAGGGTAACAATTGAAAAAATAATTTCAAAACAAATCATATTGAATCCTAAATTGTTTTTGTTGGGTCTGCATCCAGAAAAGCATAACTTGAATAAGAGTGAAAGAGCATTCATAGACCTCAGTTTGCTTAACGCCAAAAAATGTATTGCACTATTGTGGAAAAAGACTCATAGACCAGATGTGACTCAGTGGTTAAGACAGATGTTAACAAACCTTCCACTAGAAAGAATAACATACATACTGAAATCAAAGGAAAATGTGTTTGAGAATATATGGAGACCTTTCATTGATTATGTAAAGAAATTAAACATAACTTCCAAAGAAGAAGGTGAATGATGTCTGTGGACCTTGTAAATTCCAAATTGGTGAAGGTATAATATGTATACTTATGTAATGGATTGCCTAGATTAAACAGAGGAGCATTGTTGATGACTTGCTTTTGTTTCTGGTTGTTGGTGTTTTTAGTGCATTTTTTTTTAAATTACTTTAGTGTTAGTGTTTGATTGTTTGTGTCATGTTTGTTAAAAAAAAAGTTCAATAAAAATATTGTGGAAAAAAAAGAAATGTAGCATATACAGTATATATCAGTAAAACTGTTTCTTACTTTGATCTTATTCTTCTAATATTTTAAAAATATTTTCTTCATCTTCATATTTCCTTTTCTTCTTGGCTTTTTTTGTTAATTACTGTCGGGAATTTCTCCTTGCTCGCCATTTTGACGGAGAGAGTTTTAAAAATTAGGTCATGATATAATTTTATTAGTAACTTAAATTCTAATATGATAAAAACACTGAGTAGCTTTTATTTTCATTTTCAGTTTTAGTTTTAATTGTGAAACTTTTGGCTTTGAAGAAAATATCCCTCCCCTCAAGGTCTACATGTAAATCTGGCCCTCGGGAAGTGAGGAAAAAAAATTTGTGGCCCTCACTACCACCAAAGTTGCCCATCTCTGTCATAGATAATCACAGGCAAGCAAAAGTTTACCTCAAAAGCTTCATTTGCTCTTTACAGCAACATAAAGTTTTGTCCCTTTTTATCTCTGACATACGAAAACTTAAATTTGCACAATTGCAGACAGTAAACAGGAACTTCTTGCTCTAAAAATAATCATATTTAACCACGGAGGTAGGAGCTGGTGTGTGTGTGTGGGGGGGGGGGGGAATAGGTTATTCTCACTGCTGGGACAACAGGAGATCAGGGCCAGTTGTCCCCATGATCTGATCGCTGAGAGTAGCTGCTGTCTGTTCATCGCCGTTTCTCCAGACTGGAAAGAAAATGATCTGACCTGTGGAGCCAGACTCCTGGGCTCCAGCTGGCTGACGTTGGACCAGTAAGAATACACTGTGTGTGCGCAGATAGTGCTTAGGGGAGTTGTAGTTCTGTCGTGTCACTTTGCGATAGGTTTATTATTTAGATGTCGTTTGAGAAAACTCCATCCGCCAAAGTGGCTAGTGGGAGTTGCTGTCTTACCCGCCACAGCCAAAGTACACTACCGTTCAAAAGTTTGGGGTCACTTAGAAATTTCCTTATTTTTGAAAGAAAAGCACTTTTTTTCAATGAAGATAACTTTAAACTAATCAGAAATACACTCTATACATTGCTAATGTGGTAAATGACTATTCTAGCTGCAAATGTCTGGTTTTTGGTGCAATATCTACATAGGTGTATAGAGGCCCATTTCCAGCAACTATCACTCCAGTGTTCTAATGGTACAATGTGTTCACACATTGCGTCAGAAGGCTAATAGATGATTAGAAAACCCTTGTGCAATCATGTTAGGTCTGCAATGCTGTAATTGCTGCAAATGGAGGATTCTTTGACGAAAGCAAAGTTTGACAGAAAAAATTATTATTTCAAATACAAATCATTATTTCTAACCTTGTCAACGTCTTGACTATATTTTCTATTCATTTTACAACTCATGGTGGTAAATAAGTGTGACTTTTCATGGAAAACACAAAATAATTGTCTGGGTGATCCCAAACTTTTGAACGGTAGTGTATGTCTGCCAGTGGTGGGTGGGCGGGTGTTGATGTCAAGCCGCACTGTTGTCTAATATTGCTTAATAATTAATGAACCTTGTCAGTAAACTGTAAGGGAGAAGAGAAGAGGAAAGCAAAATGAAAACTGACCTGAAAGATTCAATAAACCATGATGCTGATTTAAGGTGGAATTGCCCAGCCCCAATGTATGGTCAATACAATTATGACAGTCTTGCTATTATAATGTTTTCATATAATGTAGTCATATTGTTTTTGCTGCCGTTTCTCTGTCTGTTAGCAGGATTATGCAAAAACTCATAGATGGATTTGGGTAACATTTTCACCAGAGCCTTTGGGCCAAAGAGGAGCTCATTAGATGTTGGAGGTGATCCGTGAGTGTATACCTCCACCAAGGCCCTATCTCACAATGTACAGATGGATGGTGATATGAACGGACAAAGGGACAGAGGGGAGGTCAAAGGGAGGGAGGGACGCAGCCTTGGCGGAGGTATGCGCTCTGAGTGCCCTCTAGTTCTACTTATTTTTTCCTATTTATTGGCTATTTTTCCTTAGAAATTAGTGAGGTTTTTCTCTTTTTTTCAAATTAAAAATTAGAAATTGTTTGTTTCTGTTGGGTCTGTATCCAGAAAAGCATAACTTTAATAAGAGTGAAAGAGCATTCATAGACCTCAGTTTGCTTAACGCCAAAAAATGTATTGCACTACTGTGGAAAAAGACTCATAGACCAGATGTGACTCAGTGGTTAAGACAGATGTTAACAAACCTTCCACTAGAAAGAATAACATACGTACTGAAATCAAAGGAATTTGTGTTTGAGAATATATGGAGACCTTTCATTGATTATGTAAAGAATTTAAACATAACTTTTGAAGAAGAAGGTGAATGATGTGTGTGGACCTTGTAAATTCCAAACTGGTGAATGTATAATATGTATACTTATGTAATGGATTGCCTAGACTAAACAGAGGAGCATTGTTGTTGACTTGCTTTTGTTAGTGGTTGTTGGTGTCTTTAGTACATTTTTTTTTTCTTTTTCTTTTTTTTTTTTAAATTACTATAGTGTTAGTGTTTGATTGTTTGTGTTATGTTTGTAAAAAAAAAAAAAAAGGTTCAATAAAAATATTGTGGAAAAAAAAATTAGAAATTGTTTTTGTAAATTTGCCATATTTTATTTAATTGTTTGTCAAAGCCACAGGGAGCCACTGATTTTGGGCTAAAGAGCCACAGGTTGCGGACCCCTGAACTAGCCAATAAATGTTACATTGGTTTCATTCTGCACGACTTTTTGCTGGTTAAATGCATATTTTTTCACTTATATAATTCATTTTTTTCTTCCACTATTTAGCCCACCATAGTCCCATATGAGGACTTCGACGCTACAGCTGATATTGAATCCATCCGAGAAGCCTGTAAAGGTTTTGGTGAGTACAGTTAATCTTTTTTGGCCTTTAAAGATACAGTGTGTAAAAATTTTTGTAATCTGAATTATGAAATTTAATGCAGCATAAAATCTTATTTGTTTTTTTCATTTTAGTTAATTCACTTACAAGTAAAAGTTGTTACATTTTCAGTAACTTAAAGGGTACCTGTGGTGGTCGTGAAAAAAAAGAAATTATATTGAGCCCCTGTCTCACGTTCTAGTTCAAGTTTAAGTTGAAATTCATGTTCCAAAGCAATTTGATATAAATCCATTGCTGATGTGCTGGTTCAGCTATGTCAGCAAAACATGCGAGCAGCCATACTAGCGGCTACATGGCCTGCCAGGACGCTTCCTGTGACATAATATCGTTGGCACCACGATCTGGATCAATATTGGCTGAGCCTGGAGTGCCCAGATGAGCAGTGGCTTTCGGGATATTCAAATTCAAACGTTTATTTCAAACTCAAGGTTCATATTAAATGCAGAACTAAAACGAGTAGAAAATAAATAAATAAATGCTTAAATTCAGCGGGTCGTATCATCTGATCTGAGCTTGTAACAGCTGCCAGACGGGCTGGGCTCCTCCCTCGCCGCTAAAACTATATACAGAGCAGCAGACACTCGGCGCGTTACGTTGTGTGTGAGGATCAAAATTCAAACATTTATTTCAAACTCAGGGTTCATATTAAATGCAGAACTAAAACGAGCAGAAAATAAATAAATAAATGCTTAAATTCAGCGGGTCATATCGTCTGATCTGAGCTTGTAACAGCCGCCAGACGGCAGATGATTCGGCTCCTCCCTCGCCGCCATACAGAGGAGCAGACAGCAGGCAGCAGGCTCTTGTTACAACAAGAACATACAGTGCGATATGGATATCGCAACATGGCGGAATGTAAAGCCTTTGGATGTCTCAATGATAAGCGAAAAAACAAAGATAATTATTTTATATTATTTTTACCGCCACAAACACTTCTTTTGTGTACCCAAACCCAGCTCACCTTGTCAGAAGATCATAGCAGAAAAGTGATTGCGCAATCTCGGAACAGGGTACAGACGATTGTCTTTGATTAATTGTCTATGTTTATTGCACTGTCCCTGTCAAATAAACTAATCTACTACTACTACTACGTCTCCTTTCAGACGAAATTGTGTTGTGTGTGAGGACCACTTCGTCACTTTAACCCTCAGAAGACCTTTCTGGCTCAAACCTGTAGCCATGCTGGACGAATTCTTCCTCAGAGTCCGACAATTCAGCCGTAATAGAATAAAAACACTCACATAAGCACCCTAGACACTCATACAGGCGGAGTATTGGCAACGATATGACATCACATCCGCATGTGTCATGGCTGCGCCCAGAGTTTTCATTGGCTGGCCATGCCTGCGGTCGTATTTGCATATTTCTCTGGTGGTATATGGCTGGCAATAATTATTTAACCAAATAACGACTACTTTGCCTAATGTTTTCAAGTTGAATGCTTTTAGACGACCACCACAGGTACGCTTTAAGATAAGTTTTTTGCACACAGAAAGAGGGTCCTTCTCCGTGTAGGCGGCCATCTTGGACCACCTAAATGTCTGTTCAAGTTTTTTGTTGACCTGTAATTACTCAGATGGCTTCATTGGTTCTCATTTAAGCTTTGGGAAAAATAATGACTAATAAAAAGTGAATTGTTTGCATATTTAATTCAGAGTGCTACATTGGCTTGGATATTACACACTGCACCTTTAAATGTGTTCATTCATTACACCAATAATATGCCTATAACCACTGGTATAAATCATGAAGGAGGGGGGTTGCTAATTTTTTCAATGGTAAATTTGGAACTTTTTTCATAACTTTCTCATAACACTTTTATTTTAAATTTATAAGGTTTTTATTTAATAAATTCGCTCAACTTTTTTTCAATATTTTTTATAAATTTGTAATTTTTTTCTCATAAATTTGCAACAATTTTTTTGTAAATTTGTGACTTTTTACTTTTTACCACGCATTTGTGACTTGTAAATTTGTTTAATTTCCTCATAAATTTGCCATTTTTTCTTGTAAATTTAGAACTTTTTCTCATCTACATTTTTTTTTTTTTAAATTTGTGATTTTTTTTTTTCCCCTCAAAAATTTGCCACTTTTTTCGGTAAGTTTAGAAGTTTTTTTTTCTCATAAATATGCATTTTTCTTGTAAATTTGTGACTTTTTTCCCCTCAAAAATTTGCCACTTTTTCTTGTAATTTTAAATTTTTTTTCCTATAAAATTTTGGATTTTTTTCTTGTAATTTGCAACTTGTTCTTCTAAATTTTTCCCTTTTTCTTGTAAATTTAGGACTTTTTCCTTATAAATCTACATTTACCTCGTCTATTTGTGACTTTTTTCCTCAAAAATGTGCCACTTTTTCTTGTAAATGTAGAACGTTTTTCTCATAAATCTGCATTTTTCTTGTAAATTTATGACTTTTTCCTGTATATTTGTAATTGTTTTCTTGTAAATTTGTCACTTTTTTCCTCGAAAATTTGGCAGTTTTTGTTGCAAATTTTAAACTTTTTTCTTATAAATTTTGGACTTTTTTTTTTCTTGTAATTTGCAACTTTGTTCTTCTAAATTTGCCCCCCTTGTAAATTTGCATGAGTGAGAAAGAACATCATATTTCCTCATAATTTTGTACATTTGTATTCATTTTCTAGATGAAAGCGCAGCTCTTGTTCAGTCTCAGGGTGTGTACTGATGTTGGGACTCAAACGTCTAATTCTGTGTTCATTTCATAAGACTGAAAACAGGGTGGAGACGAGACATCTGTGGACACGAGCTTAACTGAGCTGCTCTAAACATCTGCAGGTGTCGTTTGGTTCTCACTGCTGTTATTAGTCTTCATGCTAATTCCGTACAGTTCACAGCTCACATTTGCTGTTGTGAAAGAAGCCATACTGATGATTTACCACCATGAAAGTTCAGAGCAGAAGGGGTCCGTGGGTGCAATTCACATTCAGATACTGTATCCCAATTTAACACACCCTGAAGCATTATGACTTCCTTTGTCAAATTGACCCCGTGTTTAAGTCCACAATCCTTTAAGGATAGTATCAGTGATAACATGTGAATTACCTTGTAAAAAAAAAAGTGTGTGTGCTGGATTAATATATTTATCTCTGAAAGCATTAAGGAGGTCAGGACATATTTATTGAGACTGAAAGTCAACTGTCTCCACAATCTGTGTTATCTATTCTGAATTTCATGGTAACATTGTTGTTAGTGTCGGCCATTGTACATTTTTTTGGACACTATCTCCTTTTAGCTACTGATTCTTTTTTTTTTCCACAATATTTTTATTGAACCTTTTTTTACAAACATGACACAAACAATCAAACACTAACACTAAAGTAATTTAAAAAAAATAAATAAAAAAATAAAAACACTAACTACCAGAAAAAAAAAATGTACTAAAAACACCAACAACCACTAACAAAGGCAAGTCATCAACAATGCTCCTCTGTTTAGTCTAGGCAATCCATTACATAAGTATACATATTATACATTCACCAATTTGGAATTTACAAGGTCCACATACATCATTCACCTTCTTCTTCTGAAGTTATGTTTAATTTCTTTACATAATCAATGAAAGGTCTCCATATATTCTCAAACACAATTTCCTTTGATTTCAGTATATATGTTATTCTTTCTAGTGGAAGGTTTGTTAACATCTGTCTTAACCACTGAGTCACATCTGGTCTATGAGCCTTTTTCCACAGTAGTGCAATACATTTTTTGGCATTGAGCAAACTGAGGTCTATGAATGCTCTTTCACTCTTATTAAAGTTATGCTTTTCTGGATGCAGACCCAACAAAAACAGTTTAGGGTTCAATGTGAATTGTTTTGAAATTATTTTTTCAATTGTTACCCTCACCTCTTCCCAAAACATTCTAATTTTTCTACATTCCCATAAACAATGAAATAGGGTTCCTTTACTTTCCATACATTTTGTGCACGTATCTGGTATGTTTTTGTTATATCTATTTAACTCCACCGGTGTAACATACATCCGCATTAACCAGTTTGCAAGTCTTCTTTCCAATAATTCATTCATTTCTGTGAGTTTTCACTTGAGGATAGTGTCAATGAGTTATAAAACTCTGAAATAATACCCTTTCTCTTACTATCTTTCGTCAAAATTTTTTCCAAGGATGAATAAGTAGGTCGGGTGAGAGCATTATTTTGATTTGATCGAATAAAATTCCTAAGCTGAAGATATTTAAAAAAATGTGTTCTATTAAGATTAAATTTTATCCTCAGTTCTTCAAAAGACATTATGTTATCTGAACGTGACAAATATAAGTCTTGAATCTTTTGAATCCCTTTTAAATTCCATACTTTAAATACAGCATCCGCTCTCCCTGGTGTAAAATATTGATTACCCCATATTGGGCTAAATTGTGACAATAAGTGTGGTTCTTTTAAATATTTTTTGGTTTCACACCGTATTTTGATCATATGCTTTATAATTGGATTTTTAACTTGTTTCTGTAATTTTTTAGCCGAGTCTATGAATACGGGAAGAGGTAAAGGTAAATTGTATGATTCCATTTCAGTCCAGTGAGGAGGATCATTTGATGAAAAATAATATGTCATAGACCTCAGTTGTGCTGACCAGTAATACAACATAAAGTTTGGACATTTCAGACCTCCACGATCAAATGGTAAATATAGTAAGGACAGACGTAATCTAGCCTTCCTATTGTTCCATATAAATTCCACTAACTTTTTTTTAATTCTTGAGAATAGATCTGAAGGTGGTGGTAAAGGAATGTATTGAAATAAATAAAGTATTTTGGGTAAGATATTACTTTTAAGTATATTAATTCTCCCGATCATGGACATTGGTAGTAAACTAATCTACTACTACATCCATCTCTGAAGTAACTCATTAATATCTGTCATTAAGGCTTCATAGTTGGCACTGGCGACTGATTCTAGCTTAGGCACGATTTGAATTCCTAAATATTGAAACTGATTTACAACATAGCTACTGATTCAATTCTGGTATTATTTATTATGTATGCTCCCATTTTTACCTCTGCCAGGCCGCAGGCCGCAGGAGGTTATGTTTTTGCCAGCGTTTGTCTGTCTGTTTTTCTGTTTGTCTGTCTGTTGGTTAGCAAGATAACTCAAAAAGTTTTGGACGGATTTCCATGAAACTTTCAGGCGTTTTTGGAAATGGCACAAGGAAGAACTGATTAAATTTTGAGGATGATCCGGATCACCGTCTGGATCCAGGAATTTTTTAAAGGATTCTTTAACATAGTGAGATACGGCCATTTTCAACATGTGTGCAGGCGCAATGGAGGGCACTGGTCGTCGTGTCTGATGAACACAAACTCTGCGTTCTTCAAAGTTTTAGGCACAAAAGCACGTGGAAAACAGTGGTGGGCCGGGCCCGGCAGCGTGCCTGTGTTTGCACTACGCTGCAAAAGCTGAGACGGGCAGCTGTCCGGCGCGGGATTATTTGGCAGAAATTCCCCAGGCAGCCATAGGGGCTGCGCAAAAACAAGCTCTCTGCCGGGGGAAGCTTCCAAATCCTCTTTGCCGCGGGAGCGCAACCCCAATATAAAACCCACGGCAACCTGTCTACCCAATTTGCATCCGTCAGTGAAGCCCTGAGTGCTGCTTTCAGTGATCTATGAAAACGCTCGCATAACCCTTTGGCCTGTGGGTTGTACGATGAATTGCAACGCCCGTAGCCTGGGAGTTTGCAGATAGAGGAGATGGACACAACAGCAACACTTCAGTTTATTACCTCCGCCAAGGAGGTAATGCTTTTACTACTGAACCACTAATCCTGTCATTGTGAATCCAATTGCTAGTCATATGTTTTCATGGTCAAGGAATCTGAAAACGTACACACAAACACTGTATGGGGGGAACTGTGGCGCTTGGCGGAGGTCTGCGCTCTCCAAGTGCTTTTCTAGTTTTTTTACTTTGATACTTTTTAATAATATTTACTTTTGGGGGGCTAAAACTATAATGGAAGTGAATGGAGAAGTTGTTCAAATTCTCTTTTATCTCCTCCAGCGGTTAAGCCAAAAAACCTATGCATATTTTCTGCTCGAAAAAACAGTTCTGATTTATGCCTCTAAATGTTTCGGCTGTTGAGCTTCCAGTCTGATACTTGATAATGTTGTGAATTTTCTTTTTATTAATAAATATCCCTTGTTGATCTGGTGAGGGAATAAGATACAGAGTCAAAGATGCCTTTCTGTATTATTTATGCTTGATCAAGAGGAAGATTTCATGCAGCAGTTCTGCAGAAATGTTCACAGTCAAAATGGTGCAAGCAGATTTTATTCCTTGAAACAAAGATAATATGTTATGAGAATGTTCTGTGGGAGTACGGAGCCTAGCTGTCTCCAGAACTGACATTGACAGGATGAAAACATGATATACTGTGTCTAGAAGCATAATAACAGGAACTCAGTGTAATAGTAACTGATAAAAAATAAGGAAATCTTTCACAATAGTTTTTTTTTTTTTTTTTTTTTTTGTTGGCATGTACCTTTGAGAGATTTTCAGCCAATTTTAGATGTCATAATGGGATTTCCAGCTTTAAGCCTTTGCTTTTTTAAACTAACATTTTTCCATTTAAGCAATGCTAGTTTTTACGCTAACATTGCTCAGCTTTAAGACTTTTCAGCTGTTAACACTAGCATTTTTAACCATTAAGGTTTTATTAACACTCTTAAGCTTTAGGCTTTAAGCCACAAAAATATCTGCGCCTGAGAAGTGTTACTACTACAATCCAATCTGACTGGACAACATCAGGATTAAAAGTGTTTGGGTTTTTTCTCATAAATTAGTATCTTTTTTGATTGTGAATAGTGTTATCTATGGAAATAAGGGTGGACTGTCAGGGCATGAATTGGGCCCCATGCCCTCTCCAGATTTATTGTGTGTTATTTTTTTCTAGGACCTGGGCCCAACCCTCATCCTCACTTAAGTTCACATTTTTGGATTTTCTGCATTATTTGTTGGATTCATGATTCTGTTCTTAGTCCTGTGATTAATATCATTACTGTTATTGTTGTTATTATTATTATTATTATTATTATTATTATTATTATTGGACAGAGCTGCGTGGAGGAATCTGATCAGACCTAAATGAAACAGTCATTGTCGCCCCTGACAGACTGCTATGATTATTATTATTATTATTATTATTATTATTATTATTATTATCATTATGATCAGGGGTTTAGTTAAGTCATTATTTGTATTATGATTGTCATGGTCTTGTCTCTCCTGATCATCTGTTCATATTTGTGTCTCCCTCTGTTTGTGATTGTGTGTGTAGCCTCGCCCATCCTGTTATTTCTGTTCTCCTCATGTGTCAGCTGTCAGTCATTATTGGTCTCCCCACTTGTGCCATGTTATCTTGATTACCCCCTTGATTCTGTTCAACTTCTGTTCTGCTTGGGTTCTTTTATGTCATAAATCGCCCTGTGATTACTATTATTACTGTTATTATTATTATTATTATTATCACCATTATGATCAGGTGTTTACTTTTGTCATTATTTGTAGTAGTGCATACCCGTGCATGCCCGTAGAAACCCAAGTATAAGCATTTCTGCATGCGTGTAGAAAGCAGGTGTAAGCAAGGGTGAAAGCAAGCATGTCAGCACTCGTTCAGTGATGCCTGCCTTTGATCTGATTCAGCGAGTCCTATGATCTTTGCTGATGCCATTGCAAGTCCTATGACCGTGAGTGATGACTGCCTTTGATTGTTGTTGATGTCGTAGTGAGTCCTATGATCTTCGATGATGTCAAAGCGAGTCCTATGATGCCAGCATTTGATTTTTGCTGATGTCATAGCGAGTCCTATGATCTTTGCTGACGCCATAGCATGTCCTTTGATCGTGAGTGATGCCTGCGTTTGAGCTTTGATGATGTCATAGCGAGCTTTTAGCAAGTCCTATGGTCTATATGATGTCCTATAGACATCATGTGGAGCTCATAGGAACATCAGTGTGATGGTTTATATGACGTCATACACCTCATGTAGACATCCTAGGAACGTCATAGGCGGTCCTATGATCGCCACCATCATAGGACATCATGTGGTCATCATAGGAACGTCATAGGCGGTCCTATGATCGTGACACACTGACAGACAAGAGATTGATTGTCATGGTCTTGTCTCTCCTGATCCTCTGTTCATATCTGTGTCTCCCTCTGTGATTGTGTGTGTAGCCCCGCCCATCCTGTTATCTCTGTTTTCCTTGTGTCAGCTGTCAGTCATTATTGGTCTCTCCACTTGTGCCGCATTTTCTTGATTGTCCCCTTGATTATTTAAGTTCTGTTCAACTTCTGTTCTGCTTGGGTTCTTTTATGTCATAAATCGCACTTTTCAAGGGCTACTGAAGGACACCAAACGCACACTGTGGTTTCTGCACATTTATTAACATAAAGACTGACAGGAACGCTCAACATACACATACAAAATAATGAAGCGCTAGAGGGGAGCGGGGCTCAATGCACAGGGGAACAGGAGCCTGGGAATGTCGGGCACAGGGGCAGAATCCTAGCTGGAGTGCACCCGAAAGGAAGCAGGGTTCATGGCTGGAAATGAAAGGGGAAAGACTAACCTCGCGAAGCACTCCTCTCTTCAACAACGATACCTAAAACACTCAGACACTTGGTACAGCTCCTGAGGACGGGTAGCAGCGATAGAAGGACACGACAACCTGCAGAGGTTTGTCATTCCCTTATATGCCATTCCTAATCAGTGACAGGTGTGTGCATAAGTGACAAAAATAATACAATTAATGACAGCTGCGCAGCCTGGCCCAGTTTTGACAGCTGGGAGCTGCACAGCACTCTCAAAATAAAACACAAACCCCAAAATGTAAATAATACCACAAGTACAGGATGACATAATTAAACAGGATAAACAAGGAAACAGACAGACCGAGAAGACTAAACAGGAGACTGGGCATGGCACACCTGTGCCCCGGATCATAACATTTTAGTCATGCTGCGTGAACAACATGTTTCTGCCTGATCTGTGACTGTCTGTATCCTGCCTCATCTAGCCTGTTTTTTGCCATGTTTTTTTGTTACTGCTTCCGAGCCACTGTAATTACTTTCAGTTGAGCCGTTGAGCTGCGTCTGGGGGACCAGCTCCCAATAAATTGTTGAAAACTCAAGTCCAGCGATTGGGTCCAGTGTTCCCCTACCATGACAGAAAGAACCCAACAGTATGAACCCAGCGGACTGTAAGTTTTTTCTAATGGGTCTCGATCTGGAGGAAGTTTAGGCTGCTTCCCACATCGAGGCCCTATCTGAGGACGTCTATGCCTCAGATATGCCGGAGAAAGCCTTCAGATGCTTCGGGGGTGCCACTGAGGTGATTGAGGCTTTTCCCACGCTGCAGCATTATCCCCAGCTCACTGAGCTCCCGTATTTGGTCCCGTCCCTGCAGTGGATGTTGTGGGCGCTGGAAGAGATGTTGCCAGCAGCCAGGGAGGAGCGGAAGAAGGAGAAGCCACAGCGAGCCGTCAGGAGATGCGGCACGTGCCGGCGTCGGCAAGTACATTGGTTCAGTCCTTGTTCTTCTGCGGAGGCATTCCAGATCTGTTTCCTCCTTCCTCGACACAACACCACACCATCATGTGATGGCTCTTCGTGAGGCAAACCCCGTCATATCCCGGGAGGGATCATCTGACTCTTCAGCAGCAGCAGCAGAGCAGGATCAGAGGCAAGTACCTTTTCATTTTTTTAACACCATTGAATGAAAGGTCTTGTCCTGTTCCTGGTGAGGGGGCTTAGTGTCAGCCATCTACCACCACTGAGCTCTCTTCACCCATCTCTACTGTCATTTCTGCTGCCGCTTCCATCCACGAATCCTCACCTGCTTTGGTTTCTTATTCTGTTTTTGTGAGGAACTGGCCGTACTGGGAGGCAACCTGCTGGTCTGGGTTGAGCCGGCTGCCCCTGTTGCTGCACCTGAACTGCATGACAATTATCCAGTACCAGTTCCATGGTGCTCTCCACAACCTTCAGCTCCAGTACCTGCTCCACATCGCTCCCTAGCTCCAGTACCCCCTCCACATCATTCCCCAGCTCCTGTATCCCCACGTCATTCCCCAGCTTCAGTATCTTCACCATGTCGCTTCCTAGCTTCTGTACCAGCTCCAGTACCAGCTCCAGCTGCTCGTGATGTACGTGTTACAGCTCCAACCTTCCCCAAGGTGCACACAACAACTCCAGCCATTCCCGAGGTGCGCACAACAGTTCCCGCTGTCCCCAAGGCCACACAACAGCTCTTGCTGTCCCCGAGGTGCACACAATGGCTCTTGCTGGCCCTGAGGCATACACCACAACTCCAGCTGTTCCTGAGGAGCACACTCTTGCTCAGCCCAAGGTGTGCGCTCCTGTTCCTGCTCAGCCTGTCTTCACCCCTGCTTCATCTGTCACAATATCTGCATGTTGGACTGCAACAGCAGAGTCACTGGGGTCCTCATCAGCGGTGGCGCAAGAGCTCAGGCAAGTCCTCTTCTTTGTATTTTTAACATTGGTTTTAGAGAGATCTTGCCTAGCTCTTAGTGGGGGGACCCAGTTGCAGTTACTATCTGCTTCTGGGCCTCCTCCACTGAGCTCCACTGCCACCTGTTGTAGTGACCCCAGGTGTTGTGTTTTCCTCTCCATCTGAGGTGACTGTTTCGGGGATGGATTCCCAGACATCAGGACTTGAGGACTTTCAGCCCTTATCGCCGGGCTTCGCCGGTGGTCTGCTCGCCTCAGTTATTTCAGAGGCCGAGGAGTCTCTGTCATGTGTCCCTGAGGCTAGCGCACACCTGTCGTCTGCTACTATGGTTAGTGTGCCTCAGTCATCAGTTGTAGAGCAAAAGGCTCTCATGTTACTTTCACCAAAGCTTAAAGCTCCTTTGTCATCTCCTGAATTTAAAGCTTTCATGTTATCATCTCCTGGTTTTAGGGTTTACATGTTATCATCTCCTGAGTTTAAGGGTTCTTTTTTTATCAGCTCCTCAGTTTTAAATTTCCATGTCATTTTCACCTGAGTTTAAAGCGCCCCCTACAGTTATCTCTGGACCCCTTCTGCTGTCCGGTCTGAGGGTCCAGGGACACTGGGTTAGGCCTCCCAACCCACCTTATCATCCGGTCCGGTGGCCCTGGGACTGTGGACGACCACCTGAACGGCCTTGTACTCTAATTTTGGGCCCGGTGGACTCAGGTAGGCCCCCTGAACTATGTTGTCCCATGATCTCGTGGCTCAGGGACTCTGGGAGGCCACTAGATCTGCCTTGTTCTTTGGTCCAGTGGTCCACAGACTGGGGTAGACCACCTGACCCGTTTTGTGTTGAATTTTGGGGTCATTGACTTCGTCTACCAAGATTATATTTGTTTTTGGACTCTGTGGGGTGTAAGAGTTTGTTTTAGCCCACCTGGCCTTGAACCCCCACCACCCACCCTGGGAGGGTGCTTTTTTTTTTTTTGCTTGTATTTGATGTAGTTTTGTGGGTCGTCTGGAAGCTGCCCCTTAAGAGGGGAGTCCTGTCAGGGTGTGGGTGGGGTCCTATGCTCTCATCCTGATTTGTGTGTTTATTTTTTCCAGGGCTTGGGCGGCAATCCTCGTCCTCACCTTAAGTTTACATTTTTGGATTGTCTGCATTTATTATTTGTTGGATTCATGATTCTGTTCTTATTCCTGTGATTATTATTACTAGTACATACCCGTGCATACCTGTCCATGCCCGTAGAAACCAAGTATAAGGAAGTATTTCTGCATGCCCTTTGCTGAAAGGTGTCCTCTCGTCTGAGACAGCTGTGTTGTTCACAGTCATGCCTGTGGCATACTGCTGGAACCTGAGGTGTTTCATCCTCACGGCATCTTTTCTGACATGCAGCAGTTCTCCTCACTGTATTGCTCTCCATCTGGTGGATGTTGTTCTTCTTCTTCTTATTCATTCAGACCACTGGTTGAGGGATAGGTGCGTTGTAATTCCAGTTCATGGACAGGATCATGAAAATAGATCTGAGCAAAAAGTGGCTTTCGACCCTGTTCAGGAAGACCCATGCATGCTCATTGAAACCCAGAAACCGGAGCACCTGGAGAAAATCAGCGCTTTGCTTGGCATTTTACACATTTGTAGTGTAGACTGCCATTCTTCATGGGTACTGCTTCGAATGGGTGTGGTTTAAAGTAGTGTGTCCTATTCTTAATCGGGTGACAGACTGACACACTGACAGAGATTTCTTAAATTTATAGAGTGCCTTCTGCCTTACTGAGTGAGATTTCCCAATGTCCTGCTTCGAATGGGTGTGGTTTAAAGTAGTGTGTCCTATTCGGTCTCAGCTTGTCTGTGCCTTGCCTGGTGTGCAGCATTGGCGGCCAGCCGACTATTCCGCATCTCCTCGGTCTCAGCTTGTCTGTGCCTTGCCTGGTGTGAAGCGTTGCTCACTTTGCGGGCATTTTGGGCTTCAAGTGACTCAGCACGTGCATGGCCCACTGCCACACGTTTCCTGTCTGTGCATCCCTTGTCTGTTGTACCCTATGCTGGTGAAGGGTCTACTCCTGTCTCAGACGGGTGTGTTGTTCACAGCCATGCCCACGGTGTACTGCTGGAACCTCAGGTGTTTCATCTTCACGGCATCTTTTCTGACTTGCAACACAGTCATGCCTGCGACGTACTGCTCAAACCTCAGGTGTTTGATCTTCACGGCATCTTTTCTGACGTGCAACACAGTCACGCCTGGGAGGTACTGCTCGAACTTCAGCTGTGTCATCTTCATGGGATCTTTCCTGACGTGCTCGAACCTCAGGTGTTTGATCTTCACGGCATCTTTTCTGACGTGCAACACAGTCATGCCTGGGAGGTACTGCTCGAACCTCAGCTGTGTCATCTTCATGGGATCTTTCCTGACGTGCAGCAGTTCTCCTTCTTCTTCTTCTTCTTTTAGATTTGATTGGCGGTTGGCATCCAGCTTACAGGTGCATTACCGCCATGTACTTCACTCTATATCATCACTGTATATCTTTGTATCAGGAGTTCTTATTAGGAGTTCTGAAGTTATGTGTGTATCTGTCCTTGGACTGGACGTGTCCTGCCACCAAGTCCTAGCAGTTCTCCTCACTCTGTTGCTCTCCATTTATGTAGTGTCCGGTTGGTCTGTATGACATCATAAAGACATCGAGGCAGGCATCATAGGTAGCCAGTCGTAAAATACATCAAGGCAGGCATCGTGAATGATGGTCTATATGACATCATAAAGAAATCAATGCAGGCATCATAGGACACTACATCATAGGTAGCCAGTCCTATTGCCTATATGATGGCATTGCCTATATGACGGCATCGCGAGTCCTATGTAGCCTGAGATCATAGGATCATCATAGGACATCTTGCAGACATCATAGGCCATCCTATGATGTCCTATGATCGTGACACAGACACACATTTCTTAAATTTATAGAGTGATTATTATTATTATTATTATTGTTATTATTATTATCAGGGGTTTAGTTTGGTCATTATTTGTATTATGATTGTCATGGTCTTGTCTCCCCTGATCCTCTGTTCATGTCCGTGTCTCCCTCTGTTTGTGATTGTGTGTGTATAGCCCCGCCCGTCCTGATATCTCTGTTTTCCTTATGTGTCAGCTGTCAGTCATTATTGGTCTCTCCACATGTACCGTGTTATCTTGATTGTCCCCTTGATTATTTAAGTTCTGTTCCACTTCTGTTCTGCTCGGGTTCTTTTAGTCATGCTGCATGAGCAACATGCTTCTGCCTCATCTGTTTGTCTGTATCCTACCTCGTCTAACCTGTTTTTTGCCATGGTTTTTTGTTGCTGCTTTCAAGCCACTGTAATTACTTTCTGTTAAGCTCTCGAGCTGCATCTGGGTGACCAGCTCCTAATAAATTGTTAAAACTTACGTCCAGCGATTGGGTCCAGTCTCTCCCTACAGTGACATGGACACGTCCGCGTGTTGAGGTTAGCTTTATTGAGCTAGCACAGCTAAATAATTCAATTCAATTCAACTTTATTTATATAGCGCCATTTCACAACAACAGTCATCTCATAGCACTATCAACTGTAGGGGGAACCCCCACAGTTGCAGAAAGACCCCAGCAATCAGGCGATCCCCTGTGAGCAAGCACTTGGCGACAGTGGAGAGGAAAAACTCCCTTTTAACAGGAAGAAACCTCCAGCAGAACCAGGCTCAGGGAGGGGCAGTCATCTGCTGCGACTGGCTGGGGGGTGAGGGGACAGAGAAGATGAAAAGAACAGACATGTAGAGAGCAAACAGCACGATGGGGACTCAATCTATGGGAGAACAAACAAATGTTAATGACCAGCAAAAAAAATATTTCATTGAGTGTGAGAAAGAAGTGAGGCCCAGTGCATTACTGGAGGTCCCACCGCTGACTAAAACCTATTAGCAGCATAACTAAGGGAGGGTTCAGAAACACATGATCCCTCCCTAATTGTAGCTATATCAAAAAGGTAGGTTTTAGCCCTATCTTAAAAACAGAGATCGAGTCTGACTCCCGAATCCAGATTGGCAGGCTGATTCCACAGGAGAGGAGCTTGATAACTGAAGGCTCTGCCTCCCATTGTACGTTTGAAGATTCATAGGTATTACAAGTAATCCTGCATTTTGGGAGCGTAGTGCTCTATTAGGATAATACGGTAGTATCAGATCTTTTAAATAAAAAGGAGCCTGATTGTTTAGAGCTTTGTAAGTAAGAAGAAGGATTTTAAACTTAATTCTAAAACTCTATGGGAAGCCAATGAAGGGAGGCCAGAACCGGAGAGATATCTCTCTTTCTAGTACCTGTTAAAACTCTTGCTGCAGCATTTTGGATCAGCTGAAGACTTTTAAAGATGTTTTAGGACAGCCTGATAATAAAGGAATTACAATAATCTAATCTCGAGCTAACAAAAGTGTGGATCAGTTTCTCAGCATCACTCTGAGACAAGATGCTCCTAATCTTGGCAATATTACGCAAATGATAGAAGGCAGTCTTAGAAACAAATTTAATATGTGAATTGAAGGACAAATCCTGATCAAAAATAACTCCAAGGTTCCTCACAGAGCTATTAAGAGAAAGAGTAACCGAATCCAAACTGAAAGTTTGATTTGGAAAGGAATTTCTAAGGTTTTTTGGACCAACAAGAATGACTTCAGTCTTATCTGAATTTAATAGCAGGAAATTACAAGTCATCCAAGCTTTGATTTCCTTAAGACAGGCTTCTAACTTGGCTAATTGATTACTATCATCTGGCTTCATTGACAGGTGTAATTGTGTGTCATCAGCATAACAATGAAAATGTATACAGTGCTTTCTAATAATGTTGCCTAACGGAAGCATATATAAACTAAAAAGAGTAGGGCCTAGCCCAGATCCCTGTGGAACTCCATGACTGAGCTTTGAGTTGAAAGAAAACTCATTATTTACATGAACAAACTGGAACCTATCAGATAAATAAGATCTAAACCACTGCAACGAAGTTCCATTAAGTCCAACATAGTGTTCTAAATCTATCAAGTAGAATATTATGATCGATAGTATCAAAAGCTGCACTAAGGTCTAAAAAGGACAAGTACAGAAACTAATCCATTATCAGATGCAATGAGGAGGTCGTTAGTGACCTTCGCTAAGGCTGTTTCAGTACTATGATGGATTCTAAACCCAGACTGAAACTCTTCAAGTAAACCATTTCCCTGTAGGTGGTCAAATAATTGCGTAGCAACAACTCTTTCTAAGATTTTTGAAATGAAAGGGAGATTAGAGATTGGTCTATAGTTAGCTAAAGCTCCTGGATCTAGCGTTGGCTTTTTGAGTAAGGGTTTAATTACAGCCGTTTTAAAAGCCTGCGGTACATGGCCTAAAGTTAATGAAGAATTGATTATATGAAGAATAAGGCTACCAATAAGTGGGAAGACTTCTTTAAATAACCTGGTAGGGAATAGGGTCTAAAAGACAAGTTGAAGGTTTGGATGAGGAAACTATTTTGTCCAACTCACAAAGGTCGATTGGAGTAAACTCATCAAGACAGACCTCAATAGAAGGAGTTGTAGTAGTTACAGTAATTAAGTTAACTGTGGGAAGAATCTGATTGATTTTATCTCTGATGGATGAAATTTTATTATTGAAAAAGTTCATAAAGTCCTGACTAGTAAGCTCTAAGGGAATGCTAGGATTGACAGAGTCCTGACTCTTTGTCAACCTGGCTACAGTACTGAAAAGAAACCTGGGATTATTCTTGTTCTCCTCTATTAATGCAGAGTAATAACTCGTTCCTAGCTTTTCTAAGAGTTTTTTATAATTAAAGATGATTTCTCCAAGCTAAATAGATTTCATCTAAATTAGTGGAGTGCCCATTTTTTTCTAATTGACGAGTCTTCTGTTTTAAGCTACGAGTTTCTGTGTTGAACCAAGGAGTTAGAAATCACTGATTAGACTTTTCGTTTTTAAGGGGGCCACCAGTCTGGAGTCTGATGCAGAGAAGCTGAAACACTATCACCATGTTATCAATACAGAAGGAGCAAGCTGTCTATAGCTTATTCCATTGTGTTGACATATGGCATAGAGGAAACAATCTGCATAAATTTGGTAACGGCATCATCTGAGAGGCATCTACTGTAATAATATTTTTCTTTAGGAGCCAAATAATCAGAAATAGTAAAATCAAAGGTTAACAGACAATGGTCTGACAGTACAGGGTTATGAGGAGACACTACAAGATTTTCTATTTCTATGCCATATGTCAGAACAAGGTCCAGTGTATGGTGGAGGTAATGAGTAGAATTTCCTACTTTCTGAGAAAACCCAATCGAGTGTAATATTGAATTAAATGCCACATTAAGGCAGTCACTATCTATATCCACATGTATATTAAAGTCCCCTACTATAATTATTCTATCAGATTTCAGCACTAAATCAGCTAAGAAATCAGCAAATTCGGATAAAAATTCTGAGTAGGTTGATGGGGGACGATAAACTATGGCAAATAAAATTGGGTTTAACCTAAAATTGCTAAAGTGCCCAATACTGAGGACCAGGCCCTCAAAGGAATTATAACATGTTTTTTGCTTTACATTAACTAGTAATTTGGAATGGTAAATTGTTGCTACTCCTCCTCCACGACCAGAACTTCTGGGATTTTGACCAATTTAAATAACCAGAGGGAGTTGATTCATTTAAACCAACATAATCCTCTTGCCTAACCAAGTCTCTGTAAGGGAAATTAAATCAATCTGATGATCAATTAACAGATCATGGACTAACAGAGGACTTGGGAGTTAGAGACCTAATATTTAATAAACCACATTTAATTTTTAAATTATGAGGAGGAACAGAGGCCAATTCAATTCAATTTAGAGGCTTTATGTTTAATTTGAGTTTTACCACTATTTTGCTTTATCACTTTGGGATGCTTATGCATTATATTTTTATTAACTTTGGAGGGAGCAGACAACGATTCTCTGATGGGGAAGACAGGGGCTAAGCTGAGGGGTGGCGGATGAAGAGGAGCTGCAGAGAGGCGTGTAAGACTGCGACTCTGCTTCCTGGTCCCAACTCTGAGTAGTCAGGGTTTTGGAAATTTGGATAAAAAAGATGCCAGATTGTTAGATAAATGAGAAGCACCATCCAAAGTGGGATGAATGCTGTCTCGTCTCATAAGTACAGAACAGACTGCAGTTGGTAGCAGGTAAATGCAGGAAGAGACCAACTGGTGCTGGGTAATTGCCTAATATACCTTGAGGCGTTGTAATGTCACATGTGCGTATGTGCTACTGCAGCGTAGTGCATTGCGCCGTTTTGCGTACACCACATTTACTCCCCTCTGAGAAGCTTAGAACATTTACCCATATGACTAGCTTAGCAGGAACTGGTTGGCATAAGAACATACATGTTAGCTTATCAGGTTAATGCAAAGCTGAAACACACATAATTTGGCCAAACGGGCCAGTGTAAAGAGTAGCGCATTGGCTAATGTGAAACAGAACACATATCTGACTGGGCCGAACAATCAGAACCACTTAAAGTACATTTCAATCGTAACATTTCTAACTGGGCAGCCGGATAGACTGCCGATGTGCCTGCATGGTCATGTGGGTTATTCTGCCACTGAACAGACCATGCGCTGACGACCAATGTATTTAAAGTCGGTAACATAGTCCTCAATATGAAGAGGTCTCCATCAAACTCGTGCCAAGTGGGGCTCAGGCTGTGTGGCAGCTCGGGTGGTTCCGGTGGGCGCCCCGCTGGAACTGCGGACCGTTCATCAGCAAAGTCCCAGTCTGGGTTGGTTGGCTTGGTCGCAGTCTCTTGGTCAGACATGGGAGGCAGTGTCATCCTTCTGCAGCAGCTGGCATGCCATCGTGGCCCAACAGCCAGAAAGAAGGTGGCTGGTCCTAGCTGAGCGATGATCCGCGTTGACACTAACCAAAAGCACTGCGGCTTGTATGAGTGATTGGTTCGACGTACCCGAATCCAGTCGAGCACCGTAAGTGAAGGGCGCTCGCTCGTCGTTCCTTCTTCATGAAGTGTTGTTGTTTTTCTGCCACCTTGCTGTCAGGGGAGAGCACCACCACTGGGGTGTCATCTGATGAAGGGCGTGGCCAGTCCTGTTCAACTACGGCTTACAACTCCTGCAGTGATGCGGCAGCTCGAGGAGGCTTGTGCTGTGTGAAGTGCGTCTGTTGTTGCTCTTCTGTCCTGCTGCCGGAGAAAGGCGCCAATACTGGAGTATTGTCTGGTGTGTCGTTTGGTGGAGGACGTAAGCTGTCAGGGGGAAGACGTAGATGCAGGCCGGTCTTGCTGCTGACAGGCTAGGCCTTACCTTCTTTGGGTCCTGCGTGGCTGTGGACCGGAGCACCTGTGGTGAGGCGGCAGCTCGAGGACACTTGTGCTGCATGAGGACCAGCTCCAGGTCCTGTGTGGATGCAGTCTGGAGCTCCTGTAGTGGCTCAAGTTTTACAGGATTCTGCTTGGTGTGCGGTGCGAAGCAGGGAGTGGCTGCATCCACGTCTGAATGCAATGGACTTGGGCCGTTGTCAGTCAAAGAGAATCCCATGTGATCTGTGATGGAGAAGTTCATGGAACAAATCACACCCCAGGATGTTGTCACCATGGTGCGTCATTTGGAATGTGAATGCTGGGAGGATTATTGATCCGTAGCAAACTGAAAAGGCAACGGTTCCTACCATGCCGACCTTCGTGTGTCCATAGCCGAACAGTTCCACCGCGTCTGGCTTAATTGGTTGCAGGGGAAAAAACCTTCTAACCATGGCCTCATTCATCAGGGATCTTGAAGCAGCGATGTCCAGCTGCATCAGTAGGCTGACGCTGTTCAGCTCCACTGTACACCGCATGGAGGGCCCGTTGCCGGAGCTCACAAAATGGACGGTGTTCATGTCATATGTGAGGCCGAGAAGCTGAGTAGCCAGAGCCACAGCCTGTGCCAGCAGAGCTAAGCTGCTATGGCCAGAGGCAGCTGGAGCTGATGACTTAATCTGTCGGACCATCAGACCGTCAGCGAAATGTGCGGTCAGCAAAGTCACACACTTGTCGTAGGTGTCCGTAGGCACAAGCTTTCGGAAGGCATGCTGTCCCTTGCTGCTAAGGCTGTGAATTAGCATAGCTCATAGCCTAGCTTCGTCTAGGTCGATAGCGCTAATGTATCTTTCAAACAATTCATACCAGCTTGACCAAGGATAGGTGGCTCACCAGGCTGAGCGAGAAACAGCGATGGGGGTGGCAGTAAAGTCTCCCAATATCCTTGATGTTGTGTGGGTCATCCTCATTGCCATTGTTATGTCTGGAAATAAGGGCAGACAAGTCCACGTGTTGAGGTTAGCTTTATTGAGCTAGCACAGCTAAATAGTACTGCCAAATAATAGTAAGAATCTGTAATTTCCCAGTTTGGGATCAACAAAGTACATCTATCCATCTATCTATCTATCTAATACACAACAGTCTGCAGGTGGTAGCAGGTAAGGATGTTAATGATTAATTGACTTTCGATTGTCGATAAGAATTTAGTTGACTAAATTAAATAAGTAATCAATTAATTGAAAGTGTCACTGCTCTTTTCAATAGTTTGTTTTTTCATTAAATGTAGTGGCTTCGCCAGTCCTGGTGAGGGTGCTATAGCCTAATCTTTCCCACACCTGATGTACACAGCACACCACTCAATGAAGCGGCCTAAACGGAGTGCAATGTGGGATCACCTACTGTCTGGGTGTGTGGTACGCTGGCTCCACGGCCGAGAACAGGAAGGCTGTGCAGAGGGTCATCAACACTGCCCAAAAAGTCATCAGCGGGCCTCTGCCTTCCCTGGAGGACATCTCCAGATCTTCCTGTCTCAGAAAGATCAAGGTCATCACAGGAGACCCCTCACATCCCGCCTACCACCTATTTGACCTGCTTCCCTCTGGTCGACAGTGCAGATTAATCAGGTCCCATAACAAACAGTTTCTTCCCCTGGGCCATCTGAACTGCAAACAGTCAGAGGCCCCACCCCCTCCCTCCGAACACTCACATGTACAGAACTGAGGACCTTTTTAATTATCACAATAACACACCTGTCTTTGCTCTCCGCACTTTCATGTATATTGACCCATCCGTGAAACCATTAGTATGTATATTTTCCATAATCCTTGGGCCATTTTATTCAACTGTGTCTTCAATTGTGTGTTCTGCACCCCGCATTCTTATGTACATAGTTCCACCCGTGAAGCCACTACCATACCTGTATATAGTTCCATAATTGTGGGCTATTGTTATTTCAGTCATGCGTTTAATCGCGTGTTCTGTAACCATGTTTTACCTAACCTTTCTCTCTTCCTTTATTGGGCAGTAGTCTGCTGGAGCACCCACAATTTCGTTGTACTGTACAACTGTCATCATCATCGTGGTTGTCTCTCGGGAGCCAAGGAAGACGATGCGTTGTGCTGTCATCAGTGGACGTGCATTTGGCTTCGGAGTCCGAAGTTTGAAGCATACGTGTGGTTGCAGATAGGGCATGTGGTCAGGGCAGAGGTGGATGCAGCTCGGTGGCGCTGATCTCGTGCAGCTGCAAGATGTTGGTGGCGGTCATCTTCGAAAGAGTTGACTGCCTTCCATGTTAGGGCACGCCAGCAGGTTCTGTTGGCTGATGCAGTCTCGAGCTGTCGGGGCTGAAGACCGGCCCATTTGATGTTGGCTTTGAAGTTGTCTTTGAACCTCTTCTTTGGGTGACCCTGCTTGCAGCTACCTTGTGCCAGGTCCCCATAGAAGAGCTGATGTGGGATTCTGGATTCTTCCATGCGGATCACATGGCCAGTCCATTGAAGCTGGGCTTGGAGGATCTTGGCTTCGATGCTTGCAGTGTTGGCTCTGTCCAGGACTTCTTGGTTCGTTATGTGGTCCTGCCAGTGTATCCGCATGATTGACTGCAGGGAGCATGTGTGGAATTGCTCCAGCTTCTTGATGTGCCTGTGGTATAAAGTACAGGTTTCACACTCGTACAGCAGTGATGTCAGTACGACTGCATTGTACACCTTTAGTTTGGTTGAGAGGCAAATGTCTTTGTGTTGCAAGACCTTGGTGTGCAGTCTGCCCATTGCTTGACTGGCTTTCTGTATCCTCGCTGTGACCTCCTTGTCTTGTGATCCATCATTAGAGATGGTGCTGCCCAAGTACTTGAAGGTATCAACATTCTTCAGCTGTATGCCATCGATGGTGATGTTTGGCTCTTGGCAGACACATTTCGGTGCAGGCTGGAAGAGGACCTTTGTTTTCCCGAGGCCTATTGCCAGGCTGAACATCTTGGATGCTATGAAGAACCTGTCAATGATTGTCTGTTGGTAGTTCTCTTCGTGGGCCATTAGAGCACAGTCATTGGGAAACAGGGCTTCTGCTAGGAGCCTCTCCAGCACCTTTGTTTTTGCAGCAAGACGTCACAGGTCAGTGAGCCATCCAGGCGATAATCTGATGAAGATACCAAGCTCGAGGTTTTTGACAGCATTTAGTAGTACTTTTACTACTACTATTACTACTAGTACTATTGTGTATATTATGTTAAGTGTTTATTTTTTTCTTTTTTGCTTTTCTGATCTGTATGCTCCTTTTATGTGCTGCTGGAAAAGGGAGTTATCCCAAAGGGATTAATAAAGTTAAGTCTAAGTCTACTTGGGTGAAGAAGAGATTGAACAGTACTGGTCCAAGGATGCAGCCTTGTTTTACACCATTTGAGATGTCATATCTCTCAGGTTTACCGTCAAGACATTCATGTCATCATAAGACAGCCTGATGAGCGAGGTGAACTTCGCTGGGCATCTGAGTTTGTGGAGAATGATCCACAGTGCGTTTTTGTTGACTGCATCGAATGCTTTTGTTTGATCGATGAAGACTGCATAGGGGTTCCTGTTCTGCTCAAGGCATTTCTCTTGAACCTGTCTCACCACAAAAACCATGTCAACAGTGCTGCAATCAGGCTGAAAACCACATTGTGATTCAGGGATGTTCTTCTCTGAGACTGCCGAGATCAGTCCGTTCAGGATGACTCTGGCGAGGATTTTCCCATCAATGGAGAGTAGGGATATACCCCTGTAGGTCCTGCAGTCTGCTCTGAAGCCTTTGTTCTTGTACAGGGTGACTATTGTTGCATCACAGAGCTCAGCAGGCATTTCTTCCTCTTCTCATATATTGGTAAGAACACTGTGAAATGCTGGAAAAGCCTTTTTACTAAGTGTCTTGTACACTTCTGCAGGGATACCATCCTTACCGAGTGCCTTGCCACAGTTCATCTGTTTATTTCCTGACTTCATCCAGGGATGGAGGGTCATCAAGCTTTTCAGTGGCTGTCTGTTGTGGAACCTGGTCCAGTGCAGCCTGGTCAACTGTGGATGGGTGATTCAGAAGTTTGCTTAAGTGTTCCCTCCATCTGTTGTTGATGGCAACTTTGTCCTTGATGAGTGTGGCTCTGTCTGCAGACAGCAAGGTAGCATAGCCAGATTTTGAGGGATCAAACACTGTCTTGAGGGAGCTGAAAAACTGCTTCAAGTTGTTGGTATCAGTAAAGCCTTGGATCTCTTCAGTTTTCTTTCCCCACCACTGGTCGTGCATGTTTCTTATCTCTCTTTGAGCCATGGCCTGGTATGACTTGAATCTCTCCTTCTTGGGAATAGAGCCTGGATCATTCTGCCATTCCATGAATGCTTTTTCCTTCTTGGCAAGCGGGTCTGTGATGGCGTTGTTGTTCTTATCAAATTAGTCTTGATGTTTCCTGCTCTTTAGGCTGAGCACTGACTTTGCTGTCTCAGTCACCACTTCTCTGAACGGGTTCCATTTCTGTGTTGGGTCTCAAGTCAATGGTCCATTGGCAGACAGCTTCTCATCCAGGCTTGTCTGGAACTTGTAGAGGTAGTGGGGTTGTTGGAGTCTGGCTGTGTTGAAGGTAGTATGAATAAGTTTTGGCCATCTGGGATGGGGTGGAGCTATATGCAACTTCAGGGTGGCACAGACAACCCTCTGATCTGTCCAGCATTCTGCTCCTCGCATGGCTGTGGTGATGAGGACATCCTGAACGTCACATTGACGGACAATGTTGTAATCTATCAGATACCAATTGTCGGGATCTGGGATGCATCCAGGTAGTCTTGTATTTGTCGGCCATTCTGAACACTGTGTTCCTGATGATAAGGTCATACTCTGCACACTTGCTCAACAGTAGGAGGTCACTGCTGTTCATCTTGCCAACACGGTGTCTGCCAAGTATCCCTTCCCAGCGAGCATGATCGCTGCCAACTCGGGCATTAAAGTCTCTGAGCAAGGTGAGCTTGTCGTTGGAATAAACAGAGTTCAGTAAGGAACTGAGGTCGGTGTAGAACTGCTCAATTGTCTCTTCTGAGCTTGCTAGGGTTGGTGCATATGCGCTGGTGATGGTTGCATGATGCTTGTGGCTGAGTGGTAGGCATAGCTTCATAAGCCTCTCATTGATTCCGATGGGTAAGTCTGGAAGTTTTTTCATTAGACTGGTTTTGACAGCCAGGCCAACTCTTTGGATCCTATCCTCAGTCTGTGCCTCGTCTTTCCAAAAAAACATGTAGTCACTGGTGAGTACTGTGATGGAGACTTCCTCTTCAAGTCGTGTCTCGCTTAGGGCTGCAATATTGATGTTGTAGCGTGATAGCTCTTTGGCAACCAGGGCTGTTCGCCTTTGGGGTCTTGTTGTATCGTGTCTGTCCATGAGGGTATGGACATTCCATGCTCCTAAGAGAAGCTTTCTTTTTCTGTTCTTCTGTTGTTTTCGTCTGCATAAGTAGGTGATCTGCCAGCCGCGGTAAACTGGCCAGATGCTGTAGGGCAGCCAATGTCTAGGACACCTTTTCTAGGCCCCTCCCATACTTGGGTGAGCAGTGCTATCCCTAAATAGGGCTGCTCAGTCACCCTGGATGCTGCCGGACTCCTCTGCTGCCCAGGGTACAAAGAAGAACAACCCCTGGTCCGAGGTCCACCGGCGTGCAGGATCATGACTGCAACTGCCAGTGGTCACCTCCATCTGTTGCTTTGCCATTTCCCTATCTCCACAGGACTTGGAGTAGGCTGAAGATGAACTCACACGACATAACCTGTGTGTGAGAAATATAGTAGAAAAGCTGTTTCACAGGGACGATCCCACTCTCTCTGCTTCGGAAGTCCGAGTCCAGTGGCTCGAACGTTTGGGGACTTCTTTGACTACAGTGGATGGCCAAGCCTTCTTTTGTGCTCTGATCAAGGCAACGCCTTGATCCGATGGAGGAGATAGGAG
Organism: Pholidichthys leucotaenia; assembly: GCA_020510985.1. Classification (NCBI taxonomy): domain Eukaryota; kingdom Metazoa; phylum Chordata; class Actinopteri; order Cichliformes; family Pholidichthyidae; genus Pholidichthys; species Pholidichthys leucotaenia. The sequence goes on along the minus strand of CM035846.1, from coordinate 59,036,806 downwards.
AGAGAAGGACGGTGGCTAAACTGTCATCTCTGCTGGAGTCCGAGTTCCACCCTATGCAGGACATACAGGATGCACTGAGGAGCTCATTTAGCAGCAGACTACATCATCCCAGGTGCACAACCGAGAGGTTTCGTAGGTCCTTCCTACCAACGGCTGTCAGACTGTACAACCTAAGCAGGGCTGCTCGCAGAGATAGCAAAAAGACGTAACAAACTAATAGTTTTTTTTTTTTTTTGAATGCAAAAGATGCAATAGACTTACACAATGGTCCTCTCCGGCATACAACTAGGAACATACCGGTCGCTATGGAGGGTGAGAATATGTATGGGCACATAATCATACCATGTAGGATAACTAAATAGACGGTTATGCTGTTTCATCCCACCTAGCAACAATGCTCTGCACTGTGTGTGTTTATATATTTACATATTTATTCCATCTAGCTACAATGCTCTGCACTGGGTGTGTTTATATTTATATATCTATATATTTATTCCATCTAGCTACAATGCTCCGCACTGTGTTTTTATATATCTACATATTATTCCATCTAGCTACATTGCTCCGCACTGTGTGTGTTTATATACTTGCATATTTATTCCACCTAGCTGCAATGCTCCATACTGTGGGTGTTTATATATTTACATATTTATTCCATCTAGCTACAATGCTCTGCACTGTGTGTTCATATATTCATATATTTATTCCATCCAGCTACAATGCTCTGCACTGTGTGTCTGTGTGTGTGTGTGTGTGTGTGTATATACTGTATATATTTTATAGTAATATGTACATATGTATATTAGCTGCTCTTGCTTGCTTGTTTTTTCTTGCCTTCTGATTGTTGCTCTGAGTGTTGCTATCCCTGTGCTGTTGCAATCCTGGAATTTCCCCGTTGTGGGACTAATAAAGGCTTATCTTATCTTATCTTATCTTATGTGCCCTTCACACTCCATAGTGCATTGCTACAGTGCCTTTTCAGCCATTGAATCCGAGTGGATTTCATTTGCCTGGTCCGCCAAAGTAGTCTTCACATGCAGAATGAGCAAGTCCCTAACTCACCGAGGGTTTCAAACCCGTCGGCTACCCTCACCAGGTTTAGCTGGTCAGTGCCCAGGGTGTGGCCATTGTTGCATGCAAACAGGTTTGAGGAGCCACTGGTGAGAGTTGGGTGCCAGGTGGGGACCAAAGCGGGCAGCCTACTCCGAATAGTACCACATGTCCTCCCGTCAGGGGTACTACCCCGCCTTGACACCCCATGTTGTACCCTTGTACAACTATACAATGACAATAAAGCCTATTCTATTCTTTTTTTATTTCTTTTTATTTAACCTTTACAGTGGTGTGAAAAAGTGTTTGCCCCCTTCCTGATTTCTGTTTTTTTTTGTATGTTTGTCACACTTAAATGTTTCAGATCATCAAACAAATTTAAATATTAGACAAAGATAACACAAGTAAACACAAAATGCAGTTTTTAAATAAAAGTGTTTATTAAGGGTAAAAAAAAAACAAAATCCAAACCTACATGGCCATGTCTGAAAAAGTGATTGCCCCCCCCCCCTCGTTAAAACATAAATTAACTGTGGTTTATCACATCTTTGGAAAGCTGAGTTCAATTTCTCTAGCCACACCCAGTCTGGCAAAGGTTATAAAGCCATTTATAAAGCTTTGTGACTCCAGTGAACCACAGTGAGAGCCATTATCCACAAATGGTGAAAACATGGAACAGTGGTGAACCTTCCCAGGAGTGGCTGACCAACCAAAATTACCCCAAGAGCGCAGTGACGACTCATCCAAGAGGTCACAAAAGACCCCACAACAACATACAAAGAACTGCAGGCCTCACCTGCCTCAGTTAAGGTCAGTGTTCATGATGCTACCATAAGAAAGAGACTGGGCCAAAATGGCCTGCATGACGGAGTTCCAAGACAAAAACCTCTGCTGAGCAAAAAGAACATAAACGCTCATCTCAGTTTTGGCAGAAAACATCTTGATGATCCCCAAGACTTTTGGGAAAGTACTTTGTGGACTGATGAGACAAAAGTTGAACTTTTTGCTGTGGTAAATGGAACCATGAATTCTGCTCTCTACCAAAAAATCCTGAAAGAGAATGTCCGGCCATCTGTTTGTGACCTCAAGCTGAAGCACACTTGGGTTCTGCAGCAGGACAATGATCCAGAACACACCATCAAGTCTACCTCTGAATGGCTTAAGAAAAACAAAATGCAGACTTTGGAGTGGCCTAGTCAAAGTCTTGACCTGAATCAAATTGAGATGCTGTGGCATGACCTTAAAAAAGGCAGTTCATGCTCGTCAACCCTCCAATGTGGTGGAATTACAACAATTCTGCAAAGATGAGTGAGCCAAAATATCTCCATAGCGCTGTAAAAGACTCATTGCCAGTTACCACAGATGCTTGATTGCAGTTGTTGCTGCTAAGGGTGACCCAACCTGTTATTAGGTTTAGGGGGCAATCTCCTTTTCACACAGGGCCATGTAGGTTTGGATTTTTACCCCCTAATAATAAACACCTTCATTTAAAAACTGCATTTTGTGTTTACTTATGTTATCGTTGTCTAATATTTAAGTTTGTTTGATGATCTGAAACATTTAAGTGTGACAAACATACAAAAAAAATGAGAAATCAGGAAGGGGCAAACACTTTTTCGCACCACTGTATGTAACCAGGCAGGACAGATTAAGAACACATTCTTATTTACAACTGTAGCCTGGGGGGAAGGGGGAAGGAGCAAGGGACAACTCACATTCATACCTCCCCAGTTGATGCAAACTAACCTTTAATTAATCTGCATGTTTTTGGCCCCTTTGGGAGGAAACCGGAGAAATCCTGGAGTAAACCCATACAGACACGGGGAGAACATGCAAACTCCACACAGAAAGATCACCGTTGGTCAGGGGGTGGGATCGAACTCAAGATTCCATAGCTAAGGGTGAGTTGCTGTGCTGCCATAGTGCTAACCACTGTACCACCATGCTGCCCTATAAGTTCTGTTGAAGGAGAGGGCTTTCGGGATCTGATAAACTCTATAGAGCCAGGGTATAATATTCCGTCTAGAAGAACGATAACTACCCAGTTGGAAGCACGCTACAAGAAGTAAAAAGCTGACCTGAAAACACAGCTAGCCACTGAAAATATGGCGCTAACAATGGATTGTTGGACTGCACTAACTACAGAAAGCTACATTACAGTCACTTGCCATTACATTGATAACACAACATAACAAAAATAATTGTTTTGTAAGTTGTCTGTGTTTTTTCAACTGATTTAAGACAATTTTGCACCGCTGAATCCGAAAATGACATCCGTTTCTCTCGATCAGGTCAGGTTTTTATGCTAAGTTGTGAGCAGTTGTACAGCAGTTGTACAGTTGTACTGTAAATTGAATAGTAGACATTGATAAAGGTAGGTACATGTAAATTGAATGTTACATCATCACTGTTCAAAATTCAGAGAATTTCAAGAAATAAAAAAGAATTTTGCATCGTATAAAGCAAAAATACCCGTACATGTAAACAAAAACGTAAAAACAGCATGTGGCCATAGTTCAAAAAGTTGACCTGATTCAGCAAAATCAATGTGATTTTTGGATTCAGCACATCAAAATTGTCCTAAATCAGCTAAAAAAAACTTAGATAATAAATTTGGTCACTACCCAGTTGGAAGCACGCTACAAGAAGTAAAAAGCTGACCTGAAAACACAGCTAGCCACTGAAAATATGGCGCTAACAAAGGATTGTTGGACTGCACTAACTACAGAAAGCTACATACATTACAGTCACTTGCCATTACATTGATAACACAACATAACAAAAATATTTTTTTTGTAAGTTGTCTGTTTTTTCAACTGATTTAAGACAATTTTGCACCGCTGAATCCGAAAATGACATCCGTTTCTCTTGATGGCCATAGTTCAAAAAGTTGACCTGATTCAGCAAAATCAATGTGATTTTTGGATTCAGCACATCAAAATTGTCCTAAATCAGCTAAAAAAAACTTAGATAATAAATTTGGTCTTGACCAGTGTAATAACTGGCATGTGAAATCAACAGTTCTTCTCGGAGAGCATGCCTGGTTTTATGTAGTTTTTAATATTATATCTCAAAAAATTAGAATATCATGAAAAAGTTCAATATTTTTTGTCACACATTTCAGAAAGTGAAACCCATATATTATATACATTCATTACACATAGAATGAAATATTTCAAGCCTTTATTTCTTGAAATTTTGATGATTATGGCATGCATATAATGAAAACCCAAAATTCAGTGTCGCCTAAAATTAGAATATTGTGAAAAAGTTCAATATTGGAAAGTCATGGTGTCACACCCTAATCAGCTAATTAACTCAAAACACCTGCAAATGTTTCCTGAGCCTTTAAATGGTCTCTCAGTTTGGGTCAGTAGGCTACACAATCATGGGGAAGGCTGCTGACTTGACAGATGTCCAGAAGACAGTCATTGACACCCTCCACAATGAGGGTAAGCCACAAAAGGTCATTGCTAAAGAAGCTGGTTGTTCACAGAATGTTGTATCCAAGCATATTGTAGAAAGTTGAGTGGAAGGAAAAACTGTGGTAGGAAAAGGTGCACCAGCAAAAGGCATAAGCACAGCCTTGAGAGGATTGTCAAGTAAAATCCATTCAAGAATTTGGGGGAGCTTCACAATGAGTGGACTGAGGCTGGAGTCAGTGCATCAAGAGCCACTACGCACAGACAAATCCTAGACGTGGGCTACAAATATCGCATTCCTCGTGTCAAGCCACTCTTGAACCAGAGACAACATCAGAAGCGTTTTACCTGGGCTGTGGAGAAAAAGAACTGGACTGTTGCTCAGTGGTCCAAAGTCCTTTTTTCAGATGAAAGTAAATTTTACATGTCATTTGGAAATCAAAGTGCCAGAGTCTGGAGGAAGAGTGGAGAGGCACAGAATCCACGTTGCTTCAAGTCCAGTGTGAAGTTTCCACAGTCAGTATGATTTGGCTGCCATGTCATCTGCTGGTGTTGGTCCACTGGGTTTTCTGACATCCACAGTCAACACAGCCATCTACCAGGAAATTTTAGAGCACTTCATGCTTCCTTCTGCTGACAAGCTTTATGGAGATGCTGATTTCATTTTCCAGCAGGACATGGCACCTGCCCACACTGCCAAAGGTCTCAAAAGCTGGTTCAGTGACCATGGTGTTACTGTGCTTGATTGGCGAGCAAACTCGCCTGACCTGAACCCCATAGAGAATCTGTGGGGTATTGTCAAGAGGAAGATGAGAGACATCAGACTCCACAATGCAGATGACCTGAAGGTCACTATCAAAGCAACCTGGGCTTCCATTACACCTGAGCAGTGCCACAGGCTGATCGCCTCCATGCCACGCCGCATTGATGCAGTAATTCATGCAAAAGGAGCCCCAACCAAGTATTGAGTGCATAGAAATGAACATAATTTTCAGAAGCTTGGCATTTCTGTTTAAAACATCCTTTTTTTTATTGATCCTATATAATATTCTAATTTTATGAGACACTGAATTTGGGGTTTTCATTATCTGTAAGCCATAATTATAAAAATTTCAAGAAATAAAGGCTTGAAATATTTCACTCTTATGTGTAATGAATCTGCAGTATATAATATATGGGTTTCACTTTCTGAAATGAGTGACAAAAAATATTGAACTTTTTCATGGTATTCTAATTTTTTGAGATGCACCTGTATGTGGACTAAGTCCACATATTTTTTATTCAGAATTTATGTTGCTGAATATCACCCAGTGCACATATTCTTTTATGTTATAGTAGCCTTAATATTTATTGTTTCTGAGTTTATTTTGTTGTTAATGTTTAACATGCAACAGGTTACATTGCATAAATAAATCAAATCCTTGAGGAATATGACTTGCATTTTTTTATTCAGTTTATCAAACAATAATTGGCTTTTTAATGTTATAGATCAAAATGTACCAAGGGAAATTAAAATTCTCAGGAAAAACGCTGCTTATCAATTAATCGTTAATCAATCGACAAGGTGAATCAATTAACAATTAATGAATTATTCGATAACTTGCATCCCTAGTAGCAGGTAAATGCAGGAAGAGGCCGACTGGCGCTGGGCAGTCGCCTAATATACCTTGAGGCATCGTGACATCACACGTGCATGCGTGCTACCGCATCGTCGCGCCATTTTGCATACACCACAAATAGATTTCCCCCACAAAATTAGTGTTTTCCAGTAAATTTTTGATAATTTGCAAAAAAAGTGATTTTTTTTTTTTATTGCAAGTTTGTGTGGGTGTTTTCCTCATTAAACTGTAATGCTTTTTCCAAAATTTGTTACACTTTTGCCATTTGCCATTCTGCTTTTTTCATAAATTTCATGTTATTTGCAAATTTGATACCTTTGTCTAGTAAATTTGAAGACTTTTTTAAATCTAAAGTTATGTCATTATTCCAAATAAAAGTAAATTTTTTCATAGACTTTGTTCTTATAAAAATACTTAAAAAACAAACTCATGAAACAGGCCTGGACAAAAATGATGGTACCCCTAGAAAAGATTGAAAATAATGTGACCATAGGGACATGTTCAACCAAGATGTGTCCTCTAATTAACATCACAGGTGTCTACAAACTTGTAATCAGTCAGTCAGCCTATTTAAAGGATGACAAGTAGTCACTGTGCTGTTTGGTGACATGGTGTGTACCACACTAAACATGGACCAGAGGAAGCAAAGGAGAGAGTTGCCTCAGGAGATTAGAAAGAAAATTATAGACAAGCATGTTAAAGGTAAAGGCTATAAGACCATCTCCAAGCAGCTTGATGTTCCTGTGACTACAGTTGCACATATTATTCAGAAATTTAAGATCCACAGGACTGTAGCCAACCTCCCTGGACATGGCTGCAGGAGGAAACTTGAAGAAAAATGGAAGAGACGGATAATATGAATGGTAACAAAAGAGCCCAGAACAACATTCATGGTGAACTCCAAGGTCAAGGTACATCAGTGTCAGATCGCACCATCCGTCATCGTTTGAGCCAAAGTGGACTTCATGGGAGACGACCAAGGAGGACACCACTGTTGAAAACAAATGATAAAAAAGCCAGACTGGAATTTGCCAAACTGCCAAACTGCATGTTGTCAAGCCACAAAGCTTCTGGGAGAATGTCTTATGGACAGACGAGACAAAACTGGAACTTTTTGGCAAGGCACATCAGCTCTATGTTCACACACGTAAAAATGAAGCATACCAAGAAAAGAACACTGTCCCTACTGTGAAACATGGAGAAGGTTCTGTTAAGTTCTGGGGCTGCTTTGCTGCATCTGGCACAGGGTGTCTTGAATCTGTGCAGGGTACAATGAAATCTCAAGACTATCAAGGTATTCTAGAGAGAAATGTGCTGCCCCAAAACACAAGCTAAAAACACCCAAGAACGGCTAAGAGCAAAACATTGGACTATTCTAAAGTGGCCTTCTATGAGCCCTGATCTAAATCCCATTGAACATCTGTGGAAGGAGCTGAAACATGCCGTCTGGAGAAGGCACCCTTCAAACCTGAGACAACTGGAGCAGTTTGCTCATGAGGAGTGGGCCAGGATACCTGCTGAGGGGTGCAGAAGTCTCATTGACAATTACAAAAATCGTTTGATTGCAGTGATTGCCTCAAAAGGTTGTGCAACAAAATATTAAGTTAAGGGTACCATCATTTTTGTCCAGGCCTGTTTCATGAGTTTGTTTTTTAAAGTAATTCTGTTGAACCACAATTCAAAAGCATTGTCTGATTTTCATTAGTTAATTTTCATACTTTTTATTTATTACCACTTTTGTCAGATTCAAGTTATTTCTGTGACCATTGTGGGTTTTTCTTTCATTAACAGAGGGGTACCAACAATTTTGTCCACGTGTGTAAATGTACAGTTTTCAAACAAAATTGCAGTTTTCTCTAGTAAATTTGTCTTTTTTCAGTAGATCTTTTGTGACTTTTTTCCTTGTAAATTAGTGTTTTTCCTTCATAAAATTGTCTTTCCATAAATTTTGAATATTTTTAGCAAGATGCTATTCTCATAAATGTATTAAATTTTTCCTTATTTTTTTACCTTTCACAAGGAAAACTCCAACTTTTTCTAGCTCATTTGTGATTTTTTTTAACAGAAATTTTGTGACTTTTCTTGTAAATTGTGGTTACAATTTAAGCATTTGAATTAGCATTTCTAAGCCAATTTTCTTTGACTCTAAGCTGTTTCAGGTTTTAAGCTAACAGTGTTCAGCTTTTAGCTATTTTAGCTTTTAAGTTAATTTAGCATTGTTCAGCTTGAGGCTATTTCAGGCATCAAGGCAGCATTTTTTCAGTTTTTCCATCCCCTTTTTTACCATTTCAGGAATTAACTTTCAGCTTACAGCATTCACATTGTTTCCTTCCAAAAATGCAAATTTTCTGGTTAATTTCGCTGTTGACAAAATCCAGCACAGCTTAATAAATTAGATAGATAGTTAGATAGATAGATTCTTTATTTCGAACAAAAAAGTATAACAAAAACAAAACGAATGACAAATGCAATAAAGTAACAGTATACAGTGTTCAAAAGGGAGCATAGTGAATCGTACATATAAATACTACCCTTCTAACATATATCCTTTCAGCAAATAATGTTTGTACCTCTTTTTGAATTGATTTCTGTTTGTACATAGTTTCAGTTCCAGTTCCAGACTGTTCCACAAATCCACCCCACAGACAGATATGCACATACTTTTCTTAGTCGTTTATATCTTAGGTTTTGTAAAGTTTAAGTCTCCTCTCAAATTATGATCATTGCCTCTTTTTTAAATATTTTTTGTATATTAGTTGGGAGTTGATTATTAATTGCCCTGTACATTACTTGTGCTGTCTTAAATTTAACTAAATCGATGAACTTTATGACATGTGACTTTAAAAACAACGAATTGGTATGGTCTCTATATCCTACATTATTTATTATCCTTATAGCTCTTTTTTGTAATGTGCATATTGACTGTAGGTTGGTCTTGTAGGTGTTTCCCCAGACTTCTACACAGTAGTTAAGATAAGGTAGAAACAGTGAATTGTACAGTAAGACCAATGATTTATAGTCCAAGATGTGTCTTGTCTTCCCCAGTATGCCTATACATTTTGCCAACTTGGCCCGGATGTGACTGATGTGAGGTTTCCAGCAGATTTTATTGTCTAGCGTCACCCCCAGAAACTTATTTTCCTGTACTGTTTCTATTCTTTCTATTCTAATTACCAAAATTAATTCTAAACTAATGATGAAAACTAAACTTCCTAAATATTTTTAGTATGTGCTGAAATATAGACAAATTATCAATAAATGTATGCAAAAATATTCAGTGATATACTGTATTTGTGTTGTTAAAACACAAAATAAAAGTTAAAGATAATACAGTACAGTGACTCTGAAAGTGAAATTTTGGATCAATAATTTTGTTAGAAAGAAATGGACTCCTCACTGTCAGAGTTCAGCATTGAAATCGATCTTATAAGATAAGATAAGATAAGATAAGCCTTTATTAGTCCCACAATGGGGAAATTCCAGGATTGCAACAGCATAGGGATAGCAACACTCAGAGCAACAATCAGAAGGCAAGAAAAAAACAACATCTAGTAAACATATGTCCATATTGCTATAAATGTATATATACTGTATATAGACACACAATGCAGAGCATTATGGCTGGTGAATGTGCAGCAGAAAGTCTAAGCTCTCTCTCCGCGGATGCAGCGGGCCAGCTGGAAGTGTTTGGGCATGATGGTGACCCCCTTAGCGAAGAAGAGACCCACCAGGTGGGTCTCGCTGGTCTCCTGCAGAGCCATGACGGCGAAGCTCAGGAAACGCAGGACGGTCTTGAAGTCCTGAGCGATCTCCCTCACCAGGCGCTGGACGGGCAGCTTACGGATGAGCAGCTCCGTGGATTTCTGGCAGCGACGGATCTCTCTCAGAGCCACGGGCCTGTGACGGCGAGGCCTCTTCACTCTGCCGGTGGCCAGAGCGCCTCTCCGAGCAGCCCTGGTGGCTAGCTGTCTGCTGGGGAGGGGGGGGGGGGGGGGCTTCTTCCTCCAGCAGATTTTACGGGCGGTCTGCTTGATTCTTGCCATCGCTCTTTATTATTCTGTCTTATATTTCTTTCACGCCGCCTAAACTCCAGCCCGGCACCCGCATCGTTTTCGCTACAGCTCCCGGTATGTCGAGTTTCCCATTAGCACCGGGCGGCGGCCAAGTGCTAGCTAGCACTAGCTCCTCCCCGCTGTAACGTCTCCCGCTGCAAACCGTGGCTCCGTCCGCCGATCCGGGAGACCCCCGGGGCGATCCGTGCGTCCGTGATATATATACAGAGTGAAAGGTGTAGAAAGAAGAAGGAAGATAAAAAGAAAAGGCTGTTGCAACAGGCAGCCGACTCGTGTGGCGCCGCCGGTCCGGCGGAACCGGAACCGGGGATGCCCTCTAGTGTTAAGATTTCAGCAGCTAAATGGAGGGTTTTGATTTTTTTCTGTGCTGAGTCTCCGAATGAGAGCGCTTACAACTTGTAGTGTGGAACTTTATCAACATTTGCCAGTATTTCGCTGCAGCTTTGGAATGTTGATATATTGAGAATCAGCTCTCCTTTCATTTCTAACTTGAGGCTGAAATGTATTTGTCTGGAAGCTGTTGCTGCCATTTTCTCCCATTAAAATGTTTTTGTGTGTCAAACCCTTGTGTTTTTCTGCATGTTTCCCAGGCAGTGATGAAGAGGCCATCATCCAGATATTGGCGAATCGCTCTGCAGCGCAGCGTGTGGAGATCAAACAGGCCTACTTTGAAAAGTATGATGATGTGAGTACCAACTGCTTGCCCTTCTTTCCGTTTGCACTCAAACACATGCACGCACGCACACACACACACACACATTAACTTGAATCCCGTGATCTTGTTCTTTTTTGGATCAGGAGTTGGAGGAAGTCCTGAAGAACGAGCTGACAGGCAGCTTTGAGAAAGCCATCATGGCCATGTTGGACCCTCCTCACGTTTTCTTCGCCAAGGAGCTGAGGAAGGCCATAAAGGAGGTGGGAACAGATGAAGCCGCGCTGGTGGAGATCTTGTGCACAGCTACAAATGAGGTCAGTCGGTAATGAGCGTAGTCCTACAGATGAAGTGTGTTAACAGAATAAGTACTGTACATGCACCCATCATGAGTATATACTGTAGATATATTTATTGTATATAATGGATTTCATGTATTTTTTTCTCCTGCAACTGATTAAAGAACCCAAAGGTGCGTTCAGACCAAATGCAAAATGAATTTTTTGTGTGGCACAATTACATTAAAAAATCAATGGAAAGACATGAATTCATGAAAATTTTCCATCTGTGCAAGTTGGATTTTGTTCACCGGGTGAAAAATTTGCTTGATGTTTGGTCATGATAGCCAGTCACCTTCAAGTATCAGTTTTGGATGATAAACTGAACTGCTGAGCTGCTGCTCACCAAAGAGAGATGGACCGTGTTCTGGAGTGCCTGCTGCTAATCTAATAACAAAGGTTAGCAGCTCATCAAACTGGACACTGGTCAGCCTTAGTTAAAGCTGAAAACAGCCGTCATCATGATGCAGTTTCTGGTGGAGGCAGTGACATTTTCCCAACCGGACAACGTTGTGAACCAAAACGTGAGTGTTTTTGGGATTCCTTCAACAGGTACAAGGCAGCTGCAGAAGTCATGAAAGTGATTTTTCACTTGTTTCTCTCAACTCTGGTAACAACATTTGCAAGTACAGCAAGTGTGTTTGATCTGAATGCACCTTGAGGCTTTAAAGCAATGATGTCAAACTCATTTTCACAGTTGCCCTAAAAGGGCTGGATGTAAGACTAAGTACTGTGAAGCTGCAGTGTTTCTCCTGCCGTTGAGCTGATTGAACCTCGTTATTCTTCTCCCAACAGGACATCTTAAGCTACAAGGAGGCATATGTCCAAGGTAAGTTGACTTCTGGGTCCCATTAGTTTAACATTCATTTCCTCCTGGGAACTGGGAACCAGCACATGCAGCGGTGAATAAACGCTGTGGTGGCATCATTTAATCAGCAAATTTCACTCTTAAATTTGAGGAGACTCTACATACTTGTCCTTTATATTAACAGTGCATGAGTGTGACCTGGAGGCAGACATTGAGGACGACACCAGCGGAGACGTGAGGAACCTGCTTATCTCACTGATGCAGGTAACCACGGACCGATCAGGCTTCTCAAACCAGGGAGGAGGCTTTGAAGGGACAAACAAATGTGCTCCTTTTCCTCTCTAATAAGGAAGGATTTGTGCAGAGTTGTTCTCTAGGCTGTGATTCGCCCACTGGGACATTCATCACATTGTTGGCATGCTTTCATCTCAAATCCCCACCACCACTTCCCTTTGCCTTTTACTTCCTCTAAAACAGACTGACTCATGCCTTGCTACAATGCCAATCTGAAACAGCTGTGGCTCCAGTTGCCTTTAAATGTATTTATTTCCCATGAATTCTCTTGTGTAATTTTCCAGTCACACTCTGTCTTTATCCACCATCTTCCCTCTCTTCTTCTCCCACAGGCGAGCAGGGATGAGGGCTACGAAGTGGATGAGGGTTTAGCCGAACAAGATGCCGTGTCTTTGTTCGAGGTGCGTTCTTAGACGATGTCTTGGCTGGTTAAAGGCCACAGTTTAACTTGTCCTTTCAGTCAGAAATATCAGGAAGTACAGCAAGTTTATTTTTTTTTAATGGCGTGATAATGGCAGCATTGTGTGATCTGTGAAGACACTTCTAGCCCAGATGTATTTGCCAAAGTAAAAAGTAAACACTATTCAAGCATGTTACAAGATGCAAAAGTTCTTGTTTAAGGGCAAAAATTCACTCTGAATCATCAGATAATTTGCATATACTAATTGTTAGCATCCCAGTGGTGTTTTCCATAGGAATTGGCCTTAAAAGGGTTATTAATTGCACTTTTTCCCCCCACATTTTAACAGCTCACAAGTCTTAATGAAATGTTTGTGACATGTGTTGCTCAGATTTTCGTTAATTATTTAATTATTGCAGCAAATTAGTTTTTTTTTCCAGTCTTTTCCTGAAAACTGTTCATTTAAATGCTGTCAGTTTAAGAAAAACCCCTGACCGGATTCAGCTCCACCCTCTGTCATTAGCTAGTTAACTCCTAGCCTTTAGCTCGCTAGTGCTAGCAGTTCATGGTAGAATTATGGCAAAAATAATACAAAATAAGTCTGAATAATGCAAGATATATTATCAGCTGTGGATTAGTGAATGAGGTGGTAACAGGAATGTCCATTAGGGTGACTGAAATCTGAAGAAAATAACAATATAAACCACGCTTAGTGTGAGCTTCCTAGTACCACTGTTAGCTCAACCTTTAGCTCCTCGTCCATCTACGTGACAGACAGCTATGTTGGCCAATCCCAGAAGAGTCAAAACGGCATCTTGGAGAGAAAAACAAAATAAAAGCTGTGTGGGGTTTTTTTTTAAAGAGAAGTGACTGTTTTGATAATCACATAACCAATAGTCACATTTCAGAAGGTTAAAACCTACTACAAAACACACCATTTTTCAGTCAATGACCCCTTTAAGTTAGCACATCAAATTCTATTGAGCTTAAATACATAATGCTGCATGATTTTTCTTGAAATGTAATAGTAAAGCTTTGAAACGAACATCGGCTCAGAATTTTCTTGGGAAGCTGTTATATTGTGGGGCACATATGTTGGTTTCATATGCTTCACAGATATATTGCTGTATGCTTATTGTATGCTTCACGTCTCAGGGGAACAAAGGGACTGAGCCTCCTAAGGGTAACAGGAGGGTGTGAGATCTGGCCTTTTGTTTCAGGGAGATGGCCTTGAGGGATTTCCTGACCACCGGAGACTGGGGGGTGGATGGTGTTAAGATCGGGGGAAGTTACATTATGACTGGGATTAAGTACCATGTGACTGTATGTTTGATTAAGTACCATGTGACTGTATGTTTGATGTCCTGGGTTTAAGAAGGACAGATGTGGGAAGATTCACTCTCTTTCTGTGTTTGGAGGAAGTTGGAGAATGTGAATAAAACTGACCTGAGAAATAAACTCAACCTCGTCCTTTATCATTCTCCACACTGGTGACCTTACGACGTATCATGAGCAGAAGTAATTCTCCCGAGCCAGACTCGTCAAGGGCCAGCCTGACGAATGCCGCCATGTTCCAGCTGCCGGACTTCTGGCAGAACAGTCCGCGCTCCTGGTTTAACGCGGTCGAGGCGCAGTTCAACCTCCGGAGGATCTCGAGAGACGACACAAAGTTCTACCATGTGGTTACGAAGCTGGACAACCACACCAGTCCAGAGGGTGGAGAGCCTGGTCAACCACCCACCGGACAGCGACAAGTACAGCACATTGAAGGCTGCACTTATCAGCCACTTCACCCCCTCGGTGCAAGAGCGAGCAGAGGGGCTCCTGGCGTTGATGGAGTTTGAGAGCGACAGACCCGCAGACCTGACAGGGAAGATGTTGAGGTTGAGAGACTCCAAAGATGATAGCTTCATCTTCGCCCACCTTTTCCTCAGGACCCTACCGTCAGCAGTGAGAGTGACCCTGGCCAGTTCACCTCTGTTGGCCCGACGAGACTACCACGAGCTGGGTCAGGAGGCGCAACGACTCGTCGACGCCCACAAGCGGAGCGCGGCTTCGGCCGCGGCAGCGGAGCTAGGCGCAACGTCCGGAGACGGCATGGGGCCAGAGGCTGCAGCACCAGACTCACCGACGACGGCAGCAGCAAGGGCCAGGCGACACGGAGCGGACGACGTCCTTTGCTTCTACCATCGCCGCTTTGCAGAGAGGGCGGGCAAGTGCATTCCACCGTGCCACTTCAAGCGCTCAGGAAACGCCAAGACCGGGGGTCGGTAGCAGCTGCGGCCCTCGGGGAGGAGAACAAGCTGCTCTACCTGAAGGATGCACGCTCGGGGAGGCATTTCCTCGTGGACACAGGCTCCCAGCTGAGCTTCATCACATCTTCCTACGCGGACCGGCTGGTGCTTTCCAATGGTCCCCGGGTGTCAGCAGCGAACGGCTCGGCGATTAAGACCTTCGGTGAGAGGACTCTGCTTCTGTCTTTGCAGGGCCGTACATTCGAGTGGACTTTTGTCATAGCGGCAGTCAATTTCAACATGTTAGGGGCTGATTTTTTGTGCTCATATGGTTTATTGGTTGATCTTGCTAACAGACGCCTGGTTAATGCACTCTCCTTTTATTCTATTCCCTGTACAGCTCGAGTGGCCCCGCCAACTGCACAAGCCAACGTCACAGCTGCAGGTGGTAAGTTCCACACACTCCTCACTCAGTTCCTAGCACTCACGGTCCCAACGTTTTCGGCGACAGTGTCTAAACATGGGGGGGAACATTTTATTACTACCACCGGTCCGCCCGTTTTTGCAAAAGCTCGGCGCTTGGACTCAGCTAAACTGACCATAGCGCGCGAGGAGTTCGCCAACCTGGAAAGACTGGGCATCATCAGGCGTTCGAAGAGCCCATGGGCTTCACCGCTTCACATGGTCCCAAAAGCTGATGGCTCGTGGCGACCTTGCGGTGATTTCCGCAGGTTGAATAACGCTACAGCGCACGACCGCTACCCGATCCCGCACATCCAAGATTTTTCGGTTCATTTGGCGGGGGCGCGCGTTTTTTCTAAAGTAGACTTGGTACACGGTTACCACCAGGTTCCAGTGCGCGCTGAGGACATACCCAAAACAGCGGTAATAACTCCTTTCGGGCTTTTTGAGTTTTTGCGCATGCCGTTTGGGCTTAAGGGCGCGGTGCAGACGTTCCAACGCATGATGGACGGGGTCCTGCGCAATCTCCCTTTCGTGTTCGTCTACCTGGATGACATATTGGTAGCCAGCGCGTCCGAAGACGAGCACGAAAGCCACCTCACAGCAGTTTTCCGGAGGCTGGCAGAGCACGGGTTAATAATCAACCCAGCGAAGTGTCAGTTCGGGGTGGCGCAGATTGATTTTTTGGGGGGCATCGCGTCTCGCCAGAAGGAGCGGTCCCTCTGCCCGATAAAGTGCGCACAATAACAAATTTTCACCAACCTCAAACGGTCAAAGCGTTACAGGAGTTTTTGGGAATGGTTAATTTTTATAACCGTTTCCTCCCCCGCGCGGCGCAGCTCATGCAACTATTGTATGCTGCACTAAAAAAGCAAAAACCCACAAATAAAATCGAATGGTCTCCCGAGCAGGAGCGCGCATTCTCTGAAGTCAAATGAGCCCTGGCAAACGCTGCATTGTTGGCACACACAGTCCCAACGGCCCGCATGGCGCTCACTACTGACGCATCAGATGTGGCCATAGGGGCGGTCGTTGAACAGTATGCGGCCGGAGCCTGGCAACCGCTCGCTTTTTTCAGCAAGACCTTGCGCGATAGCGAGCGAAAATACAGTGCGTTCGACAGGGAGTTGTTAGCTCTCCACTTGGCCATCCACCACTTCCAGTTCTGGCTGGAAGGACGCCGTTCCACCGCGTTCGTGGACCACAAACCGCTGACTTTCGCGATGGCCAAGATTTCAGAACCTTGGTCGGGCCGGCAGCAGAGACAGCTGGCCGCGATATCGGAGTTTACTACCGATATCCAGCATGTGGCGGGAAAATATAATGTAGTGGCAGACTGCCTCTCACGCGCTGTGGCGGCTCCAGGCCCCGTGGGGGCAGATTCTGCAGCCATGGCCGCGGACCAGGGTAGCAATGCGGAAGCGCGCACGGCCACAGTCCGCGTAGGGATAGATTATGCAGCCATGGCCGCGGAGCAGGTTAGCGACGCGGATGTGCGCGCGCTCCAGTCTGGACCAACAGGGTTAAGGCTGGAGAACAGGGTGCTGCAAGACGGTATGCCCCCCCCTAATCTGCGATGTCTCCACTGGACGACCGCGTCCGGTGGTACCAGCCGCGTGGCGCCGCCGCGTTTTTGACTCGATCCATTCTCTGGCGCACCCGGGAGTGCGTGCGTCAGTCAAAATGGTAGGAGAGAAATTTGTATGGCCGAGCTTGCGCAAACAGGTTAGAGAGTGGGCAACTGCCTGCATGGCTTGCCAGCGCGCCAAAGTTCACAGACACACGAGGGCTCCCTTGGAGCCGTTTCACATTCCAGCTAAAAGGTTTGATCATGTCCACGTGGACCTTGTAGGCCCCCTCACGCCCTCACAAGGGTGCACACATCTTCTGACCATGGTTGACCGCACCACGCACTGGCCGGAAGTGGTTCCGCTGTCGTCAACCACAGCCGAGGAGGTGGGGCGCGCGTTTTTAACGGCATGGGTAGCGCATTTTGGAGTCCCGTCAGACATTACGTCCGACAGAGGACCTCAATTTGTTTCCGAGCTTTGGTCAGCGATGGCCAGCAGCCTGGGGGCAACGATCCACCGCACGACTGCGTACAACCCACAGGCTAACGGGTTATGCGAACGTTTCCACAGGTCATTGAAGGCGGCTCTCAGAGCGTCGCTTACGGATGCAAATTGGGTGGACAAGCTACCATGGGTTTTATTGGGGTTGCGCTCTGCACCTAAAGAGGATTTAGAAGCCTCCCCGGCTGAGCTAGTTTTCGCACAGCCACTTCGGCTGCCTGGGGAATTTCTCCCAGATAATTCGGCGCCGGAGTGCTCCCCAGCTCAGCGGTTACAGAGTAGCACAGGCCTGAGCACACTACCGGGCCCCGCTCACCACAGTTTTCCGCTTGTTTTTGTGCCTAAGACTTTAAGAAATGCAGAGTTTGTTTTTGTCAGACATGATGCCCACCGCCCGCCCTTACGCCCACCTTATGACGGACCATACAGAGTGCTGGAAACAGGGAAAAAGCATTTTTTGCTGGATTTGGGGGGCAGGAAAGAGATGATTGGCATAAACAGGCTCAAACCCGCTTTTGTGCTAGCTGACGAAGCTGTGCAGTTGGCGAGGGCTCCCCGGCGCGGCAGACCCCCTAGAGAGCATTCCCCAGAACACCCACAGAGATTGACTAACAGTTCTCATCCACAGGCAGCAGCCCCACAGCAGGAAGACACTGCGGAGGCAGTAAAGCCGGCTTACAGCAAATACGGCAGAAGACTGAGGCCAAAGCGGCATTTGGACTGATATGTAGTGATTTTATTATGACATGCATCTTTAGTTATGTTGTTCCATCTTAGACGTTTGGGGGGGTCATGTGGGGCACATATGTTGGTTTCATATGCTTCACAGATATATTGCTGTATGCTTATTGTATGCTTCACGTCTCAGGGGAACAAAGGGACTGAGCCTCCTAAGGGTAACAGGAGGGTGTGTGATCTGGCCTTTTGTTTCAGGGAGATGGCCTTGAGGGATTTCCTGACCACCGGAGACTGGGGGGTGGATGGTGTTAAGATCGGGGGAAGTTACATTGTGACTGGGATTAAGTACCATGTGACTGTATGTTTGATGTCCTGGGTTTAAGAAGGACAGATGTGGGAAGATTCACTCTTTCTGTGTTTGGAGGAAGTTGGAGAATGTGAATAAAACTGACCTGAGAAATAAACTCAACCTCGTCCTTTATCATTCTCCACAATATATCTATAGAATTGAGGTAGCACCAGCAGGCAAGACTACGCTACACATATATCAGCAGGGGCAGAATATAACTCCTGAAGTCCCTATTGTCTTGTCAGAGTGTTTGGTTGGACCTGATCGTTATATTAAAAAAAGAAAGCTGAGGGATGCACTGATATAGCAGCTTAATATTGGTATTGGTTGATATTTATGTTGTTATCAGCAAAAAAAGACAAGATTCACCAGTGGCAGTTGCCGATATTTTTCTGGTATATCCCATATTTTGTAATTTCCTTTGCGTTAAAAATGAAATAAATGATTAAAAAAAACTCCAAAAGAAGCAATCAGGCATTGGTTGTTGGATAGCAGCCAGTTCATCATCTTAAATATCAGTATCAGTATTGGTGTGTCCCTAAACATCTCCAGTTGTTTCCTTATCAGGCCAGCGAAGGCAGGTTTGGCACTGATGAGTCGACCTTCACCTACATCCTGACACACAGGAACTACCTGCAGCTTCAGGCCACCTTTAAAGTCTATGAATCTGTATGGACTTAATATAATCTATCCAAGTTATTTCAAATTCTCTGTTTATCAGGTGTTTAATGTTTTTTTTCCCTGCAGCTTTCAGGCACAGACATTCTGGACACCATCGAATCTGAGGCCACAGGAACTCTTAAGGACTGCTACATTACTCTGGGTGAACAGGAACTAGAGCATTCACACACATATCACACCTGTTTTTAGTTCTTCTGCTCATGTCTGCTGTTGTGGGTTACAGTGAGGTGCATCAAGAACCCGCAGCTGTATTTTGCCCGACGCCTTAATGCTGCCATGAAGGGACTGGGCACAGAAGAAGACACGCTCATCCGCATCATCGTAGGCCGCTCTGAGGCGAGTAAAATATGAAACACAAGAAAAACAATCGTACTTGGCAGCATGTTGGGAATACGGCAGTAAAATGCAGAGGGATTCAGGATTTAATAGTCAGAAAGTAGCCAAAAAGTTTTAAAAACAAAGATCGAGTCTGTCTCCTGAACCCAAATTGGCAGCTGGTTAACAAAGGAGAGGAGTATCATGTCCTCGCTTTCTGTTATGTTCCAACCTTAGTTATCATTATTATTTATCACGTCCTCAACTCTTAGCTATGTTTAATCCTTTGTATTATTATCATTACTCCTGTCCTATTTGTCATTCATGTATTTACTCTTACTTTGACAGCACCCTTGGTTATTTCCTGTTCTTCTTTGTGTTGTTAATTAATCACCACTGCTCTTCATTTGGTAATTTGTGTTCTCCTATTTATAGCCTCTGCCCTCTGCTCTCAGTGCAGTGGTCTCGTCTTGTTTGCTCACACTCACTCCACGTTAGTGGCTTCTTTGAAAGCTATCTGCCCTTACGGCTTATTTTATGTTTTCCAGCCCATGAGCTGTGTTCTGTTTATTTTAATAATAAGAGCATGTACGAACTTTGTCTCGTGATTGGGATCTCTTTTTTTGCCCCGTAGGGGCCATTATGACAGAAGACCACTGCTAGTATTGGACCCAGCGGGCAAAAGGAGGAGGAGGAGGCAGAAAGGGGGAGAGCTGCCGATCACAGAGGTGATGCAGGACCTCATCGCCCCGGCCCGCAGCTTGCTCTCCCCAGAAGACACTGCAGACTGCTGGGTGGCTGTCGCGAACATCCTGGAAGCCCACCCAAGCCTGCGCTCCCTTCCCTGGTTGCAGGGGCTGACACTTACTGCCTGACCAGCACTGCCAGTCTCCTCTGGCCT
Organism: Pholidichthys leucotaenia; assembly: GCA_020510985.1. NCBI lineage: Eukaryota > Metazoa > Chordata > Actinopteri > Cichliformes > Pholidichthyidae > Pholidichthys > Pholidichthys leucotaenia. Next base: position 59,016,458 of record CM035846.1, on the reverse strand, counting down.
CCAGTATTCACTCCAGTGGAGTGGAGGGAGTCAGTTGGCCCGCAAGGGACCTGGTTGGAGGGGAGGATCTAAGAGACGCCAGCCGCGAGTTACTATGACTGAGTCCTCGGAGTACTCCACGCCTGCTTCCCCAGCCGTCTCTCCAAGGATGTCCCCAGTCGTTTCTCTGAGGGACTGCATAGCTGATCCTCCCATTCCGGCTCCCCGACACATCTGGGCCCCGGGGGTGGCCAACTATTATTTCGCGGAGCCTGACCTGACGAACGAGCGTCCCCTGGTTCCGTCGACATCACCCCACCACTCACCATCTCCAGTGCTGGCTACACGCCAGTTCTTGGCAGCCCCCCCCCCCCGCCCCCCCGGAGGGATTTCTGCTGTTTCCCAGAAGGACTTCCCTGAATCATCAGCAGCTGCAGAGCATGGAGCAAGGCAAGTACCTTCATATTTTTTAATACCAATAAATGAAGTGTACTGCCTTGCTTTGGGTGGGGGTTCCCTGTCACAGCCACCTGCTGTTTCTGGGTCTTCACCACCTGGTTGTGCTGCCTTCTCCACCTCCATGCCGCCTCTCGCCTCCGCTCTTCTTCTTCCTCCTGAGGTTGTCTCCACCTCCACCGCCTCTGCGTCTGAGAGGATGAGCTCTCCAGCAGCTGCACCTCCTCATCTCCAGGGAGTTCCAGCAGCTGCACCTCCTCATCTCCAGGGAGCTCCAGCAGCTGTATCTTATCATCTTCAGAGAGCTCCAGCTGCTGCTTCTCCCCTGAGCCCTGCTCCAGCTGTCCCCGAGGTGCATGCTTTAGCTTCAGCTCTCCCTGGGGTCGACGCTCCCCAGTCGCAGTTTTTTCCTGATGCTATCGCTCCTGCAGCTCTTCCTGAGGTGATCACCCCAGCAGCAGTGGACCAGGAGTTAAGACAAGTTATTTTCTTTATAACATCTGTATTAGAAAAGACTTGCCTTGCTCCTGGTGATTTTGGTGTCGCCTCACTCACTCCCTGCCTTTCTCCCTTGTCCAAGTTGACTGCATCAGGGATGGCCTTCCAGGCATCTGGACCAGACGCTCTTCAACCTCAGCAGCTGCCTCTGGTGATCAACGGTCCTCCACCATCTGTTCCCGAGGCTGGTGCGCCTCCACCATCTGTTCCCGAGGCTGGTGCGCCTCCACCATCTGTACCCAAGGCCAGTGCACCTCCACCATCTGTACCTTAGGCCGGTGCAGCTCCACTGTCCATTCCAGAGGCTGGTGTGCCTCCACTGTCCATTCCTGGGGTTGATGCACTCCAACCATCAGCTCCTGGGGTCAGTGCGATCCAACCGTCGGTTCCTGAGGTCAGCACACTCCAACCGTCGGTTCCTGAGGTCAGCGTGCTCCAACCGTCGGCTCCTGAGGTCAGCGAGTCAGCTCCTATTGAGCCCTCTCAGCCATCTTATCCTGAACTTGACGTGCTGCAGCTGCCGTCTCCTGAGGTGAAAGCCCCTCAGCTGCTGTCACCTGAGCTGGGAGCTCCTCAGCAGGTATTCCTTAAGCTTAAAGCTTTCCTGTTGCTGGCCCCTGAACTCAGTGCTCTTGCGGCGCCATGCTCCTTTTTCTGGTGGTCCTTCGGCTTTGGGAGGCCACTGGACCAATCATGTTCTCTGGGATGGTGGCCCGTGGACTCCTTGAGGCCACCTGACCCACCGTGTTTCCTGGTTTTAGGGGGCATGAACTCTGGTCAACCCCCAGACGCACCTTGCTCTCCTACTCTGGGGCCCATGGACTTTGGTCAGGCCCCGATGCACCGTGTGGTGGTGGTGGTGGGGGGGTGTTTTCGGCCCATCTGTCCAAGTGCCTCCACCTCCCATCCTGGACGGGTGATATTTTTCTTGTTCAGGGCCGTCTGGTGTCCACCCCTTAAAGGGGGGGGGGACTATCATGATCAGGTGTTTGTGTTGTTAATTCATCACGGCTGCTCTTCATTTGGTAATTTGTGTTCTCCTATTTATAGCCATCACCCTCTGTTCTCTGAGTGGAGGTCTCGTCTTGTTTGCGCTCACTCTCTCCACCTTAGTGGCTTCTTCAAAAGTTATCTGCCATTATGGCTTATTTTATGTTTTCCAGCCCATGAGCTGTGTTCTCTTTATTTTACAAATAAAATCATGTACAAACTTCGCCTCACGATTGGGTCCTCTTCTTCGCCCCTTAGGGGCCATTATGACAAGGGACCTGATAACTTAAAGCTCTGCCTCCATTGTACTTTTAGAGATTCAATGTATTGCAAGCATGGGTGGATATTTCATTTCACTATTGGGGGGGGGGGGGCAACAATAAACAGAACATTTTCAGCCACTTCAACAACACCAGAGATGCACGTTCTCTCTGGTGTGGCATACAGACCCTCACTAACTACAAACCTCCACCTCAGATCTGTGCGAATGACATCACACTGCTGAACAACTTAAATGACTTCTTTGGCCGCTTTGAAGCACAAAACAGCACATCAGCACAGAAGACCACTCCTGCCCCAAACGAGCAGGCTATAAGTCTGGATCCTGCTAGTGTGACGAGAACCCTCTCCAGGATCAACCCACATCAGGCAGCTGAAGCAGGTTGCGTTCTGAAGGACTGTGGGAAGGAGCTCAAGAATGTCCTGGCCGACATCTTCAACATCTCCCTGAGTCAAGCTGTTGTCCCCACATGTTTCAAAACTGCTACCAAAATACCAGTCCCAAAGAAGTCCATCCCATCCAGCTACAACGATTACTAGCCCGTAGCACTGACCTCCATCATAATGAAGTGCTTCGAGCGGCTGGTCATGCAGAACATCAAGTCCACCCCCACCCCCCCACAACCCATCTCAGTTTGCATACAGGTCAAACAGAGCCACAGAAGATGCCATCGCTGCTGCTTTCCATCCAGCCCTCACCCACCTAGACTCAATCACACAATCATCCCCAGCACCTAATACAAAAACTCAGACACTTGGGACTCAAAACCTCTCCCTGTAACTGGGTGCTGGACTTTCTCACAGAGAGGCCACAGAATGTGCGGGTCGGCAGCAACGCCTCCAAGATCATCACACTGAGCACAGGAGCCCCTCAATGGTGGATGCTCAGCCTGCTGCTCTTCACCCTGCTGACTTATGACTGTATACCAACCTATATCACCAACCACATCATCAAGTTTGCAGACAACACGATGGCGGTGAGCCTCATCACAAACAATGAAGAGGCCAACTACAGAAATGAGGTGAGCCAACTGGTCCAGTGGTGTAAAGATGATAATCTCTTCCTGTACATGGGGAAAAAACAAGGAGATTGTGGTCGACTTTTGGAGAGGACACACACAGCCTCCCCTTCTGATCATCGATGCAGCAGCTGTGGAGAGGGTGAGCAGCACCAAGTTCCTGGGAGTGCACATCTGAGGACCTCTCCTGGTCCAACAACACCACATCACTGGCCAAGAAGGATCAAACTTGCCTCTACTGTATTTTCTCTGCAACCTGAGGAGAGCACGAGTCCCACTCCTCATCATGTGCTCGTTCTTCCGGGGCACCATTGAGAGCATCCTCACCAGCTGCATCACCGTGTGGTATGGAAGCTGCACTGCCTCCTGCTGGAAGACAGTACGACACACAGTGAAAGCAGCCAGCAAAATCATCTGTGCCCCTCTAACCCCCCTCTCGGACATCTACAGCACCCGCCTCATCCGCAGAGCCATCAACATTGCAGGCGACACCTCCCACTCCTCACACTCCCTCTTCAGCCCGCTGCCCTTGGGGAAAAGGTACCAGAGCATCTGGGCCCATTCCACAAGACTGCTAAACAGCTATGTTCCCCAGGCCATTAGGACCCTGAACTCTGCCCACCTCCCCCTCATCCTGGACTGTAACACACTCATCCACACACATAACTACCTCAGCTGTTTCCACAGAAAGACTTGGTGCACCAGGAGTAATACTTTGGTGTGAAAAAGTGTTTGCCCCTTCCTGATTTCTCTTTTTTTGTATGTTTGTCACACTTAAATATTTTAGATCGTCAAACAAATTTAAATATTAGACAAAGATAACACACGCAAACACAAAATGCTATTTTTAAATGAAGTTGTCTATTATTAAGGGTAAAAAAAATCCAAACCTGCTTGGCCCTGTGTGAAAAAGAGCCCCCCCTCCGTTAAAACATAAATTAACTGTAGTTTATCACATCTTTGGAAAGCTGAGTTCAGTTTCTCTAGCCACACCCAGGCCTGATTACTGCCACACCTGTTCTCAATCAAGAAATCACTTAAATAGGATCTGCCTGACAAAGTGAAGTAGACCAAAAGATCCTCAAAAGCTAGACATCATGCTGTGATCCAAAGAAATTCCAGAACAAATGAGAAACGAAGTAATTGAGATCTATCGGTCTGGAAAAGGTTATAAAGCCATTTCTAAAGCTTTGGGACTCCAGCGAACCACAGTAAGATCCATTATCCACAAATGGCAAAAACATGGAACAGTGGTGAACCTTCCCAGGAGTGACTGGCCGACCTAAATTACCCCAAGAGCACAGCGACGACTCATCCAAAAGGTCACAAAAGACCCCACAACAACATCCAAAGAACTGCAGGCCTCACTTACCTCAGTTAAGGTTAGTGTTCATGACTCCACCATAAGAAAGAGACTGGCCAAAATGGCCTGCATGGCAGAGTTCCAAGACGAAAACCACTGCTGAGCAAAAAGAACATAAAGGCTTATCTCAGTTTTGCCAGAAAACATTTTGATGATCCCCAAGACTTTTGGGGAAATACTCTGTGGACTGACGAGACAAAAGTTGAACTTTTTGGAAGGTGTGTGTCCCATTACATCCAGCGTAAAAGTAACACAGGATTTCAGAAAAGAAACATCATACCAAGAGTAAAATATGGTGGTGGTAGTGTGATGGTCTGGGGCTGTTTTGCTGCTTCAGGACCTGGAAGACTTGCTGTGGTAAATGGAACCATGAATTCTGCTGTCTACCAAAAAGTCCTGAAGGAGAATGTCCGGCCATGAAGTGCACTTGGCTTCTGCAGCAGGACAATGATCCAAAACACACCAGCAAGTCCACCTCTGAATAGCTTAGGAAAAACAAAATGAATACTTTGGAATGGCCTAGTCAAAGTCCTGACCTGAATCCGATTGAAATACAGTGGCATGACCTTAAAAAGGTGGTTCATGCTCGAAAACCCTCCAATGTGGCAGAATTACAACAATTCCGCAAAGATGAGTGGGCCAAAATTCCTCCATAGCGCTGTAAAAGACTCATTGCCAGTAATCACAAACACTTCATTGCAGTTGTTACTGCTAAGGGTGGCCCAACCAGTTATTAGGTTTAGGGGGCAATCACTTTTTCTCACAGGGCCATGTAGGTTTGGATTTTTTTTCCCCTTAATAATAAACACCTTCATTTACAATCTGCATTTTGTGTTTACTTGTGTTATCTTTGTCTAATATTTAAATTTGTTTGATGATTTGAAATATTTAAGTGTGACAAACATCCAAAAAAAAAAAGAGAAATCAGGAAGGGGGCAAACACTTTTTCATACCACTGTACATCTGCTGCTGTATGTCTCTGCACCTTCGTCGGCCTCCGTCGGTCTATGATGACCATGGAAGAGAATCCTAAACGTCTACTCTGCTGGAACAGCACCGCCTGTGGCTGAACAGGCCGATGCGCGAATGGCAGTCCCTGTCACACAGGTCACACTTGTGGGTGGTCTCCGTGCTGCTGGGTCTGTGGCGGTTCTTCCTGCGGGTCCTTTTTTCATCTGCTGCAGCAGTCAGTCTCTCTTCACCCGCCTTGAGCTGTCTGGTCAGGGTGCCTCTCCATTTGGAGCGGTCCGTTGCAAGGTCCTCCCAGCGCTCTGTGTTGATCTCCAGGGCCTTCATGTCTTTCTTGCAGACGTCTCTAAAGCACAGCTGTGGGCAGCCAACGTCTCTCCTGCCAGTCGCCAGTTCTCCGTAGAGGACGTCTTTTGGGATTCTGCCATCCTTCATACGGTGAACGTGGCCTAGCCAGCGGAGCCTGCGCTGCCTGAGTAGAGTGAACATGGAGGGAAGGCCGGCGTGGGACAGAACTTCTGTGTTGGGCACTTTGTCCTGCCAGGATATGTCCAGGATGTGACGAATGCAGCGCAAGTGGAAGGAGTTCAGTCTCTTTTCCTGCCGGGCGTATGTTGTCCACGTCTCACTCCCATAGAGCAGTGTGCTGATGACGCAGGCGTTGTACACTGCCATCTTCGTCTTGACAGAGAGTTTGGGATTCTCCCACACTCGTGTGGTGAGGCGAGCGAGTGTGAAGGCTGATTTTCCAATCCTCTTGTTGATCTCTGTATCAAGGGAGAGGTTGTTGCTGATCGTGGACCCCAGGTACGTGAACTGATTCACGACCTCCAGCTCGTAGTCGTCGATGGTGATGGTTGGTGGTGCTTCCGTGCCTTGCGCCAAGACGTTAGTCTTCTTCAGGCTGATGGTAAGCCCGAAGTCCTTGCATGCCTGGGAGAAGCGGTCCATCAGGGTCTGAAGCTCCTGCTGTGTGTGGGTTGCGACTGCAGCATCGTCTGCGAACAGCATGTCTCTGATTAGAGCCTCGCGTACTTTGGTTCTGGCTTTCAGGCGGGCGAGGTTGAAAAGCCTGCCGTCAGATCTTGTGTGCAGGTAGATTCCCTCTGTTGCTGTGCTGAAGGCATGCCTCAGGAGCATAGCAAAGAAAATCCCAAAGAGGGTTGGCGCAAGTACACAGCCCTGTTTCACTCCGCTGCATATGTTGAATGGCTCTGAGACGTTGCCATCGTGCTGCACTATCCCCTGCATGTTGGTGTGAAACGATTCGATGAGGCTTTGCAACTTTGGTGGGCATCCTATCTTTGGCAGGATCTTGAAAAGGCCCTCTCTGCTGACCAAATCGAACGCTTTGGTGAGGTCGATGAAGGCGACGTACAGGGGCATGTTCTGTTCTCTGCATTTCTCCTGGAGTTGGCGGATGGAGAATATCATGTCTACCGTCGATCGCGCAGCGTGGAAGCCACACTGAGACTTGGGGTAGACACATTCGGCAAGCTTCTGTAGACGAACGAGAACAACTCGTGCGTAGACTTTGCCAACAACGCTGAGGAGGGAGATGCCCCTGTAGTTGTTGCAGTCGCTTCTCTCCCCTTTGTTTTTGTAGAGGGTGATGATCTTGGCGTCCCTCATGTCCTGTGGTATGGCACCTTCCTTCCAACACTGGCAGAGGACGTCATGCAATGGCAGCAGTAGGGTGGTCTTGCAGTGCTTGATCAGGTCGGGGGTATGCCGTCGTTGCCGGGTGCCTTGCCAGCGGCCAAGCTATCAATGGCCTTACTGAGTTCGACGATGGTTGGCTCGGCGTCAAGTTCGTCCATGGATGGCAGGCAGTCGATGGCATCAAGGGCTGACTGTGTCACGGTGTTCTCTCTGGAGTAGAGGTCGGAGTAGTGTTCCACCCATCTCTCCATCTGCTTGTTCTTTTCTGTGATCATCACCCCAGTGGAGGATTTGAGGGGGGCCGTCTTGCTCTGAGCCGGACCAAGTGCTTTCTTGATGCCATCGTACATACCACGGATGTTCCCTGTTATGGCAGCGGTTTGAATGTCTTGACTGAGCTGAGTCCAGTACTCGTTGGCACAGCGCTGAGCAGTCTGCTGAACTTTGCTTCTTGCAGCCCTGAGAATCTGGAGATTCTTCTCCTTTGGGTACTTCTTGTACTCAGCAAGTGCTGAGCGCTTGGCTTCAATGACGGGGGTCATCTCGGTCAACTTGGCATCAAACCAGTCCTGTGACTTCGAGGTCTTCCTCCCAAAGGTAGCCAAGGCTGTGCGGTGGATGGTGTTTTGCAGCACTTCCCACTTCTGCTTTGCAGATTCTCCTTCTTGTGGTACACCAAGTTCCTTCTCAAAGGTGGAGGCAAACTGCTCAACAAGTTCTGGTTGAGCCATCTTGCTGGTGTCAATCCGTGCCTTTCCAGGCTGTCTAGCACGATGGAATTTCTTCAGCTGCAGCTTGACCTTGCAACACACCAATGAATTGTCTTTGTCGCAATCTGCACTCTGGAACGAACAGGTGATTAGCACGTTCTTCAGTGAGGTGCGCCTGGTCAGGATCAAGTCCAGCTGGTGCCAGTGCTTTGAGTGTGGATGTTGCCAGGAAACCTTGTGTTGGGGCTTGGTCTTGAAGAACGAGTTTGTGATGCACAGATCGTGATATGTGCAGAACTCGAGCAGCCGCTGTCCGTTGTCGTTCATTCTGCCCACGCCAAAAGGTCCAAGACAGGAGGGCCAGGAGTCGTGGTCAGCACCCACTCTGGCATTGAAGTCTCCAAGGAGAATGAGTTGTTCAGAGTTGGGGATGGTCCTGACAGTTGTTGCGAGATTCTCGTAGAACTCGTCTTTTGCCTCTGGTGTGGCTGTCAGTGTTGGGGCATACACACTGACAAGGATGACTGGGCCTTGAGTGGTGTTCAGGCGGAGGGTGAGGAGTCGTGCAGAGCCAGTGCTGCCCAGTTCCACCATCTTCAGCAAGGTGTTCTTCACTGCGAAGCCCACTCCGTGTTCCCTGTGTTCGTCGCTGCCCTTTCCCTGCCAGTAGAACATGTAGTCCTTCTCTCTCAGTGTGCCTGCGTCAGCCAACCGTGTTTCCTGGAGAGTGACGATATCCACTCCCAGTCTCTTCAGCTCATTATTGATGATGGCAGTCTTCCTGGTGTCGTTGATGTCCTTGAGGTTAGCAGCGAGTCCTGTCATCATAGTGCGGACGTTCCAAGTTCCCAGTTTTAGAGTTGGTCTCTTTTGTTTTTTTGTCTGCACCTTACTGCAACCATTTGTACAAATGCCAGATCTGCTGCTGTCTGTCTGTTATTGCAATATTGATCATGTGCAGTCCAATCTGTCACTGTCTGCACCTACACTACTGGAGGAGCATGAGCCGGGTCTCATACCCTCATCCTAATTTATTATTTGTTATCTTGTCTTCAGGGCATGAGCCTCAGCTCTCGCCCTTGCTTTGGATTTTTCTGCATTTCACTCTGGTTATTATCTTTATCCTGGTTTGCCATTATCATTATTCAGTTTGGTATATTTATTTCTCCTTGGGTTGGCTTCTTAGTTTATTATTGTTTTTTATGATTATTATTATCATTGTCATTATGTGCTGCAGTCTTGTCTCCCCTCTGACTGTTGTGCATCCTCTTGTGTGTGATTATCTGTTCAGCGCCGCCCGTCCTGTGTCTGTGATCATCCTGATTGTGATCACCTGGTCTGTGTTATGTTTGATTGCTCCTGTCTCTATTTATGTCAAGCCCCAGTCTGTCTTTCCTCATGTGTGTCGTTAGTCATGTTTGCATGAACAACATGCTTCTGTTCATTGCCTGATCCTGCCATTTATCCTGCCTGACTGTTGTAAGTTTTTGTTACAGCTTCTGAGCTGTCAGTTTGGTTTTTGTGTTGTTGTTTTTTTTTTCTTTGAACTGCGCCTGTCTGGCCAGCTCTTAATAAATCATCACTGCCAACTTTAAATATTGCATTTGGGTCCAGTTTTCTACCTCCCTGGACAACTATTGCATTGAACTTGCAATTATGGGTATTCCAGCTCCACTTTTTCTGTGTAAAGGATTGCTGGGTTTCATCTTTTATCTTCATTTGCACTGTGGGTGGCATTACTGTATACAGACTGCTGTTGTTGTTTTTCATCCTTATTCCTTCTTTTCTTATACAGTTAGGCCCAAAAATATTTGGACAGTGATACAAGTTTTGTTATTTTAGCTGTTTACAAAAACATGTTCAGGATACAATTAATATAATCAATATGGGCTTAAAGTGCAGACTCTCAGCTGTAATTTGAGAGTATTCACATCCAAATTGGAGCAAGGGTTTAGGAATTACAGCTTTTTTTTTTTTTCCACAATATCTTTATTGAACCTTTTCTTTTTTTTTTTTTTAACAAACATGATACAAACAATCAAACACTAACACTAAAGTACTACAAAAAAAAAATGCACTAAAAACACCAACAACCACCAACAAAATCAAGTCTGCAACAATGCTCCTCTGTTTAGTCTAGACAATCCAATACATAAGTATACATATTATGTTCACCAGTTTGGAATTTACAAGGTCCACACACATCATTCACCTTCTTCTTCAAGAGTTATGTTTAAATTTTTTACATAATCAATAAAAGGTCTCCATATATTCTCAAACACAATTTCCTTTGATTTTAGTATATATGTTATTCTTTCTAATGGAAGGTTTGTTAACATCTGTCTTAACCACTGAGTCACATCTGGTCTATGAGTCTTTTTCCATAATAGTGCAATACATTTTTTGGCATTAAGCAAACTGAGGTCTATGAATGTTCTTTCACTTTTATTAAAATTATGCTTTTCTGGGTACAGACCCAACAAAAACAGTTTAGGATTCAATATGATTTGTTTTGAGATTATTTTTTCAATTGTTACCCTCACCTCTTCCCAAAACATTCTTATTAATCTACATTCCCATAAACAATGAAATAGGGTTCCTTTACTTTCCATGCATTTTGTGCATGTATCTGGTATATTTTTGTTATATCTATTTAACTCCTCCGGTGTAACATACATCCGCATTAACCATTTGAAATGTATCAATTTAAGGCGTGCATTTATTGATTTGGTTTGAGCTTCTGTACAAGCCAATTCCCATTGTTCCTCTGAAATTTCAATTTGCAGATCTTCTTTCCAGTAGTTTAATCTTTTCAGTGGATTTTCACTTGAAGATAGTGTCAATGAGTTATAAAACTCTGAAATAATACCCTTTCTTTTACTATCTTTCATCATCATTTTTTCCAAGGATGAATAAATAGGTCGAGTGAGAGCTTTATTTTGATTTGATCGAATAAAGTTTCTAAGTTGAAGATATTTAAAAAAATGTGTTCTATTGAGATTAAATTTGATCCTCAGCTCTTCAAAAGACATTATGTTGTCTGCACATGGCAAATATAAATCCTGAATCTTTTGTATCCCTTTTAAATTCCATACTTTAAATACAGCGTCCGCTCTCCCTGGTTTAAAATATTGATTACCCCATATTGGACTAAATTGTGACAATAACTGTGGTTCTTTTAAATAGTTTTTAGCTTCACACCATATTTTGATCATATGCTTTACAAATGGATTTTTAACTTGTTTTTGTAATTTTTTTGCCGAATCTGAGTATATGAATATGGGAAGAGGTAAAGGTAAATTGTATGATTCCATTTCAGTCCAGTGAGGGAGATCATTTGATGAAAAATAATATGTCATAGACCTCAGTTGTGCCGACCAATAATACAACATAAAATTTGGACATTTCAGACCTCCACGATCAAATGGTAAATATAATAAAGACAAACGTAATCTAGCCCTCCTGTTGTTCCATATAAATTCCACTAACTTTTTTTTTATTCTTGAGAATAGATCTAAAGGTGGTGATAAGGGAATGTATTGAAATAAATAAAGTATTTTAGGTAAAATATTACTTTTAAGTATATTGATTCTCCCGATCATCGACATTGGTAGTGACATCCATCTCTGAGTTAACTCACTGATATCTGACATTAAGGCTTCATAGTTGACACTGGCGACTGATTCTAGCTTAGGCATAATTTGGATTCCTAAATATTTAAACTGATTTACAACATTGAATTGATTTACCTCAGGGGCTGGGTAATTTCTCTGGGTCTCATTTAGCATTAATATTGAAGATTTAGTTTTATTTATTTTATATCCTGATATTTCCCCAAAATTCTTTATTAAATTCAACAAGGTTGGAATTGATTTTTTTAGATTCGACATAAACAAAATTATGTCATCGGCGTACAGGGAGATTTTATGTTCTGTTGGTCCAACTTTAATTCCATATATTTGTGAATGTAAACGTATCGCTATCGCTAAAGGTTCAATTGCCATAGTAAACAGTAAAGGTGAAAGTGGACAGCCTTGTCGACATCCTCTATTGATTTTTATTGGTTTTGAAATATTGTTATTTGTTAGGATTTCTGCTGTAGCATTATTGTATATTATTTGAACCCATTTTATGAAATTATTTCCAAGTCCAAACCTTTGTAGTACTTCAAAAAGAAAGGGCCATTCAACTCTATCAAAGGCCTTTTCGGCGTCCAATGATAGGAGAGCTGTATCCGGTGCTTCTTTATTAAAATAAATAATATTAAATAGTCTTCTTACATTATGGAAGCCTTGTCTACCCTTTATAAAGCCATTCTGATCTCGATTAATAATATTTGGTAAAATTTCTTGTATTCGTCTTGCTAAAATTTTACAGATTATCTTAAGGTCGGCGTTTAATAGGCTTATTGGTCTCATATTTTCACATTTATTAGAGGGCTTACCTGGTTTTGGCAGCAGTATAATTAAGGCATTATTTATGTATGATGGTAAATTATTATTTTGAAATGCTTCTAAAACCATTTCCAAAAAAGGTTTTATTAATTTATTCTTAAATTTTTTATAAAGGTCAACTGGAAGACCATCTGGTCCTGCACTTTTTCCTGATTTCATATTATCAATGGCTAGCCCAACTTCTTCTTGACTAATTTTAGACTCCAATATCTCCCTGTTTTCATTTGGAATACACGGTATAGATAGTTCGTTCAAAAACCCATTTAGTTTTGTTAATTCAGGTTCATTTTTGGTATCATATAATTTTTCATAGTAATCTCTAAAGGCTCTATTAATTTCTAAAGGATCTATAACTACCTGTCCATTACTTATAATACTGGTAATTGGTGTTTTAATTTCCAATTGTTTAATCTGCCATGCTAATAATTTTCCTGATTTTTCACCTTGTTCATAAAAAGATTGTTTCAATCTTAGAAGACTCGAGGCAGCTCTATTCGCTGATTTTTTGTCGTATTCAGCTCTCAAAATCAGTAATTCATTCTCCAACCTTGGGTCACTTCCTGCATACACTTTTTCCTGAAGATTTTTTATTTTATGTTCCAATTTAGCTCTCTCCTCTCGAGTCTTCTTAGATTTTGATCCTGTATAACTAATAATATGTCCCCTAATAAAAGCTTTGAAAGCCTCCCACTTTACACATGCTGATGTTTGTGTAGTATTGATGTCAAAGAACTCGTCTATCTGTTTTTCTATATACTTGACAAATTCCTCATCCTGAAGCCATTTATGCTGAAATTGCCATCTACCTGATTCCTTTATCAATTTTTTATCTACATATATTAGACAACAGGGTGCATGGTCAGAGATCACGATGTTATCATAAAAGCAGTTTTGAATCTTGGACCTTAATTCTGTGGAAATCAAAAAATAATCAATACGTGAGAATGTCTTGTAGGTACTGGAATAACAAGAATAGGCTTTAACTTGTGGTTTCATTTCTCTCCATATATCTAACAATCTCAATTCTTTCATAAAATGATTAATAGTCATCCTACATCCAATGTGCGTACAATCCAGTCCTGTTGATCTATCCACACCTGGATTCAATGTACAATTAAAATCCCCTGCTATTATATGTTGCCCTGTAAGTGATGATAAGATGAGAAATAAATTAGCAAAGAACTTCTGGTCATCTATATTGGGACCATATAAGTTCACAAGATTTATATTTTCTAATAGCAAAGAACCTTGAATGATTACATATCTTCCAAATTTGTCTCCAATTACATTTTTCACTTGAAAAGGAACTGATTTATGTATGAGAGTCATAACTCCCCTGGCTCGGGATGAAAATGAAGAGGTGAATACACTTCCCTGCCATCTACTCCTAATTCTTTTAACATCCTCCTCTATCAGATGAGTTTCTTGTAAAAACACAATTCTTGAACCCATGTCCTTTATTTTATTCATAACTTGTTTAAGTTTTTTTAAATTTTGTAGACCTCTGCAATTCCATGAAGTTAAATTAAGATTAACACTTTGGTCCATGATCAATAGAGAGTTTGGGATTACCTTGCAGTGTAAACATGCTCATACAGAGAAGCAAAAACATGAGTGGTTGAACATTCATCCTACAAACTACACACAAACAAATTCCCCCTTCCCACACTTGTGGCAAACCCCCCAAAATCAAAAGAAAAATTCTGTCTCCCGATATAGCCATCAACTGTTCCACATCCACGGGGAACAGCCTAAGCCACTCCTTCTTCATCCTCCCAATCACCCTAACTCTACTGCTTTTAATGACGTAACATTAACTCTCCTCTGTAGTTTTCCAACTTAACTCCAAAATTTTTACCAACTTTGTACATCCTAGTTTTTTTGTTTGTTTGTTTGTTTTGTTTTTGTTTTGTTTTTTTTTAATATATAATACAATCTATATTTTGTAAACTTACTATTTACTTCAAGTCAGTCAGATGCCTGTGCAAATGCTTAGTTATTCTACCTTATATTTTGTTCATGCTTAGCTCCCACCAGTCTCTTCTTCTTCTTTGATCTTCTTGATGAACTCCTGCGCCTCCTCTGGGGTCTTGAAGATGTGGGTTCTGCCCTCATACGTGGTCAGCAGTCTCGCAGGATAGATTACACCATGACGAATCCCAAGGTTGCGCAGCTCCTTACGTACGGGATCAAACTGCTTCCTCAATTGCTGGATTCCTGTGGCCAAATCTGGGTAGAACCGCACCTGCTGGTCCTGGTGTTTAATCTCTCCTTTAGCACGTGCAGCGTTGAAGATCTTCATCCTGTCTCTGTTGCTTAGAAACTTCATAATTAAGGTCCTCGGCGGTCCCTTATCTCTCCGTGGGCCAATACGATGTGCTTTTTCCAGAACCACTGCTGATTGCAACTCCTCGCTGCCCAGCACCTCCGGAATCCACTTTTCCAGAAAGGAACATACGTCCCGACCTTCTGATTCCTCTGGAAGACCCACCAGCCTCAAGTTATTCTGTCTCGACCGAGATTCCAAATCCAAAATATTATCTTCCAGAGATTTATTTTTTTTTTCCAAAGTGCGCACCTTTAATTGAAGACGGGTGACGTCATCTTCAGCACTAGCGAGACGGAGCTCCATCTGCGCCGTTCGTTCTACACAGTCACCCAATTCCTTTCTTATTCCTTCCAGCGCTGTCATAATCCCATCAAATCTAGAGGAAAAGTCCGCTCTCATTGAACTCATGGCAGCCATCAGCGCATCTGCGCCATTCCCCGCAGAAATCGCACCGCCGCCAGCTTCCTCCGCCATATATGGAGCCTTGTTTGCTGCGTCACAGACCTGAAAGTCCGTTAATTTGGACTGTTTCGGCGGCTCGCTTTTTCCTTTTCCTGGTTTTCCAGCCTTAGGCTTCGCCGACATATCCTCGCCCAAATGCTGGGATACGTTCTGTCCCAAATGAGAGAGTTATTTGCCGATTTTTTTTTTCCAGGAGCAGAGCAGAGCGAGACACGTCCGTCCTACGTGGCAGCCATAACCGGAAGTGGAATTACAGCTTTTTAATACGTAGCCGCCTCTTTTTCAAGGGACCAAAAGTAATTGGACAATTGACTCAGAAGGCTGCAAAAAAAAATAACAAGTCTGCATGGGCTCTTCCCTTGTTAACCTGTCATCAATTAAGCAGTTAAAAGGTCTGGAGTTGATTCCAGGTGTGGCGTTTGCATTTGGAAGCTGTTGCTGTGAACACACAACATGCGATCAAAGGAGCTCTCAATGGAGGTGAAACAGACCATCCTGAGGCTGAAAAAAAAAAAGAAGAAATCCATCAGAGAGATAGCAGAAATGTTAGGAGTGGCCAAATCAACAGTCTGGTACATTCTGAGAAAAAAAAAGAGTGCACTGGTGAGCTTGGGAACTCAAAAAGGCCTGGACGTCCACGAAAGACAACAGTGGTGGATGATCACAGAATCCTGTCCATGGTGAAGAACAACCCCTTCACAACATCCACTCAAGTGAAGAACACTCTCCAGGAAGTAGGTGCATCAGTATCTAAGTCTACCATAAAGAGAAGACTTCATGAGAGTAAATACAAAGGATTCACCACAAGGTGCAAACCATTAATCAGCCTCAAAAATAGAAAGGCAAGAATTGACTTTGCCAAAAAAACACCTGAAGAAGCCAGCCTAGTTCTGGAACAGCATTCTTTGGACAGATGAGACTAAGATCAACCTGTACCAGAATGATGGGAAAAAGAAAGTTTGGAGAAGAATTGGAACAGCTCATGATCTAAAGCACTACATCTTCTGTAAAACATGGAGGCAGTGTGATGGCATGGGCATGCATGGTTTCCAATGGCACTGGGTCACTTGTGTTTATTGATGATGTGACAAAAGACAGAAGCAGCCAGATGAATTTTGAAGTGTAGAGGGATATACTTTCTGCTCAGATTCAGCCAAATGCAGCAAAGTTGATTGGACGGCTCTTCACCAATGATCCAAAACATACTGCAAAAGCAACCCAGGAGTTTTTTAAAGCAACTAAGTGGAATATTCTGCAATGGCCGAGTCAGTCACCAGATCTCAACCCAATCGAGCATGCATTTCACTTTCTCAAGACAAAACTTAAGGCAGAAAGACCCACAAACAACTGAAGACAGCTGCAGTAAGGGCCTGGCAAAGCATCACAAAGTAGGAAACCCAGCGTTTGGTGATGTCCATGGGTTCCAGACTTCAGGCAGTCATTGCCTGCAAAGGATTCTCAACAAAATATTGAAAAGTAACATTTTACTTAGGGTTATGTTTATTTGTCCAATTACTTTTGAGCCCCTGAAATGAGGAGCGTTTGTATAAAAATAGCTACAATTCCTACATGTTTAAACATATATTTTTGTTCAACCCCTTGAATTAAACCTTAAAGTCTGCACTTCAATTCCATTGTAGTTGTTTCATTTCAAATCCAATGTGGTGGCATGCAGAGCCCAAATCATGAAGATTGTGTCACTGTCCAAATATTTCTGGGCCTAACTGTATATTGCGCACACCATTAAGAGAGAGAGAAACTGTATTTCAGTTCTCCTGTATGTCCTCTACATATAGAAGTATTGACAAATAAAAATCTTTGAATTTTCTCAAGAGTAAAGATTGAGGGGGACACTATAGGTGTTATAGCAGTCGGGGCCTTTAAGATTGTGTTTGGGGGACCCCTATATTTGTAATAGAGAATTCAAACCCTTAAAAACAAAAACATTATAAAAGCTTGAGCCATTATCTAGATGAACAAAAAAAATGTAATCAATTAGACAGAATAAAAATTAAACCAGCATCCATATGACTGTTGCACATTTAGAAGAGAAAAGTCACAAAATTACAAGAAAAAAGTTGCAGATTTGTGACATAAAAGTAGTGACTTTACGAAGAAAAAAAAGAAAGTTGCAAGAAAAAAGGGAATTTTTTTTTAAAACGGTAGTAAATTTAGAGTAAAAATCTTGCAGATTTAAAAGAAAAAAGCTGAAAATTTATCTGAAAAATGGAAAATTTCTGAGTAAAAAGTTGAAAATTTGCAGTAACACTGCAAATTTATGAAAAACAGTTTTAAATGTATGAGTGCAAAGCTGCTGATTTACTAGAAAAGTTGCAAATTTAAAAGAAAAAACTACAAATTTACAAGTAAAAAGCTGCAAATTTATGAGAAAAAAGTTGCAGATTTACAAGAAAAAAGTTGCAATTTAAAAGAAAAAAGTGCGAATTTACACATAAAAGGCTGCAAATTTATGAGAAAAAAGTTTTAAATGTATGAGGAAAAAAGCTGCGAATTTGCAATAGCACTGCAAATTTATGAAAAACGGTTTTAAATGTATGAGAACAAAGCTGCAAATTTACAAGAAAAAATGCTAATTTACTAGAAAAAAGTTGCAAATTTAAAAGAAAAAACTGCAAATTTACAAGTAGAAAGCTGCAAATTTATGAGGAAAAAAAGTTGCAGATTTACAAGAAAAAAGTTGCAATTGAAAAGAAAAAAGCTGCAAATTTACACATAAGACTGCAAATTTATGAGAAAAAAGTTTTAAATGTATGAGAAAAAAGTTGCAAATTTGCAATAGCACTGCAAATTTATGAAAAACAGTTTTAAATGTATGAGAACAAAGCTGCAAATTTACTAGAAAAAAGTTGTAAATTTTCATTTTTTTCTCTTTAAAATTAAAGCTGCAGATTTATGAGAAAAAGTTGCATTTATGAGAAAAAAGCTGTAAATTTACTCGGAAAAAGTTGCAGATTTAAAAGAAAAAAGTTGTGATTTAAAAGAAAAAAGCTGCAAATTTATGAGAAAAAAGTTTTAAATGTGTGAGGGAAAAAAGCTGCAAATTTGCAAGAAGAAAGTTGCAGAATTAAAAGAAAAAGTTACAAATTTATGAGAAAAAATTGCAGACTTACAAGAAAAAAGAAGGAAATTTACAAGAAAATGGCTGTAGATTTAAAAAAAAAAATTAAAAATGCAAATTCACAAGAAAAAGTTGCAGATTTAAAATTGGTGCTTCAGATGGGTTTATTCTGTTATGTAACATGATGTAAAAAATGTTGATGAATTTGGGGAGACAGTTCTCTGTCAGGATGATGAGGTCGTATGAGGTCTTTCACATAACCGCGGGCCTGCTCACTAGACAGCACCACTGTGCCTTTTCTCCACAGATTGACCTGGAGACGGTGAAGGACATGTATTTGGAGAAGTACGACGTCACTCTGAAGGACGACCTCGACTCCGAGTGCAGCGGAGACTTCAAGCGCCTCCTCATCGAGATCCTGCACTGAAACGTTTCACCTCCTGCAGGCCTTACCGGAAACGCGACACAACTTTCGTCTTCCCTCTGTGCTCGCCCGTCCCTTCACTCGGTAGCGGGTTCTCTCCTTCACTTTTTTTTTTTTTCCACAGTATTTTTTATTGAACCTTTTTTTAACAAACATGACACAAACAATCAAACACTAACACTAAAGTAAATTAAAAATAACTGTTCTAAAAAACACCAACAACCATTAACAAAAGCAAGTCAAACAATGCTCCTCTGTTTAGCCTAGGTAATCCATTACATAAGTCAGAATGCATGTTCGGCCCCTAGCTCGCCACGGTGGCCCAAAGAGGAAAACACTCCACTGTGCCAGACTCTCCAGCAGCGACATCTGTGACAACTTCCGTCGCTCCCTAGCTGAGAGGCTGGCAGGTATTGAACAACTGATCATCTCAGAGTCTGGGATGGATGAGAAGTGGACCACTCTATCTACCATTCTCTTTGACACTGCAGCCCAAGCCATCGGTTTCAAAACCATGAAACATCAGGACTGGTTTGACCAGAATGCTGGAGAGATCTCCACCCTCTTGGACAGAATGCACAGGGCACACAGAGCCACCTTGAACAACCCACAATCCCAATTCCATAAGAAGCAATGGCAAGCCCTTCGTTCTGAGGTCCAAACAACTCTCAGGAAACTGCAAGATGAGTGGTGGATCTCAAAGGCCAACGAAATCCAGGCTCATGCTGATAGAAACGATATGCACAGTTTCTATGATGCAGTCAAAACCATCTACGGCCCCAGAAACTGCTCCCTGGCACCTGTGAGATCTGTTGATGGTTCTTCTTTAATCAAGGATCAGGCCATGATAGTGGAGCGGTGGGCTGAGTATTTTAACACCGTGCTTAACCAGCCCACCTCAGTGGACCCAACTGTCATTGCAGAGCTCCCTGAACATCCTACCTTGCCAGATCTCGACCTCCCCCCAACCTTCAAAGAAATCCTGCATGCAGTAAAAACCCTGAAAAACAATAAATCCCCTGGACCTGACGGCATCCCAGCTGAACTTCTCAAGGAAGGAGGCTACCTCTGTACTCGGACACTGTATCTCTATATTTCAGAGGTGTGGAGACGAGAGTGTGTCCCACAACAGTGGAAAGACGGCAACATTGTGACCATCTACAAGAACAAAGGAGACAAAGCCATCTGCTCCAATAGTAGGGGTATCTCTCTGTTGGCTACTGCTGGAAAGGTCCTTGCCAAGGTCATGCTCCGCAGACTCATCTCTGCAATATCAGAGCGGGTCACCCCAGAGTCACAGTGTGGTTTTCGGAAGGACAGGGGGACAGTTGACATGATCTTTGTGACGCGTCAGCTCCAAGAGAAATGTCGGGAGCAGCATAAGGACCTGTTCATTGCCTTTGTCGACCTGTCAAAGGCATTTGACACAGTGAACAGGGAACTACTGTGGCAAGTCCTGAAGAGATTTGGGTGTCCACCCAAGTTTCTCACCATCCTTGCGCAGTTCCATTCTGGAATGATGGCCCGAGTGGTAGTGGGAAGGTACAGCTCAGAACCTTTTGGAGCGCAAACCGGAGTGAGGCAAGGCTGTGTGCTGGCCCCAGTTCTCTTCAACATCTTCCTTGTCTGTGTAACAACTCTGCTACGTAGGAGGGTGGAGAAACAAGCTGGAGTTACCATTGACTTCAGGCTTGATGGTAACCTGTTTAACATCAGGAGGCTACAGGCAACTTCCAAGCTGACATCAGAGACCATCATTGAGCTACAGTACGCCGATGACTGTGCCCTGGTTGCTCATACACCAGACGCTCTACAAAACATCCTCTCGGCAGTTGTAACTGCATACACCAGAATGGGACTGACAATCAACACCCAGAAGACAGAGGTACTCTGTCAGTCCAGTACCGACCCCCCACAAAACCCAATAACCCTCACAGCAGCAGGGCAACAGTTGCTCACAGTGCCCACATTCAAATACCTGGGGAGCATAATGTCTGACACCTGCTAAATGGATGACGAGATCCAGAACCGCCTCAAGCAAGCATCAGCATCTTTTGGTCGTCTAAGGAGAAGGGTTCTTCAGAACAGCAATCTCAAACTCCACACCAAAGTGCTGGTCTACAGAGCTGTATGTATCACCACCTTACTATATGGATGTGAGGCATGGACTATTTACAGCCGCCATCTGAGAAGCTTGGAGACCTTCCATGTAAGATGTCTCCAGAAGATCCTTGGCATCACTTGGAAGGACAGAGTGCCACACACAGAAGTGCTAGAGAGAGCTGGCAGCTGCAGCATGGAGTCCATCATAGCCCAGCATCAACTCAGGTGGTTGGGGCATGTTATCCGGATGCCCAGCCACAGACTCCCACGCAGAATCCTGTATGGTCAGTTACACCGTGGCCAACGCAGCGCTGGTGGGCAGAAGAAGCGCTTCAAAGATCAAATGAAGTCCATCCTGAAGAGATGTCAGATCAACCCCTCTTCACTGGAGGAACTCGCTTCCTGCCGAGACATCTGGCGCTTCCACTGCTCACAGGGAGTGGATTATATGGAGGAACAGCGCACACAACACCGGACAGCAAAGCGTGCAAAGAGGCATGCTCGCCAAGTCCCCCCTGCTCCCCCCATCACCTCCTTCACATGCCCGGTCTGTAACCGAATCTGCAGATCCAGGATCGGACTATTCAAACACCAGCAGACTCACAAATAATGAAGATGGTCATCATCGAATCGATGGACTACCAGAGAGAGAGATACATATTATACATTCACCAATTTGGAATTTACAAGGTCCACACACATCATTCACCTTCTTCAGAAGTTATGTTTAATTTCTTTACATAATCAATGAAAGGTCTCTATATATTCTCAAACACATTTTCCTTTGATTTCAATATGTATGTTATTCTTTCTAGCAGAAGGTTTGTTAACATCTGTCTTAACCACTGAGTCACATCTGGTCTATGGGTCTTTTTCCACAGTAGTGCAATACATTTTTTGGCATTAAGCAAACTGAGGTCTGTGAATGTTCTTTCACTCTTATTAAAATTATGCTTTTCTGGACACAGACCCAACAAAAACAGTTTGGAGTTCAATATGAATTGTTTTGAAATTATTTTTTCAATTGTTACCCTCACCTCTTCCCAAAACATTCTAATTTTTCTACATTCCCATAAACAGTGAAATAGGGTGTGGGACACATATGTGGGTTTCATATGCACAAATGTATATCACCTTATGCTTCATATGTATATCACTGTATGCTTCACGTCTCAGATGAACAAAGGACTGAGTCTCCTTGGAGATAACAGGAGGATGTGAAATTTGGTCTTTGGTATGCAAAGAGACGGCCTTGGGGGATTTCCTGGCTGCCAGTGACTTTGGGTGGAGGTGATAAGATCTGAAATAGATGCATTGTGACTTGGGATTAAATGCAATGTGACTGGAGCTTTGAAGCTCCTGGGATATAAAAAGGGACGAATGTCTGGGTTTCTTCCTCTTTCTGTTTTTGCTGATGTTGGAAAATATGAATAAACCTGACTCATGGGATAAACTCTGCCTCGTCATTCTCACATTTCCACAAGGGTTCCTTTACTTTCCATACATTTTGTGCACGTATCTGGTATGTTTTTGTTATATCTATTTAACTCCACCGGTATAACATACATCCGCATTAACCATTTAAAATGTATCAATTTAAGATGTACATTTATTGATTTGGTTTGAGCTTCTGTGCAAGCCAATTCCCATTGTTCCTCTGAAATTTCAGTTTGCAGGTCTTCTTTCCTGCAGGTCTTCTTTCATTCTTTTCTGTGAGTTTTCACTTGAGGATAGTGTCATTGAGTTATAAAACTCTGAAATAATACCCTTTCTCTTACTATCTTTCGTCAAAATTTTTTCCAAGGATGAATAAGTAGGTCGGTGCGAACATTATTTTGATTTGATCGAATAAAATTCCTAAGCTGAAGATATTTAAAAAAATGTGTTCTATTAAGATTGAATTTGACCCTCAGTTCTTCAGAAGACATCATGTTATCTGAACGTGACAAATATAAGTCTTGAATCTTTTGAATCCCTTTTAAATTCCATAATCCGCTGTCCCTGGTGTAAAATATTGATTACCCCATACTGTGCTAAATTGTGACAATAAGTGTGGCTCTTTTAAATATTTTTTGATTTCACACCATATTTTGATCATATGCTTTACAATAGGATTTTTAACTTGTTTCTGTAATTTTTTAGCCGAGTCTGAGTATAAGAATAAGGGAAGAGGTAAAGGTAAATTGTATGATTCCATTTCAGTCCAGTGAGGGAGATCATTTGATGAAAAATAATATGTCATAGACCTCAGTTGTGCTGACCAGTAATACAACATAAAGTTTGGACATTTCAAACCTCCACGATCAAATGGTAAATATAGTAAGGACAGATGTAATCTAGCCTTCCTATTGTTCCATATAAATTCCACTAACTTTTTTTTAATTCTTGAGAATAGATCTGAAGGTGGTGGTAAAGGAATGTATTAAAGTATTTTGGGTAAGATATTACTTTTAAGTATATTAATTCTCCCGATCATC
The DNA here is from genome assembly GCA_020510985.1 of Pholidichthys leucotaenia. Lineage (NCBI taxonomy): Eukaryota > Metazoa > Chordata > Actinopteri > Cichliformes > Pholidichthyidae > Pholidichthys > Pholidichthys leucotaenia. The sequence goes on along the minus strand of CM035846.1, from coordinate 58,993,205 downwards.
GACATTGGTAGTGACATTCATCTCTGAAGCAACTCATTAATATCTGTCATTAAGGCTTCATAGTTGGCACTGGCGACTGATTCTTGCTGAGGCACAATTTGGATTCCTAAGTATTTAAACTGATTTACAACATTGAATTGATTTACCTCAGGAGCTGGGTGATTTCTCTGGGTCTCATTTAGCATTAATATTGAAGATTTAGTTTTATTTATTTTATATCCTGATATTTCCCCAAAATTCTTTATTAAATTTAACAAGGTCGGAATTGATTTTTTAAGATTCGACATAAACAAAATTATGTCACCAGCATACAGGGAGAGTTTATGTTCTGTTGGTCCTACTTTAATTCCATATATTTGTGGATGTAAACGTACTGCCATCGCTAAAGGTTCAATTGCCATAGTAAACAGTAAAGGTGAAAGTGGACAGCCTTGTCGACATCCTCTATTGATTTTTATTGATTTTGAGATATTGCTATTTGTTAGGATTTCTTCTGTAGCATTATTGTATATTATCTGAACCCATTTTATGAAATTATTTCCAAGTCCAAACCTTTGTAGAACTTCAAAAAGAAAGGGTCATTCGACCCTATCAAAGGCCTTTTCGGCGTCCAATGATAGGAGAGCTGTATCCGGTGCTTCTTTATTGGAATAAATAATATTAAATAGTCTTCTTACGTTGTGGAAGCCTTGTCTTCCCATTATAAAGCCATTCTGATCTCGGTTAATAATATTTGGTAATATTTCTTGTAGTCGTTTTGCTAAAATTTTACAGATTATTTTAAGATCAGCATTTAATAGGCTTATTGGTCTCATGTTTTCACATTTATTAGGGGGTTTACCTGGTTTTGGCAACAGTATAATTAAGGCATTATTCATGTATGGTGGTAAATTACTATTTTGAAATGCTTCTAAAACCATTTCCAAAAGTGGTTTTATTAATTTATTCTTAAATTTTTTATAGAGGTCAACTGGAAGACCATCTGGTCCTGCTCTTTTCCCTGATTTCATATTATCAATGGCTAGCCCAACTTCCTCTTGACTAATTTTAGACTCCAGTATCTCCCGGTTTTCATTTGGAATACACGGTATAGATAATCCACCCAAAAACCCATTTAGTTTTGTTAAGTCAGTTTCATTTTTTGTATCATATAGTTTTTCATAATAATCTCTAAAGGCACTATTAATTTCTAAAGGATCTATAACTACCTGTCCATTACTTATAATACTGGTAATTGGTGTTTTAGATTCTAATTGTTTAATCTGCCATGCCAATAATTTTCCTGATTTTTCACCTTGTTCATAAAAAGTTTGCTTCAATCTTAGAAGACTCAAGGCAGCTCTATTCGCTGATTTTTTTTTTATCATATTCAGTTCTCAGAATCAGAAATTCGTTCTCTAACTGTGGGTTACTTCCTGCATACACCTTTTTCTTGAAGAATTTTTATTTTACGTTCCAATTGGACTCTCTCCTCTCGAGTCTTCTTAGATTTTGAACCTGTATAACTAATAATATGCCCCCTAATAAAAGCTTTGAAAGCCTCCCACTTTATACATGCCGTTGTTTGTGTAGTATTAATATCAAAGAACTCATCTATCTGTTTTTCTATGTACTTAACAAATTCCTCATCCTGAAGCCATTTATGCTGAAAATGCCACCTACCTGGATCCTTTGTCAATTTTTTATCTACATATATTAGACAGCAGGGTGCATGATCAGAGATCACAGTGTTATCATAGAAACAATTTTGAATCTTGGACCTTAATTCTGTAGAGATCAAAAAGTAGTCAATACGTGAGAATGTCTTATAGGTATTAGAATAACAAGAATAGGCTTTGACTTGTGGTTTCATTTCTCTCCATATATCTAGCAATCTCAATTCTTTCATAAAATGATTAATAGTCATCCTACATCCATTGTGCGTACAGTCCAGTCCTGTTGATCTGTCTATACTGGGACTCAATGTTCAATTAAAATCCCCTGCTATTATATGTTGCCCTGTAAGTGATGATAAAATAAGGAATAAATTAAAGAAGTTTTGATCATCAATATTGGGGCCGTATAAGTTCACCAGATTTATATTTTCTAATAACAAAGATCCTTGGATGATTAGATATCTTCCAAATTTGTCTCCAATTACATTTTTCACTTGAAATGGGACTGTTTTGTGTATGAGAATCGTAACTCCCCTAGCTCGGGATGAAAATGATGAGGTGAACACATTACCTTGCCATCTTCTCCTAATTCTTTTTACATCCTCCTCTATTAGATGAGTTTCTTGTAAAAACACAATTTTTGAATCTATGTCTTTTATTTTATTCATAACTTGTTTAAGTTTTTTTAGATTTTGTAGACCTCTGCAATTCCATGAAGTTAAATTAAGATTAACGCTTTGATCTATGATCAATAAGGAGTTTGAGATTACCTTGCAATATGAACATGCTCATACAGAGAAGCAAAAACATGGATGATAGAACACTCATCCTACAAACCAAACAAAAACAAAAACAAATTCCCCTTCCCCACATTCGTGGTAATCCCCCCAAAATCAAAAAAATTCCATCTCCCGTTATAGCTAGTGACTGTTCCACACCTGCGAGGATCAGTCAAACCACTCTCTCTTTCTCCTCTCAATCACCCTGACTCTACTATTTTATGACATGACATTAACTCTCTTCTGTAGTTTTTTCAACATAACTTCAAAGTTTTATTGCAACTTTGTACATCATAGCTTTTTTTTTTTTTTTTTAAATACAGTCTGTATTTTGTAGACATGTTTTTTGTTTTTTTTGTTGTTTTTTTTTGTTACTTATTTGTACCCGTAGGTAGATTTGGTTTGCAGTCTGGTGACAAGCCACCGGCTGCCGGTCGCTGCGTGCGCGAGCGCCCTAAACCTACATGTTTTTTGGTATGTGGGAGGAAACCGGAGAAATCCCGGAGTAAACCCACGCAACACGGGGAGAACATGCAAACTCCACACAGCTCACTGTTGGCCGGGGGCTGGGATCGAACCCATGATCTCCTGATCCCCGCGATCCCCCGGCCGAGGGTAAACTGTGCTGCCACAGTGCTAAACCACTGCGCCACCGTGCAGCCAAATGTTATATGTTTCAGATCAATCAGATGCCTGTACAAATGCTCAAATGTTCTACCTTTGTCAGGTTCATGCTTAGCTCCCACCAGTCTCCTTTTGAATCTGCTTAATGAGCTCCTGCGCCTCTTGAGGAGTCTTGAAGATGTGAGTTCTCCCTTTATATGTGACCAGCACTCTTGCCGGATGAATCACTCCGTGACAAATCCCGAGGTTGTGCAGCTCTTTGCGGGCGGGGTCGAACTGCCTCCTTAATTGTTGAATTCCTATGGCGAAGTCTGGGTAGAACCGCACCTGTTGATCCTGGTATTTGATTTCCCCTTTAGCTCGCGCCGTGTTGGTGACCGTCATCTTGTCTCTGTAGCTGAGGAACTTCATAATCAGCGTCCTCGGTGGTGTCTTATTATCTCTCGGTGGGCCGATTCGGTGAGCGCTCTCTAAGATGACCGATGACTGCAGGTCCGCGTTGTTCAGCACTTCTGGAATCCACTTTTCCAAAAAGGAACATGGGTCCCGTTCCTCCGCTCCCTCCGGGAGACCCACCAGCCTCAAATTATTCCGTTACGAGCGGGATTACAAGTCCAGGACGTTATCTTCCAGACGTTTCCATTTTAATTCCAGTGTTTGCAACTTTGATTGTAGGCTGGTGACGTCATCTTCAGTGCTTGAAATTCGGAGCTCCGCCTGCGATACTCGTTCCATACAGTCGCTTATTTCCTTTCTCATTCCTTCTATCGCTGCTATAATTCCATCAAATTTAGACGAAATCTCTGCTCTCATGGAGCTGATGGCAGCGAGCACTGCGCTTGTCCCCTCCTCAGCAGCTCCCGCTCCGCCGCTGGCTACATCCTCCGCCATCGTGCCCGGAGCCTTTTCTGTTTCACCTCGAGCATGGAAGTCTGTTAGCTTGGGTTGCTTTGTTGAATTGCTTTTTCCTCCACCTAATTTCCCAGCCTTGTTCTTTACCATATCCGCGCCTAAACGCTGGGATGGGTTTTTGTTCCAATTAAGAGAGTTTTAGTAAACTTTTTATTTTTAGGAGCAGAGCAGTGTGAAACACGTCTTCGTATGTGGCCGCCATAACCGGAAGTCTTCATTGGTTAATTTTCATAGAATTTTTATTTATCACCACTTTTGTCAGATTCAAGTTATTTCTGTGACCATTGTGGGTTTTTCTTTCATTAACAGAGGGGTACCAACAATTTTGTCCACGTCTGTAGCTCAATCACCAAGTCTTCCCTTGTAGATTTTAGTGTCTGTATGGTTTCCTAAAGCTGCAAGTGAATCTGTGCACACCACTGCCCGGTCCAATCTGACCTCCTCCACCCACTGCAAACCAATAATTATTGCCACCCTCTCTGCTGTAAACACGGATGTATTGTTGGAGAGTCTTTCTGAGATGGTCACTTTAAACTCTGGAATGTATACTCCAGCTCCAACTCCAACAGAGGCCTCTTTGTTCTTTGAACTGTCAGTAGAGAGCTGTAAGTAGCTATAGTAATTGTTCCTGAGGTAAATGCTTGTTTTACCATCATCCCTGTCCCCAAGAAGTCACGGATCACTGGACTTAACGACTACAGACCTGTAGCGCTCACCTCTGTAGTCATGAAGTCCTTTGAGCGCCTGGTCCTGCCCCACCTCAAGTCCATCACCACTCCCCTCCTGGACCCGCTGCAGTTTGCCTACCGAGCCAACAGGTCTGTGGACGACGCAGTCAACCTGGCCCTCCACTCCATCCTGCAGCACCTGGACTCCCCGGGAACCTACGCCAGGATCCTGTTTGTGGACTTCAGCTCTGCATTCAACACCATCCGCCCTGCTCTGCTCCGGGACAAGCTGACCCTGCTCAACGTGCCTGACTCCCTCTGCAGGTGGATCACCGACTTCCTGACGGACCGGAGGCAGCATGTGCGGCTGGGAAAGACTGTCTCTGACTCTGTTAGCATCAGCACCGGATCACCCCAGGGCTGTGTACTTTCCCCCCTACTCTTCTCCCTTTATACCAACTCCTGCACCTCCAGCCACCAGTCTGTCAAGCTGATCAAGTTTGCGGACGACACCACCCTCATCGGGCTCATCTCCAACGGCGACGAGTCCGTCTACAGGAAAGAGGTGGCCCAGCTGGCGTCCTGGTGCAGCCACAACAACCTGCAGCTGAACACTCTGAAGACAGTGGAGATGATCGTAGACTTCAGGAAAGTCACAACCCTTCTGCCCCCCCTCACCCTCACAGTCTGCCCCCATCACCACTGCAGATTCCTTCTGCTTCCTGGGCACCACCATCACCCGGGACCTCAAGTGGGAGCCGACCATCAGCTCCCTCATCAAAAAGGCCCAGCAGAGGATGTTCTTCCTGCGGCAGCTGAGGAAGCTCAAGCTACCCACCAAGATGTTGGTGCAGTTCTACACAGCCATTATCGAGTCCATCCTCACCACCTCCATAACCGTGTGGTACACAGGAGCCACTGCCAGGGACAGACTAAGGCTGCAGCGCGTCGTGTGCGCTGCTGAGAAGGTGATCGGCTGCAAGCCCCCATCCCTCCAGGATCTGTACATCTCCAGGACCCGGAGGCGTGCAGGCCGGATCATTGCCGATCCTTCACACCCAGGTCACGTACTGTTTGCCCCCCTCCCCTCAGGTAGAAGACTTCGGTCCATTCAGACTAAAACCTCCCGTCACATGAACAGCTTCTTCCCCTCTGCCATCAGACTGCTGAACACTAAGTGACTTATTAGACTCTCGTGCACTATGTACAGTAGCTCAACCAGACTCATGTCAATCATCACTGTTTTCTTTTTGCATTACCGACTGCACTATGGGGTACTCCACAATATCTGCTGCTTGTTAATATATCTAAAAATTGCTTTGTCTAGTATTACTTATTCATATTCTACATTTTATTGCATGTATAGTTCTTTATTTCTATCTTTTATTTTTATCATGTTTAATGTTGCACCGAGACAAATTCCTAGTTTGTGTACTACATGAACAATGGCAATAAATCTGATTCTGATTAACACTGACTTCACTCATATGCCAATCCTTTTTCCTCAATAGCAGACTGATGTCTACTTCTTTTCCCTTTAACAGCCAAGGGGGAACATTACTCACTGGACTGGTGTTAGCTATATCAATAGTGTCTAGTCCATACATTCTGGCATTTCTTTCAATTGTCCACCCAAACCTGTGTCCCTGGAAGTTATTGAAGTTATTGGAGTATTCCCAGCAGTCTTGTAGTGTTGTTTTTGAAATATTCGCTTCCTCACTTCCTTTCAGCTTGGCCCAGTATGGTAATGCGAGTTTATCTCTTCTCAAATCCATTGGCATTTCTCCTGCTTCTGTTGAAACTACATTGCTTGGTGTTTTGACGGCTCCAATGCACAGGTGAAGCGCTCTACGCTGCATTCTCTTTTTTCCAGAGTCCATAAATCATGCATCCATAGTCTATTGTCGATCTCATTAGTGCTCTGTAAATGTCAATTAATGCCTGTTTATCTGCACCCCATTCGTGTCCAGCTACAGCCTTTATGAGATTAATGACTTTATTGCACTTTGTCTCCAGATTTTCAACATGAACTCTCCATGCGTATGCTCTAGCAAGCCACAATCCTAGATATTTGAATTCACTGACTTTCTCTATTGGTTGATTATATAATGTTAATGGTTCTGTACCAGTTCTGTGTTTTTTTGTGAAAGTCATATAGCAGGTTTTACTGTTTGAAAATTTAAATCCCAGTCATATGACCACTTTTCCACTTTCTCCATTGCTTTCCTGATGTTTTTGAACACAAATTTCTGATTTCTTCCCCTCGTCCACATGGCTCCATCATCTGCATATAGTGCTGATTTGATGGATCCCTACAGGTGCATTACCACCACACACTTTATATATGTCTGTCTTTCTGTGTGGCTGTTTTTCCTCATTGCTTTGTGACATTTCCTCAGAGCTTTGTGACGTTCTTCTTTACTCTCAGTATCTGGGTCTCTGTAGTCCGTATCTGCGGCTCATCTCATTATTATTATTCTTCCTTTACACTTGCTTGGCGGTTGATCCACCAGCCCATGATGTCTTTGAACCTAAAGATCCCTCACTTAACAAGTCCTCAACTGCTTCCCAATGTAGCCCCTTAATGCCAAGATATTTTTCTGCTGCTTTCACAATGATTTTGATTTTTTCTGTTTTCTTGGAAGTCTGCGCAGTGCAGTTTATCACATCTACCACAAATAAGACAAAATTATTTTCCTACAAAACCTGAGTATCTTCCTTAATTCTACTGCATGCACTGCAAGTCTGCACACTTTTCCTGTTCGAGTCCACTCCCACTTTTTTAGCCGGCACCTTTTTCGCAGCTTCTGCATATGTTAATCCCTGGAAGACTTTTACCTGCTGAATTTCTGCTGCTTTTTTGCTGGCTTCACAACCTCAATATGCAGAGCTACAGCATAGAGTGTTCTCGCCTTTATGACGTCACGTTCCTATATAACGTTGCAGACTCCTCACAAGTTTACAAAAAAAACAACTTTATTTATACTGTTACCGTCTGCCCTTTACCAGAAGTGGATGATAGCAGACACAGGATGTTTTTTCCCCTCATAAAACTATTGATCATATATACACAGTCCAGGGACTGATGATTTTTTCGCACATTAGAAGTTGTTCAGAACTCCTTATCATCACTTCTTATAAGGAGTGATAATAATCACGTCAGTGGCGGTAATGCGCCTGTAAGCTGGTTGCCAACCACCAATCAAATCTAAAAGAAGAAGAATAATGTACAAAAAAACACTGCAGCCATAGTATGAAGCTGCAGTGCCGCCATTGTTGCTAAGTCTGCTTATTATAAACGACTTTGAGCTTGTGAACAGACTAACTCTGAGTGCCAAAGCGATCTGGTTTATACATATTCTCCCCGCCTCTGGCACTCAAGGTAAACACATTTACATAGCTGTTACCAAGTGTGAACACACATCAACATACGCATTAACACATTTGTGCCCCTGCGACCTCAGGTGTGAGCCTGGCACAGCAGGGGCGAAAGGCACATCTTTATTTACTACATACCCCCTGGTTAGCCCCCCCAACACCCTCAAGTACTGGGTGGAGTGTCATCTCCTTTGTGTCACCACAGTCTCTTTCTTTAAACAGAATACTGCAGTGCCTGTAGAAAGCAAATAAATAATAAACACATGAATGAATAAATCTATCCAACTTATTCCTGAGGGTGCTGCTGTAGAAACGATTATGGGTGCAACTTCCAGTTTCGGCTGAAGTAGTATTAAATCAGTCAGCAAGAGTGGAGTAGTGGAGCATTTAAAATAGCATTTTTAAAAGTTTTCTAATTCATTTTAATGTGTAGTCCACATCCGTGTTTTGCAGTCAAGTGGCAGATAATTTCAGCACTTGTAGTTTTTGTATTTTTGAATGTTTTTGCATAGTTCTGATACTTGCTGCTGTTCATGGTGTGAGACTCCTAAACCTCAGCTAAATCTGTGCTGGTGTAATGTCCTTGCTTAAACTCTTTTAAGAAGGCACAACACCAGAGGTAAGTTGAAGCTGTTCTTTCCTTGAGCACTTCTCAGAACATACAGGAAACAATATCTCACTGCCACCACATGGGGACGCCAACTTACTGAACTATATTCAACACCCCCCCCCCCCCCCCAGCTGCTTTCCTACCTGTGCAACACTTTAACACAATAACCCAATGTAATTACCTCAAACTCTACCATAACACTGAAAAACAATAAGATTTGTTGATCACTTAACATTTCTCAAAATATAGCGTACATTTACAAATGTAAACACGGTTTTATGAATGAAAGTGAAACTGTAACCATGTGACATCTGATCCTCGGAACAGGAGCATTATATCAAATTAATCACACCTGTGGATGCACACCTTATATATATATCCCTTGCATCCATCCATTCTTCCTCTTTCTAATGAATGGGAGGAGGCTGCCTCCACCGACGAAGGACAATGAATGGTTACAGGTTCGTAAACATACGTTTTATTTAATTTCAGTGAACCTGAGTTTGGCTTCCTTATTGTACTTAACTGAGTGCATACAAGTTAAGCAGGTTCCTCCACATAACCGAGCTGAAACAAAACCTTTCGAGCACAAGGCACACATGCCGGCCCACATGAGGGAAAACTAAGATACAACTTAAGAACCTGCTGCGACCCCCAGAACAGATGAGGGGATGACTGATGAGGCCAGGTTGAGCCTATAGGATGGAACAGGTTGAGGAGGAAGCCCAGTCAGTGGCTGCGCATACATCCTTCAGGGTGCACCCCTAACAACGGCCATGTAGTGGCTAATCCCTGTGTCGAGTGGGACACCAGCCTATCTGATGGCTCCGCTCCAACCTGTACATACGCAAAGGCAGTCAGGTCGACTATCTGTGATGATCTGGTGAGGGGACTCCCCCTCCCTTTCTGTGGGAAGTCCTTTGTCTGTTTCCCGAGCTCCGCAGGTCATCAATGCACCTGCGTGAGTGGATGCACCTGCTGCCTCTTTACTGCAAGCGTTTAAATTTAGGACCTGCTTGTGAACACTTCTGCGCTGGCTCGTTGGGTATTGCTGCCTGAAATTAGGGTTTTGAATTGTGTTATCAGGAACACAGCCTAATCCTCCTTTTCCTCCTCTCTCCTCAGGTTGCCGCCATCTCTGCGGTGCGTCTCCAGGATTGAAGTGTGCTCACTTGTCTTCTCATCATCATCACCCTGGACAGCTCTCTCCACACGGTCAGACTCCCCCCAGCTCCTCTCCTCTCCCACTCCTCCGCCAACTCTGCCCTGCTGGTTTCTCCACCTCTTCGCTGAGTTCCTATGCCGGGCTCGCTGCTCACCTGTAGTAAGATAAACCCCCATTCTAATCCATTATTCCCAGTGTCACTCCTCATGTCTAATCAGCTCTTATCTCTCTTCCCCACAGGCTGTGTGTTCCCTCAGCATGTTCCGCTTTTACTCCTGTTGTATGTTTTTTCAATAAAATTGTGTTAAACGTTTCTACTCCACATTTGAGTGTCTTCCCTGGTGTTAGTTGCCTTGCACATGAGCTTTACACCCCCAGTCATGACAGAACGAACCAGCCATGACCTAAGCTCAGCAGGCGCTGCACCAGCAGAGCACTCCACTCTTTACCGGTTAGACGCCACTGAGCATCAGGTGGCTGTGCTCACCAAGCAGCTGCAAACCATTACTCAGCAGGTAACCACAGTCACAGACTGTCTTTGCCAGATGTCTCGCTCGGGTTCTCCCTTGCCACCTGTCGTCCCGGGAGCCACTATCATACACCGTACCTCCTCCGTTCCTACACCTGCCCCGTACATGGGGGAGGTGGGGGGATGCAAGGGATTTTTACTCCATGTATGTCTTTATCTGCGGCAAGTGGGTGGGGAGTACCTGGACGACACATCTAAGATCCATTATATGACCCTCCTGCTTCAAGACCAGGCTCTTAATTGGGCTCAGTCCATTCTTGATAGCAATGAGGGCCCCAACTATTCCTTTGAACGATTTGTCCGAGAATTTTCCCATGCGTTTGACCATTTGGAGAACAAGGGGAATATCATGAACCACCTAATGTCACTCCAGCAGGGGAATCGGTCTGCGGCTGATTTCTCTGTGGAGTTCCGTGTCATCAGGGCAGACTCCGGGTGGAATGACGTTGCCCTATGCAGTGCTTTCCTCCTGGGTCTGAATACCAACCTCCATGATGACCTGGCGGTACATGTGACCTCTCCTCTCTGGATGAGCTCATCAACCAGGCTGTCAGTTTGGACAATCATTACCGCAAGCAAGCGAAGGAGCAAAAGGCCTTCTTCAGTCCATCCATCTCACGCACACCCCCTTCGGCTACCAGCTCAGCCAAGCCCGACTCCTCCTCCGAAGCTATGGTGTTAGGCTGAGGCCGTCTGACTCCAGAGGAGCACCTGCAATGGAGGAGAGCTGGCACGTGCATGTACTGCGGCTCATTGGAGCATAAACTGTTCATCTGTCCTTTGAAACCAAAAAGACGTGGCCCGTCAGTAGCCATGGGGTGTCTGGCGGGCGGTAACTCCAATAATCCCCCAGGTAACTTTTCTATCCCAATGCTTATTCAGTTACCGGGGACCGAGAGGAAGGTCTCGGCATTAATTGATCCAGGGACGGAGCAGAATTTTATTTCTTTGCAGCTCGTACGGGAGATAAGCATTCCCACTACTCAATTGCTCACTACACTAAATGTAGGGGCACTATCCGGCTGCAGCCAAGCTTCTGTCACCGAGCGCACAGAGCCAGTCTCCGTCCTTCTTTCCAGGAACCACTGGGAGTCACTCTTGTTCTTCACACTCCCTAGTTCATCCTCCCCAGTGGTTCTGGGTTATCCTTGGCTCCAGAAGCATAATCCTATTATCAGTTGGGCACAAAATTCAGTTTCTTCCTGGAGTCCATTTTGCCTAGCCTCCTGCCTCAGCTTGGCCACGTGTTCACCATCTCTTCTCATCTCCTCCCCTCAGGCGGAGCCGCTGGACCTCAGCTTCGTACCCAAGGTCTATCATGACCTGGGGGAGGTCTTTAGCAATTCAAGAGCTCTCTCTTTGCCTCCTCACCGCTGTTATGACTGTGCTATCAACCTCCTCCCGGGTGAAAGGGAGGCGATGGAAAGCTATATTAACCTGTTGAACTCCGGGATTCCGCGGGCGGTTCCGTCTCTGCGTCATACTGCGTCTCAGTGCGCACTGAAAAAAAAAGCTGCATTTCCATTCTTCCAGTACAGACACATCCGCGAACAGAAAGCCAAAGGAGTGTTTGATTGGTTTAGATTTGATTGACCTCTCACTCGACTAATAAGAGCCTTGAATTGGGTTTCTGAAACCTTGAAGAACCAATGACTGAAAACCTAGCTAGAAGAACCTGCCTACCAACAACCGCAAATACAATGAGCCAATTGAAGCAGAGAAGTTCAACGACCGCAATGCGTGCGTCCCGTGCGTAAAATCTTTTTTGTCTAAGCCGCTGGGTCACATTGAGACCTGTGTGTAACGGTAGCGTTAGCCACTCTCAGCCGTTAGCCAGTCTTTTTTTATTACTACTGTTCTTATTTGTTTTGAAAAATGGTTCACAAAATCCACAATCATGGAAGCGGAGATGGTTTGACCGGGTCGGGTAACCAGAACCACGAGTCCGTAACAACCGGACCAGCTTCATGTTCGTCTGACAATGAGGAACAGATGTTCGCCAACGACACTGCTGTTGTGGACAGGTAAGTGTTATAAGCTAAATTATTCTTTATCAATGAAAATAGTAATAAAAATGACTTTTGACCGATCGGTAATTACAACTGTCCGTCTTGGCCACAAGTTTTTTTGTGCGCTGAGCTCCTCTGTAGCGGGGGGGGGGGGGGAGTTGTTATCCTCTACATTGCAGATATTTTAGTATAATTTTTATTGCACTGTAGGTTATTTTTTTCTTGTAAAAAAAGGCCACACATTTTTTACGTGGCATGTTTCTTTGTGTGTGGGGGGCTTGTTTGTTCATTCATTCATTCATTCATGAATGAACAAACAACCCCCCACCACCACACACACAGCCCTGAGTGTCACCTTTCGTTAGAGCCCAAGATGAAGCTTCTATGTTGAACCATTCAAAAATTATACGTTTTTCCAAACTGTGCCATTTGGCACAGTTCAAAAACACCTGGGAACAACCTGAGAAAAAAGCTGTGTAATATATTCATTTTTTTGTGGTATTGTTACAAAATTTTGACCTCAGCTTGATAACACTTGGCTCTACATTTCTGTTGCATTTTCCACCCAGTATCTGACAGCTGTGTGTTATTTGCAAGCATTTGTATCTAAAAAAACACCCAGGCGAACTTTATTTTCTTCAAATTCAGTATGTTTAGATGACTGTTACTCAGTGGCAGGAGCACTTAGACAGATTATGACTGTTTTGCCAAAAAATTCAGTGTTTTCTTTTAAATGAGACCAACCCCATGAAGATGCTGGAAAGGGTTGAAGAACAGCTTTTGATTTACTTTGGGTATGTTATTTTTAGGCGTTTTTAGGGAAATTGACCAGAGTTCAAGGGGTTAAAGAATCCCATAACGCCGGCCTCATTCGGCCATCTTCGGCTTCTCTTGGGGCGGGGTTTTTTTAGTCAGGAAGAAGGACAGATCCCTGCGTCCATGTATCGATTACCATGAGCTCAACGTGATAACTGTTAAGGACAAGTATCCTTTGCCCCGATCAATTCTGCATTCAAGCTCCTTCAGGGCACTCAGGTGTTTTCCAAACTCGACTTGCGCCACGCATATCATTTGGTCCATGTGCACGAAGGGGACGAATGGAAGATGGCCTTCAAAACACATCTGGGGCACTTTGAATACCTAGTGATGTCGTTTGGGCTCACTAATGCTCCAGCCATCTTCCAGCATATGATCAATGATGTCCTCTGCGATATGGTCAGCCAATTCATTTTTGTTTATCTCGATGATATTTTGATTTTTTCCCGCATGCCGGAGGAACACACAGTCCATGTCTGGGCCATGTTACAATGGCTCCTGGTGAACTATTCTCTGAGCCCCTCCCCAGTCTGACCAGTGATGACATGTTTAGCCGCTTGTCATCCTTCAACCGCTGTCTGTCTGTGTGGTGTCCTGCAAACAACGTGGGCCACATTGACAGTTGGAGCTCATTTTGGGGAAAACCTGGTCTTATTAGACGAGACGGCGTCCATCCTACTTTGGATGGTGCATCTCATTTATCTAACAATCTGGCATCATTTTTATCCAAATTTCCAAAACATTGACAACTCAGAGTTGGGACCAGGAAGCAGAGTTGCAGTCTTAAACGCCTCTCTGCAGCTCCTCTTCATCCGCCACCCCTCAACTTAGTCCCTGTCTTCCCCATCAGAGAATCATTGTCTGCTCCCTCCAAAGTAAATAAAAATATAATGTGTAAGCATCCCAAAGTGATTAAACAAAAAGTTGGTACAACTCAAATTAAACATGAAGCCTCTAAATTGAATGATTTGGCCTCTGTTCCTCCTCATAATTAAAAAAAATTAAATGCAGTTTGTTAAATATTAGGTCTCTAACTCCCAAGTCTCTGCTAGTGTTACGTATGGCTCTGTGAGCCATACAATGAGAGCCAAGGGCAGACCAGTGAGTTTGCGATGTTTATTGCAATAAAGGGAAAGGAACAAAGGAACAGGGCCTCGTGGGGCCAAAACACAAATGATCATACAAGGGCATACACTTACACACGATGCTGAATGACGAGCGGGTGGCTGGCGCCAGACGAAGGGGTTCCAGCCTTACCCACGCCGGAGAAGAGTGTGGGTAATCGTGCGAGGTCACAGCCCCGAGTGATCAGAGCTGCTCCCTTTTATACTGGTTGACAGCGCCTCAGCTGATGAGAGGTAATTGGGCTCCAGCCGTCCCGTAGAGCTTGACAGCTGGGAGCCCGCTGAGAAGCTGTCACAAATAGAGCTAGGCTGAGGAGGAATATGGCCTGAGCGCCGGATAACAATGGCGTCTCAGCCCATGTGACACAGCCCTCCCCTCACGGCCGGGCTCTGAACGGCAAGTAACACCCAAGCCCCCCCCCCCCCACACACACACACACCTAGGGTGGGTGGATGGGGCGTAGGCCAGGAGGGCGTAAATGGGAAAAGAGAAAAACCCCCCAACATAAACAGGGAACCAATGAAGCACTTACAGAGTGTGAGGAAAAGCACAATACCCCATAAAATGCAAATGTGTAGCCTGAGAGAAAAGAAAAAAGAAGAGAATACAATATTGACAAGGGATAAATGAAACAATTACAGAGCATGGGGGAGAACACCACACAATACTCCAAAACGGGCAACCATATGCAGACGGAAGGGAAAAAAAAACACTACTTAGGCTGGGAACAAATGAAGTAATCACAAAGCATGGGAAAGAGGAGGAAAAAAAAAGGAAACCCAATACTCCATGAAATGCCCATAACGATATACAGACAGACACAAAGAAAATCAACCCAGGGGACCTTGAAACGAGAGCAGAGGCTCCTAGGGCGAAATCTAACAGATACAAGGCATCCCTCAAACAGGAGGGGAAGGGAAAAAAAGGCATGCTAAACGTGAAACAAATATGAGAAATGACATGACTGTACCCTCACAAAAACACACAAGACTAGGCACAGCAGAGATAATTCAGCTCGGGGGGGGGGGGGTCTCCCCGCACCCAGCGTCCAAACCGCCCACAGGGGTGACGGGAAATGTCCAGTCGGCCTACCCGAATCCCAGGCCAGAAAAAACAGTATCTCGGGCGGCCGGACCAGATCGCCGAACAGAAAGTCCAATAGGTCGGGCAGCCGAACCAAAGAGCCGAATGGACACGGCAGTTCCTCTGGTGGCCGACCCACATCGCCCAGCCACCAGGCCCATAGGGAAGAGAGGGGCAACGGCTTCCCTGTGGAGAGAGATAGTGAGGGCGAGCCGGGCCTACAGTGAGAGGTCCAAATGGGCCCTGGTGGAGAAGGCTTGGGGGGAAGATGAGAGCGACACAGGTGACGATGGTGAAGAGGGGGATGAAGATGATGATGAGCCGGTCCAGTGTCCGATGGCCGGGGATCTGCAGCTCCCTCACCGGACCTGGATACCTCTGGTGCTGCACCCTCGTTGGACCCCAATTGGGTCGCGGCTGCTCCCGCGACGGACCCCGATTGGGTCTCGGTAGCACCCGCATCGGACCCCGATTGGGTCGGCGCCGCACCAGAACCGACCTCCAACCCCGAACCTGGAACCTCTGGCACAGCGGGTGACAGCAGCTCCTCGCCGGCGACCCTGGAAGAAGGCTCAGGAGAGAAAGAAGAACCGGGATCAGGATCGCCGGCAGCTCCAGAACCCGGCGAGATAAGCTCGGACGCAGCGGGCGGCTGCGCCCGGCTCATCTCCCCTAGAGACAGGCTAAAATGCTCTAATATATGAAGGAGAAAGACAAAGTAGAGCACTTGCCTGATCTCGGGTTCTGACGCCGTCCAGGACTGCGAAGATCCAGGTTCAGACGGCAGAAGGTCATCCTCAGGCTCCCACTCAGCTGCGTCGGGCTCCGCAGCCGGCATGATGGTGCACGCAGCTTGCGAGTCCTCCGGCACCAGTGCCCACGCCGATGGCCCACACGGCGTGGTGGCAGGAGAACCTCGACCCGCTGGACCAGACTGCTCCTCCGTGGAGACCCGGGGACACTTCGTCATCGGCGCAGGTTCCACGCTGCAGTCCGCTCTCCTCCTCCGCCCATGGCGTAGCTGCGGAACTGGAACCAGGCTCTCCAGAACCGCAGGCCCCCTCCTCATCCCGCGACGTTGGCCTGGCGTCGAGGACCGCTCAGCGGAGGGAGACACAGAGGATGCGGGATTAATAATTACAGCCACAGCAGGTGGTGGGAGCTCGGGGAGCTGCGAACCCCAAACTCCACCTCCAGGAGTCTGACAGAGCAAATCACAATGAGTGGATGAATGAAATGGGACTTGCCTGTCTCCTGGAGGCTGGGTGGTGACCGCTGTGGCGGACGTTGCTCCTCCCTTTCCCCGCCGGACGGTAACGGAGGACACCCTGGGAGGACGTCGGGGAGCCGCTCGTGATGATTCCGGGACGGAACTCGCCAGGTCAGGACTCTGGGTGCACCCAGCAGCCGTGGAATGCATCGAGGTGGAGGGGGCGACAACCGAGATTAGTCGGGCCCGGAGCACTGACGTAACAGCGGGGTAAGACGGCTCGGGAGACAAGGCTGCGGGATTTCCCCTCTGATGAGGTGCAGGGGTGACAGCTGTGTGGGGAATTGAGACCTTGCGGAGACCCGGAACTGGATCCGGACGGGACTCGTGCTGAAGTGGACAGACAGTGTGACGACGGCTACTTGCAGGGGGCGAGGCGAAGGTGAGACCCGGGAATCGCCGTTCCTGTGCAGAGACAGAGGCGAGCAAGTCGGCAAACTCTGGGAACTCACGCAACTCCGGATTCCTCTCCACCAGTCTAACCGCCACCGTCACATGCTTGATGATGGCAGATGGATGAACCGCGGAGTGAGCAGCAGCCACTCGGTCTCGGATCCTGACAGCTGCCAGCTGCAGCTTCTCCGGGGGATTCCTGAGTGACGTCACGCCCGACGGGGAAAGACCTCTGGATGGTGCGAACTCCTGGGCCGGAACGAAGGCAGGAGCGGGATCCCGAAGCGAGGGGTGACGACGACTCCTCTTCGGCTTCCTGCCGGGATTTCCCTCCAGCCCACGGAGAATCACGCGTTGTGAGGCAATAGCGTCTCTCCTGGCACAGACCTCAGGGTGGTTGGAGTAGTGAGGGAGTTTGTCCAGGAGAACCTCAGCGTAATCTAGGTGCCTGCGTATATCGTTGGGATTGTCGTAAAGGGAGGCGGTGAAGAGTGTCCCGTCGACATACTCCGAGGCGGTCACTAGCTCATCGCCCAGGTGCCAAACGCGGCTCCTGGGAGATGGCATGCTCTCAGAGCAGACACCCAGACAGGGAAGAACAAGTCCAATTTGGCAAACTCACGGCCGCCGGCAACTCGCTTGGCTGTGACCTACTGTTACGTATGGCTCTGCGAGCCATACAATGAGAGCCAAGGGCAGACCAGTGAGTTTGCGATGTTTATTGCAATAAAGGAAAAGGAGCAAAGGAACAGGGCCTCATGGGGCCAAAACACAAATGATGATACAAGGGCATACACTTACACACGATGCTGAATGACGAGCGGGTGGCTGGCGCCAGACGAAGGGGTTCCAGCCTTACCCACGCCAGAGAAGAGCGTGGATAATCGTGCGAGGTCACAGCCCCGAGTGATCGGAGCTGCTCCATTTTATACTGGTTGACAGCGCCTCAGCTGATGAGAGGTAATTGGGCTCCAGCCGTCCCGTAGAGCTTGACAGCTGGGAGCCCGCTGAGACACTGTCACAAGAGCTGGGCTGAGGAGGAATATGGCCTGAGCGCCGGATAACAATGGTGCCTCAGCCCATGTGACAGCTAGTCCATGATCTGTTAATTGATCATCAGATTGATTTAATATCCCTTACAGAGACTTGGTTAGGGCAAGAGGATTATGCTGGTTTGAATGAATCAACTCCCTCTGGTTATTTAAACTGTCAAAATCCCAGAAGTTCTGGTCGTGGAGGAGGAGTAGCAACAATTTACCATTCCAAATTACTAGTTAATGTTAAGCAAAAAACACGTTATCATTCCTTTGAGGGCCTGGTCCTCAGTATTGGGCATTTTAGCAATTTTAGGTTAAACCCAATTTTATTTGCCATACAGTAGTTTATCGTCCTCCATCAACCTACTCAGAGTTTTAATCCGAATTTGCCGAATTCTTAGCTGATTTAGTGCTGAAATCAGATAGAATAATTATAGTAGGGGACTTTAATATACGTGTAGATATAGATAGTGATTGCCTTAATATGGCATTTAATTCAATATTAGACTCGATGGGGTTTTCTCAGAAAGTAGGAATTTCTACCCATTATCTCCACCATACGTTGGACCTTGTTCTGACAAATGGCATAGAAATAGAAAATCTGGTAGTGTCTCCTCATAACCCTGTACTGTCTGACCATTGTCTGTTAACCTTGATTTTACTATTTCTGACTATTTGGCTCGTAAAGAAAAATATTACTACAGTAGATGCCTCTCAGATGATGTTGTTACCAAATTTTTGCAGATTGTTTCCTCTATGCCATGTGCCAACACAACGGAAATAAGCTATAGACAGCTTGCTCCTTCTGTAATTGATAGCATGGTAGATAGTGTTACAGCTTCTCTGCATCAGACTCTAGACATGGTAGCCCCTTTAAAAAAGAAAAAGTCTAATCAGAGATTTCTAACCCCTTAGTTCAACACAGAAACTCGTAGCTTAAAACAGAAGACTCATCAATTAAAAAGAAAATGGCACTCCACTAATTCAGATAAAATCTATTTAGCTTGGAAAAATCATGTTTTAACCCTTAGATGCATGACCAACCAATTCCTACACTCTTCCATGAGTGGGATCAAAAATGACCCCAATTAGAATGTATGCGTTATATGCTGTACACTTAAGAAATTTCTTTCATTTTGGTTAAAGATGATTATTTTTATTATATTTTGGGTGATTATTAATGTATTGTAAAAAGGTAAACATCCAAAACATCCAACACTGTATAGGTGTGTCGTAATTCCGGTTCATGGGCAGGATCATGAAAATAGATCTGAGCAAAAAGGCCCGTGCATGCCCATAGAAACCGAGAAACTTGAGCACCCGGAGAAAATGCTTTTGCTTAGTTTCTTCATCTTGAGCAACAATACGAAGACTGCTTGATCTGGCATCTCTGCTCATGGCAACGTAGAATCAGCCATGGCTGCAGAAATCTGTTGTGCAGAAAACACAAACGCGCTATAACTGGCCCTGTGACTTATTCACCTTGCCAATTTTGAGCCATATGACATCATAAAGACACATTAGTCTAGGCATTGTGATTGACAGTCTATATGACATCATAAAGACACATTTGTCTATGTGTTGTCAAATACACGAACGCGCTGTAAAGACTGTCCCTGTGACGTCTCTAGACATATCTTTATGATGGCATGAAAATAGATCTGAGCAAAAAGTGGCTTTCGACCCTGTTCAGGAAGGCCCGTGCATGCCCATAGAAACCGAGAAACTTGAGCACCCGGAGAAAATGCTTTTGCTTAGTTTCTTCATCTTGAGCAACAATACGAAGACTGCTTGATCTGGCATGTCTGCTCGCGGCAACGTAGAATCGGCCATGGCTGCAGAAATCTGTTGTGCAGAAAACACGAACGCGCTGTAAAGACTGGCCCTGTGACTTATTCACCTTGCCAATTTTGAGCCATATGACATCATAAAGACACATTAGTCTAGGCATTGTGAGTGATGGTCTATATGACATCATAAAGACACATTTGTCTATGTGCCGTCAAATACACGAACGCGCTGTAAAGACTATCCCTGTGACGTCTCTAGACATATCTTTATGATGGCATGAAAATCGATCTGAGCAAAAAGTGGCTTTCGACCCTGTTCAGGAAGGCCCGTGCATGCCCATAGAAACCGAGAAACTTGAGCACCCAGAGAAAATGCTTTTGCTTAGTTTCTTCATCTTGAGCAACAATACGAAGACTGCTTGATCTGGCATGTCTGCTCGCGGCAACGTAGAATCAGCCATGGCTGCAGAAATCTGTTGTGCAGAAAACACAAACGCGCTGTAAAGACTGGCCCTGTGACATTCACCTTGCCAATTTTGAGCCATATGACATCATAAAGACACATTCGTCTAGGCATCATGAGTGATGGCCTATATGACATCATAAAGACACATTTGTCTATGTGCCATCATATAGACATCATATCTTTATGACGGCATCGCAAGTCCTATGATGCCTGAGTTCATAGGCCGTCTTATGATGTCCTATAAACGTGACAGACACAGCTAACTAGTGTTAGCTTAGTTAGCTACTGTAGCTAACTACAAAGTAGTAATTTGATGATGATAACACTATCACACAAAATTCATGGACGTTGAAAATAAGTTCATAATTTATAACAGCACATATGTATATTATGAGGTATAAAAATTATAATATTTACATGTATGTTGCTGTGTAAAAATAACCTTCAGGGTGGTGAGTAGATGTGTCCTTCTGTGCCAAGTCTTCGAAGCGTGTGTTGAGTAACCCGGGAAGATTTTTGTGAAGCACGTCTCAGGTTCAGGTTCAGGTTCAAGTTCAGGTTACTTTATTTGTACCCGTAGGTAGATTTGTTTTGCAGTCTGGTGACATCCATATTTACAAGCCACAAATTACATTCAACATAGACACAAACACAGGCACATATGAAGCTGACTATAAACATGATAAGAATACTCAAGCCTCCATCAATCAGGGTATAAAAAGACAAAGAGATGGGCTCAAGGCTTGTGTTACTAATGAACATGGTGACATTCGAAGGGGACAGCGAAGTGCAATGTTCCTCACATTCTGTGGACTTGGGACTTTATTTGCAATCTATTCCAGCTTCTTTTTCTTTGTGTTTTTTTTGTTGTTTTTTTTTTTTTTGCAATGGAACCAGCAAGAAAGAGATTTGCTTCATGAAGCTTCATCTCGCCATCACTAGTGGTGAGACTGTTGGCATTAGATGTGCAGATTGACAGTAAATGTATATCTGACAAGCACAGTTGACAAAAATCAAAGGTTCCTAGGGTTAACCTTTGAAATTCCATAGAAAATGCTTGGGGTCATTTTTGACCCCACATATGGAAAAGTGTGGTACTGATACAAAAAATGCAATTACTTAAAAAATATAACAATTAGATACAAATCCAAATGGCCTCATGTCAAAGACAACCTACAGTGGGGAAAAAAAGTATTTAGTCAGCCACCAATTGTGCAAGTTCTCCCACTTAAAAGATGAGAGAGGCCTCCAATTTTCATCATAGGTATACTTCAACTATGAGAGACAAAATGAGAAAAAAAAAATCCAGAAAATCACATTGAAGGATTTTTAATGAATTAACTGGTAAATTCCTCGGTAAAATAAGTATTTGGTCAATAACAAAAGTTCACCCCAGTACTTTGTTATATACCCTTTGTTGGCAATGACAGGGTCAAACGTCTTTTGTAAGTCTTCACAAGGTTTTCACACACTGTTGCTGGTATTTTGGCCCATTCCTCCATGCAGATCTCCTCTAGAGCAGTGATGTTTTGGGGCTGTCGCTGGGAACCACGGATTTTAACTCCCTCCAAAGATTTTCTATGGGGTTGAGATCTGGAGACTGGCTAGGCCACTCCAGGACCTTGAAATGCTTCTTACGAAGCCACTCCTTCGTTGCCCGGGCGGTGTGTTTGGGATCATTGTCATGCTGAAAGACCCAGCCACGTTTCATCTTCAATGCCCTTGCTGATGGAAGGAGGTTTTCACTCAAAATCTCACGATATATGGCCCCATTCATTCTTTCCTTTACACGGATCAGTCGTCCTGGTCCCTTTGCAGAAAAACAGCCCCAAAGTATGATGTTTTCACCCCCATGCTTCACAGTAGGTATGGTGTTCTTTCTCTTCCAAACACGACAAGTTGAGTTTTTATCAAAAAGTTCTATTTTGGTTTCATCTGACCATATGACATTCTCCCAATCCTCTTCTGGATCATCCAAATGCTCTCTAGCAAACTTCAGACAGGCCTGGACATGTACTGGCTTAAGCAGGGGGACACGTCTGGCACTGCAGGATTTGAGTCCCTGGCAGCGTAGTGTGTTTCTGATGTAGCCTTTGTTACTTTGGTCCCAGCTCTCTGCAGGTCATTCACTAGGTCCCCCCGTGTGGTTCTGGGATTTTTGCTCACCGTTCTTGTGATCATTTTGACCTCACGGGGTGAGATCTTGCGTGGAGCCCCAGATTGAGGGAGATTATCAGTGGTCTTGTATGTCTTCAATTTTCTAATAATTGCTCCCACAGTTGATTTCTTCACACCAAGTTGCTTACCTATTGCAGATTCAGTCTTCCCAGCCTGGTGCAGGTCTACAATTTTGTTTCTGGTGTCCTTTGACAGCTCTTTGGTCTTGGCCATAGTGGAGTTTGGAGTCTGACCTTTTGAGGTTGTGGACAGGTGTCTTTTATACTGATAAGGAGTTCAAACAGGTGCCATTAATACAGGTAACGAGTGGAGGACAGAGAAGCCTCTTAAAGAAGGAGTTACAGGTCTGTGAGAGCCAGAAATCTTGCTTGTTTGTAGGTGACCAAATACTTATTTTACCGAGGAATTTGCCAATTAATTCATTAAAAATCCTTCAATGTGATTTTCTGGATTTTTTTTTCTCACTTTGTCTCTCATAGTTGAGGTATACCTATGATGAAAATTGGAGACCTCTCTCATCTTTTAAGTGGGAGAACTTGCACAATTGGTGGCTGACTAAATACTTTTTTGCCCCACTGTATTTGAGGAATACATGGAAGATTAAAAAAATAAAATTACAAAGATATTGCAAAAAAACAACCGCAGGGGTCATTGTGACCCCACTTATGAATCTAAGGGTTAATTGATAAAAAAATCTCTTAGAAAAGCTAGAACAAGTTATTATTCTGCATTAATAGAAGAGAACAAGAATAATCCTAGGTTTCTTTTCAGCATTGTAGCCAGGCTGACAAAGAGTCAGGACTCTGTCAATCCTAGCATTCCCTTAGAGCTTACTAGTCAGGACTTTATGAACTTTTTCAATCATAAAATTCCATCTATCAGAGATAAAATCAATCAGATTCTTCCCACCGTTAACTTAAATACAGTAACTACTACAACTCCTTCAACTGATATTTGTTTGGATGAGTTTATTCCAATTGACCTTTTAGAGTTAGACAAAATAATTTCCTCATCCAAGCCTTCAACTTGTCTTTTAGACCCTATTCCTACCAGGTTACTTAAAGAAGTCTTCCCACTTATTGGTAGCTTTAGTGTTCAAATAATCAATACTTCATTAACTTTAGGCCATGTACCGCAGGCTTTTAAAATGGCTGTAATTAAACCCTTACTCAAAAAGCCAACGCTGGATCCGGGAGTTTTAGCTAACTATAGACCAATCTCTAATCTCCCTTTCATTTCAAAAATCTTAGAAAGAGTTGTTGCTACGCAATTATTTGACCACCTGCAGGGAAATGGTTTACTTGAAGAGTTTCAATCTGGGTTTAGAATCCATCATAGTACTGAAACAGCCTTAGTGAAGGTCACTAATGACCTCCTTATCGCATCTGATAATGGACTTTTTTCTGTTCTTGTCCTTTTAGACCTTAGTGCAGCTTTTGATACTATCGATCATAATATTCTACTTGATAGATTAGAACACTATGTTGGACTTAATGGATCTTTGTTGCAGTGTTTTAGATCTTATTTATCTGATGGGTTCCAGTTTGTTCATGTCAATAATGAGTTTTCTTTCAACTCAAAGCTCAGTCATGGAGTTCCACAGGGATCTGTGCTAAGCCCTACTCTTTTTAGTTTATATATGCTTCCGTTAGGCAACATTATTAGAAAGCACTGTATACATTTTCATTGTTATGCAGATGACACACAATTATATCTGTCAGTGAAGCCCGATGATAGTAATCAATTAGCCAAGTTAGATGTCTGCCTTAAGGAAATCAAAGCTTGGATGACTTGCAATTTCCTGCTATTAAATTCAGATAAGACTGAAGTCATTCTTGTTGGTCCAAAAAACCTTAGAAATGCCTTTCCAAATCAAACGTTTAGTTTGGATGCGGTTACTCTCTCTTAACAGCTCTGTGAGGAACCTTGGAGTTATTTTTGATCAAGATCTGTCTTTCAATTCACATATTAAATTTGTTTCTAAGACTGCCTTCTATCATTTGCGTAATATTGCCAAGATTAGGAGCATCTTGTCTCAGAGTGATGCTGAGAAACTGATCCATGCTTTTGTTAGTTCAAGATTAGATTATTGTAACTCTTTATTATCAGGTTGTCCTAAAACATCTTTAAAAAGTCTTCAGTTGATCCAAAATGCTGCAGCAAGAGTTTTAACAGGTACTAGAAAGAGAGATCATATCTCTCCAGTTCTAGCCTCCCTTCATTGGCTTCCCATAGAGTGAATTAAGTTTAAAATCCTTCTTCTCACTTACAAAGCTCTAAACAAGCAGACCCCTTTTTATTTAAAAGATCTGATCCTACCGTATTATCCTAACAGAGCACTATGCTCCCAAAATGCTGGATTACTTGTAATACCTAGAATCTCCAAAAGTACAATGGGAGGCACAGCCTTCAGTTATCAAGCTCCTCTCTTGTGGAACCAGCTGCCAATCTGGATTCGGGAGTCAGACTTGATCTCTGTTTTTAAGAATAGGGGTTAAAACCTTCCTTTTTGACATAGCCTACAATTAGGGAGGGATCATGTGTCTCTGAACCCTCCCTTAGTTATGCTGCTAATAGGTTTAGACAGCCGGGGGACCTCCAATAATGCACTGGGCTTCACTCCTTTCTTCACTCTCAATGAAATATTTATTTTTTGTGGTCATTAACATCTGTTTGTTCTCTCCCATAGATTGAGTCCCCATCGTGCTGTTTGCTCTCTACATGTCTGTTCTTTTCATCTTCTCTATTCCCTCACCCCCCAGCCAGTCGCAGCAGATGACTGCCCCTCCCTGAGCTTGGTTCTGCTGGAGGTTTCTTCCTGTTAAAAGGGAGTTTTTCCCTCTCCACCGTCGCCAAGCGCTTACTCACAGGGGATCGCCTGTTTGCTGGGGTTTTTCTGCAACTGTGGGGGTTTCCCCTACAGTTGAAAGTGCTATGAGATGACTGTTGTTGTGAAATGGCGCTATATAAATAAATAAAATTGAACCAGCTCTTTGTGAAGTCCGAGAAGTGTGAATTCACCACCCGCTCCACTTCCTTCCTGGGCTTTATCATAGCCGAAGGGGAGTTGAGGGCCGACCCAGCCAAGGTGATGGCTGTGCTCGATTGGCCAACCCCGGACTCTCGAAAACAGCTCCAACACTTTCTGGGCTTTGTTAATTTCTACCGGAAATTCATCCAAAATTACAGCAGGGTTGCACAGCCTCTCACTCAACTGACCTTGACCAAAGTGCCCTTTAAGTGGGTCTGAGGCAGTGGAGCAGGCTTTCACCGAGGTGAAAGCCCTACTTTCTAACACACCCATCTTGGCCCAGGTTGACCCTCAGCTTCAGTTCATGGTGGAGGTTGATGCTTCCAACTAAGGGGTGGGCGCTGTCCTCTCTCAGCATTCAGCCTCCGATCAGAAGCTCCACCCAAGCGCGTATTTCTCTCGGCGGCTCACACCAGCCGAGACAAATTACAACATAGGGGACCGAGAGCTGTTAGCCATTAAATTGGCTCTTGATGAGTCAGGGCACTGACTGGGGGGAGCCATTTACCCCATCACTGTGTGGAGCGACCACAAAAACTTAGAGTACCTTAGGTCAGCCCGCAGGTTGAACTCCAGGCAAGCCCGCAGGGCCTTATTCTTTCCCAGGTTTAATCTCTCTATCACCTATCGGCCCTGGTCTTGGAATATCAAGACTGACACTCTCTCCCACCAGTTTGCCTCCAACCTCTCATCCTCCTGTTCTCCTCCTGAGCCCATAGTGCCCTCTTCCTGCATTCTTGGCACCCTCTCGTGGGAAATTGAGCAGAGGGTCTGGCAGGCCCAATCCACTGAGCCCAAGCCCGAGGGGGCCCCTGACAATCGCCTGTATGTTTCCTCCGCCCTTCGCAGTGATGTCATCCGGTGGGGGCATACCAGTCACTTTGCCTGTCACCCCGGGATTTCCCAGACAATCAAACTGGTGCAGCGGGTGTTCTGGTGGCCTACTCTGTGGAGGGACATTCAGAATTATGTCAAGGCCTGCCAAGTATGTGTTATGAACAAATCTGACTCCTCTCCACCTGCTGGTCTCCTGCACCCCCTGCCGGTCCCCAGTCACCCTTGGTCGCACATCACCACATCACCATCCCTCACAGGGCAACACAGTCATCCTCACCATAGTAGACCGGTTCTCTAAAGCCATTCACTAAAGCTGGATTCATGCTGCACCTCTGCTATCTGCGTACGTGTAACCGGAAACGTAGTATGACGAAATTTACGTCATCGTCTCCACTCCGCTAGTGTCCACAGTGCTTGACCGTGGACGACCATGTGCCGCCCAAATTTTGTGACCTGAATGCGTTGAAAAGCGCATGTGCAAGACTGAACATCCCATTCACGAGGTGGCGATATCGATACAGCATACCAAGACAAAGTAGACGAAGAAGACAACAAGGAAGTGGAAGACGAGAATAAACATACATGAATCATACATACATACTTCAGCAGCAGCAGCATCTTTGTGGAAAAGGAGTGAAAACCGGGATGTCAAGCAGCAGAAAGCAAGCAGCATTTCTTTGTTGGTGAAAATCCTGGTGCGTCAGCGGATTAGTGCTACCTATAGGGCAGGAGTGAAACTACAAATGATGGTTGTGCGCATGCGTCAACCGCTTGGCCTGGGTACATGAAAAAAGTGAGCATGTACAGTGTCGCATGCATTCCGGGCTCGTCCAAAGCGCAACGTGGACCAAAGCGAACTAGAGGGGAAATGCAGCATGAATAGGGCTTTAGTGCCCCTTCCCAAGTTGCCCTCTGCCACAGAAATTGCCAATTTACTCGCTACTCATGTTATCCGCCTCCATGGTATCCTCCTGGACATTGTGTCTGACCGGGGTCTCCAATTTACCTCTTTGGTCTGGAAGTCCTTCTGTCGCTCCCTGGGCACCACGGTCAGTCTTACTTCTGGTTACCACCCACAAAGCAACTGGCAGGCTAAGCATGCTAACCAATCCCTGGAGGCCACCCTGAGATGTGTGGCTTCCTGTCACCCATCTACCTGGAGCTCTCATCTGACCTGGGTGGAGTATGGCCATAACTCTGCCATCTCCTTTGCCACCGGAGTCATGCCATTCAAGACATCTATGGGTTACACTCCCCCTCTGTTACCTATGATAGAGAGGGATGTGGCTGTACCATCTGTGGGGGCCCACGCTCACCGCTGCCGCCACTTGTGAAGGTCCACCCGAGCTGCCCTTCTCCGTTTGGCTGAGCAGAATCGCCAATACACGGACCGCAGGTGGATCCCGGTGCCCAAATACGCGGTTGGCCAGAGAGTGTGGTTGTCGGCGGAGCAGGTTCCTTTAAAAACGGAATCGAGAGAGCTGTCACCTCGCTTCCTTGGTCCATTTCCCATCTCGAGGATCATCAATGACGTGACGGTCTGTCTGAAGCTCCGTATCCACCCAACTTTCCATGTATCCAAGATCAAGACCCTCACCACCAGCCCTCTCTGCCCCCCCCCCCCCGAAGCTGCCTCCTCTTCCACAGATCCTCGACGGCCAGACCGTCTACACTGTCCAGAGGATTCTGGATGTTCGCCACTGGGCTGGTGTCTGCACAACCTGGTCCACTGGGAAGGCTACAGACCGGAGGAAAGATCTTGGATTCCCGGGTCTTTTTTCCACGACAAGGGAATGGTCCGAGCCTTTCATTGGGCTCACCCCAACAAACCCAGTGAGTCACTAGGAGGCGCCCCTTGGAGGGGGAGGGGGGAGTACTGTGATGATCTGGTGAGCGTGCTCTCCCTGCCTTTCTGTAGGAGGTCCTTCATCTGTTTCCTGAGCTCCACAGGTCATCAACGCACCTGCATGAGTGGACACACCTGCTGCATCTTCACTGCCAGCACTTAAAAGGACCTGCTTGTGAACACTTCTGCACTGGCTCGTTGGGTATTGCTGCCTGAAGTTAGGTTAGGTTTTGAATTGTGTTATCAGGAACTCAGCCTAATCCTCCTTTTCCTCTCTCTCCCCAGGTTGCTGCCATCTCTACGGTGTGTCTCCGGGATTGAAGTGCGCTCACCTGTCTCCTCACCATCATCACCCTGGACAGCCTTCTCCACCCGGTCAGACTCCCCCCAGCTCCTCTCCTCTCCGACTCCTCCGCCAGCTCTACTCTGCTGGTTTCTCCACCTCTTCGCTGAGTTCCTCTGCCAGGCTTTCTGCTCACCTGTAATAAGATAAACCCCCGTTCTAATCCATTATTCCCAGTGTCACTTCTCATTTCTAACCAGCTCTCATCTCTCTTCCCCACAGGCTGCGTGTTCCCTCGGCATGTGCCGCTTTCACTCCTGTTGTGTGTTTTTTCAATAAAATTGTGTTCAACGTTTCTACTCCACGTTTAAGTGTCTTCCCTGGTGTTAGTTCCCTTGGACGTGAGCTTTACACCCCCAGTCATGACACTATCCAATGGGACAGGCTAAAATAGGCCTGCTCATTGTGGACTCCCCATAGAACACAAAAGCTTGTCTGAAGAGCGGACAGACCTCGTACAGTCAACGTAAACTTTAAGGGCCCTTACTGACACAACCTAAAGAACCTCTCAGCCTCCGAGGGAGGGTAGAAAGCTTGAAGCATGAGAGGGTGGAAAAACAACCCCACTAGTAGCACTTTGGGTTGAAAAGCTGGGTTGGGCCGCAGGTGAGCCAACCGACTACTATCAAACCTAAGACATGCTGCATCCACAGAGACTGCATTCAGTTCACTGACCCTTTTGGCTAAGACAATTGCCAAGAGAAAAAGCAGTCTTCCCAGAGATCAGACGAAAATCAGCAATGGAGAGTGGCTCAAAAGGGGGCAAGCATAGAGCCCTGACAACTGTCTGGAGATTCCAAGTGGGCAGCAAAGGACGCCGGAATGGGCAGCTCCGTCTCACGCCTCTCAGAAATCGCCTAGCCAAGGGATGCGCCTCAGGAGACAAACCATCACATTTTCCATGGGCAGTTAACACTGCTGCCAGGTAGCCCCCGATAGATGACTCCACCCAATCTCGGTGAAGCGGTCCATCCATCTTCTACTGCTTTTCCGGAGGTCCGGGTCGCAGAGGCAGCAGTTCAAGCAGAGAAGCCCAGACTTCCCTCTCCCCAGCCACCTGCTCCAGCTCTTCAGAGGGGATACCAAGGCGTTCCCAGACCAGCTGGGAGACATAGTCTCTCCACCGAGTCCTGGGTCTGCCCTGGGGTCTCCTCCCAGTGGGACGTGCCTGAAACACCTCAAGTGGGAGGCGTCCAGGAGGCATCCTAATCAGATGCCCGTACCACCTCAACTGACTCCTTTCAATGTGGAGGAGCAGCGGTTCTACTCTGAGCCTCTCCCGGATGACTGAGCTCCTCACCCTATCTCTGAGGGTGAGTCCAGCAATCCTACGGAGAAAGCTCATTTCAGCCGCTTGTATCCGCGATCTCGTTCTTTCGGTCATTACCCAAAGCTCGTGACCATAGGTGAGAGTAGGAACGTAGATTGACTGGTAAATCGACAGCTTTGCCTTAGAACTAAGCTCCCTCTTCACCACAACAGACCGGTACAACGTCCGCATCACTGCAGATGGTGCTCCAATCCGTCTGTCGATCTCTCGCTCCATTCTCCCCTCACTCGTGAACAAGACCCCAAGATACTTAAACTCCTCCACTTGGGGCAGGAGCCTGTCCCCAACCCGGAGAGGACAATCCACCTTTTTCCGGCTGAGGACCATGGACTCGGACTTGGAGGTGCTGATTCTCATCCCAGCCGCTTCACACTCAGCGGCAAACCGTCCCAGCAAGAGCTGTAGGTCATTGCTGGATGAAGCCAACAGGACAACATCATCTGCAAACAACAGAGATGAGATCCTGTGGTCATCAAGCATGACACCCTCCATTCCCTGGCTGCGCCTAGAAATCCTGTCCATAAAAATTATGAACAGGATCGGTGACAAAGGGCAGCCCTGGCGGAGTCCAATTCTCACTGGGAATGACTCCGACCGAGTGTTGGCAATACGAACCAAACTCTCACAACGGTCGTACAGAGACCGAATAGCTCATAACAACAAGCCCGATACCCCATACTCCCGAAGCACCCCCCACAAAAATCCACGAGGGACGCGGTCAAATGCTTTCTCCAAGTCCACAAAACACATGTAAACTGGTTGGGCAAACTCCCACGAACCCTCGAGAATTCTCGAGAGGGTAAAGAGCTGGTCCGATGTGCCACGACCAAGACGAAAACCACATTGCTCCTCCTGAATCCGAGGTTCGACCAACGGCCGGACTCTCCTCTCCAGTACCTTGGCATAGACCTTCCCAGGGAGGCTGAGGAGTGTGATCCCTCTAAAGTCGGAGCACACCCTCCGGTCCCCTTTTTTAAAGAGAGGAACCACCACCCCGGTTTGCCATGCCAAAGGCACTGCCCCCAACCTCCACGCAATGTTGCAGAGGCGTGTCAACCATGACAACCCAACAACATCTAGGGCCTTGAGGTACTCAGGGCGAATCTCGTCCACCCCCGGGGCCCGGCCACCAAGGAGATTTTTAACCACCTTGGCGACCTCAGCCCCTGTGATAGGCGAGTCATCCCCCTCGTCCCCAAACCCTGCTTCCACTGTGGAAGGCATATCAGTGGGATTGAGGAGATCCTCGAAGTATTCCTTCCACCGCCCGACGATGTCCCCAGTCGAAGTCAACAGTGTCCCATCCGCACCATACACAGTGTGGACGGGGAGCTGCTTTCCCCTCCTGAGCCGCCGGACAGTTTGCCAGAATCTCTTTGAGGCCGACCGAAAGTCTTGTTCCATGGCCTCACCGAACTCCTCCCATACCCGGGTTTTTGCTTCAGCAACCACCCGAACTGCACTCCGCTTGGCCTGCCGGTACACCTCAGCTGCTTCGGGAGTCCCACAAGCCAACCAAGCTTGATAGGACTCCTTCTTCAGCTTAATGGCCCCCCTCACCACTGGTGTCCACCACTCGGTTCGGGGGTTGCCACCACGAGATGCACCGACCACCTTGCGGCCTCAGCTCTGGGCCGCTGCTTCAACAACAGAGGTGGAGAACATGGCCCATTCAGACTCCATGTCTCCAGACTCCCTCGGAATGTGGTTGAAGTTCTTCCGGAGGTGGGAGTTGAAGACCTCCCGGACAGGGGCCTCAGCCAGACGCTCCCAGCACACCCTCACTATACATTTGGGTCTACCAGGTCTGAATGGCTTCCTCCCCTGCCATCGGATCCAACTCACCACCAGGTGGTGATCAGTTGACAGCTCTGCACCTCTCTTTACTCGGGTGTCCAAGACATACGGTCGCAGGTCTGATGATACGATAACAAAATCGATCATCGACCTGCGACCTAGGGTGTCCTGGTGCCAGGTGCACATATGGACACCCTTATCCTTGAACATGGTGTTCGTTATGGACAGACTGTGGTTAGCACATCGGTGAAGTGGTATTGGAGAAAAAACAAGATTTTTTTTAATTCATTTTGTGTACTTTATTGATCCCCAGAGGGAAAATTCAGGGCATCCACACAGATGGATGAGGCAGCCATGGTATGGCCCCAATCCCTTCACCATTCACACACATATTCACACCTAGGGCCACTTTAGAGTCTCCAGTTAACCTAACTTATATGTTTTTGGCCTGTGGGAGGAAACTGGAGTAACCGGGGTAAACCCACGCAGACACAAGGAGAACATGTAAACTCCACACAGAAGGGTCACCGATGGTCAGGGGGTGGAACTGAACCCATGATGGTCAGGGGTGGAATCGATCCCATGACCTTCTTACTGTGCTGCCACAGTGCTAACCACTGCACCACCGAGCTGCCCATTATTTCCCTTTGTGTTCCCCTGAGTCCTCTGTCATTGTGTTCTGTGTCATCTCCTGTCTGGTCCTTAGGCATTGTGCGTACCTGCATGCTTATTGTTCCAGCTCCTGTTGTTTTCTGTACCCCTAGCCACTACCCTGTCTGTATTACTCCAGTATTGTGATCCTGTATGTTCATTGCTGTGTTTCATGTACATGCCCTGTCTGTGTTTGTCTGTACAGCCACGCCCATGTGCTCCTGACCTGAAGCCACTTCCCTTCTGCCTTGATTGTTCCCTAGCTATCTCTTGTTTGTGATCATTTGTTACCGTATATGTCAGTGTTCAGTATCTGTCTGGTGTGGCATTATCATCTTTATTCCCTGCCAGTATCCCAGTATCCCTTTCCCTTTAAGTTATTTAGTATCTTGAGTTATCTTCCAGCCGACATGCTGTATTTTATTTGTTCATTTACATTAATGATTAAATCATCATGTTACGTTGGAGTTCTGCCTGCTATGTGAGTCCATCTTATCTGCCTGCCGGAGGTGTGCGTAACAATGGCACCTATTAAGAACACCTAAGGAGTTTTTATTAGGAGTTCTGAACAGCTCCTTATAAGATGTTGTTCAGTCATAGAATTCTGGTCACATGACCATATAAGTGATTGTTCAGTTCAGCAGGAACTCCTTATACAGTGCATCCAGGAAGTATTTACAGCGCTTCACTTTTTCCACATTTTGTTATGTTACAGCCTTATTCCAAAATGGATTAAATTCACGTTTTCCTCAAAATTCTACACAGAATACCCCATAATGACAATGTGAAAAATATTTTTTGAGATTTTTGTAAATTTATTAAAGATAAAAAAGTAAGAAATCACATGTACATAAGTATTCACAGCCTTTGCCATGAAGCTCATAATTGAGCTCAGGTGCATCCTGTTTATACTGAACATCCTTGAGATGTTTCTACAGCTTAATTGGAGTCCACCTGTGGTAAATTCAGTTAACTGGACATGATTTGGAAAGGCACACACCTGTCTATATAAGGTCCTACAGTTGACGGTGCATGTCAGAGCACAAACCAAGCATGAAGTCAAAGGAATTGTCTCTAGACCAAGACAGGACTGTCTTGAGGCACACATCTGGTGAAGGGTACAGAAAAATTTCTGCTGCTTTGAAGGTCCCAATGAGCACAATGGCCTCCATCATCTGTAAATGGAAGAAGTTCAGAACCACCAGGACTCTTCCTAGAGCTGGCTGGCCACCTAAATTGAGCGATTGGAGGAGAAGGGCCTTAGTCAGGGAGGTGACCAAGAACCCAATGGTCACTCTGTCAGAGCGCCAGCGTTCCTCTGTGGAGAGAGAACCTTCCAGAAGGACAACCATCTCTGCAGCGATCTATCAATCAGGCCTGTGTGGTAGAGTGGCCAGATGGGAGCCACTCCTTAGTGTAACCCAGGGATAGATTCCCTAGCGTTAAAATATTTCCCTTCTTATAGTAATGGCTAGAAGATGCACAATGTCCATAAATCGTTTTCTAATATTTGATCATGTCACTTTAAGGTTTCATCTTTAAATAGTTTGTATGAGACACATCCTCAACATGAGGTGTGGCACCCTAATATTTAAGATTTAGCTTGGATTTCTTTCAACCTCCAATTTGTCCATAGGTAAACACCTCAAGCTTCTACTATTTTGATTGGTTGGGGGGTGGGATTAGTGCAAAGAGAGGGGAATGAAGAAGAAGTGTTTTTCTTTCGCACTCTCTCTTCTCCCTGGCTGCCGAGGCGTTCGGGTGTACTGTGTGTGTGGGTTTTTTCAGTAGCACAGAGCTACCGAGAGGCAATTGATACTGTCAGCCAAGGGTTTTGACATGTCGGTGAAGAGATTACAGTACAGTACTGAGTTGGTATACTATCGCTGTCATTACGGGAGTATGTCGTATTTCTACAGACAGGTAGTGTGCAAAGGTTTTTTTTTTTTTTCCTTTGTTAGCTAATGAGCTAACTGGCTAGCTGCTCCTGCCAGCCAGAGAACATACACTTGAAACAAACTGAGCCGTGAGTTTCATTTGTCTGTGTTTAAGGGACAATACTGCTGTTTTTCTCTACAAGTGCTTCTCCCAAAGCTGGGTTTTTTATTCGGTGCTTTTTATTGTTAGAGACCATAAACAGTTCACGTTTAGTTTGTGGTTTAAAAGTGAGCACGATGAAGGGAGGTACTGCTGTGGTTTCTGGACCAAGGAGAGCAAGCGTGCGTTGCTTTCCCTGACAGTGAGGAGGAGGAGGAGCACGGAGCAGCTCCTCCGTGCTACCCAAAGCTTTGGCTTTGGAGGAAGAAATGGTCCGCGAACAGTTGGCGGAGCACACGCTGTGTTCGGCAGCACGGTCAGGACTCCTCACGCACTCCGGTGAACTGACGTTGAACACGGCTGTGGAGATAGCTCAGCAGTACAAGGCAGCAGATAAACTATCAAAGGACCTTGGTGAGAGAACGACGTTGAGGCAGCCTGACTCACAGTCAGCGGCGCAGGCTGTGGACCCAGGTAGGGGTGACAGCGCAGAAGATAAAGAAGACTATGCTACAGCTATTAAGATTAGGTCCGCACCGGGATCGCCCAGATGTTTGGGCTGTGGGTCCACCAAGCACCGATATAAGGCAAGAGAGTGTCCGGCGAGGGGCAAACGCTGCGGCAAGTGTGGACTCCTACATCATTTCGCCAGGGCCTGCAAAAGGCTAAAGCAAGGGAAATGACAATATGGAGCGGATTCCCCCGCCATGACTCCTACGGTTATTCACACCGTCTCCCCGAGCACAGATGGCCACATATACAGTGAGGTGATTCTGGACGGCGTGAAAATGCCGTTGTTGGTTGACACGGGTGCAGCAGTATCCCTCTTGAACTGGCCACCGTGAGGAGTTTGTTCCCACATTACTGTGTGAGAGGACTGTCGACACCATATTGTGGCTATGGAGGTAACAGATTGGCCATCGTGGGTTTGCTGGAGCTGACGGCGAGATACAGGTCGCTGTGGTGTCCAATATCCAGTTTGTGGTGACCGTCAGTGGGTCGAACGTGATGGGCTGCGACCTATTCTACGGACTGGGCTTCACCATCGCCAGTGGCATCGGAGAGGAATGCCAGTGACGGCGGGTGGAGCTGTGAGGCCGGGAGGTACCGAGAAGCAAGGGGCTACAACAGCTTCGCCAGCATCACAAATGAAAGAGAGCGGGGCAGGACCGGCTGGCATGGTGGACCGACGTGCCACACAGGAACACTGGAGGCCTAGTTGGGCTTCTCGAGGGGTCGCTGGAGCGGTTTGACCCAGAGAGGAGGCCCAGGCTAGACATTGTGGACATTGGAAGCCGAGTTGAGCTCCCTGGGGGTCGCTGACATGGTTCGACTCAGGGAGGAGGCTCGGCTAAGGGGGGTTCACGGTAAGCGGAAACGACGAGAAGACCAGGAACGGCTACAGGTGGTGGCCATTCAGGAGGACGGTTATCTTCAAGTGTCCGATGGCTCATGGAGACACCCCAAGGAGTTACGGTGTGTCATTGTGGAGAAGGAGTTGTCGGGGCTCCAACGTGGTTCATCTCCGGGGGCGAAGCGAATGAATGAATGAATGAATGAATTTATTTATTTCGGATAATACAGTACAGGTTAAAAGAAACTGTATAATATAACAACAAGGTCAAATTAGACAAAGACTCCTTCTACTAAACAATTCCACGGGAGTTATCCGAAATGGGTCATGGCTGAAGCCGCAGCTTATATTGCCCACCCATATTCCATCCAAGAATTCAAAAGAAAAAAGAGTAAACAAGACAAGAGTGATTACAATTTAGAACAAAGCTAAGACAAAGTGTGACTGAGAGAAAAAAAAGAAAACTAAGCTAAGCTAAGTTAAGCGGTTACTATTAAGATAAGATAAGATAAGATAAGCCTTTATTAGTCCCACAACGGGGAAATTCCAGGATTGCAACAGCACAGGGATAGCAACACTCAGAGCAACAATCAGAAGGCAAGAAAAAAAACAAGCAAGCAAGAGCAGCTAATAAACATATGTACGTATTACTATAAATATATATATATACACACACACACAGACACACAGTGCAGAGCATTGTAGCTGGATGGAATAAATATATGAATATATGAACACACAGTGCAGAGCATTGTAGCTAGATGGAATAAATATGTAAATATATAAACACCCACAGTACGGAGCATTGCAGCTAGGTGGAATAAATATGCAAGTATATAAACACACACAGTGCGGAGCAATGTAGCTAGATGGAATAATATGTAGATATATAAATATATAAACACACCCAGTGCTGAGCATTGTAGCTAGATGGAATAAATATGCAAATATATAAACACACACAGTGCAGAGCATTGTTGCTAGATGGAATGAAACAGCATAACCGTCTACTTAGTTATCCTACATGGTATGATTATGTGCCCATACATATTCTCACCCTCCATAGCGACCGGTATGTTCCTAGTTGTATGCCGGAGGGGACCATTGTGTAAGTCTATTGCATCTTTTGCATTCAAAAAACTATTAGTTTGTTACGTCTTTTTGCTATCTCTGCGAGCAGCCCTGCTTAGGTTGTACAGTCTGACAGCCGTTGGTAGGAAGGACCTACGAAACCTCTCGGTTGTGCACCTGGGATGATGTAGTCTGCTGCTAAATGAGCTCCTCAGTGCATTCAGTATGTCCTGCATAGGGTGGAACTCGGACTCCAGCAGAGATGACAGTTTAGCCACCGTCCTTCTCTCTCCTATCTCCTCCATCGGATCAAGGCGCTGCCCCAGGACAGAGCTAGCTTTCTTAATCAGTTTGTTCAGTCTCTTCCTATCGGCTGCAGTAATGCCACTGCCCCAGCAGACCACTCCAAAAGTGATGGCTGATGCCACCACCGTGTCATAGAATGACTTCAGCAGCGCCCCTTGTACACCAAAAGACCTGAGTCTCCTCAGCAGGAACAGCCTGCGCTGTCCCTTCTTGTAGAGTGCATCAGTATTGTGTGACCAGTCTAGTTTATTGTTCAGATGAATACCCAGGTACTTATAGGATGTCACCATCTCGATGTCTGTTCCCTGTATATTTACTGGTACTGTGAGGGGCTGCCCATGCCTGCGGCAGTCCACCACCAGCTCCTTAGTTTTCCTCGCGTTGATCTGGAGGCAGTTCCGATGGCACCAGTCCACGAAGTCCTGGATAAGCCCTCTGTACTCAGCTTCATCTCCATTGGAGATGAGGCCAACGATCGCAGAGTCATCAGAGAACTTCTGTAGATGGCAGTGTGTTGTGTTGTGTGAGAAGTCCGCAGTATAAAGAGTGAACAGGAAGGGAGCCAGCACCGTTCCCTGGGGGGCCCCCGTGCTACTGATGATCGTGTCGGACACACAGTCCCGGGTTCTCACAAACTGAGGCCGGTTCGTGAGGTAGTCCAGGATCCATGATGACAGGTGCTGGTCCACCCCTGCGCGCAGCAGCTTGTCCTTCAGGATCATCGGTTGGATGGTGTTGAAAGCACTGGAGAAGTCAAAGAACATGATCCTCACCATATTCCCGGGCTTCTCCAGGTGGGACAGAGAACGGTGAAGGAGGAAGATCACCGCATCCTCCACCCCAATGCCATGCTGGTAGGCGAACTGGAGTGGATCCATCGCTGGTTCCACCAGGGGGCGGAGGTGAGCAAGGAGCAGTCTCTCCAGGGTCTTCATCAAGTGGGACGTCAAGGCCACCGGTCTGTAGCTGTTCAGGTCTTTGGGGTGGGAAGTTTTTGGTACAGGTACCACACAAGATGTTTTCCACAGCTGTGGTACCCTCCCCAGTTTCAGGCTCATGTTGAAGATATACGTCACAATCCCACACAGCTGGTCTGCACAGGACTTGAGGAGCTTTGCGCTGATGCCGTCCGGTCCCGGCGCCTTCCTCGCCTTGATCTTCCTCAGCTCCGTCCTCACCTGGGTCCTGGTCAGGGTCAGGATGGGGGGCTGTGTGTTGGGAGTGGGGGGGTGTTGGTAGAGTGGGGAGTGGGCAGCAGGACTTGATTTCTTTAGAGGCAGCAGTGGTTGTTGTGCAGTCAGGGGGGAGGGCGGTTGGTCAAATCTATTGAAAAACAGATTCAGGTTGTTCGCCCACTCCCTGCCCCCTGTGGCCTGGGG
Source organism: Pholidichthys leucotaenia (assembly GCA_020510985.1). Lineage (NCBI taxonomy): Eukaryota > Metazoa > Chordata > Actinopteri > Cichliformes > Pholidichthyidae > Pholidichthys > Pholidichthys leucotaenia. Next base: position 58,954,736 of record CM035846.1, on the reverse strand, counting down.
GGAGGTATTCTGGAGCCCCGAGATGGTTTTGAGGTTTCTCCAGACCCCGCTGATGTCGCTCTGTTGCAGCTTGTCCTCCATCTTCTTCCTGAAGCTGTCCTTGCCTTCTCTGATCTTTCTCCTCAGCTCCCTCTGTACGGACTTCAGCATCTCCCTGTTCCCTGACCTGAAGATCCTCTTCTTCTCTCTCAGAAGTGTTTTTATCTCAGGGTTGATCCAGGGTTTGTTGTTTGAGTGACGCCGTATGGTCTTGGTGGGAACGGATTTGTCCACACAGAAGCTGAGGTAGCCCGTGAAGGTGTGAATGAGGCCATCGATGTCCTCACCATGTGGATCGCAGAGCTGCTTCCAGGCGGTGGCTTCAAAACAGCCCTTTAGGGTGTCCATTGTCTCCTCAGACCATAACTCCACAGTGTGCATGGCCGGAGGTTGTCTGTGCACTAGGGGTTTGTACACCGGCCGGAGATGAACCAAGTTGTGATCCGATCTCCCGAGTGGGGGGAGTTGTGATGAGGTGTACGCCTCCTTAGTGTTTGTGTAGAATAAATCCAGTGTTTTATTGTCTCTAGTGTGGCATGTGACATACTGGGTGAACGTGGGTAGAATGGGAGACAGTGAAACATGGTTGAAATCGCCTGAGATGAGGAGAAGAGCATCTGGGTGTTCTGTCTGCAGCCTGCTGGTTACTGAATGGATGACGTCACGTGCTGTCCCAGCGTTCGCCGTCGGATTTGCATAAACAACAATGCAGATCACGTGTGAGTGTTCTCTCGGGAGATATGTAGGCCTCATGCTAACAGCTAGCAACTCAATGTCTTTGCTGCAGTGTCGTTGTTTAACAGTGATATGTCCCGGTCTGCACCAGTTGTTGTTAACATACATTATCACTCCACCGCCCCTAGCCTTGCCACTGTCTGGTGTTCGGTCAGCTCGTATCATGTGAAAACCCTCCAGCTCAATGTTAGCATCTGCTGCTAGTTCAGTTAGCCACGTCTCAGTAAACAAAAGGAGAGAGCACTCCCGGTATGTGCTATCATAACGGGAGATAGCCGCTAGCTCATCTAACTTTCCCAGTATCGACCGTACATTTCCCATGACAACAGATGGAAGGGAGGGTCTGTACCTTATATTTTTTGTCCTCCGCCTTACTCCAGCCCGGCAGCCGCGGCGTTTTCGCCTCAGTTCTCTCGGTATGTCGAGTTTTTCCAATGGGACCGAGTGGCGGTTGAATGCTAGCAGCTGTTCTCTGCTGTATCGTATCCTGCTATAGACAGTGGCTCCGTCCACCGGCTCAGGAGACATTTAGGACGATCTGTGTGTCCGTGATATAAGTGGGGTGAAAAAAAAAAGACGGATCAAAAGAGAGGAGGGAAAAGGGAGGAAGGAAAAGACTCGGAATCGAGCCGCTGTTGCAAAAGGCAGCCGACTCGTGTGGCGCCGAGAGAAAAAAAAAAAAAAAAAAAAAAAAAAAGACAAATCAAGACAAATCTAGACAGAATGTCACAGAGAGAAAAAAAAAACAAAACTAAGCTACAACACAACACAGGCTGGATATGTCAATCCTTATGTGAGTTTACATGTCGTCTTGTAAATATGTTTGGAGTATTTCTTCCTTTAGTTTTTGTTTAAATTGTCCAAGCGTTGTACATGATTTTAATTCAGGTCCATAATCGTTCCATAATCTGACTCCTTGCACTGAAATACAGTGTTGCTTGGTGGTTGTTCTCACTGTAGGCTTTTGAAATATACATGTTCCTCTGAAGTGATATCGTTTCTCCCTTGTTTGGAACAACTTTTGGATATTTGCGGGCAGTGATAAATTCTTCACTTTGAACATTATTATTGCGGTTTTAAAGTCAACCAGATCTTTCAACTTGAGAGTTTTTTGTTTAAGAAAAAGTGGGTTTGTTGGTTCCCTGTAAGCTGCTTTGTTTATTATTCTAATAGCTCTCTTTTGAAGCATAAAGAGTGGATATATGTTTGTTTTGTATGTATTTCCCCATACTTCATTACAATATGTCATGTATGGGAGTATTAATGAATGATACAAGGTGTATAGTGTGGGTTGATTCAGCAAATATTTCACTCTGTGTAATATTGCAATTGATTTGGAAACTTTACCTTTAATATAATTAATATGTGACTTCCAACACAGTTTGTTATCAATTATTACTCCAAGGAATTTAGTTTCAGATACCCTTTCAATCTCTACACCATTTACACTGAGTTTGGGTACTGGATTGTTGTGATGGTTGTTAAAGACTATAAATTTTGTCTTACTTAAATTGAGCGTTAATTTGTTTGAATCAAACCACAGTTTAAGCTTTTCTAATTCCTTCCCGAGTGTATCCAGAAGTTTTTCCAAATTGTTTCCACTGCATAGCAGATTAGTGTCATCGGCAAACAATATTAAGTCCATTTTTTCTGAAACTTTACATATATCGTTTATATACATATTGAATAATAATGGTCCCAAAACTGAACCCTGTGGGACTCCACAGGTGACCTTCAGCAACTCTGAGTTTTTGTTGCTAACACATACATACTGATATCTATTCTTTAAGTAACTACTTAACCAGGACGGTGCTACCCCTCTAATACCAGAATTTTGTAGTTTCTTTAATAATAAATTATGATCTACTGTATCAAATGCTTTTTTAAGATATAGGAATACTCCAACTGAATACTCTTTATTTTCAATGGCTGTTGATATTTTTTCTGTAAATTCCATTAGGGCATATGCAGTTGTCCTCTTGTGTCTGAACCCATATTGCTGCTCACATAATAAATCATTCTTCAGTATGAAGTTGTCAATTCTCTCATAGAATATTTTTTCAAGTATCTTGGAAAATTGCGGTAATAGTGAAATTGGTCTATAGTTTGAGAGTTCCCCTCTGTCGCCCGTCTTGTATATCGGAATTACTTTAGCTATTTTCATTGCATTGGGAAATATACCTGATTGGAGAGACAGGTTGCAGATATACGTCAGTGGTTTTACTATGCATTCGATAACAGTTTTGACTAGTAGCATGTCAATACCATCACAGTCAGTAGATGTTTTACTTTTGAACGATTTAACAATTTCAATGACCTCTCTTTCGTCTGTGTTCTTTATGAAGATGGAGTCTTTTACAGCAGTGTTATTGCATATTGTATCACCTGTTGGCACCGTAGTGGGTATTTCTGGGGCCAGTTTAGGTCCAATGTTAACAAAAAAATTATTAAATTCATCTGCAGGTGAAGCAATATTCACACTCTGAGTCGTTTTATTATTTTTTGGAATATTAGTTGGGTAGCTTGTATTTCTGCTTTTATTTCCAAGGATACTGTTGAGTATTGTCCATGTATTTTTAATATTGTCTCTGTTTTTCTCCAGTTCTTTACCGTAATAGTCTCTTTTACTACATCTTATTATATATGTTAACTTATTTTTGTATGTTTTATACCGCTGCTCTGCTTCTTTTGTTCTTTTCTTTAGGAAAGCTTTATATAATAAATTTTTCTTTTTACACGCCTTTTGTAGTCCTTTGGTTAACCATGGCTTATTAGCAAATAAGCGAAGAAGACGCTCTGGACAGGACCTGCCGGACGGGTCTCCGGGGGATGTTCTCCCCATCGAGACTGTATGGGGGTAGGGGGCAATGTGTTTCGAGCTGAATTAATAACATGTTAATGGCTGTAATGTTAATGTGTGCACTAACCAGGCTGCGTTGTTGTTCTGTCGACGTGATGAATGCATGAAAGTGGCTATGTTAAGTGCCCATTCTAAAAAAAAGAAAAATTCTTTTACCAAGGGGTTTGTGCTGAAATGTGCCGTAATGTTAATACGTATGTGTGAGCTGCCCAAACCACGTAGTTAATATGTTTCACATGCAGCTGCTACATGTGAATTACCCAGTTTATCTTTGAAAAAAAGAAAAGAAGAAAGACTGTCAGGAGCCGGGCCGGCTTGGCTTCCCCCTGGCTTGGCCCTGATCTCTCTGTGGGTTTTGGTTCCACTGTGCATGTACATATTATGTATTCTGTGCTGTGTCCTTATTCTTAGCCACTGCCTGACCAGCAGCTGTTTGACAGCCGCTGTGACCTACTTTCGGTGAACTCTGCTGATAGTCTGCCGGTCCGGCCACATCCCCTCTCTCCCTCATTTCCATCAGCTGTTCCCAGCCCCGTGTATCATCTTTCCTGTGCCTCGCCCAGATGTTCGCAATTTGTTATGCCAGCGATGTTTGTACTTAAACAGCTCTTTGCTAGTCAAACACCGCTGGACCATTGTAAGTGCTCACATGGTTTTCTTGGCCGTGTGACCGTCACGTCAGGTGAGGGATTATTTGTGTTTGTGCTTGCAGGCAGACTTGGATGACTCAGACTGTTCCTGCACGGTGTGTAAGAGATGTCTGTGTTTCTGTTTGCAGTTGTGCTGCTACGCTGGTCTGTAGCGTTTCCCCTTGCGGCACAACTGCTACGCTTAGGCGCTGCTGCCCAGCTCTTCTACTGTGCCAGTCGAGCGTACTGGAGAACTCTAAGTTTATCTGAGCATTTTTGTCCTGTCTGTTTTTGTGGCCACGGTGCACAGTGGTCTGCCCGCTGCACGCAATCCGTGTGAGCCTTTTTGTGCACAACCGTTACATTTCTGTAATTTATTTTTGAACTGTTTATCAATAAATGTGTGTTTGGTGCAACCCTGTGCTTAAGTCCATCCTTCCCTCTCCTCCTCCGTGCACTGTGGAAAAGTGCACGGGGAGTTTATGACAAAGACAACAAGCCCAACGGTGTTTATATTGTTGTATTCACTACATGTTTGATGTGTGCTCTGCCCGGGTCATGGGGTGAGTGTGTTGGGAGGGGGGCTGTCACAGCAGGGTGTGAATATATGTATTAACAGGTTTGTTTCGTGATTTGGATTATTTCTGTTCTGTACATACGTATGTTTTGGGATTACTTTACATATTATATTAGGTACACGGCAGCTTTCTTTGTCCTGTGGACAGTATTGTGATAGTGATGGCAGAATAACCCATCTGGCCATGTGGGGGTGAGACAGTAGTCCACCTGTCCCCCTCTAGTTTTAGTTCTGTATGCATGGATAGGCCCAGTTATTATACCTAGTGTCAGTGTGTGATTCGGGTTGCAAATTTGGGTGGGTCTAAATGGTGTGTGTTTTGGACTTTTCTACGGGGGGGGGGGGGGAGAATGTAATGTATGAAAATATTATTATTATTATGTGTTATGGGTGACAGCTACACCTTTCCGGTTCCGCCGCCACCCAGAGTATAAAAGGCCGACCCGGAAGAGGCGCAGTCTCTTTTACGACCAGACCTCTGCCTAGACGGGAGCGCCTTTGTGTTCAGTGAGTTGGATAATAAAGCTAAGTTCTATTGCACCTTCAGCCTCATTATTGAAGTCACAGTTATGGACATAACATGCTTCTCCCGAAGCTGGGTTTTGATTCGGTGTTTTTTATTGTTAAGGACCATAAACAGTTCACGTTGAGTTTGTGGTTTAAAAGTGAGCACCACGAAGGGAGGTGCCGCTGTGGTTTCTGGACCAAGGAAAGCGAGCATGCATTGTTTTCACTGACGGTGAGGAGGAGGAGCACAGAGCAGGGATCCAGGAGGAAGACGGGAAGCGTGGAGCAGGGTTCAGGAAGAGGAGTGTGGATCGGATTGCTCTCTCCCCGCAGAAGAAAAAAAGGAGTGTGGATCGAGTTGCTCTCTCTATGCAGAAGAGGCCGGATAGGACCATTCGCGGGTACCGGCAGTTGACCGCCAAGCACACTAGGAGGGCTGCCTTACGCTACTTTGCGGTGAGTGAGAGCAATCACTGATCAGGCCTGCAATGATTTTTTTGTTTTGTTATATTTTGTCTATTGCCGGCTTATCTACTGGTTATATGTGGGCTCACAGCTTTAATGATCTATGTGAGATTGCTGAATAAAATATTAAGCTGTGTGTTTTAGGGTTCTGACTCCAGTTCATTAGAACGTTCTCTTAATATTACACTGCAGAGCTACTGAGGGATTTATTGTTTTTTCTTTTTGTTTTCTCTTTTTTTCATTTGGTTTGAAAAGTTTATACTTTGTTTGGTGTCAACCTTTGCTTTACAGCTGTGTTAAATTACTTGTTATGATCAGGTGAGCACGCTCCCCCTCCCTTTCTGTGGGAGGTTCTCCATCAAGCTCCCAGCGCCGCAGGTCATCAGCACACCTGCGTGAGTGGATGCACCTGCTGCCTCTTCTCTGCCAGCACTTAAAAGGACCTGTTCGTGAACGCTCCAGTGCTGGCTCGTTGGGTATAGCCGCCTTAAACGTGAAGTTAAGTGTTTGTGCATATTATGAAGGAACTCAGCCTTAAACTGGTTCCAAGGTTGTCATAGCCAGGAGCGACACTGGGGTTAAGCTCCCAGTGCTCATAAAATGCTCCTTACGGTGTGCGTCTTGAAAAGCCTCTGACAACTAAGTCCAACTCCTAGCCTGCCCGTGTGGTTTAGTCTCTAAGCCCAGCGGAACTGCTTTTACTAATAGGAGAAGGGGTGAGGGCGGATCTCTGGCGCCTTAAAACCAGATGCTTCGGGTAGATGGTGGCTCATCAACCTGGGAAGGTAGCCCATCTAGGGGAAGGTAAACCCTGATTTCAAACCTCCGCTTCCTTGCGGCACACCCGGTCACGGGAAAGGCTTCGGGAGTCAACCCTGAGGAAAAATCCGGAGTCGGAGCCCCTAAGGCAGTTCTCTGTTGTGCTCAACATCGTTCTGGCAGCTCCTGCGACGGCGCTGGTGCCAAACTATAGCAGCCCTGCTGTTCCTTTGGATTCATCAGTGACGTGGAGAGGGGGGACATGCTGCATGGGTAACATCTTGTCCTCCATATCTTCCTGCCCAGGCTTGAATCCTACCAACGCCCAACGCTGGAAGGTAGAACACCGGTGCGCATCGGCTTGTTCAGCCACAGGCAGTGCTGTTCCAGCAGAGTAGACGTTTAGGATTCTCTTCCATGGTCATCATAGACCGACGGAGGCCGACGACCAGCCTTAAACCCCTTTTTTCTCCCCTCTCCTCAGGTTGCATCTCCATGGTGCGTCTTCGGGGTTGCTTTGTGCTCACCTGCCCCATCATTGTCATCACCACTCCAGACTGCCTTCTCCACCCGGTCACACATTCCTCCCAGCTCCACTCCTCTCCTACTCCCTGCCAGCTCTGCCTTGCTGGTCTCCCTGTTTTCCGCTGGGTTCCTGTGCCGAGCTCTCTGCTCACTAATCGTAAGATCTACCCTTGTTTATCCATTGCTCCTAGTCTCCCCCCTCATTTTTAACCTGCTGTCGTCTCCCTCTTTAACAGGCTGTGTGTTCCTCTGGCGAGTGACACTTTCTTTGTTATTAAGTTTGTTTTTCAATAAAATTGTGTTTCATGTTGCCTCTCTGTGTCGTGTGCATTCTCTGGTGTTAGCGGCCTGCATGTGAGCTTATCCTCCAAATCATGACATTACTATCAGTATTACTTATTGGCAAGTTATTAATTCTCCTGTTAATACTGACTGAGGAGTTAATAAATTTATAAAAAGCTATTTTTTTTTGTTTGTTTCTTTGTCATTTTACCAATGGGAATTTGCTGATCTAAGGTTAAAGGGCAATATTCAGTCACATTTATCATACGTTGACAGCACTGGGAATATTTTTCATTTGATTCACAGGTGACTTTCAAGGCTGGTTACTATTTCTGTGTAACTGTACCAAGTATAAAAGTGTGAGTAAGGGAAACAAACCCGGGTGCTGCATCTCGGGGAATAGGTACAAAAAGGCACTACATTAATAAAAGGCACATGGCAGCCCGTCTGGAATTTGCCAAAGGTACCTGAAGGACTGTCAGGCCATGAGAAACAAAATTCTCTGGTCTGATGAGACAAAGATTGAACTCTTTGGCATGAATGCCAGGTGTCATGTTTGGAGGAAACCAGATGTAATATTTGTTGTATATAAATGTATATATATATTAGTAAGTAGTAAGATGGGGGACAGGGTAGCTGGGGTTTAATGAGTGGTGGACTGCCTTTCCAGTGGTACGTCACCGGGGGTAAAAAGGGCTGGGGCAGAAGAGCACGGTCTTGCTCACTGTTGACCCTTGACTTGTAAGAAGTGATTCTGTTATCAATAAAGTGTGTTTTGCTGAACCCATGGCCTCATCCTTAATATGAAAGATACGGACACAACATTTGGCAACGAGGTAAACACAGGTATGGAATGAGTTGTGACCACTTTTTGGCCATTTTTTGAGGTCCCGGGCGAGCTGCCGGTGCCATGGGTTAGATGGTATGCGGCGTTCCAAAATTATTTAGTGGCCCTCAACCTCGGAGAGCTTGACAAAGCATGTGCTAGAGCTGTACTGGTCCATAATCTTGGAATAGAAGGGCAAAGGATTCTTGGCACATTGGGGGTAGCTGATAGCTTTGGAGATGTGGTGGAGTTGATGGCGTGCTATTTTCACGCCTGAGCCCATTTCTGAGGGTTAATGCAATGGGGATGCTGTTTAATAGGAGTTACATCACCAGTATCTACATCACGCATTATCAAATCTGTCAACCCAGCCCTATCACTGAACAGGGTTTTATACTGATCCACCAGATCTAATATTTCTTGTCCTTGTTCTCAAGTCAGACGCTCTATGAATTCTGGAAGACTGACCAAAGTGGTGGAATTCTTGAGCCTAGCTGTAACTGGTTCAACTGCCTCACACTCATCCATACTCTCATCCTCTACTGCAACCTGTCATGCAACACACACCACTGATGGGTTGTCACAAGCATGCTTCAGAAGGTTGATGTGTCACAAACGTGATTTGTGTCTGTGATCAGGAGTCTCCACAACATAATTACAGTCACCCGCTTTCTTCAAAACCCTGTAAGGACAATAAAATTTGACCCCCAGTTTCGCTCCACCCATAGGCAACAACACCAAAACTTGGTCTCCTGCCTTAAAGATATGCTGCACTGCCTTCTTAGCATACTGAGCCTTCATCTTTCCTTTGGCTGCTTGCAGATTATTCCTGGCTAGTTCATAGGTTGTATGTAAACGGTCTCTGCAACACTCCACCTGGAGCTTCTGCTGACAAAGCAGACTGCAACAGTTGTTCTTTTACCATTTTTAAGGGTCCCCTAACCTGATGTACACATGCCAGTTCAAATAGGCTAAAACCAGTAGCCTCATTCAGAGTCTCTGATGACAAGCAACAAAAATGGCATTGCTGCATCCCAATCATTTGATTAACTGACACAGTAAGTCTTAATCATAGACCAATGTCTGATGGTATCTTTCATTAGCACCTTGAGACTGAGGGTGGTAAGCTTGTGACATAATCTGCTTAATTCCCAGCTTGTGCAGCACTTCCTGAAATATACCACAAGTGAAGTTCGACCCACGATCATACTGAACCTCCGGGGGTAACCCAGCCCTTGAGAAGAAATGAACCAGAGTCTCCACTATGACTTTGGTCTTTATTGATCTCAATGGTACTGCTTCTGGAAACCTCATAACAGCATCCATGACAGTGAGGAGGTAGTCATTCCCCTTCTTTGTTTTTGGTAAAGGGCCAACACAATCGATCAATACTCTTTGAAAAGGTTCTTCCACAACTGGCAAAGGACAAAAAGGAGCAATGGGAACTGACTGGTTAGGCTTTCCAACTACCTGACATTCATGTCAGCTACAACAATATGCCACAATGTCATGCATCTGGAGCCAGTAAAAATGTCTGCTAAATTTCTTCTGAGTTTTACGAATACCTAAATGCCCAACCATGGAAGCTTCATGAGCTAGATGCTAAACTTCCTTTCTAAAGGCTACAAGCAAGACAATCTGAGTTAGTACAGTCCAGGATTCATCAGCAGGGTGATCCTGAGGGTGCCATTTTCTAAGCAAGACTCCATCTTGAAGGAAAAATCCTTCAGCTACACCCTTCAGTTTCTCAGTAGTAGCTGCCATTTGCTGTATTGGTGCTACAGAAGGATCCTCTTCTTGTTCTAAAATCAGAGCTTTATAAGAAAACTGAGAGCATGGAACCACCTCTGCTAACTTAGCAAAAAACGTGTCCTCCAGACCAACAAACGATTCATCAGGGTCAGAGAAAGATTGATTATCTTAACCAAGAAAGGGCCAATGAGGTCAAACATTTTTAAAAACATAACTGCGGGGACAGGATCAAGAGGACAAGAAGAAGATTTGACCCTTTGCAACAGAATGTGAATATCCTCAAGGGTGACCAGTGAAAAGGTACACCAAGTATGAGGTGGGAGTGTTGTGTTAGTGGGCTGGACCTCATCAGGTGGACAGATACAGTACTTGTTCTTAGATCCTGAACTTTCATTACAAAGAACAGAAGAAATTTGTTATAGTCAGACACTGAGTACACATGAATCTGAGGGATGGGAGGAGAGACAATGTTAATTGATGGTCTCAAATAGAATTTTGGGGTTATATCTGTTAGAAGAAAATTAACTGTCGAAAATTGTTTATCATTTCATTTAAGGAAGAAACCAGCTCCTTAAGCTGCAGTCTGTGTACTTCTAACTTAGTCAATTTCCATAAACGCTCCACTTTATGACAGTTTCTTCTAAAACAACAGATATCTTCCTTTATCCACGGGCAAGATTTTTTAGGGGAAATAACCCTCTGTTTAACGGGAGCTACTATGTTTAAAATAGACAGACAATGATTATTTAAAGACTGAACAGATGATTCAACGTCATCACATTCATTAGACAGAGAGTCAGGATCAAACAGGTCTGAAAACGTCTCAAATACAGACTGATTTAAGATGCACCGGTTTGTTACAATTTTACAAGGAGGTGGTGCAAGAGGAAAAGCTACATTAAAAAATATGCAGCAATGATCACTCACAAAACTGTCTTTAACATGGAGCTGGTCAATACTCAGGCCTAAGGAGAAAACCAGATCGACAGTGTGGCCTTTCTCATGAGTAGGTAAAAAAACATGTTTTGACAGGCTACAGGCTTCATCCATCCATCCATACATGTTCTACCGCTTTTCTGGAGGTCCGGGTCATGGAGGCAGCAGTGAAAGCAGACCCAGGATGTTCTTTCTGCGGCAGCTGAGGAAGCTCAAGCTACCCACCAAGATGTTAGTGCAGTTCTACACGGCCATCATCGAGTCCATCCTCACCTCCTCCATAACTGTGTGGTATGCAGGAGCCACTGCCAGGGACAGACTAAGGCTGCAGCGCGTCGTGCGCACTGCTGAGAAGGTGATAGGCTGCGAGCTCCCATCTCTCCAGGACCTGTACATCTCCAGGACCCGGAGGCGTGCTGGCCGGATCATAGCCGATCCTTCACATCCTGGTCACGTGCTGTTTGCCCCCCTCCCCTCAGGTAGAAGGCTTCGGTCCATTCGGACTAAAACCTCCCGGCACATGAACAGCTTTTTCCCCTCTGCCATCAGACTGCTGAACACTAAGTGACTTTTGACTCTCGTGCACTATGTACAGCAGCTCAACCAGACTCATGTCAATCATCACTGTTTTTCTGTTGCATTATTGACTGCACTATGTGGTACTTCACATTATCTGCTACATGCTAATTTTTTAAAACTGCCTTGACTAGTACTACTCATTATTACTAGTATTATTATTATTATTACTTATTATTACTTATTTTTCTACACTTATTGCACGTTTCTAGTCCTTTAGTTTTTTAGTTTATCCCTTTTTCTCATCATGTTTTTAATGTTGCAGCATGGCACCGAGACAAATTCCTAGTTCGTGTATTACATGAACAATGGCAATAAATCTGATTCTGATTCTGATTCTGATTCCCTCTCCCCAGCCACCTGCTCCAGCTCTTCAGAGAGGATACCAAGGCGTTCCCAGACCAGCTGGGAGACATAGTCTCTCCACCGAGTCCTGGGTCTGCCCCAGGGTTTTCTCCCAGTGGGACATGCCCGAAACACCTCAAGTGGGAGGCGTCCAGAAGGCATCCTGATCAGATGCCTAAACCACCTCAACTGACTCCTTTCAACGTGAAGGAGCAGCGGTTCTACTCTGAGCCTCTCCCAGATGACTGAGCTCCTTGCCCTGTCTCTAAGGGTGAGTCCAGCAATCCTACGAAGAAAGCTCATTTAAGCCGCTTGTATCCACAATCTCGTTCTTTCGGTCATTACCCAAGGTTCATGACCATAGGTGAGAGTAGGAACGTAGATTGACTGGTAAATCGACAGCTTTGCCTTAGAGCTTAGCTCAATCTCTCGCTCCATTCTCTCCTCACTCATGAATAAGACCCCAAGATACTTAAACTCCTCCACTTTGGACAGGAGCCTGTCCCCAACCCGGAGCCGGTTACAGGCTTCAGTTAGGGTTAATAATTCCAATGCAATATTACAGGAGGGATTATCAACATGAATACTGAAACTGCCGACAATTAACACTTGACTCCAATTTTATGATGGTGGATAAAAACTGCAAATTCATTTAAAAACATGTGTGCAGGACCAGGAGGTCTGTAAATTAAAACACAGTACAGAGGACAAGTTGTTCCAACCTTAGTCATTTGAAGTGCAGATGAGGTAAATGAGTTCTGGCTCGTTAGTCTGCGGGGGGACAATCCCGATGGATGAGTGCAAGTCCTCCTCCTCTACGTCCAGATGAGCGGGCAGTGCCAACTACGAAGCAGTCCTGTGGGCACAGTTCATTCAAAAGGCTATAATCCAACTCACACTGCCATGTTTCTGTCAGGCACATGAAGTCCAAGTGCTCGTTGACAAAAATGTCATTCAGAATAAAAGTTTTGTTTGCAATAGAGCGAGCATTCAGCAGTGCAAACTGGAGAGGGTTAACTTCATCCACAGCTGACTGAGGCATACGGGAAGCCCATGAGGCCCAGCAAAGGGGTCATAGATTGAGGAAGATTTACCCCACGTCGACATGGGTGAGGAGAGTAGGAATGCCGGGGTCTTAACAGCCCCTCCGTTGCGGTGACAGGAACCAAACAACTGATCGCAGGCTCCAGCGAGCGGCGCAAGGGAAAAAGGCAATAAAGTTCTATCTGCTCAGCCCTGGAGGCCGCGGAGAAGTGCCTCAAACTGGCCTTCAGCCTCACCAGATGACCACTCTGTTTTCCACGGCAACAATGGTGTTTTTTTCCCCAAGTGAAGGGCCACAGGAGTGCAAATCAAGTGAGCAGGAATGCCGGAAAGAAACCACAGCAGCATATTTCGTCCATCCTGATTAAACTTATCCAAAACATTGGAATAAAATCATAAATCCAAAAGTGTCTGGCGATCATACACCAAAAGGCAGTCTTCTTTGTGGAAGACAGTTATCAAAAACAGCAACAACACAAACAAGGCTGGCAGTGACAGATGACAAGCTGCACACACTGGCGCCATCTTGACACTGATGTGGTAACCTAATGATCACATCTTTGGAAAGCTGAGTTCAATTTCTCTAGCCACACCCAGGCCTGATTACTGCCATACCTGTTCTCAATCAAGAAATCACTTAAATAGGACCTGCCTGACAAAGTGAAGTAGACCAAAAGACCATCAAAAGCTAGACATCATGCTGCGATCCAAAGAAATTCAGAAACAAATGAGAAACAAAGTAATTGAGATCTATCAGTCTGGAAAAGATTATAAATCCATTTCTAAAGCTTTGGGATTCCAGCGAACCACAGTGAGAGCCATTATCCACAAATGGTGAAAACATGGAACAGTGGTGAACCTTCCCAGGGGTGGCCAGCCGGCCAAAATTACCCCAAGAGCGCAGCGATGACTCATCCAAGAAGTCACAAAAGACCCCACAACAACATCGAAAGAACTGCAGGCCTCACTTGCCTCAGTTAAGGTCAGTGTTCATGACTCGACCATAAGACAGAGACTGGGCAAAAATGGCCTGCATGGCAGAGTTCCAAGACGAAAACCACTGCTGAGCAAAAAGAACATAAAGGCTCGTCTCAGTTTTGGCAGAAAACATCTTGATGATCCCCAAGACTTTTGGGAAAATACTCTGTGGACTGATGAGACAAAAGCTGAACTTTTTGGAAGGTGTGTGGTGCACAATATAAAAAAGAAAAAGGAATAAGGCTGGAAAAACAACAACAGCAGTCTATGTGCAGTAATGCAACCCATAGTGCAAATGGCGACAAAAGATAGACCCAGACCTCCCATAGTGCAAATAAAGAAGGACGATTACCGATGATGAAACCCAGAAATCCTGTATACAGAAAAGTAGAGATGTAATATCCGTAGTTGCAAGTTCAATGCATTAGTGCAGGTGCAGACAGTGACAGATAGGACTGCACATGATCAGTATTGCAATGACAGGCAGACAGCAGCAGATATGGCATTTGTGCAAATGGTTGCAGTAAAGTGCAAAGCCATACAGCAGCAAATGTATTACTGTTGGTGTGCCAATCTTTCTGTACCAACAGCTGAAGTAGTTATTGTGCGGGTGACTGCATTATTGTCGGGGGGGTGGGGGGTGGGGGGTGGACAGAGTTCAGAGTCCTGATGGCCTGATGAACAAAGCTGTTTGGCAGTCTTGTGGAGCAGGCCTGGAATGACAGCACTGTGTAGTTTCCAGCTGTCAAATTGTTCAGAGCTTTACAGCTGCTATTCATTCTCTTATTTTCTCAACTCATGGATCCACACCTGTTAGCCATCGTGAGAAGGGTATTTAAAGGGCACAACAACCTTCTCTGTTGTTGCGCTCTACTGACACATCCTCAGATGTCAGGAAGGAATCTGAGTGTATTGTTGTCCACAACCGTTGAGGAGAGTGCATTGAGCTTAGATGAGGTATTGTCCTTTTCCCTCAATTCCCTCAGCCATGAGCCCCGTTGCTTCTCGGGTGTGCTCCAGCTAAAACTGTCTCTGGTTCCCCGGCGTCTCCGAGTGCGGTGTTCCTGGGCTGTTCTCTCCCCCCCCCCAGTCGTGAGCTCCCTCCACGCTGGTACGTGTACTATCCCCTTTATGTTTAAACGTGTTTCCTATGTTTTGTTTGTGTTCCTTTTAATAAATGTTGCAAACTCACAGACGGCGCTTAACGTTTCTTGCTGCCCATGAAACGGGCTCCTCATGACAGAAGGGCATGACCAGTGTGACACCAGCCTCTGTGAGTTTGCATTTCTTTTTTCCGCAATCATTTTTTCTCCTCTTCTGTTTTTCACACATACCCTGGGTATGTCACCAGCACATCGGGGCCCCACTAACCGAGGCAAATTGATAGCCGAGGGCCCCACCGTTAATGAACTATGGGCGGCGGACTTGGCCCAGGACTATATTGATGCTGCGCTCACCTCCTGTTCGTTTAAAGAAGTACATAGGAACGTGGAAGGAGCAGGGCCATTGTGGAGGCGCATCCGGGGTTAGGCAGTTACCCAGGTACGCGGGCTTGCTCTATACCATCTCCATCATCTGGACGGACCCTCACAACCTGGTTGGAGGCCTTCAGTCATGAGCGCTGAGGGCCAGGTCTGCAAGGAAGCGGGCCTGAACTCCAGCGCCCCACCTCCCTCGCCAGGAGCCCAAGCCTCCGCCTCCTGCCCAGAGTATGTCAGCAGTGACCAGAGGAGCACCATTTGGCCCATTTTCAGCAGCAGGAGCCATCATGCACCGGGTAATAAGGCAAGTGGGTTTTCATTCCTCTTCTCATTTTAATGAAATACCTAGCCTTATTCCCGGTGATGAGGCTCAGCAACTGCAGCCAAACTTTACTGAGTCCTCATCACCTGCTACTGTTGCCTCACCCTTGCCTTCCTCTCCCATGTTCTCTTCTGTGGCCTCCGAGAACCCGCCAGTCCTGGGCAGGAGGCGCCGGACAACGGAGGAACCTGCAGTTCTGGAAGTCCCTGCCCCAGCCCTGTGCCCACGTCCAGGATGGGAGGAATGGTCTGCATGTGCCCTGAATCCTGAGCCGAAAGATGGGGTCCCCTGGGTTCAGCGGTACGAGAGCCAGCACCGATGGTGAGGCGACCCCCAGCGTCAGTCACCCTGCTGGGAAATCCACCGGCGCCGGTCGTCACACCTGGAAGTCCACAGGGTGTGTCCACCATCATGCCTGCTGCTAGGGCTGCTGCAGCAGGATCGCTGGAGTCCTGGACGGCGGTGGAGCTCAGGCTCAGGCAAGTGCTCTCTCTTGTTTTCACATTCTCTGTTCTAGAAAGATCTTGCCTGGCTCTTGGCAAGGAGGTCCAGGTGCAGCCGTAAGCCGCACCTAAGCCCTCCTTGCCAGGCTCCATTGCTGCCTGGTGACCCTGACCCAGTGTGTGTGTCTGTCTCTGTTCCTTTGCCTGAGCCACTATCGAGGGTCACCGAGGTCTCCGTGAGTGCTGCTCCCCCTCAGGTCGAGGTCTCCGTGGGTGCTGTGCCCCTTCTGTCTGAGTTCTCTGTGGGTGCTGCTCCCCCTCCATTTGAGGTCTCTTTGGGTGCTGCTCCCCATCCATCTGAGACCTTCGTGGGTGCTGCTCCCCCTCCATCTGGGGCCTCTGCGGGTGTAGCTGCACCCCAGTCCGGGACCTCTGTGGGCCTTCATGGGTGCAGCTATGCCCCAGTCCGGGGCCTCTATAGGTGCAGTCACGCCACAGTCCGGGGCCACTGTGGGTGACGCACCTCACCCTGGGGTCCCGTTGGCTTACCACCTCCTTGGCCTGGTGCTCTCGTGGGTCAGCCTGGGTGTCATGGGTACCATGTTCCGGTCCATGGTTACCGGGGGTGCTATGCCCTAGTCCAGGGCCGCCGTGGGTGCGTCGGCCCAGTCTGAGGCCTCCGTGGGTGCAGCTACGCCCCAGCCCAGGGCCGTCGCAGGTGCTACGTCTTCATCTGAGGCCATCTTTGATCCCCTCACCTCGTTGAAGGTCCCCACCAAGCTACTGCTCCCGTCATCTGGTTGGTTACTGCTGCTTCCAGGGGGGGGCGTGTGGTGCCCTGCGGTCGGCTGGCCCATGAACTCTGGGAGGTCACCCGATAGACTATTCCTCCTGCTGTGGTGGCTGTGGAATTCGGGGAGGCCACCCGACTTACTCCATCACAAGCGCCGGTGGCCTTGAGACTTGGGTAGACCACCTGAACTGCCTTTGTCCACCTTGTAGTTCTCCAGATTTTGGGTCACCATATCTGTGGCATTGTGTGGGTCATGAGTGTTTTCTTTTTGGGGTGTTTTTGTTTGTTTGTTTGGTCTTGGTCCCTCCATGCCTGGGTTCCCCCTCCTCCCCCCCGGGGTGGATTGTTTTTCTTGTTGGGGGGGGCTTCTGTGTGTCGGGTTTTTGTTTTTTATTGTGATGTTACCCTGGGGTGTCTGGGTGCCACCCCTTGAGGGGGGGGACTCTGTCATGATCCTGGGACACGGGTGGGTGCCTTGCTCAGTTCCCTGTCTAGTGTAGTGTCTTCTGTCTGCTTGTTTCTTTGTTGTCATGTCAGCTGTACTTGGTTCCTGTTCAATTCTTGTCATTGTATACAGTATCTGTAGTATTATGTACATTTTCGGTTCTGTTGTGTTTGTATCTTTTTGGTTTCCGGTTTGTGTTTTATTTTGACAGTGCTGTGCAGCTTCCGGCTGTCAAACTGCTTGGAGCTGCACAGCTGCTATTCATTCTGTTATTTTTTCAACTCATGGATCCACACCTGTTAACCATCATGAGAAGGGTATTTAAAGGGCACAACAACCTTCTCTGTTGTTGTGCTCTACTGATACGTCCTCAGATGTCAGGAAGGAGTTTGAGTGTATTATTGTCTGTAGCCGTTGAGGAGAGTGTGCTGAGCTCTGACCAGGTATCATCCTTTTCCTTCAATTCCCTCAGCCGTGAACCCCGCTGCTTCTCGGGTGTGCTCCGGCTGAAACTGTCTCTGGTTCCCCGGCGTCTCTGATTGCCTCCGCCACAGTGTTCCCAGGCTGTTCGGCTCCCCCCGGTCGTGAGCTCCCCTACCCTCCGGTACGTGTACTTTCCCCTTTATATTTATGCACGTTTCCTATGTTTTGTTTGTGTTCCTTCTAATAAATATTGCAAATTCACAGATGGCGCTTGGTGTTTCTTGCTGCCCATGAAACGGGCGCTGCATGACAGTTGTAGTGTCTTCCGGCAGGAGGTGGTGCAGCTTCCATACCACACCGTGATGCAGCCGGTGAGGATGCTCTCAATGGTGCCCTGGTAGAATGAGCACATGATGGGGGGTGGGACTTGTGCTCTCCTCAGTTTGCGGAAGAGTGCATCCGGCCTAAAAGTAACACAGCATTTCAGAAAAGGAACATCATACCAACAGTAAAATATGGTGGTGGTAGTGTGATGGTCTGGGGTTGTTTTGCTGCTTCAGGACCTGGAAGACTTGCTGTGGTAAATGGAACCATGAATTCTGCTGTCTACCAAAAAAATCCTGAAGGAGAATGTCCGGCCATCTGTTCGTGACCTCAAGCTGAAACGCACTTGGGTTCTGCAGCAGGATAATGATCCAGAATATACCAGCAAGTCCACCTCTAAATGGCTTAAGAAAAACAAAATGAAGACTTTGGAGTGGCCTAGTCAAAGTCCTGACCTGAATCCGATTGAAATACAGTGGCATGACCTTAAAAAGGCGGTTCATGCTCGAAAACCCTCCAATGTCCAATGAATTACAACAATTCTGCAAAGATGAGTGGGCCAAGATTCCTCCACAGCACTGTAAAAGATCATTGCCAGTTATCGTAAATGTTTGATTGCAGTTGTTGCTGCTAAGGGTGGCCCAACCAGTTATTAGGTTTAGGGGGCAATCACGTTTTCACACAGGGCCATGTAGGTTTGGATTTTTTTCCCCCTTAATAATAAACACCATTTAAAAACTGCATTTTGTATTTACTTGTGTTATCTTTGTCTAACATTTAAAGTTGTCTGATGATTGGAAATACTTAAGTGTGACAAACATACAAAAAAAATGAGAAATCAGGAAGGGGCAAACACTTTTTCACACCACTGTATGTGTGGGTGTGGATATGGGTGCGTGCACGTGTGTGTGAACATGTGGGTATGTGTGTTGTGTGTAAACCTGCAAGGTTGTGTGTGGGTGTAGGTGGATGTACGTAGGTGATGGTGAGTATGTATGTACACATGAGGGTGGGCGTGTGTGTGTGTGGGTGTGGGTGTGGGTGCAAGTACCTGTGGGTGGACATGCAGGGGTGGATGGGAAGACCTCGTTGGGTGGTGAGGAGTAGGGCAGGCCGTCTGGTGGCCTGGGGGGGGGGGGGTGGTTCGGGACCTGAGACATCACATTTCATAAATCTGCAACTTTTTACTTATAAATTTGTATTTTTTTTCTTGTAGATATGCAACTTTTTTCCTTTTTAAATTTGGAAAACTTTTTCCTGTAGATTTCCAACTTTTTTTTACCTTGTAAACTAGCAACTTTTTTGTAATTCATTTTTTTCTCGTAAATTTGCAACTTCTTTCCTTTTGAAATTAGCTAAATTTTTCCTGTCAATTTGCAACTTTTTTCTTGTAATTTTAATGTTTTTTCTCATAATGCTGATTTATTTTTGTAAATTTACAACTTTTTCTTTTTCAAATTTGCAAAAATTTTTATATAAATTTTAAATGTTTCCCATAAATTCCCACTTGTTTTCCTCATAAGTTTGCAGTTTTTTTTCTTGTGAATTTGCAGTTTTTTTCCTTTTCAAATCTAACATTTTTCCATAAATTTGCAGCTTTTTTTTTGTACACTTAACTTTTTTTCTTGTAAATCTGCTCATTTTTCCCTCTTAAATCTGCTACTTTTTGTCTTGTAAGTTTGCAGCTTTTCTCTTGTAAATTTGCTGGGGGTTTTTTCTCATAATCTACAACTTTTCTCTTGTAAATTTTGCACTCATTAATTTTTTTGTAAATTGGCAATGCTTTTATGGCCGCATTTTTTAAAAATGATTATTCTTTCATTATTTTGTTATGTTTTTGTTGGGAGGGTAGAGATTTTCTTTCTTTGGTGTGAACTTTTCCCTTTTATGAAATTAGGGCCCCCCAAACACAATCTGCATAGGAGCCCCAAAAAGCTAGAAACGGCCCTGACTACTAGAGTAAATTTAACTCCACTTCTGAGGCTCAAATGGCTCCTATGCAGATTTTTTTCTTTGAACCAATAAACAATTGAAATGACTTTTCTATGGCTGTTTTTGCCACTGGATGATGCGGATGAAGTCCTTCCTCCTCAACAGCTGCTCCATCAGACTGCTAAATTAATGGAGGGATGTGACGTCACGGCCGGCGCAGCGGACAGGGGCTGAGTCCCCCGCGCGCGCTGGCCGTCCCACTTGACACGAGTCACGTCAAACCGGAGCAGGAGCGGCATCGGGACGCAGCAGGACTCGGGATCCGCTTTAACCAGTCACCTCGTCACTACAGCCGCAAAACACCATGGGCAACGTGCAGGTGAGACATCCGCTCCTTCTTCAGCCACAACATCAGTTATTCGGACTTATAATAGGGCTGAAAGAAGGTAAATAAAAGAGTAAATGGCTTGAACTCAACTGGGATGATCGCAAATCTTTATTAGGGCTTTACTGGGGGAATAAAAACAACTTTTTGGTAGGTAGGAAATGGAACAGAAAAGTGACGCAGCTGCCTGGAAAAGGGGAAAAAAGAGGGTGTGTGTTCAGGCTGCCAGGCCGGCCGGAAAATGGAATTTCTCAAAATTCTGATCAATAAGGCCGCATTGTGTTATGGAGGGAGGGTGGGCAGAGAGGAGAGGAGGAGGAAGCTGCTGCTGCTGCTGCTGCTGCTGCTGCTCCTCCATGACTCAGCGATCACACCCTGTTTTTTTCCCCGCAGGAGACTGTGGTGTAGATGTAATTCCCTGATAAACACTTTCCACAACCTCACCCTGCACTCTGTTTGAGCGTCATAATTATTACGACTTTAGACCAGTGCAGGGGTTGGAAACACAAACTTTTTTCAGAACGTTATTTGTTCAAATTTGTCTTAAATGTTGTAGAATGAAGATAAAATAGCTTAGTTGTAATTATATGGGCGGATGTTTCATTTCACCTTTGTGGGGTGGGGGAGCTACACAGAACATTTTCTCAAGAGTAAATATTGAAGGGGGCACGCTAAGTAAATGACGTTCACTTATATAGCGCTTTTCTTCATCACTAGATGACCAAGATGCTTTACAGATCCTGGTATCCACCCATTCACACACTAATGGCGGCAGAGCTGCCATGTGCCGGTGCTGGCCTGACCCACCAGGAGCAACTGGGCCTTCACTGCCTTGCTCAAGGACACTTTGACAGGCAGACAGAGCGAGAATTGAACCACTGACCCTCCGATCAGTAGTCAGCCACACTACACCTGCGCCACAGCCATATTATAGACAGGGCTGTTTCTAGCATTTTGAGGGCCCTATGCAAGATTGTGTTGGGGGGGGGGGGTATGTTTTTGGAATGGGGAAGAGTTCAAAACCTTTAAAATTCAACAAAAGCATGAAAAATAAAATTGGGTCATTTTCTAGACCAGTGTTTTTCAACCTTTTTTGAGCCATGGCACATATTTTTACTTTGGAAAAAAATTCCAGTGGAACACCACCAACCAAAAAGTGTGACAGATTGGCACACTGTAGCGTCTTTAGTTTTGTAACTTTTTATACTCACTGTCACATTCCCCAGGTGGAACTTGGGTAGGAGTCTGCAGTCTGGCTCTTTTGACCATATTCAGTGGCTCTTTTTGGTTTTGAAAAACTCACAAATTTACACAATACAGTCACAAATTTATGACAGAATGACACTAATTTACAAGAAAAAACTTGTCAACCAAAGAAGAAACACTGTAAAATCGAAGCAGTACTGCCTTGATGTCTTTATAATGTCATATCGACCATCACTCACCAAAGAAGAGATACTCATCACCCGATTACAAATAGGACACAGCACTTTAAACCACACCCATTCGAAGCAGTAAATCTGGAAATCTTACTTATCACCTGATTAACAATAGTACACACTACTTTAAACCACACCCATCACCTGTAGAGTGAAGTACGTGGCGGGGCAGGTGAAGGAGTCCAGTCCAGGATTGGTGGCGGTAGGATGCGAAAGAGGACAGCTCCTGAAAATCTGGAAGAAGTAGATATAATTCAACTAGGAGGAATGGAGGTGGGAAACGGCGAAGAGGAAGTTTGGAGCACAGTAGAGTCTAAAAGAAGCAAACATAGACGTCAAGAAACTCAATCAAGACCATTATCAAGTGCTGAGGAATCAGAGGATGAATGATTGTGGAATGAACAGAAGGAGTGTAATCATTAAACTTACTCAGGAAGGGGCATCGTTTCATGAGTGGAACCCAGTTAAGCTCACAAATGCAATTAATGGGTTACTTGGAGAAGTTTTAAATGCAAGGGTTCTTCGTAGTGGTTTGTTGCTGGTAAAGATAGTGTTCAACAAGGAAAAGCAATCAGAGCCACTAATATGGAGGGAAAAAATGTGCAGTGTTCAGTATTGGAAGGAAATAAGGCAGTGAGAGGAGTGATATTGGGCATTTCAGTAGCTGTCTCAACTGATGAAATAATGAGGAACTTAACTGGAGCAAAAGTGACAGATGTACAAAGATTGAAAACTAATAGAAATGGTGAAAAATGTGATACTCTGTCAGTAATGTTAAAATTTGATGAAACAAGACTGCCAAGTAAGCTGTATATTGGCTACATGAGCTATGAAGTCAGACTTTACATTCCTTCTCCACTCAGATGTTTCAAATATCAAAAGTTTGGTCATGTAGCAGCGATTGATGTGCCAGGTGCTCCGGTGAACATGAATATGGAAAATGTGAACATAGCTCTGCATATCGAGGTTGTGAAGCCAGCAAAAGAGCAGCAGAAATTCAGCAGATAAAGATAGGGATTAACATATGCAGAAGCTGCAAAAAAGGTACCAGCTAAAAAAGTGGGAGTGGACTCGAACAGGGAAAGTGTGCAGACTTGCAGTGCATGCAGTAGAATTAAGGAAGATACTCAGGTTTTGCAGGAAAATAATTTGTCTTATTTGTGGTAGATGTGATAAACTGCACTGCGCAGACTTCCAAGAAAACAGAAAAATTCAAAATCATTGTGAAAGCAGCAGAAAAATATCTTTGCATTAAGGGGCTACATTGGGAAGCAGTTGAGGACTTGTTAAGTGAGGGATCTTTAAGTTCACAGACATCATGGGCTGGTGGATCAACTGCCAATCAAGTGTAAAGGAAAAAGAATGAGATGAGCTGCAGATACAGACTACAGAGACCCAGATACGAGAGTAAAGAAGAAGACAAACGTCACAACGCTATGAGGAAAACGTCACAACGCTATGAGGAAAACGTCACAAAGCTATGAGGAAAAACAGGCACAAAGCTATGAGGAAAACGTCACAAAGCTATGAGGAAAAACAGGCACAAAGCTATGAGGAAAATGTCACAAAGCTATGAGGAAAAACAGGCACACAGAAAGACAGACATATATAAAGTGTGTGGTGGTAATGCACCTGTAGGCTGGTTGCCAACTGCCAAATCAAATCTAAAAAAAGAAGAAGAACCACACCCATTCGAAGCAGTACATCGTGTCATATAGACTTACTGCTTCGAATGGGTGTGGTTTAAAGTGCTGTGTCCTATTTGTAATCGGGTGATTATCTCTTTTTTGGTGAGTGATGGTCTATATGACATTATAAAGACATCAAGGCAGGCATCATAGGACATCGTGCAGACATCAGTAATGGTCTGTATGACATCATAAATACATCAAGGCAGGCATCATAGGACATCATGCAGACGTCATAGGAACATCATAGGCTGTCCTGTGATGTCCTATGATCATGACACACAGAAACACAGATTTCTTGAATTCAGATGTACCAAATTCGAACTGCTTCAAATGGGTGTGGTTTAAAGTAGTGTGTCCTATTGTTAATCGGGTGATGAATAAGATTTCCAAATTTACTGCTTCAAATGGGTGTGGTTTAAAGTGCTGTGTCCTAATCGTAATCGGGTGATGAGCATCCCATGCATGCCCGTAGAAACCAAGTATAAGCAAGTATTTCTGCATGGCCGTAGAAAGCAGGTGTAAGCCAGCATTTCTGCATGCCTGTAGAAAGTTACTGTGACCATGGTAACAGTAACCATGGTGATGTCTGCCTTTGATCTTTGACGTCATCATTCATTCAGTGATGCCTGCCTTTGATCTTGGACGATGTGTGTGTGTGTGTGTGGCAACAGTAACCATGGTGAAAGATGCGTTTGATGTTTGCCGTAGAAAGCAGGTGTAAGCAAGGGTGTAAGCAAGCACGTCTGCAGTCATGCAGCAATGCCTGCCTTTGATCTTTGATGGTGCCATAGTGAGTGC
This sequence comes from Pholidichthys leucotaenia, assembly GCA_020510985.1. NCBI lineage: Eukaryota > Metazoa > Chordata > Actinopteri > Cichliformes > Pholidichthyidae > Pholidichthys > Pholidichthys leucotaenia. The sequence continues at coordinate 58,930,425 of CM035846.1, read as the reverse complement.
TGTGGTCTTTGATGATGTCAAAGAGAGTTCTATGATCGTAAGTGATGACTACCTTTGATCGTTGATGATGTCATAGTGAGTCCTATGATCTTTTATGATGGCATAGCGAGTCCTATGACCGCGAGTGATGCCTGCCTTTGATCTTTGATGTCCTATGATTGTGAGTGAGCTTGAGTAATGCAAGCGTTTGATCTCTGATGATGTCCTAGCAAGTCCTATGATCGTGAGTGATGCTTGCCGTTGATCACATAGTCAAAGACACCTGTCTATCTATATGACGGCATCCCAAGTCCTATGATGTCTGAGATAATAGGAACATCATAGGTCATAGCTAGTCTTATGATTGTGAGTGATGCCTGCCGTTGATCACATAGTCAAAGACACCTGTCTATAGGACATCATGTAGACATCATATCTACAAGCATATGACGGCACTGCGAGTCCTATGATGCCTGAGATCATAGGATCATCCTGAGTGATGCCTGCCGATGATCATATAGTCAAAGATACCTGTCTACATGTCTATAAGATGTCATATAGACATCATATCTATATGACAGTATCATGAGTCCTACGATGCCTGATTTCATAGGATCATCGTAGGACATCATGCAGACATCATAGGCTTTCCTAAGAATGCCAGAGATCATAGGATCATCATAGGTCATAGCAAGTCCTATGATCGTGATGCTTGTCGTTGATCAAATAGTCAGACACCTGTCTATATGTCGTCATCTATATGATGGCATCGCTCTTATGATGTCTGAGATCATAGGAACATCATAGGTCATAGCAAGTGCCTGCCATTGATCACATAGTCAAAGCACCTGTCTATATGATGTCATAAAGACATCATATCTATATGACAGCATTGCGAGTCCTATGGTTCCAAGGTTGTCATAGCCAGGACGCGGCACTGGGGTTAAGCTCCCAGTGCTCACAAAATGCTCCTTACGGCAAGCGTCTCGAAAAGCCTCTGACAACCAAGTCCAACTCCTAGCCTGCCCGTGTGGTTTAGTCTCTAAGCCCGGCGGAACTGCTTTTACTAATAGGAGAAGGGGTGAGGGCGGATCTCTGGCGCCTTAAAACCAGATGCTTCGGGTAGATGGTGGCTCGTCAACCTGGGAAGGTAGCCCATCTAGGGGAAGGTAAACCCTGATTTCAAACCTCCGCTGCCTTGCGGCACACCCGGTCACAGGAAAGGCTTCGGGAGTCAACCCTGAGGAAAAATCCGGAGTCGGAGTCCCTAAGGCAGTTCTTTGTTGTGCTGAACATCGTTCTGGCAGCTCCTGCGACGGCGCTGGTGCCAAACTATAGCAGCCCTGCTGTTCCTTTGGATTCATCAGTGACGTGGAGAGGGGGGACATGCTGCATGGGTAACATCTTGTCCTCCATATCATCCTGCCCAGGCTTGAATCCTACCAACGCCCAACGCTGGAAGGTAGAACACCGGTACGCATCGGCCTGTTCAGCCACAGGCGGTGCTGTTCCAGCAGAGTAGACGTTTAGGATTCTCTTCCATGGTCATCATAGACCGACGGAGGCCGACGACGACGAGTCCTATGATGCATGAGATCATAGGATTATCATGAGCGATGCTTGCCATTGATCACATAGTCAAAGACACCTGTCTATATGTCTATATGATGTCATAAAGACATCATATCTATATGAGGGTATCGCAAGTCCTATGATGCCTGAGATCATAGGTTCATCATAGGACATCATGCAGACATCATAGGCCGTCCTATGATGTCCTATGATCGTGACACACAGACACACACACACACACACACGCACAGATTTCTTGAAATTATAGTGAATTTATAGTGATATGTTACTTGTTTATAAGAACAAGATTATGAATTTACACGAAAAATCTCCAAATTAAAGCAAAAAAAATTTCAAATGTACATGAAGAATTTTAAATTTAAAAAAACTAGTCCATACCTGTGCATGCCTGTGTATACCCGTAAAAACCAAGAAACCAGAGCACCTGGAGAAAATCAGCGCTTTGCTTGGCATTTTACACATTTGTAGTGTAGACTGCCATTCTTCAAGGTTACACATTTTTACTGTGTCAGCACCTCTTTAAAAACAACATTGCTCAGAAAGCGATGCTTTTGCTTAGTTTCTTCATCTTGAGCAAGAATACGAAGACTACTTGATCTAACAACTCTGCTCGTGGCAACGTAGAATTGGCTATGGCTGAAGAAATCCCTTGCGCAGAAAACACCAATGTGCTGTAAAGACTGGCCCTGTGACTTATTCACAGTCATGGCAAAGCAGGGTCTTACCGGAAACTGTTTCTGTCACAAGGTGAATGGAAACATGTTGTCAGATGGGTGTGAGTGTGATTCGTGGAATCAGGACAGTGGTGTCAATGCTGGACACCAATTCCAGATGTTGCAACCAACAGGTGAGGCTGTATTTGTTCAATGATGTATCTTGAGCCATTGCAATGTCCGTTTTGTTGGTCAAAGTTTTGCGGTAGCATGATCACCATTCCCACCTTTAAAGTGATGCGATGAGGAGGCATTCCAGATGGGCAGAGTGTATTTAGAAACTCAGTTGGGTTTGCATGATTACCCTCCGAGTCTACAGTGTCAACACTGTTGAAAGTGTGTTCCTCTCCTGGGAAAAGTCTTTGTCATATACTCATTGACTGTGTCAACTTCAGAGTTTGTCGGGCATAATATGACACGCTCACATAACCATCTTGGATTTGAAACATTGACAATGTCTTCCTGTTTGCCACCTGGAATCATTAGTCTTTCATTGAGTTCAATTGCAAACCCGCTCTGTTCTGGAACTACTGGAATTTTTCCTTCCCCAAGGTCCAAGACAAATTTAGCAAAATGTTCTTCAGCTTGTTGATCTATAGCCTGACAGATCCTCATGTTTTCTGTTAGTCAAATAGTTTCAACATTTTTCCATAGGTATGAGCTCTTGAAACACCTTCCTATGATTTCTGTTCTGCTGCCATGTGGTACAACAGTAAGGATTTGCCTGCAATCACCACTGAAGACCATTGTGATGCCACCAAATGGCTTGTGTAACCTCCAGAGCCACTGAAACGTTCGATCTGCTGCTTCCAGTGCACGCTGATCCATCATGGACACTTCATCCATGACCATGAGATGTCATCCTAATGAGTGTTGCAGTGCTGTCATTTTCACTTACACTGCAAGTTGAGTCATCAGTGAAAATGAGAGGACATTTTGTTCTACTGCGAAAGGTGGTGCTTTTAGGCAGCAGGGTATCTGCAATGCCACTTGCAGCTGTTGCAAGAGCTACTTTGCCCTGTGCGCGAACTTTGTTGAGAATGTGGCATAATGTGAATGTTTTCCCAGTCCCGCCACTTGATACAAGTGGCGGCACTTGCATCAAGTGCTATCATTTTGCCAAGTCCCTGCTCCACACTTTCTGTCACTGTTGTAACAACTGCTCGCTGCTCATGATTAAGTCTGTCTCTGTGACAGTAATGCAAGCTTGAAGTTCCTCCATGTTGTGCTCAGTCTCGTGCTGTATAATGTTAGGAATTCTGCTATTGATGAAAAGGATTAAGCGGAAGAAGATGGATAGATGGATGTGAAGCAGACATGTCTATATGATGCAAATAGACATCATATAGATGTCATAGGAACATTGTAGGCAAGCCTATGATCTTGTAGCCAGTCCTATTGTCTATATGACGGCATCGCGAGTCCTATGTTGCCTGATATCATCGGATCATCATAGGACATCATGCAGACATCATAGGAACATCATAGACGGTCCTATGATCATGACACACTGACAGATTTCTTGAATTTATGGAGTGATGATGATGATATGAGAAAAAAGCTACACATTTAAAAGAAAAAGCCCCCAATTTTTTAAAAAGATCACAAATTCATGTGGAAAAATATTGCAGATTTCTTGTTAAAAAGCTACAAATTAAAGAGGACAAGATCACAAATTTGGGAGAAAAATTATGCACATTTGGGAGAAAAATTATGCACATTTACAAGAAAAAAGTTGCAAATGTCTGTGATATAAGTTATATATTTTTAAATTAACAGTTGCCAATTTATGAGGGGGAAAGCCACAAATTTAGAAAAAGTTGCAAATTTCATAGAAAGTGTTGCAAATTTGCATAGAAAAAAATGTTAGTTTTTAGGAAATGAACTGCAAATTTATTGAATATTTGGTAGAAAAAAATCAAAAGTTCAGAGGAAAAAAGCCTCCTCAAATTTATGGGATAAATTTATCTTTAAAAAGTTGTAAATTAATTAAAAAAAATACCCCCCCCCCACCAAAAAAAAAAAATGTTAAAAGTTGCTTTTTAGCAAGAAATGTTGCAATTTTATTAGGCTCTTTTACCTCTTTTTTTTTTTTAAAAAGAGGTTTTGTGGCTTCATGCAGATTTTTTCTTTTACAAAAATTGCTTAAGATGGCTCTCTTCATAGTAGAGGTTGCCGACGCCTGAACTAGGGGATGAGGGGAAGTAACAGTAGAATGTAGCTGCGTTAAAGGGTAAGTAACAGGGAACAGTTCCCTATTCCTTCCCCTTTAATGGAGCTACAATTTCTACTGTTACTTCCCTCACCTGCTAGTTCCACCTGGGTAACTTAACATCACTCAGTGTGAGACCTGGGCCCGTTTATTAATATTTTTACATGTCGTTGCCCACCGCGTCTCTGGTCGGCAGACATTTGAAAAGATGTAAAGGCTGTCTGTCATTATTCTGACAGATTACATTAATTTTGAAGCTGCAGCAGACAATGATGTGCCACAATTACACAAATATCACAGCAGCTGAGTGAACAGTTTCTTTTAAGAGCATTGGGCTTCACTCAATCCCCTTGGAGTTTACAGCAGCTGTAACTGTTGCCAGCTGCTGTGGAGCTGAGAGCAGCCCATCCTAGAACGAAAGCTGTGGGAGACACATTTATGCATAATCTACTGTATATTTTTGGCCTGCATTAATTAAAATGAATTGTTTTTTTTTAAATAAATATGTGAATATGAAAGGTATTTCATGCCAATATAAAATAAAATGATGCTAATTATGTAAAATGTCCCTCTGAGCTGTCCGTCTCGTATACTCATTTCTAATCCTGTCCCTCCTAGTCACTCCCAGTGAGAATGTTAGCATCTTCAATTCTGCTACCTCCAGCTCTGCCCTCCTGTCTTTTTGTCAGTGCCACGGTCTCCAAACCATACATCATAGCAGGTCTCACTATCATCTTGTAAATCTTCATGTTCTCTCATGCTGCTATTCTTCTGCCACAAATCTCCCCTGACACTCATTCTCCACCCGCTCTACCCTGCCTGCACTTTCTTAAATTAAACCATTGTATTAAAAGAATATAATATAAAAAAATGGGCAGTGACTTCCGGTTATGGCCGCCACGTAGGAGGACGCGTTTCACTCTACTCTGCTCCTAAAAATAAAAAAATCGGCAAATAACTCTCTCAATTGGAACAAAACCTATCCCAGCGTTTCGGCGAGGATATGCCGGTAAAGCCTAAGGCTGGGAAATCAGGTGGAGGAAAAACTGAACCGCCGAAACAGTCCAAGTTAACGGACTTTCACGTCCGTGACGAAGCAGAAAAATCCCCAGATATGGCGGAGCAAGCTAGCGGTGGAGCGGTGACTGCTGGCGACGGCACAGGTGCGGTGCTCGCTGCCATTAGTTCAATGAGAGCAGACTTCTCCACTAAATTTGATGGGATTATAGCAGCGATAGAAGGAATGAGAAAGGAGTTAAGCGACTGTATGGAACGAGTATCGCAGGTGGAGCTCAGAATTTCTAGCGCTGAGGATGACGTCACCGGCCTACAATTAAAGGTGTGCACATTGGAATTAAAAAATAAACGTCTGGAAGATAATGTCCTGGATTTAGAATCCCGATTGAGACGGAACAACCTGAGGCTGGTGGGTCTTCCGGAGAGAACGGAGGGACGGGATCCATGTTCCTTTTTGGAAAAGTGGATTCCAGAAGTGCTGAACAACGCGGAGCTGCAGTCATCAGTCGTCTTAGAAAGCGCCCACCGAATCGGCCCACTGAGAGATAATAAGGCATCACCGAGGACGCTGATTATGAAGTTCCTCAGCTACAGAGACAGGATGACGATCTCCAACGTGGCGCGAGCCAAAGGAGAAATTAAATACCAGGATCAACAGGTGTGGTTCTACCCAGATTTGGCTACAGGAATCCAACAATTAAGGAAACAGTTTGACCCCGCCCATAAAGAGCTGCGCAACCTTGGGATTCGTCATGGAGTGATTCATCCTGCAAGACTGCTGGTCACATATAAGGACAGAACCCACACCTTCAAGACCCCTGAGGAGGCGCAGGAGCTCATCAAGAAGATCCAAGAGACTGGTGGGAGCTAAGCATGAACAAAATATAAGGTAGAATATTTAAGCGTTTGCACAGGCATCTGACTGATCTGAAGCATATAGCAAGTTTACAAAATATAGATTGTATTATATGTTAAAAAAAACCCTATGATGTACAAAGTTGCTATAAAATTTTGGAGTTAAGTTGGAAAACTACAGAAGAGAGTTAATGTTACGTCATTAAAAGCAGTAGAGTCAGGGTGATTGGGAGGAGAAAGAAAGAGTGGCTTTGACTGATCCTCGCGGGGGTGGAGCAGTCAATGGCTATAGCTGGAGACGGAATTTTTTTTTGATTTTAAGATAAGATAAGATAAGCCTTTATTAGATAAGCCTTTATTAGATTTTGGGGGGATTACCACGAATGTGGGAAGGGGGAATTTGTTTGTGTGTAGTTTGTAGGATGAATGTTCAACCACTCATGTTTTTGCTTCTCTGTGTGGGCATGTTTACATTGCGAGGTAATCTCAAACTCCTTATTGATCATAGACCAAAGCGTTAATCTTAACCCTTTGCACTCCGGGCAATTTTCCTAAAAATGCCAAAAAATAACATGCCCAAAGTAAATCGAAAGCTGTTCTTCAACCCTTTGCAGCATCTTCATGGGGTTGGTCTCATTTAAAAGAAAACACTTTGAATTTTTTGGCAAAAAAAACATAATCTCTCTACGTGCTCCGGCCACTGAGTTACAGTCATCTTAACATACTGAACTTGAAGAAAATAAATTTGGCCACGGTGTTTTTTGGATACAGATGCTTGCAAATAACACACAGCTGTCCAATCCGGCTGGAAAATGCAACAGAAATGTAGAACCAAGTGTTATCAAGCTGAGGTCCAAATTTTGTAACAATACCACAAAAAATGAATATTTTACACAGCTTTTTCCTCAGGCTGTTCTCAGGCATTTTGGAACTGTGCCAAATTGTGCCAAATGGCACAGTTTGGAAAAACGTCTGTAACTTCTGAATAATTCAATATAGAAGCTTCATTTTAGGCTCTAATGAAAGGTCACACTCAGGGCTGTCTGTGTGTGTGTGTGTGTGTGGGGGGGGTTGTCCCCCCCCCCGCTCGCTACAGAGGATGGACTTCGACCATCGCTACACAATGGATTAGCCTCATGTGGTGATGTGGGACAGCAGCGCAATCATCGCGGCTCCCCCCCCCCTCGCTGCAGAAGAATAGCGGGGGGGGGGGCGTTCACAGCCTGTACGCGGCGAGCAACCCCTTGTACCGCGGTGCACGAACTTCAAACTTCTTGCGCCGCACAGCTGTAATTTACTGATCGGTCAAAAGTCATTTTGGATTACAATTTTCAGGGATAAAAATAATTTAGCTTATAACACCTTACCTCTTCACAGCAGCAGTGTCCTGGCCAACTTCTCTTCCTCATTGTCAGACGAACGCGACGCTGGTCCACTCTGGTTCTGGTCTCGCGACCCGATCAAAACATAATTCCATTATTGCGGTTTTGTGCTTCCATGATTGCGGTTTTTGGCGAACGATTTTTCAAAACAAATAACAGTAGTAATTAAAAAAAGACTGGCGAAGGCGTGTGTGTCACTCAGCCTTCGTCGTCAGCCTCCGTCGGTCTATGATGACCATGGAAGAAATCATAACGTCTACTCTGCTGGAACCAATACAAAATAAGCACCGCCTGTGGCCGAACATGCCGATCCACGAATGGCACTCCCTGTCACACAGGTTGCATTTGTGAATGGTCTCCATGCTGCTGGGTCTGTGGGGCTCTTCCTGCGTCCTTTTTTGATCCGCTCCAGCAGCCAGTCTTCACCCAGGCTTAAAAAAAAAAAACAGCTCGCGAACTTCTCTGCTTCAATTGGCTCACTGCATTCAAAGCGTTGGGAGGCGGGTCCTCCTTCCTAGGCTTTCATTCATTGGTTCTTCAAGGTTTCAGAAACCCAATTCAAAGCTCTTATTAGTTGAATGAGAGGTCAATCAGATGAACTAATCTGTTCGCGGCTGTGTCTGCAGCTTTTTTTTCAGTGGCGCTTGGACGCCAACACCAACTACATCACCACCATCAGTATCTCTATCATGCGTCATGCGTCCGAGAGCGTGCGCCCTCGTGCGCCCTAGGACGCAGAGACTTGCCCGCCCGCGGTACAACGGAGTGCAAGAGGTTAAGATAATCTGTAAAATTTTAGCAAGACGACTACAAGAACCGAGATCAGAATGGCTTTATAAAGGGAAGACAAGGCTTCCATAATGTAAGAAGACTATTTAATATTATCTATTCTAATAAAGAAACACCGAATACAGCTCTCCTATCATTGGACGCCGAAAAGGCCTTTGATAGGGTCGAATGACCCTTTCTTTTTGAAGTTCTACAAAGGTTTGGACTTGGAAATAATTTCATAAAATGGGTTCAGATAATATACAATAATGCAACAGCAGAAATCTTAACAAACAGCAATATTTCAAAATCAATAAATATCAATAGAGGATGTCGACAAGGCTGTCCACTTTCACCTTTACTGTTTACTATGGCAATTGAACCTTTAGCAATGGCAGTACGTTTACATCCACAAATATATGGAATTAAAGTAGGACCAACAGAACATAAACTCTCCCTGTATGCCGATGACATAATTTTGTTTATGTCGAATCTTAAAAAATCAATTCTGACCTTGTTGAATTTAATAAAGAATTTTGGGGAAATATCAGGATATAAAATAAATAAAACTAAATCTTCAATATTAATGCTAAATGAGACCCAGAGAAATCACCCAGCTCCTGAGGTAAATCAATTCAATGTTGTAAATCAGTTTAAATATTTAGGAATTCAAATTGTGCCTAAGCTAGAATTAGTCGCCAGTGCCAATTATGAAGCCTTAATGACAGACATTAATGAGTTACTTCAGAGATGGATGTCACTACCAATGTCGATGATTGGGAGAATCAATATACTTAAAAGTAATATTTTACCCAAAATACTTTATTTATTTCAATACATTCCTTTACCACCACCTTCAGATCTATTCTCAAGAATTAAAAAAAAAGTTAGTGGAATTTATATGGAACAACAGGAAGGCTAGGTCTGTCCTTACTATATTTACCATTTGATCATGGAGGTCTGAAATGTCCAAACTTTGTTTTATTACTGGTCAGCACAACTGAGGTCTATGACATATTATTTTTCATCAAATGATCTCCCTCACTGGAGTGAAATGAAATCATACAATTTACCTTTACCTCTTCCCTTATTCATATACTCAGACTCGACAAAAAAATTACAGAAAGAAGTTAAAAATCCATTTGTAAAGCATATGATCAAAATATGGTGTGAAACCACAAAATATTTAAAAGAACCACACTTACTGTCACAATTTAGCCCAATATGGGGTAATCAATATTTTAAACCAGGGAGAACGGATGCTGTATTTAAAGTATGGAATTTAAAAGGGATTCAGAAGATTCAAGACTTATATCTGTCATGTTCAGATAACATAATGTCTTTTGAAGAACTGAGGATCAAATTTAATCTTAATAGAACACATTTTTTTAAAATATCTTCAGCTTAGGAACTTTATTCGATCAAATCAAAATAATGCTCTCACCCGACCCACTTATTCATCCTTGGAAAAAATTTTGACGAAAGATAGTAAGAGTATTATTAGAGTTTTATAACTCATTGACAATATCCTCAAGTGAAAACTCACAGAAAAGATTGAATTATTGGAAAGAAGACCTGCAAACTGAAATTTCAGAGGAACAATGGGAATTGGCTTGTACAGAAGCTCAAACCAAATCAATAAATGTACGTCTTAAATTGATACATTTTAAATGGTTAATGCGGATGTATGTTACACCAGTGGAATTAAATAGATATAACAAAAACATACCAGATACGTGCACAAAATGTATGGAAAGTAAAGGAACCCTATTTCATTGTTTATGGGAATGTAGAAAAATTAGAATGTTTTGGGAAGAGGTGAGGGTAACAATTGAAAAAATAATTTTAAAACAAATCATATTGAATCCTAAATTGTTTTTGTTGGGTCTGCATCCAGAAAAGCATAACTTTAATAAGAGTAAAAGAGCATTCATAGACCTCAGTTTGCTTAACACCAAAAAATGTATTGCACTATTGTGGAAAAAGACTCATAGACCAGATGTGACTCAGTGGTTAAGACAGATGTTAACAAACCTTCCACTAGAAAGAATAACATACATACTGAAATCAAAGGAAATTGTGTTTGAGAATATATGGAGACATTTCATTGATTATGTAAAGAATTTAAACATAACTTTTGAAGAAGAAGGTGAATGATGTGTGTGGACCTTGCAAATTCCAAACTGGTGAATGTATAATATGTATACTTATGTAATGGATTGCCTAGACTAAACAGAGGAGCATTGCTGAAGACCTGCCTTTGTTAGTGGTTGTTGGTGTTTTTAATACATTTTTTTTAATTACTTTAGTGTTAGTGTTTGATTGTTTGTGTTATGTTTGTAAAAAAAGGTTCAATAAAAATATTGTGGAAAAAAAAAAAGGGCAGTAGTGGCCTAATGGTTAAGGATGTGGACTGATGAGCAGAGGGTCGCCGGTTCAATCCCTGCACAGGCAGGATTAGATCTGGGTGGGGCAAATAACATAGCAGTGTTCGCCCCACCATCCTTAATCCCACTGTGGTGCCCTTGAGCAAGGCCCTTAACCTCAACTGCTCCAGTGGAGCTGCTCATTGGCCACAGGTCAGTCTGTGGTTGTACTGGGCAGCTTCCAGGTATTAATGTGTAACAGTGTGAACAGGGCGTCCTTGAAAAGAGGTTGCCTCTCAATGGAACTACCCTGTATAAATAAAGGTTCAATAACACTGCAAATTTACAAGAAAAAAGTCACAAATTTAGGATAAAAAAAGTTGAATTTACAAAGAAAAGAAAAATAGCAAAGTTATGAATTAAATGTTGCAAGTTTATGTGAAAAAAGTTTCAATTTTATGAGAAAGTTCAAAATTTACAAAAAAGAACATTTTTTTTTTTTTTTTTTTGGGGGGGGGGGTTAACAAAAGCATCAAATTTATGAGAAAAAGCCCCCAAAACTGGTATTTAGGATAACTTTCATTTTCTTCCCAAATATTCAGCCTTTTTTGTACATTTGCAGCTTATTTTTATTACCTTCGCCAAGGGAAGAGGTACCAGAGTGGTGGCTTAGTTGGTAGAGCATCTGCCCCACAATCGGGAGGTCATGGATTCAAATCCAGGTCGGGTCATACCAAACACCATAAAAAAAACGGTACTTTCTGGCTTCTAGCTTGCTGCTCAGCATAATGGAATGGTGAAAGGAAAGTTAACGCACAGAGCCACCAGAGAACTGATCCCTACTGTACCTTTCACTACTTACAGTAGCTGTGTGGCCCAGAGTCAGAGAAATGGAGTTAGGTGCCGCCCCTATACACCATATGGTGTCCCACATGCTGTGGAAAGGAGTTAACAAGGGAGGAGGTAATGTTTTTGGAGGCATTGGTTTGACGGCAACATTACTCCAAAAGTTATGAACGAATTTTGATGAAATTTTCAGGAAAGGTGTGTAAAGGCATGGGGAACATATGATTAGATTTTGGTGGTGATCTAGATCATGATCGAGATCCAGGAATTTTAAAAAAAATTTTGTATATTTATATTGCGCTTTTCATGTACTGCCCCTTTAAGACGTGTTCACGGAGTTACAAAGGAGTTACGTGTGTGGCCACGCCATAGGGCCACACACCTCCACATTTATGTGCATTTTTGAAACAATGGAGCCTCAAGCTCATGAACGATCTGAAGCCTTATGCTGGAGAAAGTATTTTTTTTATAAATGGGAGTATTTTTAACTGGGAGCTGTGGTGTTTTGGACAGGATTTCTAGGCACAGCCAGGAAACGGAGGGTGTCATGCTTGGTGGCCACAGGATCTCATCTCTGTTGCTTACAGATGATGTTGTCCTGTTGGCTTCATCCAGCAATGACCTACAGGTCTTACTGGGACAGTTTGCTACTGAGTGTGAAGTGGCTGGGATGAGAATCAGTACCTCCAAGTCCGAGTCCATGGTCCTCAGCCGGAAAAAGATGGATTGTCCTCTCTGGATTGGAGACAAGCTCCTGCCCCAAGTGGAGGAGTTTAACCCCTTGCACTCTGGTCAATTTCCCTAAAAACGCCTAAAAATAACGTACCCAAAGTAAATCAAAAGCTGTTCTTCAACCCTTTGCAGCATCTTCATGGGGTTGGTCTCATTTAAAAGAAAACACTTTGAATTTTTTGGCAAAACAGTCATAATCTCTCTAAGTGCTCCTGCCACTGAGTAACAGTCATCTAAACATACTGGAACTTGAAGAAAATAAAGTTCGCCTGGGTGTTTTTTTAGATACAAATGCTTGCAAATAACACACAGCTGTCAGATACTGGCTGGAAAATGCAACAGAAATGTAGAACCAAGTGTCATCCAGCTGAGGTCCAAATTTTGTAACAATACCACAAAAAATGAATATATTACACAGCTTTTTTTCTCAGGTTGTTCCCAGGCGTTTTTGAACTGTGCCAAATTGTGCCAAATGGCACAGTTTGGAAAAATGTCTATAACTTTTGAATGATTCAATATAGAAGCTTGATCTTGGGCTTTAATGAAAGGTGACACTCAGGGCTGTGTGTGTGTGTGTGGGGGGGTTGTTTATTCATTCATTCATGAATGAATGAACAAACAAGCCCCCCACACACAAAGAAGCATGCCACGTAAAAAATGTGTGGCCTTTTTTTAAAAGAAAAAATAACCTACAGTGCACTAAAAATTATACTAAAATATCTGCAATGTAGAGGATAACAACTCCCCCCCCCCCCCCCCCCGCTACAGAGGAGCTCGGCACACAAAAAAATGGTCTGTCAACGGTCCGTCATGTGGCGATGACGCACAGTTGTAATGACCGATGGGTCAAAAGTCATTTTTATTACTATTTTCAGTGATAAAGAATAATTTAGCTTATAATACTTACCTGTCCACAACAGCAGTGTCGCTGGCGAACATCTGTTCCTCATTGTCAGACGAACATGAAGCTGGTCCGCTTGTTACGACTCGTGGTTCTGGTCACGCGACCCGGTCAAACCATGATTCCATTATTGCGGTTTTGCGCTTCCATGATTGCGGTTTTGGCGAACGATTTTTCAAAACAAATAAGAACAGTAGTAATAAAAAAAGACTGGCGAACGCTACCGTTACACACAGCGGCTTACACAAAACAGATTTTACGCACGGGACGCACGCTTTCAATCGTCGAACTTCTCCGCTTCAATTGGCTCGTTGTATTCGCAGTCGTTGGTAGGCGGGTCCTTCTTGCTAGGTTTTCAGTCATTGGTTCTTCAAGGTTTCAGAAACCCAATTCAAGGCTCTTATTAGTCGAATGAGAGGTCAATCAAATCTAAACCAATCAAAGCACTCCTTTGGCTTTCTGTTCGTGGCTGTGTCTGTAGTGGAAGAACGGAAATGCAGCTTTTTTTTTTTTCAGTGCGCACTGAGACGCACAGTGCGCACTAGGACGCACAAGGACGCACTAGGACGCAGAGACATGACCGCCCACGGTATCCCGGAGTGCAAGAGGTTAAGTATCTCGGGGTCTTATTCATGAGTGAGGGAAGAATGGAGCAAGAGATTGATGGACGGATCGGAGCAGCATCTGCAGTGATGCGGACATTGTACCGGTCTGTTGTGGTGAAGACGGAGCTAAGCTCTAAGGCAAAGCTGTCAATTTACCAGTCAGTCTACGTTCCTACCCTCACCTATGGTCATGAGCTTTGGGTAATGACCGAAAGAATAAGATCACGGATACAAGCGGCTGAAATGAGCTTTCTTCGTAGGATTGCTGAACTCAGCCTTAGAGATAGGGTGAGAGGCTCAGAGTAGAACCGCTGCTCCTCCACATTGAAAGGAGCCAGTTGAGGTGGTATGGGCATCTGATCAGGATGCCTCCTGGACACCTCCCACTTCAGGTGGCCAGGTGTTTCGGGCATGTCCCACTGGGAGGAGACCCCAGGGCAGACTCAGGACTCACTGGAGAGACTACATCTCCCAGCTGGTCTGGGAACATCTTGGTATCCTCTCTGAAGAGCTGGAGCAGGTGGCTGGGGAAAGGGAAGTCTGGGCTTCTCTGCTTGAACTGCTGCCTCTGGACCCGGACCTCCGGAAAAGTGGTAGAAGATGGATGGATGGATGGCTTGCTGTAGGTGACACCATCACGTAATGAACTGGCTGTGGCATCATATGGCGTCACCCTTCTGTATGTAGTTAATTGTGTGTTGAATAAAAGGGAGTCCGGTTCATGTCCGTTGTCGGTGCTTCATTTCCAGACATAACAAATGGCGACGAGGATGAACCCTGATAACAACTGTGTATCAACCTCAGAATGGTGAACAAGGCAGTGATCCCTGACAAATATCCCCTGTCCACAACGGAGGAGCTGATGGCAGCGTTCCATGGTTTGAAGGTGTTTTCCAAACTGGACCTCTGCCATGGTTACCTACAGGTTCCCCTTCATCCAGACAGCTGCAACCTAACAGCCTTCATCATCCACATAGGAATATTCAGGTACACCCCCATGCCTTTCAGCCTTAGTTCTGCCTGAGCTGCTTTCAAAAGATCATGGCTACCATCTTCGCCGGTCTCCCAGGGGTGGTGGTGTACTTGGATGACATCGTGGTGCATGGTGCAACATCAGCCTCCCACGACACCTACCTTGATAAGGTTATGAAAATGTTAACGAGACACGACCTCACGCTCTAGGGGACAAATGCGTCTTTGGAGTAACAGCCATTCTTTGGAGTAACAGCCATTGAGTTCATGGGTTTCCGCCTGTCTGCCGAGGGCCTGAGCCCCCTACACTCAAACGTCAAGGCGGTACTGCAGCTACCCGAACCATCATGTCCTGCACAGCTCTCATCCTTTTGGGCATGGCGAATTTTTACGGGTATTTCATTCACCACTACATGCCCGCCTGAAGCAGGATGCACCCTGGGTGTGGACCCCGCGGTACTGCACCACCATCAGCCAATTGAAGACACAGCTCACCTCCCCACTGGTACTCGCCCACTTCAACCCACAAAGCCCCACGTTCATGATGTGTGATGCCTCCAACACATCAGTAGGAGCTGTTTTGTCACAACTGCAAGGAAGAACTGAGTGCTCAGTGGCATTCACCTTGACGTCACTCGCTGCCTCCAGCGTTCCTCTCTGGAGAGAGGAGAAACATTCCAGAAGGACAACCATCTCTGCAGCAAAACGAATTGTCTATAGACCTCCAAAACAGGATCGTCTTGAGGCAGAAATCTGTGGAAGAGTACAGAAAAATTTCTGCTGCTTTGAAGGTCCCAATTAGCACAGTGGCCTCCATCATCTATAAATGGAAGAAGTTTGGAACCACCAGGACTCTTCCTAGGGCTGGCCGGCCATCTAAACTGAGCGATCAAGGAGAAGGGCCTTAGTCAGGGAGGTGACCAAGACCCCGATGGTCACTCTGTCAAAGCTCCAGTATTCCTCTGTGGAGCGAGAACCTTCCAGAAGGACAACCATCTCTGCAACAATCCACCAATCAGGCCTGTATGGTAGAGTGGCCAGATGGAAGCCTCTCCTTAGTAAAAGGCACATGGCAGCCCACCTGGAGTTTGGCAAAAGACACCTGAAGGACTCTCAGACCATGAGAAACAAAATTCTCTGGTCTGATGAGACAAAGATTGAACTCTCTGGCGTGAATGCCAGGCATCATGTTTGGAGGAAACCAGGCACTTTTCATCACCAGGCCAATACCATCCCTACAGTGAAGCATGGTGGTGGCAGCATCATGCTGTGGAGATGTTTTTCAGCAGCAGGAGCTGGGAGACTAGTCAGGATAGAGGGAAAGATGAATGCAGCAATGTACAGAGACATCCTGGATGAAAACCTGCTCCAGAGCGCTCTTGACCTCAGACTGGGGTGGCGGTCCATCTTTCAGCAGGACAACAATCCTAAGCACACAGCCAAGATATCAAAGGAGTGGCTTCAGGACAACTCTGTGAATGTCCTTGAGTGGTGCAGCCAGAGCCCAGACTTGAATCCAATTGAACATCTCTGGAGAAGTCTGAAAATGGCTGTGCACCGACACTTCCCATCCAATCAGAGGTGCTGCAAAGAGGAATGAATGAAACTGCCCAAAGATAAGTGTGCCAAGCTTGTGGCATCATATTCAAAAAGACTTGAGACTGTCATTGCTGCCAAAGGTGCATCATCATAGTATTGAACAAAGGCTGTGAATACTTATGGACATGTGATTTCTCAGTTTTTTATTTTTAATAAATTTGCAAAAATCTCTAAAAACCTTTTTCATGTTGTCATTATGGGGTGTTGTGTGTAGAATTTTGAGGAAAAAAAATGAATTTAATTAATTTTGGAATAAGGCTGTAACATAACAAAATGTGGAAAAACTGAAGCACAGTGAATGTCAGGGGCTTCATATAGCAGACAGGAAATGACTCCTTAAGGTGAGCACGGTGCAAGGCAAACAAGGATTTATTCCCCAGGTGTAAACAAGGAGCTATGTTGTCCGCGGCAATTTGCCTCTGATAGGGTCACCCAAGACAAACTGGTCCTGGGTGAAGGGCCAGACTAAGAACGATCCAACAGACTCATAATAAATACTAGAACAAGGATTCAGTGTACCCCGCCCGGTATGGGGTTACCGGGGCCCCACCCTGGAGCCAGGCCTGGGGGAGGGGCTCGGTGGCTAGCGTCTGGTGGCCAGGTTTCCACCCATGGGACCCGGCCGGGCTCAGCCTGAAGGAGTCACATGGGTCCGTCCTCCAGTGGGCTCACCACCTGCAGGAGGAATCATGGGGGTCCGGTGCTATGTGGATCAGGTGGCAGTCAAAGGCGGAGACCTTGGCGGACTGATCCCAAGCTTCCTAAACTGGCTTTTGGTACGTGGAATGTCACCTCTTTGGTGGGGAAGGAGCCTGAGCTGGTGCATGAGGTTGAGACATACCGGCTAGATATAGTCGGCCTCACCTCAACACACAACTTCGGTTCCAGAACCAGTCTCCTGGAGAGGGGCTGGAGCTTGGCCTACTCTGGAGTTGCCCCGGGCGAGAGGCGATGAGCAGGGGTGGGTATTCTTGTATCCCCCCACCTTGCTGCCTCTATATTGGAGTTTTCTCCGGTGGACGAAAGGGTTGCTTCCCTGCACCTTCGGGTTGGGAAACAGGTCCTGACCATAATTTGTGCCTATGCACCAAATGATGTTTCAGAGTACCCACCCTTTTTGGAGTCTGTGACTGGGGTGCTGGAGGGTGCTCCTCTTTGAGACTCCATTGTCCTACTGGGGGACTTCAATGCACACGTGGGCAACGACAGTGAAACCTGGAAGTGGGTGATTGGGAGGAACAGCCTGCCTGATCTGAATCCGAGTGGTGTTCAGTTATTGGACTTCTGTGCTAACCACAGTTTGTCCATAACAAACACCATGTTCAACATAAGGGTGTCCATATGTGCACCTGGCACCAGGACACCCTAGGTCGCAGGTCGATGATCGATTTTGTTATTTTGTCATCAGACCTGCAACCGTATGTCTTGGACACTCAGGTAAAGAGAGGTGCAGAGCTGTCAACTGATCACCACCTGGTGGTGAGTTGGATCCGATGGTAGGGGAGGATGCCATTCAGACCTGGTAGACCCAAATATATAGTGAGGGTGTGCTGGGAACGTCTGGCTGAGGCCCCTGTCCGGGAGGTCTTCAATTCCCACCTCCAGAAGGACTTCAACCACATTCCGAGGGAGTCTGGAGACGTGGAGTCTGAATGGGCCATGTTCTCCACTTCTATTGCTGAAGCGGTGGCCCAGAGCTGCGGCTGCAAGGTCATTGGGGTATCTCGTGGTGGCAACCCCCGAGCCAAGTGGTGGGCACCAGTGGTGAGGGGGGCCATTAAGCTGAAGGAGTCCTTTCAAGCTTGGTTGGCTTGTGGGACTCCCAAAGCAGCTGAGGTGTACCGGCAGGCCAAGTGGAGTGCAGCTCAGGTGGTTGCTGAAGCAAAAACTCGGGTATGGGAGGAGTTCGGTGAGGCCATGGAACAAGACTTTCGGTCGGCCTCAAAGAGATTCTGGCAAACTGTCCGGTGGCTCAGGAGGGGGAAGCAGCTCCCTGTCTACACTGTGTATGGTGCGGATGGGATGCTGTTGACTTCGACTGGGGATGTCGTCAGGCAGTGGAAGGAATACTTCGAAGAGCTCCTCAGTCCCACTGATACGCCTTCCACAGAGGAAGCAGGGTTTGTGGACGAGGGGGACGACTCGCCTATCACCGGGGCTGAGGTTGCCAAGGTGGTTAAAAATCTCCTTGGTGACCGGGTCCCGGGGGTGGACGAGATTCACCCTGAGTACCTCAAGGCCCTGGATGTTGTGGGGCCGTCATGGTTGACACGCCTCTGCAACATTGCGTGGAGGTCGGGGGCAGTGCCTTTGGCATGGCAAACCGGGGTGGTGGTTCCTCTTTTCAAAAAAGGGAACCGGAGGGTGTGCTCCAACTTTAGGGGGATCACACTCCTCAGCCTCCCTGGGAAGGTCTATGCCAAGGTACTGGAGAGGAGAATCCGGCCGTTGGTAGAACCTCGGATTCAGGAGGAGCAATGTGGTTTTCGTCCTGGCCGTGGCACATCGGACCAGCTCTTTACCCTCTCGAGAATCCTCGAGGGGTTGTGGGAGCTTGCCCAACCAATTTACATGGGTTTGGTGGACTTGGAGAAGGCATTCGACCGTGTCCCTCGTGGTTTTTTGTGGGGGGTGCTTCGGGAGTATGGGGTATCGGGCTTGTTGTTACGAGCTATTCGGTCTCTGTACGACCGTTGTGAAAGTTTGGTTCGTATTGCCAACACTCGATCGGACTCATTCCCAGTGAGAGTTGGACTCCGCCAGGGCTGCCCTTTGTCACCGATCCTGTTCATGATTTTTATGGACAGGATTTCTTGGCAAAGCCAGGGAACGGAGGGTGTCATGCTTGGTGATCACAGGATCTCATCTCTCTTGTTTGCAGATGATGTTGTCCTGCTGGCTTCATCCAGCAATGACCTACAGTTCTTGCTGGGACGGTTTGCCGCTGAGTGTGAAGCGGCTGTGATGAGAATCATCCCTCCAAGTCTGAATCCATGGTCCTCAGCCGGAAAAAGGTGGATTGTCCTCTCCGGGTTGGGGACAGGCTCCTGTCCCAAGTGGAGGAGTTTAAGTATCTCAGGGTCTTATTCACGAGTGAGGGGAGAATGGAGCGAGAGATTGACCGACAGATCGGAGCAGCATCTGCAGTGATACGGACATTGTACCAGTCTGTTGTGGTGAAGAGGGAGCTGATTTCTAAGGCAAAACTGTCGATTTACCAGTCAATCTACGTTCCTACTCTTACCTATGGTCACGAGCTTTGGGTAATGACTGAAAGAATGAGATCACGGATACAAGCGGCTGAAACGAGCTTTCTCCATAGGATCACTGGGCTCACCCTCAGAGATAAGGTGAGGAGCTCAGTCATCCGGGAGAGACTCAGAGTAGAACCGCTGCTCCTCCACATTGAAAGGAGCCAGTTGAGGTGGTATGGGCATCTGATCAGGATGCCTCCCACTAGAGGTGTTTCGGGCATGTCCCACTGGGAGGAGACTCCAGGGCAGACCCAGGACTCGCTGGAGAGACTATGTCTCCCAGCTGGTCTGGGAACGCCTTGGTATCTTCTCTGAAGAGCTGGAGCAGGTGGCTGGGGAAAGGGAAGTCTGGGCTTCTCTGCTTGAACTGCTGCCTCCGTGACCCGGACCTCTGGAAAAGCGGTAGAAGATGGATGGATGGATGGTGTAAGCAAGCACGTCAGCACTCGTTCAGTGATTCCTGCCTTTGATGTTTGATGGTGTCATAGCGAGTCCGATGATCTTTGATGATGTCATAGCGATTCCTATGATCGTGAGTGATGCCTGCCTTTGATATTTGTTGATGTCATAGCAAGTCCTATGATCGTGAGTGATGCTTGCCTTTGATCTTTGATGTCATAGCGAGTCCTATGATCTTTGATGATGTCATGGCGAGTCCTATGATCATGAGTGATGCCTATATAGACATCATCAGGCATCAGGCATTAGGGCTGCACGGTGGCGCAGTGGTTTAGCACTGTGGCAGCACAGTTTTACCCTCGGCCGGGGGATCGCGGGGATCATGAAATTGTGGGTTCGATCCCAGCCCCCGACCAACAGTGAGCTTTGTGGAGTTTGCATGTTCTCCCCGTGTTGCGTGGGTTTACTCCGGGATTTCTCCGGTTTCCTCCCGCACACCAAAAACATGTAGGTTTAGGGCGCTCGCGCACGCAGCGGCCAGCAGCCGGTGGCTTGTCACCAGACTGCAAACCAAATCTACCTACGGGTACAAATAAGTTTAACAAAAAAAAAAAAATTAAAAAAAAAATGTAGAGATCATAGGAACATCATAGGCGGTCCTATGATCTTATTAGTGAGTCCTATGATTGTGACACACACACAGAGATTTCTTGAATTTATATAAAGTGATGACTAGTGCATACCTGTGTATGCCTGTAGAAACCAAGTATATGGGTGTTTTTATTTATTAGGGGTCCAATGTGTGACATTGGTGGCAAAATTTAAAATTGATAAAATCTGCACATGAAGTTGACTAATCACTATCCAATTGTGTCAGGTTTATGAAACTATTAACTATTTTCGTAACGGCATTCGCGTTCAGGAACTCTTGAGGATGAGCGCTCACTTCAACTACTTGTAAATGGAGACGTAAACGGGACACTCGGGCTTTTGTTTCCCCGTGTGCCAGTGCACTTTGCAATGGCACACGTTTTATACGAAACAACTTCAACACTTCCAGTATTTTTCACGCATCAAAACTCATCAACAGCTACATTTTCATGACATATTAAGATGTGATAACGTGTATACATACCTTCAAATTCTCCCTGTTTGTTGGATAAGACATAAAATCACAAAAGGCGTAAATGCGGGACATGGAAGTTTGGACCTTCGATAACTTCAATATAAAGTGACCACGGTTAATCCTCCCCACATGGGTTGAGCACATCCGGGGTAGAGAAAATAAAAGTGCTTTCCCAGGGCGCTCACCTCACCAGATGGGGCTGCGCGCGGCCGACCAAGACCGAAAACGTAAATTTTTTAAAGGACACCATATTCGATGTGTCATAAATGTTTGAGATTTTATTGAAATATTCTACATCTGAGCTTCACAAAGACTGATCTCCTTTTTACGTGTATGATTTGGGATTTGAAAGGTGCAAAGTGAAAAGCATCAGCACTTCCTGTTTTCTGGTTACTTTACCAAATAACTTGCATGTTGCTGCGTAAATTTGGGGACACGGAAATTTACGTCGTACGAGTAAATTTGCAGGGGTCGCCGTACAAAAACCATAGATCCGATCACATTGGGGAATGTTTTATTTTGAATTTGCATTACAACTCTGTTATCTCTTGCATTTTGAGTAGAAAGAGTTACTCAGAGATCACTTTACAGTACTTTGAAATTGATGCGATTTTCATGTCACACAAAAACTGGGAAAAATGAGGGGACACGACCAATAGTTTAGATTCTAACGGCAAAATCAATGATTTTTTTTAAAAATTGCAATACAAGTCTGAAACTCTTTTATGTTCCCTTGCATATTATAAAAACGAAACCGACATCTGCAAATTACAGAAAAAGAGAGAGAGCTTGAAAGTCAGATACCCCTGATATAGTGCACTGGACCCCCCCCCCCCCCAAAAAAAAACACCCATAAGCAAGTATTTCTGCATGCCCGTATAAGCAAGCACATTACCACTCATTCAGGAATGCCTGCCTTTGATCACTCTGTACTATAGTGTCTATATGACATCATATAGACGTCAGTAGAGATCATAGGAACATCATAGGCAATCCTATGATCTTTTAGTAAGTCCTATGGTCGTGACAGTGTCTATATGATGTCATATAGACATCATCGGAACATCGTAGTACATCATGTAGACATCATGGGAACATCATAGGCGGTCCTATGATGTTTTAGTGAGTCCTATGATCGTGACACACAGACACACACACACAGACAGAGATTTCCTGAATTATAGAGTGACTAGTCCATACTCCCCGCAACCTGAAAAGGATTAAGCAGAAAAAGATGGATGGATGGATAGTCCATACCCGTGCATACCCGTCCATGCCCGTAGAAACCAAGTATAAGCAAGTATTTCTGCATGCCTGTTGCTGAAGGGTCTCCTCCTGTCTCAGATGGCTGTGTTGTTTCACAGTCATGCCTGTGGCATACTGCTGGAACCTGAGGTGTTTCATCTTCACGGCATCTTTTCTGACGTGCAGCAGTTCTCCTCATTCTATTGCTTTCCATCTGGTGGGTTGTCTTCTTCGTTCAGACCACTGGTTGAGGGATAGGTGTGTTGTAATTCTAGTTCATAGGCAGGATCATGAAAATAGATCTGAGCAAAAAGTGGCTTTCGACCCTGTTCAGGAAGGCCCGTGCATGCCCGTAGAAACCAAGAAACTGGAGCACCCAGAGAAAATCAGGGCTGTGCTTGGCATTTTACACATTTGTAGTGTAGACTGGCATTCTTCTAGGTTACACATTTTTACTGTGTCAGCACCTCTTTAAAAATGACATTGCTGAGAAAGCAACGCTTTTGCTTAGTTTCTTCATCTTGAGCAAGAATACGAAGACTGCTTGATCTGGCAACTCTGCTCACGGCAACGTAGAATTGGCCATGGCTGCAGAAATCTGTTGTGCAGAAAACGAACGCGCTGTAAAGACTGGCCCTGTGACTTATTCACCTTGCCAATTTTGAGCCATAAGACATCATAAAGACACATTAGTCTTGGCATCGTGAGTGATGGTCTATATGACATCATAAAGACACATTAGGCTTGGCATCGTGAGTGATGGTCCATATGACATCATAAAGACACATTAGTCTAGGCATCGTGAGTGATGGTCTATATGACATCATAAAGACACATTTGTCTATGTGCCGTCATATAGACATCATATCTTTATGACGGCATCGCGAGTGCTATGATGCCTGAGTTCATAGGCCGTCCTACGATGTCCTATGAATGTGACAGACACACAAAGATTTCTTGCTTTAATAGAGTGATGATGATGATGATGATGAGGAAGGAACGGGCACCCAAGATGCAATCTGTACAACGAGCAGCATACAACACACAATGTTCCAGCACCAGGCAACAGAAGAGGATGGCTAATAAAGGAAACGGGTGATTACTCAACACAAAACAGGTGACACTTAATCAGAGGCCAACAGATAACAGGATCAGCTACAGGTGAGAGAGACAGGACGGGCAGGGCTGTGCAAATAATGGACACCAGGGAGCTAGAGAATGATAAACATACACGCAGGAACAAAACTATAGAACATGATTAGACACATGATAATAATGAAAGATAAACACAATGATCAACCCAGGCTAAGGTAGGGAAACACAGGGAAAACATACAAAAGTAACAGCTGGTGCTGGACACAGGGAACTTAAATAATATAAATGATAGCATAAGGATAATAATGGTACAAATAGTTCACCAAACAACAGAAAGCATGGACATGGTGTCTAGATCATAACTGAATATTGCATTGTACATGCATAAAAATAGCAAGAGAGCTTGGCCCGCAGGCCACATGTTTGACTCTCCTGGACCAACACATTAAAAATGCATAATTAGAGGTTTTACTTCCATGAAATAGTTGCAAATCACAGATACAGATCAGGGATGGGCAACTGGCGGCCCACGGGCCGCATACGGCCCCAACATCATCCACTGTGGCCTGTCAGTCCATTTCCAAAAATCAATTATTTATTTATATCCCGTTTGAACGTATTTGAAAGTGCATTCTTAAATCCATTTATAGAGTCCGCCAGCCAAGCGAGCTCTAATTGAAACCTAGGTGCTTCTTCATGTGAGTGGTTGAGCAAGAGTGAGGGAGCCACAGATAGAGGGAGCAGTGTGCCCCAGAGTATGTCTTTTAAGGTATGTATGTGTCGCATGCTGAGACCGCATTAATAGGCTGTCAGCAGCAGTAAATGTACAGAATAGGCTGCTTTTAAACAACAATAAATGCCACAGCTCCTCACTGAGGGGTATTTACAGTAACAAGTTTCAAACTGAAAGGCAAATTTATATAAGAAACTGCAAATTTACAACAGTAAAACTCACTAATTTAGAAAAAAAAAAAACAGTACAACTAAAAAGTTATAATTTTTAAATAAAATGATGCAAATTTATCAGTAGATGCTTGCACATCTAATACCAAAATAAAATACAGATTTGCAAAAAGAAGGCTAATTTAAACCAGAAATGTAGCATATTTATCAGTAAAACTGTTTCTTACTTTGATCTTATTCTTCTAATATTTTAAAAACATTTTTCTTCATCTTCATATTTCCTTTTCTTCTTGGCTTTTTTTGTTAATTACCGTCGGGAATTTCTCTTTGCTCACCATTTTGATGGAGAGAGTTTTAAAAATTAGGTCATGATATAATTTTATTAGTAACTTAAATTCTAATATGATAAAACACTGAGTAGCTTTTATTTTCATTTTCAGTTTTAGTTTTAATTGTGAAACTTTTGGCTTTGAAGAAAATATCCCTCCCCTCAAGGTCTACATGTAAATCTGGCCCTCGGGAAGTGAGGAAAAAAAATTTGTGGCCCTCACTACCACCAAAGTTGCCCATCTCTGTCATAGATAATCACAGGCAAGCAAAAGTTTACCTCAGAAGCTCCATTTGCTCTTTACAGCAACATAAAGTTTTGTCCCTTTTTATCTCTTGTCATACGAAAACTTAAATTTGCACAATTGCAGACAGTAAACAGGAACTTCTTGCTCTAAAAATAATCATATTTAACCACGGAGGTAGGAGCTGGTGTGTGTGTGTGTGTGTGTGGGGGGGGGGGCACAGGTTATTCTGCTGGGACAACAGGAGATCAGGGCCAGTTGTCCCCATGATCTGATCGCTGAGAGTAGCTGCTGTCTGTTCATCGCCGTTTCTCCAGACTGGAAAGAAAATGATCTGACCTGTGGAGCCAGACTCCTGGGCTACAGCTGGCTGACATTGGACCAGTAAGAATACACTGTGTGCGCGCAGATAGTGCTTATGGGAGTTGTAGTTCTGTCGTGTCACTTTGCGATAGGTTTATTATTTAGATGTCGTTTGAGAAAACTACATCCCGCCAAAGTGGCTAGTGGGAGTTGCTGTCTTACCCGCTACAGCCGAAATATATCTGCCAGTGGCGGGTGGGCGGGTGTTGATGTCAAGCCGCACTGTTGTCTAATATTGCTTAATAATTAATGAACCTTGTCAGTAAACTGTAAGGGAGAAGAGAGGAGGAAAGCAAAATGAAAGAGTCGGTAAACGATGATGCTGATTTAAGGTGGAATTGCCCAGCCCCAATGTATGGTCAATACAATTATGACAGTCTTGTTATTATAATGTAGTCATATAATGTAGTCATATTGTTTTTGCTGCCGTTTCTCTGTCTGTTAGCAGGATTATGCAAAAACTCATAGATGGATTTGGGTAACATTTTCACCAGAGCCTTTGGGCCAAAGAGGAGCTCATTAGATGTGGAGGTGATCCGTGAGTGCATACCTCCACCAAGGCCCTATCTCACAATGTACAGATGGATGGTGATATGAACGGTCAAAGGGACAGAGGGGAGGTCAAAGGGAGGGAGGGACGCAGCCTTGTCGGTGGTATGCGCTCTGAGTGCCCTCTAGTTCTACTTATTTTTTCCTATTTATTGGCTATTTTTCCTTAGAAATTAGTGAGGTTTTTCTCTTTTTTTCAAATTAAAAATTAGAAATTGTTTTTGTAAATTTGCCATATTTTATTTAATTGTTTGTTTGTCAAAGCCACAGGGAGCCACTGATTTTGGGCTAAAGAGCCACAGGTTGCGGACCCCTGAGCTAGCCAATAAATGTTACATTGGTTTCATTCTGCACAACTTTTTGCTGGTTAAATGCATATTTTTTCACAGATGTAATTCGTTTTTTTCTTCCACTGTTTAGCCCACCATAGTCCCATGTGAGGACTTCGACGCTACAGCTGATATTAAATCCATCCGAAAAGCCTGTAAAGGTTTAGGTGAGTACAGTTAATCTTTTTTGGCCTTTAAAGGTACAGTGTGTAAAAAGTTTTGTAATCTGAATTATGAAGTTTAATGCAGCATACAATCTTATCTGTTTTTTTTTTCATTTTAGTTAATTCACTTACAAGTAAAAGTTGTTACATTTTCAGTAACTTAAGATAAGTTTTTTACACACAGAAAGAGGGTCCTTCTCCATGTAGGCGGCCATCTTGGACCTCCTAAATGTCTGTTCAAGTTTTTATGTTGACGTATAATTACTCAGATGGCTTCATCGGTTCTCATTTAAGCTTTGGGAAAAATGACTAATAAAAAGTGAATTGTTTGCATATTTAATTCAGACTGCTACATTGCCTTGGATATTACACGCTGCACCTTTAAATGTTTTCATTCATTACACCAATAATATGCCTATAACCACTGGTATAAATCATAAAGGGGGGGGGGGGGTTGCTACTTTTTTCATTGTAAATTTGGAACTTTTTTCATAACTTTCTCATAACACTCTTTTATTTTAAATTTATAAGGTTTTTATTTAATAAATTCGCTCAACTTTTTTCAGTATTTTTTATAAATTTGTAATTTTTTTCTCATAAATTTGCAACATTTTTTTTGTAAATTTGTGACTTTTTACTTTTTACCACGCATTTGTGACTTGTAAATTTGTTTATTTTCCTCATAAATTTGCTATT
This sequence comes from Pholidichthys leucotaenia, assembly GCA_020510985.1. Classification (NCBI taxonomy): domain Eukaryota; kingdom Metazoa; phylum Chordata; class Actinopteri; order Cichliformes; family Pholidichthyidae; genus Pholidichthys; species Pholidichthys leucotaenia. Next base: position 58,903,190 of record CM035846.1, on the reverse strand, counting down.
TTTTCTCGTAAATTTAGAACTTTTTCGCATCTACATTTTTTTTAAATTTGTGATTTTTTTTTTTTTCCCCCTCAAAAATTTGCCACTTTTTTTGGTAAATTTAGAACTTTTTTTTCTCATAAATCTGCATTTTTCTTGTAAATTTGTGACTTTTTTCCCCTCAAAAATTTGCCACTTTTTCTTGTAAATTTTAAACTTTTTTCTTAAAAATTTTGGATTTTTTTCTTGTAATTTGCAACTTTGTTCTGCTAAATTTGTCCCTTTTTCTTATAAATTTAGAACTTTTTCCTTATAAATCTACATTTACCTTGTCAATTTGACTTTTTTTCCTTAAAAATGTGCCACTTTTTCTTGTAAATGTAGAACGTTTTTCACATAAATCTGCATTTTTCCTGTAAATTTATGACTTTTTCCTGTATATTTGTAATTGTTTTCTTGTAAATTTGTCACTTTTTACCCAAAAAATTTGGCAATTTTTGTTGCAAATTTTAAACTTTTTTCTTATAAATTTTGGACTTTTTTTTCTTGTAATTTGCAACTTTGTTCTTCTAAATTTGCCCCCCTTGTAAATTTGCATGAGTGAGAAAGAACATCATATTTCCTCATAATTTTGTACATTTGTATTCATTTTCTAGATGAAAGCGCAGCTCTTGTTCAGTCTCAGGGTGTGTACTGATGTTGGGACTCAAACGTCTAATTCTGTGTTCATTTCATAAGACTGAAAACAGGGTGGAGACGAGACATCTGTGGACACGAGCTTAACTGAGCTGCTCTAAACATCTGCAGGTGTCGTTTGGTTCTCACTGCTGTTATTAGTCTTCATGCTAATTCCGTACAGTTCACAGCTCACATTTGCTGTTGTGAAAGAAGCCATACTGATGATTTACCACCATGAAAGTTCAGAGCAGAAGGGGTCCGTGGGTGCAATTCACATTCAGATACTGTATCCCAATTTAACACACCCTGAAGCATTATGACTTCCTTTGTCAAATTGACCCCGTGTTTTAAGTCCACAATCCTTTAAGGAATAGTATCAGTGATAACATGTGAATTACCTTGTAAAAAAAAAAAAAAAAAGTGTGTGTGCTGGATTAATATATTTATCTCTGAAAGCATTAAGGAGGTCAGGACATATTTATTGAGACTGAAAGTCAACTGTCTCCACAATCTGTGTTATCTATTCTGAATTTCATGGTAACATTGTTGTTAGTGTCGGCCATTGTACATTTTTTTGGACACTATCTCCTTTTAGCTACTGATTCAATTCTGGTATTATTCATTACCTCCGCCAAGGAGGTTATGCTTTCATCGGCGTTGGTTTGTCTGTCTGTCTGTTTGTTTGTTACCTCCGCCAAGGAGGTTATGTTTTCATCGGCGTTGGTCTGTCTGTCTGTCTGTCTGTCTGTCTGTCTGTCTGTTAGCAACATAACTCAAAAAGTTATGGACGGATTTTCATGAAATTTTCACAGATTGTCAGAAATGGGGTATCCTACAGATGATTAGATTTTGGTGGTGATCCGGATCACTGTCCAGAAGAAAACCGCCATTACGGAAAATGCGATTTTCGTCAATAACTACTGAACCACTAATCCTATCATTGTCAATCCAATTGCTAGTCATACAGTGGGGCAAAAAAGTATTTAGTCAGCCACCAATTGTGCAAGTTCTCCCACTTAAAAGATGAGAGAGGTCTCCAATTTTCATCATAGGTATACCTCAACTATGAGAGACAAAATGAGAAAAAAAAATCCAGAAAATCACATTGAAGGATTTTTAATGAATTAATTGGTAAATTCCTCAGTAAAATAAGTATTTGGTCACCTACAAATAAGCAAGATTTCTGGCTCTCACAGACCTGTAACTTCTTCTTTAAGAGGCTCCTCTGTCCTCCACTCGTTACCTGTATTAATGGCACCTGTTTGAACTCCTTATCAGTATAAAAAAAACACCTGTCCACAACCTCAAACAGTCAGACTCCAAACTCCACTATGGCCAAGACCAAAGAGCTGTCAAAGGACACCAGAAACAAAATTGTAGACCTGCACCAGGCTGGGAAGACTGAATCTGCAATAGGTAAGCAGCTTGGTGTGAAGAAATCAACTGTGGGAGCAATTATTAGAAAATGGAAGACATACAAGACCACTGATAATCTCCCTCGATCTGGGGCTCCACGCAAGATCTCACCCTGTAGGGTCAAAATGATCACGAGAACGGTGAGCAAAAATCCCAGAACCACATGGGGGACCTAGTGAATGACCTGCAGAGAACTGGGACCAAAGTAACAAAGGCTACATCAGAAACACAGTATGCCGCCAGGAACTCAAATCCTGCAGTGCCAGATGTGTCCCCCTGCTTAAGCCAGTACATGTCCAAGCCCATCTGAAGTTTGCTAGAGAGCATTTGGATGATCCAGAAGAGGATTGGGAGAATATCATATGGTCAGATGAAACCAAAATAGAACTTTTTGGTAAAAACTCAACTTGTCGTGTTTGGAGGAGAAAGAACACCATACCTACTGTGAAGCATGGGGGTGAAAACATCATACTTTGGGGCTGTTTTTCTGCAAAGGGACCAGGACGACTGATCTGTGTAAAGGAAAGAATGAATGGGGCCATGTATCATGAGATTTTGAGTGAAAACCTCCTTCCACCAGCAAGGGCATTGAAGATGAAACGTGGCTGGATCTTTCAGCATGACAATGATCCCAAACACACCGCCCGGGCAACGAAGGAGTGGCTTCGTAAGAAGCATTTCAAGGTCCTGGAGTGGCCTAGCCAGTCTCCAGATCTCAACCCCATAGAAAATCTTTGGAGGGAGTTGCAAGTCTGTGTTGCCCAGCGACAGTCCCAAAACATCACTGCTCTAGAGGAGATCTGCATAGAGGAATGGGCCAAAATACCAGCAACAGTGTGTGAAAACCTTGTGAAAACTTACAGAAAACGTTTGACCTCTGTCATTGCCAACAAAGGGTATATAACAAAGTATTGAGATGAACTTTTGTTATTGACCACATACTTATTTTACCAAGGAATTTACCAATTAATTCATTAAAAATCCTTCAGTGTGATTTTCTGGATTTTGTTTTTTTCTTATTTTGTCTCTCATAGTTGAGGTATACCTATGATGAAAATTGGAGACCTCTCTCATCTTTTAAGTGGGAGAACTTGCACAATTGGTGGCTGACTAAATACTTTTTTACCCCACTGTATGTTTTCATGGTCAAGGAATCTGAAAACATACACACAAACACTGTATAGGGGGAACTGTGGCGCATGGTGGAGGTCTGCACTCTCCGAGTGCTTTTCTAGTTTGTTTGTTTGTTTGTTTGTTAGCAAGATAACTCAAAAAGTTATGGACAGATTTTCATGAAATTTTCACAAATTGTCAGAAATGGGGTATCCTACAGATGATTAGATTTTGGTGGTGATCCGGATCACTGTCCAGAAGAAAACCGCCATTACGGAAAATGCGATTTTCGTCAATAACTACTGAACCACTAATCCTATCATTGTCGATCCAATTGCTAGTCATATGTTTTCATGGTCAAGAAATCTGAAACATACACACAAACACTGTATGGGGGGAACTGTGGCGCTTGGCGGAGGTCTGCGCTCTCCGAGTGCTTTTCTAGTTATGTATGCTCCCATTTTTTTTTTTACTTTGATACTTTTTAATATTTACTTTTTGGGGGCTAAAACTATAATGGAAGTGAATGGAGAAGTTGTTCAAATTCTCTTTTATCTCCTCCAGCGTTTAAGCCAAAAAACTTATGCATATTTTCTGCTAGAAAAAACAGTTCTGATTTATGCCTCTAAATGTTTCAGCTATTGAGCTTCCAGTCTGATACTTGATAATGTTGTGAATTTTCTTTTTATTAATAAATATCCCTTGTTGATCTGGTGAGGGAATAAGATACAGAGTCAAAGATGCCTTTCTGTATTATTTATGCTTGATCAAGAGGAAGATTTCATGCAGCAGTTCTGCAGAAATGTTCAGTCAAAATGCTGCAAGCAGATTTTATTCCTTGAAACAAAGATAATATGTTATGAGAATGTTCTGTGGGAGTACGGAGCCTAGCTGTCTCCCAGAACTGACATTGACAAGCAAGAGTCTCAGTGTCTAAGGATGAAACATGATATACTGTGTCTAGAAGCATAATAACAGGAACTCAGTGTAATAGTAATTGATAAAAAATAAGGAAATCTTTCACAATAGTTTTTTTTTGTTTGTTTGTTTGTTTTTTTGGCATGTACCTTTGGAGAAGATTTTCAGCCAATTTTAGATGTCATAATGGGATTTCCAGCTTTAAGCCTTTGCTTTTTTAAACTAACATTTTTCCATATTAAGCAATGCTAGTTTTTACGCTAACATTGCTCAGCTTTAAGACTTTTCAGCTGTTAACACTAGCATTTTTAACCATTAAGGTTTTATTAACACTCTTAAGCTTTAGGCTTTAAGCCACAAAAATATCTGAGCCTGAGAAGTGTTACTACTACAATCCAATCTGACTTGACAACATCAGGATTAAAAGTGTTTGGGTTTTTTCTCATGAATTAGTATCTTTTTGATTGTGAATAGTGTTATCTATGGAAATAAGGGTGGACTGTCAGGGCATGAATTGGGCCCCATGCCCTCATCCTGATTTATTGTGTGTTTATTTTTTCTAGGGCTTGGGTCCCAACCCTCATCCTCACCTTAAGTTCACATTTTTGGATTTTCTGCATTATTTGTTGGATTCGTGATTCTGTTCTTAGCCCTGTGATTACTGTGATTACTGTTATTGTTATTATTATTATTATTATTATTGGACAGAGCTGCGTGGAGGAATCTGATCAGACCTAAATGAAACAGTCATTGTCGCCCCTGACAGACTGCTATGATGATGATGATGATGATGATGATGATGATGATGATTATTATTATTATTATGATCAGGGGTTTAGTTAAGTCATTATTTGTATTATGATTGTCATGGTCTTGTCTCTCCTGATCATCTGTTCATATTTGTGTCTCCCTCTGTTTGTGATTGTGTGTGTAGCCTCGCCCATCCTGTCATCTCTGTTCTCCTCATGTGTCAGCTGTCAGTCATTATTGGTCTCCCCACTTGTGCCATGTTATCTTGATTGCCCCCTTGATTCTGTTCAACTTCTGTTCTGCTTGGGTTCTTTTATGTCATAAATCTCCCTGTGATTACTATTATTACTGTTATTATTATTATTATTATTATTATTATTATCACCATTATGATCAGGTGTTTACTTTAGTCATTATTTGTACTAGTGCATACCCGTGCATGCCCGTAGAAACCCAAGTATAAGCATTTCTGCATGCGTGTAGAAAGCAGGTGTAAGCAAGGGTGAAAGCAAGCATGTCAGCACTCGTTCAGTGATGCCTGCCTTTGATCTCTGATTCAGCGAGTCCTATGATCTTTGCTGATGTCATTGCAAGTCCTATGACCGTGAGTGATGACTGCCTTTGATTGTTGTTGATGTTGTAGTGAGTCCTATGATCTTCGATTATGTCAAAGCGAGTCCTATGATGCCAGCATTTGATCTTTGCTGATGTCATAGCATGTCCTTTGATCGTGAGTGATGCCTGCGTTTGAGCTTTGATGATGTCATAGCGAGTCCTATGATCGTGAGTGATGCCTGCCTTTGTTACATAGGAACATCATAGGACATTTCCCCATTGTGGGACTAATAAAGGCTTATCATTTCACACAAAAGGAGTCGTTAGACATAGGAACATCATAGCTTTTAGCAAGTCCTATGGTCTATATGATGTCCTATAGACATCATGTGGAGCTCATAGGAACATCAGTGTGATGGTTTATATGACGTCATACACCTCATGTAGACATCCTAGGAATGTCATAGGCGGTCCTATGATCGCCACCATCATAGGACATCATGTGGTCATCATAGGAACGTCATAGGCGGTCCTATGATCGTGACACACTGACAGACAAGAGATTGATTGTCATGGTCTTGTCTCTCCTGATCCTCTGTTCATATCTGTGTCTCCCTCGGTTTGTGATTGTGTGTGTAGCCCCGCCCATCCTGTTATCTCTGTTTTCCTTGTGTCAGCTGTCAGTCATTATTGGTCTCTCCACTTGTGCCGCGTTTTCTTGATTGTCCCCTTGATTATTTAAGTTCTGTTCAACTTCTGTTCTGCTTGGGTTCTTTTGTCATAAATCACACTTTTCAAGGGCTACTGAAGGACACCAAACGCACACTGTGGTTTCTGCACATTTATTAGCATAAAGACTGACAGGAACGCTAAACATACACATACAAAATAATGAAGCGCTGGAGGGGAGCGGGGCTCAATGCACAGGGGAACAGGAGCCTGGGAATGTCGGGCACAGCGGCAGAATCCTAGCCGGAAAGCACCCGAAAGGAAGCAGGGCTCATGGCTGGAAATGAAAAGGGAAAGACTAACCTCGCGAAGCACTCCTCTCTTCAACAGCGATACCCAAAACACTCAGACACTTGGTACAGCTCCTGAGGATGGGTAGCAGCGATAGAAGGACACGACAACCTGCAGAGGTTTGTCGTTCCCTTATATGCCATTCCTAATCAGTGACAGGTGTGTGTGCATAAGTGATGAAAATAATACAATTTATGACAGCTGCGCAGCCTGGCCCAGTTTTGACAGCTGGGAGCTGCGCAGCACTGTCAAAATAAAACACAAACCCCAAAATGTAAATAATACCACAAGTACAGGATGACATAATTAAACAGGATAAACAAGGAAACAGACAGACCGAGAAGACTAAACAGGAGACTGGGCACGGTGCCCACCTGTGCCCCGGATCATGACATTTTAGTCATGCTGCGTGAACAACATGTTTCTGCCTGATCTGTGTCTGTCTGTATCCTGCCTCATCTAGCCTGTTTTTTGCCATGTTTTTTTGTTACTGCTTCCGAGCCACTGTAATTACTTTCAGTTAAGCCGTTGAGCTGCGTCTGGGGGACCAGCTCCCAATAAATTGTTGAAAACTCAAGTCCAGCGATTGGGTCCAGTGTTCCCCTACCGTGACAGAAAGAACCTAACAGTATGAACCCGGCGGACTGTAAGTTTTTTCTAATGGGTCTCGATCTGAAGGAAGTTTAGGCTGCTTCCCTCATTGAGGCCCTATCTGAGGACGTCTATGCCTCTGATATGCCGGAGAAAGCCTTCAGATGCTTCAGGGGTGCCACTGAGGTGATTGAGGCTTTTCCCACGCTGCAGCATTATCCCCAGCTCACTGAGCTCCCGTATTTGGTCCCGTCCCTGCAGTGGATGTTGTGGGCGCTGGAAGAGATGTCGCCAGCAGCCAGGGAGGAGCGGAAGGAGGAGAAGCCACAGCGAGCCGTCAGGAGGCGTGGCGCGTGCCGGCGTCGGCAAGTACATTGGTTCAGTCCTTGTTCTTCCGCGGAGGCATTCCAGATCTCCGTTTCCTCCTTCCTCGACACGACACGACACCATCATGTGATGGCTCTTCGTGAGGCAAACCCCGTCATATCCTGAGAGGGATCGTCTGACTCTTCAGCAGCAGCAGAGCAGGATCAGAGGCAAGTACCTTTTCATTTTTTAACACCATTGAATGAAAGGTCTTGTCCTGTTCCTGGTGAGGGGGCTTGGTGTCAGCCATCTACCACCACTGAGCTCTCTCCACCCATCTCTACTGTCATTTCTGCTGCCGCTTCCATCCACAAATCTTCACCTGCTTTGGTTTCCTATTCTGTTTTTGTGAGGAACTGGCCGTACTGGGAGGCAACCTGCTGGTCTGGGTTGAGCCGACTGCCCCTGTTGCTGCACCTGAACTGCATGACAATTATCCAGTACCAGTTCCATGGTGCTCTCCACAACCTTCAGCTCCAGTACCTGCTCCACATCACTCCCTAGCTCCAGTACCTCCTCCACATCATTCCCCAGCTTCAGTATCTTCACCATGTCACTTCCTCGCTTCTGTACCTGCTCCAGTACCAGCTCCAGCTGCTCGCGATGTGCGTGTTACAGCTCCAGCCACCCCCAAGGTGCACACAACAACTCCAGCCATTCCCGAGGTGCGCACAACAGTTCCCGCTGTCCCCAAGGCCACACAACAGCTCTTGCTGTCCCCGAGGTGCACACAATGGCTCTCGCTGGCCCTGAGGCATACACCACAACTCCAGCTGCTCCTGAGGAGCACACTCCTGCTCAGCCCAAGGTGTGCGCTCCTGTTCCTGCTCAGCCTGTCATCACCCCTGCTTCATCTGCCACAATATCTGCTTGTTGGACTGCAACAGCAGAGTCACTGGGGTCCTCATCAGCGGTGGCGCAAGAGCTCAGGCAAGTCCTCTTCTTTGTATTTTTAACATTGGTTTTAGAGAGATCTCTGAGATCTCTAGATCTTTCTAGAGATCTCTAGAAAGATCTCTTAGTGGGGGGACCCAGTTGCAGTTACTATCTGCTTCTGGGCCTCCTCCACTGAGCTCCACTGCCACCTGTTGTAGTGACCCCGGGTGTTGTGTTTTCCTCTCCATCTGAGGTGACTGTTTCGAGGATGGATTCCCAGACATCAGGACTTGAGGACCTTCAGCCCTTATCGTCGGGCTTCGCTGATGGTCTGCTCGCCTCAGTTATTTCAGAGGCCGAGGAGTCTCTGTCATGTATTCCTGTGGCCAGAGAACATCCATGTGTCCCTGAGGCTAGCGCACACCTGTCGTCTGCTACTATGGTTAGCGTGCCTCAGTCATCAGTTTTAGAGCAAAAGGCTCTCATGCTACTTTCACCAAAGCTTAAAGCTCCTTTGTCATCTCCTGAATTTAAAGCTTTCATGTTATCATCTCCTGGTTTTAGGGTTTCCATGTTATCATCTCCTGAGTTTCAGGGTTCTTTGTTATCAGCTCCTCAGTTTAAAATTTCCATGTCATTTTCACCTGAGTTTAAAGCGCCCCCTACAGTTATCTCTGGACCCCTTCTGCTGTCCGGTCTGAGGGTCCAGGGACACTGGGTTAGGCCTCCCAACCCACCTTATCATCCGGTCCGGTGGCCCTGGGACTGTGGACGACCACCTGAATGGCCTTGTACTCTGATTTTTGGGCCCGGTGGACTCAGGTAGGCCCCCTGAACTATGTTGTCCCATGATCTCGTGGCTCAGGGACTCTGGGAGGCCACTAGAACTGCCTTGTTCTTTGGTCCAGTGGTTCACAGACTAGGGTAGACCACCTGACCCGTTTTGTGTTAAATTTTGGGGTCACTGACTTCGTCTACCAAGATTATATTTGTTTTTGGACTCTGTGGGGTGTAAGAGTTTGTTTTAGCCCACCTGGCCTTGAACCCCCACCACCCATCCTAGGAGGGTGCTTTTTTTTTGCTTGTATTTGATGTAGTTTTGTGGGTCGTCTGGACTGACGGGGTGTGGGTGGGGTCCTATGCCCTCATCCTGATTTGTGTGTTTATTTTTTCCAGGGCTTGGGCCCCAATCCTCGTCCTCACCTAAAGTTTACATTTTTGGATTGTCTGCATTTATTATTTGTTGGATTCATGATTCTGTTCTTATTCCTGTGATTATTACTAGTACATACCCGTGCATACCTGTCCATGCCCGTAGAAACCAAGTATAAGGAAGTATTTCTGCATGCCCTTTGTTGAAGGGTCTCCTCCCGTCTGAGACAGGCTGTGTTGTTCACAGTCACGCCCGTGGCATACTGCTGGAACCTGAGGTGTTTCATCCTCACGGTATCTTTTCTGACGTGCAGCAGTTCTCCTCACTGTATTGCTCTCCATCTGGTGGATGTTGTCTTTCTTCTTCTTCTTCGTTCAGACCACTGGTTGAGGGATAGGTGCGTTGTAATTCCAGTTCATGGACAGGATCATGAAAATAGATCTGAGCAAAAAGTGGCTTTCGACCCTGTTCAGGAAGACCCATGCATGCTCGTTGAAACCCAGAAACCGGAGCACCTGGAGAAAATCAGCGTTTGCTTGGCATTTTACACATTTGTAGTGTAGACTGCCATTCTTCATGGGTACTGCTTTGAATGGGTGTGGTTTAAAGTAGTGTGTCCTATTCTTAATCGGGTGACAGACTGACACACTGACAGAGATTTCTTGAATTTATAGAGTGCCTTCTGCCTTACTGAGTGAGATTTCCCAATGTCCTGCTTCGTATGGGTGTGGTTTAAAGTAGTGTGTCCTATTCGGTCTCAGCTTGTCTGTGCCTTGCCTGGTGTGCAGCACTGGCGGCCAGCCGACTATTCCGCATCTCCTCGGTCTCAGCTTGTCTGTGCCTTGCCTGGCGTGCAGCGTTGCTCGCTTTGTGGGCATTTTGGGCTTCAAGTGACTCAGCACGTGCATAGTGCACTGCCACACGTTTCCTGTCTGTGCATCCCTTGTCTGTTGTACCCTATGCTGGTGAAGGGTCTACTCCTGTCTCAGACGGGTGTGTTGTTCACAGCCATGCCCTCGGTGTACTGCTGGAACCTCAGGTGTTTCATCTTCACGGCATCTTTTCTGACGTGCAACACAGTCATGCCTGCGACATACTGCTTGAACCTCAGGTGTTTGATCTTCACGGCATCTTTTCTGACGTGCAACACAGTCACGCCTGGGAGGTACTGCTCGAACTTCAGCTGTGTCATCTTCAGAATCAGAATCAGAATCAGAATCAGAATCAGGTTTATTGCCATTGTTCATGTAGTACACAAACTAGGAATTTGTCTCGGTACAATGCTGCAACATTAAACATGATAAGATAAGAGAAATAAACTATACATGTAATAAAGTGTAGGATAAGATTAAGTGATACTGGTCAACAGTTAAAATATATATTAGCCAGCAGCAGATACTGTGGAGAACTATATAGTGCAGTCGGTAATGCAGGAAGAAAACAGTGATGATTGACATGAGTCTGGTTGAGCTGCTGTACATGGTGCACGAGAGTCACTTAGTGTTCAGCAGTCTAATGGCAGAGGGGAAGAAGCTGTTCATGTGACGGGAGGTTTTAGTCTGGATGGACCGAAGTCTTCTACCAGAGGGGAGGGGGGCAAACAGTACATGACCAGGGTGTGAAGGATCGGCTATGATCCGGCCAGCACGCCTCCGGGTCCTGGAGATGTACAGATCCTGGAGAGATGGGAGCTTGCAGCCGATCACCTTCTCAGCAGTGCGCACGACGCGCTGCAGCCTTAGTCTGTCCCTGGCAGTGGCTCCTGCGTACCACACGGTTATGGAGGTGGTGAGGATGGACTCGATGATGGCTGTGTAGAACTGCACTAACATCTTGGTGGGTAGCTTGAGCTTCCTCAGCTGCCGCAGGAAGAACATCCTCTGCTGGGCTTTTTTGATGAGTGAGCTGATGGTCAGCTCCCATTTGAGGTCCCTGGTGATGGTAGTGCCTAGGAAGCGGAAGGAATCAGCAGTGGTGATGGGAGAGCCTGAGAGGGTGAGGGGGGGCAGAGGAGTAGTGACTTTCCTGAAGTCTACAATCATCTCCACTGTCTTCAGAGCGTTCAGCTGCAGGTTGTTATTGCTGCACCAGGACGCCAGCTGGGCCACCTCTCTCCTGTAGGCGGACTCGTCGCCGTTGGAGATGAGCCCGATGAGGGTGGTGTCGTCCGCAAACTTGATCAACTTGACAGACTGGTGGCTGGAGGTGCAGGAGTTGGTGTAAAGGGAGAAGAGTAGGGGGGAAAGTACACAGCCCTGGGGTGATCCGGTGCTGATGCTAGTATAGTCTGAGACAGTCTTTCCCAGCCGCACATGCTGCCTCCGGTCCGTCAGGAAGTCGATGATCCACCTGCAGAGGGAGTCAGGCACGTTGAGCAGGGACAGCTTGTCCCAGAGCAGAGCGGGGCGGATGGTGTTGAATGCGGAGCTGAAGTCCACAAACAGGATCCTGGCGTAGGTTCCCGGGGAGTCCAGGTGCTGCAGGATGGAGTGGAGGGCCAGGTTGACTGCATCGTCTACAGACCTGTTGGCTCGGTAGGCAAACTGCAGCGGGTCCAGGAGAGGGGTGGTGATGGACTTGAGGTGGGACAGGACCAGGCGCTCAAAGGACTTCATGACTACAGAGGTGAGCGCTACAGGTCTGTAGTCATTAAGTCCAGTGATCCGTGGCTTCTTGGGGACAGGGATGATGGTGGAGGATTTGAGGCAGGATGGCACGTGGCATAACTTAAGGGAGGTGTTAAAAATGTCTGTGAATACAGGAGCCAGCTGTTTCGCACAGAGTCTCAGGGTGGAGGGAGACACGCCGTCTGGGCCGGGGGCCTTGCGCGGGTTCAGTCTGGAGAACTGTTTGAGCACATCCTGCTCACTGATGATAAGGGGAGGGGGGGAGGTGGGGGGGGGGGGGGTGCCTTAAATGAAGTAGGGAATGTGGAGGCTGGAGCTGGAGGGAGGGGGGAGTTGGACACAGATGACGAGGTGTCAAAACGGGCATAGTGTTGGGACAGTCTCTGACAAAGGGCTTTGTCATCCTGACCTTTAGGAGCCTGAGGCCGATAGTTGGTGATCTGCCTCAGTCCTCTCCACACGGAAGCCGAATCATTAGCAGTGAACTGCTGCTGGAGTCTCTCTGAGTACACAGATTTAGCCCTCTTCAGCTCTCTGTTAAACCGATATTTAACCTCCCTGTAGCAGTCCCTGTCTCCACTTTTCAGCGCTGCTTCCTTCTCCTTCCTGATCTGTCTGAGCTTAGCTGTGAACCAGGGTTTGTCATTAGAGTAACTCACCCTGGTGCGTGATGGAAGAATGTTCTCTTCACAAAAGTGGATATATGAGTTCACAGTGTCCGTGTACTCATCCAGATCATGCGTGGCTCCTTTAAGCATGCCCCAGTCAGATATTTCCATGCACGTTTCCAGCTTCTCCTCAGCATCACTGGTCCGTATCTTCGTAGTGCTCACAACAGGTTTAGTGAGCTTCAATCTCTGTCTGTATGTGGGAATGAGGTGAACCATCACGTGATCAGATAATCCCAGCGCAGCTCGAGGGACAGCGCGATATGCGTCTTTCACTGTGGTGTAACAGTGATCCAGTGTGTTTAATCCTCTGGTGGGGCATTTAATAAACTGTTTGTAGCGGGGGAGATCGTGGCTCAGATTGCACTGATTAAAGTCGCCAGCCACAATAATCAGCGAGTCTGGAAAACTCCGCTCTGTGTGTTGAATGTGATCCGCGAGCACGCGCTGAGCTTCGCGCGTGTCCGCGTCGGGAGGGGCGTACACAGCGATCAGTATAAAAGAAGCAAACTCCCGTGGGGAATAAAAAGGCTTGCAGTTGATAACAAGAAATTCCAAGGCAGGAGAACAGTGTTTGGAAATTTCCGTTACATCAGAGCACCAGCTACAGTTGATGTAGAAGCAGACACCGCCTCCTGTGGTCTTGCCGGAAAGCTCTGTGTCACGATCAGCACGGAAGAGCTGGAAGCCGTCGAGGCGCAGCGCGCTGTCCGGTATATTTTCCCGGAGCCAGGTCTCAGTAAAGCAGAGGACAGCTGAGGAGGCGAGGTCCTTAAAACGCATCAGCAGTCTCAGTTCATCCACCTTGTTAGAGAGAGAGTTGGTATTGGACAGAAATATGCCAGGCAGCGCCGTTCGCGAGCCTCTCCTGCGAAGTCGTACGAGAGCGCCCGCTCGTCTTCCTCTCTTCCGCCGTCTCACTTTCCGAGCCAAACAATAAACCAGATCGGCGGCAGGGGCTAGAAAAACTGGGAGGAGGTCCGTGGGGGTCAAAGTCCTGATATTTAAAAGTTCTTCACGGGTATAAGTGCAAGCAGACACACAATTGACAAACAAAAACAAACAAAGAGCGCAGCGAAGCACCATGTCGACCGCTGTGGGCGCCATCTTGGATTGATCTTCATGGGATCTTTCCTGACGTGCTCGAACCTCAGGTGTTTGATCTTCACGGCATCTTTTCTGACGTGCATCACAGTCATGCCTGGGAGGTACTGCTCGAACCTCAGCTGTGTCATCTTCATGGGATCTTTCCTGACGTGCAGCAGTTCTCCTTCTTCTTCTTCTTTTAGATTTGATTGGCGGTTGGCATCCAGCTTACAGGTGCATTACCGCCACGTACTTCACTCTATATCATCACTGTATATCTTTGTATCAGGAGTTCTCATTAGGAGTTCTGAACAACTTATGTGTGAAAAAATTATCTGTCCTTGGACTGGACGTGTCCTGCCACCAAGTCCTAGCAGTTCTCCTCACTCTGTTGCTCTCCATTTATGTAGTGTCTGGTTGGTCTGTATGACCTCATAAAGACATCAAGGCAGGCATCATAGGACACTACATCATAGGTAGCCAGTCGTAAAATACATCAAGGCAGGCATCGTGAATGATGGTCTATATGACATCATAAAGTCATCAATGCAGGCATCATAGGACACTACATCATAGGTAGCCAGTCCTATTGCCTATATGATGGCATCGCCTATATGACGGCATCGCGAGTCCTATGTAGCCTGAGATCATAGGATCATCATAGGACATCTTGCAGACATCATAGGCCATCCTATGATGTCCTATGATCGTGACACACAGACAGACACACAGACATTCATAATAATAATAAATTTATAGAGTGATTATTATTATTATTATTATTATTATTATTGTCAGGGGTTTAGTTTGGTCATTATTTGTATTATGATTGTCATGGTCTTGTCTCCCCTGATCCTCTGTTCATGTCCGTGTCTCCCTCTGTTTGTGATTGTGTGTGTATAGCCCCGCCCGTCCTGTTATCTCTGTTTTCCTTATGTGTCAGCTGTCAGTCATTATTGGTCTCTCCACATGTACCGTGTTATCTTGATTGTCCCCTTGATTATTTAAGTTCTGTTCCACTTCTGTTCTGCTCGGGTTCTTTTAGTCATGCTGCATGAGCAACACGCTTCTGCCTGATCTGTTTGTCTGTATCCTGCCTCGTCTAACCTGTTTTTTGCCATGGTTTTTTGTTGCTGCTTTCAAGCCACTGTAATTACTTTCTGTTAACTAGAAGTCCCAGAAGTTGGCCCTCTTGTGGCCTCTTGTTGGTCCCCTTATGGGTTTTCTCGGTAAAAAGGCCAAATGGCCCCTCTCTGGGACTTCTAGTGTTTTAAGCTCTCGAGCTGCATCTGGGTGACCAGCTCCTAATAAATTGTTAAAACTTACGTCCAGCGATTGGGTCCAGTCTCTCCCTACAGTGACATGGACACGTCCACGTGTTGACGTTAGCTTTATTGAGCTAGCACAGCTAAATAGTACTGAACAGACTGCAGTTGGTAGCAGGTAAATGCAGGAAGAGACCAACTGGTGCTGGGCAGTTGCCTAATATACCTTGAGGCGTCGTAATGTCACATGTGCGTATGTGCTACCGCAGCGTAGTGCATTGCGCCGTTTTGCGTACACCACATTTACTCCCCTCTGAGAAGCTTACAACATTTACCCATATGACTAGCTTAGCAGGAACTGGTTGGCATAAGAACATACATGTTAGCTTATCAGGTTAATGCAAAGCTGAAACACTCACATAACTTGGCCAAACGGGCCAGTGTAAAGAGTAGCGCATTGGCTAATGTGAAACAGAACACATACCTGACTGGGCCGAACAATCAGAACCACTTAAAGTACATTTCAATCATAACATCTCTAACTGGGCAGCCGGCTAGACTGCCGGTGTGCCTGCATGGTCATGTGGGTTATTCTGCCACTGAACAGACCATGCGCTGACTACCAATGTATTTAAAGTCGGTAACATAGTCGGTAACATAGTCCTCAAGATAACATAGTCCTCAAGGGACCGGACGGCATCAGCGCAAAGCTCCTCAAGTCCTGTGCAGACCAGCTGTGTGGGATTGTGACGTACATCTTCAACCTGAGCCTGAAGCTGGGGAGGGTACCACAGCTGTGGAAAACATCTTGTGTGGTACCTGTACCAAAAACTTCCCACCCCAAAGACCTGAACAGCTACAGACCGGTGCCCTTGACTTCCCACTTGATGAAGACCCTGGAGAGACTGCTCCTTGCTCACCTCCGCCCCCTGGTGGAACCAGCGATGGATCCACTCCAGTTCACCTACCAGCATGGCATTGGGGTGGAGGATGCGGTGATCTTCCTCCTTCACCGTTCTCTGTCCCACCTGGAGAAGCCCGGGAATATGGTGAGGATCATGTTCTTTGACTTCTCCAGTGCTTTCAACACCATCCAACCGATGATCCTGAAGGACAAGCTGCTGCGCGCAGGGGTAGACCAGCACCTGTCATCATGGATCTGGACTACCTCACGAACCGGCCTCAGTTTGTGAGAACCCGGGACTGTGTGTCCGACACGATCATCGGTAGCACGGGGGCCCCCCAGGGAATGGTGCTGGCTCCCTTCCTGTTCACTCTTTATACTGCGGACTTCTCACACAACACAACACACTGCCATCTACAGAAGTTCTTTGATGACTCTGTGATCGTTGGCCTCATCTCCAATGGAGATGAAGCTGAGTACAGAGGGCTTATCCAGGACTTCGTGGACTGGTGCCATCGGAACTGCCTCCAGATCAACGCGAGGAAAACTAAGGAGCTGGTGGTGGACTGCCACAGGCATGGGCAGCCCCTCACAGCACCAGTAAATATACAGGGAACAGACATCGAGATGGTGACATCCTGTAAGTACCTGGGTGTTCATCTGAACAATAAACTAGACTGGCCACACAATACTGACGCACTCTACAAGAAGGGACAGCGCAGGCTGTTCCTGCTGAGGAGACTCAGGTCTTTTGGTGTACAAGGGGCGCTGCTGAAGACATTCTATGACACGGTGGTGGCATCAGCCATCACTTTTGGAGTGGTCTGCTGGGGCAGTGGCATTACTGCAGCCGATAGGAAGAGACTGAACAAACTGATCAAGAAAGCTAGCTCTGTCCTGGGGCAGCGCCTTGATCCGGTGGAGGAGATAGGAGAGAGAAGGACGGTGGCTAAACTGTCATCTCTGCTGGAGTCCGAGTTCCACCCTATGCAGGACATACTGAATGCACTGAGGAGCTCATTTAGCAGCAGACTACATCATCCCAGGTGCACAACCTAGAGGTTTCGTAGGTCCTTCCTACCAACGGCTGTCAGACTGTACAACCTAAGCAGGGCTGCTCGCAGAGATAGCAAAAAGATGTAACAAACTAATAATTTTTTGAATGCAAAAGATGCAATAGACTTACACAATGGTCCCCTCCGGCATACAACTAGGAAAATACCGGTCACTATGCAGGGTGAGAATATGTATGGGCACATAATCATACCATGTAGGATAACTAAGTAGACGGTTATGCTGTTTCATCCCATCTAGCAACAATGCTCTGCACTGTGTGTGTTTATATATTTACATATTTATTCCATCTAGCTACAATGCTCCGCACTGGGTGTGTTTATATTTATATATCTATATATTTATTCCATCTAGCTACAATGCTCCGCACTGTGTGTTTATATATCTACATATTATTCCATCTAGCTACATTGCTCCGCACTGTGTATGTTTATATATTTACATATTTATTCCACCTAGCTGCAATGCTCCGTACTGTGGGTGTTTATATATTTACATATTTATTCCATCTAGCTACAATGCTCCGCACTGTTTATATATTCATATATTTATTCCATCCAGCTACAATGCTCTGCACTGTGTGTCTGTGTGTGTGTATATATATATTTTATAGTAATATGTACATATGTATATTAGCTGCTCTTGCTTGCTTGTTTTTTTCTTGCCTTCTGATTGTTGCTCTGAGTGTTGCTATCCCTGTGCTGTTGCAATCCTGGAATTTCCCCGTTGTGGGACTAATAAAGGCTTATCTTATCTTATCTTATCTTAAGATGAAGAGGTCTCCATCAAACTCGTGCCAAGTGGGGCTCAGGCTGTGTGGCAGCTTGCGTGGTTCCGGTGGGCGCCCCGCTGGAACTGCGGACCGTTCATTGGCAAAGTCCCAGTCTGGGTGGGTTGGCTTGGTCGCAGTCTCTTTGTCAGACGTGGGAGGTGGTGTCATCCTTCTGCAGCAGCTGGCGTGCCGTCGTGGCCCAACAGCCAGACGGAAGGTGGCTGGTCCTAGCTGAGCGATGATCCGCGTTGACACTAACCAAAAGCACTGCAGCTTGTATGAGTGATTGGGTCGACGTACCCGGATCCAGTCGAGCACCGTAAGTGAAGGGGGCTCCGCTCGGCGTTCCTTCTTCATGAAGTGTTGTTGTTTTTCTGCCATCTTGCTGTCAGGGGAGAGCACCACCACTGGGGGGTCATCTGATGAAGGACGTGGCCAGTGCTGTTCAACTACGGCTTACAACTCCTGCAGTGATGCGGCAGCTCGAGAAGGCTTGTGCTGTGTGAAGTGCACCTGTTGTTGCTCTTCTGTCCTGCTGCCGGAGAAAGGCGCCAATACTGGAGTATTGTCTGGTGTGTTGTTTGGTGGAGGACGTAAGCTGGCAGGGGGAAGACGTAGATGCAGGGCCGGTCTTGCTGCTGACAGGCTAGGCCTTACCTTCTTTGGGTCCTGCGTGGCTGTGGACCGGAGCACCTGTGGTGAGGCGGCAGCTCGAGGACACTTGTGCTGCATGAGGACCAGCTCCAGGTCCTGTGTGGATGCAGTCTGGAGCTCCTGTGGTGGCTCAGGTTCTACAGGATTCTGCTTGGTGTGCGGTGCGAAGCAGGGAGTGGCTGCAACCACGTCTGAATGCAATGGACTCGGGCCGTTGTCGGTCAAAGAGAATCCCATGTGATCTGTGATGGAGAAGTTCATGGAACAAATCACACCCCAGGATGTTGTCACCATGGTGCGTCACTTGGAATGTGAACACTGGGAGGATTATTGATCCGTAGCAAACTGAAAAGGCAACGGTTCCTACCATGCCGATCTTCGCCTGTCCATAGCCAAACAGTTCCACCGCGTCTGGCTTAATTGGTTGCAGAGGAAAAAAACCTCCTAACCATGGCCTCATTCATCAGGGACCTTGAAGCAGCGATGTCCAGCTGCATCAGTAGGCTGATGCTGTTCAGCTCAACTGTACACCGCACGGAGGGCCCGTTGCCGGAGCTCACAAAATGGACAGTCTTCCTGTCATACGTGAGGCCGAGAAGCTGAGTAGCCAGAGCCACAGCCTGTGCCAGCAGAGCTAAGCTGCTATGGCCAGAGGCAGCCGGAGCTGATGACTTAATCTGTCAGACCATCAGACCGTCAGCGAAATGTGCGGTCAGCAAAGTCACACACTTGCCGTAGGTGTCCGTAGGCACAAGCATTCGGAAGACATGCTGTCCCTTGCTGCTAAGGCTGTGAATTAGCATAGCTCATAGCCTAGCTTCGTCTATGTCGATAGCGCTAATGTATCTTTCAAACAATTCATACCAGCTTGACCAAGGATAGGTGGCTCACCAGGCTGAGCGAGAAACAGTGATGGGGGTGGCAGTAAAGTCTCCAATATCCTTGATGTTGTGTGGGCCATCCTCATTGCCATTGTTATGTCTGGAAATAAGGGCAGACAAGTCCACGTGTTGAGGTTAGCTTTATTGAGCTAGCACAGCTAAATAGTACTGCCAAATAATAGTAAGAATCTGTAATTTCCCAGTTTGGGATCAACAAAGTACATCTATCCATCTATCTATCTATCTAATACACAACAGTCTGCATTTGGTAGCAGGTAGGGATGTTAATGATTAATTGACTTTCGATTGTCGATAAGAATTTAGTTGACTAAATTAAATTAGTAATCAATTAATTGAAAGTGTCACTGCTCTTTTCAATAGTTTGTTTTTTCATTAAATGTAGTGGCTTCGCCAGTCCTGGCGAGGGTGCTATAGCCTAATCTTTCCCACACGTGATGTACACAGTGCACCACTCAATGAAGCGGCCTAAACGGAGTGCAGTGTGGGATCACCTACTGTCTGGGTGTGTGGTACGCTGGCTCCACGGCCGAGAACAGGAAGGCTGTGCAGAGGGTCATCAACACTGCCCAAAAAGTCATTGGCGGCCCTCTGCCCTCCCTGGAGGACATCTCCAGATCTTCCTGTCTCAGAAAGATCAAGGCCTTCACAGGAGACCCCTCACATCCCGCCTACCACCTGTTTGACCTGCTTCCCTCTGGTCGACGGTGCAGATTAATCAGGTCCCACACCTCCAGACTAACGAACAGTTTCTTCCCCTGGGCCATCCAAACTGCAAACAGTCAGAGGCCCCACCCCCCTCCCTCCAAACACTCACATGTACAGAACTGAGGACCTTTTTAATTATCACAATAACACACCTGTCTTTGCTCTCCACACTTTCATGTATATTGACCCATCCGTGAAACCATTAGTATGTATATTTTCCATAATCCTTGGGCGATTTTATTCAACTGTGTCTTCAATTGTGTGTTCTGCACTCCGCATTCTTATGTACATAGTTCCACCCGTGAAGCCAGTACCATACCTGTATATATTTCCATAATTGTGGGCTATTGTTATTTCAGTCATGCGTTTAATTGCGTGTTCTGTAACCATGTTTTACCTAACCTTTCTCTCTTCCTTTATTGTGCAGTAGTCTGCTGGAGCACCCACAATTTCGTTGTACTGTACAACTGTCATCATCATCGTGGTTGTCTCTCGGGAGCCAAGGAAGACGATGCGTTGTGCTGTCATCAGTGGACGTGCAGTTGGCTTCGGAGTCCGAAGTTTGAAGCACACATGTGGTTGCAGATAGGGCATGTGGTCAGGGCAGAGGTGGATGCAGCTCGGTGGCGCTGATCTCCTGCAGCTGCAAGGTGTTGGTGGCGGTCATCTTCGAAGGAGTTGACTGCCTTCCTTGTTAGGGCACGCCCGCAGGTTCTGTTGGCTGATGCAGTCTCGAGCTGTCGGGGCTGAAGACCGGCCCATTTGATGTTGGCTTTGAAGTTGTCTTTGAACCTCTTCTTTGGGTGACCTTGCTTGCAGCTACCTTGTGCCAGGTCCCCATAGAAGAGCTGATGTGGGATTCTGGATTTTTCCATGTGGATCACATGGCCAGTCCATTGAAGCTGGGCTTGGAGGATCTTGGCTTCGATGCTTGCAGTGTTGGCTCTGTCCAGGACTTCTTTTGTTCATTATGTGGTCCTGCCAGTGTATCCGCATGATTGACTGCAGGGAGCATGTGTGGAATTGCTCCAGCTTCTTGATGTGCCTGTGGTATAAAGTACAGGTTTCACACTCGTACAGCAGTGATGTCAGTACGACTGCATTGTGCACCTTCAGTTTGGTTGAGAGGCAAATGTCTTTGTGTTGCAAGACCTTGGTGTGCAGTCTCCCCATTGCTTGACTGGCTTTCTGTATCCTCGCTGCAACCTCCTTGTCTTGTGATCCATCATTAGAGATGGTGCTGCCCAAGTACTTGAAGGTATCAACATTCTTCAGCTGTATGCCATCGATGGTGATGTTTGGCTCTTGGCAGACACATTTCGGTGCAGGCTGGAAGAGGACCTTTGTTTTCCCGAGGCCTATTGCCAGGCTGAGCATCTTGGATGCTATGAAGAACCTGTCAATGATTGTCTGTAGGTAGTTCTCTTCGTGGGCCATCAGAGCACAGTCATTGGGAAACAGGGCTTCTGCTATGAGCCTCTCCAGCACCTTTGTTTTTGCAGCAAGACATCACAGATCAGTGAGCCATCCAGGCGATAATCTGATGTAGATACCAAGCTTGAGGTTTTTGATAGCATTTAGTAGTACTTTTACTACTACTATTACTACTAGGACTATTGTGTATATTATGTTAAGTGTTTATTTTTTTCTTTTTTGCTTTTCTGATCTGTATGCTCCTTTTATGTGCTGCTGGGAATTTTAAATTTTCCAGAGGGAGTTATCCCAAAGGGATTAATAAAGTTAAGTCTAAGTCTAAATTAAATTAAAATTAAATTAAATCACCCTTTATTGTCATTCAACTGTACAACCAATCATGTACAGTAGAACGAGATTGTGTTTTACCTATCTACTGTGTTAATCACACACACCCCAAGTGTAGAATCAGAGGGCCGCTGCCATGCAAGGCGCCGCCACAAATTTCCCTCCTCCATTCCATTATTGCTGAGCACCAAGCTGGACGGCAGGAAGTTCCACTTTTATATGGTCTTCGGCATGACCCGGCCGGGATTTGAACCCTTGCCTCCCGGGTGTGGGGCAGATGCTCTACCAACTGAGCCACCACTCCGCTACTCGGGTGAAGAAGAGATTGAACAGTACTGGTCCAAGGACGCAGCCTTGTTTTACACCATTTGAGATGTCACATCTCTCAGAAGGTTTACCGTTAAGACATTCATGTCATCATAAGACAGCCTGATGAGCGAGGTGAATTTGGCTGGGCATCCGAGTTTGTGGAGAATGATCCACAGTGCGTTTCTGTTGACTGCATCGAATGCTTTTGCTAGATCGATGAAGACTGCATAGGGGTTCCTGTTCTGCTCAAGGCATTTCTCTTGAACCTGTCTCACCACAAAAACCATGTCAACAGTGCTGCAATCAGGCTGAAAACCACATTGTGATTCAGGGACGTTCTTCTCTGAGACTGCCGAGATCAGTCCGTTCAGGATGACTCTGGCGAGGATTTTCCCATCAATGGAGAGTAGGGATATACCCCTGTAGGTCCTGCAGTCTGCTCTGAAGCCTTTGTTCTTGTACAGGGTGACTATTGTTGCATCACAGAGTTCAGCGGGCATTTCTTCCTCTTCTCATATATTGGTAAGAACACTGTGAAATGCTGGAAAAGCCTTGTACACTTCTGCAGGGATACCATCCTTACCGAGTGCCTTGCCACAGTTCATCTGTTTATTTCCTGACTTCATCCAGGGATGGAGGGTCATCAAGCTTTTCAGTGGCTGTTTGTTGTGGAACCTGGTCCAGTGCAGCCTGGTCAACTGTGGATGGGTGGTTCAGAAGTTTGCTTAAGTGTTTCCTCCATCTGTTGTTGATGGCAGCTTTGTCCTTGATGAGTGTGGCTCTGTCTGCAGACAGCAAGGTAGCAGAGCCAGATTTTGAGGGATCAAACACTGTCTTGAGGGAGCTGAAAAACTGCTTCAAGTTGTTGGTATCAGTAAAGCCTTGGATCTCTTCAGTTTTCTTTTCCCACCACTGCTCGTGCATGTTTCTTATCTCTCTTTGAGCCATGGCCTGGTATGACTTGAATCTCTCCTTCTTGGGAATAGAGCCTGGATCATTCTGCCATTCCATGAATGCTTTTTTCTTCTTGGCAAGCAGGTCTGTGATGGCGTTGTTGTTCTTATCAAATTAGTCTTGATGTTTCCTGCTCTTTAGGCTGAGCACTGACTTTGCTGTCTCAGTCACCACTTCTCTGAACGGGTTCCATTTCTGTGTTGGGTCTCAAGTCAGTGGTCCATTGGCAGACAGCTTCTCATCCAGGCTTGTCTGGAACTTGTGGAGGTAGTGGGATTGTTGGAGTCTGGCTGTGTTGAAGGCAGTACGAATAAGTTTTGGCCATCTGGGATGGTGTGGAGCTATATGCAACTTCAGGGTGGCACGGACAACCCTCTGATCTGTCCAGCATTCTGCTCCTCGCATGGCTGTGGTGATGAGGACATCCTGAATGTCACATTGACGGACAATGTTGTAATCTATCAGATGCCATTGTCGGGATCTGGGATGCATCCAGGTAGTCTTGTATTTGTCGGCCATTCTGAACACTGTGTTCCTGATGACAAGGTCATACTCTGCACACTTGCTCAACAGTAGGAGGTCACTGCTGTTCATCTTGCCAACACGGTGTCTGCCAAGTATCCCTTCCCAGCGAGCATGATCGCTGCCAACTCGGGCATTAAAGTCTCTGAGCAAGGTGAGCTTGTCGTTGGCAGAAACAGAGTTCAGTAAGGAACTGAGGTCGGTGTAGAACTGCTCAATTGTCTCTTCTGAGCTTGCTAGGGTTGGTGCATATGCGCTGGTGATGGTTGCATGATGCTTGTGGCTGAGTGGTAGGCATAGCTTCATAAGCCTCTGATTGATTCCGATGGGTAAGTCTGGAAGTTGTTTCATTAAACTGGTTTTGACAGCCAGGCCAACTCTGTGGATCCTATCCTCAGTCTGTGCCTTGTCTTTCCAAAAAAACATGTAGTCACTGGTGAGTACTGTGATGGAGACTTCCTCTGCAAGGCGTGCCTCGCTTAGGGCTGCAATATTGATGTTGTAGCGTGATAGCTCTTTGGTAGCCAGGGCTGTTCGCCTTTGGGGTCTTGTTGTATCGTCTCTGTCCATGAGGGTATGGACATTCCATGTTCCTAAGAGAAGCTTTCTTTTTCTGTTCTTCTGTTGTTTTCGACCGCATAAGTAGGTGATCTGCCAGCCGCGGTAAACTGGTCAGATGCTGTAGGGCAGCCAATGCCTAGGACACCTTTTCTAGGTCCCTCCCATATTTGGGTGAGCAGTGCTATCCCTAAATAGGGCTGCTCAGTCACCCCTGGATGCTGCCGGACTCCTCTGCTGCCCAGGGTACAAAGAAGAACAACCCCTGGTCCGAAGTCCGCCCGCGTGCAGGATCATGACTGCAACTGCCAGTGGTCACCTCCATCTGTTGCTTTGCCATTTCCCTATTACCACAGGACTTGGAGTAGGCTGAAGATGAAATCACACAACATAACCTGTGTGTGAGAAATATAGTAGAAAAGCTGTTTCACAGGGACGATCCCACTCTCTCTGCTTCGGAAGTCCGAGTCCAGTGGCTCGAACGTTTGGGGACTTCTTTGGCTACAGTGGATGGCCAAGCCTTCTTTTGTGCTCTGATGTGCCCTTCGCACTCCATAGTGCATTGCTACAGTGCCTTTTCAGCCATTGAATCCTAGTGGATTTCATTCGCCTGGTCCGCCAAAGTAGTCTTCACATGCAGAATGAGCAAGTCCCTAACTCACCGAGGGTTTCAAACCCGTCAGCTACCCTCACCAGGTTTAGCTGGTCAGTGGAAGCCGTTGCCCGTGGTGTGGCCATTGTTGCATGCAAACAGGTTCGAGGAGCCACTGGTGAGAGTTGGGTGCCAGGTGGGGACCAAACCGGGCAGCCTACTCCGAAGAGTACCACATGTCCTCCCGTCAGGGGTACTACCCCGCCCTGACACCCCATGCTGTACCCCTGTACAACTATACAATGACAATAAAGCCTATTATATTCTTTTTTTATTTCTTTTTATTTAACCTTTACAGTGGTGTGAAAAAGTGTTTGCCCCCTTCCTGATTTCTGTTTTTTTTTTTTTTGTATGTTTGTCACACTTAAATGTTTCAGATCATCAAACAAATTTAAATATTAGACAAAGATAACACGAGTGAACACAAAATGCAGTTTTTAAATAAAAGTGTTTGTTAGTAAGGGTAAAAAACCAAATTCCAAACCTACATGGCCATGTCTGAAAAAGTGATTGCCCTCCCCCCCTTCCTCGTTAAAACGTAAATTAACTGTGGTTTATCACATCTTTGGAAAGCTGAGTTCAATTTCTCTAGCCACACCCAGTCTGGCAAAGGTTATAAAGCCATTTATAAAGCTTTGGGACTCCAGTGAACCACAGTGAGAGCCATTATCCACAAATGGCGAAAACATGGAACAGTGGTGAACCTTCCCAGGAGTGGCTGACCAACCAAAATTACCCCAAGAGGGGACTTCCGGTTATGGCGGCCGCCTAGAAGGACACGTATCACTCTGCTCTGCTCCTGGAAATAAAAATTCGGCAAATAACTCTCTCATTCAGAACAGAACTTTTCCCAGCGTTTGGGTGAGGATATGCCGGTGAAGACTAAGGCTGGGAAATCAGGAGGGGGAAAAATTGAATCGCCGAAGCAGTCCAAATTAACGGACTTTAAAGTTTGTGGCGCAGTAGAAAAAGCTGCGGATATGGCGGATGAAACTAGCGGTGATGCGGTAACTGCTGACGATGGCGGCACAGGTGCAGTGCTGGCTGCCATTAGCTCAATGAGAGCAGACTTTTCCGCTAAACTTGATGGGATTATGGCAGCGTTGGATGCAATGAGAAAGGAGTTGGGTGACTGCGTGGAGCGAGTGACGCAGGCGGAGCTTCGTGTTTCAAGTGCGGAGGATGAAATTAGCGGACTTCAAATAAAGGTGCGCACTTTGGAAAAAAAAAATAAAGATCTGGGAAATAGCGTTCTGGATTTGGAATCTCGGTCCAGACGGAACAACCTGAGGCTGGTGGGTTTACCGGAGGGAGCCGAAGGTCGTGATTCATGCTCCTTTTTGGAGGGGTGGATCCCGGAGGCGCTGAACAACGCAGAGCTAAAATCATCAGTCGTCTTGGAAAGCTCCCACCGAATTGGCCCACCGAGAGGTAACAAGGCAGCACCGAGGACGTTAATTATGAAGTTTCTCAGCTACAGAGACAGGATGACGATCTCCAACGCGGTGCGGGCCAAAGGAGAAATTAAATATCAAGATCAGCAGGTGCGGTTCTACCCAGATTTGGCCTCAGGAATCCAACAATTAAGGAAGCAGTTTGACCCCATCCGCAAAGAACTGCGCAACCTTGAGATTCGTCATGGAGTGATTCACCCTGCAAGACTTCTGGTCACATATGAGGGCAGAACACACATCTTCAAGACCCCCGAGGAGGCGCAGGAGCTCATCAAGAAGATCCAGGAAGAGACTGGTGGGAGCTAAGCATGAACAGAATATAGGGTAGAATATTTGAGCATTTAACTGATTAGAAGCATATAACAAGATTACAAAATATAGATTGTATTACATATTAAAAAAAAAGTACAAAATTGCTAAAAAATTTTGGAGTTAAATTGGAAAATTACAGAAGAGAGTTAATGTTACGTTATTAAAAGCAGTAGAGTTAGGGTGATTGGGAGGATGAAGGAGTGGCTTTGGCTGATCCTCGTGGGTGTGGAACGGTCGATGGCTATATCGGGAGACGGAATTTTTCTTTTGCTTTTGGGGGGATTGCCACAAATGTGGGAAGGGGGAATTTGTTTGTGTGGAGTTTGTAGGGTGAATGTTCAACCACTCATTTTTTTGCTTTTCTGTTTGAGCATGTTTACACTGCTAGGTAATCCCAAACTCCCTATTGATCATAAATCAAAGCGTTAATCTTAACTTAACTTCATGGAATTGCAGAGGTCTACAAAATTTAAAAAAACTTAAACAAGTTATGAATAAAATAAAAGACATGGGTTCAAAAATTGTGTTTTTACAAGAAACTCATCTAATAGAGGAAGATCTAAAAAGAATTAGGAGTAGATGGCAAGGAAATGTTTTCACCTCATCATTTTCATCCCGAGCCAGGGGAGTTATGACTCTCATACATAAATCTGTCCCATTTCAAGTGAAAAATGTAATTGGAGACAAATTTGGAAGATATGTAATCATTCAAGGATCTTTGCTATTAGAAAACATAAATTTGGTGAACTTATATGGTCCCAATATAGATGATCAAAAGTTCTTTGCTAATTTATTTCTTATCTTATCATCACTTACAGGGTGACATATAATAGCAGGGGATTTTAACTGTACATTGAATCCCGGTATAGATAGATCAACAGGACTGGACTGTACGCACAATGGATGTAGGATGACCATTAATCATTTTATGAAAGAATTGAAATTGATAGATATATGGAGAGAAATGAAACCACAAGTTAAAGCATACTCTTGTTATTCCAATACCTACAAGACATTCTCACGTATAGATTATTTTTTGATCTCCACAGAATTAAGGTCCAAGATTCAAAACTGTTTTTATGATAACATCGTGATCTCTGATCATGCACCCTGCTGTCTAATATACAGTATGTAGATAAGAAATTGACAAAGGAACCAGGTAGATGGCAATTTCAGCATAAATGGCTTCAGGATGAGGAATTTGTTAAATACATAGAAAAACAGATGAGTTCTTTGACATCAATACTACACAAACATCAGCATGTGTAAAGTGGGAGGCTTTCAAAGCTTTTATTAGGGGACACATTATTAGTTATACAGGTTCAAAATCTAAGAAGACTCGAGAGGAGAGAGTCCAACTGGAACATAAAATAAAAATTCTTCAAGAAAGAGTATATGCAGGAAGAGATCCAAGGTTGGAGAACGAATTACTGATTTTGAGAGCTGAATATGACAAAAAATCAGCGAATAGAGCTGCCTCGAGTCTTCTAAGATTGAAACAATCTTTTTATGAACAAGGTGAAAAATCAGGAAAGTTATTGGCATGGCAGATTAAACAATTACAATCTAAAACACCAATTACCAGTATTATAAGTAACGGACAGGTAGTTATAGATCCTTTAGAAATTAATAGAGCCTTTAGAGATTACTATGAAAAATTATATGATACCAAAAATGAATCTGACTTAACAAAACTACATGGGTTTCTGAACGAACTATTTATACCGTGTATTCCAAATGAAAATAGGGAGATACTGGAGTCTAAAATTAGTCAAGAAGAAGTTGGACTAGCTATTGATAATATGAAATCAGGAAAAAGTGCAGGACCAGATGGTCTTCCAGTTGACCTTTATAAAAAATTTAAAAATAAATTAACAAAACCTTTTTTGGAAATGGTTTTAGAAGCATTTCAAAATAGTAATTTACCATCATATATGAATAATGCCTTAATTATACTGTTGGCAAAACCAGGTAAGCCCTCTAATAAATGTGAAAATATGAGACCAATAAGCCTATTAAATGCCGACCTTAAGATAATCTGTAAAATTTTAGCAAGACGAATACAAGAAATTTTACCAAATATTATTAATCGAGATCAGAATGGCTTTATAAAGGGAAGACAAGGCTTCCATAATGTAAGAAGACTTTTTAATATTATTTATTCTAATAAAGAAGCACCGGATACAGCTCTCTTATCACTGGATGCCGAAAAAGCCTTTGATAGAGTTGAATGGCCCTTTCTTTTTGAAGTCTTACAAAGGTTTGGACTTGGAAATAATTTCATAAAATGGGTTCAGATAATATACTATAATAATGCTACTGCAGAAATCCTAACAAATAACAATATTTCAAAATCAATAAAAATCAATAGAGGATGTCGACAAGGCTGTCCACTTTCACCTTTATTGTTTACTATGGCAATTGAACCTTTAGCGATGGCGATACGTCTACAGTCACAAATATATGGAATTAATGTTGGACCAACAGAACATAAAATCTCCCTGTATGCCGATGACATAATTTTGTTTATGTCGAATCTTAAAAAATCAATTCCGACCTTGTTGAATTTAATAAAGAATTTTGGGGAAATATCAGGATATAAAATAAATAAAACTAAATCTTCAATATTAATGCTAAATGAGACCCAGAGAAATTACCCAGCCCCTGAGGTAAATCAATTCAATGTTGTAAATCAGTTTAAATATTTAGGAATCCAAATTGTGCCTAAGCTAGAATCAATCGCCAGTGTCAATTATGAAGCCTTAATGACAGATACTGATGAGTTACTTCAGAGATGGATGTCACTACCAATGTCGATGATCGGGAGAATTAATATACTTAAAAGTAATATTTTACCTAAAATACTTTATTTATTTCAATACATTCCCTTACCACCACCTTTAGATTTATTCTCAAGAATTAAAAAAAAGTTAGTGGAATTTATATGGAACAACAGGAGGGCTAGATTACGTCTGTCTTTATTATATTTACCATTTGATCGTGGAGGTCTGAAATGTCCAAATTTTATGTTGTATTATTGGTCGGCACAACTGAGGTCTATGACATATTATTTTTCATCAAATGATCTCCCTCACTGGACTGAAATGGAATCATACAATTTGCCTTTACCTCTTCCCATATTCATATACTCAGATTCGGCAAAAAAATTACAAAAACAAGTTAAAAATCCATTTGTAAAGCATATGATCAAAATATGGTGTGAAGCTAAAAACTATTTAAAAGAACCACAGTTATTGTCACAATTTAGTCCAATATGGGGTAATCAATATTTTAAACCAGGGAGAGCGGACGCTGTATTTAAAGTATGGAATTTAAAAGGGATACAAAAGATTCAGGATTTATATTTGCCATGTGCAGAAAACATAATGTCTTTTGAAGAGCTGAGGATCAAATTTAATCTCAATAGAACACATTTTTTTAAATATCTTCAACTTAGAAACTTTATTCGATCAAATCAAAATAAAGCTCTCACTCGACCTATTTATTCATCCTTGGAAAAAATGTTGATGAAAGATAGTAAAAGAAAGGGTATTATTTCAGAGTTTTATAACTCATTGACACTATTTTCAAGTGAAAATTCACTGAAAAGATTAAACTACTGGAAAGAAGATCTGCAAACTGAAATTTCAGAGGAACAATGGGAATTGGCTTGTACAGAAGCTCAAACCAAATCAATAAATGTATGTCTTAAATTGATACATTTTAAATGGTTAATGCGGATGTATGTTACACCGGAGGAGTTAAATAGATATAATAAAAATATACCAGATACATGCACAAAATGCATGGAAAGTAAAGGAACTCTATTTCATTGTGTATGGGAATGTAGATTAATAAGAATGTTTTGGGAAGAGGTGAGGGTAACAATTGAAAAAATAATCTCAAAACAAATCATACTGAATCCTAAACTGTTTTTGTTGGGTCTGTACCCAGAAAAGCATAATTTTAATAAAAGTGAAAGAACATTCATAGACCTCAGTTTGCTTAATGCCAAAAAATGTATTGCACTATTATGGAAAAAGACTCATAGACCAGATGTGACTCAGTGGTTAAGACAGATGTTAACAAACCTTCCATTAGAAAGAATAACATATATACTGAAATCAAAGGAAATTGTGTTTGAGAATATATGGAGACCTTTTATTGATTATGTAAAAAATTTAAACATAACTCTTGAAGAAGAAGGTGAATGATGTGTGTGGACCTTGTAAATTCCAAACTGGTGAACATAATATGTATACTTATGTATTGGATTGTCTAGACTAAACAGAGGAGCATTGTTGAAGATTTGATTTTGTTGGTGGTTGTTGGTGTTTTTTAGTGCATTTTTTTTTGTAGTACTTTAGTGTTAGTGTTTGATTGTTTGTATCATGTTTGTTAAAAAAAAAAAAAAGGTTCAATAAAGATATTGTGGAAAAAAAAAAAAAATTACCCCAAGAGCGCAGTGACGACTCATCCAAGAGGTCACAAAAGACCCCACAACAACATACAAAGAACTGCAGGCCTCACCTGCCTCAGTTAAGGTCAGTGTTCATGACTCCACCATAAGAAAGAGACTGGGCCAAAATGGCCTGCATGACGGAGTTCCAAGACAAAAACCTCTGCTGAGCAAAAAGAACATAAAGGCTCATCTCAGTTTTGGCAGAAAACATCTTGATGATCCCCAAGACTTTTGGGAAAGTACTTTGTGGACTGACGAGACAAAAGTTGAACTTTTTGCTGTGGTAAATGGAACCATGAATTCTGCTCTCTACCAAAAAATCCTGAAAGAGAATGTCCGGCCATCTGTTCGTGACCTCAAGCTGAAGCACACTTGGGTTCTGCAGCAGGACAATGATCCAAAACACACCATCAAGTCTACCTCTGAATGGCTTAAGAAAAACAAAATGAAGACTTTGGAGTGGCCTAGTCAAAGTCTTGACCTGAATCAAATTGAGATGCTGTGGCATGACCTTAAAAAAGGCAGTTCATGCTCGTCAACCCTCCAATGTGGTGGAATTACAACAATTCTGCAAAGATGAGTGAGCCAAAATATCTCCATAGCGCTGTAAAAGATTCATTGCCAGTTACCACAAATGCTTGATTGCAGTTGTTGCTGCTAAGGGTGACCCAACCTGTTATTAGGTTTAGGGGGCAATCTCCTTTTCACACAGGGCCGTGTAGGTTTGGATTTTTTTCCCCCCTAATAATAAACACCTTCATTTAAAAACTGCATTTTGTGTTTAAGTATGTTATCTTTGTCTAATATTTAAATTTGTTTGATGGTCTGAAACATTTAAGTGTGACAAACATACAAAAAAAAATGAGAAATCAGGAAGGGGCAAACACTTTTTCGCACCACTGTATGTAACCAGGCAGGACAGATTAAGAACACATTCTTATTTACAACTGTAGCCTGGGGGGAAGGGGGAAGGAGCAAGGGACAACTCACATTCATACCTCCCCAGTTGATGCAAACTAACCTTTAATTAATCTGCATGTTTTTGGCCCCTGTGGGAGGAAACCGGAGAAATCCTGGAGTAAACCCATACAGACACGGGGAGAACATGCAAACTCCACACAGAAAGATCACCGTTGGTCAGGGGGTGGGATCGAACCCGAGATTCTATGGCTAAGGGTGAGTTGCTGTGCTGCCACAGTGCTAACCACTGTACCACCATGCTGCCCTATAAGTTCTGTTGAAGGAGAGGGCTTTCGGGATCTGATAAACTCTATAGAGCCAGGGTATAATATTCCGTCTAGAAGAACGATAACTACCCAGTTGGAAGCACGCTACAAGAAGTAAAAAGCTGACCTGAAAACACAGCTAGCCACTGAAAATGTGGCGCTAACAATGGATTGTTGGACTGCACTAACTACAGAAAGCTACATTACAGTCACTTGCCATTACATTGATAACACAACATAACAAAAATAATTTTTTTGTAAGTTGTCTGTGTTTTTTCAACTGATTTAAGACAATTTTGCACCGCTGAATCCGAAAATGACATCCGTTTCTCTCGATCAGGTCAGGTTTTTATGCTAAGTTGTGAGCAGTTGTACAGTTGTACTGTAAATTGAATAGTAGACATTGATAAAGGTAGGTACATGTAAATTGAATGTTACATCATCACTGTTCAAAATTCAGAGAATTTCAAGAAATAAAAAAGAATTTTGCATCGTATAAAGCAAAAATACCCGTACATGTAAACAAAAACGTAAAAACAGCATGTGGCCATAGTTCAAAAAGTTGACCTGATTCAGCAAAATCAATGTGATTTTTGGATTCAGCACATCAAAATTGTCCTAAATCAGCTAAAAAAAACTTAGATAATAAATTTGGTCTTGACCAGTGCAATAACTGGCATGTGAAATCAACAGTTCTTCTCGGAGAGCATGCCTGGTTTTATGTAGTTTTTTATATTACATCTCAAAAAATTAGAATATCATGAAAAAGTTCAATATTTTTTGTCACACATTTCAGAAAGTGAAACCCATATATTATATACATTCATTACACATAGAATGAAATATTTCAAGCCTTTATTTCTTGAAATTTTCATGATTATGGCATGCATATAATGAAAACCCAAAATTCAGTGTCTCCTAAAATTAGAATATTGTGAAAAAGTTCAATATTGGAAAGTCATGGTGTCACACCCTAATCAGCTAATTAACTCAAAACACCTGCAAATGTTTCCTGAGCCTTTAAATGGTCTCTCAGTCTGGGTCAGTAGGCTACACAATCATGGGGAAGGCTGCTGACTTGACAGATGTCCAGAAGACAGTCATTGACACCCTCCACAAGGAGGGTAAGCCACAAAAGGTCATTGCTAAAGAAGCTGGTTGTTCACAGAATGTTGTATCCAAGCATATTGTAGAAGGTTGAGTGGAAGGAAAAACTGTGGTAGGAAAAGGTGCACCAGCAAAAGGCATAAGCACAGCCTTGAGAGGATTGTCAAGCAAAATCCATTCAAGAATTTGGGGGAGCTTCACAAGGAGTGGACTGAGGCTGGAGTCAGTGCATCAAGAGCCACTACGCACAGACAAATCCTAGACATGGGCTACAAATATTGCATTCCTCGTGTCAAGCCACTGAACCAGAGATGATGTCAGAAGTGTTTTACCTGGGCTGTGGAGAAAAAGAACTGGACTGTTGCTCAGTGGTCCAAAGTCCTTTTTTCAGATGAAAGTAAATTTTACATGTCATTTGGAAATCAAAGTCCCAAAGTCTGGAGGAAGGGTGGAGAGGCACAGAATCCACGTTGCTTGAAGTCCAGTGTGAAGTTTCCACAGTCAGTATGATTTGGCTGCCATGTCATCTGCTGGTGTTGGTCCACTGGGTTTTCTGACGTCCACAGTCAACACAGCCATCTACCAGGAAATTTTAGAGCACTTCATGCTTCCTTCTGCTGACAAGCTTTATGGAGATGCTGATTTCATTTTCCAGCAGGACATGGCACCTGCCCACACCGCCAAAGGTATCAAAAGCTGGTTCAGTGACCATGGTGTTTACTGTGCTTGATTGGCCAGCAAACTCGCCTGACCTGAACCCCATCTATGGGGTATTGTCAAGAGGAAGATGAGAGACATCAGACTTCACAATGCAGATGACCTGAAGGTCACTATCAAAGCAACCTGGGCTTCCATTACACCTGAGCAGTGCCACAGGCTGATCGCCTCCATGCCACGCCGCATTGATGCAGTAATTCATGCAAAAGGAGCCCCAACCAAGTATTGAGTACATAGAAATGAACATAATTTTCAGAAACTTGGCATTTCTGTTTAAAACATCCTTTTTTTTATTGATCCTATATAATATTCTAATTTTATGAGACACTGAATTTTGGGTTTTCATTATCTGTAAGCCATAATTATCAAAATTTCAAGAAATAAAGGCTTGAAATATTTCACTCCTATGTGCAATGAATCTACAGTATATAATACTGTATATGGGTTTCACTTTCTGAAATGAGTGACAAAAAATATTGAACTTTTTCATGATATTCTAATTTTTTGAGATGCACCTGTATGTGGACTAAGTCCGCATATTTTTTATTCAGAATTTATGTTCCTGAATATCACCCAGTGCACATATTCTTTTATGTTATAGTAGCCTTAATATTTATTGTTTCTGAGTTTGTTTTGTTGTTAATGTTTAACATGCTACAGATTACATTGCATAAATAAATCAAATCCTTGAAGAATATGACTTGCATTTTTTTATTCAGTTTATCAAACAATAATTGGCTTTTTAATGTTATAGATCATAATGTACCAAAGGAAATTAAAATTCCCAGGAAAAACGCTGCTTATCAATTAATCGTTAATCAATCGACAAGGTGAATCAATTAACAATTAATGAATTATTCGATAACTTGCATCCCTAGTAGCAGTTAATTGCAGGAAGAGGCTGACTGGCGCTGGGTAGTCGCCTAATATACCTTGAGGCATTGTGACATCACACTTGCATGCGTGCTACTGCAGCGTCGCGCCGTTTTGCATACACCTTGCATACACCAGCTGCACAGTGGCGCAGTCGTTAGCACTGCAGCAGCACAGTTTACCCTTGGCCGGGGGATTGTGAGATCGTGGGTTCGATCCCAGCCCCCGACCAACAGTGATCTGTGTGGAGTTTGCATGTTCTTCCCGTGTTGTGTGGGTTTACTCCGGGATTTCTCCGGTTTCCTCCCACATGCCAAAAACATGCAGGTTAGGGACATGGGGCGCTCGCGCACGCAGCGACCGGCAGCTGGTGGCTTGTAAATACGGAAGTCACCAGACTGCAAACAAATCTACCTACGGGTACAAAGAAGTAACAAAAAAAAAAAACACCACAAGTAGATTTCGCCCCACAAAATTACAGTGTTTTACAGTAAATTTTTGATAATTTGCAAAAAAAGGGATTTTTTTTTTAATTGCAAGTTTGTGTGGGTGTTTTCCTCATTAAACTGTAATGCTTTTTCCAAAATTTGTTACACTTTTGCCATTTGCCGTTCTGGTTTTTTCATAAATTTCGCATGTTATTTGCAAATTTGATACCTTTGTCTAGTAAATTTGAAGACTTTTTTAAATCTAAAGT
This sequence comes from Pholidichthys leucotaenia, assembly GCA_020510985.1. Lineage (NCBI taxonomy): Eukaryota > Metazoa > Chordata > Actinopteri > Cichliformes > Pholidichthyidae > Pholidichthys > Pholidichthys leucotaenia. The sequence continues at coordinate 58,867,514 of CM035846.1, read as the reverse complement.
TATGTCATTATTCCAAATAAAAGTAAATTTTTTCATAGACTTTGTTCTTATAAAAATACTTTAAAAAAACAAACTCATGAAACAGGCCTGGACAAAAATGATGGTACCCCTAGAAAAGATTGAAAATAATGTGACCATATGGACATGTTCAACCAAGATGTGTCCTCTAACATCACAGGTGTCTACAAACTTGTAATCAGTCAGTCGGCCTATTTAAAGGGTGACAAGTAGTCACTGTGCTGTTTGGTGGCATGGTGTGTACCACACTAAACATGGACCAGAGGAAGCAAAGGAGAGAGTTGTCTCAGGAGATTAGAAAGAAAACTAGAAAAGCACTCGGAGAGCGCAGACCTCCGCCAAGCGGCACAGTTCCCCCCATACAGTGTTTGTGTGTACGTTTTCAGATTCCCTGAGCATGAAAAGATATGACTAGCAATTGGATTCACAATGATTATTTGTTTATTTGACATGGACAGTGCAATAAACAGACAATTAATGAATGACAATCAATGTGATAGTGATAGGATTAGTGGTTCAGTAGTGTAAAATGGGGCTATAAGGGACGGCGGGTTAATAAGGGACACTTTTGTGGGAAATGTTTTAAATGTAATTCTGCTTTTTTTATTTTGAGCAGGACGCTGAGTTGTGTTGTTATTGTCAAATATCCATGAATCCTTCATCAAATCTAGGCGGAAGCAAAATTAAAAAAGCAGAATTACATTTAGAAAAGTGTCCCATATTACCCCGCCGTCCCTTATAGCCCCGTTTTACGGTTGTAAAAGCATTGCCTCCTTGGTGGAGGTAATAAACTGAAGTGTTGGTGTGTCCATCTCCTCCACTGACGGATGCAGATTGGTTAGACAGGTTGCCGTGGGTTTTATATTATATTGGGGTTGCGCTCCGCGGCAAAACAGAATTTAGAGTCTTCCCCGGCAGAGAGGTCGTTTTTACGCAGCGCCTATAGCTGGGCGGGGAATTTGTGGCAAATAATCGGGCGGCGGACAGGTGTCCGTGTCAGGTTTTGCAGCGTGGCGCAAAAGCAGTCACGCTGGCGGGCCCAGGGCAGCAGTGTTTTCCGCGTGCTTTTGTGCCTAAAACGTTGAAGAAGGCGGAGTTTGTGTTGGTCAGACACGACGACCAGTGCAATGTGCGCAGCGCCTATGGCTGGCACAGGCACGCTGGGGGTCCGAGGCCAGCAGTGTTTTCCGCATGCTTTTGTGGCTAAAACGTTGAAGAAGGCGGAGTTTGTGTTGGTCAGACACGACGCCCAGCGGCCTCCATTGCGCCTGCGCACATGTTGAAAATGGCCCTATGTCACAGTGTTGAAAAATGCTTTAAAAAAATTCCTGTATCCAGACGGTGAACCGGATCACCCCCAAAATTTAATCAGTTCTTCCTTGTACCATTTCCAACAACGCCTGAAAGTTTCATGCAAATCCGTCCAAGACTTTTTTGAGTTATCTTGCTAACCAACAGACAGACAGACAAACAGACAAACACACAAACCCTGGCAAAAACATAACCTCCTCCTGGCCTTTTCGGCCTGGCGGAGGTAATTATAGACAAGCATGTTAAAGGTAAAGGCTATAAGACCATCTCCAAGCAGCTTGATGTTCCTGTGACTACAGTTGCACATATTATTACCTCCGCCAGGCCGAAAAGGCCAGGAGGAGGTTATGTTTTTGCCAGGGTTTGTGTGTTTGTCTGTCTGTCTGTTTGTCTGTCTGTCTGTTTGTCTGTTGGTTAGCAAGATAACTCAAAAAGTCTTGGACGGATTTGCATGAAACTTTCAGGCGTTGTTGGAAATGGTACAAGGAAGAACTGATTAAATTTTGGGGGTGATCCAGTTCACCGTCTGGATACAGGAATTTTTTTAAAGCATTTTTCAACACTGTGACATAGGGCCATTTTCAACATGTGCGCAGGCGCAATGGAGGCCGCTGGGCGTCGTGTCTGACCAACACAAACTCCGCCTTCTTCAACGTTTTAGCCACAAAAGCACGCGGAAAACACTGCTGGCCTCGGACCCCCAGCGTGCCTGTGCCAGCCATAGGCGCTGCGCACATTGCGCTGGTCGTTGTGTCTGACCAACACAAACTCCGCGTTCTTCAACGTTTTAGGCACAAAAGCACGCGGAAAACACTGCTGCCCTGGGCCCGCCAGCGTGACTGCTTTTGCGCCACGCTGCAAAACCTGACACGGCCACCTGTCCGCCGCCCCATTATTTGCCACAAATTCCCCGCCCAGCTATAGGCGCTGCGTAAAAACGACCTCTCTGCCGGGGAAGATTCTAAATTCTGTTTTGCCGCGGAGCGCAACCCCAATATAATATAAAACCCACGGCAACCTGTCTAACCAATCTGCATCCGTCAGTGGAGGAGATGGACACACCAACACTTCAGTTTATTACCTCCGCCAAGGAGGCAATGCTTTAACAACCGTAAAACGGGGCTATAAGGGACGACGGGGTAATATGGGACACTTTTCTAAATGTAATTCTGCTTTTTTAATTTTGCTTCCGCCTAGATTTGATGAAGGATTCATGGATATTTGACAATAACAACACAACTCAGCGTCCTGCTCAAAATAAAAAAAGCAGAATTACATTTAAAACATTTCCCACAAAAGTGTCCCTTATTAACCCCCCGTCCCTTATAGCCCCATTTTACACTACTGAACCACTAATCCTATCACTATCACATTGATTGTCATTCATTAATTGTCTGTTTATTGCACTGTCCATGTCAAATAAACAAATAATCATTGTGAATCCAATTGCTAGTCATATCTTTTCATGCTCAGGGAATCTGAAAACGTACACACAAACACTCTATGGGAGGAACTGTGCCGCTTGGCGGAGGTCTGCGCTCTCCGAGTGCTTTTCTAGTTCAGAAATTTAAGATCCACAGGACTGTAGCCAACCTCCCTGGACATGGCCGCAGGAGGAAACTTGATGAAAAATGGAAGAAACGGATAATACGAATGGTAACAAAAGAGCCCAGAACAACCTCTAAACACATTCATGGTGAACTCCAAGGTCAAGGTACAACAATGTCAGATCGCACCATCCGTCGTTGTTTGAGCCAAAGTGGACTTCATGGGAGACGACCAAGGAGGACACCACTGTTGAAAACAAATCATAAAAAAGCCAGACTGGAATTTGCCAAACTGCATGTTGTCAAGCCACAAAGCTTCTGGGAGAATGTCTTATGGACAGACGAGACAAAACTGGAACTTTTTGGCAAGGCACATCAGCTCTATGTTCACAGACGTAAAAATGAAGCATACCAAGAAAAGAACACTGTCTCTTCTGTGAAACATGGAGAAGGTTCTGTTAAGTTCTGGGGCTTCTTTGCTGCATCTGGCACAGGGTGTCTTGAATCTGTGCAGGGTTCAATGAAATCTCAAGACTGTCAAGGTATTCTAGAGAGAAATGTGCTGCCCCAAAACACAAGCTAAAAACACCCAAGAACTGCTAAGAGTGAAACATTGGACGATTCTAAAGTGGCCTTCTATGAGCCCTGATGTAAATCCCATTGAACATCTGTGGAAGGAGCTGAAACATGCCATCGGGAGAAGGCACCCTTCAAACCTGAGACAACTGGAGCAGTTTGCTCATGAGGAGTGGGCCAGGATACCTGCTGAGGGGTGCAGAAGTCTCATTGACAGTTACAGAAATCGTTTGATTGCAGTGATTGCCTCAAAAGGTTGTGCAACAAAATATTAAGTTAAAGGTACCATCATTTTTGTCCAGGCCTGTTTCATGAGTTTGTTTTTTAAAGTAATTCTGTTGAACCACAATTCAAAAGCATTGTCTGATTTTCATTAGTTAATTTTCATAGACTTTTTATTTATTACCACTTTTGTCAGATTCAAGTTATTTCTGTGACCATTGTGGGTTTTTCTTTCATTAACAGAGGGGTACCAACAATTTTGTCCACGTGTGTAAATGTACCACAGTTTTCAAACAAAATTGCAGCTTTCTCTAGTAAATTTGTCTTTTTTCAGTAGATCTTTTGTGACTTTTTTTCTTGTAAATTAGTGTTTTTCCTCAATAAAATTGTCTTTCCATAAATTTTGAATATTTTTAGCAAGATGCTATTCTCATAAATGTATTAAATTTTTCCTTATTTTTTTTACCTTTCACAAGGAAAACTCCCAACTTTTTCGAGCTCATTTGTGATTTTTTTTAACAGAAATTTTGTGACTTTTCTTGTAAATTGTGGTTACAATTTAAGCATTTGAATTAGCATTTCTAAGCCAATTTTCTTTGACTCTAAGCTGTTTCAGGTTTTAAGCTAACAGTGTTCAGCTTTTAGCTATTTTAGCTTTTAAGTTAATTTAGCATTGTTCAGCTTGAGGCTATTTCAGGCATCAAGGCAGCATTTTTTCAGTTTTTCCATCCCCTTTTTTACCATTTCAGGAATTAACTTTCAGCTTACAGCATTCACATTGTGTTTCCTTCCAAAAATGCAAATTTTCTGGTTAATTTCGCTGTTGACAAAATCCAGCACAGCTTAATAAATTAGATAGATAGATACTTTATTTCAAACAAAAAAGTATAAGAAAAGCAAAACAAATGACAAATGCAATAAAGTAACAGTGTTCGAAAGGGAGAAGGAAGAAGTGAACACTTATTAATTCCATCTCCTCTTTTCCATAAATACACCCATGTGAATTATATATAAATTACCACATTTAAGACCCCAAGTAAACAATTAACTGTATTTTGTACATATCAACATTAACACCCATCCATCCTAGCATACATTGATGTCCATACATCAAAACCAGCCTCAAACAACGCAGATAACACTGCTGTAAAAGACTCCATCTTCATAAAGAACACAGACGAAAGAGAGGTCATTGAAATTGTTAAATCGTTCAAAAGTAAAACATCTACTGACTGTGATGGTATTGACATGCTACTAGTCAAAACTGTTATCGAATGCATAGTAAAACCACTGACGTATATCTGTAACCTGTCTCTCCAATCAGGTATATTTCCCAATGCAATGAAAATAGCTAAAGTAATTCCGATATACAAGACGGGCGACAGAGGGGAACTCTCAAACTATAGACCAATTTCACTATTACCGCAATTTTCCAAGATACTTGAAAAAATATTCTATGAGAGAATTGACAACTTCATACTGAAGAATGATTTATTATGTGAGCAGCAATATGGGTTCAGACACAAGAGGACAACTGCATATGCCCTAATGGAATTTACAGAAAAAATATCAACAGCCATTGAAAATAAAGAGTATTCAGTTGGAGTATTCCTAGATCTTAAAAAAGCATTTGATACAGTAGATCATAATTTATTATTAAAGAAACTACAAAATTCTGGTATTAGAGGGGTAGTACTATCCTGGTTAAGTAGTTACTTAAAGAATAGATATCAGTATGTATGTGTTAGCAACAAAAACTCAGAGTTGCTGAAGGTCACCTGTGGAGCCCCACAGGGTTCAGTTTTGGGACCATTATTATTCAATATGTATATAAACGATATATGTAAAGTTTCAGAAAAAATGGACTTAATATTGTTTGCCGATGACACTAATCTGCTATGCAGTGGAAACAATTTGGAACAACTTTTGGATACACTCGGAAAGGAATTAGGAAAGCTGAAACTGTGGTTTGATTCAAACAAATTAACGCTCAATTTAAGTAAGACAAAATTTATAGTCTTTAACAACCATCACAACTACCCAGTACCCAAACTCAATGTAAATGGTGTAGAGATTGAAAGGGTATCTGAAACTAAATTCCTTGGAGTAATGATTGATAACAAACTGTGTTGGAAGTCACATATTAATTATATTAAAGGTAAAGTATCCAAATCAATTGCAATATTACACAGAGTGAAATATTTGCTGAATCAACCCACACTATACACCTTGTATCATTCATTAATACTCCCATACATGACATATTGTAATGAAGTATGGGGAAATACATATAAAACAAACATATATCCACTCTTTATGCTTCAAAAGAGAGCTATTAGAATAATAAACAAAGCAGCTTACAGGGAACCAACAAACCCACTTTTTCTCAAACAAAAAACTCTCAAGTTGAAAGATCTGGTTGACTTTAAAACCGCAGTAATAATGTTCAAAGTGAAGAATTTATCACTGCCCGCAAATATCCAAAAGTTGTTCCAAACAAGGGAGAAACGATATCACTTCAGAGGAACATGTATATTTCAAAAGCCTACAGTGAGAACAACCACCAAGCAACACTGTATTTCAGTGCAAGGAGTCAGATTATGAAACGATTTTGGACCTGAATTAAAATCGTGTACAACGCTTGGACAATTTAAACAAAAACTAAAGGAAGAAATACTCCAAACATATTTACAAGACGACATGTAAACTCACATAAGGATTGACATATCCAGCCTGTATTGTGTTGTAGCTTAGTTTTTTTTTTTTTTTTTCCTCTTTTTTCTCTGTGACATTTTGTCATAGATTTGTTTTGAATAGTAACCGCTTAACTTAGCTTAGTTTTCTTTTTTTCTCTCAGTCACATTTTGTCTTAGCTTTGTTTTAAATTGTAATCGCTCTTGTCTTGTTTTCTCTTTTTTCTCTTTTGAATTCTTGGATGGAATATGGGTGGGCAATATAAGCTGCGGCTTCAGCCATCACCCATTTCGGATAACTCACATGGAATTGTATAGAAGAAGGAGTCTTTGTCTAATTTGACCTTGTTGTTATATTATACAGTTTCTTTTAACCTGTACTGTACTATCCGAAATAAATAAATTCATTCATTCATTCATATACACAGTGCTGTCCCACCCACCATTCCATAGTGTCCCATAATGTCCCATAGTGTCCCATAGTGAGCATAGTGAATCGTACATATAAATACTACCCTTCTAACATATATCCTTTCAGCAAATAATGTTTATACCTCTTTTTGAATTGATTTCTGTTTGTACATAGTTTCAGTTCCGGCTCCAGACTGTTCGACAAATCCACCCCACAGACAGATATGCACATACTTTTCTTAGTTGTTCGTATCTTGGGTTTTGTAAAGTTTAAGTCTCCTCTCAAATTATGATCATTGTCTCTTTTTTAAATATTTTTTGTATATTAGTTGGGAGTTGATTATTAATTGCCCTGTACATTACTTGTGCTGTCTTAAATTTAACTAAATCGATGAACTTTATGACATGTGACTTTAAAAACAACGAATTGTTTTTAAAGTTTTTTAAACAACGAATTGTTTTTAAATTTTTTAACGAAATTGAATATAAAACATGTTATAATTCCTTTGAGGGCCTGGTCCTCAGTATTGGGCACTTTAGCAATTTTAGGTTAAATCCAATTTTATTTGCCATAGTTTATCGTCCCCCATCAACCTACTCAGAATTTTTATCCGAATTTGCTGATTTCTTAGCTTATTTAGTGCTGAAATCTGATAGAATAATTATAGTAGGGGACTTTAATATACATGTGGATGTAGATAGTGACTGCCTTAATGTGGCATTTAATTCAATATTAGACTCGATTGGGTTTTCTCAGAAAGTAGGAAATTCTACTCATTACCTCCACCATATCCACCATGGACATATCCTGGCAGGACAAAGTGCCCAACACAGAAGTTCTGTCCCGCGCCGGCCTTCCCTCCATGTTCACTCTACTCAGGCAGCGCAGGCTCCGCTGGCTAGGCCACGTTCACCGTATGGAGGATGGCAGAATCCCCAAAGACGTCCTCTACGGAGAACTGGCGACTGGCAGGAGAGACGTTGGCCGCCCACAGCTGCGCTTTAGAGACGTCTGCAAGAGAGGCATGAAGGCCCTGGAGATCAACACAGAGCGCTGGGAGGACCTTGCAACGGACCGCTCCAAATGGAGAGGCACCCTGACCAGACAGCTCAAGGCGGGTGAAGAGAGACTGACTGCTGCAGCAGATGAAAAAAGGACCCGCAGGAAGAACCACCACAGACCCAGCAGCACGGAGACCACCCACAAGTGCGACCTGTGTGACAGGGACTGCCATTTGCGCATCGGCCTGTTCAGCCACAGGCGGTGCTGTTCCAGCAAAGTAGACGTTTAGGATTCTCTTCCATGGTCATCATAGACCGACGGAGGCTGACGATATGACCTCCACCATACATTGGACCTTGTTCTGACATATGACATAGAAATAGAAAATCTTGTAGTGTCTCCTCATAACCCTGTACTGTCAGACCATTGTCTGTTAACCTTTGATTTTACTATTTCTGACTATTTGGCTCCTAAAGAAAAATATTATTACAGTAGATGCCTATCAGATAATGCTGTTACCAAATTTATGCAGATTGTTTCCTCTATGCAATGTGTCAACACAACGGAAATAAGCTATAGACAGCTTGCTTCTTCTGTAATTGATAACATGGTGGATAGTGTTACAGCTTCAATGCATCAGGCTCTAGACTTGGTGGCCCCCTTAAAAAAGAAAAAGTCTAATCAGAGATTTCTAACTCCTTGGTTCAACACAGAAACTCGTAACTTAAAACAGAAGACTCGTCAATTAGAAAGAAAATGGCGCTCCACCAATTTAGATGAAATCTATTGAGCTTGGAGAAATCGTCTTTTAATTTATAAAAAAATCTCTTAGAAAAGCTAGAATGAGTTATTACTCTGCATTAATAGAAGAGAACAAGAATAATCCCAGGTTTCTTTTCAGCACTGTAGCCAGGTTGACAAAGAGTCAGGACTCTGTCAATCCTAGCATTCCCTTAGAGCTTACTAGTCAGGACTTTATGAACTTTTTCAATAATAAAATTTCATCCATTAGAGATAAAATCAATCAGAGTCTTCCCACAGTTAACTTAAATACTGTAACTACTACAACTCCTTCAATTGATGTCTGTCTTGATGAGTTTACTCCAATCGACCTTTGTGAGTTAGACAAAATAGTTTCCTCATCCAAACCTTCAACTTGTCTTTTAGACCCTATTCCTGCCAGGTTATTTAAAGAAGTCTTCCCACTTATTTGTAGCTTTCTTCTTCATATAATCAATTCTTCATTAACTTTAGGCCATGTACCGCAGGCTTTTAAAACGGCTGTAATTAAACCCTTACTCAAAAAGCCAACGCTAGATCCAGGAGCTTTAGCTAACTATAGACCAATCTCTAATCTCCCTTTCATTTCAAAAATCTTAGAAAGAGTTGCTGCTACGCAATTATTTGACCACCTGCAGGGAAATGGTTTACTTGAAGAGTTTCAATCTGGGTTTAGAATCCATCATAGTACTGAAACAGCCTTAGCGAAGGTCACTAACGACCTCCTCATCGCATCTGATAATGGACTGGTTTCTGTACTTGTCCTTTTAGACCTTAGTGCAGCTTTTGATACTATCGATCATAATCTTCTACTTGATAGATTAGAACCCTATGTTGGACTTAATGGAACTTTGTTGCAGTGGTTTAGATCTTATTTATCTGATAGGTTCCAGTTTGTTCACGTAAATAATGAGTTTTCTTTCAACTCAAAGCTTAGTCATGGAGTTCCACAGGGATCTGTGCTAGGCCCTACTCTTTTTAGTTTATATATGCTTCCGTTAGGCAACATTATTAGAAAGCACTGTATACATTTTCATTGTTATGCAGATGACACACAATGATACCTGTCAATGAAGCCAGATGATAGTAATCAATTAGCCAAGTTAGAAGCCTGTCTTAAGGAAATCAAAGCTTGGATGACTTGTAATTTCCTGCTATTAAATTCAGATAAGACTGAAGTCATTCTTGTTGGTCCAAAAAACCTTAGAAATACCTTTCCAAATCAAACTTTCAGTTTGGATGCGGTTACTCTTTCTCTTAATATCTCTGTGAGGAACCTTGGAATTATTTTTCATCAAGATCTGTCCTTCAATTCACATATTAAATTTGTTTCTAAGACTGCCTTCTATCATTTGCGTAATATTGCCAAGATTAGGAGCATCTTGTCTCAGAGTGATGCTGAGAAACTGATCCACGCTTTTGTTAGCTCGAGATTAGATTATTGTAATTCTTTATTATCAGGCTGTCCTAAAACATCTTTAAAAAGTCTTCAGCTGATCCAAAATGCTGCAGCAAGAGTTTTAACAGGTACTAGAAAGAGAGATCATATCTCTCTGGTTCTGGTCTCCCTTCATTGGCTTCCCATAGAGTTTAGAATTAAGTTTAAAATCCTTCTTCTTACTTACAAAGTTCTAAACAATCAGGCTTCTTTTTATTTAAAAGATCTGATACTACCGTATTATCCTAACAGAGCACTACGCTCCCAAAATGCAGGATTACTTGTAATACCTAGAATCTCCAAAAGTACAATGGGAGGCAGAGCCTTCAGTTATCAAGCTCCTCTCCTGTGGAACCAGCTGCCAATCTGGATTCGGGAGTCGGACTCGATCTCTGTTTTTAAGAATAAGGCTAAAACCTACCTTTTTGATATAGCCTACAATTAGGGAGGGATCATATGTTTCTGAACCCTCCCTTAGTTATGCTGCTAATAGGTTTAGACAGCTGGGGGACCTCCAATAATGCACTGGGCCTCACTCCTTTCTTCACTCCCAATGAATTTTTTTTTTTTTTTTTTTTTTGCTGGTCATTGGCATCAGTTTGTTCTCTCCCATAGATTGAGTCCCCATCGGGCTGTTTGCTCTCTACATGTCTGTTCTTTTCATCTTCTCTGTCCCCTCACCCCCCAGCCAGTCGCAGCAGATGACTGCCCCTCCCTGAGCCTGGTTCTGCTGGAGGTTTCTTCCTGTTAAAAGGGAGTTTTTCCTCTCCACCATCGCCAAGTGCTTGCTCACAGGGGATCGCCTGATTGCTGGGGTCTTTCTGCAACTGTGGGGGTTCCCCCTACAGTTGATAGTGCTATGAGATGACTGTTGTTGTGAAATGGCGCTATATAAATAAAGTTGAATTGAATTGGTATGGTCTCTATATCCTACATTATTTATTATCCTTATAGCTCTTTTTTGTAATGCGCATATTGACTGTAGGTTGGTCTTGTAGGTGTTTCCCCAGACTTCTACACAGTAGTTAAGATAAGGTAGAAACAGTGAACTGTACAGTAAGACCAATGATTTATAGTCCAAGATGTGTCTTGTCTTCCCCAGTATGCCTATACATTTTGCCAACTTGGCCCGGATGTGACTGATGTGAGGTTTCCAGCAGATTTTATTGTCTAGCGTCACCCCCAGAAACTTATTTTCCTGTGCTGTTTCTATTCTTTCTATTCTAATTACCAAAATTAATTCTAAACTAATGATGAAAACTAAACTTCCTCTAAATATTTTTAGTATGTGCTGAAATATAGACAAATTATCAATAAATGTATGCAAAAATATTCAGTGATACACTGTATTTGTGTTGTTAAAACACAAAATAAAAGTTAGTTTAAAGATAATACAGTACAGTGACTCTGAAAGTGAAATTTTGGATCAATAATTTTGTTAGAAAGAAATGGACTCGTCACTGTCAGAGTTCAGCATTGAAATCAATCTTATGCCCTCTAGTGTTAAGATTTCAGCAGGTAAATGGAGGGTTTTGATTTTTTTCTGTGCTGAGTCTCCGAATGAGAGCGCTTACAACTTGTAGTGTGGAACTTTATCAACATTTGCCAATATTTCGCTGCAGCTTTGGAATGTTGATATACTGAGAGTCAGCTCTCCTTTCATTTCTAACTTGAGGCTGAAATGTATTTGTCTGGAAGCTGTTGCTGCCATTTTCTCCCATATAAAATGTTTTTGTGTGTCAAACCCTCATGTTTTTCTGCATGTTTCCCAGGCACTGATGAAGAGGCCATCATCCAGATATTGGCGAATCGCTCTGCAGCGCAGCGTGTGGAGATCAAACAGGCCTACTTTGAAAAGTATGATGATGTGAGTACCAACTGCTTGCCCTTCTTTCCATTTGCACTCAAACACACACACACACACACACACACACACACACACACACACACACACACACACACACACACACACACACACACACACACACACACACACACACACACACACACACTAACTTGAATCCCGTGACCTTGTTCTTTTTTGGATCAGGAGTTGGAGGAAGTCCTGAAGAAGGAGCTGACAGGCAGCTTTGAGAAAGCCATCATGGCCATGTTGGACCCTCCTCACGTTTTCTTCGCCAAGGAGCTGAGGAAGGCCATGAAGGGGGCGGGAACAGATGAAGCCGTGCTGGTGGAGATCTTGTGCACAGCTACAAATGAGGTCAGTCGGTAATGAGCGTAGTCCTACAGATGAAGTGTGTTAACAGAATAAGTACTGTACATGCACCCATCATGAGTATATACTGTAGATATATTTATTATATATAATGGATTTCATGTATTTTTTTCTCCTGCAACTGATTAAAGAGCCCAAAGGCGCGTTCAGACCAAATGCAAAATGAATTTTTTGTGTGGCACAATTACATTAAAAAATCAATGGAAAGACATGAATTCATGAAAATTTTCCATCTGTGCAAGTTGGATTTTGTTCACCGGGTGAAAAATTTGCTTGATGTTTGGTCATGATAGCCAGTCACCTTCAAGTATCAGTTTTGGATGATAAACTGAACTGCTGAGCTGCTGCTCGCCAAAGACAGATGGACCGTGTTCTGGAGTGCCTGCTGCTAATCTAATAACAAGGGTTAGCAGCTCATCAAACTGGACACTGGTCAGCCTCAGTTAAAGCTGAAAACAGCCGTCATCATGATGCAGTTTCTGGTGGAGGCAGTGACATTTTCCCAACCGGACAACGTTGTGAACCAAAACGTGAGTGTTTTTGGGATTCCTTCAACAGGTACAAGGCAGCTGCAGAAGTCATGAAAGTGATTTTTCACTTGTTTCTCTCAACTCTGGTAACAACATTTGCAAGTACAGCAAGTGTGTTTGATCTGAATGCACCTTGAGGCTTTAAAGCAATGATGTCAAACTCATTTTCACAGTTGCCCTAAAAGGGCTGGAAGTAAGACTAAGTACTGTGAAGCTGCAGTGTTTCTCCTGCCGTTGAGCTGATTGAACCTCGTTATTCTTCTCCCAACAGGACATCTTAAGCTACAAGGAGGCATATGTCCAAGGTAAGTTGACTTCTGGGTCCCATTAGTTTAACATTCATTTCCTCCTGGGAACTGGGAACCAGCACATGCAGCGGTGAATAAACGCTGTGGTGGCATCATTTAATCAGCAAATTTCACTCTTAAATTTGAGGAGACTCTACATACTTGTCCTTTATATTAACAGTGCATGAGCGTGACCTGGAGGCAGACATTGAGGACGACACCAGCGGAGACGTGAGGAACCTGCTTATCTCACTGATGCAGGTAACCACGGACCGATCAGGCTTCTCAAACCAGGGAGGAGGCTTTGAAGGGACAAACAAATGTGCTCCTTTTCCTCTCTAATAAGGAAGGATTTGTGCAAAGTTGTTCTCTAGGCTGTGATTCGCCCACTGGGACATTCATCACATTGTTGGCATGCTTTCATCTCAAATCCCCACCACCACTTCCCTTTGCCTTTTACTTCCTCTAAAACAGACTGACTCATGCCTTGCTACAATGCCAATCTGAAACAGCTGTGGCTCCAGTTGCCTTTAAATGTATTTATTTCCCATGAATTCTCTTGTGTAATTTTCCAGTCACACTCTGTCTTTATCCACCATCTTCCCTCTCTTCTTCTCCCACAGGCGAGCAGGGATGAGGGCTACGAAGTGGATGAGGGTTTAGCCGAACAAGATGCCGTGTCTTTGTTCGAGGTGCGTTCTTAGACGATGTCTTGGCTGGTTAAAGGCCACAGTTTAACTTGTCCTTTCAGTCAGAAATATCAGGAAGTACAGCAAGTTTATTTTTTTTTAATGGCGTGATAATGGCAGCATTGTGTGATCTGTGAAGACATTTCTAGCCCAGATGTATTTGCCAAAGTAAAAAGTAAACACTATTCAAGCATGTTACAAGATGCAAAAGTTCTTGTTTAAAAGGAACCCCGATTATATTGGCATGTTAGCTCTGTATGCTTTATTTTTATGTTGGTAACATAACTGTAATATAATTTTTTGGAAAATAATTCCCAGTTTTATATATTTTTAAAAAAACTTTATTACGATGTAAATCGCCATTTTTGTTTACGTCGCAATGCATTCTGGGTAGTGACGTAGAATGGTTGTCTTATACAAGCCAAGAAGCGAAGCTACAAACTACTGCCATTTGTCAGTGAAAATGCCACATTGCACGGCTTTTGGATGTAATTTCCAATCAAAGGGAAATAAAGAGAGCGAGGTAAGCCTCCATAGCTTTCCTAAAGAGGGAAAGTTGAGGAAAAAGTGGGGGCGGCAGCGGCTCAGGAGGTAGAGCAGGTCGTCTAATAACCCCATGGTTGGCGGTTCGCATCACGCTCTCCCCAGATATCCTGCCGTTGTGTCCCTGGGCAAGACACTTCACCCGCATTGCCTCCAGTGCCCATAACACTGGGTATGAATGTGTAAAAATGTTTAAATGTTCGGTGGAGGCCGGAGAGGCCGTTGGCACGGATTGGCAGCCACATTTCCGTCACTCTGAGTGTCTGTGATCACGCGCTATAGCGCACGCTTGATAAAGCTGACATATATATTAATCACGCTATGATAAAGCACTATATCACTCAAAGCGCGCGCATGAGACATGTCTATGATCACGCGCTATAGCGCACGCCTGTTAAAGCTGACATATGACGCGTGACGTCATCCATTCAGTAACCAGCAGGCTGCAGACAGAACACCCAGATGCTCTTCTCCTCATCTCAGGCGATTTCAACCACGTTTCACTGTCTCCCATTCTGCCCACTTTCACCCAGTATGTCACATGCCACACTAGAGACAATAAAACACTGGATTTGTTCTACGCAAACACTAAGGAGGCGTACACCTCATCACAACTCCCCCCACTTGGGAGATCGGATCACAACTTGGTTCATCTCCGACCGGTGTACAAACCCCTAGTGCACAGACAACCTCCGGCCATGCACACTGTGGAGTTATGGTCTGAGGAGACAATGGACACTCTAAAGGACTGTTTTGAAGCCACTGCCTGGAAGCAGCTCTGCGATCCACATGGTGAGGACATCGATGGCCTCATTCACACCTTCACGGGCTACCTCAGCTTCTGTGTGGACAAATCCGTTCCCACCAAGACCATACGGCGTCACTCAAACAACAAACCCTGGATCAACCCTGAGATAAAAACACTTCTGAGAGAGAAGAAGAGGATCTTCAGGTCGGGGACCAGGGAGATGCTGAAGTCCGTACAGAGGGAGCTGAGGAGAAAGATCAGAGAAGGCAAGGACAGCTTCAGGAAGAAGATGGAGGACAAGCTGCAACAGAGCGACATCAGCGGGGTCTGGAGAAACCTCAAAACCATCTCGGGGCTCCAGAATACCTCCCCCCAGGCCACGGGGGGCAGGGAGTGGGCGAACAACCTGAATCTGTTTTTCAATAGATTTGACCAACCGCCCTCCCCCCTGTCTGCACAACAACCACTGCTGCCTCTAAGAAATCAAGTCCTGCTACCCACTCCCCACTCCACCGACACCCCCCCCACTCCCAACACACAGCCCCCCATCCTGACCCTGACCAAGACCCAGGTGAGGACGGAGCTGAGGAAGATCAAGGCGAGGAAGGCGTCGGGACCGGACGGCATCAGCGCAAAGCTCCTCAAGTCCTGTGCAGACCAGCTGTGTGGGATTGTGACGTATATCTTCAACATGAGCCTGAAACTGGGAGGGTACCACAGCTGTGGAAAACATCTTGTGTGGTACCTGTACCAAAAACTTCCCACCCCAAAGACCTGAACAGCTTCAGACCGGTGGCCTTGACGTCCCACTTGATGAAGACCCTGGAGAGACTGCTCCTTGCTTATCTCCGCCCCCTGGTGGAACCAGCGATGGATCCACTCCAGTTCGCCTACCAGCATGGCATTGGGGTGGAGGATGCGGTGATCTTCCTCCTTCACCGTTCTCTGTCCCACCTGGAGAAGCCCGGGAATATGGTGAGGATCATGTTCTTTGACTTCTCCAGTGCTTTCAACACCATCCAACCGATGATCCTGAAGGACAAGCTGCTGCGCGCAGGGGAGGACCAGCACCTGTCATCATGGATCCTGGACTACCTCACGAACCGGCCTCAGTTTGTGAGAACCCGGGACTGTGTTTCCGACACGATCATCAGTAGCACGGGGGCCCCCCCAGGGAACGGTGCTGGCTCCCTTCCTGTTCACTCTTTATACTGCGGACTTCTCACACAACACAACACATTGCCATCTACAGAAGTTCTCTGATGACTCTGCGATCGTTGGTCTCATCTCCAGCGGAGATGAAGCTGAGTACAGAGGGCTTATCCAGGACTTTGTGGACTGGTGCCATCGGAACTGCCTCCAGATCAACGCGAGGAAAACTAAGGAGCTGGTGGTGGACTGCCGCAGGCATGGGCAGCCCCTCACAGCACCAGTAAATATACAGGGAACAGACATCGAGATGGTGACATCCTACAAGTACCTGGGTATTCATCTGAACAATAAACTAGACTGGTCACACAATACTGACGCACTCTACAAGAAGGGACAGCGCAGGCTGTTCCTGCTGAGGAGACTCAGGTCTTTTTGTGTACAAGGGGCGCTGTTGAAGTCATTCTATGACACGGTGGTGGCATCAGCCATCACTTTTGGAGTGGTCTGCTGGGGCAGTGGCATTACTGCAGCCGATAGGAAGAGACTGAACAAACTGATTAAGAAAGCTAGCTCTGTCCTGGGGCAACGCCTTGATCCGATGGAGGAGATAGGAGAGAGAAGGACGGTGGCTAAACTGTCATCTCTGCTGGAGTCCGAGTTCCACCCTATGCAGGACATACTGGATGCACTGAGGAGCTCATTTAGCAGCAGACTACATCATCCCAGGTGCACAACCGAGAGGTTTCGTAGGTCCTTCCTACCAACGGCTGTCAGACTGTACAACCTAAGCAGGGCTGCTCGCAGAGATAGCAAAAAGACGTAACAAACTAATAGTTTTTTTTTTTGTTGTTGTTGTTTTTTTTTGAATGCAAAAGATGCAATAGACTTACACAATGGTCCTCTCCGGCATACAACTAGGAACATACCGGTCGCTATGGAGGGTGAGAATATGTATGGGCACATAATCATACCATGTAGGATAACTAAATAGACGGTTATGCTGTTTCATCCCACCTAGCAACAGTGCTCTGCACTGTGTGTGTTTATATATTTACATATTTATTCCATCTAGCTACAATGCTCTGCACTGGGTGTGTTTATATTTATATATCTATATATTTATTCCATCTAGCTACAATGCTCAGCACTGGGTGTGTTTATATTTATATATCTATATATTTATTCCATCTAGCTACAATGCTCCGCACTGTGTTTTTATATATCTACATATTATTCCATCTAGCTACATTGCTCCGCACTGTGTGTGTTTATATACTTGCATATTTATTCCACCTAGCTGCAATGCTCCGTACTGTGGGTGTTTATATATTTACATATTTATTCCATCTAGCTACAATGCTCTGCACTGTGTGTTCATATATTCATATATTTATTCCATCCAGCTACAATGCTCTGCACTGTGTGTCTGTGTGTGTGTGTGTATATATATATATTTTATAGTAATATGTACATATGTATATTAGCTGCTCTTGCTTGTTTTTTTTTTTTTTTGTTTTTTTTTTCTTGCCTTCTGATTGTTGCTCTGAGTGTTGCTATCCCTGTGCTGTTGCAATCCTGGAATTTCCCCGTTGTGGGACTAATAAAGGCTTATCTTATCTTATCTTATCTTATATGTATTAATCACGCTATGATAAACCACTATATCGCTCAAAGCAAATGCTTGGCTTGACATGTCGAAGATCTGGCTGGCAGTCATTTGGAATGACTGTGGAGCACTGCTTATGGACGTTCAACCCGCAGTCTGAGAAAGCAACAGAGAAATTGCTTTATGTTGCTGAGAGTCCATGTTTATCAGTTCAGTGCCCATCATGCTTGTAGACAATTTTTTGTGTTTGATCATTCTATTGTAAGTAAATCAACAATATACAAGTTTCACCTTAAAATAATGCTTCCTCAAGCACACGCTTGAGACACTCAAAGCGGAGAGACACTCGCGGAGCGGAGAGACACTCGAGCGCACGTTATATCACTCATTTGAGCGATATAGAGCTTTATCATAACGTGATAAATATATACAGTATATCAGCTTTATCAAGCGTGCGCTTGATAAAAATTCGAACCTTGACAAAATTCGAACCGTGATTCGCTTGAATGTGCGCACAGCGCACGCTCGTGCGCTTTGAGCGATATACAGTGATCCCTCGCTACTTCGCGCTTCACCTTTCGTGCCCTCAGTGCATCGCGGATTTTTCAAAAATATTCATCAAAAATTCAAAATTGAGAAAAAATGGGCGGGCGCTAGCAGAAGGCAGGGAGACTACATTAGAACATCAGGTATCAACACAGAGAGCCGCACCACTCAAAATCCACCTCTCTGACCACCGCTCCACTCCTCTCCGCCCACCTCTTCACCGCTCGGGAATCTCGCAAGCTGATTGGCCGAGACGTTTTACCCAGCTTCCCTCCCTGCCGAGCGCCCATACCCAGCGAAGGAAGACCGCATTCATTGTTCTTTATCGCTCGTGTTGCTTAGTCTCGCCGCGTGGAACTTTTCGCTGTTCTCTTGTGCCTTTTTGTGCGAAATAGTCTTCCCGTCGAGCCACTACGCCGCCTCCTGCAGCTTCCCTCGACGATCCTGCGCCTCTAGCACCTGACGATGAGGCGTCACCTGAGGAGCAGTAAAGCTCTCATTAACCTGTGCAGTAAATCATCTTCGTCTTGAGTTATGTATCTTGTTATAAGAATAAAAGAGTTCTAAAAACATATTTATGTACACTTTATTTACATCTACATATGTATGTACGCTTACACACACACACACACACACACACACGTATCATATGAGAGAGAGAGTGAGAGAATGAACGTACGTATTATTTAAGGGTGACGTCATTAGGGGTGACGCTACTTCGCGGTTTTTCACTTCGCGGTCGGTTCTGGAACCCATTAACTGCGATAAGTGAGGGATCACTGTAGTGCTTTATCATAGTGTGGTTAATACATATGTCAGCTTTATCAGGCGTGCGCTATAGCTAGCGTGATCATAGACATGTCTCATGCGCGCGCTTTGAGTGATATAGTGCTTTGTCATAGCGTGATTAATATATATGTCAGCTTTATCAAGCGTGCGCTATAGCGCGTGATCACAGACAGAGTGACGGAAACATGGCTGCCAATCCACACCAACGGCCTCTCCGGCCTCCACGGAACATTTAAACATTTTTACACATTCATACCCAGTGTTATGGGCACTGGAGGCAATGCGGGTGAAGTGTCTTGCCCAGGGACACAACGGCAGGATATCTGGGGAGAGCGTGATGCGAACCGCCAACCATGGGGTTATTAGACGACCTGCTCAACCTGCTGAGCCGCTGCCGCCCCACTTTTTCCTCCACTTTCCCTCTTTAGGAAAGCTATGGAGGCTTACCCCGCTCTCTTTATTTCCCTTTGATTGGAAATTACATCCAAAAGCCGTGCAATGTGGCATTTTCACTGACAAATGGCAGTAGTTCATAGCTTCGCTTCTTGGCTTGTATAAAACAAAAAAAAATGGCTGCAACCATTCTACGTCACTACCCAGACCGCATTGCGACGTAAACAAAAATGGCGATTTACATCGTAATAAAGTTTTTTAAAAATACATAAAACTGGGAATTATTTTCAAAAAATTATATTGTAGTTATGTTACTAACATAAAAATAAAACATATAGAGCTAACATGCCAATATAATCGGAGTTCCTGTTAAGGGCAAAAATTCACTCTGAATCATCAGATAATTTGCATATACTAATTGTTAGCATCCCAATGGTGTTTTCCATAGGAATTGGCCTTAAAGGGGTTATTAATTGCACTTTTTCCCCCACATTTTAACAGCTCACAAGTCTTAATGAAATGTTTGTGACATGTGTTGCTCAGATTTTCGTTAATTATTTAATTATTGCAGCAAATTAGTTTTTTCCAGTCTTTTCCTGAAAACTGTTCATTTAAATACTGTCAGTTTAAGAAAAACCCCTGACCAGCTTCAGCTCCACCCTCTCTCATTAGCTGGTTAACTCCTAGCCTTTAGCTCGCTAGTGCTAGCAGTTCATAGTAGAATCATGGCAAAAATATTACAAAATAAGTCTGAATGATGCAAGATATATTGTCAACTGTGGATTAGTGAATGAGGTGGTAACAGGAATGTCCATTAGGGTGACTGAAATCTGAAGAAAATAACAATATAAACCACGCTTAGTGTGAGCTTCCTAGTACCACTGTTAGCTCAACCTTTAGCTCCTTGTCCATCTACGTGACAGACAGCTATGTTGGCCAATCCCAGAAGAGTCAAAACGGCGTCTTGGAGAGAAAAACAAAATAAAAGCTGTGTGGGTTTTTTTTAAAGAGAAGTGACTGTTTTTGATATTGTTTTGATAATCACATGACAATAGTCACATTTCAGAAGGTTAAAACCTACAAACACACCTTTAAGTTAGCACATCAAATTCTATTGAGCTTAAATACATAATGCTGCATGATTTTTCTTGAAATGTAATAGTAAAGCTTTGAAACGAACATCAGCTTCAGAATTTTCTTGGGAAGCTGTTATATATCTGTCGAGTTGAGGTAGCACCAGCAGGCAAGACTACGCTACACATATATCAGCAGGGGCGGAATATAACTCCTGAAGTCCCTATTGTCTTGTCAGAGTGTTTGGTTGGACCTGATTGTTATATTAAAAAAAAGCTGAGGGATGCACAGATATAGCAGCTTAATATTGGTATTGGTTGATATTTATGTTGTTATCAGCAAAAAAGACAAGATTCACCAATGGCAGTCGCCAATATTTTTCTGGTACATCCCATATTTTGTAATTTCCTTTGCGTTAAAAATGAAATAAATGATTAAAAAAACTCCAAAAGAAGCAATCAGGCATTGGTTGTTGGATAGCAGCCAGTTCATCATCTTAAATATCAGTATCAGTATTGGTGTGTCCCTAAACATCTCCAACTGTTTCCTTATCAGGCCGGTGAAGGCAGGTTTGGCACTGATGAGTCGACCTTCACCTACATCCTGACACACAGGAACTACCTGCAGCTTCAGGCCACCTTTAAAGTCTATGAATCTGTATGTACTTAATATAATCTATCCAAATTATTTCAAATTCTCTGTTTATCGGGTGTTTAATGTTTTTTTTCCCTGCAGCTTTCAGGCACAGACATTCTGGACACCATCGACTCTGAGGCCACAGGAACTCTTAAGGACTGCTACATTACTCTGGGTGAACAGGAACTAGAGCATTCACACACATATCACACCTGTTTTTAGTTCTTCTGCTCATGTCTGCTGTTGTGGGTTACAGTGAGGTGCGCCAAGAACCCGCAGCTGTATTTTGCCCGACGCCTTAATGCTGCCATGAAGGGACTGGGCACAGAAGAAGACACGCTCATCCGCATCATTGTAGGCCGCTCTGAGGCGAGTAAAATATGAAACACAAGAAAAACAATCGTACTTGGCAGCATGTTGGGAATACGGCAGTAAAATGCAGAGGGATTCAGGATTTAATAGTCAGAAAGTAGCCAAAAAGTTTTAAAAATAAAGATCGAGTCTGTCTCCTGAACCCAAATTGGCAGCTGGTTAACAAAGGAGAGGAGTATCATGTCCTCGCTTTTTGTTATGTTCCAACCTTAGTTATCATTATTATTTATCACGTCCTCAACTCTTAGCTATGTTTAATCCTTTGTATTATTATCATTACTCCTGTCTTATTTGTCATTCCTGTATTTACTCATATTTTGATAGCACCCTTGGTTATTTCCTGTTCTTCTTTGTGTTGTTAATTAATCACCACTGCTCTTCATTTGGTAATTTGTGTTCTCCTATTTATAGCCTCCGCCCTCTGCTCTCAGTGCAGTGGTCTCGTCTTGTTTGCTCACACTCACTCCACGTTAGTGGCTTCTTTGAAAGCTATCTGCCCTTACGGCTTATTTTATGTTTTCCAGCCCATGAGCTGTGTTCTGTTTATTTTAATAATAAGATCATGTACAAACTTTGTCTCGCGATTGGGATCTCTTTTTTTGCCCCGTAGGGGCCATTATGACAGAAGACCACTGCTAGTATTGGACCCAGCGGGCAAAAGGAGGAGGAGGAGGCGGAAAGGGGGAGAGCTGCCGATCACAGAGGTGATGCAGGACCTCATTGCCCCGGCCCGCAGCTTGCTCTCCCCAGAAGACACTGCAGACTGCTGGGTGGCTGTCGCGAACATCCTGGAAGCCCACCCAAGCCTGCGCTCCCTTCCCTGGTTGCAGGGGCTGACACTTACTGCCCGACCAGCACTGCCAGTCTCCTCTGGCCACCAGTATTCACTTCAGCGGAGTGGAGGGAGTCATTTGGCCCACAAGGGACCTGGTTGGAGGGGAGGATCTAAGAGACGCCAGCCTCGAGTTCCTATGACTGAGTCCTCAGAGTACTCCACGCCTGCTTCACCAGCCGTCTCTCCAAGGATGTCCCCAGTCGTTTCTCTGAGGGACTGCATAGCTGATCCTCCCATTCCGGCTCCCCAACACATCTGGGCCCCGGGGGTGGCCAACTATTATTTCGCGGAGCCTGACCTGACGAACGAGCGTCCCCTGGTTCCGTTGACATCACCCCACCACTCACCATCTCCAGTGCCGGCTACACGCCAGTTCTTGGCAGCACCCCCCTTAGGGATTTCTGCTGTTTCCCAGAAGGACTTCCCTGAATCATCAGCAGCTGCAGAGCAATGGAGCAAGGCAAGTACCTTCATATTTTTTAACACCAATAAATGAAGTGTACTGCCTTGCTTTGGGTGGGGGCCCCCTGTCACAGCCACCTGCTGTTTCTGGGTCTTCACCACCTGGTTGTGTGACTTTCTCTTCCGCCTTCCAAGGAGAGCAGACGCTTTTTTCTTTCTCTCCAGCTCCGGCTCTTTATCTCTCTCCTCCCCTAACTGACTGGATCCCAGCTTGCTATCGTCTGTCTGCGTGTCTCTACTGCTGATTATCGAACGAAATTATGGATTTAATAAGCTGGGCTTTGAACGCAATTGACACTATTTTTTCAACGAGGAAAAGTGCCCCGGGGGAGGCAGTTTTCCCCGCAGGAACAGCGGCCGCGGGCTATTTGAAGGACACAAGTAATTGGAAACTCTTGTGCCTGTGTGATCTCTCTATCGAAGATGTTGAAGATTTATACATCTTCGTAGCAATGGTCATCGGAATCTTACTGATTGGATCTGGGATTGTTCTGGTGTACCGTAAATTGATGAAGATGGACGGAGCCTATCAAAATGCTGACCAGGCGAGGCTTAACCATCAAATTGACCAATTGGGCAGGACTCTGACAGTGGCTAATGGAGAACTGTCTAGGAAAATGGATTACATCATGATCACGCTGAGAGCCATCCATGAAGAATTCAACGTCCAGCAATGAAGGATTAAAGTACTGAATCTGTAAGAGAAAATAAAGTTTCTTTCTCTGAAGTCAGTACTATTCGACTTATCTGACCTACCCTTACAATCAAAGTCCTCCAGATTATCTGCAGTTTTTGTTTTCAAAACATCTGAGCAGCATTGACTCTCATGGACAGCCAGCTGTCTGACACAAGGACACAAGCGCCAGACGCTAGACACAACATCTCCTGCTGAAGAGACTGTGTTGTTCTTAACTGATACAAACACCCTCACTCAACACCACACTCACACTGACTCAAAACTGATGAGAAGATTATTCATTCACTGCTCTCTTTGTGTCCTTGTATAGATTCTATTGTCTGCTACTTGTGCATTGAGGGCTTTTTTTCTTGTAATCATAATATTGATCATCTATGACCGGTATTCTGACAAACAATGCTTTTTTGCTCTCTCCTATTGTGTTTATCCTTTTCTTCCCTATGCTTCCTGTCCCTAGTCTGCTGACAGGCGCGTTATCGACGCTGCCGCGTCACCGGAAATGCATGTCGTTTTCAGTGTCAGGTCAAATCCCTCGTATGTTTATCAGTTGTTTACTGTGAATGTACTTGGCAATAAATCTTTTCTGATTCTGAGTTTTCTGAGTTCTGAGTTGTGCTGCCTTCTCCACCTCCATGCCGCCTCTCGCCTCCGCTCTTCCTCTTCCTCCTGAGGTTGTCTCCACCTCCACCGCCTCTGCGTCTGAGAGGATGAGCTCTCCAGCAGCTGCACCTCCTCATCTCCAGGGAGCTCCAGCAGCTGCACCTCCTCATCTCCAGGGAGTTCCAGCAGCTGCACCTCCTCATCTCCAGGGAGCTCCAGCAGCTGCACCTCCTCATCTCCAGGG